>OY720640.1:139730686-141172907 GCA_963169105.1 Ceriagrion tenellum | reverse complement strand
CATAATAAAACCGGAGCTCCACTTAAAACACCCCCTTAAAACACTGCACCATGTCATCTCCTAAAACCTTATCCTTTACACCTCAACACGGCTGATGTCCTAACACCCCCTGTCACACACCCATGCGGCGGCTTGTTGGGTAGTATATAGATGTAGGTGTAGTAATGAATGGTCAATATTTAGATAAATTAACCTGTGGATAACAAACTTCAACTTTGGTATAACAAGAGAAGTTTCAGGCTTGATGTGATGGAAGGATTCCATCACAAACAATAAGATTAATGCACATTTCCACTAAGAAAAATTTTAATCGACCTAGGTGTCGATGTACTACATCGTCATCCGGCACAAATAACAGAGCAAGAGGAGTATATATACAAAAGGTGAAGGAAGTTTGGATAGCCCTTCTTCTCCCTATCCCACCTATCTTCACCTTTTGTACATATACTCCTCTTGCTCTGTTATTTGTGCCTGATGATGATGCAGTGCATCGAAACCTTAGTCGATTAAAATTTATCTAAGTAGAAATTTGCATTACTTTCATTCTTTATGAGGTTCAACTTTAGTTTTTTCTTATGTGTAACGCATGCAGCGTGTTGATATTTTGAATGCCTCATTGGCGTTCTCATACACACTTGGCTCAAGGAATTTAATTGTATAAAGGTATAAATATCCCAATATTTTGAACTCCGCCATTATCACACCTTGTGCTCCGAGCGAGGTCTAATCCCTGAGGATACGGGTTAGTTCCATACCAAGCACAAACGGTGAGCGCAAAGGACGATCTGAATGGGGAAATCCATTTATATCCCAAAAACTCACAGTGGAGCGCGGAAAAAAAAGATTCCAGATCAACCCTCTTAGAGCGAGGACGTGAGTTTATCTCATGGATTTCTTCCGCTGGTGCTCATCTCGCCTCTGAAGTTAATTTGATTCGAGTTTTATCATATCTTTGGCTCCGCACCCTTCCTCGACGGCTCTCAGCGACGTCAAGCTACTCCAGTCACGGACGCAGCCAATCCTGTTCGTCAACCGTTGCATTTTTCTCATCCCAGCGTCATTCAATAACGTCCGTAGAATGGAGTATGGTGGGTGACTGCGTAGTTGTGGACATCATTCGTCATTGACAAAAATTATGATGCAGTATATTTTAGAAATGCAAATTTGCATGAAATATAGTTTTAAAAATAGGTCATTTTGAGGCCTCAGTTTTAAAGACTACTGAAAATAAGAGCATTAGTCTCTTTGGTCCTTTAGAGATAAGGTTTTTACGTCATTCCGGCACTAAACGAGGTAAGTTGGGGCTTCAAATTTCGACGTTTGTGACGACTCCAAAGCTCATCAAATTATTAAATTCCTCCTGAATTATAACAAATTTTGGAAAATAACCACAGAGGTACTTGGTGGAAGCTTGGGAATAACTCTTGGGAAGAAGTTCCAGAATATGAAAAGTTTAAGAATGGTAACAGCGTCACTAGACCATACTTATTTATGTTATTTAATGTAAAATTTTTATGACAAAATATATTTTGTGATAATTGTCTCCATTTACATCTTCTCAAACTGCAGGACCAACCACAGAACTCTGGTATATTTTAAAGATAGCCTGATACGCAAGTCTTTGAGACCGTTTGTCTCTTTGAACTTTGTGTCCATTGAGTTACACCATTTAAGTGTGGTTACTTTGAAGCACTCAGAATCCTCAGTAATCGATAAGAACAGTATTTTAAAGTAAAAGAATAAACGTTATAAAACTCGCAATCCCATCCAAGTTTTGTAGATAACTAGAAAAAACAGCGGATATACAAGAGAATAGTTTCGGAATCAGCTCCAAGATCTCAAACTTAGTGCTTAAAATTTGGTCTTTTCCTAGGGTCATTTCATCTCAATTTCACAAACGATGGTCGATTGAGTCTTCGATTTTGTTCACAATCGGTGTATAGGTTCCTAATTACTTCCAACGAAATATCCTTTAACAATTGTGAGCAAAATGTAGTTTTGACGTTTTTGAAAATTTTCACATATTCGCCATAAACCCGTGCCTTGACTCATTATTTTCCCTATTCTTCCGCTCCTAACCTTCGCTGAGCAGTGATGTATACCTACAAAGTCGTTGGAACTAATTTAAATTAATCTTCCTGAATATTATATTTTATTAAATTTATTTAAGGACAAATAATTGTTGAATAACGTTTCCACAGTAACCCCCCTTAAAATCAGCTGGAACCGTTCTTATTAAATTCTGCGCGCGTTGTTTCAGCATAAAATTTCCAAACAATATTTGTTTACTTCTGGGAAATATCCACTTAGTTCCTATAATAAGAAATATTTTTTTCAGCAACTTTTTGGCTTCAGCAATCTCTCGCGTGTCATAGGCTGAAAATGTTGCGTGAAGGAATGTTGAGAATTCTTTAATGGATTTCGGCAGTGTTATTATTCTCACGCTCATGAAAGTATTTTTTCTTGCTCTACCAGATTTCAGATTTATATAATCACCACGATTGCTCATTATAACGTCCCTACATTTTGCGTACATGTTGGATAATTGTCCCAATGCGTTACAAACAAATATTCCATGCGCATTAACGTTTGTCTCCCGTCCGTCGTCGCTTTATCCGGTGTGGAGTGTGCACGCAGCACTCATGCGATAAGCGCCGATACAAATGGCGGTAGCTCCTGTCTTTAATATTACAAAATATTTCATTGAATACCAATGAACGCGATAACACAAGGTTTTAGATAAAGTTTAGCTTTTCTGCATTGACTTACAAGGCATGCGATGGTGCATTTTCAAAGACTATACGTGTCACTCAACGTAGGGAAAAATACCTATTGCAACGCATATTTATCGAAGAATACTTGCATAAAAGTTTCAAAAAAGTATTTAATTTTACTGCTGGAAAATATTAACTTGATTCCCATAATATGATATATTTTTTCAGAATGAGGAATCTCGCGCGTGCCATAAAAATAATTTGCCTTATTAGTAAATGTCTCCATTATTTTGTCAGCGACCTGAACATTATCCCTCTCTGTGGCTTCATAAGCATTCAAGCACGCGTTGACTGGTTTAAAAGGTCGTTTTTCCCGCGATCGATATAAGAGACCATAATGGCCGCCAATCAGATTTTGAAGTAGATTAGAAGACAAGTCATGATGCTGATTAGGTAATTTGTTCTCAAATGCTTGTTTTTAATCCGACATGTAGTACTGATATCACGTTACGCATGATCCCTGCATGACTCTTACACTTCGTTAAGTAGCAGCGATATACATAAATAAAAATAGTCTCTGTACTATTGGTAGCTTCAATCCTTACCGATTGTGTTGTGCTTGTCGGTGAAAGTTACATGTACATTATAGAACATGTTGGTGACAACTCACTCCCCGCGAAACTCCCTTGAGGTGACTCGCTGGGCAATATGTAGTTATAGAAGCATGATAGCACATAAGCATAAGATTTTTATGGACAGATTCGTTTGGCAATGGTATCTGATGGGAGGTACCCCATAGGAGTAGCGGTCGGAGAAATATTCTCGCAAGACAAAGCTTTAAAGTACAAGGTGGAGTATGTAGCGACATGTTTCCATTTCATTTTGGCGATAAGTGGTTTACATTTATTTCAATCACTAATATTAAAGAAAGTGATCATTATGTACATATGTTCTGGTAGCAGTATTTGAGATGACAACATCTAAAATGTTTGCTGGCGTCTATAAATGATATCTTGACTTGCTAACAAAAACGAATATCTTCTTAAACTTTCTCACCCCACTATCTCGTCCTTCCGTTCTCTCAAATGCATTGAAATACAATCGACACAAACAAGGCAATGTTTTACTGCGAACGTAACTTATGCTCGCTAGATGAAGGGATTCGGGAAATCCTTTTTAGGACTTGAGCAGTATTATTATCGTCACGCTCATGAAAGTTTTGTCCTTGCTCGACCAGATTTGTACAGTCGCCATGAATTCACGTGATCTCATCTCCGTATTTCGTGTGCGATCGAATGCCACAGTTGTGTTTCCTGAAACTTGGGCCGCAGTATGTAGAAGGGAAAGAGAAAAAAAATGGAACTGAAATATGACGGAGCGTTGGACCCGGCGGTGGAAATGGGAAGCGGCGCGCGCTTGTTTCTTTCCTTGTTTTGGTTGTCGAGCGTGTTTTGTGTGTGCAGGTGTGTGTGTGTGTTGAGCACGGCGTCTGGAAGGAGAGGGAGAGATGAGATTGGGTGGGTGTATGAGTCAGCGCCCGCCTCGCTCGTTCCTCTCCTCTCTTCCCGTCGTCATTACTCGCGGCGTGAACGAGATGGCGGGACGAGCAGTCTGGGTGGGCGTCGTCCCGTTTCAAGGGGAGAGGCATCGCTGGAAACCAGAGAGAGAGAGAGAGAAAACAAAAGAAGGCTAGGAAGTGCGGAGATTTTTTTTCGAGCGCAACCTTTCTATAGGCCGATTTACAAGATGCATTTTACTGTACAAACGAATGCCTTTAATATTTCATGAGAAAAATTGTATCGTGTTTAGGCGGCAAACAGTATTATTGTCTAAATGACTGGACAGGAAATATTACCTGATCTAATTCCATTCATTTTCTCGTACATTAATTGATACATTCATCTAAGCGAAATGATGTAGGGGATCAGGATGGTGTGGTGGCTAGAGTACTGTCTAACCATACGGGCGGTCAGGGTTCAAATCCCTGTGGAGATGGATGTTTTTCAGAGGAAACCAGATCCCTATTTGAGTATCTCGTGTATGGCGCTTACGTGCAGTACTCCGGGTTCAACAGGGTTCAAATCCCTGTGGAGATGGATGTTTTTCAGAGGAAACCAGATCCCTATTTGAGTATCTCGTGTATGGCGCTTACGTGCAGTACTCCGTCTGTTGGATGAGACGTTACACCGTGGCACCTTTCGTTTAGGGCAGGCTAATGCCGACGCCGGGTTTCTATCCACCTATTCCTCCCTTATCCGTCCCCTATGGCGCAAATACGTTAGCCATCGGTCGCCTCCCCAAATATCCAATCCAATCCAATACCCATAGTTCCGAACGTTGACCATTTACAGTGGCAGCGCTGGAAATGCGAGGAGAAACAGGAAATAATTAATAACTATTAAGATATAAAGACAATGATTAAGGTGAAGCATATAGCGTTACTTCCAAGAAAAAGCATAGAAATGTGTAATTTGCTAGAAAAAGCATTTCAAAAGCCTCAAAACGCCACAGAAATAAAGTATTCCTCATTCGTTTGCTCGTCATTCAATTGCTCATCAAGGTGCCGTGGTTAGGGGGTTGCGCCAGTTCACGACACAATCATATACACCTTGGGCCCCGTGGGTCGTGGTCTGTTATGACGGGTCATGACGAGTTAAAGGGCAAAAGCAAGTGGAGGAAAGAGGCAAAAGGCACCCGACTTCAACGCCACCTTCCACCGGTGAAAACAGAGTAAGCCAGCAAACCTCAAATGAGCATTCAAATAGAATACCTACGCAGGGATATGAGCGCTGACTGCCAAGAAATCCATCCTGCAGTCCATTTTACTAGGGTCTTTCCGAGCTAGGCGAGAGAAGGGTCAACGGTAGGAGTGGTAATATAATTTTGATTTATTTTCGTGCGCAACCTTTCTATAGGCCGATTTACAGGGTGAATTTTAAGGTACAAACGAACACCTTAAGGTAGTTTGAGCGAAAAATCATTTTACGTAGAAATCAATGAATTTGGTCTCATTTTAAAGAAAAGTATCTCACCCTTCGAATGACATAAAAAATTCAACCCCTTACCTCATTACTTTCCTAGATATTTGACAAAATATATTTGCCATTTTACATGGGAATACGTGTATGCACTCCAGAGTGACATTACTTACAAAATGAGGAATTTCCAGCATTTAAGACGTTGTAAAAAAAACTCTCTGCGTGTAGTTTGTATGTTTTCTCAACTATATTTGAAAGTAAATCATATAGTCACCGCACTAGGTTATTGGGTATCACAAAAAACCTTTCGTTTTGAAGGAGTTTTAAACGCACCGCGCGAAAAAAATGAGTCAAGTTAAAGACTTATTTCGATATTTTCATTTAGCTACTTACCATTTCTGTGTAATAAAACTATGTTATTGAACCATTAACATTGCAATATTTAATTCATGTGTCCTACAGCTGGTGAAATCAAAAAATATAATTCGAATATGGTCTCTATTATGACTAGGGAACTATCTCGCACGGACTACCTTAAATATTTTATGAGAAAAATTGCACCGAGTAAGGCGGCAAATAGTATGATTGTCTAAATGACTGAACGGGAAATATAACCTGCTCTAATTCCATTCATTTTCTCGTACATTAATTGATACATTCATCTATACGAAAATATGTTCCGTGTAAAACGGCCTTATGGAAATAATATCGTGAGACAAGTCCATTCTATTTTTTCATACTTGTACGTGTTTAAAAATCTCTTCCTTTAATTGATGTCCCTACTTTTTCAATGAGAAGTGATTCTACTGAAAATTTCGACAGTTATTTATCTCAATTGTGCACAAAATACGCTGAAGCACTCCAGAAAATGACCTTAATGAATTGTCTCCTCTCGTCATCGGCATGCTTAGGAAGATGAGCAGACTCTCCCAATTCAATGCGACGATGAATGAATCCAAAAGGTGAATGAGCGGTGAATGAATATTTTTTTGGACCAAGGCTTGGTGCGTGTGAAACCCCTGAACAAAAGAAATCAGAACGATTGGTTTCTTCGTGTAACCCAAGATTTTCAAAGACGTCTGGCTATCGACTTGACAAGTCGGGGTCTCTAATTTTGGTGGAACACCGCACTACACTGATATTAGTTTGGTATGCCTTCAAACAGAGAGGCTTCTCTAACACGCGATCTTCCAAAACCTATCCCAACGCTCTACTCTTCGATTTTCACATCGTTTCCGTGCGTGCCTTAACTAATTTGAAAGAGACGAGTGAGAATTGATATAGCTTAAGGCAAATATTTGAATATATAAACTCTCAAATATTATGACCTTTAGTATATTTCAGTGATAATTTGGATTGAGCCATAGAGAATTTGATTCGAAATATAAAACTGTAGCTAACGCGAAATTATCAAGAATTTCCGACGGTGTTAACAAAGAAGTTACCAATTTTCATCAGCGGTAATTCTGTATATCTAGTTTGTAGTATAAACGAAGAATTTTTCTCAATAGGAGAGATATTATCTGGTTGAATGAAAGGAGTCAGCTCTCTTACATATTCAGTTTCGGTCGGTGGCAGCTACGACCCTTCATCCGCGAATATTTGATTTGCAAATATAAAAGAGGCCGTCGGCATTAATTTTCAAGGTCTTTTATTGAGCTAAAAACTAATTTCTTCCTCTCGAGATACAAATCTACGATAAATAATGAATCAGACACAATGTTTAGCTTTTTTAATAATGCATGCTTCTAGGTTATGGATTAAAATTCACAAAGAAAGGTTTAAATGAAAGTCATGATCAAGAAATAAATCTCAATCTTCAACATGCGTATGAAATCTAACTGGATTAAATGAAAAACAAGAAATGAGTGACTAAAATACTCAAGCAAACATTCAAAATTGAATTCTATTCAATGAAGGAGAAACATTCAAGAGTACACCCGTATTCATCTGGCATGAGGATTCGCAATTCTACAGCTGAGTCACAAATCCAAGCATTAGTGATTCGAATTCATATATCAAAGAATTGGTTTCTCGAATGAAATATGGAGCAAATATAAATTTCAGTCAACTCGAATTAGCGATTATTAAGATGGCTTTGACTGTCATGAAATCAGTACTTTGTCGCAAGCTTTAACTGTTAACAGGTTTCCAATCGTGGTATTTGCTGAATTATGTATTTTTACCAATTCATCTGTACCTTTTACATTCAGAAAAAATTGATAGATCTAGAATACTGCGTATGTTAGGTTTATGTATACATGCTCGATCAATTCAAGGACTACGGATGAGTAAATTTGCCTACAATGCCCAAAAACTAAGGAGATGAAGTGAAATGTGCGTTTTGTTCATAATTCAGTACCGCCAGGAGGAAAAAGCAAATACATACACCAGGTTCTAAATCAAGCACAGATGTAGATTTTTCATATCAGCAGATTCTTTCCCAGCCATAATTGTATCTGAAATTTAAATATTACTGTAATGATGAAAACTTATTTGAATAAAAAATCATGATAGCGACGCGGAAGAAGTGTGAAAAATCCTCAGTACGTCGGCAGAAATTGGGTCTGTTGCATCCATCGAGAAGTGAAGAGGGCATTACGTCATCAAAATGTGGCCTGAAAATCGACAGAACTACCATATTGGTTAAACCTGCGCTTTCTCTAATTTCTTCTGGATAGCACGAGGGAATGGGCGAATTTGCGGATGTAGAGCAAGAATATTCACTTGAATCTGCTTGAAATTTAAGATGACTTACTCTTGAAACGTACACTGATTATTTGTTGCGTGCGACGAATAGACAAAAATTGCCACATAAAGTCAGACAAAAAATATAGTTAAACGAAAAAGAACAACACTAGGTAGCTCCTTAATATTTCGACGCGGCGAACGTCTTGTTCGCAAGGACGTAGAAGAATAAGAAGGGCGGACTGAGACGGATGGAAAGGAAGGTGGGGAGGGACGGAGGGGAAGGGAAAGAGGGAGAGAGAGGAAGGTAGCGGGCAGGAATCAATTTCACTAACCTCCTCCATCACTTCCACTAATACCAACGTTATCCTTTTAAATTTTCTTTTCTTCCCACCTTCCTGCCCCCTACCTTCCTCTCTTCCTCTCTCCCCCTCTTCCCCTTCCCCTCTGTCCCTCCCCTCCTTCCCTTCCTTCTTATTCTTCTACGCCCTTGCGACCAAGGCGCATGCCGCGCCGAAGTATAAAGGAGCTTCTTTGTAAGTGTTTTTCTTTTTTTTTAACTATATTTCCCTAAAAAATTAAATACATGCTGATTTATAGTAAGTTAAAGATGTAAAACATGGTAAAATTGCAAAATTAGCCTATCAGCGCTGTAGGAAAATTGGGGTTTAGAAAGATGGCGGACTGCCACGACCACGTTACAGCTTTTAGCATTGACCACCGTGGGAAGCGCCCTCTCCATTTACCTCAATGGTGGTATCAATCGTGTCTGTACTAGACTCTCTGGTCACTCGTAATCGACGACTATCTAGTAACATGATCTGCACGACGAATCTGGCGGGGTCGTCGCCACGGTGTCCCGGAGTTTGGGTTTAATTTTGCTGACAGCTGAGTACGAGTATTTTCCGGGCACTCCCCGCCGTCTCGTCTCTTCTCTCAACTTCCGTGAGAAAATCATAATTCAAAGGCAGTCGGCGGAGGAGGAGGCTCGCTTGCACCAGACGACAAGTGAGTTTTCACCGCGGTGTTTGCGGATTCCGACCGCAGCGAGCGCTGAACTCGCCGAGGAGCATTTTGTGATGTATACTCCGGCAGGCGACAAGAGATCTCTCCCCCACCCATCCGACCCGCAGACAACTCGCAAAAACGAGCTGTAGAAACAGGCGCCGTCCGTGCTGCAATTGTTTGCACTCTCCGTCGGCGCGAAAAGTCCTCTCGCCGAACATCAATAGGAAATGGAGGCAGAAATAATGTATGGAACCCTTGAGGCTTGAAGGAAGGCTTGAGGCATTTCAAAATTTTTAATTTCAAAATGGTGTAATTCGTTTACCTATTTTGTAAAAGATGGTAGCCTTAATTCAGTTTTACCCTCATGGCTACCTAAAGTTACTCCCCATTTAATTAAATGTATTATGTTGTACGCATTCTTTATTGGAGTAATAGACAAACATTATTATTATAATTATTATTTAATCCTGACCGTTCACGTAAATTCAATGTACCAGAAAATGAAAGTCACAATTTATTTTATATCATCCATCTGGTTGATCATTTCCTTTTCGAAGGACGAAACTGCAAGGATAGATAGACGCTCTTTCTTTATCCATCGAAGTTCTAAAAACATGAAAATAAATTAGACGATGACTAAGATACTAAGTGTGCGGGAGAGAGAAGCTTAATGTAAAAGTTACCTTGAGAGGAGAGAAATTAGAACAAGTGGATTCCTTCACCAGTCTCGGAAGTGACATCACGTGGGACAAAAGATGTACAACGGACATCAAGCGGGGAATAGTCCAAGCTAAGTCGGCATTTACTGGGAAAAGATAACTGCTGTGTTCAAAGAAGATTGGAAAACAAACCATGAAACAGTATTTGGAAACATTGTGTCACTCTATGGATCGAAAAAACTGACCATTGGAAAAGCTGGCCAGAAAAGACTAGAAGCCCTCGAAACCTGGTGCTGGAGGAGGATACTGGGGGAGAATGCTGAAGATAAAATGGATGGACAAAATGATGAAGTGCAGGAATGAATAGTAGAGGAAATTACCATATAAAACACAATACACAAAAGAAGAACAAGATGGAGTGGAAGACATATGAAACTCAATGGGTTTGTGAAGAACGTGATTGCAGGAAAAATAAAGGGAAAAGTCCCCAGAAGAACCAAATGAAAGATCCAAGGATTGAAAAACCAATGAGAAGTTCTAAGGAATGTCTTTATTCTTGCTAGAGCTGAAATATATCTTTCCCCTTCATTGGTTGTCATTGGAACTGTAGTGACAACGTGAGGAATTATTCTGCGAAAGAATTATAGCGAAACGCTGAAAACCGACTGCTGCTGTATTTTCAAGCGCTGTCTTTGTAGTCATAGGTTGATGGTAGCGCTTTGTCGGCTAGCATCTTTGATTTGCTACAGACTTTGAATAGTAGAATTCACATAGTCATAAACTACAACAATAGCCCTGGAATAAAATTCCTTCAAGTTGGAGGGCCATTTGAAATTCTTTTCTCTGCTACCCGATCGAGCATGGCAATCCTTTGGGGGTAAATGAGCTGAAAACAATGGCATCTCTCGAACGTTTGCTAACAACATACACATCCTTGTTTCGACCTACTGCTTGAGCCAGAAATAAATTCAGTTTGTGGGAATAACAACGAACAAAATAAGGAGTATAGCCAAAGGACTTCGCGAAAACAGTCCTGATTCCCATCTCGAAAAAGAAGAAAGCATCAGAATGCGAGGAATATACGACAATTATTTTGATATCACATTCAGCCATAGTTTTCCTTAAAATTATCAATAAATGGTTATATTGTAAGGCCAATTATTACGTTGATGATGACCAGTTCAGGTTACATGAGGGAAGGTCAACTAGAGATGCATTTGCGGTGATAAGAACGCTTATGAAAAGAAACATGAAATTCAATCAGGATGTTTTTCTTATGCTTTGTGCATTTAGAAAAGGCGTTTGACTGAGTGCATAGGGAATAAAATTTCTGTCACTCGGGAAAATGAGACTATATTGGCGAGTCAGAAGAGTAATATGAAACTTGCATAATGCGCATTTAATGGATACTTGAAATGCACGTGGCTCAGAGGGCACAGGTGAGGGTGGCTAACGGTGAATCGGGCTAGGCTACAATAGGTCCCGTGGTAATGCAAGGGCGCCCGTTGTCGTCATATTTAAACATATATGATGAGAAAATGATAAAGGAGGCATGGGAAGAACTTGATGAGGGAATCAAAGTCGGGGAGAGCTGTTAAAGTCGATTTAGATTCGCGGACGATCGGGTGCTGGTTAGTCGATATTCGAAGGGATTATAAGCTTCAGAAGATTTTTTGAATTTCAGTGCGGGAGATACAGTATGATGACATAAATAAGAAAACAAAAGTAATTATGTTATCTGGGAAAAAACGAGTTGGGTAATAAAAGCATTAGGACACAAATTGGAGCAATTTGAGCATTTTAATGACTTGGGTAGTACGCTAGAAGTAAATTGTATATTAGATAAGGCATAAAGAGAGAAAAATCGTCAGCTTAGGAAGCGTTTAGTAATCGAAGGGAGCTAATTACGGAAGTCATGAATGACGGGGGACGGGAATGAAGGGGGCCAAGGGTAAGGATGTCAAGAAGAGGCCGGTGAAGAGCTTGACATGTAGTGCAGGGTTGTATGGAGCTGAAGCATGGACTTAGAGAAAGAGGGACATTGATTGTGGAGAAGAATGGAGAAGGTGCGGTTGATAGAAAGGAAGAGAAATGAAGAAGAGCTTGGTATGATAGGCTAGGAAAGGAAACTTCTGAATGAATGAAACTTCTGAAATCAGGGAAGGGCAGGATAGTTCAGAAAGGAAAAGCAATGGAAGGTTCCACAATTATTTATTTAGGCGACCGGTTTAGATACAAGGCATCATCATCAGGACAGCCTTGTATCTTGTACCTTGTATCGAAACCCGTCGCTTTAATAAATAATTGTGGAACATGCCATTGCTTTTCCTTTATAAACCATCATGATGAAGTTCCATCATGTTTCACCTGACGCTATTGAATTTATCAAGGGCAGGATAAGTGGCCGGAGTAAGGAATAAGGGGCGATAGGTTGCTCAAGAGTGTGATAGAGGAAAGGATGCTGGGCAAGCGGGGTAGGGGAGGAAAGAGAATAGATTTCATGGACGGGATGAAGATAGGGAGATCGTATGCTGCAGCGAAAAAGGAAATACTAGAGGTCGATAGGGGAGGGAGATTTCCTGACTTAAAAAAAAATTACCTTTCACCGTAAAAATCAAGGAAACTTGAGCTCGATGGCCACACGTAGAACTGACAAAATAGGGTGAGAATATTTCTCCAATGGCCGTGACTATTGTCACCACTCGTCAAAAGATAGAACAGAAAATATTTACTGTGTTGGTTTGACGGTAGTTTCTTTTGACGAGTGGTGCCAATAGTTACGGCCATTTGAGAAATATTCTCACCCTAATTTGTCAACTTTTAACGGTAGATAATTCAAAAAGAGAACTTTTCTCAAGGACATCCGTCAGGAAAACTTCAATGTCTTCTCGCAAAAATTGACGTAACAAAAATCCGTCCGGACCAGGAATGGAACCTAAGGACTCATGGAATGCCTGTGCGCATGCCGTCATTCATTGAGATGCGCGGCCCAACCCCAAACCCAGACTATAATGTCTCACGCCATCGGCCAGAGGAACGCCCGCCCTCTGCAAATATTTGCGCGCCGCCAATTGATGAAGGCGGAGAGGGGAGGGAGGGCCTCCATTATTCGTCAATAGCAGTCAGTTCCCTGCCCACCAAGTGCGTGCCGGTGGGGCGAACGATGGAATCCGGGAAATCGCAGTGATTCATGGGAGAAGTATTCTCGAGAGAATGGAAGAAAAAGAATTCACCATCCGGGTCCGTGTCCGTCTTTGACGAAAGCTGCTCGAGGAAGGGGGGGTGGGGGGGGGGGGAATGAATTTGGAGGAAGAAAGGAAGGAGCGGAGGAGGGACTTTTTACTGAGGAAGGGAGAGAGAGGGAGGTAGATTAATTCCTTTCTCCTTCTTCATAATCTCCATCTCCCGATTTCTCGCCCCGTCTCCATATCTTCCCCATCATTCAACCTTAAGGGTAATAAGAGCGAGATAGTTCCATAATCATAATAGGGACCATATTCGAAGTATACGTTTTAATTTCACCAGCTATAGGACACATCAATTACATACTGCATTATTATTGGTGCAATAATATAGTTTTATAAGACAGAAATTGTAAGTAACTAAATGAAAATATCGAAATAAGTCTTTAACTTGACTCATTTTTTTGCGCGGTACGTTTGAAACTCCTTCAAAACGGAAGGTTTTTTGTGTTACCCAAGAACCTACTGCGGTGAAAATATGATTAATTTTCATTTATAGATGAAAAACAAACAAACGACACGCTGTTAGTCTTCTTACGACATCTAAGTGTTAGAAATACCCCATTTTGTAAATAAGGTCTCTCTGGAGAGCATACACATAACATTTCCCAAGTAAAAAGGCTGGTATTTCCTGGCAAATATCTCGGAAAGTAATGTGGTAAGGGGTTGAATTATTTGTCATTAGAAGGGTGAGATATTTTTCTTTAAAATGAGATCAAATTCATTGATTTCTAGGTAAAATTATGTTTCGCTCAAACTACCTTAATAAAAAATGAACTGCAGTACATATTTTAAAAAGTTGGAAATAACTCATGATGAGCCCGAAGTAAATTTTCACTATGTTTTATTACAGTCAACTGGGTTCGACGGCTATAGAGTCGTTCTCAAGACTATTAGAAAGAAAATATACAAATAAGAACCTTTTAAACTAACTCACGTAAGAGAGGGTGGGAGAAGGGGAAAGGGAAACGTGGGAAAGGAGGTGGTGAGTAATGGAAGTTTGTTACATGCTACGGGCTAAGAGAAGGACAATGAGGGATGCGGAAGTAAAGTCAGATGATGATGACACCAAGAGGAGGAGGGAGATATAGCATAAAAGAAATAAGATTTTAAAACAGTGGTAAAAAAATGCAGAATATTTAAATTCGGTCAAGTCATTTAAATGCAAGGAGTCAGGCGAAAGAGAGTATTAAGAGTATTTTGAGGATTTATAAAAAATTCTTTGTTTAAATTAAATAACTAAACTTCACAAATATATAATAAATTCTCAGGCTTCATTGGTGGAACAACATTGTGATGGTTTGTAAATAAATTCGCTTTGTAATATTTCACAATGGTTTTATTATTCCGACCTGGGTTTCGACTCAAGTTAAGTCATTATCAAGGTGAAAAGGTCACCTTGCTAATGACTTAACTTGAGTCGTAACCTACGTCGGAATAATAAAAACAATTGTTGAATGTTACAAAGTGAATTTATTTACAAACAATAACTGAACTTTATTTTCATTTTGAGTAATTCCTTTTCGTTCTACAACGTAACGTCACAATCGATTGATTTGAAAGTTGGAGATGTTAACATTTCACCGCTTGCTGTTAAATATTGTCATTGTACTCATGAATTGAGTCCGGCAATTAAGTTGGTAGTAACGATTTGAACTTTGAGGTGAGTAATTTCTAAGAAAGTTTTGCTTATTGTTCTAGTATGTATGTTAATAACATGATTCCTGAGTAAGCTTTTTAACTGATTGCATTTCTGTACGTTCATTCAATAAGTACTGGGAGCTAACAAATTCTGGAGACGAATGAGCAGATACCAAACGTTCCATCACAATCTCTGGAACAATGTTGCAGCGCAATTTTAGCTAGATTGAATTTTACATTGCCGACGTACTGTGAGAAAAACTGGCTTTGTGAGGAGGGGCGGTATTGCCTCATTCAGCGCAGGATGAATAAAGTCAATTCTGGTAAATAAGAGAGATGCCGGAGAAATATGCCCATGATCGTTAAATTCATCTCATAGGATTTAATTCCACGGCAGTAATAAAATTTAAACGCTTCCCCAGTGAAAACTCGCCAGAAAAGCATCGCTGTAAGTACCCAAGATATTTGCATTTTATCGTATTTGCATCAAGTAATAAAATATTTCTTATGCTGTGCAAAGATCCCTGAAATTTGAATGATTTGTACAATTTATTTTGCGAGAAGTATTCCGTGCAGATCTTCTTTCTGAGTCATAGGTCTAATAATTAACCGAAGTATTTCGGTGAGCGAAATTTGTTTCACGAATTTGAACATTGATGCATAAAGACTCGCTTATTCCCGTGGCAGGTTCGGTAAGAACGTGAATTGATCAATGAAAGTAAAAAATCAGACTAACTTCTGTGTTCACAAATTCTCCAGTCGCGAAGAAAGCGGGTCTTATGCCATCCGTTAAACCTCTGAACGTTGGCAAACACTGAATTGTGATGTTTAAGAGATTATTTTGTTGCTCCCATTATGACTGAAGATTTGCTTCCGATGGTATTACTATAAGGTTGAAAATTTTATTCGGAAATTTGCAAACCTAGACAATTCTTTCAATTGACTAAATAACAATCATCATGTTGCAATGCATATAATTTGTGAATATAAAGTTTTAATGTCCAACTATATTTATTTCGTGCTCCCATATAATGTCTGATACGTTCACTAAAATATGCTATGAGAAAGTGATTAGAGAAATATAAAATGAGCCTTTTGACGTGAGACCACTTATCTGAGATTTCCTGGATTTTTTCCTCTTATGCCTTGCAAAGGTGTCAGTTTTTCAGGCTCAAGTTGTGCACAAAATACGAAGACTGTCTTTTTAAAAAAATCTTAAACTCATAGTACTCTTTCCCATTAATTGCATTAACAATTGATGTGGTACGAAGTCACTCGCACGGGTGCATATACACCAGGGAAAAAAATTTGCCATGAAAAAATCATTTGACTTGACCGGGATTCGAACCCGGATCTCTCAATTGCCGGTCAGGTGTGTTTAGCCAGTTACGCGGTAACTGGATAGTTGCACTGTAATGGTCATAGTACTCTAGTGATATATATATTCAAGCCAAAGAATTCACTTCGCTAATGAAACTTTTAACTAGCTATCAGGTAAAATAAATAAATAAATGAATATTTCAAGAATTGATTCCACTAAATGAGATGGACTCGAGCATAACAAGCTCCAAGGCACAAACGTTCGGAGAGACAACTTTTTCTTTGATTGATTTGGTTGAAGAGAGGGTGTTTGATGCGAGTCGTCATTTCAACGGCAATTCGTTCGGATTTCGTCTTCCTCGACTTTATACTGCATCGAGCCGCTCTCGCATTTACGACTTCAGTCGGAAGAAAGAAACGACAGCCGCGCCTGCAAGAAAAAGATCTTTCCGTTCTTTTACGTCCCCAACCCCCACCGTCTCTCTTTCAAGCGCTTTCCCATGGCAACGCACTAACAGTTCTCCTTTTTCCATCCGATTCGGCGGAAACGTTGCCATGGCAATCTAATTTCAGTCGCACGCTGCTGAGAATAAATCCGTTTCCTTAGCGACGCGAGTGTGACGTGTCGTAGACGCTGGCGGCGTCTCTTGCGGCGAAGATGCAAAGTGTGGGAGAGGCAATTAGCCTCTCTTCTTCAAAAGGGTCCTCTATTTCAAAGTGTGTTTTCTCACTCGCACAAGTCAGAGAGACGGAGAGAAGAGACAAGGAGCCGCGGCATGGCATTGTCGTCGTCGTGGTGGCGGTAAGGAGGGAGGCCGTGACGTAAGTGCAGAGTACATAACCTGCCTAATCTCTCTTCATCCCCGAGTGCTTCCATTCATCCATCGGATCGATTCGCTTTCACACTCGCTCCCACATCCGAGGAAACCTTTCGAGCGTTTATCCTGCTCCCGCTCCCGGCCGCCGCCGCACTGTTTGCCGCTCGGATTACTCGAGGCTTCTCGACACTCTTGTCTCTCGGATCTTCCAAGTGTGTGCGGTTCGTTCGTCGCCTTTGTCGGCGCTCTCCTTCATTCGTAGAGAGAGTCGCTTTCAAGGGAGAGAGAGATAGAGGGGTTGTCGCCTTAAGACGTACATGACTCAAAGTAAACTTGAAACATTGCCTATTGCATTATTCAGAGCCATCAGAGACAATACTGCCTTTCAAAGAAAAATGTTGTTTTCACCAATAAGTCCCCTGAGTTCACACTGTAATCTGTTCAAAACTATGATCATTTCCAAACCGAAAATATATTAAGAAAGATCTAAGGCTTTCCCGGCGTATGTAGTCGTTGAGTGTCATTCGAGCTTCTCACCGGGTCAAAATCTCCATCGCGGGCGACGTTTCGATGAACGAGTCGTCCATCGTCCTCAGGGCATGTTTTTCATGGTCAACTGGTCCGGCTTACATACCATTTGACATATGGTCAGGTGTCTCGTGATTGGTCCGCTCGTTCCCACCATTTTTCCCTATCCTCTCGCATGCATCTCAGCACCGGTTTCCACGTCTGGGCGAGAGAAAGGCCATCGTCGCGATTCATAGTGTTCTTTCTCATCCTTATGTCCATCGCTTCCCTCTTCAGTCTCTCCCAGAACTTTTCCACGCGGCAGAGGACCTTCGTCTTCTTCCAGCAGATGGCATGGTCATTGGAAATGCTGTGCTCGGCCACGGCGGATTTTTCAGGTGGGCCAAGCCTGAAGTGCCGCTGGTGTTCCTTGACCCTCGTGCAAATTGTCCTGCCCGTCTCTCCCACGTACTCCTGGCCGCAGGCACATGGTATCTCATAGATACCAGGTGTAAAGAGGCCACAGGGGTCCTTTGCCGTGACCAATTGGCGTCTTAATTTGGAGAGAGGGCGAAAGTAGGTGTCAATGTTGTGTCTTCTTAATATTCTGGCGATTTTGTCTGAAACCGTCGATACAAAGGGTAGGGCAGCCCTGGCAATCGGTTTTTGGCGTTCTTCCTTGTTAGCAGTGTCTCGGATGGTGAAGGCCCTTTTCAGGGCCATTGAGATGTCCTTGTCACTATAGCCATTTTGTCGGAATATCTTCTTCAGGTGCTGTAATTCACTGGGAAGACTCTCCGTGTCGGATATAGTTTTTTCCCGATGTATCAGGGTCGAGAGGACCGCCGCTTTTTGGGAAGGATGGTGATGGCTCCGTCCATATAGGAAGAAGTCGGTGTGTGTTGGCTTCCATTGACACTGTAGCCCAAACTTGCATCTTCCTTACGATGGATAAGGATGTCGAGGAATCGTATCCTCTTATCTTTTTCGGTCTCCAACGTGAATTGAATCCATGAGTCAAGCGTTTTGAGAGAATAATGGCGGTGGAGCTGTTAACGACCTAATTGGGGGAGCTGTGTGGACTATAATTGAGAAAGCTTTTTCTTCAGACTATTAAAACTAATTTCCGAAGATTGTTAGTGAAATAATTGAAAATAAACCAAATATCGCGAATGCGCACAAGAGAATCAAGTATGAAATATCCGTTAATCTGACATCACTGTATCATTCGACTGGCAGCTGAGCAATCACCCTTCTGGTCTCCGTTCGAGGACGCTGATCTCGATCGAAGGTAAACGGATGTCGGAGTTTCAAACGTATATATTAAGTTACATGATTGGTTTTCTGGGTCGAAAATGAATTTTAGCCCAAAGGAGAAATATGCTATCCCACGAGCATTAGGATGCAGATCCCCTGCAGTCTTCGTACTGTGTCCCCTGGGGTTGTGTTTGTAACAATCGAGATAACTCCTATCACGTAACTAAGGAGTCACGCAGTCCAAACAAACAAGTGATTCAAAATTCAGGTGTGTTTCAGCCACTTGAATGGATAGCTTAAGCGTCTATTAAGCTGATAATTGCGTCTCTTATCGTGATATGTAATACCAGGAGAAATAATGCCATTTTACCTAGCTGACAGATAGATAGTCTGCATAGCTTCATCACAGAAATATTTGGAAGGCAAACAATGATAATACAATACATTCAGAATATATAAGTAGCATACCATACATACAAATTTTTAAAATTAATACAGATCTGAAGCATTTGACTCCACAAACTCCTTCACGCTATGGAAGTATTTAAAAAAGATATTGTTTCACTTTCCTTTTGAAATGTAATTGGGAAGAAATAGATTTAGAAATAGATTTGATAGGAAGTGGTAATTTGTTGTAAATTATGGAAGCAGAATGGAAAGGACCACGCAACGAATGGGGAGAGGAGTTCTTACCGATATGTATAAAGATGCTGCAACGTATGGAGTTGCTGTGATACTCAGAGTAGGTTTGAAAGATCACACGATTGTTTTTTAAAAAATTGGCACAAGTCAATGTAAATATTTGGGGGAATTTAAGAATTTTGGAGGCAGTAGAAGAGGGCTTATCATTGGCGCGGAAGAGTACTCTAAATAGAGCTTTGATAGCTGGTTTTGGAGCAGAGAATACTCGGCTTGAAAATGTGGAGTCATTTCAGAGTATTTTTGCACAAGAAATATGGGAATGAATCTTAAAAAAATGAAATAATTTTAAAGCGTGCAAGGAGACTATGGTAGCAAATTTTCGGATCATTAAGATGGATACGATGACCTAACGATTTAGTAGTAGTGACCTGGAGTGGTCATTGTTTATAAGTGGAATGCGCTTACTTACTGTCATTTCGTTATGAAAATAGACAGGGACTGTGTGAAATTATCTCGGGATTCACACCGGGTTAAAGTTTTGGCGGCTGCCAACGTTTCGATGGATAACACTTCCATCGTCATCAGGGTAATGATGCCCGGGTCGCCTGTGTTCTCCCTTATATAGGGTCTTGGACGGTTATGTCTGACTGGCCATTTTTGTTTCTTCCTTTCGTTAGTATTTTAAAAATAGGTTTCCACCCTTGATTTATCGAGTACCCCGAGTCCCGACCTAAGTTATTGGGCTGAAAATGTATTTCTATGCTTCCTTAAATTGTCTTTCCCGATAACCATTGCGCTTGCATATGACTTTCTCATCACTAAAGGAGTTGAGATGGTCCTACAAAATCATTTATTGGACAAGGACTGTTTCATGTTCATTAATTTACGATCATTCCCGACGACGACCAATCCTGGCGCGAAGTAAACTCGATCGTGAAAACTGCGTGAGGCGCTACGTATAGGTCAATTACACCAAAATTTCGAACCCTTCGTGGTTGAACCAGATGACTCCTTTGTTACGCGATCGGAAATATCTTGAACGATTCAAACAACAAACAAACAAGAACCCTCAGGGTGAGCAGTGGTGGAGACAATATCAGCCTAACTCAGTAAAATGCCGTCAGAGCGGTCGAGCGCGTCTACTGTAAGTGGAAGAAATCGCCCGCCAAGTATTTCCCCGCGAACCCACTTTCCTCGCGTCACTAGTTGTCCGTCTCCCCCCCTACCACGCGCCAAACCTTCAGCGAACGCAGTCAACTTGCTTTCCAGCTCGACCTTTTCTTGCCAATCACTCGGGGCGCAAAAAATCGAGCCTCCGTTCTTCGGAGTGGAGCGATCATTTATATAAAAGGTTCATACTTTCACTAATACAGTTTTTATAGGGCGTTCGCTGCGTTGATAGGTATTATATAGATCAGACCGTTCTTTCTCGGCGAAGTGCAGTGGCACATTAATCACCTTGATTAATAACCTACCCCATGTCTTGTCACTCTTGAAATAGATTGAGCGATATCGTTCTTAACTGTCAGACTTGTTTTTTTGCCAAAAAAAACAATTCTAGAAGCGATTAACGTACCAAGTATTGCGACTTTAATGTGTGAAGAATCGCCAAAGAAAGTTGAAGCCCATTCCCGAGTAATAGGCTTCTTACAAGAGGTATGTCTTGATCAAGTTCTGTGGATACAAACTACCCTAAAAACAGCGCCAAATGCATGGGAAAGGTCGGGTGTAAGGGCACCAGCCAAGAAATAGGTTTAATCTCTAACGCTCCACTTCTTGTTCTTTCTTTGCAAGGGTTGCCACAAGGCTGTAAACTTGGCCCACCTCATTTACTTTATATTACCCTCCAGTAAATGCACCCGATGAATGTTTTAAATACACTGATGTCACATTTTTCACGCATCATTGCACCGATCACTCCGAAGTTAGATGAATGGCACATGTTATGAAAGTTGACCATTATTTTTATGCTAAATGATGCCGGAGGGATCCCATTTGAACCGTATCTTTAACTTTATCTGTAAAACCTGAAGTGCTGAAAAATGATGTTGTCAATCTTCTTGGTTTTTACCTCGACTCCAAACCAATGTGGAGTCACTTCATTTTCCTCTTATTAAAATGTCAGATAGTGCGTTACAAATGAGTATCTTGTAATGCAAGTCACGGTTTTTAAAATCTTACCTTACATATGATATATAAATTGATTTGCAATTGATTGCGTTTTATACTGATGTAAAACAGTTGATTCTGCTCCAGAAAAGATCCTCATTCTTATATCTTGCTCGAGTTTTCTCGAGATTTTGTATGATTCAATATCATGAGCGTGATCAGCCCTTATATTCTCCGTGCTCTTTTACACACCAAAGAAAATTTAAACACTTTTTAAGCAAAAGCAAAAGTGCTCAGTCGAAGGACTCACAATTTAGAATCCCAAAACGTCAGCGCTAAAGTGCATGTTCCAAAAGAAACTATGCAATACATCGCCTATTATATTATTATCTGTATCTTTAGGCATTTCACATGGATTTTAGAGAAGTGGTTCTTATTTAGGTCACAATAATCCTTTTGGGAAGATTTTCACCTCAACTTTACCACCCTCAATTTTTATTTTTTTTCGTTAATTATTGCATCTAATAATCGCTTACACTAGTATGTCTTTTTGACAACATCAATCTCAAGCAGAGTGGTTTTCTAAAAAAAAGAATTGGGCATAAGAATCATCATTTTCACAATTTTGCGAAACATATAAAGTACTCGCTGCCTACAATTGATCGTTCCTACCAAACGAAGGAAGAAATCGAAATATACCGTGAAACAAAAGTTTTAGTGCATTATTGAGGCCTATATACATGAGCCAAACAAGATCCTGGTATGATTTTTGGTAAGCGCAAGGAAGTTAATAAGGAATGAAGAAGGTAATAAGGAAATGTATCGCAGTGCTGTCAACAAAATATTCTCTCTCGGAGCAACTACCTGAGGCCTCTCTTGCTGTGCACGCGGCTAAGAGGCAAATGGCGCCGCAGGTGATCGAATCCAGATTCCGCTAAAGGGAATTAATTGCTGTCCTCGGATCTCAATAGGAGTATGGCCAAATCGATTCCGATTACGCTCGAGTATGTATCGTTGGCATGAGCTAAAGCGCTGGCGGTATATTGGCCATAACTCAAAATATGAGCGTACGAATCGTTCATTTGAAGTGGCATGAAGGAAGAGGTGAGCAAAAGGATATACACCCGTCCGTTTGGTCATCAGTTCCTGCCGAGAACCTTAATCCATATATATATTTATAGTTTTCTATCGGTGGCAGAAAACAAGGCAGACCTGACCAATTTTCTATCGGACAAGGTGATTCAACATGACTAGTGAAAGACCGATGCTGTTTCTGAACGTTTCAAAAATGATTGCTTTGTCTGCTCTGCTGACAAGGCTTTAAATATCGACGAATTATAGTTAACACACTAGGAAGGGAATGAACCATTTTTACCTCATGTAGTCAAAAGCCAAACGCAAATATTGTTGTCATGGCAAGATATGACTTTACTAATTTTTGCACATATGAGCAAATTTTTTTCCAAAGTATAGAAAATGAGCGACGCAGATTGGGAACGAAAATACTTTCTACCTTCATTGAATTCGATTTTATTTCATTCCAAAATCTCCTCCTGCAGGCATTCATCGTCCTTTTTTGGAGATAACTGGGTATTTTTCCTGAAATTCAAAAACTGTTCAATATTTCAACATTCAAATCTCTCAAAAATTTTTAAAACTGTTGTGAAATTTGTTCCGTGTTATCATTTCTTAAAAAATTCCATAGCCTATCTCAAATGAATATAGTCGCGTTATACACGACTTTATTTAGGGCTAGATGAGTTTTAACTCGGAGGCGTCATGTGATACCCTTACTTGGTAACGATTTTGTTCCTTGTGACTATGCCATACGCCCTAAGATAACTGTTTACTTTAGTCTTCCAATTTTCTTCTTTTTAATGGCGCTATTTGTGTTTGGATATCCCTTTCACATTCAGAGACACAGTAAAATGTGTGACACGAGCACATAATCAGTTTTGCATCGCCCCTGGCCATTAATATCTCTCACAACTTCTAGAAGGATTAAGATGGTGAGGGTACACGCTAGGCTTAGGTTGCTTGATAAATTCAGACCTGATATTAGTCAGAGCGACATAGAGAATATTATCATGACCTCCTCACCACATCTCTAGATCTGACAGATGCGATAAAATAAGAGAAATACACTTACGAACAGATAGGTACAAAAACTCGTTCTTTTCGCGAACAATAAGCGATCACAATAAAAATTGAGATCCGCTAAATACACCCCTATAGTTCATGTCACCATTTATTCTCCAAAAACTTACACCTTTACACGGCTGGTGACCTAACACCCCTGCCACACGCCCATGCGGTGGCTCGCGGGGAATTATGTAGATGTAGATGAAGTATCGATTCATAAGACTCCTTCACGTCTAAAATCGCTGGAAACAAACATTTTAAAGTGAACTGAGAAAGGATTCCAGGATTCGGTTTGGGATGACGTGACGCAGACCGCTCCTCCATGTCGCCTTTAAGCGCGACATTTTTCCTCCTCCCACCCTGTGATGCACGCCACCTCGCCACCCTCCCACCCCCTTCCACGCCTCCCCCCCTATCTCATCCTCCCTCCCTCCCTCCCCCTCTCAATGCGTTCGCACAAACGCACACAGGAGAGTCTTGCTCACGTGGGTTAGAATAGTCGCGTTGCCATGGGAACGGTGCAGCCTCCCTTGTTCTCTTGGGCATGGGAGTAGACAACATCGTGGTGATGAAGCGGGGAGTGATGAGAGGGGGTAGGTGAAGAAGAGAGAGGAAATGGACAACAGACAACGCGACGCTGTCATGAATGGTCGATATTTATACACGTCTGTTGTGATGCGTCATCGGTGTGTGAATACGCAACCCATGCCAGTACTCTCGGAGCGAGTAGAAATATATTTTTAAAAAGTCACTTCACCCGATTGTGAAAACTGGTGAAGAAGTATACACGTAGAACACTCAACAAGAATCGATATCGACTTGGAATAACCTCATTTTGTTGAAAAGATAGAAGAAGCGTGGTGAAATGAATTTGAAGCTCGGATTCTAGATATCATTTATGAGCAGACCTCGTTACTCATCTCCAAAGTCAAGTAGATGTGGAAGAGTTACGTAAAATATACCAGTAGTTGTATAGCCCTCATGGCATAGAAAATACCCTCGACTATTTAAACTGATGATACATGCGTGTGCTGCCGTTCTTTTTCGATTATAATGTGATTATCTCCACTACCAAATATAATTTTTTTAAATCTCAGGTGGTTGCCCTTCTTGCTAACAACGAATTGGGAGAATGTGTTGGTCATATCGGAAGTGATTTAAGCAAACGGCATGGTAAATTCAACGGCCACGTTAATTACTCGGCTCAGAGCTTTTTACTTCTCCGATAATAAAATACCTCAGCCAGTAAATTTGATGCGTCCAACCGCGAACTTGATAGATAAAGAGATTTTTTAATACTCGTCATCTTTTTGTGGTGATTAAGGGTGGCAATAGAGTTTCAACACTAGAAAATGAATTTAAACAGTAGGCAATAAATGGTAATAGAGTTTCAACCCTAGGAAATGAATGAAAATCATGCGCTTTGAGCAAACCTTACAGGAGAGTTGGGATGATGATAGTAGTAGTTTGCAACAGCCGTAAAATGGATTGAAATGGAAGCATGGCATATTTCGGTGTATAAATGGCCGGTGGAGAAATGATAGGGTAGTGAGACCTGGGGTTGTTTCAGGAGTCACTTGGGAAAAAGAAAAGCGCATTTAGCGGTAAAAAGAATAAAGACGTAAGGTTGATTAATCATATGGTCTTAAGAGTTCTGCGTAGAGCAGTGAGACCGGATCATTTATATGGGAAGTACATCGAAAAAACAGAAGTTTCGAAGGTGATGGCTGGTAGTAGGATGGTTAACAACTAGTGGATAAATTTCTAAAGAAATAAAAAGGTTCAGAGGGCGTGTGTGAGTGAAGAGCTGTTATCTAATTGATCGACGAGACAAGATTTACTATTAAAAATATGAGATGAGCAAGAGATACACTTTTTGGGCACGTTTTGTAACGAAACAGCCAACCTATTTAAAACTGTATGGGAAGATAAATGAAT
The DNA here is from genome assembly GCA_963169105.1 of Ceriagrion tenellum. Taxonomy (NCBI): domain Eukaryota; kingdom Metazoa; phylum Arthropoda; class Insecta; order Odonata; family Coenagrionidae; genus Ceriagrion; species Ceriagrion tenellum. The sequence continues at coordinate 141,147,244 of OY720640.1, read as the reverse complement.
TTGAAGAACTATGGAAGCAGAGCACAAATGGCTTATGTTATACATAGACGATGAAAAGCGTCACGGTGAACGACGATTTCAATGTTGAAACGAAGAGGTTGGCTGAAAGGAGAGATGGGTGGAATACTTCAGCCTGCCAATCCCCGGATCTCTATCAGCTGACGTGGATGCAGCATGAAGAAGATGGTTAGTAACAGTTGGGGTAGGGTGTTCCAAAATTCCAAAAGTATCTAGGAGTCGAATAAGTAATTTGCCACTACGTTACCATGCATAAAGTAAGCTTGCACACCGAATCTGGGCTCTGTCGGGTAATATTTACCGATTGACGATGGGCTTTCAAATTTGAGAAAAGTGTATAAAATAGTGTAAAAGTAGACCACGCTCCAAAATATCGCCACCAAAACGGAAAACTCGATGTGCTTGGAGTTCCAGTCGTAATGTGCATCGTTAGAAGCACATATATCCAACCTTTAACCTTCCGTGACCTCACAGTGGGGTCAAAATGGCTGCGAAACGAAGTTTAGCGCAAATACAGCAAATGGGCGCTGATCGCGCTATGCGGCGATTGTTGGTTGGTTATATGCGCTTCTAACGATGCAAAATACGACTGGAGACTCCAAGAAAATCGAGTTTTCCGTTTTGGTGGCGATATTTCGGAGCGCGGTCTACTTTAACACTATTTTAGTCGCTTTTCTCAAATTTCAAGGCCCGTGGTTGACCGGTATATATTATCCGACAGAGCCCAAATTTGGTGTGCGAGCTTACTTAATGCATGGCAACGCAGTGGTAAATTACTTATTTGACTCCCAGATGCTTTTGGCATTTTCGAACACTCTAACCCAGGGGGTCGACCGGGTCCCGGAGGTCCTACGGTAGGCCCGCGGCCGCTGCCCATTCGCCTCCGGGGTGCTCGCTTCTTCCTTCGACTCGTCTGCTCGGAGGCCACGGCTCGAGGACTACGCCCCCTCTCCCATCTATCCTACCTCTTCATTCTCTCCCCCTCACATGTAAACCCTCCTCCCCAACACTCACGGAAAATTAAATCAACGATCACCCCGGAAACGTCTAAGAGGGCGGTGACATTCTCCCCTTCATTGTCACGGTCGTTCGATTCGATATACCAGGGTCTCCGCAACCATATATACACAATATACGGTCGCCGTAAATGTGCTTTCCAAGCATTCACTTCCAAAGCACACCTTAAGGCCGCTTTACACGGTACATATTATTGTACAAACGAATGTACAAATTCTTTCATGAAGGAAATTGTACCGTGTAAATCGGCAAATTGTATGATTGTCTGGATGGCTTAACGGGAAATAGAACCTGCTCTAATTCCATTCATTTTCCTGTACATTCTATGATACATTCGTTTGTACAATAAAATGTGCTGTGTAAAGCGGCCTTTAGGAAATCTGCGAATACGAGGCGCAAGTCATCATTTCGAATACAAACGCCCTGCCAAATGGACAAAAACGTTGAACATCCTATAATACGCTTACGGAGAATGCATCAAAATAAGCACATTAATGGCGGACTGTTTACATTGCGAGGACCTAAATCTAAGAAGATTACAATCGATATTGGGCGACCTTACTTCATCGCCAATACGCCCCGCTACGCCCTCGTCGAAGTCGGGAACGGTGACATTTGACAAACGCACGCCGAACACTGTCGGACCGATCAATTTAGCCAGTGCTCTATCGGTGGCGTCTTGAAATATTTTGCATTTAGTGGAGTTGTCAGATGAAGCAAATACGTCCATGAAATGAGTCACTCCTTAACCGATTGATTGCAGAGGTCATCGCCCCCCCAAAAATAGTGAAGCTGGGTAAATGTTTCCAATCCCACGGAGACAATAGGGTTTATTTAATTGATGGCCAGGGTCACTTTTTGCTACGCCAATCTCGGTTAGTGGCGGGGATGGGTATCACGGCTGTTGTACATCAGAAGAATGAACATAACTTCACGCTAATTTGGCTAATTTTTTACCTTCCAAAATATGTTTTTAAGATTATCATCTAGAATGTATTATGCAAACATTCTTGTGCATAATTATTAAAGCCCATTATTAAATAGTGACGCATCTTATTTCGAAATTCTAATACTGCTCATGGTGAAAGTAGGCCGTATGGTGAAAATTTGGACAACCGAACGACGGATCTGGTTTTCTTTACTATGCTGGAATGGTGATGGAATCAAACTTGAGTTCGGTAATACAACTAAAACATTTATACGGCTACTATACCTTATCTCAAAGAAAAATGAATTTTACAGTGGGGTTATCCTCGGGAATGTTCCATTTGGGGCCTGATACGAACCTGGGAAGAGAGAAAAGAAATTCCAAATTAGAAGGCAAAATGCAAGAGAGTATTTGATTTAAAATTCATAATCTATGCTAGTTTATCACATCATATTTAATAAACAAGAAGCTACTAAAAGTCGCAGCAAAATAATTTGAATGATTTTAGAGGTAAAGGCGCAGGAAATAGGGACACGCCTTATGTCGACCTTTCATTCGGACAGCGATTCTCGATATACGAGACAAGTGAAGTACTTTCTATATCATTATTTCACTCCTCTAATATCATTCCGTAAGCTGGCATTATCCGGAAGTCAGTTCCTTTTTCCGTCAACCATCCATCTTACTCATCGATCGATTGATGAGAAGAATTACATCCACATCGAGATCTGACTGGGTGAGAGATTTCTAGAAAGCAACAAGCATAATTTATATGGATATTTTGATGAAGTCAGTCAATGGGAGATGGATTCCTTATGATTCATGCTGAAATAACGGGAACACACAAATCACATTACTGTTGCAGAAATAATATGGCACAATATATTAACTGAAATACCTAGCCATTTTTCAGATGATCAGGGGAACTCAACGCGGATTGACTGAGTTGCACTATCAGCGTCAGGAAGGAAGAGATATTAGATATTTCATTCGTGATTTGAGTGAATTAGAGTTTTTTTTATTTTAAGCGTATACTGTGTTTCATTTCCTGCACGAAATAATACATACTAATGTCATGTGGAATATGGTGAAGTAAAGTTTTTCGTGTCCCTACGTTTGAATATTCATTTGCAAAGGTGGTTATCAGTAAAATATAAGAATTGCGTAGAGTACTTATTTATCTTTGACTGCGAAACATTTGTGTAATCACTTTCCTCCAGTCTTGCGAAAGAGCGGCAGCGGAAATGGGATTTTTAAGAAATCGACACAGTTGTTTCGTGGTTTAAGACAATGGTGAGCATGCGTTATTTTGAACAATTATTAGGATTTGAAATATATATTCTTAAATACGCAGGACATGAGTTATATTGGGATGCATTGATCTATCACTTAAATGCGTGAAGGACAGTGAACTTTAATGATATGATCGTTCACGTTGAACTATGCACGTGCAAGTAAGCCAGAGAACGTCAGAGTACGGTGACGTCAATCCCCAGAGATTCCGTTTGGGAGCACGCGAATTTCTCTAATTTGTATGCACCTTTGAAAGGTTATAATTAACGTATGCGGTTGCAGCACACACATTAGGGCTGTATGATTGAGTTATTTAGGAAAATTTCTTGTCGTGTACGCAACTTTTATATGAGAAATGAATTTCATCCATGTCCCCAATTCTGCTCGTGTCGAACATAGACCAAGCTAATCTTTCGACTTTGCTGCGATGGTTGCTCGAAATTAAGCTTGGACAAAGCCAAAGTATTATCTCTCAGCATGATTCCCGCATTTCATCATTTCTATTTTATTGTAAATTGCTTTAATCTACCCTAACATTTTCCCTCAGGGTGTATGGCAAAGGGAAATATTTTACGGAGTAAAGCGATGCTCAACCATGGATTTCAGTGACTCACAGGATGAATATTTTTATTTTTCAAGCATCTGGGGTGGGTTCATAGTTCATGCATCTTCAGAATAGAAAGAAATCTCGTACATCTCCATATCTCCTTGGCAACCAACCATGGTTTCGGGACGTTGTGCCATAATCGGGACACGTTATGCAGCAGTATGATATCATAACGTGCCGAAACCATGGTCGGTTCTCAAAGAAAATTTAGAAGTTCAAGTGTTCATTCCCTTCTCAAGATTCAGATATATGGACGGACTATACCTGAAATTATATTGAGAATAAAATGCAATAAAAACAAAAAAAATCCATAAAGTTAAAGCCAGCACTGATTCTAATTATAGTTCCTTGTTTCACTTTGCCGTTATCGCAAATAAAAACGCGAACCGCTAGAGAAGGGAAATACTAAAAGGCCCATTACACATGAACACTCCATCAATAAAAGCTAGTCATTTAAGGCGCCTGAAAAATTTAGAATCATAAATATCATGTATTTGCTCTCATGAATGCAATAGAAATAAGACTCTTGTGAGCGCACGTCATATTGAGAATCATGATTGCGCCCCTGGTTATAGATTTCTCCGTTGGTCTCTTCTAATTCCAAAATTGGGAAAACGCTCCGAGCCGATTTTCTTGATTTGATTAAACATTGTCAAATGTCAGGGTAAGTGGCGCGTTAGTGGAGCGTTTAATGAAGGCGCCGCGTGGCAATAACATCTGAACAGATCGAGGGGAAAGAGCGCGCCGCCTAAAGTTGCCTGCTCGTGGGCAATCGTCATCGTTTCATTAATCATCGAAGGGAAACGGTCGTCTGTGTGCCGTCCCATTTCCCTGCCGCCCGACTACCTGGCTCTCATATAGCGTGTTCCTCTGCGAAATATACTTTTCACTGCCGTTCAGTCATCAAACCGAAGATTGTCTATCCCATATCTTCTTCCTCGTTGAATGAAATGTTTCAAGACTTAAGGTAGTCTGAGCGGAGCGTGATAGTTCCCTAGTCTCAATAGAGACCATATTCAAATTATACGTTTTAATTTCACCAGCTGTTGGACACATCAATTAAATATTGCATCATTAAATATTGCATATTGATGGTGAAATAATATAGTTTTATACGAAAGAAATTGTAAGTAATTAAATGAAAATATCTAAATAAGTCTTTACTATGATTAATTTTTTTCGCGCGGTGCGTTTGAAACTCCTTCAAAACGAAAGATTTTTTGTGATACCCAAGAACCTACTGCGGTGACCTTATGATTCATTTTCAAATATAGTTGAGAAAACATACAAACTACACGCTGTTAGTTTTTTTACGACATCTAAGTGTTAGAAATACCTCATTTTGTAAATAATGTCTCTCTGGAGTGCATACACGTACCATTCCCCATGTAAAAGGGCTGTTTTTTTTTGGTGAATATCTCCGAAAGTAATGTGGTAAGGGGTAGAATTTTTGGTGCTATTGGATAGGTGATATGTTTTTCTTTAAAATTAGACCAAATTCATAGATTTGTAAGTAAAATGATAATTTGCTCAAACTGCCTTAAACACTCCTCATTAGAAAAACTTTCTTAATACTCTCGAGGTATTTGTATTCGATCCCCTGCGATATTTATCCCCATCCAATTTTCCTTCCAAGTCCATCTCCGCAAAGCTTTTACGTTCACACTGAATGGACTATTCTCTCTCATCAATGCTTTCATTGAACTCAGTTGCTCTGCAACTTACGTGGAAGACCAAACTCACGACGGTATTCATTTCAAAGTATGAACTACAAGTTCAAATATCTGCAGAGGAGGATGTTTTTCAGAGGAAAACCGATCCCTACTTGAGTGTCTTGTGGAGGGCACTTCAAGTACAGTACTCCGTCTGTCGGATGAGACGTTAAGCCGTGGTACCCTTGGCGCCTTTCGTTAAGAGCAGGCTAATGCCGACGCCGGGTTCCTATCCACCCTTCCTCCCTTACCTGTCCCCTATGGCGCAAATGGACTTAACTGTCGGTCGCCTCCCCAAATATCCAATCCTATAAACTACAAGTTATTTTTGTGAGATATCGTCATAACTATGTCTCTACATCCATTCTGTCTTCGTAAAGTACCAGGAAGTTGCCTCTTTTAATTTTTACATGAACGAAATCTCGTCTTTATTCAGTTCGAAGTATAGACTGTACGTTATTTTCTGCCGCAGCTCACACTCAGACGACGGATTGACGAGCTTGGCTTTTTGTATGAAAAATCGTGTTTAATCCAATACATATGGGATATGTCTGATTTTAGGAACTATTAAACAAGAAAGACATAGAGTTAACACGCGGTAATGCGAAATTCTGAAAAAGTTGTTAATGTCACCGAAATATTCAAAATCCGTTATTTCGCAGTTAATACTTCTATCCCCCGAAGGGTAAATGACTTTTCACTGGAACTTTAAAGGCAAGAGTCTCTAAGGTGTAAAAATCTATGCTATCTATGTAAGTTATCATTCATAATAAAAAGCAAACAAGGTTTGAAAATTACCAATTCTGTACATGCGCTTTGATGATCAAGAAGAATGGTAGAGGTGGAATATCACCCACTAGTTGCCAAGGAATAGAAAGATTTCCGAAAACACTCGAAAAATTTTTGTCTTCTCCTTTCGAGTGAAAAGCAAAAATATAGATAGCAAAAGATATTTCGGTCGGGGACCTCAGCTGCTAATTGCAAGATTGCATGCAAAATGAGACGTCCAATTACTTCTTGAAACAATGCCTTAGGCCGTGAATAGAATTAAAAAGACCTCACTTCCGCGACCGTCATGCAGGATTCGCTGTCCTCGCCGAAGCAGCTGTGTATCAAAGCGCAGACATCTCTCCAACAGCACGCATGGCGAATGGGTCGATTTTAATTAAGCCGGCGGAAATTCCAAAGCTTGAGAGTTTATTTTTTTTTGCGTCACTGTGAGAATTTTTTCGCCTTAGCGATCCGGAGCAGTATGTTTGAAGTTCTTAATTGGAGAGTTCGTTGAAACTCGAATTTGAATTAGGTCGCATGGAGTTGATTAAGTACCTACCAAAAGATAGAACCTTATATTTTTTACTCCAAGCTAAATTGGTACTCGATGGAATTCATTCATTTTGTACACGTTTGGCTGCATGTATCTTAGAACCAAGTATTGCTTGAACGTCCGTTTCCTAGGGGATAGGACGAAGGGGTTTCTCTGTAATCTCGTTCCATTCTTGAAAATCTGGAGCAATCGCTACGATAACTCAATAACTTCCATGCAAGATGTTCTCGATATAACTGCCATTGGTTAACCATTGGGATTGCAATTAATATTTCAACTAAACTCAACTGACCTGGATTTCTTTTACACCTCGAATAAATTTCGAATGCTTGGATATTGGAAGCATAAGGTAAAGTCACTTAATTCCTTAGATTATTGCAAGATAAGGTGCGTTTCTCCACCTTGAGGTACCGCTGTTTGAAGAAAAACATAACTGCATGGGAAACGTGCAAAGAAAAAGAGTACTAAATGGCACGCTTGCATCAACTTTGAACTTTTACATCCAATGTTGAGATTTTTTTTAGTAGAGATATATCGAAATATTTATTGACGTTTTTTTCCGTCACGCCGCTGTAGATGTCGACGAGTAAATTTTTCATGGCAAGCGAAATCACGTAATTTGAAGGATTGAGGAAGGGGGAGGAGAAGGGGAATTGGAGGGCAAGCGATGGTTGGAGGGGGGTGGGGCTGGAGGTGAGGGAGAGAGAGAATGCTTATAATTTCAATTTTTATTTTTTTACAAAAAATGAAAAAAATAATGCAAAATTATTTATGCCTGAGACAATTTGTTGCATTGGAGAGATATCTGGTATCCGTAATAATTACTCACAAGTGCATTTTTAGAGGGTCGTTGAACGAAAACGCCCTTTTAGTTCTGCTTCTGCCGTAGTCTCGGATTACTCACCCCGGACTACAGCGCCACTCATGGCACTGCGGAAAATGAGTTACATTGGTTCACGAGAATGTTCGCTGTGACATTATAACTCACATTTTCAACATTTTGATAATCCATCTCAGATACGATGGATTCTCATTTACAATAAGTGCAAGGGCACTGGGGAATAAAGTTCATACGCGTCATGCCAATCACCTGATTTGCAACGAATTCCAGTTCATTCCACGGTCGAAATAGTTATGCAGAAAGCAACAAGCGAAAAGCTACGACACTTATTTTACAAATCAATCATTATTCTAGAGGACTGCGCCAATTAATTTACTTTAAGTTTTAATGCAGAGTCGTAAAATAAAAGTGAGTAGACGTCTGCTGAAGGGTTTTTGGCCCTTGTATACAACCCCTTTTATCATTATTCCAGGACGAATAATCTATGAACTCACTTCTCCGTGCGAATGAGAGTCAATCAATGCACGTCGAGTAAACATGTAAGCAAAAGATGATTGAATCCACGCCACATTTTAGGCAAACATCTTTATCAGGCATAACAATGCACAAGCTATTATTATGAGGTCCGGTAATGTAATGGCTGGTAAATAAGTAAAATCTCTTGTAGCATTCTAGTTTAATAACCTCTGTTTATCACTGAATACAGGTTTGAATTTTTTGTCGATTCAGAATGTAATTCGCGCTCATGGTGCTTCATTTTCTCCAAAATACATTTCATAATCCGCGATTTCAATCCAACGTAATCGTCATTTATTCTTGATAATTCTAGGCTAGCTTATTGACCACGTTTTCCGATGTGCAGCCAAAAACTTTCAAAATATTTGGTCGGAAATTAATTTATTTACGTCGAATTAGGATAATAATTCGCATTCCGATCGAAATTTAGGTTTTTTTTACAATATTCACGCGCTGGAAAAACAGAAATTTATTACAAAGTAAGTCGAACACTGAGGCCAATCGTGCTTCAGGGTGCGAAGGAATCAACTAGGTCAACGAAGAGCGATTTCGCGTATCGGCACCCATCATTAATCTATACACGACAGTCAATGACAAGATTTTATACAACGATGTCTCAATGGTCCTTCGCCAAAATGGAACTCTTTGTGTCTCCTTCCGCGTGAGTGGAAAGACCGCGTCCCCGACGGTTGACCGCGGCCCGCAAGACAGCGGAGCATCGTCGCGCGTCCAAATCTTTCTCGCGCCTCGCTCTTTCTTCTTTTTCACGTCCTTTTGACGCCTCGTGTTCTCGCCGAAGGGAATACAGGGTATAAAGTGAAAGTGAAGTGAAAGGTGGGAAGTATTGAAAACAAAAGACGCGCGAATCCGAATGCACGCGTCGGGTCGATCGGCAAAGAGCCGAACAGAATAGCTGTGATTAATGGCGCGGTCCCGCGATGAGCCGAATGGGAAGTTTTCCCTGAATGGAGTGCCGCGGTTGAGTTTCAGAAGTTGTCCTCTCTCTCGTTCGAGTACATACTCACGAGCACCTGGGCGGATTGAAAAGGGAGAATGGGGTGCAGAGGGAAAGGAGGGGGGTGCGGGGCTGAGTCAGGGGCGAGTGACGATTCGCAGAGCGACATGGCTCGTGAGAGGGAGAATGAACGAGAGAGTAAGTTGATTAGTTTGTTTCTACTGAGGGAGTGTGGATGAGGGTGCTTGCTCGAGGTTTTATTGTTTCCGCGTTTCCGGAAAATTTGGCTCCACCAGGGCTATGAAACTCTTCCCTCGAATCTCTCACTATCTGCTCATGATTCCTTACGTCTTCTTCTTCTTCAGTGTTCAGCCCTGGGGTTGGTTTGCAGCAGTTCGCTATTCCTCTCTTCTGTCTGCCTTTCTCGTCATTTCTGTGTATGTGGTGCAACCCATATCATTCACAATCTGCTGCATGAATGACATCCTTGGTCGTCCCCGGCGATTCCTTCCCTCTGTAGCTCCTTCTGCGATTGTTCTAACGATGTTGTCGTGTCTTAGAATGTGCACTACCAGTTTGTCTCTTCTCGTTTGGATATGCCTCCACAGGGATCTGGTTTCCTGAACTCTTTTCAGTACCTCTTCATTCGTGACTCTATCTCTCCAGCTGAGCTTCAACATCCTTCTGTAGAGCCACATCTCCAGGGCTTCCAGCCGCCTTCTCTCTCGATTTCTTATTACCCATGTTTCGCTTCCATATAGGGCTACACTAAAAAAAAATGCTCTCATCATCCGTTTCATTATTTCCAAACTAATGTTCTTGCTGGTGTGTAGGTTCTTTCTTAGATAGAATGCAATTCTGGCCTGATGTTTTCTCCTCGCAATTTCTTTCTGGCTTCTACCATCTCTTGTTATTCTGCTTCCCAAGGAGGAAAATTCCTCTATTACTTCTAACTTCTCTCCTCCAATTCTTATTATTGGAAATTCATATTGTTATTCATTACTGCAAACCATCACTTCGGTTTTGCGTTTGTTTATTCTCATGCCATACTGATTACAGAAAATCCTACCCATTGCTTCCTCCTTGGGTAATTACATTTAATTGACTGCGCCTGAATCCTATCCCTCACCCTTTCCACCACATAGGGTTAATTAGCCAAATGTTCAATGTCTCAGAGGTCATATCTCGATTAGTTTGCCTGTTTTTGATAAATCGATGGGATGAGTAGTGAATTTTCAGTAGTAGACAGCTTTTCAAACAAAAATATTCATCATGAATTAACATTCTTTTAAAAGGCTCAGTTGATTACGAACTATTGTGGCATGTTGTGAGGCTAAAACCGCTGTATTTTCAAATCAATAGGTCATTCAGCTTGCTTCCACTTTTTGAACAAGAATATTTATCTTTACACTAAATTCGGTAGGGCAAATTATTTCTCTCTGAACGGAATTCCTTGAGGAACTGTTGTCCTGCTCCTAATGCCCAGCAAACATTTCTAAAGTAATATTTTTTAATAAACATGCCAGCGACAGTTATCCACATTTCCCTGGAGTAATATCATGTAAAAGTTTCCTCGCTAAAGTAGTGCTACCAGCAAAATATTTTTCCACCCTCTCTGTTTTTTTTGCCCCTCTGCTGTTTCATTCATGGAGTGAATTTTATCGCGAACAGCTGGGCAATTTACAGTAAGAGGCAAAGTGAGATTCTTTGGATCCCCGGAGCATTAGAATCGAGAACTGGGGTGATATTCTGGTTCCTTATTTTGCGTTAACGTTACTCAAAATACAAACCGTTCTAAGAGAAATCGTACCAAAGGAACCATAAGTGGTCACAGTGAATGTCCTGATAACGCATTCTATCCATTATGATTAGCGATTTGAAGCACCTTGCATAATTTGGCAAATGACGATCCCGTTTTCACTTTCATGAGCGCATTTGAAAAATATCGATAACGCTACCGCACGCTTTGTGGAGAATTATAATCGTGCCCCAGGTTTTATGGTTTCTCTCCGTGCGAAAGGTTCCCTGCTAGCAAACGTTTGAACGTCCTCCGCAAAAATCTTCTCCAAGTGTTTATTAACGTTCATTCGCACCTCTGCCCTCTAAGGACGGTCCTCATGTTGTTGTTTTCTGCATGCATCAGTATCTTGGCCTTGGTGCTGTATGTTGACTCGTTCACTAACTTTCTCCCGGTTATTGACATGTCCATTTGTGGCTCTCCCGACTGCTTTTTGGCTCGTGCCAATTGACCAATGTGGGGCTTGCATTATAAAGGCAACGTGCCCAATCATCCTGTCCACCCATACCCTGTGCCCAATCCCAAAGGGCTTGTGTGCAATCACCCTGCGGCCTACACCCTGGTATCGACTGGAATGATATGCCGCACCCGTGGTCACGTAATATTTCCACCTCGTCAGTTTCCCGCGTGATTATAGGATGGTGATTTGAAAGTAGAAGACGAGATCCAGTAATGTGCACTAAGAAGTTTTTTTTCAAGTAAGCAAAAGTAAAATGCGAGGAATGCTGCATTGTCAGTATTAACTTGACTCTCTCCATCTTAAATCCTTTGAAAATTATTGGGGACCTATTTACATGGGTGGGAATTCACAAGAGAGATTAATTTGGAAATACTGGAATGCCCCGTCATTAACGTTCGATGTTCCATTACAAACCGAGCCCTATGCCTAAATCATTTATTAAGACAAATGGCTTCGGCACTTTAACTTCCGACAAATTCATCTTTGATTTATTTGCTGCTGTTTCGTGGCAAAAAATCTAAAAACAAGCAACCTGCAGCGCGCAGTAAAGCACTCCAAAATTTGAGGTCTTTAATAAGATCGCTGTGCTGAAGTGAAAAATAATTCATTGTTAAAAAGTGGGACGCTGGATCTGGGTTCATCTAGAAGTCGTCATTTCACCATCCCATATTTATTATTACATAAATCTTCAAGGAGCCAGCGCAGTAAAATGAGGTGAGACTTAAGATTTCACCTTGACTATCTCATGTGCCACTGCCTCTTGAACCAATCTTGAAGTTGCACTATCAGGTATATGACAGACCTGGAAAGACAGGCTGTATAAGAAGCACCCCAAGTCCTCTATGGACCTATAAAATGATCTTAATGAGTTGCTAGATATTTAATGAATGAATTACCTGAACTTTTAACGCTGTTGGAGATGCATATGCTATACCTTTGAATCCATAACTAGACCCTAGAGCCCTGAGGCAAAGGTTGGGATTCTGAAACTCCCTGGGGTAGTAAAACGGTGCTTTTTAAGTTACTTGATTGCGAATCTACTTTTTCTTCTAGTATTCTCTTGGTAAAAGGTAGGTTTTGTCGAAAGTCAGGGAATCTGCTCCCAGTTTTCTATACTTTCAGGGTCCGCTCTACCTCTATTTCATTTTTTGCATCACAACACTATCTGCCCTTCTTCATTCCGTCCATATAACCTATTTTCCTTCTTCCCCTTCTCCGTTTTGCCCAACATCCTTCCCTCTACCACAAACTTGAGCAACCCATCGCTCCTTAATACTTCTTCCAGCCATCTACCCTATCTGTCCCGGATTTCATTCAGAAATTTCCTTTCCTCATCCAACGTACTGAGCACTTCCTCATTCGTCTTCCATTGTGTCCACCCACCTCATCCATTCTTCTCCTAACCCACCTCTCAAATGCTTTGAGCCTATTCTCATCCTTCTTTCTGAGGGTTGGCGTTTCTGCCCCATACAATGCCACCCTCCATATCAAGCTCTTCACCGACCTCTTCTTCTCATCTTAGCCAAAGTCCCCGCATTATTAAACTAAAACTTTTCCGTTTTGACTTGCAAGAATATGATTACACTGGAAAGGATATAAAGAGTAACTGAAAGATGTCAGGGCCTCAGAGATCCTTGTGCCCCACGCTTGCTCCTGAGCTTTAAGGTTATACTATGGAAAAGGTTTAGCACATACTGTTTTCCCAACAGTGTGACTAAATCAAGGTAAAGATGTAGCACAAATGTTCTCTTGCAGCAATGCGCACAATGCAGGTACAGAGATGTTCTACAAAACCTCGACTGGTCCACTTAAGGATTATTGCGGCCTTGCGTTTCTTTCACCTCCATTAGATGTACCACCAAGTGGTGGAGAGTAAGAGTACTAAATTTGAGGGGATTTATATGAAAATTGTAGGATCCTATGAAGATAAGATGTGCAAAAATGCGCTCAGTTTAAACATGAGAGAATCTACGCTGTGCATTGAAAGGAGGCGTACGTAGAGCTAGGAAAAAAATAATACAAACTGGTCGAATTCTGCTCAAACTAAACCATCAAACGAAGGATTTTTGCAACGGAATCATCACTTTTACCGAAGAATTCGATGAGAAAAGTGTGTAGGGGGAGGACTCAACAGTGTGACAAATTCAAGGTAAAGATGTAGCACAAATGTACTCTTGCAGCAATGCGCACGATGCTGGCACAGCGATGTTCTACAAAACCCGACTGCTCTACGTAAGGATTCTTGCGGCCTTGGGTTTCTTCTACCTCCATAAGATTTACTACCAAGTGGTGGAGAGTAAGAGTGCTAAATTTGAGGGAATTGGGATTAAAATTGTAGGAGCCTATGAAGACAAGATGTCCAAATATGCGCTCAGATTCAACGCGAGAGAATCTGCGCTGTGCATTGAAAGGAGGCATGCGCCGTGCTGGAAAAAAAAGAATACAAACTGGTCGATTTCTGCTCAAACTAAACTATCGAACGAAGGCTTTTTGCAGCGGAATCATAACTTTCACCGAAGAATTCGAAGGGGGAAAGTGAACCGATGAAAACAACGGTCAGTTTTTTTCCCGCGAGGTGATTCCCTTTCGCTGCCGGCGTCCCGCCAAGTCGACGCAGCAAATCATTTCGCTCTCGTCAAAGTGGCTGCGTGTTCAAAATTCCACCCCTTCACTCCTCCCCCTCCTTGCATCGCAATAGCAACCGGGCAATTTCCGGAGCACTTGTTTCTCTTTATCCCTCTCGCGCTGTGCGTGGACGCTTGCATTAGCGACCTCCGACGTAGGAGGGAGGGAGGTGCGTGAAATTGGTCCAGATCTTTCCTCTCTCTCCCCCCTGCTTTGCCGAAGCGGTGTCGAATCGCTCAGCACCGCATTTTACCTGGGAGCTCTCGAACGATGGACACTCCATTTGCTTGCGTGAAATCCACAGTGAAAATAAAATCATTCACCTGCGCTGGAATTCCAGTGCTTCGAGCCATTGACCCATTGACCGTGCGCTGTAACCAAATAAGGTAGTCCGAGCGAAATCGTAATCGAATTCGAGACGTTTTAATTTCATCATCTGTAGGACACATCAATTAAACATTTCATTATTAATGGTGCAATAACATAGTTTTGTATGACAGAAACGGTAAGTAATTAAATGAAAATATCTAGGTAAGTCTTGAACTTGACTCATTTTTTTCTCGCGGTGCGTTTGAAACTCCTTCAAAACGGAAGGTTTTTTGTGATCCCGAAGAATTTGAGGACAATATGATTAACTTTCAAATAAACATACAAAACATACAAAATACTCAATGCTAGTTTTCTCACGACGTATAAGTGTTAGAAATACCTCATTGTGTAAATAATGCCTCTCTGGAGTGCATACACGTACCATTTTCCATGTAAATGGGCTGGTATTTTTTGGCAAATATCTCCAAAAGTAATGCTGTAAGGGGTAAAATGTTTTGTGTCATTGGGTAGGTGAGATGTATTTCTTTAAAATGAGACCAAATTCATTGATTTGTAAGTAAATGATATTTCGCTCAAACTACCTTAAGCTGCACAGGGGTCCTCTTTCGTAGTGAATTTCAAGGAGGCTTTAAGGAGGGAGTTGTCCTCACAGGGACCTAGCATATATTGCCATGAAATACTCGTGTGTGTGTGTGTGAAATGGACTTCTTTAAGTTAAATGTAGTTCCATGTGTGATAACGAGCAGAGGGATACTTATTCAATCGTTTACTGAAGTGTTCGTCCACCTTGGACGTCTAATTGTAAAGAACTATTTTATTCATGTATAACTCTACTTGCGATATCGCCACAGCAGAAGTTGACTCGTATTGACACGAGGAAGGTGTGATCAGGCGTTTTCACTATATTTTCTTAAATACACAAGTTTTCCGAAAAGACTGAGAATGTCCACTGTTTCTAACATGTGCGAGCGCTCAGCGCTACTTTCCACGAGGTAAAACCCAATTCTAAACATAATGGTATTCACTTGGAAAAATTCAAAGAATTGCGGAACTGTAAATTTAACGTGTCCACTCAGTAACTTTGATAGCGTCACCTGCAAATAGTCGCACGCGTGAAATTCACTCGAACCACGCGTGAGTTTCACACGAACCACGCGTGAGTTTCACTGAATTTTAACAAAGTGTTTGACTGCTAGCGGATGACGCCGTCATAGTTTCTTACCGTTGGCTAGTCCCAAAGATATACCCCCTTTATTTGGGTTTTCAGACAGTTGCGGAGCGATTGAAGGAATGAGATCTCATTGATTTTTCGTTAGAATATTTTTTTACCTGAATGAAACGATAGTCTTTAGCTTGCAATCACATTCCCTAAGCCCCCAGTTCTGCGACGGCACTCTCGCCCACAACTATTGGATGAGAATTTGAGTATCGCAGTGAAGAGCTAACTATTTTCCTCACTATAAGGTCCACTCTTTGCTTTAGCAGCATCTGATTGCCACAGCTAAGAGTGGACTTTACGCTAAGGAAAAATGTTAACTCTCACTGAGGACGCTTCTCTTCTCATTAAAGCATTCATTATAGAGTTTCCCGGCGCAGAATTCGATGCTCAGGACTTGTGATTGCAAGCTAAAGATCATTTATGAGTTCCCTGAGGAAGAAGATTAAAAAATATGCTGAATCACCCCCTCCGCTTGGTCAGTTTGGTACGGTCCTGAGGAGTGGGGGTCGCAAATGGGGCTTGTTCCCTCATTTCAGTCGGTCGGTATTGGTATGGTGTTTTTTTTTGAGCGGTTGGAGGAATGCGTTGTCATCGATATTTTTTGTTAGAATGGTTTACTCGAACGAAAAAAATGAAAATCTTACTGTTCTGTTTTCGCCATTTTTAATTGAAATCGATCCTCGGCTTTGGCAACTTTTGTGCAAAACTAACCATATCAAGGCCGCAAATTACACCCTAAAAGTGGTGCGTGTGAAACAGTATGAGAGTGAGATTGGATGAAGAGATGGTCAGAGAGCACTGTTGGAAGTCGGAAGGGGTGGAGTATGGTGAAAAATTCTCTCCAGATACGATAACAGAGTACGAGGGAACTTTTCCACACAACAGCCGTATATCAGCGGCTCCTTATTCACTTATCACACGACGCGCCCTAAAATGGCGAGAAATTCAGCAATCTAAGTCAGATTGAATTATACATTGTGAAGAAATTGAAAAGTTTCTAATTTAATTTTTTATGAATAATTTAAGTTAACACGCCATTGTGAGGTCATCAGCGGTTAATACCGTTGAAGTAACTGCTCGGCCAGTTCCACTTTTTTCAATAACTTTAAGTTTTCATAAAGCTACGTTTTAGCGATTTTACAGCATATTTTTTAATATTCTTTCTCAGGGAACTCATTAATGATCTTTAGTTTGAGACCACAAGTCCTGAGCCTCGAGTTCTGCATCGGTAAACTCAATGAGAACGCTTAAATGAGAAGAGGAGCGTCTTCAGTGAAGAGTTAACATTTTTATTAGGATAAAGTCCACTCTTAGCTTTGGCAATCGGATGACCACTAATCAGAGTGCGCGCGACGCGTCGCGACGACTGAAAATTACATTTAATGCGTCAACTTTAAACAAGGAGTCCCGCTTCAAAAATGCAGTGATGAATAATACTAACTCTCACTCCCAGGGTCATTTATATCCAAGTTGATATTTAGCCGCACCAACACATCCCCTCCATCTCTTTCGGTCCATTGCGTCCTATTCTGCAGCTCAAACCCTTCCAAATCTAATTTTACTTTCTTTCACCATCTTTGTCGCGGTCTTCCCCGGGGTCGTCTGCCTTCTGGGTTTCCTCTCATTACCTCCTTGATCACACATCCATTCTCTTCTCTTTGTAGATGTCCTGCCAATAGCATTCTTCTGCATTTTATCTCACTTATGATGTCTGCATTCTTGTAAAGGTTCCTTATTTCCTTATTGTACTTTCTTCTCCACCTTCCTTGTTTATTTGTAGGCCCGTAGATCTTTCTTAACATCTTGTTTTCAAATGCAATCAATTTTTTCTCCTCTCTCTTATTAAGTTTTCATGTTTCGGATCCATAGAGCAGTACTGGGCAGATTATGGTTTTGTACAGTCTTTTTTTATTTTATTTGAAGGGATTTCGAAGCTAGTAGTCTGTGGCATGCATGTGAGCATCTATTGGCTAGATTTAATCTGTTTTGTATCTCGAATTCTTCTCTATTGTCATTTGACAGAATGACTCCAAAGTATTAAAAATAGTTTTTAATTTAAATTTAATAAAACTTTTTTTTCAAATTCGTGCCCTTCTATGTTTAGGAAACCGATATTTTCCTTTGGCGCTCTTGAGAAATGCATATGCTTTGTTTTCGAGTCATTTATCTTTAATCCTATTTTTGCCGTTTCTTCCATAAGTAGATGGATAATAAATTTACTTAAATTCGCAAAATGTAAATGTGTACAAATAGATCTGTATTTGATCAATTACTCGCTTTGATTCAAAATCGTTATTAAATAAATGGCATTTACAATTTTATTGTTCAGAGGTCCCGTTTTCACCCCTACTCACAGAAAAACACTTTTTTAAGGGTGTGCGAGAACATTTTTTTAAGAATTGAATGTGTGCCAGGAGTTGAAGACGTTTACATGCGCTGCTCAAGGCAATGATGCTGTTACACGCATCGCGGTGCTCGACTTGGAGTCGACCCAATGAGCTCCGCTAACGTTTACGAGCACTCTGACTGGATTGATCGGGCTCTCGATGGTGAGCGTGTTTAAACGAGTTTCGATATTCAAACATCAATGAAACGATAGTTTTATCTCAGCTGTGTGAAATGTTAGACGTTTTTATCTGTGGTAAGCCTTCGATCTATCTCACTGCGATGACGAACGTGTTGAGACGAGGACGTCTGTCAAGAATGCCCATCAGTCTTGAGAATGATGGAAAACCCACTCTGAAGCCCCATTTATCGGACTTAAAAATGACTACGTACGGGTATATATGATCCATTCATCAGCTCATGATATGTTACACTGCCAATATATGATGCATATTTGTAGAAATATTTGGGTTTAATATGTATATTTAACCAATATATTTTCAAAAAAATGGTGTTTAATAATTAGCATTTCATTGAATTTTTTATCCATACGTTTACACCAGTCAATCAGTATCATATACATAGATATAGCAACAATGCTAATAAATTCTACTCCAATATCTGTCAACACACATCTTATATTGTAGCACGTCAAACTTTGTAGCTTCCACAATTTATTACAGAATGTACAACAGTGTACCTGAAGATAAGTTTTAGATTCTATAATAAATTGTAGAAATAAGAAAGTTTGACTTACTATAATATCGACTTTCCACCAAGAGAACACTTCAACTTTTGAATCTGTATGTCTGCATGGTGTCACGTATATTCCTTGTTTCTTCCCATATATTTCACGCATATTGTAGATATGTTTTTTTGTAGATTCTCGCAGTTCATATTAATTTGGATAAAAGTGTCTTTTGGATTTACTGCGTTATAATTACTATTTCAGTAACAGTTTCGCCTCGCTGTTCTACCGCCTTCGTCAGGATTTCTGAGACAACAATCATAAATAAATAAATGAACCAACTTCGGCATCTATTATGGTATGTAAGAGAATTTCTTATACTTGAATTTTGCCAAAGTCTTTTCTACGTATAAGGGAGTTTGTAGCCATCCTCTGTGTTTAAGTTGTTTCGTCTATTTTCTATTTCAATGGCTTCCCTGAAATAATTATTATAACGCAATAAATCCGAAAAGACACTTTTATCCAAATTAATATGGTAGATATCTTCAATTGGGACAATTTAAATAAGAATTTATCAAGGCATGTGTGTATTGCACATATATGTGTAAAGAATCACTCAGGCTATATGCATATATGTCCTATTGATTGATGGGGCTTTAGTTCGGTCATCGTCAACTCCAGCGATTCCCAGCCATCCTGCGCATGAAGTATCGTACATTCGTCTCCTTTATTAATAGTTTTGAAAGACTGAGACCTTTTTTTATTTTTTCCTGCAATCGGGATGTTGCTGAGTTTAAAAAAAGGGAATGGGCGCCGAAGACTTGTAGGAGATGATACTTGCGCGGGTGAAGGGATACAGTGAAGTCGGTGTTCGGTATATTTTACTGAAAAATTTTATCGGTCACCAATTATGTTTGAAGCGGACGGCATAAATGTTTTTCCGGGAGGCGAATGTTATAAATTTCCGAGGATAAGTTGTGGCAAGATAATTACACTCGTAAGCAACTTCTTCGATCGTCACGATAGTTTTCTCTCGAGGCCTCTGAATGGTTGAAGTGGTAGACGTGGGAGTGGAAAACTAGGATGTGAAGACCGCTTTAAGTATAATGGCCAAACTAATTTTTGCTATTCGTTCAGACAGTTTTACAAAATTTCAATTAATCTGTAAGTATGTCGTCAAATTTTATAACATCGGTTTTGCTAACGGCGATTATTGATTCTTCATTAATTTGCAGCGTTGTTGACGTAGATATTAAATTCAATATTTATTATACGACATCACGTGACATAGGTATTATATATGCAACTTCGATTACAACTATAGACACGGAAACACTAAATTTAATTTCATAAAATGAGCTGAGAGCTCAGATTTAACTTATGCTATGACCTTAAATAAGAAGCTGAATTTCTACGATAAGGTAGCTTGAGCGAAATATCATTTTACCCAGAAATCAATGAATTTGGTCTCAATTTAAAGAAAAATATATTACCCTCCCAGTAACACCAAAAATTTAACCCCTTATTGCATTAATTTCCGAGATATTTGGCGGCAAATGCCAGCCCTTTTGTGTAGGAAATGGTACGTGTAATCACTTATATTAAAAATGAGGCATTTCCTACACTTAGATCTCGTAAAAAAATAAAGTGTGTAGTTTGTGTGTTCTCTCACTTTTTTTTTAATTGACCATATTTTCACCGCAGTAAATTCTTCGGAATCACAATAAAGCTTCCGTTTTGATGGAGTTTCAAACGTACCGCGTGAAAAAAATGAGTCAAGTTAAAACTTATTTAGATATTTTCATTTGATTACTTACAGCTTCTGTCATGTAAAAATATATTCTTGCACCATTAATAATGCAATACTTAATTCGTGTTTCTCACAGCTGGTGAAATTAAAACATATATATTATATTATTAAAAACGTAAATATGTACGAATATGGTCTCTATTATAATTAGAAAACCATCTCGCTTGCACTACCACAATGAAACTATTAAGTGTTATTAATGGAGGCGCATTTTTCACAGGAATAAAATAGCATGTTTATCGATCCAAAAGGTTTTCGATTCGTTGGTTCGATCGCATTTCCAATGTGGTTTTTTTCCCCTCTCAATGTTATGATTTCCCAACCGAAGCGAATTTTCATTTTCGAAACCACCGTCGCTGCGCACTCTAAGTGGATGACTTTTAATAATGTCCGCGTGCGGTTTTCACCGCTTTGAGAGGTTCCGTCGATATCTGTCAAAGATTTCTCGCCTTTTTCGATGCGACGGCTCACTCCACTCGGCTCGTTGGATAAATGGACCGCGACTTATTTCAGTCAGCCTCGGGGGGATCGGCAGACGTCGATGCGTGCCGCTCGCAAACACATTAGCAGGTTCAAGAAATGAAAAACTCTGAGTCGTGTCGTCGATTTTTTTTTCATTTCCCTTGAGGAAGTGAAGGAGGCAAGGAAGGAGGGGAAAATGCATTATCGCTCCCGAAATGAGGAAATCTGCTCCACTCGTGCTTCACTGCCGCGCCTCGAACCTTCGAACTGCGACGATGCAGAATGGAGAGAGTCGCCGTATCGTGGAAATAACATTTGGCACGCGAACACCATTGCCCCCAAAGTATGGTGGGGTATGAAAAAATCCACGTTTCACAAGTATTACATAATCGATGTTTAATGTGGAGTCTTCTGACTCAACGTGAAAGATACTTCGAGGCACGCGGTGGAAACTGAGAATCAGTGGAAATATGGAGCTTTTCTTTCATAATAACTATTGCGATTTATCAACCGCGTGCTTATCTCCATTTCAGATAGGCGAAGATATTTTCAGGGGTTTTGGAAATCGTTTAGTATTAACCTCTACGTCCTACTCAACATTTCGTCAACTTTAAATTGACATCATTACGGCTAAAACAAATTACATTACTAAAAGACAGGATTATAATGTGATTGAGAACGACTCAATTACATGTAAAATTAATAAAATACTGTGATGATTTCGACTGATTTAGTGATAGTTGAATATGAAATACGCAATAGAACTTAACAATCTTTCATTGTAACCAATATAATATTATGAAACGTATTTTTCACGTTTAGGAGAAAATCTGTGAATATTGAATCGAATTATTTCGAAATAAATGGGCCATTGGGCAATGTGCTACAATGATATTAATTTGCCAAGAAACCAAATCAGTTACATTGGAATTTTTATCACTTTTATCTATATATAGTACTAAAAAGTACACATCTGAAAAGTTTAACACAAATCTGTACGTAGACGAAAGTCGCTTCAGCCACCTAAATCCTGCTAAATATAAACCCCTTGGTATCTCCCACAGACTTAGTTTCTGGCACGACGCGTTTCACCACACTGTGGCATAATCATGTATTCCCACGAAAATAAATCGATGGGAGATTACCAAGTGTTTTTCATTCAACATCATTACAGATAACTTCAACCATGTTTAGCCTGATACAGTTACAAATACACCTAATCCTCTTATAAAAATATCACGCAACTTCCCAGATACAGTTTTTCTCGCGGGAATATTATTGGTGGAATTGATTCACGCCACGATTAGAGACGCAATAAACAAAAATCTGACCGTTTGTTTATCCATCCGTCTATCGTAAAACTCGTCAAGTTCTAGAATTGTGCTTTTTGTTGTAACACGTGACTCCTTAGTCAGATGATGAAAATTATTTCGAAAAGTTCAAACACAGCCCTTGAGGTGAATAAATCAATTGCTCAAACACTTCCCTGCAAAAGCATTGCATTTGTGCGGCTACAGTGGCGATGCAGCCGCCTCCCCTGACTGAACACATTCAATCATTTACAATTATTCCACCACTCCTAAGCTCCTTTACTGCTAATGGTCTTCGATTCAAATGCGTACTTCTAGAGAAGGCTGATGTTTTTATTATTCAAATCATGCACTTACGAGCAAACACTAGCGCTGAATTATTGCAGACGGAGGTAATGAAGTTCAGCTGACGACCGGTAAACGTTCAAAAAGTTTAAGACGACAGTAAAAAAAACTCGGACGTCTTCGAACGGATTTTTACGACCAAAATCATCAATCTCGATCTAAGCTCTTCAAGTCTCGGAACGCGTCCCTCGAGGCAGACGCTCCGCGACGGCCACTAAACTAACGATTAATGAATTCCTCCTTGACTTGAAGAAAGGGAAGTGGAGAAAAAGAGAGGGATAATGGATTCCGTGGTCTAGAAAAATATTGTCCAATAAGATGAAAAAAAAATTCCAGATTAAGGTATTTGGAGTGAAATATCATTTTACCTAGAAATAAATGAACTTGGTCGCATGGAAATATATATATCACCCTTCCATTGACACCAAAAATTTAACCCCTTACCACATTACTTTCCGAGATATTGCCAGAAAAGACCAGCCCTATTATATGGGAAATGATACGTGTATGCACTACAGAGAGACCATATGTAACAAATAAGGCATTCCCTACACTTAGATCTCGTCAAAAATCAACAGTGTGTAGTCTGTGTGTTTTCTCAACTATTTTTGAAAATTAATCATATTTTCACTGCAGTAAATTCTTCGAGATCACAGTATACCTTCCGTTTTGATGGAGTTTCAAACAAACCGCGTGAAAAAAATGAGTCAAGTTAAAGACTTATTTAGATATTTTCATTTAATTACTTACAATATCATATATATTATTACAGAAAGGTCTTTTTCTGTCATTCCGTATATGCTCCGTTAATACTGCACCTACAGTGACAAATGAGGTATCATTTTAAACGTTGAAGCACCGGCTTCTGACGAAAAAGACAATCTCAATCTCAAATTTCACTATTTACCCATTAATTTGACTTAAAAGTTTCAATTTTTCCATGTCGATTACTCGCTCGAGGTATATCGACTCCACACATCCGCATATATTATTTCTCAAAGGTGTTTTTTTGTCGCAACGCCATAACTCCCATAATTATACATCAAAATGAATGATTCAAACATCGTTTTAAAGCTTATGTTCCCCGATATTGATGAAAAAGAGACAAATTGTTTAAAATTAACGTTTTTGTTAAAAAAAAGATACAACGCCATCTGTTGACAATATAATCAACTAATATGTTGGCAATGGTTACATGCTTAAAAGACTGTAGGAGGCGCCATCTATTAACACATCGTTCAGATAGATTGATTACATTCTACATGCAATCAGCGTGACCATTTACTATTTACGTTATGTATCTCTGACATAAACAATAATAACATATAATTGTCCATGGGAAGAAACAGGTAAAAGAAGAGGAAGAAAGAAGAATGAAACAGGAAGAAGCTGCATACTGTGCGAAATATTCGCCCGGGTCATCTAGTCTGACATATAAAACTATAATAATGCACCATTAATAATGAAATAATTTATTCATGTGTTTTACAGCTGGAGAAATTAAAAAGTATACATCGAATATGGTCTCTATTATGATTAGGGACCTATCTCGCTCGCACTACCTTGAGTAAAATTAAAGTAGTTATATTGGACGATGGTCTTGGTTGTATAAAAGTATTCAAAACCCTCTTTCCGCATCCTCGGGACTTGAGATGGATATCAGGCTGAGGTGAGGATGAGAAAACTCGCCAAAATCTTGAAAAATCCTCCATAACAACTGCTTATACGTATTAAGTGGTCAAAATCAGTATATATTAACGATAATAAGTAATGTCATAGATGAAAACCATACGTACTTAGTGTGAGTCACTCAGTTATGAGCGATAACCGAATGAACACAGAAGAAATCACAGGGGGATCGGGTTGGTGTGGTGGCTAGAGTACTGGCAAACCATACGGTCGGCCAGGGTTCAAATCCCTGCAGAGGAGAATGTTTTTCAGAGGGAACCCGATCCCTACTTGAGTGTCTTGTGGAGGGCACTTCAAGTACAGTTCTCCGTCCGTCGGATCAGACGTTAAGCCGTGATCCCCTTGGCGCCTTTCGATAAGAGCAGGCTAATGCCGACGCCGGGTTTCTATCCACCCTTCCTCCCTTACCTGCCCCCTATGGAGAAAATGACCTTAGTAGTCGGTCGCCTCCCGAAAAATCCAGAAATCACAGTTAATTACATCGGTATTATTAACTATAATTGATAATGTTGAAAGACTAAATCAATAGAGCGTGAAAATGAGATGAAGGAAATGAAGAGCACACACGTATAGAGCCAATTATAAACAAACAATCGCAGAAGGAGAATAAATTAAAAAAGGAAGAGTGTTGGACATTTTGTCACCTTGTGAACCGACTTTCGCCTATCCCACTCCCTCGAATCTTCTCTCCTCCTCCTTCCCCCTCGTCTCCCTCTGGATGGACGGCTGCGAAATCATCTCCGACTGGACGACGTAAATCAGCGCCTCCTCGCGATGGGATGGGTAATTAACGCGCGGATTGAGGGTAGGATTGGGGGAAGGGGGGAAGGAAGGGGTGTGGAGGGATGTGGAGGCTTTGGCCGTCGGAGATGGCGCCCTGATCGCGACCTCTCCTCGAGTGACGACTCATTTGTCGAGAGGTTGTGCCACGGTGGATGACGAGGGCGGCCGAGACGTGAGCGGATTGGGAAAATGGAAACATGAGGCGAAAACGGGAAACTTATCGTAGATTAAGATGATGGCAGAGGTAAATAATGCCAAAAGGTGATCTAACGGGTTAAAAAAAACTAAATAATCTGATTTTTCACCACAAATTACCTACTGGTAAGTCAAGTGTTTTTTGTTTTACTGCATAGATATGGAAGGTCCATTTATTTAAAAAATCTGTTTTTTTAAATCAATATCAGGAGACTAGCACGTTGATGTCGCGAGATGTGCTGCAAAAAAATTATTTTCGCCGCTGCTATAATCTGTTAAGACGGATAAATTGTTAATTAGCAGTGTAACTGTCAATGATGCCTGAAATATCATAATAAAATGGCTTTAATTGCAATGTAATGCAACTAATATGAACCGCAAACTGTTACAAATGAATTCACTCGTATCTTCAAATTTCATTAACAAACGCACAATTACCTGCAGTAAAATACCATCTAAAATGAATGCAGAGATTCTCAATAAGGATATGTAAAACAATTGATTGAAAAATTATGAACCTTTTATAGAAATTTATCCTTCTGGCAACAATGAACAAGCCATGTGACACTTTTTCTGCAACTTGTTACGACAATAATAATAACGGGAATGAACAGACTTACAGTATTAATGAATTAAAAGCGATAATAATTGGAGATATGAGGATTACATCGAAGTTTGCCACGTTCACGCTAGTGTACAATGCCACTAGGAAATAAATTCCGCCAACATCGCCTGTAGACTTTGTAGGAATCCAAATAATAATTTAATAGTTGATTAGAGACTTAGACTCCATTAGAAACATAAGTGAAACAACATTGAATGTCTAACTCCACAGTGAAAATCTCTTCCTAAGTTCACCAGAATTCGGAAATCGATGTTTTCAAATACTGGTGGAAAACGGGATAGCGTTGTCGATTCGCTAACTTCTTGAAAAGTCCAATTTTTTATTCAACCTCTTGAAAAGTGTGGCAAATTTGATTGTGAGGCTGTAAGGATATGTTAGGAAACGCAGAAGATTACATTAAAAATAGAACAATTTGATGCAAAAAATCTTTCTTATAAAATCATAATATATCAAAAGATACATGTACCACAGCTATAGATGCAGCTACCGGCGTTAGGAGTGGGTTGTTCTATACCTGTCCTATAAACTTTCTGGAAAGTACTGCATGGCTTCAGCATGAAGACTAATCAGACTGGAACTAAACGTAAACGCAAGTAATTGGTGGTCAATTAATTGGTAAACACATGTCAACTCTAAGTTTCCCGTTATGCTAAAGTCATACTGTGCGAAAGCTGGCATCTTTATGAGTTGGAGAAAAAAATTACTTGAAGAAACACGTTATTTCAATTGCTATAATTAGAGACCCATAAATATATGAATAGAATGAAGCAAGTGAAAGCGATAATTGAAGTTGCGACGTGAAATTATTTACGCGTAAATCACTAGCAGTTTCTTTCGCGACGATGCAGCTCATGTTAAGTGGGACGCAATTAAAGTATAGTCTGCGTCTCTCTTTTCAAAACTTGCAATTATACTTAATCAGAGACACCTGAGCTTAGTACATATGGCATTACCCAACTCGGAAACCATGGCAAGACGATGAGTTAACCTTATTTGCGCATTACAACATTTCACTCTCGCAGGCGTTATTCATGTTGTGGAGATAATATGGTTAATTCTTCGCAAATGCGTAGGTAAATGGGGAAGGTTCGGGATCGGGTTGGCGTGGTGGCTAGAGTACTGGCTAACCATACGGGCGGCCAGGGTTCAAACCTCTGTTTTTCAGAGGATACCCGGTCCCTACTTGAGTGCCTTGTGGAGGGCACTTCAAGTACAGTACCCCCTTTGCCGGATGAGACGTTAAACCGTGGCCCCCTTGGAGCCTTTAGTTAAGAGCAGGCTAATGCCGACGCTGGGTTTCTATCCACCCTTCCTCCCTTACCTGTCCCCTATGGCACAAATGACCTTAGCTGTACGTCGCCTCCCCAAAAAATTCAATCCTCTACAGCTAAATGATGAAATACTGAACCGTCAAATGTTCACAAAATTAACTTGAGGTAGGGAGAGGCGGGGGAGGAATCTTATCTACCTTCCTAAACTACTTTTCGTTTCCCCTACTGCCCTCAAATATGTATCAATTGAGCACAATATGCATTACTTATCGCAAGAAGATAATTTATCAACATGGAGAACCGTTTTGAAAGTAAATTTTGTTTCGTGGAAAAACTGCACGTCAATTACTTCATGGTGTGTATATTTAATTCAATTTAGTGAGAATATTCGGATTTTATATATTGGAAAATCGCTCACGGTTTCTTTCCACTGTCTTTTTGGCGTCAATTTCGGTCGATTGAGAGTGACAGTCACCCCACCGGAAAATCCCGAAAATTTAGTCCAAAATTGGAGTCAGTTAGAACGTGTGTTATCTCGAGTAATGCCTCAGCTTTGGCGAGAGTTTTGAGTTAATCCGGCGGGGCACGATAATTGGCGGGAGGGAACGAGTTGGGGGGGGAAGGGGGCGGGGCAATAAGGGGGCGTGACAGCAGCCGTTTCCTCCGCCACGGGATAATCCGAAACGGCCGGTGTTGCGAACGGAGGCGCGCATTTGTCTGATTCGCGCATAATTTATCCACCTTCCCCCGCGAAGATAATTGGATTTACTTGGTTATTATCTTAATTTAGATTCTTTTTCGTTTCAAGTCAGTACTGCTCCATGCTGGTAAGCGGGCGAAGGGGGCCTTTCCCTTTTGCCTCCGCCTCCGCAGACAGGGCCGTTAACAGAGCACATCCTTTCATCTCAGGGATCGCTCTCTCGCCATGCCTTTGGCAATTCCTGAAATAGCATCAGTATTTAACTGTTAAATCTATGCTATAGGCCTACTTGTACCATATCGGTGGTAACGACCCAATATTATCGGCAAAATGGGATGTTCGATCGGTCAATTTTATCAATTAGCTGCAAACTAACGTTAATATGACTTTATTAGCCTGGCATTTCCATGAGCTGGTGTAAAAAGATATCGTTAGAGTAGATGTTTACCAAAATAGCATCTCCAAATATTTTAAATTAGGATTTAGCGGTGAGTAATTTGTGAACTACCGCGAGTGACTTGCTTTTTGTATCATGACAAATATATTTAAAGTAATAAAAGGCTATAATCAATTTTAGGCGTGATCTTGTTGTGGAACACAGTATAAAAATTATTAAATAGCCATATGAATTGTTTAGGTTACATTTCCAGTTAAAATCCCTTATTTTCATATATATTAGTACAGTGCATTACTATCATTCGACTATTTTCCTTTAAAGAAATTTTATTTTCCTTTAACATATGAGCGCATGGACACCAGATGGCAGCGCTGTTCGAGTATCGGTACATTCAGTACCGGTACCTCTGTTAGTACCGATTTCTCTTAGTACCCGTGAGTACCGAAAAAACATTTCCCGGTTGTACCAAATACCAGTTTTTTGCCCATCCCTACTTCCGCCTCTCGTCGACTGCGTGGCCGTCCGCCGTCGGATTTCGTGTGCGCTTAAACGAGAAGGTGGGGACGGCGGGAAAAGTTAAAGATGGGACGTCGCGACGCATCCCCGCATATCCCTTAAAGCTTGAGACCTTAACGTGAATGTTTCCTGACGCCGCACTCTACCTCCTGTCCTGAGTTGTTTTCCTTAAGACAATCTGAAATCCATAATTCTTACAGCACTTGCACAGGCTGTTGTCCGCAGACGTCATTTGTTTGAAAAATAATCATTGAATCATTTTCAAATTTGTAGCGGATTGCTGCTGTTCGGTTAAAGAGAATGAGACAAAACTGCGGAAAGTACAAAATTCGGAGAAATATAATTTCAAGTTTAGATTATTTTATTAGTCAAGAGTAGAGATTACTGTTTTTGTCACGGATATTTGTTGTATGTACCTCAGCGAAGTGAAATGTGAAGGAAATCTTCATCTAATTCTAAGAAATCTCCATCTAAAGCTCCAAATATCTAATTATGTATTCTTTGTATTTTTTCTGTAATTATTCTTTTGGAGCAATAAACATTATTATTATATTATATTATTATAAATATCGTGCATTCCACCACTAGAGTGTGTGGCGCGGGGTAATTCCACACCACGCATTCAGCACTGGTCCCAGTTCAAATAAATGCCTCGCAGGTTCCCGCGGCCACTAAGCGCAGACCAAATAGTAATCAGGAGGAAAATGCGCGGTCAAACCGACAGCAAGGACAACACGACTAGTGCTAGACATGCTAGACGAACGTGGTAACGTGCGGTCCTCTGGATGAAACACGACTACAGTTTATTATTATGTATGCCATTAATAAATAATACCACTAGATAATAAATCATATCAGATATTTCAAGCAAGGTAAAATGCTAATTATGATAGTATATTATTAAACACAAATACAAAGTCTACTCCCCCTGGAGAGGGCTGAATTTGCATCAATTTGGACTATTAGGGTCCTTTATTGTTCCCAAAGAAATGAAATTTGAAATCAATCGGTTCTCTAGTCAATTTTTTAACTTATACCTGTGATGATTACCATAATAGTTGGGCTCTGGCAAAATGATGGCATTCAATGGTGGCATATGATAGCAGTCATTCGAATATTCTACTAACAACCATTTCAATTCTACGTCTTATGTCCATTGGTGGGTTTTTGGACAGTATTTCTTTTAAAGTACTAGTTTCTGGCATATCGTTCTGCATTCCCTCCTCAACATGACCCGTCATTTCTTAGGTTCCTCATATCGTCTCCCTCTTCTAATTTATACCAGATTTCCTATCCTCTTCCACGCTTCACCAATTCTCTCCTCTCTATCACCCACTTCAGCATTCCCTCTCTTCTCAAAACGTCCTCCATCCATCTCTTCTGAATTCTAAGACCCTACGCCAATAGCTTCCTCTCCACTCCGGCCATATCCAATATCTCCTCGTTCGTTCTTCTAGCCTCCCAGCTCACCCTATCCATCCTTCTGCACACCCACCTCTCAAACGCCTCAGATCTTCGCGCATCCTCCCTTCATAATGACTAAGCCTCTAACCCATTCACCACCACGCTCCAAATTATAGTTTTTACTAGTTTCTTTACGTCTCTACTCAGACCTCCTCATCAATTGCCACCCATTTTAAAATGCTTCGTTAGCCATGGCAATTCTTATGTCCATACCACTAAACCCATTTACTTTAAAATAGTAACTAGATACGTAAACTGCTTGACTGGCTCTATTATTTACCCTCCCACCCTTATATTCAGCTTCAACCTCCTTACTTCTAGAAAATCTTATCACTTTCGTCTTCCCGTAGTTTATATTCATCCCAAACCTTGAGCACTGCACCGCTAACGCATTCATTTTGGACTGTAAACCCTTGGCTGACTAACAAATCAATGCATCCGGCAAAAAATAGTCTGCTTCGAACATGCACAAAACATTTAATTAATATTTTCCCCTTTGCACAGACTAAGGTTTCCACCCTAATACCCTCAATTATTCAGTATACTGCTAATATGAAGAAATAATCAAGTTGAAATTTAAGTACGTTTGCTAAAGAAGGTCGAACGCAAAAATCATTCACATCATAAGGAAGTAGGTCTTTTGATTATTATTTATAACGCAGTTGACACTCGGCCGCATTTTTTAAAATTTAAGACCTCAGGGGAGATAGCTTACTCTAGGCTGGCTCATAATTTTTCTAGACTACCGGCGAATATTCATTTATTTCATCGGAAGAAAAAACAAGTCTAGGCATTGGAAGGTTAAAGGAGAAGCGAGCTGAAATTTTTTCTTCGTGATGAAAATTCTTTCCTTTCAATTTTGGAACCTCGCCAAATGAGGGAAAACAAAAAAAAATATTATCCTCGCTCGGGAATTCATTTTGCCCTCCGACAAAGGCAAAAATACATCACCTACTTCATGTTTATTTGTCGTGGGGAGAGTTTTGTTATTTAAATTTCTTGGAGCTAACTTATCTTTCCCAAAGTTTGCCCTGCCGGAGTTTCTCTACGCGGTAGGCGGTCGCTGGTTGAAGGATGGAACTCTGGAGAAGAAGTTGATGATTCCGAGAAGGGGGT
Source organism: Ceriagrion tenellum (assembly GCA_963169105.1). Classification (NCBI taxonomy): domain Eukaryota; kingdom Metazoa; phylum Arthropoda; class Insecta; order Odonata; family Coenagrionidae; genus Ceriagrion; species Ceriagrion tenellum. Next base: position 141,115,845 of record OY720640.1, on the reverse strand, counting down.
GTGGCTGTTGAGGTGGGCAGGGTTTTCAATTCATCGAGGAGTTTGAGTTTGAGGGAGAGGTTTCGTGCCCCGAGAGGGAAGCAGACCTCAATGACTCCTTGAAAAGTCCTCATGACAGCGAAATGAAGCGACGCGCGCTCACTCGGAGCTACGGGAGTGCTCGCCGCAACCTCATAACTTGGGAATTTCATTGACTAGTAAACAGCTGTTAATGTTCAGTGCGGAATTTTGCTGTCCTGTCTCTGCCTCAGTTGGCGTGCGAAACACGGCGACCATTAACGAGTGCCGACTCCAGTGATTTCCTATGGCCCATCGGGAAAACCTTTTTAAACGATAATTTATTCGGAATTTACCAAGTTGACTATCATCACAGAACACTAAATAATACTTAAATAGTGTCCGGGAATTATCCTGAATAGTGTACCTTTGAAAATGTACTAAATTGTAATGCAAGTAGCAAATGGAACACCCCTGTAAAAGACTAATGAAAAGAGCTGCTTTATGGGATACACTGGAATTGAGGAGGGTACATAGATCAAGAATAAGCAAGAATTAGGTGGCGTTCTACTCTAATGCCGTTCTCGTGCCTCATTCACACCAGCTACTGGTCAGAAAACTTATCGTTTCGGACCGTATTTTCACCTGAAACCGAGCCATTGAGAACTAGAGTCATCGGCATCATTTGAACACTTTTTTCACTTAGAACTCCAAAAATTATACAGTATAGAGGGTAGTCATCTAGATTTCAATTCAATACCATAGGTTCAGATTTTTTGAGGCCATTCTCTTCCAGCTTATTTGCATTTTTTTACGTAGTCCGGATTACATGTCGCAAGTAGGGGGAGTTCATTGAAAATGCCATGCGCTATAATATCATGTAGAAATGTTACCATGGTGAAATATTTCCATACATATTAACAAATAAATTTATAAAAATAAAAAATTCAATGCAATGTGAAATTTTGCGTTAAGAAGTACCAAAATATATAATTACCTTGAATTCCATCAGTGCAAGTTAGCAATTCTAACGAGGGAACAAGTAGATACATAATAAATAATGAATTGTTGATAATATCTTCCTTCAGCTTAGCAAATCATGTGATTTACATTCGAGTTGTCAACACCAGCAATTACTTTGATTTCACACTACAATTAGCATAAGCTACTTTCATTGGATCACCAATGGATGGAAATCGATGAATTGAAGGCACACTTCCTGGCTGTTAATCCGATTAAGAAATTGGCAGAAACATTGGCTGGCAGAAGTGCGCGGGTGGAGAAGAATCTAAGGGCAGAAAGAAGTCTCGAGCGACGCTCTAGAATCACTTTCACAGAGCTTCCATTGAGCTTTTCTTTATCTCTTCCATATCTTGAACAAACGAAGCGTAAAATATCGCAACTCGTGAATGATTTGACTCGATGATCTACCGATCATGAGTGGTGAAGGTCACTCATGATATCACCTCCACTTTCCCCGCGGTGCCTTCAATCGCTCTACCAATCATTTGCTTGCCACCGCATCTAACGTTTCTCGTCCTCGGTGTTTTCGGCCTTGGGTCGCCGTTTTTCCTGTTGATACTTCCAGATCGCGGTATTGGGAATACCGAATGCATCACGCCGTCACGTATACGGGTGGAAGAGCTAAGGTATCCCGTCGGTGAAAGCAGCGTTGACTGAGGGTCGAAGTGAAACCTTCTTAAACCAATCATGGACGATTCCTATGGCTATTAAATTATTCACAACAAACCGTACGGTGAGCTCTTCTATTCAGACCCGCACGATCAAGGCCTATAATTTTTCCTTACGTCCATACTCTTGGCAAATCTTAGGCTATGGTTCTTTTATCTGCTAAATCGCATGCTTTCGTTTCGCAAGAGGCGGGAGTACCTGAGGCCAGGCGACCGCTTAGTTCCTTCCTACCGCTTTATCCTGATGTTAGGATATTGAGTTGCAAGGAGGAATCGAAAGGGAGAGAGGGCCTCGAGGAATACTTATATTTTGGATAAAAGGAAGAGTGGACGGTCCTTGATATCCATCATCGGTGCGACTGGCTCCATCGAATGAAGTGGTTGAGGATGGCAGCCAGAGGGGGCCTTAAGTGTAGTAGGTTATTACGTCGTTAGAGGGTGCGGATGTATGGGTATAGACTCAGATCATTCAATGTCGATTGTATTCTTCCTTCAATACAGATCCTCGCAATGTAGACCAGTCAACCATTAATGTGCTCATTTAACATATTCTCCATGGCATAAGCCGCTCAATATTTTTGATGGTTTGGCAGTGCATTCGTATTCGTAATGACGACTTGCTCCGCGTAATCGAAGATTTATTTGGGTTTCATGATGGATGGCAGGTTATGCTCGATAAAGCACATTTGTGGCGGCCTTGTGAAGGAAGTGGTTGCAAAGACTCATATCGAGAGAGCAACGGATGTATCTCATCCAAAGTCTCTGGATATAGACTCTCTGTAACCGCCTCGTTAAATACCAAGGCTTCATAGTTGTCGCGGTGATATGTCATGAAATATGCTCGAAATTTCTTCCTTATGTTTAAGTCGTAAGCTTGGCAACCAATTTTCCACTTGAATTCAATACATAGCCCTAATAAAAATCTTTTATCTGTAGATTTTAATTATCGACCTAAAACATTTAATTAAGTATAAAAAGTCTAAGTGATCTAGCACGGCATCTCAACGGATTGATGTCACTGCGCAGTATCGCTTTTCTGCTCTTTAACATGTGTTGCAAAAGGAAGCATAAAATTGTACTTGACCATCGTCATGTATGAAATGTGATACAACGATCATTCTGTTTTCAATCGATTTTTTAGCAATGAAACTCGAAAATATTTTATAATCCTTAATTTTACTTATCTAAAAATTTACTTAATCCTTATTAAAAGTCTACAGAAAATAGTTTAATTTGCCTTTTCTGACTGGATGCTTGCCTTTCATAAATGTTATGAGCTGGAGGAATGCGCATAAATCAATTGGTTTCATTCAATTTTTAATCAATTTCAAATCTTGCTAGCTCACTGGGTAAATACCCATATTTTTCAGTCATTGAAAATGCCTCTTTGCCATTTCGCACATGAGTCACATGACCTCAACTATACAAGAAGGGTAAACAGCAGAGCCGCACGAAATCTCGCTCATTGCTTCAAAAGATTATTATTATTATTAGTATCGTCATGAATGAATGCTAATAGCACACTCTATTAACTTCACAATTTTTCAGCCAGTGAGTGCTTAACGTGCCTGCGGAGAAGGTCAATTCACACGAGTAACTAAGTGACCGTGTAAATCACTTCGCGATGATCGTCAGACGTGACCTTTGGCGAGGCTCAAATGGGAGGAAAAGATAAAAAAGGAAGAGATAGATTGGAATATTGGAAGCAAATGATGGGATGCTTGGGATACGGATGGTTTCTAGAAGTTAAGACGATAGCAGGAGAAAGAGAGAGATGGAAGGCTGTCACTGATCAATCCTGATGAATTGGCGACTGGATACATTTAATTGGTTGCTATAACGGGCTTGCTGTGCGGGAACCATATGGAAATTTCACCTGGATTATTCAAAGCCTCTGGGCATTATATTTTTAACACACATTTTAAAATTCAAAATCTGATAGTGCATTTAGTAATGAGCGTGTAAAAGGTTTTAGTAGAACTAATTTAGCAACCGGCATTTACATTCATCAATATTTTTTGGATCATCAGTGGAGCGCTCACTGCTAACGACAGTGCATCTAAACGCACGCGCACTATTAAACGATGGCACCGCTCCCGTTTAAAAATACCCCAAAACATGACAATGAGACATGTAATCATGTGCCAGAAAGTTTTTACGAGATGTAAAAAAAATAAATATTTCCCAAAGTTTTAACTCCCCTCTTAAACTTATTTTGATATAAACAATTGATATTTATTTTCAGCTCTTGAATTGAAGTATTAATGCAGCTTAGAAGTGAATATTCCCTGCAACTGAAATTGAGATTTGCTGATGAATGGGGAAGAATTGGAATTCTCTCCAGATAGAAATTATTATTCATGTTGTGATATAGAATTAAATCTTGGGAAGAAAAAGAATACGCCACAAAAATTCCGATCGGTACATGACGGCAAGCTACCACACCAGGCTTGTATTTTTTAACTTATGCACTTGTTGATGGGAGTAAAAATCAATATAGGATCCAAAAAATAATATATGCATGCATTGGAGTACGGTTGTTTATCGATTGTTTTGTCGGCAAATTCTTCCTTGCGCCTAAACGGATTCAAATGTTGCGCCCAAACGGATTCAAATGCGCCTAAACGGATAGTTTAGCTTTCAATGTATAAATTAATATGAAGCGGATTCAAATATCAAATAATGCAGTAATAAAGAAGTCTATTAAAAGATACATAGACTTTTCCCAGAATCCCTGCGTCGATACAATTCGAGCCGCGTCAAAGCGGAGTGATATGTCTTTCCACAGCTACATTAGGATCCATCGATCCTATTTACGCGACCTACGCCGCTGGAAGAAAGGCGTGAGAGATGGCGATAGCGCTCACTCGGGGCACGTGATCTTTGCGATGATTGGAACCCGCCACGCGCAGCCTCACAGCGCGCGGGCGAGGAAATGACTCTGTGGCATACTTTAGAGAAAAGAAGAACCAGATGGATTAGGCACATTCTGAGGCATTATTGGTCAGTGAAGATTGTAATAAAATAGACCATAGAAAGTAAAATGCCGAGACGAAGGCCAAGGCATAAATACATGGACGAAATGGAGAATGATGTACATGAGGAGAACTTGCAGAGAAGAAGAGAGAAGCAGAATCATCTGATTAAGTCAACCGGTCTTAGAATTCATCAATCAAAGAATGTAAAATGACATAAGTCACGGAAGCGTAAAATATTTTTCAAAAATCCCTTAAATCCGGAGAAATGCAGCGTATCACTCTCACATTGGGCAACTTACGTGCATACGACTGATAAAGTTACCGACATTCTTCCCCGGCGGTGAGTGTTTATTTACCCGAGTACGCTCAATTAGGTTTTAGCTACAAGGCTTGGAAGCACAGTCATTAGCAATAACATCTACCTAATCCATGAGTCATGGAAATGTCCTTTAATATGTTTTGCTCTCACATGCAAAGGGATTTAATATTTATTTTTTTCATTTTTTCATAATTGCTTGAAAATATTTACGACATTTACTCGCATAATTTGTCTGCTTCTTTTATGCGACGGGTCAATGGTCTCGGGATTATAAAACTGAGTCAGGCAAGATAGCTTAGTTTTCAATGTACACATTGATATGAAGCGGATTCAAATATCAAATAATGCAGTAATAAAGAACTATAGTAAAAGATACATAGACTAGAACAATTTAGATGATAGAATTGACGTTGCCTTTCTTGCTGGACGGGTAGGGATAGGCGATATATAGCTGATGTAAACTGTTATCTATAAGTATTTCTTGATCGATTTTATTTGAAAACTATCTTGTCCTACGTATCCAGATTTTTGAGTATGTATATCTAAATATTTTACTTTATATTTGCTTTGATACTGCGCCATTTATTACAAAGTATTCTACACTGAAAACTGTATTACAAACTAACCTGCATACCGCACTTCATTGTGCACCTCTGCTAAGGGCCTGTCCGTAATACACGTAGACACCAAAGAGGGATGGGGTGGTACGAGGGTAGTCAATGAAGGTCCAAGTTGGAGGGATGTCTACATAGACAATGGTCGAGATTATCATTGCTACAAGAGCAGTATTTCTTTTACTCACCTTTCCTTAATATCAGCCTTTAATTACAGATAATCCATGACAATCAATTAATAACCTGTTTGTAAACTTTTTCAGCAAAAAAAAGTCTACGTGGACAATAGGGGGGAACAAAACCGGATAAAGTCTACGAGTGTCCATGATGAGGGTTGGAGGGTGGTCAAAAAGTGGCCTATTTTTGTCTACGTGGATTATGGACAACCTCTAATAAACCTCATCTTTCATGCAATATTTTATCCCTCAAAAATTGACTCGAAGATATATTAGATAGGCTAAAGTAAATATTAAGAGAGTCGATATGGACTAGAACCAGAGGAGTACTTCATAGCATTCCATGAGAGTACATTGGATTGAAAATGGGCGAAGTAGCAAGAGGGATATCAAACAAGGACATTGTCTATCAACTGTGGAAGCAATCAGGAGAGTCAGAAGAGAATTAGTGAGGAGATTACTAGAAGATTTAAACGGGCTTCTGCGAATTTAAAATAGCCCTTATAATGCTGGCCAATCTCGCATCGATATTTTTCCCCAGAGACTGGATTGGACGACCAAGTACGATGCTTATCCGCGAGCATGTGTGCCGGAGAATCGAGTGAGTTGTCATCTCTCGACTCCGGTTGGCGGGGAAGCGATGGCAGGTGGCTCCCCGTGGTGACAGGCGTTGTCACTCGCGTTCCCGCGGAAAGTTCTCGCGCGTCGCGGCGACCACGGGGGACGAGATGAAAGCGCATCGTTAGCGCTTGGGAGGGTCACGCATGCTGGGGCACACCTCGCGTCCGCAGTTATCGTCTATATCAAACGGAGTGATAAATAAAAGTCTCAATTAACTTTGACATGTAAATTGCACGGTATTATGATTTTGAGCTCTACACTCGGGGAGAACATGTCAATAAACCTAGTTTGTTTCGACATCTTTAAATGTTAAAACTCAGTAGATTGCTGCCCCGGAGCTCTGTCCAACAATCTATCGCCTTGGCTCTGCAGATAGGTAACCATTTTTCTTTGCCATCAAGATGACCTTTGAGAAGCTACCATAAGTTCCATTTTCTCATTATTTTGCCTTCCACTCTCACCTCAGGATTTGAGCGAAAGAGTTAGAGGCTCTTAAAAGCGCACCTAAAAATTTTAGTTGCCGAAATAAATCGATGATGGAAATTATACGTGCCAAAATACCTAGTATTAAAGAGATGCCATTCACTGAGACTTATAATATAGGACACCATATTAAAGAATGGCATGCTAGCGTAGACATTATTGTGCTTTTCAGTGATATGGACTCATCCAACCCTATTTTCGCTTCAGCTAACCTCATTCCAGTATTTTCCCCGTGTAAAATATTCTCCCTCCTCCTCCTCCCGTGTAAAATATCCTCGTGTCCTCCCTCTTAAGTCAAACGATGCGATGATTGAGCTTCGCAATACAGCCAAATTACTTGATTTAGAGACAGAGCCGGTGGATATTATTTCTAATCTCATGCAGGTCAGGGGAAAGCACCAAAATATGACGTCACGGCTATTCTCGGAACAACGTAAACTGCGCGTGATGCAAACTCATTGTAAACATCTCCGTACGCGTCCTTTCGAAGCCCGTTTCGCTTTCCCTTCCGTTCTCATGACATTCACTCTATTTCATGAATGTGAACTGTCGCACCCTTCGACGGCGGTTTGTAGGATGATGATTCAAATTATACGCCGACCGTTCTCTTCAAGTATCTCGTTTGCATCGCTCGCCTGCATCTTCTATAGACTTAGAGATAGCGTCTTTTTAGGGCAGGTAACTTTTAACCATTCATAGGTTTTAAGTAATATTTTCCATATTTAAATGCTTTGAGCAATATATGTGTGACATCCTTTCGCTGAGAGATAGGTAAGTGGTGTCATGAGTGTGTTTATATCCCGAGTTAAATGAAAACAGAACGGTAGTTTTTAAAGTCTAGGCATAAATATTACCTTAAAATCATGTGCTCTGTGTGATGACCTTTGAACTGAATGTGGAAATTCTAATAATAGGAGAGATTTTACTAGCATAAGTAATTAGGAAAACGAAGGTCGCCTGAAACTAATCGCAATAAATTGCAATATTTTAATTTCATTTTTCCCCAATGAAGTATAGGAGAGAGAATGTATTTTATTCTCGAAAGGATATCGTCATAATTGTTCTCTTTAAGTAATATGCCATGTCCTTGCAGTTCCTTCCCACCGACCCACCGCAGTCGATCGCCGCCGGTCACGGCTAGGAATCGGAGGCGCGATCCTTCCATTCGGCCACTGTGGGAGGGCTACTGTGTTTTGCGACCGCAAGTGCGAAATTATCTCAGCTATCGAAGTGCGTTCCACCATATCACTGCTAATGAACTTTGTCGGCAGATAATCGGTAACAGTGATAATGGATGAGGAATCGGAAACCATCCTCCTTGGAATTCAAGATTTTGATTCAATAAACCTCACCGTTGAAACGAAAATGTCGTGTAATTCTTGAAGAAATCACTAATTATGAGGGAATGTTTCAGACGGTAGCGCCATCGAGCCTGCCTCTATAGCTCAGCGCAGCGGGATGGAAATAAATTCCTCGGGCAGAGAGCCAAATTCGTGCACGTCCTTCGATTCCAGAATGCTTAGTATTTTAGAGGAAAGATTGCAAATCGCCCTTGTCTTCCATTCCTCAATTCGAAATTCACGTGTGACAATAGATTATAGTCACGCGGTCCATTGTCTGACTCACTAGAAAGATAAATCGTATCGTAAACGGTTGTGAGGAAACACCCGAATCAATGAGCATGGTAGTGTATTCCGCTAAATAATTTCATGCGTTGGCAGAGATCACATCCACTCGTCGCATACCTGTGAACCTGAGATAGTACATATACTTGACAGCGCAGGCTTCCACATAAGCGGAATGTAAATATTTCACCCGTTAAACCAAATACTAGGAAACCAAACGCGCGCTGGGTATGGAGGAGAGTTTTGGATTATTGTATGGCTGATTGGATGTCGCCAAAATCTTTAACCGCTGTCACGAGTCTTTCTGTGAATAAGAGGAAGAAATGAAACTCAGTCAGCTATAGGCTGGAAGACTGATTCAGTCGAGACAATATTGGTTGTCTACTTGGTGTTCCTAAGAGCCCCCATTAACACGCCCTACCGGAATTGAAAATAACTATCATAGCTCATGAAATTATTGATTAGTTGTAAGCGCAAATGTTTTGTGACATAAATTTATTATTTGATGGACGCTACTTTGTATTGATAATTACAAATTATTTTCGTGATGAAGTGAATATATATCATTGAATCTAACGGTGCAAAAGTCGTTACATTTTAAATTTTACTGTACACATTGGCCATCAATTTCGGTAGATTACAGTGTTTTTAAAAGTAACAATGATTAAAATTTAAAGGAAATAGATATTTCACCCTGACATATGCGACCACAAAATATTTTACGAATGAATCCATTCGAGGGATAAGCATTCTTCCACTTATTCAAAAGTGATTCAATTTCATTACATTTTTGGCATGATACGATGATCGCGTTATCACCAGGGAAAATTGTTGAAACTGAACCTTTCTAAGAAATGAATACGGAGGTATGTATACAGTTAGTACAAGTTTCACATTCTCAGAGGAATTTCATAAGACGTCATATCATCGCATTGCTGAATTTTTAAAGCGTAGACATATATGTTATCTTTCTTAGTACCCTCTTTGAGTGAGTACCATGTGTAATGATGTCACTAAAGCGGTGGAGCAAAGGTAAAAAGCTAGAATATGTAAAAAAAAAAGCGGGGGCATAACTATTTGATCGACGTTAGGGTCGGCGAAGTTACTTTGAGGATCTCACAGGGGAAATCAAATTGCGATGGAATGGGTGACACGATGACCTTGACCTTTTACGACCTCTTGGGTCAGCCCGGTTTGTTTTGCAAAAGATGGGCGTGGGAGGAGCAGGAGCTGGAGGGGGAGGAAGAGAGTGGGATGGACTTGGGTGTCTGGCGGGAAGTGAAAGGTTTATGCGGTGGCGTCCAGCGGTTTCCCTGGGTTTGACGCGCCTTCGCTGCTGCTCTGTTCGGCGTGTCAGATGCGCACGCTTGACTTTCGTTTCTCGCTTGGGGTGGTTGAGTTTGAAACCACTCGGGAATGATTCCGAGCAGGTAACGAACGAGTCACGTGGTACAACAAGGACGGTTGGAGATTATGTTGCGTTTAAATCACACGGTCGGATGACTTAAGTGTATGAGATAATGTTTAACGTGTCTCTAATCGCTATATTTAACTCCATCAAAAATATTCCCACCAGAAAAAAAATGGATGGGGAAGGCTTCGTGAGATATTGAAGGAGTGATTTGAATGATTCGTGATTTTACCACGGGGCTCGTTATTTACGTGCATGGAATCATTCCGAGAGGTTTCAAACTTAACCCCCAAGAGTGTTTGAAGGTGAGATGTGGACACGAGAAGAGAACATAGGGAAAGGTCAGCGAAGAAAGATGCTGTTAAAGGAGAAGAAAGAAGGCATTTCGCGTGCTGATTTATCTTTAATTTTTCCATACTAGTAAAATGGTGAGATTAGAATGAAAGCATCGAATGGTATCATTCGAAGCACAATTGGATAGTTGCGGATGATTAACGATCTGCTTTTGAGAAACTTATTAGCTGAGTTCATTTTACGCAGTGATTGCTCTGGCGACTAGACTTTCTAAGAACGGGTAGAAGGTAATTTTGTAGTATATTCTGAGATAAATGTTATGACTTTAAAGCCGGCCTTTTTCATTGAATTACACAAAATTTTATGAATCGTAATTTTTGAGCAATTGCCACGAGTAATATTGACTCATAATTTTGTCACAATGAGAGACAAATCATACTTACAAATCGAGCCACCGATGTATACGTCCTGAACAAGTTACAAAAGTATTCCGTAGATAATAAAAACGGATACCTATCTTTGATGCAAAGATAATTGAGTGAAAAGGGAATATTGACTTACCGCGGCCGATTGAAGACAACAAGTAATGATCAAATAAATAGCAGTTTAATAGAATCTCTAGAACTATAATCAGCTCATGACTAATGTGCTCTTTTTAAACTATTTATTCATTACCATGGTAAATTTTTACTTTAATTTATTTCCTGACGGATGGGAAATGGACATCGCTTGTATTTAAGATTCCTCCATAATGACTGAAAGCAGCGCGTTAAAAATTGTCCACTCCGGCACGGGGATCTCTGCTTCATCAATCACAATCCTCGTTTCAATTTTTAACAAAGATATAAATGCGACCTCTGCCATAAAAAAGGCCAAAGATATACTGCCATCCATTAATTGCCTCAATCGAGTGCGACAAATCTTAGGGTGGATAACGCTCCAATTTTTCAAACATTCGGATTATCATAATCTCCTCTTTTTTTACATGTTTCGGCGACTGTGAAAGGGAAAAATTTCCAAGGGACTGGAAACGGGTGGGAGAGCGGACCGATCCCTCCTTTTCCGAATCCCTGAGGATCCCAACTTAATCCTGAAAAATTGCTCGCTTTGCCGAGTGCAACGGATGGGGAGGATAGAACGGAGTGGGGAGGGCTTCTGCATGGGGTGGTGCTGCAAAAAACGAACATCCTACAGTGGAGCACCACGAAGAGAACCCTTCTCCCCACGATAGAAATTCTAATGGAAGAACATTAGTCGTAGTGAAAGCTTCCGCGGCGCGGTCTCGGTACTTGGTGGTTTTCGGGGTAGCTTCCACGTTGTGTCATTGAAGACTATTTTGTTTTGAAGACGACAGTTTTGCCGGCCAAATAGTCAACAGCCTTTCATCGGGAGAAGTGGTGCTCTTAAATGTAAACGGCAAACTTTAACGCCTGGATTTGAGAATGGGTGGGTGCAGTACGCCAAATTAAAGTAACAGCAGGACCAAAAGTGTTCCAATGTTTGTTTCTTATGAAAGATGACGAGCGACGCGGCTGCAGATGCGCCGAAGAGACATGAGGCAACCCACTTCAAACACAAACACGTCACTCTGCGAGTTTATAATTGTATAAATTGGACATATATTATACCTTAATCTGTTTAAATGATTATGGCATTTCTTTAAAATATTAATAGTAGCCATAGTAGTGTTTTCATGTCTGCTTGAGTTAAGTTCTCTCACTTATCATTAGTGATTGATTAACTATTGGTAAAGTTCCTGAGTATAACTGCACGTTGTTTTCGGGTTTTCGCGAGAATGTTCCTGATTATAAGTACGGATACTTATCCGTCAAATTCTCTTTTATCCACATTAGCGACATCGCTGGTCATACACAGTACTGTCAACTAGTTGTTTAGTAGGCGAAATGTAGTAGACTCTGCCTAAAGCATTACGCATGGTGACTTTGGCCTCAATTTGGACTATCAGAGGACAGTTGTGGAACTTCGAAAATGATATTCCCATTTGAATGCCAGTTGAGAATGTAAAACTTCCCGCGTCCTTCGGATTCAGTCGTGGCTGTGCCGGGAAAATTATTATTTTAAATCTTTCCCAAAATATCCAAAATGTTTTCACGGATTTAAGATTTTCTTGGTGAATTAATTTAGTGAGGACTTTTCGGGCTTCACATCGGGTAAGATAATTAAGATCAATCAAAGTTTCTAGGTCAGGCTCAGCCATAGGCATTAGGATGATGAATGTCCGAACAAGGATACTGGCGGTTATATACAGCCGAAAATTCCCATTGTTGTGTTTCTTTTATTCCACGCAACTTTCCCGCACATCCGGATATTATGAAAGAATCACAAAAGAACCCATACTAACACAAATTAAAAATGATCACATCGAATGATACTACGGCTTCATCTTAAATAAGACTTGAAGGCCGGTGATTAACATCGTTCGAAAGATGCGTAATGGTAGCCGTAACAATAAGGAAATTTCGGCTGTATGTAGCCACCAATATCCTTGCTCTGGCTTTCACGATCCTAATGATGATTGCTGACTCGTTCGTCGAAACCTTGATATTTTCAGTAATCTTACTCTTCCCGAGAAATCTTCACAAAAAGTTCCAAATTTCTTGTCTGTAACTCACACATTGAAATAGTGCCTTATTATGTTCGATGAAAGTTATGGGTGGGCCACCGCCTAGAATATATATATATTATAGACTGCTGTATTATGTACGTAATGATGCCGATTATTCGACGAAACCGGTCGTACAATAAATATTCTGAGTAAAACTTGCAAAGTTTGTTAATTCCTGAACATGGAAATGTTTTACAAAGTTAAGGCTGAAACTATTGAATGGGCTCTTAGCATAATACTTTCGATCCAATATCCTTGCCCTTACAATGCGTTTAGCGGCTTGCATTCAAGGATTACTTGGTCGCTTCACGGAGGTTGGATCTCACCGTGGAAATGTTTGGATCGACGTGTTTTTAAGTGCGCGCACTTTCCTCGCGCCGCTCAGCCGTCTGCCAAACACTTGAGCGATCGCGGAGGATGGATGGAGACGTGGATTGATAAACATCAGTCTCCAACCTCCATTGTTTTTCCTTTCGCCGCTCAAGGTCAATATTTTTTTCACAATGTGTTGGGAAAAATATTTGCCGCGTTTAAAGAAGGAGACAGACAGGCGAATAAACATGGCGAAGGAAAGGGTCTTTTTCTCTCCCCTCGTCGGTGGCCGCTTTGGCAAACGCCGTCTTCGGAGAATCCAGGGCCAGCCCACGGATCGAACGCAGGTTGCCTGGCAACGGCAGTCCACTTGGCTCGGAGTAAACAGGCTCCGATTGCCGATGGCTGCAGTCGAGGAGACGCGTGTAATGCGATCGCTCGTTGCCGAGTGAGTTATAGAGTGATTTACGGCTCATTGTTGGGCCCCTTTTTCCGGATTTATGTGAAAGGAGACTGCGAGATTGAATCGGAGACTGTTTACCTTTTGGACCCGATGCAGAACGGCATGAACTATCCCTCATCGCCGCCGCCACTTGAGTGGCGGTCTCTGAAACAGAACTCTGAGCAAGTTAATTCAGTTACACCTTTTCAATCATTCGTAACTTCTCTTAAGCTGAAAGCTGACCTCAAAACGCATTGATTGAAAAAATTATTACCTGGTTATGGGTTTGTGGGTTAAAACTCTTTTAAGAATTATAAGGCTGAATAGAAGAACTGTTCCAGAGTAAGTGGAACAATATCCAACGCGTGTACCTCGATAGATTAGAATCTTGTACAAATAGCAGCGTGACAACAGAACTGAGTAATCAACGGATGCCAGGAGCTTTTGAGCTATTTAAAATTATGGATAGCTGCGCTAAATATAAGGAAATCATCAACTCATCAGCCTAAAATAATAAAGTCAATTCATTCAAATTTATCAGCCTAAAATAATAATAATAAAAATAATGACGGATTTATTGAGAGTAATAAGTAATGCGTAAAATACGAATGAAAAAAATTGAAAATAATTATGTGAAATAAAATTGAATCTGCTTAAACGAAATTCTTGGGGGACAGTAAAATGTTGCACATTACAAGATGGAATCCACAATGAAAGCATTAGGCAATATTTAAAAAATTTAAATTAGAAGATAACATAAAGGAATAAAATCAAATGTACACATGTAGAAATAATGTTTCCCCTCAAAAATTGTCTTGGAGTACATTGCTATGAGGATAACGAAGCGTTGGACATCCGAGGTGAAGATGGTTTCTAGAACAGGCGATATTTCCTACTCCATAAAGTGAAGAAGAAGACTTTATTGCGAGCGAAATTAGGACTATAAATTCCCTTTCTCACATTTAACTCATGCACCACGCATGAACCCCCTTTCTTGAAGTGGATAACAACCCACCTAGGCAGTTCTTGAACCCGCGACCTCATGGTTGACAGGCCATGTTACGCTTCTGCCACTGAGACCAATAATTAGGAAATATTAAAATACGAAATTCAGAATAAAACTCTCCGCTTCAAACTTCCACTTGAGCATTTGCCTGATAATCAATATCCACAAGTGTTCCAATCTCAATCATTAGTGAAAGTTCATGGCTCATAAAAAATTGATGCATAGGCCAACACACAAGGAAAGCGGTGTCGTGACGGGAAGAAGGAGAGAAAAATCGAACCTTTTTCAAGCACGAAGGAGTCACAACTCTGAGGAACTTCGAAAAAAAAAAACGCTCAGGAAATAGAATTATTTTGAAAAAAATATATGATCTACGTGGTCCTAAACTATGTTGTTTGAATGATAGATACTGTGCGCATGTAATATACAAATTATTTTGCCACAGCGGTGGTATTTCGTTGCGTATAAGTTTGAATTTTTTATGCTCATGATCTCAAATTTATTTTATGACTCCTGATTATTTAAAAACTCCCATTCCATCCAATTGGATACTTTCGAAATCTACACTCTCTTTAGTTTGACTGTCGAAGATAGACAATGGTATCATCCTGTTGTGTAAACAGCCTTAATGGCCGGCCTTTGAGCGTGTTCTTCCCGGAGAAATGAATGACCAGATGGAGCCCGCGTCAGCATTGGATATTTTGAGCTTTGAAGCGAAGTCAAGGACGAGAGATTATAGCTTTGACCATGAGGCCAGGCTACGTGGATATTTGGAAAGGCTCTTTCGAAGGATTTGAAAAAAACATCCAATCGGGGGAAGTTATAATTCCCGTGAGTGATCCGTGCCAAAAAAACTCTCGCATTCGGGAGCTGATGTCCGACTGCAGGGATGACCGGCTGACACGCCGCGACCCCGCACGAGGCCTTGAGAACACCCGACGGGCGATGAGCCCTCCTCCAACCCCCCCCCCCCCCCAACACAAGGGCACTGCCCACAGCCCGGAGTATAGGCATAATGAAACATGGTGGCATTCACTTGCAAAGAACATGACGTAGAGGAAAGAGAAAACAAGATGAGCGTCTGAGTCTTACGAATAAACTTAATGGCTGAAGGCGTAACTTTGTGGAATGTTACCGTAGACATGACAAATAAGACAAATCTCTTAGTATATTCCACACTGAAAACTTTTATTCCTGACCTAGGTTTCGATTGCCTTGCAATCATTTTCAACCTTTGACAATCGAAACAACCTTTGAAAATGATTGCAAGGCAATTGAAACCTAGGTCAGGGATAAATGTGCGGAATATACAAAGAGTGTTTAAGAGTGGGATATACGTCTTATTTGTCATGTCGGAGTCTTCCTCCCGACGCCTCTCTAGGAATCCGTTGGTAACTTTTGCCGCTCATCGATACGCCCTCGGTGACCTCTAATTCTCTGCCAGTGAGTTCTATCAAGTTTAGTTACCGATATCTTAAGCGCTTACGATGACCGGCGTGAGGGAAATCATGCACTATGGCAGGCTGCTCAGGTAATTGCCTTGCCTTATCGATTTCATTCAATCATTTGGGCATTCTATCAGTTGAATTGTTGATTTTTGGGCAGTCCTTATCCTAATATACCGACATGCGGTACATCATCTCACTTTCCCTCAGATGAATCACTTGCCATCAAGTCTTTCTTAAATTCCACATGCTCTCTGACTCTTCTTATTTCGTCTTATAGCCCTTTCTTCCTCTTCCTCGCTTCCTCAGCGTTCTTCCCCTTCCCCCTTTACAACGTGCCCTCCCCTCTCAAAATGTCTTTTATTCATCTTTTCTGCTTTCTCTAAACCTCCGCCACCAACTTCCTTTACTTTCGCACCATGCGCATTACCTCTTCGATCGTCTTCATCGCACCCCGCTTATCCTTTTTATTCTTATCAAAATCCGAATATCAGACACCTCCAGGTATCTCAACAAAAAATGCTTTCGATTCTTATAGCCCCACACTCTATACTAGAGTTTTCACCAATATTCTCTTTACGGCTCCCCACAGACATCATAACATTACTTCTCTTTAAACTTAATTCCTTGGCCGGGGAAATTTCAATCTGAAGTCTAAATGCCATTGGCCATTTGTCTTCAATACATAGACAGGAAAAGAGTTCAACATGTTCTACTTTATGCCATGCCAATTTTATATTCACTTTTGTCTTCTTAATTATAGGAAATTTTCTTACCTTCGTATTCAGCCCATACCTTTCGCATTGCGCCTCTAAAACACTTATTACCACATCACCACTCTTATCTGCATCTCCTTGGTCACTGACATTTCAACGCTCTGTCATCTGTTAGTATCAGTGGCTTTATCAGATCTAGTATAGTCTTACATACAACTCCCACATATTTTCCTGTTAAAAAGCAGCGACGACACTGCCCGTCTTATTCCGGCCCATCCCGTTTCTTCATCGTCCACTCTGACCTGAGTCGTCTGGTTTTCATAAATATTCCTAATGAAACGTCAGTCCCTCCAATCTACCCCAAATTTCTTCTGTAATTCTATTTGTTTCGTCCAGTGCAATGTATAAAACTCTATCTCAAAATTTAAGGGCCAAGACAAAATCTTCACCATATTCTACGTTTCTTTCAACTGGCGTCAGCATCACTTGTTTCTACCGATGTCAAGCACGACACCCGGCCCAGAAAGCCGAGTGTTATTAATTTCCAGGATTAATTTTCACAATGATGTCTATGATTTCAAGGTTCATCCACCTACATGATGGTATTCCAAAGCCTGGTTTAACTGTATTTTTACACGACGCCATTAAGCTGGAGGCCATTCCACTGGCGCCAGACGCCTAATAAAGCCATCTTAATGAGATGCAGACGCTGCGCTAACTGCCATTCGTTTGTCTCCTAGCCTTCGATCCATCAGACACGGGTGACCCCACAGGAAGCAATTACCATTGGTCCCTCTAATTAAACTCTAGGTGTCATCGAAGCGTATCAGCCTTTCCACTATTACATGGTTATAGTACTTGGGAAGAGGCTATGTCATCAACATTTAAAAAGTAACTTTTAAGTCGCATTAATTCTGTCTTTCATGAGAATTAGAACATTTAACAGTAAAAAAACCACGACATCTTAAAATATTTTGCCAAATTCAAACGCCGCATTTCAAGAGTAATGTTTGTTGCACGACGTGTTTGTTTTGATGTTCGCCACCGAAGTCTAGGTATGTTTTAAAACTTTTACTGCTCAACACAAAAGAGAATGACGATGCCTCACTCATTGAGAGAGAAAAAAAACCGGCGGAATAATCGTGCTTTAGCATTTCAAAGGAATTTTAAGCAGAATTCTTAGGAATACTTTGAGGTAGGTCTATCAACACATCCATAGGGAAATTTAATTAAAAATCAGGTAAACAAATCGAAAGGAACTGTTCTCTTATTCGATACTCGGCTTGTCGATAATCGTTCATCAGGTTTGAAAGAATGGCGTTGAAAGTTGAAGTCGGGAGGGGAGAGGATGGGGAGTTCATTGAAGGCTTTTGTGCAATGTGTAAAAAATGGATTCTTTGCCCACTGATTCATAATGCCGCAGGTTTGTGCTTCGATTGCCGTTTCAAAAAACATTTCTCTCTGACAGTTTTCGACCGATTTCAATGCAGTATGTGCACAATGGAATGGTTGTTTTGCTGGGCGAAAGCAATTATCGCATTGCATCATTAATTACCTGAAATTTAAGCGGCTGATTGAAGCATAGCGCACGCATTTTAGAACAAGGCACTTTATCTCCGCATCGTAATGCATTTTCTTCGATTCCCCGCGGGAAACTCCTCCATGGGTTCACAGCGCCTGCAGTCTCCTGCAGAGCGTCACGGCGTTCATTGCACAGCGACTCCATTAACCTCTCATCAAGTCTTCAATGCAGATTCGTACTCTTCCAGGTCTTCGAAAGGACAAAGGTCGCCAACCCGAAGGCGTAAACAGGTACTTGGAAGGGTTAGTGTTCCCTTTCGCGATCATACCCGGAAGACTTATCAGCACAAGCGATTCATTCGTCGTCTCCCATTAATTGAGACAGGGCCTCGGTTCCGTGACTTTCTAGCCTTTATTTCTGAGAGAATATGTCCTTTTGCTGTTGAATTTTGCAGCAATCTACGTCACTTAAGGAGATTTTATTTCTTCACCCTTTTTAAGTATCGTTATAGTGGATTCGATTTAATCCAGTAACGTTTGAGCGTTAAGTTATGGAATTGACAACAAAATTAAGCTTGCCTGGTTATAACTTATATCTAATAGATAAAAGTTAATTTGACTATGGTCATCAATAAAAAATATTTGTTATTATAGGCTATAAACCCATTTTTCAATGTAAATTTGATTCAGCTGTTAGCTTTACCAATAGTTATTTTTTTTTACCAACCATAGATTACACTTTCCTCCACCGTAGTTCTGGGAAGAGTTTGATCTTTAAAATCCTATTAATGCGCTTTTTCCAACCGTAGTTCGGTCAACCTCAATCAAAATGAAAGCATACGCATGGCCAATGTTAATCACAACGGAAGTGGAATCGCAGGGGATTTACCGTGCAGTCTTTGGATTCCATGGCTTCAGGTCCAAAGCAGCGGGTGTCACATATTGTTGGCGTTTCTCCTCTGTCACGGGAGGCGTCTTCAGGTCTTCAGACATCTTCGATGGAAGAGTTCTTCGACCTGAAGATGCCTCGAGTGGCGGGGGAGAAACTTCATAAACTAAAGTTGATTCGCACCGCTGTACCCGAAATCATGAGAGTAAATTGTTCAAGCCGTTGCGGAAACATTCGCTCCAACTACGCCGTAATATTTCTTTACCAAACAATTCAAGATTTCTCGTGGCATTGGCAAGCGTAATGACTTGAAGATAAGAGATTGGAAACGCTTTCCATTTGCAATCGACCGAGTGCGCACGACCTTCATCTTTTGTTAATCTTGGAGAGCTAATGTTGGTACAAAGAATTATACAATAAAAGTTAAATTGCAGTTTTAACTTAACCAATTAAGTCAGATTGAGTGAAATGAATTCTTACCATAATTTGTTGCACCGTTTGATTTTGTTGTCTATCTGGGCCCAAATGAATCACTGCAAATTAATTATCATTCTCAAGTGAGTAACTATACCATTGATTGCCCCGTAGATCTTTGTTATTTGTCATGCGGGTTATACTGACGCGTTACAAGACGAATAAACTTTTTTACAATATAAAGTGTACCGATACAATACAATGTAGCATCTACTGTCCCCATAATAACCTTTACTCTTAGAATAAGTACACCCATACGAGTTTCAATCTGGCGATAAATTTGTAATTAAATTTTAAAACGGGTTTAAATTCTCGGCTCCTTATGGATCGCTGAAAGATAGCTTGAGCATCGATTGCTGCACAACTGCTCGATGAGCAACGCAAACAATGAACCTCAGCACTTGTAATCGACGATCAATTCATGGTGGTAATCTCCGCTTGAGATCTTTATTGCCGCAGGATTGTTTATTTAGTTCACAAAAATACCACTATTCGTGTTTCTTGTTCTTTTATTTTTTTCATTTTGGTTTAAAGTTGGTTTATATTTATGTTGGCTTATATTTATGAAGTTCACTGCCTTTTACAGTAAATGAATACCATTCGCATGAGCGGCAGAGAGCCGTCGATCAATGCGCTTATGAAATGCTGCCAAACTAGATGCTAACCTTCTGCTAAAAATTAAGATATGAAAATAACAAAACTAGGAGAATCCAGAAAAGAAGGAGGTCCAGGAATATTTTTCGCCTTTAGTGAAAAATTAATAAAATGTGCACACAGTTGTTCACGATTAGCCACCCTAAATTAGTGCGAGCTAGAGGCGATTGTGTGCGCGTCAAGTGCCCAGCACTAACTGGTTGACACGCTCACCACTTAAACGTTGAGGAGAGAGGTGGTTCCATAGTGATTGAACATGATCCCCTTGACACAGAAATGGAGTGCATTTGCAGACCAGTAACATATCTGATGCCTTGACGTTGCCACGGCGGCGTAATGAGAATTCTCAGCTAGCGGCCACATCATATCCCATTGACGCCGCGAGTTTTTCTCGCTGTCTATGAGTCCTCAATTTAAAAGCCTCCCTCTTTCAGCGGCCATAACTACCGCAAGACAGAGTCCCGCGTTTATGCGTCTCGCCCACCCATTCCACAATTTCCATGAGCATAAATGAAGTCCAAGCGGCGAAGGATTATGAGAGCGGCGGCCCGCCCGCCTCTCAATCGAGCCGTCAATTAAATGGCGTTAAAAGTGCCGCTGGGCGCGAGTTCTCATTTAACTGAAGGGTTGGGGAAGGAGGCACCGGAGAATGAATTCTCGACCCCCTATACAGTTTTTACGTTTCTCCGAGGACAGAGCCATCTCTCGATCAGTTTTCATTCCGGGCAAAATACAGCGAAAACCACTTTTCCACCGGCTGCGCGACGATGTGGTGCTTTCCGTTTGTGGTTATTGCCGGCGGTGGATGGATGGTGCTTTCCATTTGTCGAAATGAGAACTGTTACCGGCTGTCGGCAGCTGTTCTGACCAAACGCAGCCGATTAATATCATTGGAATGGTCTAGATTCAGTGCCGGAGGATAAATTAATGTTTGCGGACGATTTGATTGTCTTAATAAGCACTATTAGTTGACTCATTGCTGCGAGAAGCATCCATCTATTGACAAGCTACCTATTTTTGTCCAAAAAGTAAACTTGAAGTAGAAGATTCGCAATTTTCCATAAGTGTAAGGGTCATTTACTCCACAAATGTACTTACGTGCATAAAGTTGAGTGTAATCATGAAGATAC
The DNA here is from genome assembly GCA_963169105.1 of Ceriagrion tenellum. Taxonomy (NCBI): domain Eukaryota; kingdom Metazoa; phylum Arthropoda; class Insecta; order Odonata; family Coenagrionidae; genus Ceriagrion; species Ceriagrion tenellum. The sequence continues at coordinate 141,094,421 of OY720640.1, read as the reverse complement.
TGATAAATTTTGGAACTCAGTTACGAAGCTTTACATAGTATTTCATCCCTAAATAACTTTCAAAACGTATAACGTGAAGCTTATACTATATTAGCACTTTTGTAAAGAAATTTAGCACATAATATATATGATCAAATAAATAATGTTATGGAATAATTTGAAGAGTAAATTTACAGTAGCAAAATGAAATGGTAGCCTCAATATGACGTAAGAAACGTAATAACATTGGTAGGAATTTCTTACACTTTTTTTGTTCATCTCATCGTAGTATGGTTTTTTTCTTGCAATAATGTCAACTTAAGAATTAAATCATATCATATTCGCCACCATGTAAGGCCCTTATTTGTGTAAATACGAATTTGAAAAGGCCGAAATTTCATAAACACCATAATTCAATGTAATATAAAGGAAAATAGTAACACGTAGTTGACAACGCTGCTGAACAACAGTGATCACCTCTGGTGTCGCGAGCGGAAACCGGAAATGATGAATGACGATAATAAAAAGTCAATCAGTAAAGTAAAGAACATGATGCTACTTTAATGAATAAGTTTAGAAAAGTGTCATTTACTGGTGAAACAATTTCTTAAGCCTCAAAACGCCACAGAGATATGAGATTCGCTATGTCGTTTGCTAGCTCTTTTCTTGTTCGTTGAAATTCCCCGGTGAGAGTAGCACTGAAGTACGACAGTGGAGAATAAGAAGTCTGTGCCAGGATGGTGATCTGATATTTCGATGGTGTCGTCAATGATAAACGAAAAATAGAAGATCACTTTTGTGCGCTGCAATTGAACTAGAGGCATGTACTGTTTCCAACTTTTCACATTTTCACGATTTCCTTTTCTCCACCTTCTGTGTGGAGTCATGGAGATTTATACAACCAGAAATGCTTTAAGACATTTGGCAGTATATTAACCTAGACTTAAGGTATCAAACATTGGCTCTCCTTGAACATCAGCGCCGCCTATCGACAACTTCAGAAGCCTATTAACCTGCAATCTTTAATTTTATCAAAAGACTGTCGGAAGCGAATGGATACGCGAATGAGTCCTCGGTTCTCGGTCGAGTGAATACATGTACATTTGTCACGATTTTACATACGATTGCAGTACAAACCGGGCTACATAGGAGTCAACTCCTGCGCGAAATCGCCGCTTAATGCAATTGGCTCTCCCATCCCTGCAAATGACTGTCGGTTGATCGCCTTTCACTCCCAACTAACTCTGGTGCACGAATTAAACTTTCTCAGTAACAGTAAGAGAAACAAATAGTGCACTATTACGTATCTGGACAAGGTGTCTCAAAAATCTGGAAAAAGCTAGCAGAAGACAAATTTCTGTTTGATTTCAAACCTCAGGACACTGTATCTGGTATAAGATAAGCATTTGTTGAACAGAATAAATGGAAATGGGATGCCGGAGTTATATTGTGGAGAGGGAAATAATGTCATTATTGGGCAGACGAGAAGCTTTGGATTGAGGACAGAAAAACACTCTAGTACTTTTAAGAATAATAAGAATAATAATGAAAATAAAAGTAATTTCGCATTATATTTAATATAAAATAACCGAAAAATTGACTTTATTTAAAAAAATTTAATCTATGTATTGAAAAACGACAAATGGCTCGTGACAACAATGGGAAATTTGAAAACGCATAAAATACCCTGCAACAACTCCTATCAATGAGTATCTGTACTAGGCCTTCTTCCTTGACCTGACCACCAATTGGGGAAAACAGTTTCCCCGTCTTCTCTGTCCCACGTACTCCTTTCCCGTGAAGTCTCATAGCCACCGATTCACTATATAAAGGAGAGTTTCCGAGTGTCGGGCAGCTGAGGATGATGATTATTCATAGAAACCTGGGTTGTAAAATTGTCATACATCTGAGGTTCCGTGTAGAAGAATTGAATAAATACTGAGTCACTCAGCCTCGCCTCGCGGTGTCGCCGGAGGGCCGTCGCCACGTTTTCGCTTTCGCGATTATAATTGCTCCTCTCATCTATTTGATCGGTTAGTTGGGAGATCGGAAAGGCGGAAGCGATGAGCACGCCCCGCGGCCATCACCCGCTCTCGCCTCTCGTGTCTCAACTGTCAGTCGTCGCCGCCACCACCATTCGATACGGAAGGATCGATCGCTCGCTCGAGGCGACGGCGGCATTTCTCGCGATTCTGTCGGTCGCATTTGGCGAATGCCGGTGACATCGGATACGAGAAAATGCATGTCTCCGCTGCGTATCCATTTCAAGCTCAGGCGGTTTCTTCGACCAGGTTCCACCGCCTAATGAACGAAATGTCACGTTCTTCACATTCGGACTGTTCACACATCGAGAAACGAGTGTACTCTGTACGACTTCATCTCAGCAACAATTTATGAATCATCCTTGTCACAAACGTAATTTGAAATTACTTGGGGATTTGCAAATGAGGTTAGAAGCGGGAAAAAGTTAGGCAGATGTACAAAATTCTTGTCCCAAGCAAGAATTAACGACGGTTTCGGGGAAAAAATTATGAGGGATGCAGAGACTGCTTGGATATGAGATGGGGGATAAAATGAAGGCATAATGCTATGTTAGTTTTCTAGTTATCAGAAAAAACTGCTGTATGTGATGCATAGGAAGATTTAAAAAAATTTTGCCGTTCCAAGAATAATGACCGTTTTCGATTATTAGAATCATCATCTGGCGAGACTGTTCGCGTATTGCGCAAATCTATTTCCTGTAGAATAGCAAAGTATTTTACTATTCTACTCATAAAGGAGTTTCAGTCCGTCACGCTATCCGCCGTTGCATACTGTGTTGTAATATAAAAGTGATATTCAAAGCAATTGGTGCCGCCTGCGGCTCCTCGGACGTCACAAATTATACACAAAAAAATGTGTTCGTCTACCAATCCCCCAGCTTCAATTCTGACTTTTACTTTTCATTGCACAACGCAGGTTTACAGCGAAAGTTGTATTTCTTATTCGGCATAGATGAAAAGGTCGAATAACTCATTTTGTTTTGACTCGTAGAGTCGCGATGGAAACTCCTTAGGGGCATCAGTTTAATGAGTGGGAAAGAGGTGAGAGACGGGTGTTATTTCTCGAATGTTTTTGTATGAAAAAGTCGCCTTTCTCCTGGCAATTATAATGAATGACCGCGCAGATGATTAAGTCAAATCGTAGGTAGCACTTGGCGCACTTCAACATTCCAATTTTTTAGAGTGTTTTAACGCGAAAGATACGACCGTAATGGATATCGACAGTCCGCGTTAGCGTGATACGAAAGTTTTCCAATTCAGCGGATTAAGCAAAGTGTTTTTGCAACGTATATGATCTTGTTATCTCCCTTTCATAGATTCTTGTTTTCCCATCACTTTACTCAGCGCTAGGCTTTCAAAATGGGTACTCATCAGCCAACTTGTTAATTGGATTGCCCCTGGAAGTCACCCGTAGAGCCAACAATTTCGGTTCAATAATATGTACCGAAGATTGCTTGGGGGATACTCTTTCATTGGGACGTATAACTACCCTCTCTGTGTCCCCTCTTAAGTGCAACTGATCTGTCTTTTAAACAGCTATTCGCTGCCATAAAAGATCTTCGAGCCGTCGGGAGAACGCTTTCCAATCGCAGATAGGATTGAATCACCTTTAACATTTGGTGAAATGAATCTGTTGGAGACATGTCGAGACTCATTACAGAGAAATTCACTATTTTCACTCTCAAACACTCTCGCAGCAATTTTCTTTTTCCGCAATAAATCGATGCATCACAGATAGTAGTTTAGTAGAAGGTGAAACTAGAACGAGTTAGTACTATGATTACTACGGAGTTATTGCTTACTAAAAAAACAACCGTTAGATTCCGGCCAAAATATGCAAAGAGTAACTGAGACATTAGTGGAACATTATTAAAGTCAACTGTCAAGCAATTTTCCGGAATCATAATGCGAAACAAATACGTCGCGCTCAAACCTACATTTGGAGAGAATAATGATCCTCGGATGTTCCTCAGATGAATTCTTACCATTTGACGATCGATTTGCAATAGCACCGTAATGTTTGAAGTTGAAATTTCTCTAAGAAAAGTTGAGATCGTATGCTTTTATGAGGTATAACCATTTAATATTAAAATGAATAGTATTGAACATTACATGGTTTTTGTTTTATGGAATGAAAGAGTAAATTGTCACGACCAGCATGTTACCTTAATTGGATCATTATTGTTCCCGAGCAAGTCTACAACCAGAGCAAGGATTTCAACGAGGGGTAGAACAGCAGCCAAGAACGCAAACATCCATTCCCGTCATAATCGGTGGTCATTTAGCCGAAGATTGGTTTGTAGCAACCTTACTCTACTCCGCTCATCTTCCAACTATCCGCTTCATCTCTGCGCAAGATTTCACTTTGACGTCCCACAAAACTTGTTTGGTGTCCACCGAACTCGGCTTTCCTTAGTGATTCTCCCCATTCTCTCTCTCCCCCCCCCCGGTATTTTCGTAAAGAGGCTTCAGTGCCGTAAAATGAGTTCACTCACTTTGTCTCCTCTCATGCCCATGAGTTTTAACCTCAGCATCTTTTCTACTCAGATCTTTGCTTGACTTCTTTACTTCTGATTCTCTCTGTTCATTCCGTCTTCATAATTCCTCGAGCTCTGCTCGTTTACATTACTTCTAATCTTCTTTGTTCTCAGCACCCATTAGGTGAGCTCTAGTCTCCGACATGTCCACGGCCCAGATTTAAGTAATCGAAGTGCCATCAAAACAGTATTTCCCTTTTTTTTACACAATCTCGAATTTGATTACACAATCCACTTAGGGAAAGCAAAATAATTATGTTTTCGAGAGCGAAAGGTCAATTTTTTTCTGTATCTCAGTCGAATCCTTCACGTCCAATTTTGTTTGGTCATGTGCCAGAGTTATAATTTAGATTTCCTCGGCGGCCCTATTGCACAGGAAATGTGCGTTGAGAGCCCGAACCTCCAATTTGGACAAAACGAATGATTATAGGCATATTTTTTTACTGGAAAACCCCATGGGCCTCCGAGAAGTTTGAGGTTTTTTGGTCATCTCCATTCTGATATTGGTGCACTTTTCCCGCGTGTGTACGATTGTTGTCTGAGCCAAGGTGGACGGAGAGTCGGGGGCTGGGTGGGTGGGTGGGGGTGGGAACCGATGTTTATGAGATTCCTATTAGTAGAACTGTGTAACTGAAACCAAGTAAAGCTTATTGCTTCTACGGGATGAATCCTTCGCAATTTTTCGATGGCGGAATCTGCCCGGCTGTACGCGCCAGGTGAGTCGTACGACAAGGACACTAACCGAGGCTTACTGCCCGGAGAAATGAGTAACTTACAGGAGAATTTCAAGCTCAAGATAAGATTCTTTATCATAAATATAGGCGAATATCTCTCGTAAATATACGTGGTGAATTCTCGTAAATTTGCATACATTGCATATTGCATATTCTCATAAAATTTACGTGCTGAATTCAGAGAATAATTTATGTCAAGTCATGGTGAAGGTCCATGGCAGTATAAGTACTTTTTAAGTAAATGCAAGTGCACTACTTACCAATGAATCCACTTTCATTATACATAAATCATCTGTTTCAAAGCAAAGAGAAAGCGCTCAATTGGTCGTAAAAGTGCAAATTACCACGAGTCCAAAACATAGTTTTCACACAATAAATTGAACTTGCGATTCACATATAACTGTCCTTACGGCTGCATTCGTCTCTTTATCGTCCATTCTTATCCCGTAATCTTGCAGAAGAGAGTTAAATTTTCCAATCGTTTCGAAAGATTCCTGAGTGTCCCAGGAGGGAGAGATTCCGAGGTGCCGACAATATTAACATATCATACTCTCGGAGATATAATTGTCTTCTAAAATTGAAGTCTCCTTGTTTCCCTCCTCACCCTTGGCATGGTGTCTTAAGTTACAGCCTCTAGAGAATAAATCTTACGTAAAAACTCCTTGTAGACCTGTATTTCTTTGTTTTGGATTTATAGAGCGTATAGTAGGAAGTTTCTCGGATGAAAATGTGAGAGAAAAGTGCTACTTTGCTCCGGCTAGGCCACGCCTAGAATACTTCGCGAGTATTTGGAAACCGGCACAGAGAGATTAAATCTTGAATATAAATTGAGTACAAAGAAACGTTGCATGCTTCGTTAAAAACAGCCGTGAGCAAACATGATGTTTCACGTTTTGTAGAGGGATTAGGCAGGGAGCCGTTAGAGAATTGGAGGTTACACGCTAGACTTAGTTTGATTGAGAAATTCAGAACAGGCGTGTCTCAGTGTGACACAGGAAATATCATTTTGACGCCACATTACATATCACAGCCGGATAGAAGCGATAAAATAAGAGAGATATTTGGCGGAACAGATGGGTACAAAAAATCGATTTTCCTACGCCAAATTAATGACCTTAATAAAAACTGAGCTCTACTCTCCCAAAATACATTTCACCCGAGGGGTGAACTCTGAGTACTGGTGTGCGCTTGTTGAGAAATGGTCGCGAAATGGATAGAAAAGGATAGAAATGGACAGAAATGGAAAGAAATGGATAGAAATGGATAGAAATGGACGGAAATGATTAGAAATGGGTGGAAATGGCTGACATGGAAATGCGGTGTACGCTTTTTTTTAAGTTGCGTACCCCTCAATTTCACCTTTTCACCTTCCTATTACCTTCCCTAATACGAGGCTGGGGCCATAAGATCCCTTGCCATACTCTAATGCAGCTGTAGTAGCAGGGTAGTAGGTAGACGAACGTCGCCTCCTTCCGCTCCCGTGGCGGACGACAAAGGGTGGGTGGGGCGCGGGCAGGGGGAGAGGGATGGGGGTGGAGAAGGGGTTAGCTATGTTTTCTTCGATGAGAGGGCGTTCGACAGTCATGCTTCACTTTCATTTCCAGATAGTATCGATTATCCTCTCGGAAATGCGTGGGGAGAGGAAAAATTACGTCTTGTTTTTCTTTCGCCTCTAAACGTGCGTGTTTGTGCGTGCCGAAATCGATTCACGGAATCCTGGACCCCTCTGATGAGCGAGCAGTCGCTGCATTCGCGTGAACGATCCGTCGCATTGAAACGTATACTTAGTATAATGAATGAAAGGGATGCCTCCCGTTGTGGAGGTTTTCCAAGAAGGGAAGTCGGATGCTGGTGGAAATGGCGAACGCCCTTGAAGTTGGGATTTTCCCGGCATGATAGGATAAACATAGACGGAAGAACCAGCCGCCATATTCGAAGTCATTTGGCCTGGGTGATGCCATGGCAGAATAAAGCAAAACAACAGCATAATTTGAATTTGTCCGTAAGCTTACTCTTTTATTCTCCATCTAAACGAACAAGAGGTTGGCATGATAAAGCAGTCTTTAAATATTTAAAACAATGCTAAATGCTCTCACATTTTTCTGATGATGAACCTCATAATCTCAATATATTCTCCGCTGCTCGTTCTCTCATCTTGTCTTTTTCTTTGATGGCGGCCTTTAGTTCACTTGACCTGTGATTGAGAGCGCTATTGGCAAGACCTTAGCCCAAAGAATCGTTGGCATTCCCGGTGGATATTACCGATGAAGACTTCTTGAGTATGACACCAGGTTAGACTTTCTAAGTAACTGAGTTCTAGAGAATGAATTCCTTCACAGAACATCAGTTATTTGCCCAGAGGTGAATGAACGAGTGCATCATCGATACGTCATAGAAAGCCTAACCCTGGTACAATAGCCGAGAAGTCGTTATCAAGACCTTAGCCCTACTGAGGTTTTCGATGCATCGACCGGATCCAATGAGTTGGCAAAACCGTTCGGAGCGCTTAAGTTGCCAAAGGTGTTACTGTGGTGCACCCCGAAATATCATGTCGGTAGATTATTTCAAGACTGTTCTGAGAAGCAGCATATTCTTGATAGTGGGGGAAAACGAGGCGGAGCTTTTATGTGAACGAAGAGTATTTAATCAAAGCTGACAACTCAGTTTGACTATTCTCCTTCAGGGACGATCGCGGAGAACAAGGTGGCTTTCATTTAATTTGGAATTGAGACAGTGCCTTGGCCAACTCCTCTGTCTTAAGGGTCCACCTCGGTGTGAGCAATGAGTGCGACAAGCCTCAAAGATGGAATCATTTCGCAACGATATATAATAATCACCCCGTGAGCCACAGTAGACTAAATATATCAGCAGTGACATGGCCGAAATCCTAAATGATGACACAAAATAAACAAAGTAATTGTATTTTAAAAGAAACCGCCCCAATCAAAAAATATTAGGAATTAAAATACCTTTCCTACAAATCAGAATGAAGTTTTTCTCGCATCGTTTTGAAATGCGTTGTGCAATTTGACCGTAGGTGTCGGTCCATCCTAACACGACGTCTAAGACTACAACTCAAACCTTTCGATAGAGGAGTGGAAAGCTACCGATATTGAGGACCTCTTTAAGGTAGTTTCAGCGAAAAATCATTTTAATTAGGAATCAATGAATTTGGTCTCATTATTCATTTGTCTCACTACTCATTGGTCATTTATTCATGAATAATTGCCCTTACTGGCTGATGTGCCCCTAACAGTGCCCCCACCCGGAGATCCAATTGGGAGACTAATTTACCACCAGAATATTTTACTAGGAGGAATGTCATCATGTCATATATGAGTTAGGTTGCAGGGCTGCATATTCTATGGAGACTAATTTGGCGGTTTTCCCGTTGCCTTCCACATCGCAGTATCCCGCTTTAGCCGATTCCATGAAAATCACTCTCGATCGAAGTTGTAGCTGTTGCTACCGGAGACCGATCTTCTTGATCTGCGCCATTAATGCCTTCTGCTGAGTCTGCTGCCTCTCAGTAGTGGGGTCAAATTTGGGTAGCGTGCAAAAGTTGGTTGGCCAGCCAGCAAAAAAAGTGTTTCCCTTCCGTCGCTTGGTCTCGAACCCTCAGAACGGGAGTCAAACACGCTACCACTGGTCCAAACCAGTTGAGCAGCAAAATAAATATGGTCAAATAAGGATGAAAGATGTGATGTAACAAATGATTGGTGATGTTCTTCGCGTGAACATCAACTGTACGAGAATCTACTTAAGCGAGTGTAGGGGAATACAGGTCTAATCACGTCAGATTTATGTTAATTTGCAGATGGATAATGAAAATAAACAGAAAAAATGCCGGGATACCGATAATATTGCAACGATACTACCAATCTGGTAAAAAATGAATCGAATAGGCTAGTAAAGTTTCTCAGATGGATGGTTAATATTCATGATGAAAAGATACAACATGGTTAATTCCACTCTAATTTATTAAAGCCGACCTGGGTTTCAGCAACTGAGAGCCATTTTCAAGGAACAACTGACTTGAGTGGATTATTGATAGGTTACGGAAATGACTATGTTGATTCTCCCGCTGTTTGTGCGCCGGAGTATATTGGAGTTGGATTGCATTAAAGGCTTTTAATTCTAATAATTCCCCTCGCACGAAAAAGCAAATGATAGCGTAGAGGATTAAGAGTTATGTGAATAAGTTACTTATTGAAGGTTGGGCTTAGAGAATATCAAGCGCACGTGAATCTAGGAGTTCAGCGTTTAGGAAATAATACTGTGGCCCATCGGGAGATATTCGCCGAAATTGTTTACAATCTGACGCAAAATTGTGTAACAACTTTAAAGGGGAAAATGATGTTTGTTCAATATAATTAGGACTTTATTAGTCAACAAAAATTAAATTTCAAAAGCAGGTTATAAATCCTACTGGCAATAAATTAGTGCAGAGTATGAACGTCTATTGCGTTATGGCACGGGGTTCGTTTCACTCATTCCTCTAACTATAAGCAAATGCTCGCAAGGAAAGGTAGTGATATAAAATGTGTAGTTTCTAGCATTATATGAACACTCATTTCACTTTAACGAGAACTCCCCAACCTCATAATCCCCGTAAGATGCACATTGGTCTCGTTTACAGACGTAACGATGGAGCCTCGCAGAGAACAGAACCGCGAATACATTTTACCATGTGATTATGCTGCCTCCGTGACGCAAAAAATAACATTTTATGCAAATGTAAATTACCAACGGACGGCCATTAGTCGGCAAAGTGTGCAATTAACTCTCGGTTAAGTTAATGAGTATGTCCGTTTAATGGACTCCATTCGGTACATGCCCCGAATAACTTTCGAATGCCGGAGGTTATCGTCCTTGGATGCCAAGGCAACTTGTCGGTTGCACAGCTCTTATCGCGACGGAGATGGTGTTTTGCTGAGCCATTGTGAGCCGCTTTGAGCCTTCCTCGTAGAGTTTCGTGCGCGATAGTCAATAGGCAAAACTCAACATAGATTGGCTCGCGTAAAAAAAATGATTATCGGTTTGATAAATTCCATGCTTCATAAATGAGTGCATATGACTTATTGCAAAGCAGTAAACGCTTGAAACATACATGAAAACTTCATGCGCCGTTCCTTTTTGGTGTGACTAATTGGATCCGATGAACTAGGTCCGTTTTAATTAACGGCTCCTTTCTTCGGACCACGTTGAGTCAGTAAACCGCATGCACCTCTCCTGTTGGCTGATGAGGGGCTCTCGTCTGGATGGTAATCCTATTCGAAGGGAATGGGCCTGAGTTGAAAGGCGGAAGCGGACTCGACTAGGATTTGATTTTTTTACATTAAGTGGTGACAATTATGGGGATTAAACACCACTGGTAGAGAGCTTAACCGTTTGTATTGGAACCAGCACGAGGCGCAGGTATTGCTGGGACTACCAATTGTGTATGTTCTAATTTGCGATGCCGTGACAGTCGAAGAATAAACGCGCACAGGTCTATAGAATAGTGTCCACGACTGCGAAACTACACTTGCTTGAGGTCGTTGGGGCGAGATGGTTCCCTAGTCATAATGGAGACCATATTCGAATTATATGTTTTAATTTCGGCAGCTGTGGGAGACATAGATTCAATATGATATTATCAATGGTGCAATAGTATACTTTTTACGACTGAAGTTCTAAGCAACGAAATAAATACGTCGACATAACTCTTTAATTTGACTTATTTTTTAACGCAGTACGTTTAAAACTCATTCACAACGGTCGATTTTGAGCGATTCTATGCGAAATTACTCCCGTGACAATACGACATATTTTCAAAATAAGTTATTACAGGCTACACAATATTAATCTTTTTACGAGATATAGTTGTTATAAATTCCTCATTTTTTTAAATAAAGGAATAAAGATCTTTCCTTGAAAGGGTGTGTTTTATTTTGTTTAAAATGAGACCAAATACATTGATTTATCGGAGAAATAATATCCGCTCCTCCTTTTTTCCTCGTAAATACAGGGGTCCCATAAATGTCACGCCACAGTGACACTGGAGCTAAGGCAGCCTAAGAAGAACCGAACCAGCCTAATATGACCTCAGTAAAAGTTGCACGGTTTTCGAGATATTGCCAAATTAAAGCTTTTTCCAAAATTTCACTTTTTTCATTTCTAGTCTCAGAATTCAATCGGATAATTTAACGTTCTCATTAGGGCCGCTCTTTTAATCTTCCAACTGTGACTCATGTGCCGACTTCTACCTGGAACAGAGGCCCGAGAGGGTCATGGGATCCGAACAAACAAAAGAAATGCGAAAGCCGCTATACCTGTCTAACTTTATCGGCTTTCAAAAAATGGGATGGATAGAGTACTTTGTTTGTTAATTTGTGGCAGTAGCCCCATCAGAGAGCCAAATTGAGAGATATTCAAGTGAATTCTGGGACTAGAAATGTAAAAAAAGTGAAATTTTTGAAAAAGCTTTAATTTGGCAATATCTCGAAAACCGTGCAGCTTTTTCTGAGGTCATATTCGGCTGGTTCGGTTCCTCTTAGGCTGCCCTAGCTCCAGTGTCACTGTGGCGTGACATTTATGGGACACCCTGTATAATCAGGCCATGGAGACACCTTCGACCCAAATTTTCTGGATTGGGAAATGTTAATTTTCGATTCGGTGGTGAGTTGATTCTCTAAATTTGCAATCGGTTCCAGTTTTTGGACTATGGGGTATATTTATAGCATTTTCATTTTTTCATTTTTCCTCATGTATTTTTCACATAAGCAAGTTGCTTTGAACAATGTGATGGAAGCCTGAAATGTTATGTGTGCTTTTGAAAAATGACAGTCTTTTTGGAAAAGTAGTAGCCCCTTGAGCATCCTATCCAGTGTCAACGGTGACCTTATCCTGGGCTTTTTGTTTTGATCCTAGCATCCATAGTCACGGTGAGGATATCGGTTCATTCAAAGGAGAGACACATTTTCAGGCGTCTTTGTGCGCGATCCTTACATAGCAAATCATAATGTCTCCTAGAGGCTGGTCCTTTGAACGCAGCGGTGCCCTTTCACGGTCGCCACATGCCTTTTCATCGCACAACAGAGTATATTCTCTCATGAAAATTTCATCTATAACTCCATTCAGAAGTAAATTGGGAAAAACAAAAGAGAATTTAATACGTATTCAAATCAGGAGATGGTGAAGAAAAAGAGTTGAGCAGTGTTGTGGCAACGAGTAACTGTTTGTCGTGTGCAAGTGAACAAACCGCGGTTTCCATCTGCCGAGCAAATTGCGACAGCAAAATCGATTGACTCTCTCGAGGACAAAACGCGCGCCTCGGAAGTGTTCGCTTCAAAACACGAGAGTTTTGATCTCTCCGTCGAACAGAGCATGATGACAGCAACTGAAAAGGTCCCCGTCTCTCAATCCCTTCACAATCCATTAAAATCTCCCTTTCCAGCGCTCCCCCGCATCTCATCTTACTCCTTACTCGCCAATCCGCCGTTACCAATCGAATGAATGAAATGAGCGTTCCCTTGTGATTGCTCTGTCTGATTGATTCTATCCGGACACTCGCTCTATCACATCGCTCGTCACTCTTTGCCCACGGAATGACATCTCCACTGTTGAAGACCACACATATGAAACTATAGACTGATTTGTAAAGTTTTTTGGCTCAGGGATGGCATAGAACAGTAAAGATTTCTAGACCAAAACTAAATAAAAAATCATTGTTACGCATAACCGGTTGAGAAACGTATTCATTAAATACTGAAAAAGGATTAGATAGAGTTTGGAAAAAAATTTTGTTTCATCTACATCAAACCTTGAAAACCTTTATACAGATGGAGGAGTTACCACAGCACTAGTCGCGAAATTTGCTTATTACTAATGTGTTGAGAGTGAGGGAAAGAACATTGGACATGTCCTATTTCGGGCAGGAAGCGGGATAGGGATTTAGAGCGCTCATTCTCCTACGGTTTAATTATTGGCAATTAAAAAAACTACGTTGAATTCGGGCTATTATTTTAAAACTATTTACTTATAAATTTATGAAAGTGGTATTGATTTTTCTTCCTTAACTTTCAAGACTATGTGCGATAAAAATGATGTTTCCTTTCTTTCATCAATTTCCGCTTTTAAGCCAAAGTAATTATGCAGAATGATTTATCTAACATCTTTTAAAGATGAAAATCTGTTTGTTTAATTTGGGGGCAACATATCCGGCAAATACTTCATGAATGTACTCTCTTGGCTTATCGTTTGTACGTAATATGCTCTCAGTTTTGTACAACTCATTCTTTCTCCACTTATCTACTTTCAGTCCTGTATTCCAAGATGACGTCATATATCCTCGTATTTCACGCCTGAAAGACAAGATGGAGGAACGGGAGCGAGGATGTTCACATCCAGTGACATGCAGGAAACTATAAAAGGTGACATTGAAACGTTAAAAAATAATATTTTATTAAGTGATGGCAGTATAAAAAGTGGTTCCATGCAACAGTAATTATGGATTTCTATGCTTGAACAATTCACGCAAATCTCGGTTCTTTAAGGGCTACCAAGATAGTGATCATTGTGAAATGAATTTTTTTTAATGAAAACAGGAGTATTTTATAAGTGCAGAGCAGGGAGGATCACTTTTCGCTTTTATTTTCGAGTTTACTAACGTTCGAATGCAGAAAAATTGCCTTATGCCGGGGGTGCTTGTTACTCATGCCAAGTATAAGGAAAATCAGAATATGGCATACCCTGTCTACATGCAATTGAAAGTTGAAAATGTTAAAAAAACATCAGAAGGAATCCAAAAATATACTTTGATAAAAATGGTTATTGGTGGAGTGAAAATATCTCTTACTGATGGGATACCCATCACTAATCTTTCTTATCAATGCCTGTAAGTGTTAACGTGCTGTGCAAACAATACCTCTTCCCCGCGAAGAATCGGGAAGTTTCAATATATTTCAACAATCAATCTCAGGAAGGCAGGGTAGGGCATATTTTGATTTTGCTAAAAAGTATCAAGAATAACTAGCACCCCAAATGACAATGATTCCGCCAGTAAGCGATTGGAAGTTTAAAAATGGTAAAAGTCGGAGCACCCTAACGTCAGAACGCCTTCAACGTTTAAATTTGAGCTTTCCTCTCCGACAACTATTTTCGGCTCCAATGAGCTGTTTCTCGAATTAATTGTCTTAAGAGCAGTTTGAAAGTCTAAATTATGATTCAAGCAAAGTTCCCCGGCTATAGATTTTCATTAGCGGCGACGGTGCAGAGGATGTGGTGGGGTAAAACATTACGTATTTTACGGAGGGTGAGGTCGGAGGTCGCGCGGGTAAGGAAGAAGATCCGATAATGCGATCGTCGGAAAGTTCTCCGAGAGCTGAGAAGAGAGGCCGTGAATTGCTTTTGGATCGAGAAATCGCGGGGCAGCGATTGCATAGAGGATGCGCACATTTGAATCTAAGGGTGATAGCCGCGGGTTTTTCTGTGCAGAACTTAAATAATGATAATGAATATATATTCCACTCCAGCAAGAAATACAAAAATAATAAATCAAACAGAAGAGTAAAATTAGGCACCCCTGATGGAAATTTCCTGTGGTGGGGTTGCTATTCCTTGGATATGTTGATATGATTGGATATGATTCCTTGGTCGCGTTTTCCGGCAGTTAGGTACATGAAAGTATAATAAAATATACATAGGGCCATTCAACTAAACATACAAGTAGTGTCCTTACACAATGTGAAAATATCATCTTATCACAGAGATGTTACAATTTATCCATAGTAGAAAATATCTCAGTTAATTACAATTAATAGCATACAATGCATATGGAGAAACTCTACATAAACTATATGGAATCCGTGAACATGATCAAGTAATGACGTGATATTAAGTAAGGAAGTGATATTACGTAAAAATGCGGTAACCTTCCGCAGCCCGCACACGATGTGCGATGCATGAATCGGAAGTCTTGAGATATTTAGCCAAAGTTTAACGTGGTTTCCTATTTTACCTTCCTCTCTCACTGGTCTCACTAGAGTCTAATGCGCACGCTCGCGGAAGGTTGGTACTTCTCACTCGGCTCAAATATATAGAATTCACTTACCGAATTAGCTGGCGTCCAAGTCCGCTAACGTGATAAAATTCTACGTCATAAGACTTTTAAAGGTTGTTGGGTGGGAAAGCATCCTACAGCCGCGGACGATTGAATCATGGATGACTCGCGGGAAGATTAATGTGAGAAGGTCCTTTTGGGGAGTGAGGGAAGGATGGGGGAGAGAAACTCGGCACCAAAAATAGCCTTTTATCTACGAAAGGCGCTGATGGGTCAACGGTTTGACATCACACCCGACGGACAAAGTGCTCTCTATTAAGAATTTGCCGTATAAAATAATAAATAATAAGTCACACACACACAGGAAAGTATAAATTACGTTCTCTATTGAGTCTCTCAGATCAACAATACAGAAAACAACGTGAACACAACAACATATGTAGATAGCAACGTAAATAAAAGATAAACACTCTCCTCAAGTAGGGATTGGAAATCTGTTCAAGAGTCTCCTCGTCTGGCGGAAAATGAACCCGTGACCTTCAGGATTAGAAGCCAGTCGACACTCTCACCACCACCACCACCAAATCGTCCATTTCCCCATTCTGCTTATCAAATCTGAGATTTCTTGAATGATTAAGGGGAATTCAATTCAACTGAAACGCGTCTCTCTAATAACAATGGCAGATGCGTCATGAGCATGTGAAGGGAAACTCAATGCGTAGATTTGTAAATGTTTTAATCGATTTCGCATCCTGATCTCCTTTCCTGTTAGCAACCAGGACTTTTGTTCATGTTAAAGGATAAACCAATTGTAGCTCCCAAATGTAAAAATTGTATCAAATTTTATAATGACACATGGTGTGTCGAAACCTGGGTCAGTTTAAATAAATCTTGTGTGGAAGTTACAATTGGTTTATTCTTTAACATAAATATTAAGAATTTCGACAAAGTTACGCCTAGAATCCTCAGTGGTATTGAGGACTTTTGTCTTATGCGAAACGGAGAATCAGTCAAAAATGTGAAAGATTTTGAATACCTAAGACGCAAAATAGCTTTGCGCAGTAAGGAAGACAAAAGAAATACGAAGTAGGATACTTGGAGTAAAAATGGTGTTAATTGGGGAGAGAAAACTCTTTACATCACATTTCGTTGATATACAAGGTGTGATCAAAAAAAGACCGGACTGATTTTATTCCTTGCAAACGGTTCAACGGATCGAAACGAGACACAGTGCGTCATTTAGCGACACATCTGACGACTAAAACGAGAGGTGTTGTGTTTGTTGACGTCGAGTCGTTACGCAGCAACAGCTGTACGTGTCTTAACCTGTTCGTCGCCCCGTGCAACGGCAGCAATGAAGGAGCTAGAAGAACAGCGTGTGGGCGTGAAATTTTGTTTCAAACTTGGCAAAAGTGCTACGGAGACATTTGGAATGATTCAACAAGCCTTTGGTAATGAAGCTTTGAGTGGAAGCCAGTGTTTTGAGTGGTACAGTCGTTTTAAATCGGGCAGAACCTCGACAGATGAAGATTCGCGAACGGGGCGGCCTTCCACATCGACAGACCCCAACCATGTCAAATTGGTGAACGATTTGATGCGGACAAATCGCCGTTTAACTGTTAGAGAGATAGCCGAGGAAGTGAACATTAGTTTTGGATCCTGTCAGACAATTTTGACAGACATTTTGGGCATGACGCGCGTCGCATCAAAATTCGTCCCGCGGGTGCTGACTGATGAACAGAGACAAAAACGTGTGGACATTTGTCAGGAACTCCTGGATCGAACCAATGCCGACCCAGAGTTTCTTAAAACCATAGTAACCGGTGACGAAACCTGGGTTTACGGTTATGATGTTGAGACAAAGGCCCAGTCTTCTCAGTGGAAGGGTCCTCATTCTCCGCGACCAAAGAAAGCTCGCATGTCCCGGTCCAATGTGAAGGTCATGCTGGTGTGTTTCTTCGATTGGCAAGGGCTGATTCATTACGAATACGTCCCTCCAGGTCAAACCGTCAACAAAGATTTCTAATTAGAGGTTATGAAGAGGCTGAGGGTCGCAGTGAGCCGAAAGAGGCCGGACATGTGGAGAAACAATGCATGGCGTTTCCACCACGATAACGCGCCGGCTCACACGGCGCTGATCGTGACAGAGTTTTCGCCAAAACCAGAACTTCCGTGATCCCGCAGCCACCCTACTCTCCAGACGTGGCTCCATCAGACTTTTTTTTGCTTCCAAAGTTAAAATTAACCTTGAAAGGGAGCCGATTCGACTCTATTGCGGACATAAAAACTAATTGTACGGCGGACCTGAAGAGGATCCCTAAGGAGGCTTACCAGGCAGGGTTCGAAAGCTGGAAGAAACGTTGGAAAAGGTGTGTCGTCAGCCAATGCATGTAATTTGAGGGTGACAAGTTTGATTAAGCTGTATCCGTCGAAATAAACAAGTTATAAAATCAGTCCGGTCTTTTTTTGATCACACCTTGTATTGTTGAGAAAAAAAGCTAGTCTAGACCTTAGTGCGGAGTGTATTGTTGTGAGCAAGACATGAACTGTGGGACCAGAGGAGAGGAAACAACTGGAAGCTTTTGAGACGTGGTGTGATAGAAGAATGCGCTATATAAGCTGGACGGAGCGAGTTACGGATCGGGGGGTACTGAGAAAATTGAGGGAAGACAGGAGTCAGATGAGAATAGTAAAAAGAAGACAGGACGGATGGATAGACCATGTACTGCGACATCAGACATCGGTGCGGGTGATTTTAGAAGGAATGATAGAGGGCAAAA
The DNA here is from genome assembly GCA_963169105.1 of Ceriagrion tenellum. Lineage (NCBI taxonomy): Eukaryota > Metazoa > Arthropoda > Insecta > Odonata > Coenagrionidae > Ceriagrion > Ceriagrion tenellum. The sequence continues at coordinate 141,076,307 of OY720640.1, read as the reverse complement.
TGTGTAGAGGAAGACCTAGACTGGAATATGGGAAGCAGATATTGGAGGACATGGGATATCGACGGGATTTAAAAACGCAGAGGGTGTCAGAGATAAGAGAGGGTTGGAGGGCTGTCGCTAACCAATCCTGTTGAATTGACGACTGGAGAAGAATTTATTTAAGATCTCGGAAACTATCGGGGATCAGGTTGGTGTGGTGGCTAGAGTACTGGCTTACCATACGGAAGGCCAGGGTTGAAATCCCTGCAAAGGAGGATGGTTTTTAGAGGAAGCCCTATCCCTTCTTGAGCGTCTTGTGGAGGGCACTTCAAGTACAGTGCTCCGTCTGTCGGATGAGACGTTAAAACGTGGTCCCCTTGGCGCCTTTCGCTAAGAGCAGGTTAATGCCGACGCCGGGTTTCTATCCACCCTTCCTCCCTTACCTGTCCCCTATTGCGCAAATGACCTTAGCTGTCGGTCACTTCCCCTAATATCCAATCCAATCTGAAATCGGGTAACTGATGCTCAATTAAATGCCACCAACATCGCCTGGCATCATTTCGGAGATACGTATTTTGTAGCTCCCTCTCCATTTTCATTTAACACTCTTGACCGAATATAAGTTTTCACAGCGTAAAAAAAGTTCCTAATTTAGTTTTGCCTTGAAGTAATTTGCATTTTAAAGGCATTACTTTTTCGCTCTTTTCCTTCCTCACTCAAAGCAGTAGCGCTGTCACGTGCCATTCATTGTGTGGTGATTTCTGTCCACTTCACCTCGCCTCCTGCGTTTGTAAGCGAGCCGATCTCCCCTCCTGTTACCTTCCCCGCACTACCTGCCCCCTTCCCCCGTCTTACGGCTCCCGCGGTTCGCCTTTCACTCCTCGCGACTAATTCTCTTCGGCCGTCGTCATCTCTCGCCACTTTCCTACGCAGCCTCCGGCTCCCCTAATTCATACCCTTGACGGACGTGCGTGGCGAGCGCCATGATTAGCTTGGCACGTGGCACTTCGTCGGTGTCCCATCGTCGGGCGGTGCCCCGGAGGGCGAACCCGTGTTTCCCCGTTCGAAAGAGAGCGTGCGTCCGCGAACCAGAGTACTGCATTGGACGTATCCAGTCGGACCTAGACCGTTGAATGCATGGCGGCGAGGAAGTCCAAGTCCGTCCGCGTCCTTGGCTGTAAGTCCGTCCAAGTCCGCCTGCTCGTTCCCAGTCCGAGTACGACGAAGTCCATGGTCTCGCCAACCGTATCGGCGCAAAAATTTTAAAATGTTCTATCTCATCCTGTCTAAGTTTCTTTCTGCACCAAAGTTCAACAGGAATCCTTATACCTGTTGCCAGTGAAGGGCAAACATTTCTGATCAAACAAGCATAACTGAGGGCTTCAGCCCAAAAAAACTTTGGCAATCCACTGTCTTCTAGCATGCACCTAACTAGATTAAACAAGGTACCATTTATTCTTTCCGCCTTCCCATTTTGCTGCGGTGAGTAGGAAGCTGACAACTTTCTTTTTATGCCATTTTCTTCCAAGAAAGCAGTCATTTTTCTAATCACATATTCACCTGCATTATCTGACATTAATGCCTTAATTCTTTTAGAATGAAAAACCTCTACAAATTCCTTGTACATTTCCTCATACACCTCATACACCTAAGCCTTTGATTTCAAAATGTACACAGTACAATAATTGCTATAATCATCTAAGAAAGTAATATAAAATTTACCACCCCCTAAAGACATATGACTTATTTTACCTCCAACATCTGAGTGTATTAAGTCCAAAACTTGACTGGATTCACTTTCAGTCTCTCTGAAAAACTTTTCTTTTACCTTTGCCTATTACACAAGTATCACAAACCTTGACATTTTCTTTGCCAAAGTTTATATCTTTATCTTTAAGACATGAAATTTTTTCCAACACTGGGTAACTTGTATGACCCAACCTACGATGCCATAATTCTGCAACTGCCCTATTTGCATAACCTTTTACCTCATCTTGACTCTTCTTATCACATTCTTTAAAATCACAAGGTATGTCATTTAACACTGTTACTACAAAAAGATTTCCTGATCTTACTCCTCGCAACAGTATTTCACCAGTAAATTTATTTGTGACAATGGCACTTTCTTTATCATAAATCACCTGGTAGCCTTTGTCTACCAATTTACTAACTGAAATAAGCTTCACACCAAAACTCGGAACATATAATGTATTTGTTAAGCTTATAATTATATTTCCTCACTCATGACTTACGTCTAAAGTGACCATTCCAGTTCCACATACCTCTTTATCCTTTATATCAGCAAGGCTAACTTTACCTTTTATTTTACACATTTTTTCAAAATACTTTGCATGGGGTGTCATGTGATCAGTTGCGCCCCCGTCCAGGATCCACTCATTCGCGGTACAAATTGCTCCTTCTCTATCTTTTGAACACAACACCATATGATCTTTTGAATGCGACACTGCTGCGCTAGTACTTGCAGTAGGATTAGATTTATCACTTTCACCTCTGGCTACAAATTTCTCTTCTTTTCTCCAATTTTCTTCTTTATTGCCTTTGTCTCTCTTCCTTTTCCAGCAATCCTTTGCCTTGTGGCCATACACACCACATTAAAAGCAATTTCTATCTTTCGAATTAATCTCACTCTGATTGCCTGCAGATTCCTTCTTCTGGAACGGCTACTTACCTTTCACCGCTAATGCCTTTGAATTATTAGTTATCTCCATTCCTAATCTTGTCTCCTCAGCTCGCAGAACAGAACGTAAGAGATTCACTGATAGTTTGGGGTCTCGGGTAAGCGATTTTGACACATCACTGTATTCTGGAGGTAGGCCCGTCAAAATAATCAGCGACACTATCTTATTCGAGAATTCTACTAAGTTAGTTTCATTAACCTCTCTGTGGTCTGCCACGGCTCGATTTATATACTGAACACATGTTTCATCAGGACTCTTTTCCATTCTCATTAGATTTTTCATCATCATCATCAGCTGTTGCGTCTAATCCTTCGCACAAAAGGTGTTCTTAAGAGCCGTCCACGCCTCCTTTGCACTCTTGAGATGACCGATGGTCTCAATGTGATTCTCGTCGACAGTTGACTTTATGAGGGCTAGAGCTTTCTTATTCTTCTTTCTTTCCTCGGGTGTAAGATCCTCCAAATCTTCTTCGTTCCATCCGTCGGACACTGCTTCCCATAAATCTCTACTGTCTAACATTGACTCGGTCTGAACTGACCATGCGTAGTCATTTTTATCCTTTAACTTTGGGATGTTGTAGATTTCTCTTTCGCCGCCATCCGCCATGATATACAAAGTCCTCTTTACTTTTAACCTTTCTCTACTTTTAACTCTCAACTTTATTCTTAACGCACACCTTTATACTCTAAACGTCCCTGGGCCCATAACCTGTGAAAAGGTTTAACACTCAGAGGTCAAAGATGGGATCAATATTGATAGATACGTGTGCGTTGAGGAACAACGTTGATCTCTCTCACTCTCTGTCCGTCTTACACGTGGATACATGGCGGAAAAAAATATGTGCATAAAACAAAAGGAGTACAAAAAGCAACAAGGCCCGCCAACCTCTGAATACCAAAATTAAATCGAATACGCTCGCTAATCATTTAAAGTAATTGTTACCAACTTTTCACATTCTCACATATGCTCTGCACTCTAATTTGTGGAGCAGGTAAAAGTGAAAATAAGAGGTGGACTACCGAATAGGCGTGGCGATAGTTCCACATTTCCACGTGTCATTCTCAGGTGGAAACAAGAGAAAAACACTCATCAAGACCCATGTTACGCTTATTCCAGTTTCTCATACCATCTTCCTCTCCTTTTTCCCATCCTTCTTCCTGGATGGGGTCTCTGCCATACGCCCTTGCTGAAACTTTCACCATCTGAAGGACTGCTTGTTTTCCCTTCTAATCTCCTGTGTTTGGATCCACGCAGTCACAGGTACATATTTCAGTTATTTAAAGGTAACACCAAGCCTAGTGCGACCTTCTAAGAATGCACTGTGTAAGAGATAAAGAAGGCTCGTTCAATGGGACGATGTATTTACCCACAAAATTATCCAGATCCAATTTTCAAATTTGGCGTACGTTGTAACTGTCTCCGGCTATATATAGTTGGCCTTATTTTACATGAATGGAATTTGGTTCCCTTTTGTCTTTTTGTTGCAAACCAGCTAGAATCAAGTCATGGTGTTTTTCTCTTGCAAATCATCATCCTATTCAGGCAATTTTGCACCAGAAAATTTATTGCAGAGTCTAATGTATGGATGAATACGCAGTAAAACCAGCATTGTGAGAGCGGGAGATTGACATTATGACTGCGCAGGTTCAGAAAATGGAGCTAGAAAAACCACCCCTGTTCTTGTTCTGTGCCTGCGTTCTCGCCATTTGTGCGCTCCCAGCGGTGCAATAAACTACCTCGTATGAAACGGCCTTCAGACATCCCTTCTGCTCACCTTCTATCACCGATTTAAGCGTGCAAACATGCGCTCAGTTTCCGATTGCCTTCTCTTTTGGGACGAGTAGACGCAGAGGCTCGTGGCACCTTAGATGAGATATTTTTTAACGGTAGAAATATTAAAATGAATCTAGCTTAGTTAAAATCAAGTCAGTTTGTATTGATTATGGATACAAAAGTAAACTCTTAGGTAATTCTGACCACCTCGTGTACTGTATATGTAAAATGAGTACTTTGGAGCCTATAGAAAGCCAAAACGCCCAAACCACTCTTATTCAATTTTCAAGCTCAAAATTGCAGGGTTTTACATCTCTTTAATTGAATTCAATGTTATACCACGCAATATAAGTGAACTAACAAAAATCAGAGAGGTTAAGGTAAAAATTAAACATTGGATAATTGAAGAACAAAAATGATTAAACGAGAAAAAAGTAAGCAGAATTTTCAAATGAACTAAGTAGTTTTAATTGGTATACACCTGCTGACAAGTCCTATGGACTTAGCGGGGATAGCATGTAAAAAAACGGGTGCGATAATTTATGAATGATATAATTAATGTTTAGGAATGTTAGATTTCATGACTCTGTATGTATTAAGTTTTTTTACGTTTAAATATCAATATTTGCATGTGTAATTATGATGTATGAATAAATAAATACTTAATGATATAAAAAGTACATTTCGTGAAAGAAATACTGTGATGATAACAAGTGATGTTATACAGAACTTAATTTGGTGATAAGATGCTTCACCATAGCAATGACAGCATCGAATTATTTTATTTATTTGGCTTTGCTCTGTTCATGAAAAGTTCAAACGACCCTTCAAGAAAATTATGCCAAAGGCATATTTGAAAGTTATCGTAAAGGCGTAAAGTTTTATAAGCGAATTGCAAGGAATGTGAGACAAAGTATGTGCGATGCTAAAGAAGGAAAGCCAATATGGCGCTTATATAATGAGCATATGATTAAAAATCAAATGGTGACAAAAATTTCAGATGCTTTCTGTGGGTGAAGAAGTGCGAATGCAACTGGAAATTAATTTAAACAAGTTTATCAGTCTCACGACCAGCAAGTGGCGGATTCCATCGTCGGTGATTCGAATAGAATAAGCAAGAAGCCTTTTTTGTGCGTATTTGCTATTCAGATATTGTGCGAATATTCATTGATTGGCTGCGAGAGATGATCGCTTAAAGAAGGCCAAGTTGGTCGCTCATTGTAGCAATTTTGAAATACGATATTTCTCGTATTTGTCGTTTGCAACGCTCGAACAACGCAGCGCATAAATAGGGGTATTCTCCACTCCCCATCTACAATACCTCACCCAGAGCTGGTTCAGCTGATCGGCAGAGTAGTCTTTGGACAGGGAAGTATCCCACTTTATCAATTTCCAATTTTATAGTGGAGAACGATTTTGAGCAGCGGGAATAGCAGTGTAAGCTGCATAACTGTCAGGATATACCCCAGCCTAAAAATACCAGTGTAAATTTTAAAAATTGACCTTTCCATTTTCAAGTGTGATATTTATTGACGCAGGACTGGAAATGATTTCATATAACTGTGAAATAAAAATAACCAGGGCTATGAATGAAAAGCACTGAATAAATTCCCACCAATAATTTTCCCATCGTTTGGCAAGGAAAATTACAATATGTGCGCGAATATTTTTAAGGATACCCTTAATTTGCCCAGAAATTTTCCTTTATAAGGGAAACTAAAGTAATCTTTTGGTAATCACATAAATTTGCGATTTTGATTGCACGGTTTACTAAACGACAAATTGAAACTCGTACACATTGTACTCTCTGATTCTAAGATTTGTATTTCGAATATATGACGGCAGAAACGTGTATTGGTTTCCTGATGGCTGATAGGTATCGCATTTTAGCTTGCAGACGTTTGCTGAAGACGTATTGTACGCGTCACCAACCAAATCTTTATCCATTACCAATGAGACTCAACAATTTAGGAATAGTCAGGATAACCATTAAATACTATGCGCGCAGAAATATTTTCCTACCGAAGCTGTTTACCTAAGTTTTACGGAAATTATATGTGCCATAGCAAGCGCAACATATCTTGAGGGAATTCCACACATAATAATTTTGCACTTATTTCATTTCGCAAGATTTGTGCTTTTACTTTCTCGGCGGCTTAATTTCCATGTAGAGTATGCTTTAAAGCTCACTTATTCCCATCGTCAGATAATGGCAAATCCCCTGAAATGTTAGAAATACTTTAGATTCTGAGCCACGAGAAAATAATATGAGGAAATTTAAACGGCCATAAATTGACCCAAATAAATCTCTGATGCAATCAAGGTATGATGCATGAACGGAGGAAACATGTGCTAATGTCATCTGAAGGGAAAAGTCGATTTTCAAATCTTAAAACGCCTGGCGTTCGGATGGTCATACGCTAACCTGGTCGAAATGGCGGAGAACCTCAAAGAATGCCACCATTTTAAGAGAAATTAAATTGAGTGAGTGCGACGTAGAGGATTTAAGACGAGATATCGCTCAGAAGGTGCGGCTGGCTAATGGCATCTCGCGCTCGATCTCCTTGGAAACTCCAAGCGAAATAAATCATTCACCCCTTCCCCTGCGTGATGTCCTCCTTGAAAGTGAGTGGATCGAAAACTAACTCACGAGAAAATAATTCAACGAAACAAGCAATTTGTGGAAAATAGCTGGAATATTTATTCCGTGGAACGGAGATCAAGTGGTAATTACAACAAAACTGGACCAGATTCCCAGCACTGCTCGGAGGGACTCCTTCTTGGCTGGGGAGTATTGCCAGACTCTCTCTCAAGAGGGTTAGCAGTTGGACTGAGGAGGGATTGGGGGGGGGGGAGGGTAAAGGCGGTCAGGTTGAGTGCCGAGATTAAGCGCAAGTGCGTCGGTGAAGTGACCAGACGGTGGCGAGGGACTAGTGGAGAGGGGTTGGGACTAAAGATAAGAGGGCATTTTTGCCACTGGGATTCGGGTCCACCTTCCAGTCCTCTGCCCCACTTCCTTCCACCTTGCTCGACGAAAGTGAATGCTATTTTTTGTTCATGCATTCATGTGAGTACAATTCCTTCTGGTCTCATTGAGCGCTGTAAACTGAAACAATTACAGTACAGCCCTAGTATGGCCTTCATTCCATTATAAATGAACTACACTCCGATGCTATTTCCTTGAACTCCTTCTCTTAATGCTTTGAGTTTTATTTCACTCGAAGCATTTTTAAAATTCGCCCTTTTTCAGAATTAACCACGGCGTAGTCCCGGAATCAGAATTAAGCCAAACATATCCAATAAATGGAAAAAATGGCTATGTAATATCAAGTGGCACATATTAAATGTCTGATAGAAACTTAAAGAATGAATGCCAACAATTTTTCAAGCAGAAAAGGTGAAAAAATCAGAATGTTTGCAGTTTTTTTTGCTACCAAACATTCTTGAATTGGTAATGACTTTCTTTTAAACTCGTCTCCAGGCTCTACGTACAGTTGATTTCTACTCCTGCAATGAATCAAATTCGCTTAACAGAAGATAATTACTTTATCATTTCCTTTAATCACAGCTTGGAAGTGAAGTGGAAGGAAACTAAGAAACTCGAAGACACGGCATTAATCTCCAAAAATACAGATAGAGGCTTAAATTTCACTAATACTGGAATATAACTCAGATATTAAAATTATTCAAGTACTTGGCCGAAAAAAGAGGGACTATTTAGTCTAAAAAAATTGTTATTTACAGAGATTTTTAAAGAAATTATCAATTTTCTAATGCTGATTGGAAGTCCCTTTAAACAGATCTATTCTCATGGTGTTTCAGTAAAGTTGGAATTGAGGGAAAATACTTTTGATAGATAGTTTTCATTTTTCCTGGAGAGGACACCTTGTACACTAAGGCTGTAATGCGAATAGTCCCTTTATTTTGCGTGCTTTTCCATCTTTACATTTGGTCTCTTTGAATTTCTGGAAGGACGGAGCGTGATGGAGTTTTTTCGGTTCAAATCGGTTTCCCCAGTTATGTGGATTTTCGGAGAAAAAGCTTCGGGATAGAGGCTTCCCCATTCTGGCCTCAAGTTTCCATCGCTACCTTTCGTTTGAGAGCAGAAATTACCTCTCTTAGCGAGATCAATTTCCTTTTGGTGGTGGGCAGAGAGCGCGGGGGGGAATGATCACCGTGTTTGATGTCTGGGCCTCGGAAAGGAAATTGGAGTCGGTTGGTCAAGGGGATTGACGGATGACCGGTTCGATAATGGGACGAGCATGGAGAACATGGTAGGAGGAGAGAATGGACCACACACACTGACACATACACCCCTTTCTCCCTCGTTCACTCTCTTTGTCCCAACGAATTGGGGAGGAAATGCTCGGCGTCGCAGAAGAGCACTAGAAAGCTTTTAGGCACAATGGCGTCATTACCAATGACGCCATTGCTGCCAATATTCAGATGACCCTCTGTGTTGATTCCTTGTAGGTGAATTATATGAAGTGTGAAAATAGTAAACGTTTTATTGTTCATCTCGAACAAGTCAAGTAACCAGTCCATCCTCTTGTTCATAAAATGTAAAACCTGTGGTTGAAAATTACACCAATGGTTTTTGTCACAAAAATGTTTCAATAATCCATAAGATTCGTCGCGATTAACAAAAGAGGGCCTTATTGATCTATTCTACCTTTCAATGTATTCCGTATTATATATTTCGCTTTACAATCGTCTTACTTCAATACGCACACTCTACTTTTCTGTAAATTAGAGTATTTGTCATTAAAGATTAAAAAAATAATTATCGTTAAGTGGTAATAAAATGTTGCTTTTGCCTGACCTCTCAGAAAATTTTATATAATCTAAACCGAATGTTGGAAATGAAAAGTTGCTTGCATTAACGAGTAGGTAAGTCCTAGTTATCCTGACTGGAAGTTATTTTGTTCACGGAATGTTTTTTACTGGCACGTTTTATCAATTACTTTGGGCCATATTCATACCTTTTAGCACTTTGTTATATTTAATTCTTTGTGGAGAATTATTAAGGCAATTGGGATAATTCTAACCCTCTTAATCATTCATTTCAACGAAGATGTTATATGTGCATGGTGATGATCTGAGCAGTTAGGAATAGTGACATCTGTAAACTTAGGTTTCTTTTAAATTGAGAATTAATTATTACCAGTATCATTGCAGATGGTATACTCCAAAAAGTTCTCACACGTACATATTTCAATATGACTGTAGTTGATTGATGATGTAGCTGCTGTTGGAAGGGCTAACCGATGGATACTCGGACGCTACACGCATTTGGCAGATATTAGAGACTTGAAATATGCAGATCGAGCGAGGTCAAGGGAGACGTGAAGTTAATTTTTCCAACCCCGAACTACGATGTCTCTATTGTGAGAGGGAAGCGATGAAATGAGGGCGATAGACAATGGATATGTAATGTTTCATAGCTTTCAGAGATATGAGGTTGGAGGCCACTAGAGACTCATGGGCTGAGTTATAGGCTCAGATTACTTGAGAAATTCAGTACAGGTTGACGCAAGAAGTATAATTTTGACGCCGCACCACATCTCTAGGTCCGTTAGAAGTGATAAAGTAGGAGATATACATTGCAGAACATAAGGTACATCAATTCATTTTTCCATTCACAATACGCGACCATAATAAAAACCGAGATCCACTCCAAACATTCAAAATACACTTCATCAACACTCTCTTCATATAATCTTCTCCTTTACACTGGTACACGACTGATGTCCTAAAACCCACCTGCCAAACGCCATTACGGCCGATCAAGGGCTATAAATAGATGTAGATACTGCCGAACTGGTAAGTGCGCAGTAACACGTTCATCCTGCGCAGCATTGGTGACTAGAGTGAAAAATGAAAACGATGCATTTCTTTCACGTGCCCTCAACGCCTCCACGCTTCCACTCTTCACCTTTTCCAAACTCATTTTCCCCCCTTTCCCCATGAATGTGTCTTAACGCCCCCTGTATCATACGAATCTGAGGCCGGGACGAGAGGATATTAGTCGATCTAGTACCGCGTCTCCAGATATGTTAGACGCGACAAAATAAGAGAGATAAACTGCCGATAATTGCTAGGTACATAAATGCTTGCCACGCACCATTAGTGTATGCAACGAAAAGGGTGAGACATTTCCTGGCACAGCTACGAACGCACTATCAGTACTCCTCACACTCCTCCAGATCGGTTGCCATCGCTCCTCTTCGTCGCAATTTCCCCAACAACTCCAGCCACATTTACCAGCAACGACTCACAGCGTAGAATTCAGACGTATATGGCGTATAAAACTAAATCGAACCTTGTATATACCAGCGCACTCTCCCTAGAGCGTTTTATTAAATATGTGCAATCATAGGCTACATATTCAGCTCGAAAAATGTCACAAGGTGAACCTTTTTCCATGCATGCTTTATTTGACACAAGTAGAGCAGGAAAGTGCCGGAGGATGTTAATGCGTTACGCCTATCCACTGCCATACAACACAGGAAAACTAGACATGACGAAAAGGAAAAATCTCTTTGTAAATTCCACACTTAAAACTTTTATTCCCGATCTGGTTTTTACCATTTTTTACCATATCATACCAATTTTTACCATAAAAATTGACCATTTTAAATTTACCTTTGAAAATAATTGCAAGACAATCGAAACCTAGGTCGGGAATAAAAGTTTTAAGTGTGGAATTTGCAAAGAGATTTTTCTTTTTCATCATGTCTGCGGTAACATTCCACAAAGTTACGCCTTCAACCGTTAAGTTTAGAGGAAAACTATCTCGTTATTATGTTAAATTATTATGTCTGAGCTCTTGTTATTATGTTATGTTATTGTCTGAGCTCTACATCTTCCACTGATCCATTCCAATGTGCAATTTAATCCCTTGAATTATGCGCCAGCATAATTATTCGCCCTAGCCCGCGAGACTTCGTTAAACCCTGCCTTTACGTATCCTCTTAATTCCTTTAATTAAGGGTCACAATTCGGATGAAATTCGGACTGACCCATTCGTTCGCGACTATTCCTTAGTTGAGAATGTTAATTTACGGCCGTGCCCTTACCACCTTAAAGGAAGATGAATACACCACCCTATTCTCTCCCCCGCTCATACTTTAAATTACTATGAAATCCTTTTTCCCTTCCACCCTCCCCCCGTCAGCCCTCCCACCATTCCTCTCCCTTCCCCCTCCCCTCCCTGTCCCATTCCGGCAATGGTTGATGGCGCTGCCACCGCACCGTAGTGTTTACCTTGGCGCGGATTCAGCCCCTCCGTTCGTTCCCTCCTTTCGAACTTCGGAGCGAGCGAGCTAACATTGAGGAACGGCCCAATAAATTCAGTTCCGCAAATTAGTTGAGATAAGGAGGAATTATGGGCGCCGGTGCAAGCGAGAACGAGACGCGTTTTACCTGGAAATTAAATTGATTTTCCTCCTTCGCTCTGCATTTCAATTTAAATCACGAAATTGTCGTGCTCAAGGGTATTAGCCACGACGGCAGCCCGAGTTTGTTTTGCCACGAGAGTGCTTATTGCGAAACGCATGTCGCTGGTTTACATTTTCACGACTCTTGCATGCCTCGATCTGCTAATCCAAATGTATAGTTGAAAGAGATGGATGAAGTGTGGCACTACAGAACTGAAAGGATTATGGAATGGAATATTTGATTAAACATCCTGAGTATATCGACCACTCTTCCAAGATGTGTTTCGAGTTGAGAAACCGTTAGATTCCGTTTCGACATATTTTCATTTATTTGAGATAATAGTATTTTCGTAGCTAATATATTTACGGTCACATTATTTTTCCTTGCTTATGATTTATGTAACATTAATTTTGCGTAGCTACAGCTTATAAATTAAGGTTTTAATATAACGTGCACTGAATTTTGATTTTAATATTTTCTAAACTTTAAAAAAGTACTTTGTTAAAAATATTTCATAGCCTACGTTCATATAGCAGCAAAGATTGAATAAAGCAACACCTGCAGAGCGAAAGACCTTGGAACCAATGGAGATTTGGTGTTATCGAAGACTGACGAAGCACAAACAGACAGGGAGAAAATCACGAGCAATATAATCATACGAAGACAAATGTAATATAATTAAAAGTTTGGGTAGAACAATAAACAAACCTATTATACACATTCTGCGACGCAAAAACCTATTAAAATCAACAATGGAAGGAGAAATTGAAGGGAATGATAACAGAGGTAGACCAATACTGGAATACACGAAACAAATCATGAAGGGCATCAAATTATATAGTTATTTGGGAATGAAGCGATTGGCTGAGAGGAGAGTTGAGTGGGGAGCTGCAGCCCAATAGCCGGATTGATCATCGCTAGTCATGATTCTACAGTTTGCGCGTGGAAAAGTCAAATACTCTGTACATTCTTGTGTTAATCATTTTATATGTCACTTACGAGCCCTGTGATTATAATAATTTTTCGCCAGAATGGTCCGATATATTAAATCTTATTATGTCTTAGATGGTTCGCCAGAATGAATGAAGAACAAAAAAAGAATCCGCCATTTGCCAGAATGGTCCGATGTCTTAAAATCTTATGTCTTAAAATCCACCTACTTTCTCTACAATAATCAATATTTTGAACAACAGAAAGGGATTCCCATGGGATCTCCACTATCTCCGGTTATAGCTAATCTTTTCATAGATTTTGAAAAACGAGCCTTGGAAACAGCACCCCCTCCGACCAAAATATTTCTTCAGATATGTGGACGACACATTCATAGTGTGGCCTCATGGGCGGGAATCGCTGACGGAGTTTCTTGCTCACGCGAACGGAATTCTTCCCGAGATCCAGTTTACCATGGAAATCGAGAAGAACAACCGCCTGCCCTTCCTAGACATCCTCATCGAGAGAAAGAAGAACGGAAGCTTGGGCCACAGCGTGTATAGAAAGCCGACACTCACCGACCTTTATCTGAATGGAAAAAGTAACCATCATCCTGCACAGAAAATAGGTGTGATGACCACGCTTTTTCACCGGGCGAAGGCAGTGTCAGATGAAGAGAACCAAAAGACTGAAGTGGAACACCTGAAGACGACCTTTCGTGCCAATGGATATACGAAGAGGGAGATCCAATTGGCTCTAAAAAGAACCATAAATCTGAGGAAGAGAGAGACAGAGACAAAACCAAGAGGCAGGGCGTGCCTCCCTTTCACACCAAAAGTATCCAACCAGATATCAAGGATATTAGCCAGACACGAGATCGAGACGGCCCACAGACCAACGACAAAACTAAAAAACATCTTGGGAAATGTCAAAGACAACCTGCATCTTAAGACGCCTGGAGTATATAGCATCCCTTGTGAATGCGGCAAGGTATACATCGGCGAGACTGGACGCACGGTGGAAACACGCCTGACAGAACATGCTAGGTGCATAAGGCTCTTCCATCCAGAAAAATCTGCGGTGGCAGAGCACAGCCTGGAAAATGGCCATAGAATTGACTTTGCCAGCACCAGAGTCCTGTGTAAAACAAAGGATTACTGGGATCGCATTGTAAAGGAAGCCGTGGAGATCAGGCTGGAGAAAAATAATTTCAACCGAGACAAAGGTTGCCAAATCAGCAACGCTTGGAAACCTGCTCTGAGAATGCTGGAAAAACGACGGGAAAAATCCGACCAATCCTGACTGCATCCGACCATCCTGACAAAAATGGAGGGAAAATGATCAAAATGTAACTATATAAATATCGGACCGTTCTGGCGAAAAATTATTCACCCTGAAGACGATGGCAGACTACATCATCGAAACGTCGGCGCAGTTCAACACCTTCACTCGGGCTGGAAACCCGAGAACTCATCATTCTAAGCATTCGCCGGGAAAGACTCAGATCCTACACTGTTGCCTTTGTTACTTTTTTCAAAAGTTCTGAATGTGAAGTAATTTTAAATGTTGGCCGAAAAACTGTAGTCGACGATTGATGTATTCATCAAACGTTTTACATGCCTATGCAGTATGCACTGCCGCGGATGGAGGTGGACCAAAATGCATGTAAAATGGCCATCCTTTGCACGATCTAAATCTCCAGCAGGGCTTTGGTATAAGTGACCATGCTAATGTCTAAAAACAAGGAGTAAACATAAATTTAAGGTAGAAAGCGAGACAACATATATGACAGTTATCCGTTTTTAAATGTTTTAATACAAAAGCAATGTATTTTAATGTGTATGTCTCATAATCAGATGTACATGAGTGGAGCATAAGTTATAGTAAACACAATGTGAAAGTTGAGTAGTTGAAATGGCAAGCTTGGGCTTATCGTCTGTATGTAAATACTCGACAGCCTGCATCACATCTTCGCTTTGGTTAAAGATGAGATACCAAGTTGTGAGTCAACTCTCTGCGGTGAATCCCCACTGGGTAGTACATGGCGCCCATTCCGTGGACATCCTATCAAACTTTACGTCGGATAAAGGTAGACCACCATGCACAGACTATGAAGCACCTTCATCCTGAAGGATATGGTCAAAGACAGTGCACGATGCTCATCCAATGAAAATTCTATGCACTACTGCAGGAGCATGTACTTTGCACTCGGATAGTGCGCCATTTGATACTACTTTGGACGTTCATGAAGAATATTCTCTGCACTGAAGATGCTGCACAAAAGAATATTCTTTGCTTATCATTTGCATAAAATTTTCCCCACCGGGAAGGAGCAGCATCTACATCTGCGAACTACCGTGCAGACCAACACCGGGGTGTAAGGCATGGGGTGATTCTACACCAGGCACGTAGCACTCGTCTCGATGCATATCAGAACCCTCGCGCGCTCCCCTGGCCGCTGGGCGCACGCCAAAACGCAGTCAGGATAACAAAAAGCAGTAAAAACCGATACTAGGAGAGTGCTACTTGAGATGAAATTACTACCATGCAGTGCACTCATTAAAATTCATCAACTTGTTAGCATTATTAATGCTAATTGATAAATAATACTCCTGGGTAGTAAATCGCTCAGAAAACAAAATTATGCCGGATATTTCATGTGGGGGGGGGGGGGGTCGGGTTGGTGTGGTGGCAAGAGTACTGGCTAACCATGCGGACGGCCAGGGTTCAAATCCCGGCAAATCCATATTTGAGTGTCTTGTAGAGGGTACTTCAAGTGCAGTACTTCGTCTGTCGGATGAGATGTTAAACCGTGGTCCCCTTGGCGCCTTTCGTTAAGAGCAGGCTAATACCGACGCCGGGTTTCCATCCACCCTTCCTCCCTTACCTGTCCCCTTATGGAGCAAATGACCTTAGCTGTCGGTCGCTTCCCCAAATATCTAATCCAATTTCATGTGAGTTTTCAATTAATTATGTTACGCTATAAAAACAAGTACAGTCTACCTAGTGAGGGTCGTAATTTCATAAAATTGATCCATTGCAGCTTCCATGGTCCCTTACTGTAAGTGGAAAAATTGATACTATAAATCTATTGGTTCAGCAGTCTACTTCCTTAATCTTATGGCTGTGATCGTTTCTACGGCATTGGGTTGGCTTCAGAAAAATATGTTGAATGCCCGAAGTAACAAAATACCATCGCTTTTCGGGCAACCTTTTGGTGGTGATCTCGTGTCGCGGGTGGACAGTCGATGGGGGGGAGTGAGGGGGTGGAGGGGTGAAGGGAGGGTTGGTAAGAAGGGAGGAAATGGCTGTGCGGCTCCCCCTCTCGCAAGGGTCCGCTGCCTTTCCATTGTGTGGCGCCGCTGGAGTGGCAATTTTGGTGGAGTGGGGGAGAGGCGGGGGAGTCTGGTGTAACTCACAAGGAGTCTTCGAATCAGGGCTGGAGATACGGCCGCACAAGAAACACGTGCGCGCTTACGATACTTCTTCGAGTGGCGTTGTTTCCCAGCCATTATAAGAGGCTGTATTCAAATATAATTCTTTTGATAAAAACCGATATAAATTGTATTTTTTTTCATTTCAGAAAAAGTAAAATGCATTAATTCTATTTTCTCATATTTATGGCTTTAAAATATTGGTTTACATGTATGAAATTTTCAGTGAATAACGAATTATACCCATATCAGTCTTAAATAAAATTGACTCATATTTATTACATGCAGTACAGTGAAAGCGCCTCACAACAGAAGATTTTTTTTCGATCCTGTATAAACTAATGCAGTGAGGAACTGAATAAATTGACAAAAATGTTCAGAAACATACCGCTCACTGGTAAATTTCATACGAGCTTTTTACCTGAGAAATTCGTCATAATGACTTATATTTTCTAACAAAATGCCCTAATAGCAGTGCAAAAAATGGCCGACCTTTTTGTGTCTCTGAAAGAGAGATATTATTATTGTAAATGAAACCCAACACATTTAATTCTATGTGAAGTGAACTCAGATGAGATTGACCCAGGTCTAATCTGGTCTCACGGATACACCACTGACGAATAATACACACACAGCACTCACAGTTGACATCAAGTTAGCTAAAATACTATGTTATCCTTACGTTACTTCATAAAATCGATCAGTCTCTCCCTATTTTTTTGGTAGTATTGGCGTGCATGAAGAAATACTTCTATGACATATCATTTTTATATAGTTTCATATATAATAGAGTTTCAGGCGATTTTTCGCTTCTATAAGATCAAGAAGTATATTGCCAAGTTATACTTGTCCTCCAAGAACAACAGCGTGGGGTAAAAACTCCGCTTCATACTTTAAATATGAGTAATTTGAACTTTTCGTGCATCCTCCGGTTCTCTAACGGTTTCCTGCCCAGTCCTACCATGGCTTTCCAAATCCAAGCAGATTGCCAAGGCACAGTCCACCTGCTCGAGGATCCAAATGGAAATTGAACGGTGAATTCAAGCCGACTGACAACTAAATGTGCTAACAAGAATGCCAAAGAACTATAGCAGTGCCAAAAAGATGTTTTCATAATAAGGAACCATCAATAAAAATCAAGTAAGTGTTAATGC
Organism: Ceriagrion tenellum; assembly: GCA_963169105.1. Classification (NCBI taxonomy): domain Eukaryota; kingdom Metazoa; phylum Arthropoda; class Insecta; order Odonata; family Coenagrionidae; genus Ceriagrion; species Ceriagrion tenellum. Next base: position 141,058,898 of record OY720640.1, on the reverse strand, counting down.
AATCGTAGGATGAAGATCTTACTTTGTGGAATATTTCCTAAGTGGAAATAATAGCACAAATTTGTGTTGTAATCTGATTTATTATCGGTCATTTGGCTGTTATGCTATCTTCAAGTACACAGTACAGGTACATCGAAAACTAGTCGGTTCCATCGCTATTAATAAGTAAAAGACTTTTGTCTTTTTTATGGAGTTTTCGATACAAAAAATCAGTGGAAAGCATAAAGTTGTATTCTTATTTAACCATATGTTAAGAAAGTGCGATGTGTAATCTTTCCTTGCAATATATCACTAGTTATTAACAAGAAATACAAAATATATTTACTTTGTAAAAGCTTGATTTACCCAGAGTCTTGGGCCATTGGGAAGAGAGAGATCTCGAGCCTGACTCAAGTCAAGTAAACAAAAGTCGAGTCCATCAGCTTTGTAACACTGCTCATGTAGCGGCAGTTTAAATGAAACATGCGGCCTCACGATGTATTATCTTTATTCCTTGTACTAAATCTCTATGCTCCCGTCTTTTGAGGCCAAACCAGAGCGAAGAAGCGTTTCTCGCTTCCTCTTTTTCATCGGAGAACCACTCGACCAGTCCCTACTCTACTGTCTCTCTCTCTTTCCGCGCTTCTCGAGGGTCGAAGGAAGGAAAAAGGGGAGGGAAGGGCGTCTCACTCGGTTTGCCGAGCGAAACCATTTCAAAGGGGCGGAAACTGAGAAGGAGCGTTCCCCACCCCCTCACACAGCCCTCCCCCTTTCCATATCACAACCCCTGTCGTCCGTTCGTCCGCCTCTCTCGAGCACACCAAGAGGCTCTCGCCTCAAGACGCCCAACCCCTTTGCCGAGGCGCAACCCATTGCCTCACATCCGCCGCCTCCGAGGCTCTTGGCCGAAACGCCTGCTTATTAATCGGTGCTGGCGGGAGGGATTCACCCGATTATGGCTGGCGGCAATGCGTCAACTTTATCTTCACCAAACATTTCACCGGATTTTGGGAAATACGAGTGATGTTTGTGTGGTCCACTGGCGACTTTAGAGAGGGAAATGTCAAATTAGTAAAATTTGAAGCCATCTTGGAAACGACATCACTGAAAAGAAGAAGGCCGCCAAGTACGGGTCCAAAATCATATGCAGCCACCAACGTGAAATAACTGCGATTTGATGTAAAAGTGAGAGAAGAGTTCACCTGAAACCTGTATATTATTATTATTAGTTTCGTATGGACCCTGTTGGATCACGCAAAGCATTATGACTCATTTCTTATTTCTTAGTTCCTTTCATATCTTCCACACTTCTCTCATTCTTTCTCCGTGGATTCTCTTTCTCTCTTCCCATCTACTTAGTCCCTGGTTTCTTTGGGACTTCGTTCTTTTGCAGTACGTTCCACTGGTGTATCTTATTTCTGTAAGTGATTCTGTTTTCAATTTCTCTAGGGTCTATTTTTGCTTTTTCTCGATCACCTCTGACTTGTAACAACCATGGTATTGTTGATTTGACACCTTCTGTGATGACCTTTTTCATGAGTCTTGTCGGTGGGAGTCTATTGATATGTCCAAAAATTGGTCTTCTTTTTCTGATATCCGCCGCTAGGTTAGACATCTTCTCCGTAGTTTTCCTGGAGTGCAGCCTATACCCTTCTACTGTTAATTTTGGGCCGAGAATATTCCTCGTGATTTTTCGCTCTTTCTTCAGTATGTTCTCCATATCTCTTTTTATATGAAGCGTAAGAAAGCTGTATATATATTTCTATGAGGAAATGCCACAAAATGGACTCAATTCATAAAGGCCGAACATTCGAGAGATTCAATTTACTGAATAATTAAAAATTGTACAATCAAGGAAAACAATTAAATATCCCCAAATTAGATAATAAATATAAACAGAACGAGGTTACAGGGCAATGCGAACACTGATTTCCGATTGAAAGATACTCCGAATAAAAGTTTTTACTTAACCCAAATAACCAAATCGCTTGATGATCCTTCGGCCCTTTCGGTGTTTTAATCGCTGGTCAAGCATAATCTTGGTACAGAAACTATAGATTAAACTATGCCTCATCGGCAGCGCTCACATCAACTAAATGACAGTCTCCTGACATACGCGACACTCTAAAGCTTAACATCAAGTTAACGAAAAGGCAGGACCATCGTGCTGCTAAGGGAAATCGTTTTTTTTTACATTTTTATTGCAGATTTTTCAAATCAGTAACTTGGTAAAAATATAAATAGAGAGAAAATTGCCTCTCTCTTTTGCATGCCTTTCAATAGCTGCGTGAAATGAATTCAATTAATTCTGTAATTTAGTTATCTACAATTTAGCACAAACTAGAGCCAAAATGATTTAGATAGAATATAACAATGTTCCTCGTCGAAAAATTAACTACACAGGAAAGTCATTGTTTGATGGGTGTTAGATGAGTGAAGGGGTAGGTCAAGGCTTTACTCACCCAGAATATGTTTAGTTTCAGAACTCTAGAAAAAGTGCATATTCTTTGTCGGTAATATTAACGAAGATCTTTAGAATCAACGGCTGACGTATTTTTTTGCATTTAACAAGTCATAAGGGTGGTTACATTACATTTAAGTAAATGGGTACGAATCACAAACAGTGAGAAGCTTGTAAGCAGTTTGGTCGATGATCCGTACATTATATTATGGCCCAGTTATTTTCAGAGACTGAGGGCATTCCAAGTATGCAATGAGTGATCTTCAAAAGTGCTTCCATCTAAAGGCACCATTGAAATTTTCCGGAAGGAGCCAGAGGAAGAATGTTTGTTGCCTTGAGGCTTAAAATGAGGTCGCTCTCTAAACATCATCTGTTCAATCTTTGAAATAAGCAATTCTTTGTTCTCTCTTCCGCTCATAAAGGTGCTATCAGACAAGAAATTAAATAATAACAGTAATTCTTTTTCTACTTCATGCTTAGCGGTACTTTTTCTTTCCATTCGAATAGATAGATCATAAACTCTTCGTCTTTGATTGAGGTCAATTTTTAAATTAGCCTAAAAATGTGCGCTAAGAAAACCTCATCAATCTTTTGTGTGTGATAGAGCCAAACTGGTCCGTCACTTTTACCCTTAGGAACAGATTCTGTCTCCCTACACTGTCTTCCTGTATATTCTTAGAAATAATAAAAAAACAACAAAGCTGATCTTTACTAAGAAAAAATTTGCTTTTGTTGCGCAATTTGCGTTTTAGGTTTTTCTAATGGAAGAAATTGAAGTTGAAACTAAGTAACCTTTCTGTGGTTGTCAATATATCGTCATAACACGACCTCTATTGTGTGGGATGGAGATTAACGGATTCATCGCTCCTTTTATGAATATCCAATAATCAGATAATAACATTTAGGAAAAAGTTATTCTCATAAGATGCAGCTGCGTAACATACAATTAGATCCGTGAAGGAAATCATTGCTTCTATTTTACATCATCTGGCTCTCGCTTCGTAATATCTTGAAAAAGTGAAGCCCATAAAAACGGCTTGAACCTTTAATCACAAATGTTTATTTCTACTATGAAACATGGATATTTCTTCATCATTGAGGTTCTATCAAAACTTTTGAGTTTTGGAAGACTTTGAACGTAGCTTTCCATCATAAAAACAACGACCCACTCTCCTTCAATACTGTCACAAATCTCTGCGCATATCCATGGCATTAACCCGGTGTGAATTAAACCTTTCACATCCCCTAATATCTCTCCAGCGAAGAAGGTGTTAAGTAAAAAAAGGAAGCTTATGACGGGAACTTTGGGTAAGGATGTGAAGAACAGCTTGATATGGAGCGTAGTGTTTTACGGGGCAGAAACGTGGACACTCAAAATGAAGGACGAGAATAGGCAGTATGCATTTGACATGTGGGTGGGGGGAAGGTTGGAGAAGGTGAAGTGGACGGAAAGAAAGACTTACGACGAAGTGCTTGTTGTGGTGGGAGAGGAAAGGAAACTACTGAATGAGATCCGGAATTGGCAGTGTAGACGGCCGGAGGATGGATTGCTCAAGAGTGTGTTAGAGGAAAGGACGTGGGGCAAGGGGGGAAGAGAAAGAAGGAGAATAGGTTTCATTGATGGAGTGAAGAAAGGTAGATGATATGCAGAGGCGAAAAAGGGAATACTTGAGGTAGATAGGGCCCTGAAAGTATAGAAAACGGGAGAAGATTCCTTAACCTTCAACAAAACGTACATTTTACCGGTAGAGTACATTTAAAAAAATCTCTCTCTCTCACGACGTCTGAGTTTCCTATATTTTCTTACACAGCTTCCCCTTCAACCGAACCCTCCTCCTTCCCTATTTCCAAGCCACCCTCTACCCAATTCTCCTGCCTCCTCCTCTCATTTCTGAAATTCTTTCCTCCTCCTAATTAATATTTGGCTTCAATTTAACCTTCTCATTTCCACTCGAACAATCTACGAACATCAGCCAGCAGACCCACGTCTCGAGAGCCCCAATTCACGTTATACTCATATATTTTTGTTTTTAGAGCATTAAGTTTAGAACGTTTCCGAGTAGAAACCACAAATTGAACCTTTCTCCATTCATGCTTGCGTTAAAATGTACGGTCTTATCCTATTTAATCATTAATTAATATGAATTTCATATTGTATTTGAGACAAAATTTATTGCTTATAGATGTGTGATGCGGCCTGGATTGCGACAGCGGTCGATCTTTAATGGACATCAGTTTATGAGTCATCTACGTTAGAAAGTGAGCGGACGGGATGTAAAGAAGTATTCGAAGATGCATGGAGCATGAAGGCGATAATAATGGTTCTCATGTACAAAAATGATCGAGCGGACGTGAGGGATGTGAGGGATGATTTTTTTGTCAAGAATTGAGGAAGAAACTATAAGTACGTCCCAGCGATCGGCAGATTTGATGTCGAAGATCGTGAGTGCGTCCGGAATAGAGTCTTTGATGTTCGACCGAGCACGAGCCGAAGAGCTCTTCCCGTTCGTGGGAGAATGCAGTAGCATCTCTTTCACCCATTGTCTTTTATTTTCGCCGTTCCCGGTCGCGAGCACTCCACATCCGGCGGCTGGAATTCTCGACCTTTCGCGGCGAGTCGAGGGATCGAATCGCATATTTGCGGTCGGCGGTGATCACGCCTGCCCACGTCACGTGACGAACGCATTATTGCGTACATCATTGAGGCAGATGGAGAGGGCGCATGGTATGGCGGCCAATGATAAAATGCAAGACGTGAGCGTGGTCGGTCAGCCACCCATGTTCCCCCAGATCTAACTAAGCACTCTAAGACTAACGAAACATATTTCTATTGATAACTTGCTTCAAATCAGCAAGCATTTACATCTTGAAAATGCATTTTTTTACTAGTTTAAATGACGACTAGTCCGTACTCCCAGCAAATAAAAAACAAGAAAGATCGAGTAGGATCAGTAGCAGCAGGTAACTAGCATATGCCTCAAGAGTTATTTCCTTAAATTTTCCTCATAAGGAAGATATTGTTGCTATTTATATCTGCAAATACGTCCACTTCTCAGTACCATCCAAATGCAAGCAAGGACAGGTCAGAGGGAAGCAATGTAGTGGATATTTTAGTTTTCAGGTTACACTTTGATGTCGTCGTGCCCGACCATTTTCAAGACATGCCTTTCTTTCATCGGCGACGGTATCTCATGCAAACCGAGCGGCAGCACTTTCAGCGGACGATGCCAAATCCTGCTCTTCTTGACGACGAAAGCAAAGCAAACATACAAGTTGGGAAGTTCGCAATATCTCGTTACTCTCAAAGCCACCCTTCCTTTTTCCCGATCTGAATGGATTTCAGTCGAGGGAATTAATATCATTCAGCCTCGCCACAATTTTGGTGTCTGTACCTCTTGTCGATATCGTTTGACACCATAGCCTTAGATAACTCTTTCAAGGTGGAAGCATGATGAAATGTTTAGGCGTCTGAAGTAATTTTGTTTATTAATTTTTAGTTGTTAATTGGTGATGAATACACCTTTAATAATTGAATCATACAACTTTTCTTTCTAAGCTCAGATCGGCTTCTTTAGAGGACTCGTCACGAATGGCTTCATTGCTGGAACTTAGTCTCTTAATTACAGAGTCTATTGAATCAACTCTCTCCATGAAATATACAAAGTCTCGGTCAACTTTATGTATTTTAGGATACGAAATTGTTGCGATCGAAATCGGCCATGTTCTAATAGCATGCGCTTCTAGCAACCAAAATATTACTCAAATTGATATTATTATATTTCTTTACGTCCATCGTGCAGTCAACAGCAAAAGTAAATGTGAATGCGCCAGGGGTTTGATCCACGCGAGAATGACGTTATTTCAAAGGGATGGCTTGTTATAACGCATTTCAGATTGGTATATTTCCTAGAGCATAACGGAAACCAATCACTGGGACTGAAAGGAAAATATTTCCCAATACAGTAGAGCCACGTTTGATGGAACCCTGCTGAATGGTAACCCATGGTTAACCTAAACTATAATCAGAGTTGGGAAAGTTACCAAAAAAATTAACTGATTAAAGTTAAGGTTAATCTCAGTAAAAAGTAACTGGTTGAAGTTAAAAGTTAATTTTCTGAAAAAGTAACTGATTAAAGTTAAAGTTTAAAAAAGTAACGTTTACGTGAAAAGTTATTTTTTCAGTTACTTTAAAAGATAATCATAAAGTAATCTTTAAAATCTATTTTTTTTCGCAATTACGATAAAATAAATGCAAACTTCAAGTTCAAGAATAATTTATTTAACTTTAACTTAAAAAGTCATTAAACTTAAATAACATTCTCATTTCAAAATTGGTATCGGACATCCGTCCTCTCCTGTCCGAAAAAAGAAGTCCTGCAGCACTAAACATCCTTTCACATTGTGCTGATGAAGGAATACCAGTATTCCACTTGATAAAGATATTTCTAATATAGCTTGAGAGTTCGTCAACAGTGCTACACTCATGAAAATATGTTACTGCTTCCGCATCTGCGATTGAAAGTGCCTCCTGGCTGATAGAAAGTCGGTTGATTCTTAAATTTAAAAAAAAAATCTTACCTTTACATGGGTTTGAAAATTGGATGCTGTGGTAATTGAGGCCTTGATGGTTTTTTGCTTTGGCGAACAAAGTAAACGCTGAAAACTGACATTATGGTTTTTTCCATCCGAATCAATTTGTTTAAAAATATTTGAACTACCGGGCCACAATAAAGGCATTTTAAAAGGAAAAACTGAAGTAATATTTAATTAAATAAATGGCAGTAACTAAAGGACGACGAAATACGTCCGCTCTTCATAAAAGGTGGAGATCGGCTCTTCGCAGTAGGTGGAAGTTCGCTCTTTGCAGAGGGAAGCAGTCTAGGGATTGACCTCACACGAAACAGTCACAACTCAACATTGCTACGAATGCTCTTCATTTTTATACCTTTCCACCCCATTCGTAGGCAAATATTACCCCACAACCCCCCTCCTTTGACAAGTTACATTGTCTCTACAAGTGGAACCTTCAATTCAAACGCATTGTTTCAATTTTTGGTCGAGTCTCTTCCGTTTATTCCCTCCTCTTCTCATATTTCTGACTGCTGGGTCAAAAAACGTTATATGAGCCCTCCGGGACAATGTCTTCGCGTGGTGTCGTGTTTCTTCGTCTGGGAGTGCGTTCCGAAATTTTTACGGTCACTCCACTGACGACTCCCGCTGACGACGGGATGTCGCCGAGTGCGTAAACCGGCGCATTTTACAGATACGTTCCTTAGAATGAGCCCCTTCCCCTCGAACCCAGCCATAGGTTTTTGGTGACCTCCTTCCTCATGTTCAACACTCTGATATGCATAACACGATGTCGCCGAGGAGGCATTCGTGCCATCGCGGACATTGTCTCATAGTGGTCTCGTGTATTCTCATCTGAGGGTGCGTTCCGAAACTTGGGCGGCCAATCCACTCAACCCCGCTTTTGTTTGGATGCATTCGTCTGGGCCTGTTCGTTGCATTCTTGCACAAATACCCTGCTATATTGCATTCTTAGATAACGTTTTATTTTCCCCTTCGTCCGTTGGACAATCTTCGTGCCCAAATTTGAACAGATCGACATTCACCAAAATTTAACGAATCAAATTAACTGAAGTTAGTTTTCAATCAGTTAATGTAAAATTTGAACGACTAAAAGTTAACTTTTATAAAAGTAACGATTAAATTAAATAGTTAACTACATTTTTAACGATTACTTTTAATCGTTAATTTTTTAAATCGTTAATATCAACTATGACTATAATCAAACACTGAATAACCAATCAGACAGCTAACCGTGTCATGCAGAACAGTAGAACGCTGCTAGCTCCCCCTTGTGGCTGTCACTGAATGTTTTTCTCTGTGGAACTTTGCACAATTGTGCACTGTGGGTGACTCCGTGGCTAGTCCCGGATAGCTTAAAATCTGTAAAAGACTATTTAATACGTACAGTTATTGATTATAACCATGTAATTAAAGGCACGTGAAAAAACACTGCTGAAAGTATTTTCGTCATATTAACCTTTGAATACGTACTATCGATTATCGAAATAAAACGGGTCATACGAAACGGTATTGCCTCCTTTTTTCGGCTGAGAGAGAGTCTATAGAATTAATAGAATAGTTTTAAATCCTCCAGCTGCTTACTTTTAGACCCCTCCCGATAGTGATTCTTGCCCCCTTTCGCCTAAGGTTTAAATCCATGGCTAAAATCCATTATTATTGATGTAATATTTCAATACTCATTGTACATTTTAAATTTCCGCCAAAGATATATCTTTTTCAAGATATTTATAACACCAATAGTTAAAAGCTAAAGAGAAGTTTTTTAATAGAAAGGCATCAACGATATGGTTCCAATTTTCGCTTAGCAAGGCGATTTTATGACCAATAATGAACTTCAACAGCGAGAGGCAGCAGAAATCCACGCGATCATTTTATCCGCTTCTCATAACACCCAATGATGATTTTTCGTGATATCTACTATACAAAAGCAATGGCTATTTTATCTTTCCTTTGCCACCGATCAACAAACAATGATTATCACTGGTTAAAATAGTTCACAGAGCTCGAGAGGCACCATTCTCATTCGAGTTTCACAAACCATAATTCAGTCCACCCAAGTGTCCTTTTTCCTCTCCCCCCCATCCATCCCTCACCCCACTCCCTAATATTTCCCCTCCCACTTCTCACCGAGTTTATTTTCAAATACACCTCCAACCTACGAAAATTTTACTCGTCAATTCAAAAAATTTCAAGTCAGGTCCGGGTCGTGGTCTTTGCGCGGTCAAAACACATTTCCTTTTGCTGTTGTGTGTGCGTGCACATCCATGCACCCGAAAGTTAATTGGCGGTCTCTCAGCTGTCCCTTCCGCATCGTGGACTTACGAGGGAGTTTTTCCAATCGGTGACCGGCAAAGGGGGAAATCGTCACTCTTTCTCCTACAGCGATCAGCGTCTCGCGCACTTCCACCCCCGATGATTATCAATCATCCGAAGATTGGCTGGCCACGGCTCTCTCTCTCTCTCTCTCATTGCTCCCCTCTCTTCCTTTCACCACTCCTTCAAAATTCTCCATTTTAACGTCCACAATGAATTGCCGCCTCTTGTCTGCTATCATCGCCTGCTTCCAACTTTCTTTTCCATTCGCCTCTTCTTTCAGAACTGCTTAAAATAGACGGATATCTCTAAGAATATCTCCCAAGCTTTCGTCTCACCAGCTCTTTAAAATTTCCCTTAAATTAATTTTTTCCTTCCTTTTTTCGAAATTCTTCCTAACCGACGATTCTCTCAGTCTTTTTCATCTCAGTATTTCTTCGATGACATCCATCGCTTCCAGTCTTCCTCGATCTACAGATCTCATTTTAGAGCCATCGCTGCCATGTATATGAGCTCAAAAATGGAGATTTACTGAAATCTTTCCTTACATCCAAGCTCAAGTTGTTGGCCTGAAGCAGACTCCACTTTTTTTTTGACGAACGCGAATATATGACTTCTGAATTTCAACGTGTCTGAATTTTGTCTGAACGAACTATAATTTGATCCGCGATGCGCGACTCAAGTACTACTTAAGACTTTTCGAAGGAAAGGCGTACGGTCACCTTTTTTACGTTGACTTACGTAGGAGGGGGAGAGGGACTGAGACAATCTTTTGTAAGATTTTATTCTGGTTGAGATCGCATTTTTAACACATTTAATTATCGTCGGACAAAAAATTTTGTTTGGTAGCAAAAGCGTATTTTTTCCTCCTTGAAAACAGCATCTCCCAAGATATGTTGCCGCTTAGAAGCCTCTTACGACCAAGTATCACATGATGTCGCCTCATGAACGGAAATACATCTTTGTGTTGGACACGAATACTCGTTCGTAAAAAAATCCATATTTGATTAATCGCTTCAGTATAGTGTTTCGCGTCCGTCATTAGTTTATCAGAAGGTCGGCTCTTTCAGTGAAACACGACACGACTTAGAGTAAATTCAAACCATCGAAACAATGGTAGCTAGGGCGAGCGTGGTCCCAAAAAAAAATGCAACACCCAGGGAAAAAAAGAAAGCGATGAAAAAATCAATGATAAGACCTATTGTAACGAGCTCACGGCTTGGAATTAGAATAGAATAGAAAACGTTTTATTATGCTCTGGGTTTCCCCATAAGAGCAAAAAAGAAAATACATATAAAATTCTTCTTTTAACGAAAAAATTACAGAAAAATATATATACCTGACCAACATCTCAAAGTCATGAAAAACAAAAATATTCACAGTCACAGATAATTAACACTAAATGCAATGGAAAATATAATATATAAAAATGGGAAATATAATATCAATCATACAGAGATAACAAACAAACAATAATTTCTCACATCATTTTGGAAACATACAATTCTATAATAGAATTTTTTATGGATAATGGCAAGGAATTCCAGAGATTAGAACCAGAGATGAGAAACGATTTATGATAAGGTAATTTAGGAAAGGATTTAAGGCTGTAACAATGAAAGCGACCGTTGATGAAATGTTTGAAATTGACCGAAGGGCACCGAGAACACCTCACAAAATTCCCAACGGGATGAATATAGAAAAGGGGTATAAAATAGCAAACATAGCGCCATTAAAAGAGATCATAGTAGAACAACCCAAGAAGCTACTATTTATGCACACTAGGAACATGACCTATCAACCACTGATAAATAGGCGCTGGCCTGCACCGTGATTAAGAATGAAAATTCCTATTTTAAATATATAATCCCGCAAGTGATATTAAAACGACGCGTCCTTTAAAATGAAAGGGATAGAGAAAGCGTCAAGTGGGAAGATAGAAGTACGTTCAAGTAGCCAATGTCTGAAACTGAGACGCACTTGGAAAAAAACGCTGTTACGCGGAAAAATACATGGCTTCAAAGCATTGAGTATATACTTTTCTTTGAAGTGGTCTCAATCAACCCTTCATAGTGCAGTAGGTTTCTGGAATAACGTGAAAGAAAATTTTAAAATAAAAATCAACGAAATGAGGTTATAGTCGCTCTACGTAATGCTTGAATGGCTCCCAATGCTTCGGAGGCGATCCCCAATCAATGCTTTACGCTCATTCTCGCAAACCCAACGGAAAGAAAAGTAAAAAGCATGGTTGTTATCTCCATTTGGTATGTCTCAATCACATGTTGAGTAGTCCGTGAACATCTTGGACCACGATGCAATCCAGGAGCTAAATGGCTTTGGAAGGAATGCCACACGATCTGTCTCAAGCCAAATGAAGTAGGAGAGACATAACTATTAGGAAGACTGAAATTGGAGCTGCTAGAAACACCAAATAAGGCGAAGAAAAAGTGATTGGAGACATTCATGCCTATCGAGTTCCTGGTCTACGATTCGGACATTGATTTGTCCCCACTCTACAAACGGGCACAAGAGACACGATATTAAGTGGCGCTTCGTTCATGAGATAGCTTGGGGAGTTGATCTTTCCGCGCGTTATTCTTGACATCAAACGAAAGGATATGAAGGCAATTATTCTATCAACAAACACCCAACCGATTTTTGTCTCTTTCCTCTCCTCTTTCAATGTCTTCATCTCACACTCTTGCTTTTAATTTCTGGTGTCCCGATGCCTCCTGTCACCGTCCACTCAGGAGGCTCGCGGGGAGTGTTGCCGTGGCCCAAAGAGGTCAGGGGAAATCGGTCGATCGAGCGACCAATGGGTGTGGGAAGGCGTTTTGGAGTAATTCTCGTGGCCCAGGTGACCAGGGGCGTGAAAGGATGAAGGGGAAAAGAAAATCATAAATAGATTTAAATATATTTATTTAAATATAAAATCTGTGAGTCTTTTGTCCATTGGAAAATCTAACCAGAAAAAAAAAACAATAAGCCTTCAAAACCTGGTGCTGGGGTGGAGGTGGCTGAAGATAAAATTGACGGACAATATAAGAAATGTTGAAGTGTACAGAAGTGTAGAAGAGGAAAGAACCATATGGAAACACCATACAGAAAAGGAGAACCAGATGTATTGGACACACTCTGAGACAAAGGGGTGGTGAGGCACATATTTGAATGTAAAATAGAGGGAAAAGCCCCAAAAGAAGACCCAGGAATAAGTTCATGGACCAAATAACGAGGAAAGTACTAAGGAAAAGATACCAGGAGGTAAGGGAACTAGCATTAGATAGGGATAGGTGTGGGAGGGCTGCAGTCAACCAATCTTAGGATTGAACGACCAATGATGATGAGTCTCTTATTTCCCAAAATAAGGGGGATTGAAATTCGATTTGGGTATGACTTCGAGGTTAAAATTTTGTGTGCCGTCGAACATCAGTCCCAGCACTGAGGCACGCGTGACCTTAAATGAGGGTGTAGCGATTGATGGTCCAGGAGTGCGCGAGAAAACCTGAGTAATGATGGAAATATGGTATACACATGCCCTTCGTGCAAGAAGTCCAACTGATTGTAGCACCTAGGGGAAATAGGGGCAGCCCAAGGCATAGAAAAGGCACGCCTCTCTAAGGATGAGCACGGCAGTCACGGAGAAATGCCGTGAAACGTATATTTAAAAAAATATTCGAAATATCTAAATAGTGAATGATTTGGTTAAATTTCAGAGTTTGCCGCTGTTCATAGTCGTTTCGACCCCTGAATTAGTTCCCTCAAGACCCACTCTGCCCACAAAGACCTTTTTCAACGCCAATAGTGTATATCTTCCCTCGGCCCTCTTGTTGTTTACCCACTTTTTCTCTTCACCAAACCACAACCCCGCACCCGTGCCCGTGATTTCAAATGAAATCTTCCCCAGTCCTTGCCGGCCTTCCTTCCCATCAACTGTGTGCATGAGTCTTCCGATCCCATTGCTAATTCGGTGTTACTCTAACAGTAAAAGAGAGATGCTACTTTGCTCTGGTTAGGCCACACCTCGAATACGCCGCGACAATTTGGGACCCTTGTCATGAGGATTTAACCGAAAAAATTAACAAAGTACAAAGAAAAGCACCACGCTTTGTCAAAAACTGCTACGAACGAACATATAGTGTTACACGGCTGTTAAAGGAATTAAGGTGGAGGCCCTAGACTCGGAGGCTGCACACTAGGCTTAGACTACTTGAGATATTCAGAATTGGTGTTTTTCAGAGTGACACAGAGAATATTATCATGATGCCTCACTACATTTCTAGGTCTTACAGATGCGATAAATTAACCCTTTGAGTGCGGCATGACGTGATATCATGTCATGGTTGTCTTTACGCCGGTACTGATGATGGTATATCACGTCAAGGGAACTGTGAGCGTTCCAGGTTTCATTAGTAAACATTCACTAGGCCCCCTTGTGAAAGCTGGAACACTCAGGGTACACATGACGTGATATCACGTCATCAGTACCGGCGCAAAGACAACCATGACGTGCTATCACGTCATACCGCACTCAAAAGGTTAAGAGAGATACTCTGCCGAGCAGATAGGTACAAAAACTCGATCTTTCCGCGCACAATAAGCGACCGTAATAAAAACTGAGCTCCTCTAAATACACTCCCATAGTACACTTCATCATTTCACCCCCAAAAATTTTACATCTTTACACGGCTGGTGACCTACAACCCCCTGCCACACGCCCATGCAGCGGTTCACGGGGTAGTATATAGACAGAGATCGGCTAACATTTGTTGCAATTGATCGAGTCAATGTATCATTGTATATACCAAGTGCATCTTGAAAAATCATTTTTGATACGCCTGAGACTCAAAAAACTTGGAAAAGTAAATTGTTTTGGAAAGCAAGATGATTATTTTAATTCATTTCAAAGAAATCGTATTAACCTCAGCAAGGCATGACTTATCGTACGAAAGCGCATGATGGTTTAATTTTTTTAATTGTAAATTATTTCTATATGCGGCGTAAATTTAGCATGGCATATGTCATTACCTTTTTTCTAATACTCTCGCGGATCATTTAATTCATACGGTTACTCATCAAACTCAAAATATCAATATTGATACTGAAAGGAAATTTCAAAGTTAATTCTTTCCATTTATCAGAAGTGATTTGATAAAATAGCAAGAGAAGGTCTTTTATTCTAAGAAGTGTTCTACAAAAAAAGTTTGCCATGCGAAAGTTTGAAATATCAGTAGTCTAATATTTTATTTGTTTATTTCACTACTAAAAAAACGAATGAATTCAAAAAGAAATTTCTGGCTCCTTCCATTCAATTCGCCCAGTTATATGGACGTGATAGCATCATAGACATCAGCATCATACAACGTATAAACTGAACTGCATCATGCGTGACTTGGTGGAACTGCATTTTGATGAAAATAAATAAACTTTGTATAGTCCACACAAATATGTTTAATTAACCGACCCGGGTTTCATCTACACTGTAGACGTCATTGAGGGTTCTTGATGATGTCTAAGGTGTAAATGAAATCCGGGTCAATGAATTAAACATTCTTGTGTGGACTATACAAAGTTTATTTATTTTCATCATCATTCAACGTGGTGTGTTGCAGAAGGTGCCAGGATAACAGCCATAAAAGAACGGAGGGAATGGAGAATAGGAGGTAGATATGAAGAAGAACAATCGACTCGCGAGAGGACCACCGGACTGGAATATCCTCAACGTCACGAAAACGCGAGTGGAAACCGTGCGTGCGTGCGAGAGGTATTTTGCGAGCACGCTGATTTGCAGCTGTTTTCCGCCGTTCTCCTCTCGAGCCAATCTGCAGTCCTCAGGCCGCCGGCGCCTTTGAAGAGGAGGAAGGGAGATTGGAGAGTTGGGGGATGGTGGGATGGGGGCATAACGGGGGGGGGCGGGGCGGGGCGGAAATTTGGGGTAAAGGGGGAATCTCCCGCAGCAACCGCGGGGCCGTGGACGCGGCCCCACAAGAGCCACTCCTGCCCTCACCCTGCCCCCTCCCGAAGTGAGAGAAGAACCTCTTTTTCCTTCTCTCCCTCACTAACGACCGGCAGATTTGCCATCGCCTTGTTTCCTTGCCGCCCTCCCCTCATCAACTGCGGCGCAAATTCACGGTAGCGCCGAGAAAATGCGCGGCGGATTCCGCCGAAAAACGAAACGGGAACGTACCGATAAGCGGAGAGTGGGGAGAAGAGACTGGAAGGCAGGTGAGGGGGATGGAATGGGAAGGGAGTGAATGAGGGGGGAATGAGGGAATGAGGGGATGGATGGACTTCGAGGAAGCGTGAGGAGCGGATGTAAGAGGTCCAGCTACAGTAATGGTCTAATCAAAATTTCCTCGCTACTTCTCGGAAACTCTCAGACGTTGAAGAGAAATGAGGAAAAAGCGGGCTAATATGCTGTCATAGAATTCTCCATTTCTTATTCTTGCGCATGATGAGGAAAATCCCTCCAATGAAAAATGGGCATGAATAAAAGGTTGCTAAGGAAACAGCGCATTGACACCCACTTTTTTCTTTGGGCGGATGTAGGGAATTTACACAGGATATTTGAATTAATTTGTTATGAATAAGACATCCGTAGTCGGCTCAAATATAATATAATCAGTATTATAATTTCATACATACCAATCACGCCGTTTACTTCCGGGGAAGGCACAGTCACTAAATTTCACTCATATATATATATATTTGTACGCCTAACTCTGCTTCAATAATTTTCTCCATACTGACCTATCGTTGCAAACCTCTATTGCCTCATTTACCCCCATACACTGTTTCATACACGCCCTCCTGTTTTTAAAACTCCTAATATTCCTCCTCCTAAGAATTTCCTCAACTACATTCAACCGCAACTTTCTCGGCCTACCTCTACCTCTCGCACCATTCATTTCACTCTTATATATCTGTTTCATTATTCGACTCTCATCCATTTTCTCAACATGACCAAACCAACGAAGCACACTTCTTTCACATGTCGATTACTGGAGCATCTAACCCACATTCATTTATTACCCACTCATTCCTGACCCTATCCATCCTACTCTTGCCGCAAACACTCCTATTATGGTAAAAATTAGGTGGCCGATTTAAAAATAAATCCCTTCGTCCCATTGTTTATTTTTACTTTTTTCTCTTTCCAACAATACACATCGTTAAGAGACTACAAAAAGAAAAGGCGTACTATTTTTTTCTAAGCTCTCAATGCGCTTCATCACCTTCTCCCTTTACTTTACTGCACTCGTTGAAAAATTCGGATCACTGGAAAATCTCCGCACAAATTTTCATTCCTCGACTCCGATGTGCTAGTCCGCAGATTTTGGTTCCCAACGAAATATTCCGCCAATATATACCCGGTGAAATGTAAATCCTGATATTCAATTATATTTTTTGAATACGTGAAAATAAGAGGTAACATGCCGAGTTAAGTTTTAGATGCCGGCCCATGGCGACTAAAGAGCATGTAGAATAATCGTAGAATGCATATCTCCTCGTAAAGAGGATTTAAATGAGCCGTCGACTCGTGGTCGACTTTGTGTGTTGCGGAAGGCGTGAGCGTGGCTTCGCGGGCGGCGATGATGCGTCGACACGGCGTTCTGAGCAGACAGCGACGGCACAAACACGCCGCTTGCTCCACAGAGATCTTCGCCATCAATAACCCCCCATTGACGTAATTAAACACTCTGCTCTCCTATTGATAACAGGTATACATTTTATTACATTTTTCCATAAAAATAAAAGCGAAAGCTTGCTGAAGTTTTATAAAATCGATCATTTTATCCAATGTAAGTCAATCAAGTCCTGTGGAAATTTCTCGTTCATAGCCATTGCTCAGGTTGCCATGGAAATACAGCATTATTAACATCATATAGTTTTATTCCTTTATGGAAAGGACCATCATTGGATCTTTTTGAGTTCCTTGGTAGCACATGTAGTTTTTCTCTAGATCTAGTTCCATAACTATGTTACTCCTCATTTTTACCGAAAGAGTGTGTATTTCTTTCAATAAACACCAATAAGTTAAGGATGTATAGAGATGTTAATGTTAAAATTTTAAGATCTTCAAAGTGAGTTCTGCATGATTCTCTATATGGACATTTTAACATGATCCGTATCACTTTCTTTTGGATCAGAAAAATTTCTGTGCTATGGCTGTTCTCTCACCCCAGAAAATAATGCCATATGAAATGAGGGACTGAAAAAACTCAACAAAGTCCGGCGAGATGTTGTGGAACATTTTGTTAAGAGAATTAGAGAATAAAACTGGTTAAAACTTGGCAATGTCCACTGAATTTATTGTAGGTACTACGCGTTTCGACGGTCTAGAAAAATGGGAGATAATTGGAAGAAAAAAACTGAGGGACAAACTAATGAATGACATTGAATTTGTGATCCATTCCCCCATTCTTTCCCTGCCGACGTAAACCTCGGTCAAAAAATTCCCCCCCCCCACCCACTCTCACAATGAAACCTCCCTCCCAACCCCCTCCCCCCTCTCCCTTCAACCCATTAACCTCCCCTTCCTTCCCCGCACACATATATATGACTGAAATTTTTCAAAAGTGTTCGTCCCCGATGATGGCGCATAAGCGTCGAAACGCGAAGTTCCTACAATAAATCCAGTGGGCATTGCCAAGTTATAACCAGTTTTAATCTTTTATTCTCAGGGACTGAAAACTCGCAAAATACACACATTTTAGAATACTTAAAGAGGTAATGGCCTTAAGATATCGAATCGCCTCCCTCCTCGCCGCCTCACCCTCTCTCGTCGACCAATCCGTCGCCACTTCCCCCGAATCGTCTCCAATCGCCTCCAATCCATCCTCTCCGTTCCACCTTTTCTTTCGTACCCCTGCCACCCAAGTTGACCCTCTAGCCGAGCTGGGCCTTTACCGAAGGCCTCGTCGACCGCCGTATCCCTTCGCTAGCTTCGCCAGTTATTTCTGTTCATCCCCTCGACAACGCGGAAATATTGATAGAATCATGACTCATGGTAACCACATATGTGCCCGGGCGATCCTTATTACTGGGCCACCCTAAGTTGTATCCCGAAATCTGCCTCGAGTCTACATCTGACTATGGGGATCGGGTTGATGTGGTGGCTAGAGTACTAGCTAACCACACGGGTGGCCAGGGTTCAAATCCCGGCAGAGGAGGATGTTTTTCAGAGGAAACCCAATCCCTACTTGAGTGCCTTGTGGAGGGCACTTCAAGTACAGTACTCCGTATGTCGGATGAGACGTTAAACCGTGGTCCTCTTGGCGCCTTTCGTTAAGAACAGGCTAATGCCGACGCCGGGTTTCAATCCACCCTTCCTCCCTCACCTGTCCCCTGTGTCGCAAATGACCTCAACTGTCAGTCGCCTCCCCAAAATCCAATCAAATCCAACACATCTGAATATTATGGCTTTAGCGCAATTAATTTTCATTCACTTGAATGCAACTCTTATCATGGATTAAAAAAAAATATTTTCAAGTTGCGGTACAGTCTTTGTGTATACGCATTTCATATCTGCACTAGGATTTATCCTAAAGTTTCGCAAGTTATAGTGAAATTGCAAACCTTCATGAGGAATGAGCCCATGTACACATCAGGAGTCATACCATACCGACTTGCACTGTCCTGAAACTAAAAACGCTTTAGTGATATGTTAATAGTTTTTGGATTGGAACGGACTCATTTAAAGAGTATTAACACTTAAGAGAGGTCATATTTTACCTCTGACTTCCTTTATACATATATGACTGCTCAAACTAATAAATCGGCTATGCTGAGAAAATTCCTGATTGACAGAATGAATTTTTTACCACTTGTATTGGCGGGATTTTAAAAATATTAGACCCAAATTGAAAATTTTTTCATATATTTTAAGATTTATACTTTCTACGATATTATAAACATGCATCCGATATATCCCATATCAATTATATAAAAACTGCTCGTCGAATTCTGTTTCCTAATATGGTATATCTCGTACAACACGCTGGTATCGAGTCTAAAATCACTTACTGTGAGAACAATGGTAGAGAGAGAGAATGCGATACAAGAAGTAAGCCTTAAAAGAAGCAGTAAGGTGGGAGAGAGCCAGGCAATGATCTGAGACGGCAGCCATGGATGAGAATGCTGAGGTGGACATTATTAATCTAATTTTCAAAGTGCCTGATGACGATGATGAAAGAACCTTCCTTCGCTAATGAGGGCAGGTGTTAAGCCTTGACTATAACGTGTGCACCTGCTAAATGAATCCGCGGTGGTGTGTGTGCATGAACCGAGCTGGTACATAATGACAAGCTCACGTTTTTCCCTAACGATCAGAGCAAAAATCCAAGGGTGCGAGGCAAATCAAAGGCGAATATGCGTTGAAGTGGGATAACGATCGAAGGGGAAAGTTGGTTGAGTGGCGAATAAAAACCGCGGGCGTTTGTCGTATCTCTCACGGCCGATTGCCTCGAAAGTGAGGCCATCAAAGGCATCGCCTTTGGTATTGAGCGCTATTCCCGTATACTCATCGTGGTAATGTAAATGCGTTCTCTGTGGGGCATGAGAATGCAGCGCTGAGCGCGATTTAATAAGCCTCGGTCGGATGCATTTGCAGCGGCTTTGATCGCTCAACGGGCGATAATAACGACGCGACTAGTTTCAATGCACGCTGAGAATTCTTTGAGAAAAAAACCGGGGCACTTACTATAATTCCTCGATTTCATTCTTAAATGCACCGGCACCACACTGAGGGATGGTTGGTCTATTGTTGTTACCTCACCTGAAAATAAAGAAAAACGGCACATTTCAAAACAAGTTTTAATTTTGATTTAATTTCAATAACGATCCCAAATTAACCAAGCAGAATCGATAAGAACATCAATTGTTTTCTATTGCTGAAGTTGATGAAATAATTTGCTTATCGTAACTTATGAATTCAATTTTCTATTAAGCTGATTTCATTTAAGTTTTCGACAGTGCTTCTACCTGGTTGAGAAAAGAAAAAGGTCCTTTCATGTATTTATTACAAATTTCCACACTGCATAACTGTTGCAATTGTCGTTTTGCACCTGCTACTACCGGTGCAATGCACTTAATTGTTTTATTTCAAACGCTGATATAAATCCACTAGGTTGTTATTACCACCATGGAAGATATTTGATCGCAATGCAGTTCACTATAAGAAGTGCTAAGAGGCGCAATCAACACTGCATTGAAATCAACCTTGACAGCCGAGAATCGCCATTCGGCGTTTGGATTAAAGAACTTGGTAAAGCCGTCAGTGATTTGAGAACATTCTGATTGGAAATAGAAAGATAAATTAGAAATAGGAAAGGAAAAAATAAATAAGAAAGGAAAAAAAAAAATAAAAGGAATTATTGTAATGTCCACATGGTTTTTTTTATTCGTACTACGCGTTTCAACGATTATATCGTCATTATCAGGAACAATCAAATTTCATTTTCACTAGAAAGGCTATCGTGTGAAAATGAAATTTTTTGTACCTGATGGTGATGGTATAATCGTTGAAACGCGTAGTAGGAATAAAAAAACCAAGTGAACATTACAATAATTCCTGTAATTTTTCTGAAATTATGTTCCACAACATCTCGCCAGATATCGTTGAGTATATTCTGATTGGAGCCTATCCTTTCCAGACGAAATACATCTATCTCCCTTTTAAGACACTGAATCCATTAGCACAAAAGGTCTGCATTTTGCATTGCAGTATGGTTCCGCTACACCGGTGTAGGGCGAGTTTGTCACGTAGCTAAAAGAAAAACATTGCAATTTAACATTTTAAGGTAATAAACGCACACCGAAATTTGGAAAAAACCACAATCAATGACGATAGTACTCGCTGATTGCGAGAAAGTTTGACTAGCTTTACCGTATGCGCATAAATCCTAGCTATCCTATTAAATTACGAAACCAAAGCGTAGATTTCAGCTCCTTTTCAAGAATTCTTCTAATTATAAGGTTAAATTAACATTTATCAAGTTTAGGTTAAGTTATTACGAGTTATCACAGGTTTAAAGGTGCCTTTTTCCGCAGGGTTCCTTCTTGCGGATGTTAAACATTCTCTTTGTACTGAGTCTTTAATATTTTATGCTATTATGAAATCAAAGCCATGTTCATCATATTTTTGGGTGAATACCAATGCGCCACCATTAGTAATGAGAGCAATTAAGGGCAGAATTCACAGATTGAAATGTTCCCTGACTCATTGGTCGGTGGATGATTGATTTTCGAAGACAGGGTTGTGGAATGCGGAATCATGTGGTCAGCGAAAGGCTCCATAATTGGCAATAATGACAGCTCATGCTACATTCTTTGACCTCAAAATATCGGGTGGTGGCTCGCAGGGTGTTACGTAGATGTAGATGAATATGCTGTTGGAGAGTTTGTGATAAAAACGATCGGCGCGAAAGCTGTAACTTGCCAACGGTCATTGATAGAACATTTAATATTTGAAATATCGAAATGGAAAGTTCATATTAGGTGAGATTTAATCATTTATGGCGAAAATATGAATTTGGGACTTGGGAAAGGAACCCTCAGTGACTGCTGAGTGATGAATTGTGATGTCACAGTTTTAGACGTAGTCGGATGCGGGTTTTTGGAAAGAAAATTTGAAAGTGCACCACATTTTCTCATGAATTTCCAGGTTCACTTTTTCCTTTAATAGAATTAACTTAAATGAGGACTTAGGACTTATTCCACGGCGTGTACTTATTTCGGTGGATTACATCACTCAACAAACCTATAATTGACAACAATTATGATTAAGTGGCACTCTTGGGCCCGTATTCATAGTCAAGACTGTCTCAAGTCGCTACTTGAGACTGTCTTGATAAATATCGCCTGATTACCGAAAATGATCTTATTTGAGCCATGGTTTCACAGTCACAAATAGTAGGCTTGATAAGCTCCCTCAAACAAGGCGATTTTGATGAAGCTTGCCTTATTTTAAAAGAAAACCTTGAGACTACCTTATTTGAAGTATTTGAAACGAACGCTGAGCTTACTCTCACACTTGAGACGATCGTGTGCTCTTTTTCACAGCCTGAACAGGTCCGTTGTACCACCCGACTGAAATTACGCCATGTTACGAAAATTAGCAAATACAAGACGAGACCTGCACGCGCTACCTCAATTACCGCGCGGTCTCATGCATGTGCGTAGTTACAGATCACAAAGGCAATGATATTCATAGATACCATGGCAGAGCTGCATTTACGGTAGAAGGAAAGTTGTTTTTTGAAGGAAAGAAATTGTAAGGTCGAATTTTCAGTTATAGATCTCTAAATTGTGAGGAGCATTGAAACGACGGAAGAAAAACCAACTATACAAGAGGAAAGCCGTCACTATTTGAATGAGAGCGGAAGTCAGATAGAAGCTAAAATTAGCAAAGGAGTAAGACAAGGATGCAACCTTTAACTAGTACTGTGCAACATATGCTTGGAATAAGAGAAGCAATAAGAGAAGCACAAGTAATTGGACTGAACAGAATTTACTGGGAAGGAATAAAAATGCTCCGCTTTGGAGGAGAAATCGCAGTCATGGCAGTAAATCGCGATGACCTTCAAAGGCCACTAAACTTAATGGACCGAGTTCTCCAAGAACACAACATGAAAATAAATAAGGTGAAGAATAAGATCGTAGTATGTTGAAGAGAGAAGTTGAATGCAGAAGTCACACTGAGAGGAGAGGAATTAGAACAAGTGAATACCTTCACCTATCTCGAATGTACAACGGACATCAAGCAAAGAGTAGCTAAAGCTGAGAAAGTTTTCATAGAAAAAAGACAACGGCTATGCTCAATAAAGACAGGACTACAAAAGAGGAAACATTATGTCGTATGTGAAAACATTCGCGTTGGAGCGTGGCACTCTAAGGATGGGAAGCATACACCATTGGAAAAGTAGACCAGAAAAACTAGAATCTTTCAAAACTTGGTGTTAAAGAAGGATGATGAAGATAAACTGGTCAGATAAAATAAGAAATGAAGAGATGTACAGGGGAGTGAAAGACAAAAGAATCCAATGGACTGCGGCATTGAAAAAAGCCAGATGAATTGGAAACACGCTGAGGCACTATGGGTTTGTGAAGAATGGTATTTTAAGGTGAAATAGAGGGAGAAGTCCTAAGAGGTAGGCCAAGAGATAAATATATAGGACAAAAAAAGAAGAAAGTGCATGAGAAAAGTTACCAGGAAGTTAGGGAAGTGGCATTAGACAGAGAAGGGTGGAGGACTGTAGTCAACCAAGGATTGGATTGGATTTTTGGGAGGTGACCGATAGCTAAGGTCATTTCCGCCATAGGGGACAGGTAAGGGAGAAAGGATGGATGGAGAACCGGTGTCGGTATTAAGTGCCTCCTCCACGGTTTAACGTCTTATCCGACAAACGGGGAGAGCTGTTATTGAAGTGCCTTTCAGGAGACACTTGAGTAGGAATCGGGTTTCCTCTGAAAAATGTGGTCAACCAATCTTGAGGATGAATGACCAATGATGTATAATGAGGAGCATGTCGCATAATGTGACCTGATGGTCCGTTCCCTAAGCGGAGAGGGTTCGTCCCGACTCCCGATCCAGTTCCTCGGCAGCCAGCGCTCGGTTATGTACATGACGATTCGCCCGCGACTGGGTTTGATGCGTAGTCGGATGTTTCAAAGCGCGAGAGGATGAGCATGCTGATCCCCCAACAGCTGTAGTCACTGCTCGTTTCCCCATTCGTTCTCACTTCTCCTATATCCGCCGCATGTACTCACGCGTAAGTTTGTAAATGTTGATGATCTAGGCGTCCATTTTTCTTCACAGTACGGCTTCATCAACTGATCTCAATAAAAATGGGAGGTGACCGATAGCTAAGATCACTTTTGCCATTGGGGACAGGTAAGGGATGAAGGGTGGATAGAAACCCGGCGTTGGTGTTGGCCTGCTCTTAACATGGGGACCACGGTCAATTCATGTCGGTAACATCTATTCTGGAGGGAATGTCAAAATTGTTTCGAATCCTGGAAATTAATGTGCAAAAGCCACAAAATGCATCGGAATTTCAGTGGTGTTTAGTAATTTGTGTTTATTTTAGAGGGCCTACCTCTTTCCTATAATATTACTTGTGGTAAAGATTTAATGGACTCATAATGATCCCAAAAAATCGATTAAAAGATCGATGAATTGGCCAAAACTAGTTTTAATACAGCCGATAACGCCTTTTTATAATTTTGAATTCAGTATTTTCTTATTTCGAATAGCGTTCATGACTCATTATCATCTCAATCGGATTCTTGCAAGTATTTTACTTATTCAAAGGCATGTATTTTTGTTTCCCGTTTTCCTAACACTAAATCGTCTAATGTGAGCAAGCATAATGATTTGTGGGAATAATTGAAGTATTATAGTTCTAATTAGTAGTTCAAGTCTCCCTCAATTTTGGATGACTTGATAAACTTCAAGAATAGTCGCAAATTTACGTTAAATGTTTTAGAGGAGAGAATTTCCCCTCGTTTCCCTGTCAATAAACTATTTTACAGATTTTGATGATCCAGGCGTATTAGAATGAGAGAGAAACGGTCCAGAAGAAACATTTTTAGTCCTTCTTCCATAAACCCACGGCATAAAACTTGTCCACCACCTCTTCCCCCCCGTCGTGCGTTAACGACATCGTAAACGCTAGTCCATTCAGCGCATCCCTCTGGAGTTGCCATGGAAAGCAGATGGGTCGGGTCAGCACGAATTAGGCCCTGCTGGCTAAGCTAGGACAAGACCTCTGGTCTCTGTAGTGTTGCAATGGAACTGCAATAAAATTGTATTTAATAGATAAATCATCTTTTTACATCAACGTCGGCTATTCTAGATAAAGTACAATCGAAAAACATAAAATACCTTCGGTCGTTGAAAATTAAAGTAATGACGAGAAAAATTCTCCACGTCATATTGCTTCTAATTCACCTCGGTAACATCTATTCTAGTGGGAATATCAAAATTGTTTCGGATCCTGGAAGTGAATGTGCAAAAGCCATACAATGCGTCGGAATTTCAGTCGGTGTTTAGTAATTTGTGTTGATTTTAGAGGGCCTATCTGTTTCTGCTCATATAACTTGTAGTAAAGATTTAATGGACTCATAAAAAAATTTGTCAAAGGGTTATCATTGGCATAATATAATACAATGATACCATTCAACGTCCTTCAATGGGTTTATCGATATTGCTACATTTCGCCATTTTGGACTTCTCATGAGCTATGGATATGAGAATTAGATGTCGCGCTATTGAAGAAATTCGTAGCTGAAGTTCACTACTCGATTGCTTACTTATTTGACGATTAGATCTTTCATTTAGATTCTGAAAATTTTCCAATTTTCACCAATGGGTGTTCGAGTTAAGAAAATAACAGGGAAATAGTACATTTAATTGCAAAGGGCAAATTATTTCGCAAGTATGTCTTTTTAAATATTATGAGCGCATCACCATTACTCCCCAACTAATTTTTTAAGTTCAAATTCATTAAAACTAGATGATTTAAAGCGTTATTTTGGGAGATAAAACCCTTTCAAGTATTTTTTCACACAAGTTGCTTTTCGAATAGTTGAGAGTGACACGTGGAGCGAATATCGATGGAAAAATAGGAAGTTTCCCGCGCTCTCTCACGGAACTATCAGGGTAGGTTGACCTTCAGTTGTCAATACACCAATGAGCACCATATTAGGTCCAAAATTTACAAACTAGTCCACTAGAGGACTGGTAACCCTCGCCAGATATAACTTTGGCCCCGGCGAGGTTACACAATTAAATTTCCCTCAGAACACAGCACATGGGGCACTCAATATAGTTTTTACTTCTTGATATGACTAAACCGAGATTAGGAATTTGAACTGGGATGCACTCATTTTTCTTTACAGCTTGTACCAATTAAATAAAATAATGCTGCTTCAAGCTACAACGAATTGTTTTAAAAATAGGGGGTTTTATGATTATGTAGGTTTGGCGATATGAAATGTCTGGAGCGAAGGTTTGGAATCAGTGTATTTCCTGGTTTGTCAAAACACAAAGTACAGCTAACCTCATACTAGTGAAAGCAAAAAGAATGGGGGGTGCTTAGCTCAAAAGAGGGAATCTGACAATGAGAGGAACAGTTTGGGATGTCGTGAGCCGACTCCTCACTCAAATGGAGATAAAAAGTGATAACAGCACTTCTTGTTAAATAAAATAAAAGGCTTTGAGCTAAAACGCTAGCTGACATAAATTAAAAACTTTTTAATATATTCTCCTCATTTTGTGCCCGCGTTGCCATTGTTTTGTTTCTGTAAAAGAGATTTCATCATCAAACCTCTTAGAATTCGGATTCATTGTGTTCTGCTAGGCCACTTCAAGTCTTGGAGTCAGCGGCCAATGCCTCAATCACAGAGCGTGTAAAAACCAGTCTACTCTGGTTTACGGGCAAAGCATTTTTTTTTACTATACAGCAATATGTGAGTGGCTAAGGGGCGTTGTACCCTGACCGCCCTCGTTCCGCTAAATTGTTCGATACTCTTGCTAAGGAAGGAAAAAAAATAAAATTTTTATATTTCCAGAGAGAACTTCAGCCAGAGATCTTTTTTTCAAAAATCACTTTTAACAATTTTAGTAATGCTAAGGGAAGAAATATTTTCTTGGGAATGATAAAAATGTACGTAGAAATTTGACCATTTGCAAATAGTTTACATTAATATAGAGCGCAGTAAAAATTCCAACGGAGGTCCGTTCGCAGAAAAATGAGCAGTGTGAAATTGACTCGATGGCATGTTAAATATGTCACAACTCGTGTACTTCAACTTTATATAATTTAGAGATAAAATGTTGGAATAATAACTTAAAATCGTTGACCATAAAATTTACCATTGAAATTAATTAAAGTCAACCTTAATTAACATCAAAATCCTCGAATGTGCATGAAGAGAACACCATTATTTTTCGTCCATTTGAAATAAATAATTTTCATGCATAAAATATATAAGAATTTATTTTCCCCGCCGGTAATTTGCTTAAAGTGTTGTTTTTCTAAAAAAAGGAAGAGATCAGCAGCTATCCCGACTTAAGTAATATTTCAAAAATACTGACCTTTATCACACTGGAAAATTTTAACGATTGAATTTAATAGTTAAATATTTGTGGAAACAAGGTAACGAAGGTCAACGTCGGTCAAAATGATCTTCAGAAAACAGTTCAAGAGGTTTCGCGAAAATATTTTTTCGATTATGGTCCACACAGTTCCCCCGAAGGTGTTTTTAGGTAGACTACAGCTCCAATATCGGTATTCTCTCAAAACGCTCGACTCACCTGCTTGCCTGTGATTGGTCGTTGGATCCGAGCATTGAATGGAAAATAATTATCGTGCTCATATCTTTTTTTAGCTCTGATATTGAAATTCGTAAATGTTATCGGGTGTGGTCAGGCCCTTTACATGGTACGACTTTAAACATAGTTCAGTTCGATTTTCGGTACTGTAATGAGCACCGTGTAAAACGGTCTTAAGGTAGTCTTAACGGTCTTAAGCTAGATAGTTCCCTAGTCATAATAGAGACCATAATCGATTTATACGTTTTAATTTCACCAGCTGTAGGACACATGAATTAAATATTGCATTGTTAATGGTTGAATAACATAATTTTATGAGACAGAAATGGTAAGTAATTAAATAAAAGTATCAGCATAATTCTCCATTTTGTTTCTTTTTTTTCGCGCGGTGCGTTTGGAACTCCTTCAAAACAGAAGGTTTTTTGTGATACCCAAGAACCTACTGCGGTGACAGTATGATTAATTTTCAAAAATAGTTGAAAAACATACAAACTACACGCTGTTAGTTTTTTTACGACATCGAAGTGTTAGAAATTCCTCATTTTATAAATAATGTCTCTCTGGAGAGCATACACGTACCATTTCCCATGTAAAAATGCTGATATTTTTTAGAAAATAACTTCAAAAGTATTGTAGTTAGGGGTTGAATCTTCGGTGTCATTAGAAGGGTGAGATATTTTTCTTCAAAATGAGACCAAACTCATTGATTTCTAAGTAAAATGATATTTTGCTCAAACTACCTTAAATCAGATTCACTTGCAACCAAGACCTCAACCGTTGCGCTTGAGGGGGTGGACAGTGGCTTGGCGCCCCCAGTGAGGGCCGGGAGGGGGGCGGTGGGGGCAGCGAGCGCGTGTGAAGGCAAGGGGTCAAAGTCTCGAGGTCAGTCCGCCCGGTGAGTGGGTTGAGGAAGAGGGGAGGGTGGAGAATGAGGCGTCCGTGTGAGTATGTGCGCCTAATATGCGAGGAGTGGAAGGAGGAGCAGGAAGAGGAAGTGGCGGCAGGAGAGTTTATAAGATGGCGAGGAGGAAGCGGGCTCTGTCGGGCACGCGTCGCGATCACTGCCCTCAACGCACGCCCCCACACGGGAGCAGACACAACTTAAGGTGGCTGGAGAGATAGGCGTTAGTCATTGAGTGAACCTTTTTATAACTCTTCATATACTTACTCCCATGGCCATGTGTAACCAAGGTGGTGCTTGGCCTCACCGACGTAGTGTATCCATTGCCTCCCGTCTTTCACATGCTCTTCTGTTGTTCTTACCTTAGCCATGTCTTTCTTCACCTGATCTTTCCACCGCAGTTTAAGCCTGCCAAGTGGTCGTCTTCCATTCGGGTTTCCTTCCCATACCTGGTATAGGGTGCTTGATTCTTCCCTCCTAATGATGTGGCCGGTCCATCTTAGCCTTCTGCTTTTAGCTTCCCCCAAGATATCTGGTTCCTTGAAAAGACTTCTGATTTTCTGATTGTATTTTATCCTCCACGTGTCGCCTTCTTTAGATAGTCCAAAAATTTTACTCTTCATATAAGCCGAATAAAATTCTTGGACCACCCTTCATTTAAGTACACCTGTTAATTTGATGGTAATGACCATGCATGTAGTAATTAAGAGGGTTTGAGCGAGATAGCTCCCTAGTCATTACAGAGACCATGTTAAAAATATACCTATGTTTTAATTAAAGCAGCTGTAGGAGGCATGAATAAAGGAGTCTATTATTTATAGTGAAATGATATCCTTTTATGTGTCTGCAATGCTAGTTTATCAAAAAAATAAGTACACAAGTCATTGATTTGACTCTTTTTTCACGCGGTTCGTTCAAAACTCCTTACAAACATAAGTTTTTCTTACGATGCTGCTACTGATACGAATTAATGCGGTGAAAAAATTATTTATTGAAAAAAAATAGTCGAAAAAACATGAAAACTACACATTGTTCATTTTTGACGAGATATAGGAGTTATAAATGCCTCATATTTTAAATATGGTCTTTATTGAGCGCCTACACCCACCATTCCCCATATAAAAGGACTGGTATTATTTGTAAATGATCCTGGAAAGTAATTCGGTAAGGGGTTGATATTTTGGTTTATTTGGAAGAGTAAGATAGTTTTTTTCAAAATGAGACCACATTCATTGATTTCTAAGTGAAATGATATTTTGCTCTAACTACCCTAAATTATGTGAGGGTAATATTTTAAAATTTCGCCTTAAAGCATTTATATCGCCTGAGTTTACGACGCGGAATACAAATTTCAAGCAAAAACCATATGCAAAATCGTGGTTTTTTAAACTTGTGTTATACCTTGCTATTTGTTAGCAACAATCATGATTATATGAAACTTATTACTTCGCGTTTATGGTTAGATCTGTTTTTAGAGAGTCAAATTATATCGAAATATAAATCAAATTCCAGAAGGCATTGTTTAAAAAGCATTACAATGTCAGGAAACCTAATCGGTAACATACGATTTTTATCACATTAATCTATACATATTACTAGTAAGTAGTTGCAATCAAAGCTTCACGCGCATTTGTGCGTAAACAAAATCCCTCAAACCACTTAAAGAGCAATGACAGCAATCGTTCGCGTCTTAAATAATTCAAGCAAACGAATATGTGTTTCATATACCTTTCCTTAGTGTGCCAATGGGAAAATATTCTTCGATATTGGCCAATGTCAGGGCTACGGTTGCAGTGGTGATTGTAAATCTGGCCTCGCACCTGAAAGGACCATGGTTCGTACCCCGCGGTGGCGACGTGAAGCATTCCGTCCGTCGGTTGGTCCGTCTTTCGTCGAGTACTAGGTAAGTGTCGACGACAGGTTTCCCGCAAACCCGTTTCATATATACCCTCCCTCACTGATCTGCTCACTGGTTCTAAATGGCGCAAATAACCTCAGCTGTCGGTCGCCTCCCCAATTCATAACCAACCATGATAACCAATAAATCCCTCAGAACTGTCCAGGTTACACGCCACGAATCGGTTTCCACAATGGAATTTTCCAAATTGTCATACCTACTGTTTTGTACAAAAGTAGTCACTCACGAGCAACTCAAAGAGGAGCGATTACTTCTCTAATATCCTGTGACTACAAGAATTTGCTCAATTCCCGATAATGCCCTCAATGTTCAAATGATCAAGTCAAACCGTCTCAAGTTATTTGGTCTCGGGATTCACACCGCTTTAGATTAGTTAGTACTGCCGACGTTTCGGGCAACGACTCGTCACCCATCCTCAAGGCAAGAATGTTTGGAAGAGTAAGACAGTTTTCTTTAAAATGAGACCAAATTCATTGATTTCTAAGTAAATTGATATTCCGCTCAAACTACTTCAAATGATGTGAAGGTAATATTTTAAAATTTCTTGCCCTCTTTCTTCCTTGCCTTGAATTCTTGTCTTGAGGATAGGTGACGAGTCGTTGCCCAAAATATCGGCAGTAATAACTAATCTAAAGCGGTGTGTAGCCCGAGAAACGACATCTATTTGCCGGGAAAGTGTCAGATCTTTCGTCTCAAGTTATTGTTATTAGGACGTGATAAACGTGTGCCTGTCTTTGTAAGAGGCGTTCGTTAACTTCAGCTTCCACGTCCCCCTCATTTTCTCCCCTCGTTCATCATGCTCTATGCATTGCTCCGTCGCGATTCTTCCGGTCCGCTGAGGATTTCTTGCCCCGAGATTGCACCGCGACTTCCGCCACTGCCCTACCAACCGTTTTTATCCACTTCTATCTCGGGAGATTTGTAGTGAGCGTCAAATTGGAATAAAACGAAAAAGAAAGGTCTGCCAACAGATGGAGACAGTTGGAGACAAGAGTGGATGTATGGGCAGTGAACTTCTGCGAACTCGGGGTTGACTCCAGGGTAAGCGTAAGCTAAGCGCTGGACTGCTTTTCGATTGACTCCAGGGGTGGGATTACGATCCCTTTTGCTTTTGTAGTTGTTAATCATTACGCAAAACGCATGCCGCTCTAAGAGTATGGATGCTCAGAGTAACTGCCCTAACAACGCACTCTTTTGTTATGTCCAGCGCTAAAACATAATACACGCTCACTATACTGGGTTTTTATTCCATTCTTAAAGGCGGACCACACAACAATTCAGAAAAGAACATAAACATAACACAAAGAAACAGTTATTTTGAAACATAGTATTCAAAAAAATTAACATTGAAATGCATATATTGCATCTATATACTACACATATCTATTAAGATAGTGATTTAAAGCACCTCTCATAATTTTGCATATGGCGATTCCGTTATCATGAGCGTATTTGAGTAATAGTGATAACGATAGCGCACGAATTATGGAGCACTGCAATCGTACACATGGGTTGTTTTCGGCGTATCGCTACACTGCTTCGCGATTTGCATCTGTCTCTTTCCGAAAATTTTTTCTGCGTTTCTGCGTCATTCGACTCCGGTCAAAGTAGATGTTTTTGAAAGTCACGGTTTGGATTTTGAAAGGACTTCCAAGTTTCATTGCAACGGGAGTGTGCGAGCTAAATCCTCCATGAATATGCATTGATAAAAAATGAGAAAATAAGCCATATATACAACGAATAAGAGTTAGCATAAGATAAAAACGCGAGAAGAATGAGCATGGAGAACGACTGCTGGTAATTGAACACAGTTATCTGAAGTACTCTGTTATGCAGAAGGTATACTGCATAAAGCTATTTGATTCTATGCTAATGAATCAGATACTGTAGAGATAAAATTTGTACCCTAGAAACACCACCAGTCGTCTTCCGCACTAAACGTGCGGAAAACGAAGCCCAGAAATTTATTAGATCATCTATAAATTGCAATTAAAAATGATCAATGAAAAATAAAAGAAAGAAGAATAATTTGGCATTATAAACTACTCCCGTCTTCCATTGCCAAATTTCACAAATGATCATACCGGAAGGAACGAACGACTTGCATACGCATAGGATATGATACGTATTAGATAAGATAGGAAAGATTTATTTTTAACCGTAAAGCAATGCCACCTTTGAACAATTAATGAAAGCATGTATAGAAATGAAAGATATTTCTAAGCTCATTAAAACGCAACGCAATGCTCAGCGCAACATAAAAATACAAATGAATGGTGTGTTTGATGATAAATGCAGGGTAAATAATCGTTGGATGATAATGAGGTCCGTTTCAAATAAACAGAGGAGAGGCAACGGAAAAATGAAATTAATTTTAAAAACATACGAAATTCCTTTTAAACACAAGGCTCGTTTTGTAGAAGATGGCAAATAGTCACGTCACCAAAGTATAAAAGGTTCAATATTATAAGCTTAAAATAAATGAAGGGCGGATAACGCTCCTAAACAAGTAGGATAAGTCAGCGTAAGTGTAAACCACTTGCTAACATCGTTCGAGCATATAGGCATTGTTGTGTTATTTGTCGTTCATTTATATGAGACCTGGATGTTTCCGAAATAATATTCTCACAAATAAAAAAAATTGAAAGTACTCCCAAAAATATCACGGCATTTTTGCATCTGTAATAAAAAACTGAATTCAACGCAAATAATGATCAAATATTGTGTCATATGTTTCAGCCCTTTCAAGCTGGGGTCATCGTCCAGCTGCTGGAGGAATCCCGTTATGAACCCATGTTCGGTAATGTTGAATGACTTAATCGTTTTAAACGATACTTGTAAGTCCGGATAAAACTTCTGACCGGTTCTGTAGTTCTAAATCTATGCTCTATTTACATTCAGGCCGTCACAATTGCTTTCTGTATTCAAATGTAAATGAATAGAATTCCTGTGCCGTTAACTATGGTGAGATAGGTAATGAATGATATCTTTGGAAGGGAGCAATGAAGGGGTACATTCTAATGGACGGTTGTAGGAACACGCGTACATATTCAATTAAGTAATCTACATCTACATAATACCCCGCGAGCCGCCGCATGGGCGTGAGGCAGGGGTTGTCAGGTCACCAGCCGTGTAAAGATGTAAGGTTTTTGGAAATGATATGGTGACATGTATTATAGGAGTTTATTTAGTGGAGCTCAATTATTATTGTGGTCACTTATTGTTCGCGGAAAGTACGAGTTTTCGTATCTATCTGTTCGACAGTATATCTCTCTTATTTTATCGCATCTGTAAGACCTAGAGATGTGGTGAGGAGTCATGATAATACTCTCTGTGCCGCTCTGAAAAATATCAGTTCTGAATTTCTTAAGCAACCTAAACCTAGTGTGTAGCCTCCGAGTCTCTAGGGGCTCCCGCCTTAATCCCTCCAAAAGTTTTGAGACACTATATGAACGCTCGCAGCAGTTATGTGACCCTTAAGCCATGGATACCGTTCAACAAGTGTTGCAGAAACATTCGATCTGTATATTGGCTTCTGAAATAGTCTCATAGCTTAAGAAATATGATTGTGATTTCCATAAGTAGCCACGATTGCGGACGCTAAATGAATCGCTAAGAGATTCAATTCCTTGATATAAGAGCAACAGTGTGACGAATGACTAGTTTGTTTATTCAAAATGACTGATTATTAACGCTAAATTATGTAAATACTCGTTACGCCAACTCACAAATATACTTAGGATAATCATTCCGCAATATTATCCAGCCTTTGAAGAGTTGGAAATAGATTCCAAGTACTTAATTATTTGTAGAAAAGTTATGAATCTGGTTGGTGGGTTCCTGTATCCAGGATCTTCTCATAAGATCCACAACTTATCCACATAATACAAGCAATGTATCACATATCTATAGATTCCATAACCAAATGATCTTGCAATCGGACATAAGTCAATGCGATGGCCGGAATCGGATGAAGAGTAACAAGGCAACGACATTACATAGAATTTCATACTTGTTCATA
Source organism: Ceriagrion tenellum (assembly GCA_963169105.1). Lineage (NCBI taxonomy): Eukaryota > Metazoa > Arthropoda > Insecta > Odonata > Coenagrionidae > Ceriagrion > Ceriagrion tenellum. The sequence goes on along the minus strand of OY720640.1, from coordinate 141,024,378 downwards.
TTTTCTCCACGGCCGTTGAGTAATAGAAGAAATGAAAAATGCGCATAACTTTTACAATACCACAGTACAAAGAAAACTGGCACGGCCCGGGTTTCAGTGCATGAGCAACATCTTTCTGTGTATGAGCACCATCTTCAGTGCACGAGCACCATCTTCAGGTGAAACCCGGGTCTTGCCAGCTTTCTTTATATTGAATATTGTAAAAGTTATACACATTTTATATAAGATTTCAAATTTTCCTGGCGAATCGTATAAATGAAGTTTTCTCGGGCTTCACACCAGGTTACACAGTGTTTAAATGTCAACGTTTCTGTGGCTGAGTCCGCCACCGTCTTTAGGGCACAAACTGATTTTTTTAAATACAGGGGAAAAATTAATTTTTGAAAATTAATTTATTAGTATTTAAAAATGTCAGTTTGTGCCCTGAAGACGGTGGCGGACTCAGCCACAGAAACGTTGACATTTAAACACTGTGTAACCTGGTGTGAAGCCCGAGAAAACTTCATTTATACACATTTTTTTATTGATAAAATCCATGCCACCAAGTTACCGGTGATCTTGTTTTATTTGAATCGGAGAAACCAAAATGCAAAAGATTTGACTGGGGTGCGATAGGAGGCGAAAAGGAGGTTGGGTGCAAGGGCCGGCTCGTCCAATCGACGATTCGCATCTCTCGGCCACCTCCTGGTCCGCCCCTTGCCGACCGCCTCATCACACCACTGACCCCTCGCGTGCGTGATGCGAGGTTCGGGTAGGAGCTGACTGGTGAGCGGGCGGGGAGGGGTTGTTGTATTGTCATGGACTAGGGGCGATCGGAGGGGGCAGGGCGGGGCGAGTGGGAGGGGGGGCGAGAGGAGGTGGTTTGAAAAAGGAGGGGCGCGAGCGAATTTACTTTGCGGCGGGGCGTTACTCTGGCGCCCTTGAACTTCCCCAAAAGTTGTTCGACCTGTTGCTTCCGCCTTCCTTCCTCCGTATGTTTCCTTCTCTCTTCCTTTCGTACCTCCGCTTTGCGCTGTCCCATCGCTGCGCGCCGCGCACTGCTTGAGATATGGGCTGAAAACTCGAGAGTGGGGTTGAGGGGGAGGGTCCATTGTTGCAATCGGGGAGGGGGGCGGCGTTGTTTGTCGGGGGAAGGGGAAGTCGGGAGCCGATTCGAACAGCACACAACGGTCGCCACCCAACTTTCCTGCTTTGCACTCAAGAGTTTGATTTCTTTATTTCTCATCCCTCCATCAAGCGGGAGCAGGAAATCGCGGTGGAACCACTTGTATGAAGATTGCACCTCTTCGATCGGATTAGGTTTTTGCGATCTGAGAATGGGTGGGGGGAGGAAGGAGGGGTGGGCTCAGGTCGTGCATTGTTCCTCGGATGTTTCGTTTCGTGCTCGCAGTCAGGGGTTCGATAAACTACCGATAAGCAACTCTTGCAACGCGCCAAGTTTTCATCTCGTCTTGTGCTGCCCTTTTTCTGTTTTCTCTCCACTCGAAATAGAATATTTGAGGTTGTTGGAGTGATTTTCGTGCGCATATTTGCGTGAAAATTTGCATACGTTTCATCTTTGGCGGTATCTATGAATAGAGGGGTAAAATTGCCACATACTGATTTGTTATTTTTGAATATTTAATGCTATTTTAACTTAGCCTTAAGGGATATGGTATATGTTTCTAGGTAACAGGATTAGATATGCTCAATTTTCTTCTAATCGCTGAATAACACATTACTTTCAATTAGAATTTGTTGTAACAAATATCAAGGTGTCACTGCGGGTCCTACATTCGATAACAACGTAATTAAATGTAATACCATCTAAATTTCGAGGAACACGGCAAAAAATCAAGTCGTAACATGCATTAATGAAAGAGAAATAAAAAAAATAATTCTTGAAACATTTTCATTACTGCCTGTAATGTAATTTATAATGCCTAAAACTTACGCACTTAAGTGATATTTGGCCTATAAATTTTTTCTGCTTGCATAGAAAGGAGTTGAAATTTGCACTCAGTGATCCACGTTGGCCTCCCCTTCCACCTTACAAAGGCGCCAGATGTATTAGGCATCTTGTGAAAGCAGTCTAGCTGGAAATTATTCTCAATCTGTCACTAATGTTGCTGCAAATTTCTGTTTTCGTCCATGAATGCGCGGCGTTTCCTATCACTTGAATGGGGACTGTTTCGCTCCGACCGCGGTGTCCAGAGTTCGATGAAAGATGACACCATTTAAGGTAGTGCACGCGAGATATTTGCCTGATCATAATAGAGACCATATTCGATTATACGTTTTAATTTCACCTACAGTTGGATACATTAATTAAATATTGCATTAATAATGGTGCAATAATATAGTTTTACATGACAGAAACTGTAAGTGACCAAATGAAAATATCTAAATAAGCCTTTAACTTGACTCATTTTTTTCACGCGGTACGTTTGAAACTCCATCAAAACGGAAAGTTTATTGTGATTCCGCACAATTTACTGCGGTGACAATATGATTAATTTTCAAAAATAGTTGAGTAAACACACAAACTACACAATTTTGATTTTTTGACGAGATCCAGGTGTTAAAAATTCCTCATTTGTTAAATAAGGTCTCTCTGGAGTACCATTTCCCATGTAAAAGGGTTGGTATTTTTTGGCGAATAACTCGGAAATTAGTCGGCAAGAGGTGGAATTTTGGTGTCAATGGAAGGGTGATATGTTTTTCTTTCAAATGAGACCAAATTTATTGATTTCTAGGTAATGTGATATTTCGCTCGAAATACCTTAAGGCTCTTTGATGATAAGTCTTCGCGGGGTAATTATTCTGCGGTGTAACTTAAATCTTAAATCACGAAATCCCTTGGCCCAACTTACTTCTTCAATGCGTAAATTTCACTGGGAAACTTACACTGTGCGAGGAGAACTATAGCCTCGAATACAACCAACACTAGGATTCATCGGCGAGTGAATATTTTAGAAAAACACGGTTTTCCAGGTAAACGAATGGAATGGTATTATACTAACTGACATGAGCTTGAGAGACAGCTCTTCCAACGGCGCTTTTATGCTGATAATGGAAATACGGACGAATAATATAGTTTAAAGATAGGTGTTAGAGCGCAATTTTTTCGTCAAATGCTTTTTCTTCAAAAATTAATTTAAGAATATAAGTACATACTAGTGAAGACAAAGATGCAGAGGCTGGGGGTAGACATATTGGGAGTCAGAGAGATCAAGTGAACGGGGGCAGGCGACAACTGGAACGACGGATATCGAGTGATGTATTCGGGAGACGACAAGAGGATAGCAGGTGTTGGCATCATTGAAGAGACAATAGGGCCAAATTATTGTGTGTAGTGAGAGTCTATCTAGCTGCACAGCGAGAGAATTCTGACAGTGAAGCTGGAAGCAGATCCCACGGTAATCTTATGAAAATGGGGATGGGGTTAGCATGGTGGCTAGAGTACTCGCCTACCACACGGGCGGCCAGAGTTCAAATCCCTACAGAGGCGGATGTTTTTCAGAGGGAACCCGATCCCTACTTGAGTGTCTTGTGGAGGGCACTTCAAGTACCGTCTGTCAGATGAGACGTTAAACCGTGGTCCCCTTGGCGCCTTTCGTTAAGAGCAGGCTAATGCCAACGCCGGGTTTCTATCCATCCTTCCTCCCTTACCTATCCACAATGGCACAAATGATCTTAGCAGTCGGTCGCCTCCCCAAATATCCAATCCAATCTTATGATAATGGTGGACTGGACGCAGGTTGGGGATGGAAAGGAGGGAAACGGGGTGAGGAGTTTTTGAATAACCCTTGAAGAGCTTATTGTACTTACTGAGGTGGTTACCCTTTTTAAATTTTTGCTGAGAAAAATTCCTCTGCCTATTTTCAAGACCTCTAAGTCGGAAAAGATTGAAGGCCAAATATTCGGTACCCCTCCCCCTCGTCAAGTGTGACGGAATTTAAATTTAATATAAATAAAGATACCTTTCCTTTCCTAAATGAAATATTTTATAATCCGCAAAATTCATTTTCATAATTTCGATTCTTAGACAAAAAATTTTTTTAGTGGAAAAACATAAAATTCTTCGTAATCAGTTATAACCGTCATCGGATTCTACTAGAGAATGCGAATTTTATGTTGGAACATTCTTCAATGAATGTTCCAATGAATCAAAATTTTTATGAGTTGTAGATACACATGTCGGACAACTGAAGACCCGAATTTGCTATGATGCAGCTAAGTGGAGTCATCCATAATTTCAAGTCCTCTGTATGCAACGTCTGTAATCCTATGCAGGATACACTACACCAACAGAATACCTCCGTCGACTTGTTTGATAATCTTCCGTCACACTAAATTCTATATCCCCGTCAACGAAGCGTGGCATTCTCAAAAATGCTTCTCTTATGATAAAAGCTACTTAACATCTCCAACTTTGGGACTCTGCCTACCCCGGAAGGGAACGGCGTGATTGGTATGTATGTATCTATACACTTAGTCAAGATAGAGCATTTTATAGATTATTGTGGAATCGTGATCGGTCTTGAATAACGTCTGTTGACATAACAGCTTTGCTTTAATCCCACATTTTAATGTTCATGTGGTGAATTTCTGGTTTTGCTAGACAGCATTGTTTGTGGAATACGTGCAAATTCCTGATACTGTGTTCTTAATTATTTTTTTCTATATAATGAGTGGTAACGAAACAGGTGAATTAGAGTGAACTGAATGGTGCGAGAGGGAGAGGTAGGCCGAGGAAGTTGTGGTTGAATGTGGTTGAGGAAATTCTTAGGAGGAGGAATATTAGGAGTCTTAAAAACAGGAGAGCGTGTATGAAACAGTGTATGGGGATAAATGAGGCTAAAGAGGTTTGCAAGGATTGGTCAATATGGAGGAAATTATTGAAGCAGAGTTAGGTGTACAAATATGTATTTCTGAGTAAAACTTTGTGACTGTGCCTACCCCGGAAGGGAACGGCGTGATTGGTATGTATGTAACATTTCCAATTGATTCGGCATTGGACATTTTTTTCTCTATATATTCATATGAGACTCAATTCATCAGTGATCTAGGGGATGCTTCACCAAAAACGTATAATTTTGGTCAATTTTACGATGTCTTCGTGAAAACTCGAAGGGAAAACAAAGTTTGCTTGAAAGAGTAAGAATCTTTATAACTTTATTCATGTCTTCGTGGGTTTTACACTAGGTTAGGTACTGGTTGACTCAAGTCTGCATGAATGCCTCCATTATAGTCCTCAGGGCATGTCAGTTTACAAATCCTGCATCCCACATATATGCCAACGGCTCGGTTCAGGTTTTACCCATTTCAACCGTTGGCATTTTGACCTGACCCGAGATATTGCCGTAAATGCAGGATTCAGGATTTGCCAACTGACTTGCTCCGAGAACTATGGCGGAGGCAGTCATCGCAACGTCGACCAACAAATACCTGACCAACTGAAAAACCTGCGAAGACTTCATTATCATTTTATGCCGGAAAAGTACCAAATCATCATTTAATCTTTATAGTATTTTCTTTTGTTGATGTTCGTTTCGACTTCGTACACCGGATACATCAAATATAACGCAGCAAAAGAATAATTATATTACAGGTGAATAAAATCAACTCAATTCGCGCATTTTCCTATGGGAAGTGAATTATGGGACCAACAGAGAGATAAACCTTTCCCTCCATATTCAAAATTTTTAATCTTCGCATCGCGTGGCAACCAACGCCTGTATCTTTTGTGCGATTTTTGATTTACAGCCTTGCAGACTTCATTCCTCTCTTGTTTGCCCCATTAATGTTCAATTTATCCTCGTCGGAAGAAAGTTGCTCCGAATAAACCATATCCCGCCTTCCAATCGCCTTCTCACCCCCATCACCCACCATCCAGCCTCCACTCCATTCGGTACATTTAGCTCCTGACTGCTTTGATCTGGTTGGGGGTTGTGACTTGTCGGAATGCATCGTTTAATGTCAGAGTGAACGTCTGCCTTTCTGTGCATTTGCGAAACCTTCGAACCAGCGCGCGGTTTCATATTTTACGCACTTTCGATGAGGTGAAGGATGCGCGTCTCTCGAGCGAAGGCAAGCCTGCTCCCATCATCCATCTTACTCTCTTCTTTCGGTCCATCGGTCACTATGGAGCTCAACGAGAGACGGCTGCGGCGCGCAAGAAACAAGCGAGGGCGAATCTCGCGCGCTTCATATATTATTACGTGCGCTGGAGTCGGTCTTCAGACAACTTTCGGTGACTTCAACGCCAGTCGAGCGGTCGGAAATTTAAGACTCCCGCGAAGTAAAAAGGCTGTCCGGGAAATACTTAATTTCCTAGGAAACTCTCCATCAAATGCACTATGACCAAATAAAACATGTGCTGCAGATTTTGGACGTGTTTTTGAAGCAAGCACGAATAAGGAGAGCATTTTATTATGTGAGAGGAGGTGCAATATGTTACGTTTTCATTCGAGGACCCGACTACATGAATGTATTCGAATTAGTAATATCTCTAGGCAATGGACTTGCATCTGCATCTTCGGCTCTTCAAAAATGTATTTGCTTTTTGCTAATAACCACGTCAGTAAATTATGTTCTCTTCAAACAGAGGAAAGGAACCAGTACTGCACGAACAAGACTCGAGATCAAATTTAGATTGCCTAAAAAACTCGTAAATATTGACTGCCATGAATGTAAATAGTTAGGTGTAATGTGAGCTTACATTGGTAATTTTCCATTAAGTGACAGAATTTTTATCAGACAATCTCTTTTCATTATCCGTAAAGATTGTTACGGTAGTATAAATGCTGGATATGCTCTCATTGGCTCATAGTTGTTTTTTTTCCTGGAATCTTATCGACATCTAGGCTGTGGCCTGAATCTGCATTGACCTGATCGACGGCTTCATCTAAAAAATAAGAAGGAACCGTGGGAAAATTATCCCCTACTGCCAAGACTTGAGGTGGTTTCATACTTGACAATAAATCGATGAGCGTACATAAAAAGTGAAATAAGCGTATTCATTGTGGAAACTGCGACATCTGCTTTTCGCCATCATCATTGATTTTTTAATTCAGGAGAAGGATGCATTCTCATCTTGAAGTTATAATCTTGGGTTCTCTCTCATCGATACTTGTCGCGGAAACACTGGATGAAGAACGTTGATGCGCGGAGAGGAGAGGGCAGATTCAACTATGTTAACGACATTCCGATGATGATTCATTAAAATCCATGGAATGGTAACATTCCATCGAGTTAGTTCGTCAGCATGGCGCAAGTGTTTTCAAGCGCGGGTGCAGAAAAACGCCATTACTCCCTCTTCTCATTCATGTGTATTTCATGGATATTTTTGTTTTGTTTGTATTACATTAGCTTAATCTGTCTGTAGGTTTTCGCAGGTTTTTCACACTCCCCTTAATGTGTGTGTGTGTTTTCCTGCAGTGGTTTTTTCGACAAAGATAATCTCTTCCTTACTTCCTTACGTTTTTCCCACAAATGTATATATATTTCTTCACACTTATTTCATGTATTTATCTGACGAAGGGTTAGATGGAAGAAGGGACTGCTATAGTCTCAATCTCGCCCCAATTAAGACGCCTTATTATTGTTATTGTTATTCTCTTCGAACGAAAACCAAATGCTCAGGCAGACACCAAATTAGTGCATCACATCCATATCTTCTCTTCCTAGTGCCAGTGGTCCAGCATTAACTGTTGACGACGGACAGATCGGTTTTCTTCGCACTCGTCTCAGAGGTGGTGGGAAGTTGCAAAAGGGGGTGGAGGGGAAGATTTGGAAGAGGGGGGGGGGTGAAATCACTTGGCAAACTGGGCTTTGCCCGCTCACTTCTCCTCCGGTACACTACCAATAACTCAGTGCGATATCGGAATCCATCTAAATTGCTGAGCAGACATCATATTATTGATTTCCTCATCTGGAAAAGAAATAAATCAATGAATTGATATCGAAAAGCCATTCATCATTGAAAGCTGGAGATGAATTCATCCTTAAAGGCAGTGCTTCCCAAAGTGGGCGTTATCACTCCCTCGCGGGCGGAAATATACAATAGGGCGGTAGGCAGGAGTCGCTATAGGCAGGGTCTCAACCAATCGTTACTGTACATTCATGCCATGGGGTGAGTAATCTAGCTATCCATTGGATTGGAAATGAGCAAAATTTCATTCTTCTTGTGTTAACTTTATCTTCCTCATTCGGTCGTGCAGTCACTCATTTTAAACTTTACGCTTGCGGGGCAGTAGGTATTGTTTTGTGGGACAAAGGGGTTGGTGGCTGGAAAATTTTCGGAAACACAGCTTTAACGCATGGAAGTCTATTTTTGTGTTTAGTACGTTTCATATCGTACTTCTGCCAGGCAATTTATTTACCATGGAGACGTAAGTACGAACATGAAGTGTACCAATTACTCCGTGTCAATTTATGTCTCCTTCGATGTTACGTTGAGGCTAATGATGGCCGTTGAAAAATTTTTCCCGGTTTATTGCGAATGAAATGGAACAAAGGTGCAAATTTGTGAGATTTTTTGATAATTTAGATGCAACCTATTTTAAAATATCGCGGGTGGGTCAGAAACAATGATACTATAATACCTTGCCGACGTTTCGGAGTGTAATGCACCCCATCATTAGGGCTACACAGAAAAGAATACATGGAGGTACAACAACCATTTCTTAATAAAAGGATCACTTACACAACAATTACAATATAAAATTTAAACATAAAAATCACCTTGGAATTCATAATCATAGGGATTCATCTTCAGCAGATAGAATTTTTAGGACAGATATCTACTGAAGATGAATCCCTACGGTTATCAATTCCAAGGTGATTTTTATGTCTCTCTACGTCAGCCTCCGAAACGTCAGCAAAGTATTTTAGTCTCATTGTTCCTGACCTACCCTTGATGTTATGAAAGTGGTTCTAAATTATGAGGTCGATAGAACAATACTGAATTTAGATATATTTATTCTATTTTGAATATCCATAACAATGCATTTGTTTTTTAAATGATGGCCGAAAAACGAACTTTTAAATTAACACCATGGTAAATAGCGGATTTAAAGTCGTCTCGAATATCTGATTCCGTTTTACGTGTTTTTGATTATCGTTGCACATCTTTAGCACGCATCTCCGACATAAATCGAGGGGTGAATTCACTCGGTGCTTCTCTTTGGCTTTCAGAGTAGCCGGAATGAACTTGGTTGCGGCAAAGAGGAGAACTCATTTTCTAATGCTACCTTAGATACCTCAGAGAATCCTGTGATCCTTTCATGGAACGCCTGGGTACTAAAAGTTGGACGCTCTGGACATTACGTATGTATCCAATAGATTTTATTTTGATACTTTACGATTTAGGAAGTCAAAATCTCTCAATACGCTGAACGGCAGTGTGGTTTGGTTTTACTTTCTCCGAACGATACACTCTTCGCCACTTCTTGAATCTTATTTTAATTTATATAAATTTTATTTTATCCTCTCTACCCCGAATACAGCATATTAGGGCAATATTTGTCGGTTATATAACAACGACATCAACAGACGAACTGCACTGAGTAGAGATAATTTCACTCAGGCGGGATTCGAACTCGCGACCCACGGCTTAGTGGGCGTGGATTTTCCCCATCGCCACTGGGGCCGACATAAATGTGACTGGGGCCGACTTATGTTAATGAAGCGTTCTTGACCTTCATTCATTGCACTATTCCACCAGCTTGATCGGTAGGTTGTTGAGCAGTACTTGTTCTAACGTTCTATTTTTTGGCATATTGTTCTTCTTTCCTTTCGCCGTGACCCACCGTTAGATCCCTCTTAAAACCCTCATATAATGCGACGCATTAGACGACGCACACCCTCGTCTTTTCCTGTTCCATTCCTTTGACCAAGCTCATCTCGAGCCTAATTCTCCCAGAAGTTGTGCCCTGTTGAACGTGTGTGAGTGAGTGATTTTTGAGTACTTGTGAGAGTGATTTTTTGGTGTGTTTGTGATCATAACTCTGGCATCCTTAACGTGGTCTCTAAAGCCCAGTGAATGAACCCAATTGGATTGAGTGTGTATATCTGTGAGTGGCCACTGGCGAGGAATTAACGTTCCCGTAAACCTTCACAAGGGTTCAATGGTATCAGGCTAAACTATGTGGAAGTTGATATTCACAAATGAAAAAACGACTTCCTTTTCTTCCACTGATTTATTTTTACGGTACGACATGTTTCGACACATAGAGGTACTTGGAAAGGTACTTGAAAATCACCTCTATGTGTCGAAACATGTCGTGCCGAAAAAATAAATCAGTGGAAGAAAACGAAGTCGTTTTTTCATTTGTCTTCACAAGGGTATTCTGGTTGAGAGGCTGTGATTGGTCACTGACGCTACCGTCAAAACCAACACAGTAAATGTTTTCTGTTCTATCTTTCGACGAGTGGTGCCAACAGTTACGGCCATTGGAGAAATATTCTCACCCTATTTTGTCATTTCTACGAGGACTTAAGAGCTCAAGTTTCTTTGATTTTAACCATCATATATTCTTGGTCTTCTTATTTATTCCAGAATTCTTATTTTGGAAGAAATAAGAAGAGGTCCTCTTCCTTCCTCTTCCTCTCTTCCCCAGTGTTCTCCCCTCTATTGATTACCCTCTTCAGTATTCCCTCTTCTTTCATATCCTCCTCGTTTGTCCTTCTCGCCACCCAGCTCGCTCTTTCCATCCTTCTCTACACGCCCTCCTATAAAATAGGCTGTGCTAATCTTTATTCCTCAACGGCCTAAATTTTAAGCCGCATAAGTTTTATGGCGAAAGTCTGGCAAATGGGAGAATTCAAAGCTTCGATAATGCCAAGTATTATAACTCAGCATGAAGGGAGAGTGTGGGCAGTCAAGTCATATGAGCCGCTAGTATTACAGAAAATGAAAGAAATATTTGTGCAGATAAATTCGGTGAACTGGGTTGGAGTAATAGCTGAACGCGTTGGTTTTTTTGAGAGAGTGCTTGACGTTTGGCGTCATATGGTCAAATCTCATCTGTATCTTACCTTAGCCATTTAATAACATCTGTAATCCTCTGACTTACTAATTTAATTTTTAACGTAGGTAAATAAATTCACTGTCATTTATTATGTCCATTCCTTATTGCATTGACGGCGGAGTACTTAATGCTGTCTTTAGTAACTCATGACAGCTTTCAATCTCTCTTTGATTACGTGGTACTCCGTTCTATAAATTTCTGCCTGAAGAGCACGCATTCACGTGATTGGAAAGGCCCATCATCCTTTAAAAGCTCGAATTGCCCGAGAACAAGTGCTCCTCCAGACAGGGTCCACGCTTACGACCTATCAGTTCCGCAATTTTGCGGATTGTTGGGTCGGTGATGAGCACCGGATGTGAAGTTAGAAGGCTGCGAAGAATTGCTTCTGACGAAAGAGGAAGAGCACATATTGAAGCATTAGATTCTTGCATTTGGAGAAAATACTCAAGATAGGGCTGGGGGAAAAGAGGAGAAACCAATTGACGATGAAAACAGGAGAAATGTAGATGTCGTGGGGATCAGGTTGGTGTGGTTGTCTAGAGTACTCGCCTACCGGACGGACGGCCAGGGTTCAAAGCCCTGCAGAAGAGGATGTTTTTCAGAGGGAACCTGATCCCTACTTGATTGTCTTGTGGAAGGAACTTCAAATACAGTACTCCGTCTGTCGGATGATACGTTAACACGTTTAGCGCTCAAGGACGTTCTAGAAAGTCCACGTTCAAGCCATTCTTTACGGCCGGCCAGCGGACTCAAGTCACTCGTAAGGCGATTGTAATTTCACTGGAGTCATAGCTTAGGCTTTAACCTTTTCTACGGTGGGCTGCGTTTTGGAATACAATGCTTGGTTACATAAAGGCTACATTTTAAACTTTTTCAATTTTTGTGGTTTGATACGTTAGATTAGAAGTGTATCTTGGATGTTTTTATCATTTTTCTTTCGTTTTTGTTCATCATGATTAGATTTTATTATATCGATTTGACAAATGTGGGATTCAGATTAATAAAACATTGGCCTTTAACTAACACACCGTGTGTTCGAATCCCGTTGCGAGTGTATATATTGTAGCTGTAATGTTACCCATATATGATATGGTTCGATGTAACTTATATCCTTGGTGCATATAAATCAATCCATAAAATAAATTAAGATTATTGAATCTGCAGCTAAATCTACAGCATTCTACAATACTTTTTGATACCGTTTCTACTACACTCGGAGCCAATGTTAAGGTGTATGGTAGGGGGTGCTATAGCATCTGCTCTTGTATGTATTTTTCTACGTCCACAATTTTTATTCAATCTATTCACACATATATTCCTTATTAACGGAATCTATACAGTAATGAAGAAAAGCAAATAGTCACAATATAGTGAATGATATAATGTATTAATAATAATAGCAAATAATAAAATGTAAAAAAATCTTTCTTTTGACGGTTGATGTCAGTTGCTCCCTAATTTCCAATGTATGCATTACAACGTCAGGTTTCTAGTACCAATTATGAATTTTTAGCTTCTCAGGTGGCAATTTCGTTTTGTATTTATAATGTGGATATTACTGTTAAATTTTATTCAATTTTTACCATTATATCTTCCACATATTATATTTTCTTCGTCTTTGCAATTGTAAAGCTCTTTTTCACCGTGGTCTCGTAGCAGATTGGCGATTCATTTGTCAGTGTATAAAAAACATTTTTGATAAAGAGGATCGAGTTTGAACTACTCGCTAATACATTTATTTGGGATTTCATTATTCTTCTAAAATATTGATCTTTCGATTTAATGAACTTCTTAGTGGTGCACCTCCTATTTCGCAACCACTATAAATGCTGCACACATGCTAAATTAGCTGAACTGTAAATTAAAATTTAAACGTAAAAGAATTAACCGTAATGGTGGAGTGAAAAAGTCTTTGAGAAACAAAAGAATTAATGCACAAGGTACTATAATCATTTCATTTTAAGTTACTCTTATGTCAAATACAGGGAAAAACCTTCCCGGTGAAAATGAATATAGTCAACTCCATTTACTCTGTTGTATTTTTTAAAATTTTCATTTTATTGTAGAACTGCCATTGTAGATAACTTTAAAACGTGTCATCCCTCAGATAGTTCCATAGTGTTCATTGACAGTTGTTTATCAAAAAATCGGTGCGCAATTTGATGAGAAACTTCAACTTCCCTTTTTTACTCATGAACGCATTTCTGTGTTCGACATTTCTCTTCACAATAGTACTGTTGGTACTCTACAACAGCTGATAAGGACAGTTCATGAATCATTCCGAATGCAAATCTAAGAATGAATGAATCTATGCCATGATTATTTTGTTCAAAACCGTTAACCACTCTGTTGTCTCAGCTGTCTTCCAAGCTAGATGCCTATCACCCCCGACCGTGACATTGTTCTGTCATGCACTTTACTCCTTGTTACCCTCGTTCATCCCTCACCAAGGGATCCCCACCCACCCTCCGTCTCCGCGGTAGCCGTTCGCCGATGACTGCCGTTCATCCACACCCAGCCTTCCTTCAGGCCAGTCCTAGTGATTCAGTCATTGCAAAACATTCTCGAAGGCCTCTCCTGAGATAATCCCTCCACTCTTTACGGAGCCCCACCATACACCCCCACCATCGGCCAACTCTCTCCGTGACCAGTGCGTGGTCAATCCTCTGAGCCCTTCCCCATATCCCTCCCTCGCTCCATGGGGAGTCTCACACAACCGCCGGCAGCCCTTCAAATCCAAATTCTCTCTGCCCCTTCCGTCTCCTTCCGTCCACTTTTCCTTTCTACCCAAAAATACTTAGCCAACCACCCCTAAACTGATACATATATCCATGGATGTGACGATATATTTTCTTGAAGACAATTTTTCTGCGGTATAAATACATTGGAATACCTTTGTCAATTGTAGAACACTACAAATTTGGTGACATTATCCTCATCAATATGAAATAGACGACGCAAAATCGAAAATGCCAAGAGTGCCAAGCGAGGAATTAGGACGGACAATCCCACAAATTGCGTGGCTTGTGAGGGAAACCCATAATTATGCGTTGTACTTTGCTTCATAAATTATCACAGGGACATCAAATACTGAAATTATGTAAATGTTGATTGTAGCTTAAAAAACAAATTTCTATGCAGATGTATTTTTATGATTATGATTTTCGTCGGTGATTTTAAGTTTTAAAAATGACTGCAGGAATTTTGTACTTCTTTGATATCAGCGCAATATTTTATAACTGAGAGGATTAAATGAGTGCAAAGTGTAAGAAGAGTTTACAAATTGGATATACTCGTGAAATTATGAGCTTAACGGCAATTAATGTTTGTTATTCATTTATTAGACGTAAAATCGTTGACGGGGAAATGCTGAAAATGCATGCAACCCTCACAACAACCGCAGGACGTGGCGCAGGACGTTCTAGAACTTCCAAAGTTTAAGCAGTTACACCGAAAGAAAAATATTCTAAAATGTAGAGGACAGTTCCTATTTCCAAATCTTCTCAAAATTTCCTCTTACTTATAGAATATTCCTCTTCCCTTAAGAGGATCTATGTTTGCATTCTAGATGACGTTCCTCTCCCAATATTCCTCTCAATTCAAGATTATTATTCTTGGATTGAGAGAAATAAAAGGATTAAAAGTAAGATGTCATGTATGAAGTGAAAAGAAACACAGGGTTGACATCCAGAATCAACAGAAGTGCTGTAGTCTTTTAAACCGTAATTAGCGGAGATGATTTGTGCGTGCAAAATGGCATCGTGCTCTGAGTATGGCTCCCAAAACAGAATAAATCAGAAATATAAACAACAGTTCTAGAGTTCTAGTTCCAGTAGAGGAATTTTTGAGAGGATTGCTCTTAAAAGTAGAGGAAATTTTGAGAGGAATCCTCTGGATTGTAGACGAAATTACCTTCTCTACTGAATACGATCCTCTAAGTATGAGAGGATTCCTCTCTGGACAGGAAATTCCTTTAATACTTAGAGGAATACTTTGGTTACCCTATAATAGCAAAAAATCCGCTAATATATAGAGGATTTCGCTAATTTTTAGAATACTTTTTTTCGGTGTATAATAACAAAAAATAGGCTCCGAAAATTAAAATTTTTAGTGACATGTGTCTTATTTCATCGTGCTGAATGTAAATATGCAAAAAACTGAACTTCGTCACCGGGAAGGTATCACAATTTATGCCTTAGCGTTGAAAGGGTTAAACCGTGGTCCCCTTGGCGCCTTTCGTTAAGAGCAGGCTAATGCCGACGATGGGTTTCTCTCCACCTTTCCTCCCTTACCTATCTCCTATGGCGCAAATGACCTCAGCCGTCGGTCGCCTCCCCAAACATCCAATTCAATCCTGTAAATGTCCTTTTGAGATGGGGAATGTGAGCATGTTAAATGCATTAAAAAACGCTCACGCGGGACGTATCGCGTCGGCTCTGAATGCTGACATTTAAATGGGTCGTATTTTGTGAAGGAAGTAGGAGGTGTTGCCATTGGGTTTCATGAAGAGCCTTTGAAAAGATGGAGGAGAAAATAGTCACGATCATTAAAAAGAACCTATAAAAAGAACTTACGGCGAAATTTGTATAATTTTTATATCACTAAGCATAATATATTAACAATTAAGGACACGCCCCCAGTTTTACTTGAGAGGAAAATCATAAATTCTCATCAATTAAATACAGGAGAGAAATGCTATAGATATAGGAGTCACCTAAAAGACGTTGAATTGGCTGTAAATATACATTTGCATATATCCTGAATGAAAAGTGAAGTATATGAGGTTTTGATTTTGCCTTTTAACAATAAGAAAATCGAAATAATTATCTTTAAATATTGTTCACTTCTTGTCATGTTATCTGAGTTTCATGGAAGGGAAAAGGGTCCACGTTGTGAGCACAGTTGAATCGGCGAGGAGTGAAAAGACTTGATTGTACGCTTATTCACTCACGCTATGCTTTTCACGCATCTAATTCTACACCTAGGACCGACAAAGCACAAGTATCTTCAACAGGTAGATACTGTCTATTGCCTTCCTTAGTTTGTCGGAGCTTTGCTTGGCAATCTGCTTTATTTACTCTCCTAGGTGTGCCATCAACGGAGACCTTGTGTGTTTAATGCGACGAATTTTCACCAGTTGAATAATGCGAAATTTAAAGATTGTTCGTGCGCACCAGCGTGAGCCCCTTTTGTTATTTTTTGTTCTTGTAAACCTCCCGCCGTCTCCTTTCCCTCGTTTTTCCTTTTTCCGTCCCTGTTTTGTTTGACGAATAAGAGGGCGCTCAAGAAGGTAGAGCCCTGGAGTGTAATATGCCGCCGAGAGTGAGACACTAGATCGCATCGGCAGCAGTGCATGTGGGCATCAAGAAAACGCGTTCTCTCCGGCGATGGTCAGTCGGAGGTGCCGCGACGGAATTAAGTGCGGAGTGCCTCCTCCTGGGACCGGCGTTAACACGACGTGTTATCCTCATTCATTATCAGGTGAGCGTCCTCTTATTCCCCATTCTTTTTCTTTCCCCCTGTTTTTTCATTCCGTATACCCCTTCCTTCCCTTCATCACGCGGTGCGTACGATCCTCCGTGGTCCCGTATGCGTGAGTGTTCAAAGATGGACTACTTGTTTCCATGATTACGGTTAGTTACTTAGAGCCTGTTACTTCCATGATAATTATGGTGTATATAGGATGTAGCAATAAGGTACGGCTGACCTTTGACGACGCATTTCTCTCACATAGAAACTATGTTTTATGGAATTGGGTTCGGAAATGCTTTATTTCCATGTTGGAATTCATTCTCATATGCATCTCTTTGCAGTACATCAATCATGGGAAATACAGGAACAGAACGTACTAGCCTACTAATAAATCTCTTTCGTACAAAAATTCAAAATACTCTCCTTCAGCATTGATTTGTGCATCAATCCGCCGTCACATTGATCCCGCGTGTGCTGATGTATCCATGAGCAATGCGTATGGTTGTCACAGTCTTCCACAATACGGACCTGAAGACTCTCTTCGTCTTGTGCCGGGGTTCGATACCCAAGCACTTTCAAATCCCCCCACAAATAAAAACCTAACGGGGGGATTAGGTTCAAGGAGCGTAAATGACAGGGAATCGGTCCACACCTACCAATCCATCTCTCAGCGAATCCGTTATGTGTTTGAAAAAGAGTTCTAACATGAAAAATAAAGCGATTCCGAACCCACATTCATATAGACACGTTTACTTCATCTACGCGTGAGGAACGTGTCCAGTAAGTTTGGCCGAGCCCTTTCGTTACAAACTTTAAATCTGACAATTGTAAGTTCAGGACACGGATTTTGATTGTTCAAACGTTCAAATTTATGCACTGGTTTCTCTCCATTCATCACGGCAGCTTCAGTTTCATTCAACCCCACTCACATACTTGTCATAAGTCTCCGATTACGCTCAGCACAATAATTTGGAGGTGAATCGTGTCAAGAAAGGTCTCCGATGACGTAAACGCGCCGCATGAAAAATGTAGCGAAAAAAATGTATGTCCGAGCACGCGACGGGTGATTAATGGCTCGTCACGAATGGAAGCGGCGGCGCCCTCTTTCTGTCACACCTTTCCTGGTACGAGGAATTTCGCGCACGACCCGGGGCGCCCTTCAGGTGTTTTATTTTTCTTCGTCGATGGCGTAATGAGCGCGGCCTCCTTTTTTTATTTTTACCTGTTTATCCCCGCCCCCCACCACTATCCTCACACCCTTTTCTCCTCCTCCTCCTCCCTTCCCCCTCCCCTTCCCTCTTCAGCGTCCATTCACTCGACCGACGCAAGCGTCGCGGACGGAGAGTGGGCTGTAGACCCACCCTCTCACGGACGATCCCCTCCTTCCAATCACTCACAGCCTCCTTAAACACCAACCTCCCTCCTCTTCCTCTTCCTCCACGCCCCCACAGCAATCGTGTGCCCCCCCATCTGTAAGATCCGAACGAGAAGCGTCGTGCAGCACTAAATGCGAGAACAGATCTTAGACCAACGACCGAAGGTTCGTCAGCCGTAAGGGTAATTTGGATTATTCAGCGCATTATCTTAGAATTTCGGTGCATTGCATTGTTGCTTAAGGTAGTGCTAGCGAGATAGCTCCCTAATCACAATAGAGACCATATTCGATATATAAGTTTTTATTTCACCAGCTGTGAGAGACACGAATTGAATATTGCATCATTAATGGTGCAATAAAATAGTTTTACATGACAGAAATTGTAAGTAATCAGATGAAAATATCTAAAGAAGTATTTAAATTAACTCATTTATTTCACGCTGTGCGTTTGAAACTCCATCAAAACGGAAGGTTTTTTGTGATCCCGAAGAATTTACTGCGGTTACAATATGATTAATTTTCAAAAATAGTTGAGGAAACGCACAAACTGCACACTGTTGATTTTTTGACGAGATCTAAGCGTAGAGAATGCCTCATTTTTAATATATGGTATCTCTGGAGTGCAAACACGTACCATTTCCCATGTAAAAGGGCTGATATTTTCTGGCAAATATCTCGGAAAGTAATGTGGTAAGGGGTTAAATTTTTGATGTCAATGGAAGGATGATATGTTTTTCTTTAAAATGAGACCAAATTCATTGATTTATAGGCAAAATGATATTTCGCTCAAACTACCTTAAAGACTCTGAAGGTGACTTTGGCTTGGCTGTGTGAGCCAAGACATATACGAAGTTACGATCATCTTTAGTCAGTTTCAAAAAATAACCTGGTTCATCTGATGAAGTGCAACTGCATGGTAGCATGCTCTTCCACGTATCACTCTCCTAGTTTTCAGTCTACCGCGCACTGTTGTCCTGACTGCTTTTGGCCTGCGCCTGGCATCCGGGGGAACGTGCGCGGTTCTGATTTAAACTGGGATGAGTGCTGCGTTCCAGGTGTGGAATCACCTCCTGCCACACACCCTAGTGGTCGCTTGCATGGTATTTTGCAGATTTAGGTGAAATGGGTTATCTATTAATAAACCAAGATTAAGTTACCGATTGGACAGATTATTCCACGAATATTTTTCAATTACCTCATTTTTTCGGCCATAGGAGCCGACTACAGCGCCAATTGCATGGAACAACCGCATTTTAACTTCAATTATGGCAGTATTTCTGATACATTTAAAAAATAATTTAGTAGGAAAGGTTTGCTCCAATTTTAGTTATATTCCATTTCCCAGGACTTTTTGCTTCTAACTAACAATTTAAATTGAAAGATTGTATGTGCTTTCTTGTTCAACTTGACATTTTTCTGCAGTTAATTGTACGATCTCTATAAGAACTCATGCTCGAATCTCCTCTTTCAAAACTGAATTGCTGTTAAACTAGCCTGGAAGTTCTATTTTATTTTCATCTCAGATTATATAACGCACTTCAAAGATGCTATAATAAGTTCTCATAAAATCCGGAAAAAGTGGCCCCGAGGCCAGAGACACCTTAAGGAGGCTATATCACGACTGTGTGAGTCAATGCAAACATTTTTTTCTAACTTATTTCAAATGCGTTTAAAAATCTTTAGCTCGCTGATTTAATGCGTTAGTTATTGAAAAACAAACTGAAGACATAAAAATGACGATTGTTTCACGGAAATATTTATAATTAAAACTTTTTTCTCTCTATTATTTACGGAAAACTTTTCAATAGGCGAAAAGTTCCATGCCGTGAAGAAGCCAACAGAGCCATGGTTGCCGACACCAGAGCCATTTCTGTAGATTCACCAAATTTTTAACTTAAATTTTCGCCGTTATTAGTTAAATACTCAAAAAGTAAGACTCGGGAGTAAGGCTGTGGATATTTCATTTTTAATCATTTTTTCGGAAGTCCTCGTTCTTAATAACAATTTTGCATATAAATGGTATTAGTATTAGATAGAAAAATCCTATTTTCCCATTATCCCATTGCAAACCATGTGATTTTAAATTCAATTGGCGAGCATGACAGTGCGTAGAGGTAACATATTGCTTCTTGAATACATTAGAGGGAAAATACTTCTTAAAGAATCCATTGTATTAATAAAGGGACATTTATATCCATTCTAGGTTGAACCACCATAAAAAATGGAAAGCAATAACATCATCTACATCTACATCTACGTGATACCCTGCGAGCCACCACGAGGGTGAGTGGCAGGGGGTGAAGATCACCAAACATGCACTGTTGACATGCAACTAGGATATTTAATGGAGACATGCTAGATAATATGGTCACATGCAGCTAGATGGTTAGTATCTACATAATTTGAAATGGGTTATTGGTTGTTATTACATGCATCATGCACTACATACTACTCTAACTATATTTCACCTACCTATCCCTTTGCTACGCTGCCTATTGTTCTCTCTTATAGTACGAGGGAAAAATGACATTTTAAATCTATCGGTAGGACAATCTATCTCTCTAATTTTGTTAATATGATCAAACCTAGCATAATACGCAGGGGTTCTCAATATACATATATCTAACGTCATCTGTGAACAACTCTGTTTCGAATTTACTTAAAAGGTTTATCCTAAATGTTAACCTGCGTTCTGATAGTATTTACCATCCTAGTTCTTCTATTAATCTCGTAACACTAATACAATTATCATAACGGCCTTTAACAAACCTAGCAGATCTCCTTTGCACGCGCTCTAATTCTTTTATCATACCTTCCTCGTACGGATCCCATATACTAGCGGCATATTCTAAATGAGGCCTGACAAGTGTAAAATAGCTTCTTTCTCGTACTCTCTCATCGCATTTGCCTAGAACCCTTTTTACGAATCCTAATCTACGGTTTGCTACACTAGTTATCACTGTCTCCAAGAAGTGCCTCAACCTCATCAGGCCTGATTGTTCTATGCAAAGTTTGGTGATAATGATGTCTGTGTGTGACGGATGATATTGTTCGTTTCAACCGCCTCTTGCACCAAGCTCATTTGACCAGCCCGTCCACTTCGGAGACGGTTTATCAACAGAAAGCCCCCAAACCAGGATCTAGGGGTAAGCGTACATAATTTATGATAGAAACCTACATTATATGAACCATCTCGATGGAGTAGTTTATCAATATATAACCAATTCTTAATTTAAAAACACTTTGCATAATATTGATCTCCATTTTTAATTTTGATGTCTTTAATATTTCTTCATCAGGTATTTATCACAGATTCAATGATCGATTTTGTGATAAAGATATCGATGAACCATGAGATTGTTGTGCAAATTATCAATCTTTTTCTGTTTAAATACGATCTGATGAAATAAATTGGCCTGAAATCGCTTGTCCCAAGTTTTCGTCTTCAGATACACCCTACAACCATTTGATCTCCTTCTAATTTGATTACGAGGGGTGTTCAAATGAAAAGGTACGAAACGACACTGAGGGTATAATATAGCCTTTATTCAAAAGTAATCATCAGAGGTCTGAGCACAACTATCCTACTGTTTCATGAGTTGAAGGATTCCCTGTTCCCAGAATTCCTGTGGCTGTGACAAGAGCCAGTCCTCCACTGTTTCCTTCAGTTCGTCGTCCGAGTTGAAGTGATTCCCTTTGAGATGTGTTTTTAACGGACCAAACAGATGGAAGTCGCAGGGCGACATGTCCGGGCTTTATGATGGATGCTCAAGCTGCTCCCACTTGAACTTAGCCATTAAACTGCGAGTGACCCAGGAGACGTGTGGACGCGCGTTATCGTGGAGCAGAATCACTCCCTCCGTGAGCAGCCCAGGCCGCTTGCTCTTGATGGGCTAGCGTAGGCTATGGAGTGTCTCACAGTACACGTCAGTGTGAATGGTTTTTCCGTGCTCGAGGAATTCGATGAGTATCGGTCCTCGGATGTCGAAAAAGACAGTGAGCATCACCTTGCCTGCTGAGGTCAAAGCTTTAAATTTTTAATGGGGAGGTGACGACGTATGCATATCCATTGCATGCTGTCCCGCTTTGCCTCTGGCTCGAAGTGATGGGACGAGCTCTCATCACTGGTGACGATCTACTCCAGGAAAGTGGGGTCTTCATGATACCGGAACAGATGTTGCAATGCTGGCCCCATATGCAGTTTTTTTGCGACTAGTTGAGCATCTTCAGAACCCACTGTACGCACACCTTCCGGTAACCCAACCTGTTGTCCACAATTGTCCACAGTGTGTCACCGCGTCAATGGGACGGAACACACAAGTGCCTGTTTCTCTCCCGCGTCATGTGCGAGCGCCCGTCGCATGCGCACAACCATGCCGGACACACTACATTCGCGTCCCTAGATGTCTCACTACGTTTTCCCAAAGCGGCGTATTCGAATTTCAACCGGTTTGGTTGTTACGTTTCGGTTACGTTACGGTTGTTACGTTACGGTTGTACCTTTTCACTTGAACACCCAAATAGATAATGCTCCATTCACACTACTGCCATATTTTTGATAGTCCGTACCATGGTAGACTGAATTCGTTATATGAATGCACGTTCGTACCACAGTAATATGTTGTTCCTTACGCTGTCAGTTTACAGAGGTAGCGCTCGAGCCGAAATAGGAAATTTTGAATAAAGACTACATTTAAAGTGAAGCAGATGATGTTACGTTATTGAATTCCCGTATTCCTTATTTAGTTCGCTTGCTCTATATTGTTTATCGCGATACCCTGGTGAGGGGGGGAGCACTGTACCTCGTTCATGCTTCGAATGGCAACGGAGTCCATATCACGAAAACTGTTCGGTTCGGTAGCTAAACTTCGGCTATACGAACCCATTAATGGAATCTGGCTTTGGGTTCCGCTCCAAGTGAGAACCCATTGATGGGTTAAGGTGGTTTGAGTGTAATATAATTTTACCTATAAATCAATGAATTTGGTCTCATTTTAAAGAAAAGCATATCACGCTTTCATTGACACAAAAAATTTAACCCCTTACTATATTACTTTCCGAGATATTTGCCTGAAAATATTAGCACTTTTACTGGGAAAAGGGTAAGTATATGCAATCCAGAGAGACCTTATTTGACAAATGAGGCATTTTCTACACTTAGATCTCGTATAAAAATCAACAGTGTGTAGTTGGTGCGTTTTCTCAACTATTTTTGAAAATTAATCATAATGTAACCGAGTAAATTCTTTGGGAGCACAATAAACCTTCCGTTTTGATGAAGTTTCAAACGTAGCGCGTGAAAAAAATGAGTCAAGTTAAAGAATTATTAAGATATTTTCATTTGATTACTTACAATTTCTGTCATCATCATCATCTGGTGTTCTGCCTGCTGGCAGGTCCCGTACACCACTGCTTTCTTCATCCGCTTCTGTCCCGAGCTTCTTTCTTTGCTTGATCATAGCTGATGTTCTTCACCTGATCCACCAATTTAATTCTTCTCCTTCCTCTCTTTTTCTTTCCTTCAATTGAACCCTCAAGTGCCACAGTTATTATACTTTTCCCTCTCATCACATGGCCCAACCAGTTTCCTTTCCTTTTCTTTATTTCTTTTAGGAGCGATCTTCCTTCTTTTACTTTGCTCAAAACCTCTTCATTTCTCATCTTATCTACCCATCTTACTTTTTCCATCCTTCTCCTCATCCAAATTTCATAAGCTTCTATTCTATTCCTTTCCCTCTTACCTAATGTCCACGCTTCACATCCATACATGAAAACGCTCCATGAATAACATTTAGCTAGTCTCTTTCTCAGCTCCAGATCCAGGCTTTTATTGCATAGTAAGTTTTTCTTCTGGCTGAAGGCCTCTTTTGCCATTGCTATCTTTGCTTTTATTTCTGCAATACTTCTCCAGTCGTCTATCACCATCGTTCATAGGAACCGGTAGCTTTTCACTTTTCCTATTACACCTTCATTTATTTTCACACTCGTATAATTTTCACAGTTTACTGGAATCACCTTTATCTTTCCTAGGTTTATCTTCATCCCATATTCCTTCATCGCTTCTTCCAAAACCTTTATCAACCTTTGAAGTTATTGCATATCATCTGCTAATATTACCATGTCATCTGCGAATCTTATACTTCTTATCTTCCTACCTCCAATGCTGACTCCTTCCTCTCTCCCATCAAAAGATTTATGGATCATGTCCTCAACATATATATTGAACAAGATCGGCGACAGACAGCATCCCTGCCTTACTCCTCTACCAAGATCCACCCATTCTGTCATATCCTCTTTTATTTTTAATGCAGCTTTTTGCCTCATATATAATTCTCTAATGAGTTTTCTCTCCTTCCATACCAACCCCTTCTCTTTTAGAATTCCGAACATTTTATTCCATTCAACCCGATCAAAAGCCTTTTCCAGATCAATAAAACAAAGTGCCAATCCTTTTCCTCTCTCTATATACCTTTCTCCAGTTATTCTTAACAGGCCAATGGCGTCCCTTGTTCCTTTTCCTTTCCGGAAACCAAATTGTTCCTCCCCTATATTTTCTTCCATTATTCTTATTAATCTCCTGTTCAAAACTTTCAACATTATTTTGGCTGCATGTGTAATTAGGCCTATTGTTCTATATTCAGTACATTTCCGTGTACCAGGCTTTTTAGGAATCGGTACCATCACTGTTCTTACAAAATCTTGAGGCCATTCACCAGTGTGATATATTTTGTTACACATGTTAACAATTTCCTGCACACCCTCTTCATTCAAGCACTTGAAAAATTCAATAGGGATCTCATCCATTCCTGTTGCCTTCCCTTTTCTCATTTCTTCAATTGCTTTTTCCACTTCCCTCTTCAACACTGAATAACCTCTATCTTCCGGGGGCACCATTTCTTCTGCCTCCAAGTCCAAATCCACTGGCTTCTCCTTTGAGCCGTACAAGTCTTCCAAATATTCTGTCCATCTTTCTGTTATTTCTTTCCTCTCATGCATAATTCTGCCGTTATACTCTCAATTTCTCTAATTTTACTCTTCATTTTCCTATTATCAGTTGTTACTGCCCTTACCTTCCTATACATCAGGTCATACTTTCCTTTCTTTTCGAGGTTTTCTATGTCATCACATGCTTCCGCAAGCCACTTCTCTCTTGCCTTTTGAGTTTCCATCTTCAATTCATTATTCAACCTTCGATACATTTCTCTTTCTTGCTCGCCATTCTTATTTTTATACTTCCTCCTTTCTTCCATCTTCTTCAACATCTCCTCTGTTACACATGGCTTCTTTGCTCTGATTCCTCCATAGTATCATATTTCTTTTTCAGCTTCACTTACTATAGAATTTTTTATCCTCATCCAAATTTCTTCACTTCCCTCCTCCCCCTTTCGATCTTTTGTAATTGCTTTTGACAGTTTTTCCCCTATATCTTCCTTACCCATTTCCTCCATCTTTTCCAGGCTCCATTTCTTTACTACTTTGGCCTTTTCCACTCTCTTCAATGTTAGTTGAATTTCCATCCTTATTAGGACATGGAAATCCTTATTCCATTCTGTCATGTAAAACTATATTATTTTACTATAAATGCACTAATGCACTATTTAATTCGTGTGCCTTACAGGTGGTGAAATTTTAAAATTATAATTCGAATATATTCTCTATTATGATTAGAGAACTAGGTATCTCGCTCGGATTACCTTAAGTAATCTAAGCGCGTATTTTGTAGGAAACTGTCTTGAACTGTAGAATTATAGTATAACTTCATGAATTTTTGACATCCAGCATAACAACATTTACAGTTTAGTTCTCCATTGAACGCTTTCAAGTGGGCCAGCAATAAGACTGGAATTTAATAACAACCAATCCCTTACCTCTCATCAATATGTCCTTTCACAGTTTTTGCAAAGAGACCGGATAGCAACCAGTGACAACTTCTCGCTTCAGTTAAACGTACGTTTGTCCGTTCGATGGTAGTTTGAATGAGGCATAAGTAATCTCCGTTCCCGTGGCTCAGCAAAGGCGACCGCCAAAGCTAGCGAAGTGGTCACCGTTGCTCGATCGCAACTCAACGCCGCTGTGGCGCAGTCGTCTCGTCATGATCTATAGAGCAGATAATAGTTACATCAATAATGGGACACCTCGACAGCCAGGATTTATTAATAACAAACCAGCATGGGTTCAGAAAAGGACGGTCTTGCGAAACTCAATTAGGTCTTTTTGTTCACGATATTTTAGTTTCCGGAGAAGGTAACGTACAGGTAGATGCAGCGTTTCTTGACTTTAGAAAAGCTTTTGACAAGGTTCCCCACTGTAAGTTACTCGCGAAGTTAGCATCATACGGAATAGACAGTAATATAGTAGGCTGGGTAGGAGATTTCTTACATGAACGCGTTCAAAGGGTGGTATTAGATGGTGTCAGCTCAGGCGAAGTAAAAGTTACATCGGGTGTTCCCCAGGGAAGCGTGATAGGCCCAATTTTATTTCTTCTGTACGTAAACGACTTGAATAGTGTAGTAAAAAATAGCAAGCTCCGTCTTTTTGCCGATGATGCAGTAGTGTATAAAGAAATTAGAAATGAAGAAGACAGACAGTGTTTAGCTAAGGATTTAGATGCGATTGATGATTGGTGTGATAGATGGCAGCTAGAATTAAATTTGAAGAAATGCGCGATTATGAATTTTTGGAAAAAGAATGGCCTTCCCCGGAATAATTATAGCATCAAAGAAAACAAAATATGTAACGTAGAATCAATTAAATACTTAGGCGTCACCATCAGTGAAGACATGTCATGGGGGAAACACATCAGGGAAATAACTAGTGTAGCAAACCGTAGATTAGGATTCGTAAAAAGGGTTCTAGGCAAATGCGATGAGAGAGTCCGAGAAAGAAGCTATTTTACACTTGTCAGGCCTCATTTAGAATATGCCGCTAGTATATGGGATCCGTACGAGGAAGGTATGATAAAAGAATTAGAGCGCGTGCAAAGGAGATCTGCTAGGTTTGTTAAATGTCGTTATGATAATTGTATTAGTGTTACGAGTTTAATAGAAGAACTAGGATGGGAATTACTATCAGAACGCAGGTTAAAATTTAGGTTAAACCTTTTAAGTAAATTCGAAACCGATTTGTTCACAGATGACGTTAGAAATATATTAAGAACCCCTGCGTATTATGCTAGGTTTGACCATATTAACAAAATTAGAGAGATAGATTGTCGTACCGATAGATTTAAAATGTCATTTTTCCCGCGTACCATAAGAGAGAACAATAGGCAACGTAGCAAAAGGGATAGGTAGGTGAAACATAGTTAGAATAGTCTGTAGTGCATGATGCATGTAATAACTACCAATAATCCCTTCCTTATTATGTAGATTTTAACCTGTACTATACCGTAGTAACTAATATTCTATTGTAATAACTACTGCAATTACTTGCAATAACTAATAATCTACTGTAGTAACTAATAAACTATGACCCTATTTTCTAGCATGTCTACATTATATATCCTACTTACATGGCAATAGTGCATGTTTGGTGATCTTCACCCCCTGCCACACACCCTCGTGGTGGCTCGCAGGGTATTACGTAGATGTAGATGTAGATGATGAATGTTAATATCTCGCCAACCGGCATTTTCCGCAGGCGACGAATAGATGCCAATCGAACATCAATGGCCTATAATTAAACGTTAGGAGAATTTAGAAGTGTCAGGGAAATGGTTCATGGTCTTGTTATGCTTGAGAAGGTCCTTGAGGATTTTTTTACTTAATGCGTCTTCGCCACTGCTCTTTCAAGGCCTAGCGGCAGCTTGGCACTAATGAGTGCCCCACCCCAGCTCAATGGCCAGAAATCAATTTCTGCCGTTTGGTAACCCCTATATCAGAGGATTTTCTTCACTGAATCTTCCAACTAGGAAAACAAAGAAATGTTATGACCTTCAAACAGGGGCGTCACTCTATTCAAGCGTCATTTAGCTCGAGAATCGTTGCAACCGGTTATTATTTAGAAATTTAGTCATCCAAGGAGAAATGAGAGGTCATTCATACATCGCATGAAAGAGTTTAAAAAGAAGCATAACCATTGAAAGGCCTCGGTTGAAGGATAAAGGCAATATCAAGATGGCGGGGTCTCTAGATTAGTATGTGATCATAGGAAATTTGAGCTCATAATTATCATTACCAATCAACTGTGCGTGTCTTGCAATGGCTGGTGAACGCATTTGTACGCGCGCGAGTACATTTGTATGCGCGCAAATTGAGCCGTTCGATCAATCGGAAGGTGGCGGAAGGATTGAGATGGAATCTACATGTACATCTACAAAATACCCCGCCAGCCGCCGCATGGGCGTGTGGCAGGGGGTGTTAGGTCACCAGCCGAGTAAAGATGTACGTTTTTTGGAGATGAAATGGTGACATGTATTATAGGAGTGTATTTAGTGGAGCTCAATTTTTATTGTGGTCGCTTATTGTTCGCGGAAAGAACGAGTTTTTGAACCTATCTGTTTGGCAGTGTATCTCTCTTATTTTATCGCATCTGTCAGACCTAGAGATGGCAGTGAGGATTCATGATAATATTCTCTATATCGCGCTGAATAATATCAGTTCTGAATTTATCAAGCAATCTAAGCCTAGCGTGTAGCCTCCGAGCCTCTAGGGACTCCCACTTTAGTCCCTCGAAAATTTGTGAGACACTATACGTACGCTCGTATTGCAGTTTTCAACGAAGCGCGCTGCTTTTCTTTGTATTTTGTTAATTTTTTTGGTTAAATCTTTATGACCAGGGTTCCAAATGCTGGCGGCGTATTCGAGGTGTGGCCTGACCAGAGCAAAGTAGCATCTCTCTTTGACTTTTACATGGGCCTTCCGATTATGCGTACTAAAATGTAGTTTCTTCAATGCTGCGCCACATATGTTTTGTATGTGTAATCTCCACGATATATCACAAATTGGAAATACAGAGTTTGAGTGAAACTAACTCCCTATTTTCTCTATTTCTTTGATTTTCATTCTCTGAGTCCCTGAGGATGTCCATCTTCGAAATTCGTCGCGAGCCACGGGAAGGACATGTGGCGGGGGATGACAGCCAAGTATTTTATATTTACATCAACGAAATAACCTGCAAGCCACCACTAGGGTATGTGGCATGGGGTGAGCCCACACCAGATATACAGAACTCATCCCAGTTCATATCAGAACCGTGCATTTTCTCTCGAACGCTTGGCGCAGTCTACAGGCAGTTAGAATAACAATGCGCGGTCAGCCTAGAAGCTAGGAGAGTGCGACGTGGACAAATATGCAGCCATGCAGCAAACAATTTAAGACAAAACTACTGGTTAGTATTATAAATTCAACTGATATATAGTACTACAAGGTACTAAAACACCAAAATTTTTATACATGGTTAGTTTTTAATAGTGATGTTTATCACCAGGACCAAACATACTTTGACTAGTGATGGTCAAAGTATCAAAGAACTAATCCATCGCAACTATTATGGTCCCATATTGTACGTGGAAACAAGGGCATTCTAAATCTATAGCTTCCGCAGTAATTTGCCTTAATATTATGCCTGTGATCGTTTCAACCATAATAGTTTAGCTCTTGGAAAATATGTTGAACATCCAGCAAAAAATAGCCTACATCAAACTTTCGTAAAAGATTTCACAATCGGCGTACTCCAAGTGAGGTCTCATGTGACAAAAATAGCATCGTTCCTTTACTTTCTCGTCACATTTTCCAAGTATTCATTTAATAAATCCCAATTTACGATTTGCATGCCCGCAAATTTCCCGTATGAGCCTCCCCTAATCACTGACTATTCTAAGTGAAGTGCGTAGCCTCTGTTATAGCACTTTCTATAATTACTCGAGATCTTTTCTCTAATCTTAAGATAAAACTGAGAACGCTCCATTCAACCACTCCAACGTAAGCCCTTTTATTTTAGGAACAGTGAAACAAAAAAACAACTTTTGTTGACAACAAAAAAGGAAAAAACAGTTTCACCACATAAAAAACTCGTATAACTCTAAATTAACCGGATAAAAATCCTCAGTTACTTTAACAGCCTCCGTTTCTCCAGCGTCTAGTCCCGACTTAGTTTCTCCATCAGCTGTGACGCACTATTTATGCGGTCGTTATCGTTTTTAACGAAGCCTGTCTTTCCCTTGTTCTTCGCGAATATGGTCTTTCAGTATTCGGTCCAAAATGCTCACGGCGTATCCGAGATGAGATGTAAACAGAGCGAAATAGCATCTCTCTTTCAGAAGTCACTTGATGAAGCATTACGGTGTTCTACAAGTAGCAGCATTACATGTAGCAGCACTTTCATATAGGCCGGCGCTCAAAGCTCGAGATAAGTTGAGTCTCTGGTAACTCTTAAGAGTTTTCGGGTATGCTTTGATACTATACCCTTTAATCAAGTTGCAATTTTGTCTAATCTCTAGGAAGGTGACAATATCTGGCTTCATCGACTGTGAGTGTAGTTACTTTATGACGAGGGCAAACTAATCACTGAAAAATCAACATATCTATAAAATGAATAGAATAGAATAAACATTTATTTTACTCTGGGACAGGTCCCTTAGAGCAAAAATACAATAAAATAAAATAGCAGTGAGGTAATAATCAAATTAATATATTATTTTGTTCAAATAAAAAATAAATAGAGCTTAATAACATATAACGTATAAAGAAAAAGACAAAAACAACAACTCTCATTGAAAAACAATAACTGTACATGTTATACAGCTGAACTCAGAGATAGGTATAAATACAAGATACAAGATAAATAAAATAAACAGACCATGATGAAAAAAATAATTTTTGCCTAATAAAAAAATAAAAAATGGCAATGCGAATTAAATACTGAGCAGGCTACACTATTCTGGAAAACATTCTGGAAAAAAACATGAATCGACCGTGGTTTCCATAGAATTCATCATCTCTACGTCGTTCACCCGAAGGTGAAGTGACCAGCATCGAAACCATGGTTGATTAAATATTTATGTAAACTACACGTATCTTGAGGGGTTTCCAGTTTTAATTTCACCGTCTTACTTTAACTTACCTAAACTTTGAACTGACATTGCCCCCAATATTATCTGGGAGCGTCTATGTTTGGGAATGGCTATAGTCAGAAATCCACCAAGCTATTTGAATGACAATAGACCTTCGTTGACTCAATACACTGTCTAAAAACTTCCCCTCTCCTCTCGCTCCAATCCCCTTACTAAGTGTTCCCCGTGGTCAGTCAACTAAACACAAGTGATCCGGCCATCTGAAACCAGAGAGAAGACCGTTCGGGAGCACTCCCTTTAAAGTAGTCTTATCCAACGGAGTGCGAGGGGTTCAATATGTGCTCCGATAGTGGTAAAAAAAATGCATTAGGGTACAAATGACCAATGGCTTGACTTCAGTGTTCCCCTATACTGGAACCTGCGGGGAAGGGAGAGTTAGATAGAGAGAGAGGGAGAGAGAGAGAGATGGGAAAAAAGAGGAAATCGCCGGCTGAAAAGAGAAAGAAGATGAAAATCCTTTTCCTTCGTTTCCTCTTCCATTCTCTCTCTCTCTCGTCGTATAGAAGTTGTGAATGGCCCCTCCTCACTCCGTGTGTAATGGACCGCGAAAAAGGGCTTCATCTTGGCGAGGGCGAGTTATAAAGGGCTGGGGGGATAGGGGTGGAGACAGGACACAAAGGAGCGAAGAGGATCCCTCTCCGCCATTCCAATAGAGACGCCTTTAGAACCTCTAACACCTTCAACTCTCTCTTTTACCCTTACCCCTTAATACCAGGCGCGGCCATGTATTGCCCACTTACATATTTACAAAAGGGCTGGCGCACCCTCTGGGAGCCGATGTAAGTTATTCTCCGCCACGAGCTCTCTCGCTTTGACCGCGTGCGAACACATCAATGGCCTCGGAAATTGATGATGATCCAGGCAATGAAACTTCCCCTTCAAAGTGGAAAATAGAGTGAAATTTACACTCTTCAGATCCTCGTGGATGTTACCCAATTGCGACTACACGGCTCTCTATCCGGGGCCTGAGAAGTTGGAGAGAACGCCTCGAAGGCTACGAAAGTCATCACACAAAAGCCATACCTACGCCGTGGGTGGAGTAAACATAAAATCTTCAGAGACAGTAAAATATCTTGGAATTACCTTAACGTCAGATGTATCCTGGGGAACACAAATACAAAACATATGCGGCACAGCATTAAAGAAACTGGGTTCTGTTAAGCGTAGGTATAATTGGAAGGTCCTCGGATGAAAAAGTAAAAGAGAGATGCTACTTCACTCTGGTTAGGCCACACCTCGAATATGCCGCGAGCATTTTGACCCTGGTCATTAAGATTTAACCAAAAATATTGACAAAATACAAAGGAAAGCAGCACGCTTCGTAAAAACTGCTACGGACGGATATATACCCAGTGTTACACAACTGTTAGAGGGATTGAGGTGGGAACCCTAGAGATTCGGAGACTGCACGCTAGGCCTAGGCTGCTTGAGATATTCAGGACTGGTGTGTTTCAGAGCGACTCAGAGAATAATATCATGACGCCTCACTACATTTATAGGTCTGACATATGCGATAAAATAAGAAAGATACTCTGCCGAACAGATAGGTACAAAAACTCGTTCTTTCCGCGCACAATAAGTGACCACAATAAAAACTGAGCTCCTCCAAATACACTCTCAATAGGCCATGTCACCATTTCATCTCCAGAGCTTATTGTCTTTACACGGCTGGTGACCTACCACCCCTGCCACACGTCCATGCGGCGGCTCGCGGGTTAGTATGTAGATGCAGATGTAGATGAAGGCTTCTCTCCGCTGACGTGTGGGTGAAGAATAACACTACAGCAATGTCTGTGTCAGGCTTCGATGTGTCTGAGCTCAACTTCTTCACCCTTTCTTTTGGACCTAACTTCTTTTGGAAATCTGAGAGCTCTTCAGTCAAGCGATGTGCAAGGAACAGCTCAGTCGATGGGTCATCTCACCAGAAGTGGAGCCTAATTCGAAGAGGGGGGTTCGAAAGAATCGAGCCTCGGCAATATCTCTCAACTCAGTCAATCTAATTCTTCAACAATTTGGTTTAACCTATGATATGACGTCAATGTATTGCATTGTCGATGCTCGATTATTTGAGGGACGTGATCGAGATTGGTACTTTCTCATGGGCGTTTGAATGGAGTCGGTCGTATGAAAAATACACAGTGACAGAGACGGTTTGTAAAGGGAAAGTAAAGGATATATATTTGGACTCGATGCTTAAACAACCATGTAATAATTTAATAGAATG
Organism: Ceriagrion tenellum; assembly: GCA_963169105.1. Taxonomy (NCBI): domain Eukaryota; kingdom Metazoa; phylum Arthropoda; class Insecta; order Odonata; family Coenagrionidae; genus Ceriagrion; species Ceriagrion tenellum. The sequence goes on along the minus strand of OY720640.1, from coordinate 140,991,220 downwards.
TGAAAGAACCAGGGGGAATAGATAGGAGGAGTGGAAGGGGTGACTTGGGGGAGGGAGTAAAATCCCGAGTGAAACCTCCAAGGGCAGGAGAAAATTAAAAAAAAGCGGCCATAAAAAATTGAATCAAGACAAAGACATGACAGTCTTACCTGAAAATAAAGGAAAAACCATAGTTGTTCTGGATACTGACGACTTATGGAAAACATTTAGAGAATAACTGAACAAAGGACCATGCAGGGGTATTCCTAAGGGTACATCGACAAAATAAATAGAAGAATCACAAAATCCATCACAGACAACATCCCAGATCAAGAAGTACGTAAAAAAAATCAAACCGAGACCTATTGTAAGTGCAATAGACTCACCCACGTATAAACTGGCCTTGCACAACGCAACGACCCCTAATCTTCTCGGAGAAATGGCAGTCTTACGTCAAGAACTCGGCAACATTCTCTCGATATCATTCATGATGTTAAACTAATGCCGGGAGATGTTTATAGCAGGTTTTGATGTGGAGACAATTTCGCCGACATCTGTCTTACGACGACCCACTTTAAGAGGAAGGAAAACTTTTATAAGCGGACAGATGGGCTCTTCCATTACTCCTGGCATAACATATTTGTGCACTGAGCATTTTGAGATGAAATTTATCAGGAGATTAGAGTAGAGACCAAAACTGTAGCTTGGATACGTGGACGATACTTCTGCAATTTGGAAGGACGGACGTTAGGCGCTGGAAAAGTGTTAACTTACCTCAATGGAGTGAAGAGATTTGGTAGGCCAAAAATTAAGTTGGTTTTAAATAAACTTATCACGCTCATATATATTATTATAAGCTTTAGGATTAGAAAATTTTAGATAAACACTTAGGCAAGGTAAGTCCTTAAGAGAAATAAAAAAAATGAAAAGTTTTAAAGGTGAAATGTCTTTAATTAAATAGTTAAATAAATAATACTTCCTCAGCTCGGTGGGAGACTTAGGAAACGAATTGAGACTAGCTGCATTTGCTTTTGATGTTTCATTAAACTATTTCGTCGGAGATTATTATATTTTTAACAGTGTACACACTAATTGTTTTGGTGCTACCTTCGTTCTGACACCTTTCTCTTTCTCTGACTTTCCCTCGTTTTGAATTCTCAGCTACAAGAGAGATGACCAAACTTTTCTCAAAAGAAAAGATTCGACTCAACTTCATACTGCATAGTTTCTGGTATAATACGTAATATATTAATTATTCACGTTCAGTTTCCGAGAAACCAAGGCTGAGGAAACTTTGTTACTCTCTTGCGTGAGCTTTCTTAAACAAGAGGTTCTTCGGCACAACTCGTCCCCTCGCCGTGGGAAACAAAGTGAAAAATTTCCTCCAGTTGAGAATTGTCTTCGAATTCGAGAAAGACAATTTGAATGAAACGCAGACGAATAAAAAAAAGGTTGGGCGAACTGTCGAGGCATTCGGAAGGGGGCGCATGAGAACAATGATGCGATTCCCTGGGCGAAATTACGGTCCTAACTGACGGTACGTTCGTGATCAGCATTTATTACAATATTACGCATTGCGTTTCAATGGAAGAATGTATCTCAAATTTCATTTCAACACCCCTTCAGACCAAAACAGTTACGCAATGTATATATGTTTCCGTATCACATGATCCCATTTTAATAATATCCCCAAGGCTCTTTCGGAAACAATGGCACAATTTCCCAGAAAGAAAAGCATTGTCTTTTTGTTTCGAGAATATTCTGGAATATTTTTGTTAGATTTTCGTCTCCTGGCGCGAAAAAGCGTCGCTTTTGACTTTAAAAACTCAATGCTCTCCTCGCCCGTTTTCTCGGAATCATTTTCTGCGGTGGTCATATTGTTCTGCTTTGCAATAGGTTGGAGAGGAGAGGCGTCTCCAAAAAATATGTCATGAAAGGAATGCGTGTTGACTGCAGATTGAAACCAATTGCCATATGAATGACATTGGATAGGATGAAAAATATTTCACTCATGAAATCTAAGCTACATATTTACTCATTGGCAGTGATTTTTCCATCGATAAATATTCATACAACAGTTTTGAGGGTATACGAGCTTCTCTTTGAAAGCAAGATTTAAAGGTAAAAAGAAAAATCAACAAATTTAACACAATAGCGTGTAAACCAAGTGTCTGGGTATAAGAAGAATCACTCTGGAGATAAAAATGTTAAGTAATTTCACGTTAATATTGCGAGAAAGAGCCATTGTACATTTCCAATTGGCTGGTTGTCTTCCCTTTCAAAAAAGAAAATCAGCGGGAGCTGAGAAAAATCAGACCTCTTGTAAATCGGATCTATTACTAATCATTAAGTATCAGTTTAGCGAAATAACACAAGAGCATCTGTTGCCTCACTTGCAAACTTAGAAACAACGCCCTAGCTACATCGGAAATGTTTGCAACGGAGTCGAAGTGAAAGGAATCGCCGCTGGAGTAATATTACCTGTGGTGGGTAAGCAGTGCATTGAAAAAGAGATGGACACGTGCAACGATAGAGAGAGCAATCACAATGAAATTACATGTCGAAGATGTACTCTTTTGTTCCCCCCGTCTCTGCTCTTTTTCTTTAGTCAATACCATTTTAAATATGTTGGCTTAAGCGAAGGTGGGGAATAATGCGGAGAAGTGAGAGGTCACTGGGAGGTCAAAAATCGATGAGGGCTCAAGGCACAGGAGCCGCGTTCTTCCTAACTCCGCTCTTAAGGGATTCGAGGCCAATAAACAGAAGGTTGGGCCGCTCTCGATTCTCTGTCGGCCAACATCGCTTCGTTAGAGACGATCCCGATGCCGTTCCAAACAGAGTATTCACCCTTTCCACTCTGCGAAAGCGTGAACACCGTGAATATGCAGACCCCTCTCGTTCACTCCCTCCCGCGGCTCCAACTCACCGCCTCAAGCTCATTTAAATCCATACGGTCAAAATCAGGATTTAGAGCATATTTCTCTCCGGAGACTTGAGCGTAATCCAAAGGACTCGAGTATCAAAGCGAGTACTTCCAAATGAAATAATGGAGTTTCAGATGATCCGTCCCATATTCCAAAAGTTTTACATAAAAACGGTGAACACGAAATATAAAGTGAGGAATTGGTGGTCTCCGGCGTGACTTTATGGAACTTGCTATTCATTTCGAAGAAATGGGTATTCTTAGTTTCCTCATAATAAATTTCAATTTCTTACGACCATGTTTTCGACGGATAACGTCATTATCACGTCTCAACGTCTCAGACGGTGAACGTCATCATAAAGTGAGAACTCATCAATGAAACTAATGTGCACTCTCTCCGAAAAAAGAATCATAACTGGTATGAAGACGTTAAGAGAGGAGAGTTATTGTGTAAGACCACTCATTCTAACAATGTCATAATCAATTCCATGTATTGGCTCACTGGATCACTTTCTTTTGGTGAACTTTAACAGGGAATGAAATGGCAGTTGAATTTTCTTTCTTTTGAGGAATAAATGAAAATTTGGCATGGCATTATTGTTGAACAGATTAATCACTCGCACTATTTCACGCTCCTTCAGGAGAGACAAGCAGCAAAATTTGGAGCTTCCGCGCATTTTTCACGTATCCACAATCAGTGACGAATACCGTCTTATTTTTCTCCTCCATAGATCCTCCATAGATAGGCGATTCCTCCCATAGTCTCTTGATGGTGCTCGCAATTCAGATCAATCAGCTCGTTGGCCGTCCGTTCCAGGTTATTCTCCTCCACTAGCTGTTGAATGTAATTCTCATTCACCTCCAGTCCAATGTATCTCCCCAAAAGGTTGCAATATCATTAGCGACAGCTGACTCCAGTCCATGAGCAAACCCATCAATGTCATACCCAGGGTAAATCAATGAATAAACTTGATTTTTCCATAATTTTTATTTGCCATCCACTACCCGAGTGTCGAAATCTAGGTAGTGGATAGAAAATATAAAATGTAGAAAAATCAAGTTTATTCAATGATTTATAATGAATCGTTTCCACCAAGTAACGGCCGACAACACCAATCATGCCCAGGAGCTCAATCAGGCCACAGTTTTCTCCTGGCAGGATTGAAGGCTCTCCTGATAAATTCAAACGTTGAAGACCTTACAAGGTGGAAGTTCAGCATATTAGAATCTCAATTCATTCATCATTTTCCAAAAAATATTGATCTCGTGCGATTGTAATATTCTATTTCAACATAGTGCTGAAGAAAACAAATCATCCAAAGAAAAGAAAACATACAAATCATCCAAATTTAAAGGCCATCAGAGTGGTACCAATTTATTCACATTTTTTCCTCTTGCTGGTTATGATTAATACTTGAAGAGTCTGTCTTTTGGTACCGTCTGGCTACGTCAAAAGTTCTGACATTGAACCACCCACTTGTATTTCAGACTGGGATATGCATGGGAGAACCTACGCAACTACAAGGAAAAAACCGTAAGATATGCCGCTTAAAGCTCTGCTCTCTCGGCTACCTTTCGTCACCCCAATGATGCGTTCAGAGCTCTTTACATCAATGAATTGTTTAGGAAGGCAACAATCATATTTTGAGAGCAAAGAATAACGTAAGCCACACTCAAACATTGGTAATTTTGATTCATTAGGAAGCCATAGAACTTAAAATCAACTTTATTGGGATATAAAAGTCTTTTGTCCTACCGTGTGGATTATTAACTTTTAAAATTTAAACTCATGTGGTTCCCTCAGTTAATAAATAAGATGTTTTGGGGCCAATTATTTCATGGAGATGCGGTGCCATAGAATGATTATAAACAAATGAGCAGGGAGAGCCGCCAAAGAAGAAGTGTTTTAGAGAAAGATCCACCATGAAAAAACCTGATTAGAAATGTAACAAATATATTTGACACATTTGGTAACAAAACAGCTCACTGAAATATTGAACGAAAGGAAAAATGAACAGGTACAGCTATTGAGGAAGAATAAAGATGGAATACATTAGGTTAAGTATAAGGAAAATTCAAGCACATTACAAAGGTGAAAGAGAAGACTCGTGTAGAATTAGACAGTTAATTGATCGGAGATTGGAGCGGATAGGAGAGAGTTGCCAGCTAATCATTGGATAGATGAATGATATATGGGTGAATGCGATGTAAAATTCCTTTCCTCTAGACCGTTTTGCGGCTTTATAATCAAGCATGGCTGCAAGCGCCCTCAGGTAGCTGAAATTAGCACTCGCTCTTCTCACAAGTGTCGAACCAAGTCCTTCTTAACCATCACTTTATTACATCAACTCTCAAATGGGGACAGGCTTACGCGAGTCTCGCGGATTATCGAGTCATTGAATTGTGAAGAGCGCTCCCTTTTTAAATTCCCTGCCCTCTTTACTCTGGCATTCCTCTTCCGATTCCATGCATAGGGGAATTCCCCCTTCCAATGGTTGATACTCACCCCCATACGACGCCGAGAGGGGAGTCTGTGTGTGTTTTCTCTCGAGCAATCTTTAACTGCACTCTTGTAAGAGATTGGCGATGCGTTTGCCGCGCCCGCCCGTCCCACCAACACTCTAGTGCAAACGAAGAGTAGACGTTGAAAGCTTTTATGGTAGCAGTTAAGATTCATGAAATATTGTCGGAGGAGAAGCCTCTTTCAACGATTTCTCGTGTCGCAGCGCGGAGAGAGCGGGGAACTCGGAAAACATAACACTATTGACACCAACTGAGCACCTCAAAGCACGGGAGAACATACGAACATTTCAGACTCGATCTTGTGCTGAAGATCCGTCATGAGTGGACATTCGATTCCGACTCTAAAATGAGTTTATAAATGCCGGAATAAGTGAAATGGACATTGGGCGTTTCTTTGAAGGCTCGGCTAGTCACAAAACTAGCTCATTCACTACGTTTACCAATCGAACTCAGAACTATATGATCTCGGACCGATCTAACCATTCTAAGCTGGTCTACTCGGATCGCGTGGTTTATCAATGAAAATCGATTGAAATATTGATTTGAATCGGTTCATATCGATTTGAAATCTCAAAACTGGAAGAGAAAGTGGGCCGAGTTAGCCCGCTTCTCATATCGACCATACCGCGCAGTACCTGCTAAACCGATCTGAGTTTCATTGGTAAACGTAGTGATAGTTGCATCTATGGCAGATAACCTCACTAAAGACAATTTTAGGTGGTGATTAGCATGTGCTCCGCTTTCACTGCGGAGTTAGCAGAATAGACGACTTTACCTAAAACTCAAACAAAAAAAGGTGGATTTAGAAATAAAGAAATCTGGTTCTCTTTCCAGTGGTTTCCCCATTGTAACCCTTTATTTGACCTCAATGACTGTAGAGGGAAGTGAGGTAGGCATGTGATCTGATCCTTTTCATCTTTCTCTTACAATTCCTCTGCAAAAGCAGTGTCATTGAAGAACCATCTGTGTACTCCTTTGAGTGGAGTTTTCTGGAAATAGGCAGCGGGTTATCTATAAATTCGCCGGCCAAATGACTTATCCCTTGTGACTTAATTGATGGACAAGATTACATTTATTTTCCTTTGCGATTCTTAGTGCCAGGGCAAGAGGGATACGAGTTCGCCTCGCATCGATACGTAAACTAAATTCCTAATGGAATTATAAGGGTGTTCAAAATCACACCTCTGGACTCAAATCCCAGGCTCCATTGTGAGCATATGGTGCGGTGAGTTGAATTCAATGCATTGTTTAACAGAAAACATAACATGAACTCGGAATATCCCATATAAAATTAAAAGCTATGACAGGAGGAATGTTTGCGGCCAAAGTAGGATGGATATGGTCAGGAATGAGTGGGTAATAAATGAATGTGGGTTAGATGCTCCAGTAATGGACATCTATGAAATGAGTGTTCTTCGTTGGTTTGGCCATGCTGAGAGAATGGATCAGAGTCGAATAACGAAACAGATATATATGAGTGAAATGAATGGTGCGAGAGGGAGGGGTAGGCCGAGAAAGTTGTGGTTGAATGTGGTTGAGGAAATTCTTAGGAGGAGGAATATTAGGAATATTAAAAACAGGAGGTCGTGTATGAAGCTGTGTATGGGGGTAAATGAGGCAAAAGAGGTTTGCAAGGATAGGACAGTGTGAAGGAAATTGTTGAAGCAGAGTTAGGTGTACAAATATGTATTAATGAGTGAAACTTAGTGATTGTGCCTATCCCGGAAGGAAACGGCGTGATTGGTATGTATGTAACTATGACAAGCTATGCACACAGTCACACCTATACCTTATTGCCTCCTGCGGGGTGGGAAATCTTCATAGCTTATGTATTACTGAATTTTTGGCATCAGTTTTTGACTATTTATCAATTCGTGATGTGTATTGATTTTCAGGATGAAAGTTTTTGTCGAGCCTTTGCCTTCACAAGAAGTTTCAGCCGGTGTATTTATTGACATAAGGAATAGAGATTATGGTCATGTGCTTCGTTAAATATTCAATGATGAATGAATGAGGCAGAATGGAGTTCAAGGGAAAGGTAAGAGAGAAAAAATCCCATCAATCAAATGCCCTCAAAACATATTCACCTCCGATGAAACATTATCACCTCATGGGTTACGAATAAAATATCTATATACATTCCATTAAGAGGTTTGTATTCAAGGCAAGGAAGGCAGAGGCCATCTGTTGCCGAACCCTGCTCTTCTATGAGAAAGAGAAGATTCCATTACCTTTTATCTCATCTTATCGATGCCAACAGTAATCCTGCAACACTGATAATGCTAAATAACCATCAAAAATGTCCCTTACCTTATCTTATCGAGGTGCATTACACTTGGGGAGTGTTCAATAGGCCTTTTTCGTGTAATTTACAACCTCATGGAAATGTGTGTGAATGTGGAAAGTGTCCTTTGAAACCGGAAACATACTCCTTCAACGAATCTTGATGTGGTCGTTTGAAGGTATGGGTGGGAGGGTGGGGAGTACAAGGGGATGGGGGAGTAGAGTCGAGTTGGAAGAAAGGGTTGACTCGGGGTGGGAGGCGAGAAAACAGCAGCGCCTCTCCAAAGGGACGGAGGGAAGGAACATTAGACAATGGCTGCTGGGGTTCCTAACATTCTCGCCAGCAAGAGACGAGAAACATTTCCAGCGAATGGACGACTTCCCGTCTCCGATGTTTCCAACTCCGCGATTGCGTCATTCCCCCTTCTCGCTTCTAACCTCCCCTCCTCTTCCCACCCCCAAACCACTTCCTCTACTCCTTTTGTGTGTCTCGAGGCAAGATGTCGTAGCTGTGGGAAAAAGAAATCGACTCCTTAAAAAGATAACATTATTGCCGAATAGCGCGCGACTCCTGAATCCGAGATCAGAGATGCCAAACCTTGAGGTAACAATATCCTCTCACACGAAATATGTCACCCTCACATCCTTTTACTGAATATCCCCACGGTATAGCCTAAATAATTTCTGTCTTTTTCGCAACTCTTCTGTGGAAATTTAAAATTTTAAGCACCATTTCCGTCAAAGGCGTCTCGTTACATTGAGTCCTGAAAAAAATCAGCATTAAGGTGAGTAAATGGAAGTTTAGAAAAAACTGACAATTTACACGTTTTGTATTTATTACTGGCTCAGGATTGAAATGGACATTAATGGCAAAAACCACCACTAGGTATTCCACTTGTTCTAAGACTTGGGTCTTACATAATTTCTCAAAGTTCTCTCGGATTTCCGTCAGCGTAAGTTGGTCCATCACGGCCGACGTTTACACTCTCGAACCAAGCATAGTCGTCAAGGCAGAGGTGAATGAATTCAGAGAATCTTGAGAAGCTCATACACCGGAAAGCACAAGATCCTACTTTTAACAGAATGTTGGATGTCTTAGTATATTTTATATTCCTCTAGGGGCCGATATAGAGGCTTATTTATCAGATAAAAAAGATATTGTCTTAAGACAAGAATCTGAGGAGTCACATGGAATGATATTTCCCACGTATCGTATTCGAATCCTGTTATGAGTCCTTGACATCCTTTGCTGGGAATAGGAATAAAAATTATAAATGAATTTGGTTCTCCCTAAGCCTGCCCCTCTCCATCTTCCCCAGCCTCAATAAAAACCCAAGAACCCTTTACTCCTTCCTGTCTCATATATGCTTGAATAAAAAAATTCTCCTTCCCAAGAATTAGTTCATGTTTTTCATTCCAATATTTAACTGTACATAAAGTTATGATATTGATGGTTGTCAGATGTACATTTTGACTAAATTTAATTTTAATATTTAATTACATTGTGAAACAAAATATTATCACCGCAAATGTCATGATATTATTAAAGTAAACATTCTTTCTCAGCTCAATGGAAAATTTACGATGCGTATTGTAAAATATTAATTAATTTTTGAAGCATCAAATTACCACTGCGGCGTTTGAGTACGTTTTTTATGGCTCAATCAATAGTTACCACATTATTCTGCGCTAAACATTTCGAATATGAATATCATGTAATCTGCGTAATTAGGTCAGCATTCTGAGACTGAAAAATTCAGTTATTCTTAACGAAGAAAATTTCTCAAGGTATTCGCATTGTTCTCAAGAAATTCGCATAAGTGTTCGCTAATATATTTAATCTGTGCTTTGTACGCTGTCTTATTGAAAAACTAGCATTCAATTAAAATTTCTCCAGTCACTGTAAGGAGGAGATGTGAACCTCAGATTGTATAGAATGCATACAGTACAAATTGTTACTTTCCTTATGGCTGGTGATTATTCTATTAAAATCATGAATGTAATTTCGCTGTAAAAAATTTGTGAAGAATTCAAAGAAGCATCAAAATATCTCGGCCAAGTAAATTTTCGGTCGTTAACTCCCAATTTTATTGATCAGACAGCATGTATGACGAAAAAGATACATACGATGCGTATAATATGACCATGTTTACAAGTGAATTTAGATCCTTCCCTATTCTGAAAAAAGGAAATTGAGTGGAACGTAACATCGTCCGCGTGATTGGATACCCGTAGAGATATTTCTGCGGTTTACGATGAATACTTAAGTGACATGAAGTTCGGAGGGCTGATCTCCTCATTTCCTTTGAATCGCTCGCGCATAATATGTGCCGACAATCGGGAGTCAACAAACGTAGCAAAACAAGTCTAACCGCTATTTGAACCGAAGGGATGAAATTTAAGGTATTTTGCCTAGCAACGAAAGATTTAATTAAATCAGTACTCCTAAGCGTGGATTTCCTCGTAGACATAAAGATTATCATTAATTTTGAAGGAAAAGAAAGGTTGCGATGATCAACATATCAATTCCAGCAAAAATTCTACAAAAATTGTGATTTTACTGAGATGTTAGCCATGTAGTAATAAAAACACGCGGAGCAGATAAAGGAAGTCATTAGGTGTTCGAATCAGTTGGGTGATGCGGAGTACGGCTCTTTTGGCTAACTTCCAAGAAAATTCAAATTTTCTTCCTCTTCGAGCCGAATCAAAGGTGTTCTCCAAGCAAAATAGAATCTCAGGTAATTGCTCCTTTGTACAGAAATCATTCCATTGAGGCAAAAAGGTTTAAGGCGCATGAAAAAAATTGATGAAATGTTTGCTCAGGGTATTATTAGAAAGAAAAAGACGGGGTGCATCAATATGAATTAGGTTTGTAAGAAGAGAGATGGTGCATTGTAGCCATGCTTACACGCCAGGCGCTTTATAATAACACCAACTTTCCGGAGAAGGATGCTCGAAGCAATATCTGAATTTAATCGCAGGCAAATTAAATTTTTAGGATAATATCCCATCCAGAAATAGGCTACAGGTCGTATTCTCACAAAAGAAAGGCTATAGAAATCGTTTCACTACCAGCAAACATGAAACTGTTCCGAGGACTTTTAGGCATTTGCAACTATATGCAAAATTGTAGACAATTTGTTTGCAACATTGTAGACAACTTTATGCAAAATTGTAGACAAACTATTTTAATGTTTTTCAAGTTATTGCAAATTTTTAGGTATGATACTTGCTCTCAATAACGTGAAATAATTTTTTTGGCCAAAATCATCTTTCTGGGATAATCCTTTTGATGAGTTTGTTAAGTGGTAAATGCATTTTTCAGCAACAAATGTGCTAAATATGATAATTCTAAATTCATGATTTAAAAATTGAAAAAATCAGCTGGAAAGATGGTAGGTAATTGCAAATCCAGAAATTATTTATGATAACACAAACAAATATGTACAGTTGATTTATTCGGTTACGTTGTAAAGACCACGGACCAAGACGAGGTGGAATACACGACAAAAAGAATATGCTTGAAAACAATTATGCAATCGATGTCGATCGTTCCCATTGAGCCATGGTGGTAATTTTCTTCATTCAATTCATTCAATCATTGTTGTTTTTTTTCAGTTTGAATGGAATGGAAGAATAGAATGAGCTTGGCAAAGGTATATTTGGAAAAGCATGTATTACTTCTTTTAAAAGCGAGAATTGATTTTGAGAACAGTTGGAGGAATGCAAAAATCTATATTTTATATGGAATTGAAAATAAAGCATCTGATTTATTACATGCGTAGAGAAAGGAAGCAGTGGTGGAAGGGAAGAAGGCTGAGAGGAGTTGAGGGTGCCAGTCATTTATATTTGTCTTACAGTATATATTATATAAACCCTTCTAGATACACGTTAGAGAAGTTTTTAAGTCCGAATAAAACTCTCAGCTTCCGGAAAGCGGTCTAAAATTCATTTAACAATTAGATAGTTCCGTTGAGCCTATCACGTAACTGTGTGTGTAAATCGTTTGCTTTTTCTAAGAAACAGATTCCGGAGACAAATCTGTATTTGATAAATGGCAGCGATAAAATACAATAATTTGTACCTTCAGTCAGCTCTATGATAGCCAGAATAGAAAACCAAGAGGCACATAACAAGTCACGCTTGAGATATCTCAGATTTTCACAGTGACATGTGAATGAAAGGAAAAGCCACGTGACTCTACCGGCCCCGCGTCATCCTGTCACAATAAATATATTGAACTAACTGTGCCTACGTTGCCAAACCACGTGAGAAGGGAAGTGTCGCCTCTCCTATAATTTTAAGTGTAGCCTTTCCTTTTATTGAGTGGACAGCCTTATCAAAGGCTTTTATCTGTCATTTAAGAGGTTCTCAAACCATAGGTGAGTGCCAGGAATCTATAGGCCTGGGTCGCCGCTCGAGAAAGAATGAATGGATTTAATTGTAACGGATACGACTTGGAAAGCAGAAAAAAAAGGTTCACGACGATACTCCGAAGAGTACTATTTCATGTTTTTCACTGCCATTCGTCCTTTGATCTCCATTTTCACATAGTTTGTTAATGTATTTAGAGGATATTTTTTATCAGTGCTAAATAGCAGCACATTATATTTCTTGACTATGCTTCTGAACTGAAATTTCTCCGCTAGGAGACTTAGGCTTTTTCCTTTTGACTTATTTTGTCTAAAGATGGTACCAAACATTCAATATTAAACATTTTTCCGAAACCGTTTTTCATCCCTCGCTATAATGTTGGATGATAGTTGAAGCATTCGCTATGTGGCATGGGCAACGGAACCCACTCAAACAATTTCAGCCAGAATCACCCAGGCAGAATGGGTTAGGTAACTTATTCGATGGTATTCTAACCCTGCATGGAGTGGGTACCTTTTTGCAGCATATTTGGACTTATGCCAATTAGCATGATCTCTCTCCCATAAATATCTTTTAAACCAATTTTGCTCATGAGAGAGTCATCACCTTGTTACAGCATACGCTTCCATGTCCTCCGTCTGTCTCTCGTGACATTCACTGTTTACCCATACATACACCTTCTCGGATGAACCAATCTTATTCATTTTCGTAGGCCACCAACTTAAATATTCACTCATTTGAGTTGGCAGATTATTATTAATGGGAATATTGTAATATACTATAAAACTCTTTTTCAAAATATCTGTCTCAAAACGTTTTAAAAATACCAAATCGCCTCATTTTGTGCTCAAAACTATTTTCCCACCATTAGCTTATTACTTACAATATTTTACCTCCCTTTAGCGGAGAAATATTCATAGACCCATTTACTCATTTTATACGTAACTGATGTCTGTACTTTTCGCGGAATGATATGAATTCTATTCCTAGCGATACGGTTTAGAGGGGTATATTGGTGAAAAGTGCACATTTTATCCGCTTGAAAAACATAAGCTGTTTGGCGTGCTCTTGAGTCGATCTAAACCTATAATACTAATTTATCAGCCTCTATGTTTGCACACCGTGAAATATATTCATCCAAATGGCCCTATTACAAAGCACTTTCGGTGTAGAGAAAGGATTCCTTCAATCTTCTTACTCTTTTCTTTCAAATGCTTTCCAGCATTTGTCATCCTCCTCTATCCTCTCTCATTGCATGTTCCTACTGTTATGGTGTATAATTAGGCATGCATTTATAGCGGCATCATTTTAGCGTCTAGCAATAAATTATAGCAGCTAGTAATTGGATTTAGAGGCACATTCTTATTAAGACGAGGCCTAATTCCCCGCCCTTCTCTTTTCCATCGTACTTGCGCTTTTTCGGCGACAGACATAGTAACGGTTTTCGAGTGTGTTTCTCCCTTTGCCGCTCGCTGTATGAATGGGGGAGGAAGGAACAACTCCTAATCCACGTTTTCATCTCCAAAGGAAGCAGACGACCGCTCATTCTACTCGATCCCGGCACCTCTTCCCTTCACCCACTCTTATTCTTCCTCCCCGTCTCAATCATCGCGCGGCAGGGGAAACGCGACCCTCTGAATTTAACGCCTCTCTCTCCACACCCTCCCCATCCTCGTTCACCGGAGTCGAGAGGTTGTTTTGCCGGCGCGGCACCGTCGCTCCGAGAGACGGGGGAAGGGGGGAGGGGGATGGGGGTGGGGGGTGAGTATGGGATGCTGGTCGACCCCCAAAGGGTGGGGGGGGGGAGGGGACGTCATTGTTGCACAATGGGATCTCTTCTCTTCCCTCTCTCTCTTTGCCTCTTATCGCTGTCGAGGAATCTCTGGGCTCTGCCGTCACTCCAAGCGTCACCCACCCACTCCCGCCCGCTCCTTCGTCTGCCGCCGCCGCCCGCTCACAAGTCACCGTATTATTCTGAGACACGGAGCGGAGCCATCTCCCTTGAGACTTAAGGGTGGAGAAGCACCGAAACACGAGAGGCATTCCGGGCACTCGGAGGTAAACTCGCACAACGGCATTCAGAAAAAAGAACATTCACCCTACCGAACGCAATGAAACTCCGGTAGTTCTCGCAATGCGGGCCTAAAGTAGTTTGAGCGAAATATCGTTTCACCTAGAAATCAATGAATTTGGTCTCATCTTTATACATATAATTCTTCTGTACGTGTGTATGTCACTGAACTCCCTTCTAAACAACTGGACCGATTTTGATGACTTTTTTTGTGTGTGTTTGAGTGGGTCCCTGGATGGTTTAGATTCACAAATGGACCCGGTAGGTGGCGCTGCGATTGGGTTCTAGGAAATATTTTTTGACGACATTTTTGTGGCGATCGTAAATGGCGCCATCATCTTCATTGTTGCCAAGGAGGCCTTGCTAATTTGTTGATGTTTATGTAACTAAGTCAGAGGACTGAGATTGTAGTGGACATTGATAAAGGCTCTAATAAATTGATTCGATAAACGTGGAGATCTCCTCACTTACCCATCTCAACATTGGTGACCCCGACAAGGAGAATAAATAGTCAACATTTGGTGAAAACGGTTTTGCCGCGCGACGACGAGCTTCAACGCTTACGTGAAGAAAACACCCAGCTCCATCAGTAACTAAATGATTCTGATTCAAGACGCAGCTACACAGACACCGAGCAGAACCCGTCTGCGGTTCGTCGCGTCGCCGTGAAACTACCACCATTTTGGCCCGAAAAACCGATTCTTTGGTTTTCATAGGCGGAATCTCTGTTCGTGCTGTCGGAGATCACAAGCGAGGTAACGAAGTTCTATTACGTTGCCTCACATTTAGCTTCTCGCGTGACCTGTGAGGTTGAGGACATAATCACGAATCCTCCGTCTAAAAATCTATATTTGACTCTACGATTGAAGCTTATAGAACGTCTGTCAGCCTCTGAGGAGCAGCGCGTTTGCCAGTTACTGTCGGACGAGGAGCTCGGCGATCGCAAGCCTTCCCAATTCTTGCGGCATCTTCGCTCCTACGCCGGAACGACCGCTCTTCCGGATAACATCTTCCGGCAACTGTGGCTGAGGCGATTGCCCCCGCACGTTCAAGGAACCCTGACTACCCCGGCGGAGTTACCCCTAGAAAAGCTGTGGAGCTCGCTGACAAGATCATCGAGGTGTCAACTCCTCATATGGCCGTCCATGCTGTTTCCTCCAACAGCATATCGACGGATGATAAGCTGTACCTAGCCATCGAGGGTTTGTCAGCACAAGTCGCGGAGCTGTCGGTTTTACAAGGTCATCGTTCCCGGTCGCGCGATCGTCGGTGGTCAAAATCGAGAAGCCCGTCTCCCTCTCGAGGTGGTAGATGGCGTTGGTACCATAACCCCAAAATTTCACCCTCCACCCTCTCCCCAATATTTTTAAAAGGAAAAAAATCATAAGTTTATGAATAATTGACCGTTAAAACCTTCTGAGAAGTTCCTGAATAATTGACCATCTGAGAATAATTTATAGTTATGCTTGTGTACCATAGGTGGCGCTGGTGTCGAATTCTGTGTTATTTTACGCACACATCAATACATGCGCAAGTCGTCGCACTTGCGTCGTAGCTTGGCGTTGTTTTGACGAAACGAAAAGATCGAAATGTCAAACTCAATGTCACATGTCACTTAGTATAGTGTTTATCGAAAATTTGAATATCGAAAAAACGTTCGCCGAACCCGCGATTATCAGAAAAGCCAACATTTGGGCAGGACAACGTCTGTCGGGTCCGCTAGTCTTTATATATATAATTCTTCTGTACGTGTGTATGTCACTGAACTCCTCCTAAACCCCCGGATCGATTTTGATGAAATTTTGTGCGTGTGTTTGAGTGGGTCCCTGGATGGTTTAGATTTACAATTGGATCCGGTAGGTGGCGCTGCGATCGGGTTCTAGGAATTTCTTTTTGAGGAAATTTTTTAAATAGATTTTTCACATATCAGAACATATATCCCCAAAATTTCACCTCCCCTCCACCACCCCCAATATTTTTAAAATGAAGAAATCATCAGTTTATGAATAATTGACCATCTGAGAATAATTTATAGTTATGTTTGTGTACTATAGGTTGCGCTGATGTCGAATTCTGTGGTATTTGACGTACGCATAATTACATACGAAACTCGTCGCACTTGCGTCGTAGCTTGGCATTGTTTTGACGAAACAAAAAGATTGAAGTGTCAAACTCAATGTCCAATGTCACTTAGTTTATAATTTAACAAAATTTCGAATATCGAAAAAGCGTTTGCTGAACCCGCGATTATCAGAAAAGCCAACATTTGGGCAGGACAACGTCTGTCGAGTCCTCTAGTTTTAAAGTAAAATATCTCACCCTTCTAATTTAACCAAAACTTCAACCCCTTACCACATTACTTTCCAATATATATATGCCAAAAAATACCAGCCCTTTTGTATGGGAAATGGTACGTCCATGCAATTCATAGAGGAATAATTTACAATATGAGGAATTTCTAACGCTTAGATGTCGTAAGAAAACTAGAAGCGTGTAGTTCGTATGTTTTCTCAACTATTTTTGAAAATTAATCATATTGTTACCGCAGTAGGTTCTTGGGTATCACAAAAAACCTTCCGTTTTGAAGGAGTTTCAAACGCACCGCGCGAAAAAAATGAGTCAAGTGAAAGAATGATTTAGATGTTTTCATTTAATTACTTAACATTTCCGTCATACAAAACTATATTATTGCAACATTTATAATGCAATATTTAATTCATGTGTCCTACATATGGTGAAATTAAAACTTATAGTTCGAATATGTTCTCTGTTATGACTATGGAACTATCTCGCTCGGACTACCTTAATTCACTGGCGAAAAGTCTAAACTCTTGAAACCTTGAATATTCTCTTCAATTAAAATATCGGTGAGTCGAACATAGAGAAATATTTAGGCTCTCCTCTAAACCTACCATGAAGGTACACCCATGAAATATTGTTTTGCATAAGTTTTGAGCATGCTTTTTACCTATGAAATCAAGAAGTAATAAATGCAGTAAAACCCCTGTACCTGCAGTAGATATCTTACGAGACCCACGAAGGGCGTTTGAAGGTGCTATGCAATAGCCATTTTCCATAGTTAAAATTCAATCAAATTTTTATGCAACAGAGATACCTTCCCAATACTCTTAATTTGCGTTTTTTATGAAATGCTAGGCATTTGCCGGTTTTGACAGAGTTCAGTAAACAAGTACAGTACAGTAAACAATAATTCCAATAGAAATCATTGTGTATAAAGTTTTCGGCGTTCCACTCCGATATGCATTTCATTTTTCTGAAGAGTCAACTATTGCCAGCTGTCTACTGCGAGGAGTTTCATTAGTGCCCATTTCAAGAATGAAAGAATACTTCTCTTTCATGCGTGACGTCAGTTCTAGAGAACAAATGAATAATAAAGTGTGCGTGCTTTTGGTGAACAAATGAAATGAAGAGAAATGCAAAATAATTTTCCGGAATTATAATGCGGTCCTACAATTCACGAAAACAGGCAACAAATGTTTAGACTGACTTTCGGACTAGGTGGAGGAAGTTCGCTTTTTCCTATCAAAAAGCGTTAAATAAGGTCTTTCGTTACTAAATTGAATCATAAATAACAAAACCGAATTAATTATCCTATTTTACATGTTAGTATAATTACTTCCAAGGAAACTCAGTGGTCTAAAATACGTCGTATAACCAGGTCATTATGTATGGGTATCACATGTAATGTCAATGCATCAGAGCCCGATATTTATTGTACGCGGCTTCCTCTTTTAGGTTCTTTATAGTTTCGATTCCGATTTCGATTTTTAACGCTTGAATCGGTATAATCGAGGGGTAAAGTACTTCATCAACCCATATTTAATAATTTTTACTCGAGGAGTTAAATCCTTTTTTTGCAGTTTTTTTCGTGGTATCATATTCCATTTCTTGATTTCTCAATTATTTTTATAGCCTGGGACTTTTTATAGCGTAGAGGTACAGCAGTAAGAACAATGGAGTGTCTCAGAGGGGAAGTTCATATGAAACCACTGTGAAATAGATGCAAATACGTCCATTTAGCACACAAACAAGCGCAACGAATGCCGCAACTCGATTTCGGGAGTTGCGCACTTCCGGTCCAGCATACGTGGTGCGTGCTCATCGCTTTTGCACCCCTGCCCCGCCTTCTACCCCCTTCCTCTCACCCATATAACCCCCCTCACCCCCCGCTAACTCCACATCCCACGTCTGTGCGAATTCTGGAGAGGTTGCGTCTTCGGTCGATGGTTTAGTCATTCAAAGCAAGACGGGTGCACGTGCCTCCCTCTTCCGGCATGTGAGGCAATACTGCCGGTGGCTTTTTATGCATGAATACATGTATATATTTCTTTCTCCACCTTACCGCCTTTCAGATTTTCGTGCACTTCGTTCTTCGAGTGTAACTAAGAGTTTTACATACATACATCCCAATCACGCCGTTCCCTTCCGGGGTTGGCAGAGTCACTAAGTTTCACTCCTAAATACATACTTTTTCACTTAACTCTGCTTCAATAATATCCTCCACTCTGAACTATCCTTGCAAACCTCTTTTTCTTCATTTACCCCCAAACACTGCTTCATCCACGACTCCTAACAATCTTCCTCCTAAGAATTTCCTCAACCACATTCAACCACAACTTTCTCGGCCTACTTCTACCTCCCACACCATTCATTTCACTCTTATATATCTGTTTCGTTATTCGACTTTCATCCATTCTCTCAACATGGCCATACCAACAAAGCACACTCATTTCATATATGTCCATTACTCGAGCATCTATCCCACACTCATTTATTACCTACTCATTCCTGATGCTGTCCATCCTACTTTTGCCGCAAACACTCCTCAGATAACTCATACCCACGGCATTTAGTCTACTCTTATGTTCATACTGACGTACCCATGTTTCACTACCATGCAACAAAAGGGGAGAAGTACACTTTTGTAAACGGCGATTTAATTCGTGAAAATCCGTTATCCGACTCTTTAAGATGAAAACAGGCACGGCCAAGGATTTCTTCGAGTGAGAATTATCCCGCATGAGTCCGAATATTGCTCTACGGTACTTCAGAGAAGAGGGGGAATATGGTGTTGGGCTTACAGACGGAGTTCGATTCAGGGAGAGACCTTCTCGGTGACATCTCCTTAAATTTGTAAAATGGGCAATTGTCTCGTTTCCCAGCATGAGCATATATCGTGCGAGCATGAATCACACAAACGGATGAGATTTCTTCAAAGGCAATCGAGAGACCCAAGGGAATGGAATTATTCTCATCGGCCTTTTCGGTTGAAATGGAGCGTCAAAGTAGTCGAGATGAGCGGGATATGGTCGATTTATTAGCAGTGCAATGATGAGATTCGTTCTATTCAGCCGTTAACACCATCCTACTTCCGAGTGATGCAAGTGTGAAGAGATTTAATATACCTTAACTCCTGTACGTATACTGGAACAAGCGTGGAAGAAATAGTAAAACCAGCAATAAATAAACTGGATGATGATAAGGCCGCTTTAAATGGTACATTTTATAGCACAAACAAATGCATCAACTTTTTCATGGGGAGAGTTGTAACTTGTAAAGCGGCAAATTGTTTGAACGCTTGAGCGACTGGCAGAATGACTGAACGGGAAGTAGAACCTGCTCTTATTCTACTTATGTTCTTGTACTTTCTATGACACATTTGTCTGCACAATGAAATATACCAAGTAAAGCGTCCTTTATGATATAAAAAATAATTAAACGATGTGAAGGTACTAACGATACTAGACTACCATTCAGAGTGTACCTCTCTCTGATGCAGAACAGTGGGAAATGACCCAAAGAAATATATATATAGGCTGGAGGTCACAGTGATGGATTTTTTGGAGGAGTGCTGAAGAGTATAGAGGTTAGAAAGGATAAAAGTGAAAACACAAAGGTATTGATACAGAGAGAAACAAAGTCACTTTAGTCACTTTAAAGACGCTCTGCAATGGCACGGGATAATATATATGAAGAGAGGAGAATCAACAATGGCCTTAAAAATACCTAGTAACCAGGTAGAGCAAAAAGAGGACGATCACCAGAAGACTGAATGAAGCAAGTCGCGTTAAATACTGGAAAGGGACAGATGGGAGTCGAAGACTGGATATATAGAGAGGCTTGAAAAAGAGGATACCAGAGAGGATACCAGAGAGGGCTGAATATATGCTGCGTAAAACTCGCTAGTAAAACCTGCAGTTTGGAGAACTACATGTCTTCGTGATAAGGCCTAGAAATATTTTTCGTAGACTTACTCAGACGTTGTTTAATGATGCTTTATAAACATTAACAATTATGAGGTTTGGTCTCTTAATTAACGCGGTATAAAGGATAATTCAAGATTTTGTGAAGAAAGTCAGAATTTTGGTTAGTGAACGAGAACATCATATTTGATATAATATACAAATTATTTGATCTCACACTAAAATATAACCATACACTACAAAAAAGGCCCTTGATACTTAATCAGTAGCTTTTATTTATGATTATCGTGTTATAAATATATCCGAGTGAATTACGCTCGCAAATTGTAGTTTAAACTTTGAAGTCTCTGCCCGTGAATTATTCCCACGATATATTTTAACGGTGGTCGCATAAAGCATTGCTGGCCGTAACTAATTGAGCTGTGACCAAATTATCAGTCCTTCAAGTATTAGCATCAAATGCACGCAGTGAGGATACTATACTCAGAGTCAGAGACCGGAAATATTCGGGGACGTGGAGTTCGCCTCGGGTCGCGGAGCGTAATAGCCATACATTTCTGTAGTTGCTCGTTACTGGGGCAACGGAGCACAAACGCTGCAGCGAGCGGCGCAAGTTGTCGTTGCCGTAGGGTTAGTCGGCACCCGTCTGCAGACAATTGCATGAGCCCTGCGCTCGGGCGAGAGTGAGGTATTCGGAGAAATGTCTGGTTTTCCACCAGTCCAAACCAGTAGGATGCACATGCCTTCATTCCCTTGCGAAATGCGAACCTCTCCGCCTAGAGAGGCGCTCATCCCAACGGGTCTATTAGCAAGGAGGCATTGATGATTCGCAATTGTTTGCGTTGTTATCCTATGCGTGTGTGTGGGTGCGTGAGTTGTTTGTATGACAGAAGAGACTCAATGCATTTGGGATTTAGGGAGTAAAAAAACTTGCAGCCCCGGGATTAGGAGTAAGAATGAAAAACTACATCATAAAAAAGAGCTCCCGAAGAGTACAGATCAAGTAGGTACGAGGAGAGGGAAAATTAATCAATTTTTTCTTGAATAAAAGCATTTTTTGCGGTAGGCCCCGTTTGGTAGAGCAACATACCCTTTTGTCTTTAATTAGCATTACAATCTCGTCATTAGTTAGTGAGATTTTTAATTTTTTAAATATTTTTTCGAATTTTTAAACCTGACTCAATGTTTGTTCTTCGTTGAGACCCTGGAAGTAGGTGGGTATTTGCTTTCCAATTATAGAGCGACGGAGTAATTAGAAGACGGTGCACAGACGCATGCAACACAGTGGAGCGGCAGAGGATGGATTTTGCGGTAGCGCGACCACTCTCGTTACTTATAAAAGGGCAAGCTAATAGCGAGTTTCTGCTCCCTCTCTCAGTAATTGCGGATGCAAATTAAATAGAGCACTCCGTCTCGAAGGGAGCGTAACAAGCCAGACCAACAGTTTGCAATGGGTTTCCGAAGCCGGGATGGAGAGGAGAGGAGAGAGAAGGAGGTGGGGTGGGGTGGTGGAGCTTGGCTCGGATTCTAATGAGGGAGATATTCCGCGAGCGGTGTTTTTCAAGGGAAAACGGCGTGTGGATGCTCCTCTCCCATCTCGCTTACTGCTCGAATTATCATACTTCCTCCCGTGTTGAAGAAAAAGCGAGAAACTCTAAATTAGACTGTTTAGATTACCAAAGCAAGCGTTAACTTAACGATAGCAATGTAACTCTACACCAGTCTCCGCTTTCAGCTCTTTACTTGGAAAATTAGGGAACAATATTGCAATATTTTTTGCGCGGATACACATATGCATAAAATCATACCGCCAATTTGAAAACAGGACGGAAAGGATTATGAACTGTTAGATGGATTGTTTTGAATATTTGAGGAGGCGACCGACGGCAAAGGTCATTTGCGCCATAGGGGATAGGTAAGGGAGGAAGGGTGGATAGAAACCCGGCGTCGGCATTAGCCTGCTCTTAACAAAAGGCGCCAAGGGGACCACGGTTTAACGTCTCAGCCGACAGACGGAGTACTGTACTAGAAATGTCCTCCACAAGACACTCAAGTAGGGATCAGGTTTCCTTTGAAAAACATCCTCCTCTGCAGGGATTTGAACCCTGGCTCCCCGTGTGATAGGCGAGTACTCTAGCCATCACACCAACCCGATCCCCTCACTGTTAGATGGATGATTCGTTTCGATCCCATGAATTCTAGAACATACATGATGGAAATAAATGTGGTCACGTTCTATGAACTATGCAAATAGGATACGAACAAGTCGTTGACTTTGGGCCACACATGCGTTGGGCAGTGCGAATGGGCCCGCGATAATTTGTGGTTTCCTATTTTGGGAGAGGGCGGAAATTTCCTGAAAAGGGTTCACATAAAAAGCATGAGTGAAAAAGTAAGGAGCGAAAGGCTGTGTGAATGATTTAGCGAATGTAGCGGAAGTGGCTCGAAATCGGAAGGCAAATGAGGAGTTTCAACATGAGCGTATTGAGCAACTCATAAATATAACTGAGGTAAAAGAGATTTTTGTTCAATAGGAAAGTATAAAAGGAATTATCAAAGCAAACAGAAGTTAACGTCTTCACCGGTTGGCCGCGGGGTAAAGTCCTCGCCAGCTTAAACTGAGGGTCGCGGGTTCGAGTCCCGCCTGGGTGGGTTTTTCACCTCCCAGGGCATGAATGTATGTCAAGTTCTGTTGGTCCGATCCCTGGAAAACCTGATGACAGGCTTAGCAGCCAATCTAGATTCCAAGGACATATGGAGCAACAGATTCGTCCGGCAAACAAAAGAAACATCTAAACACTAACCTGCCAGTCGCTGCATTGGCGTGTGGCAAGGATTGTTTAGGACACTAGGCGAGTAAAAGTTTAGAGGATTAAGATTTCGGTGGTGTAATGGTGAAGTGAATTATGGGAGTGTTTTGAGAGGAGCTCAGTTTTTATAACGGTCAATAACTGAGTGTGGCGAGAACGAATTTTTGTACCAATCTGTTTTGCAGTGAATCTTTCTTATATTATCGCTTCTATCGGATCTGGAGATGTAGGTTGGCGTCAAAATGAGATTCTCTGTGCCGCTCTGAAACATATCTTTTTTAAATTTCACACGAAAACTAAGCCTAGCGTGTAGCCTCCGATTCTCAAGCAGATCTCAACTCTAATTCCTGCAAATGCTGTAAAACGCTGTATGTTCCTTCGGTGCAGTTTTTAACGAAGCACTTAGCTTTCCTTTGTATTTACATACATACATACATACCAATCACACCGTTCCCTTCCGGGGTAGGCACAGTCACAAATTTTCACTCATAAATGTATATTTTTACACTTAAATCTGCTTCAATAATTTCCTACATACCATCCTCCTAAGAATTTCCTCAACCACATTCGACCACAACTTTCTCGGTCTACCCCTCCCTCTCGCACCATTCATTTCACTCCTATATATATTTTTCGTTATTCAACTCTCATCCATTATCTCAACATGGCCAAACCAACGAAGCACACTCCTTTATATGTCCATTACTGGAGCATCTAACCCACATTCATTTATTACCCACTCACTTCTGACCCTATCCATCCTACTTTTGCCGCAAACACTCCTCAGATAACGCATACACCCACGGCGTTTAGTCTACTCTTATGTCTATCCTGACTTACGTTTCACTACCATTCCTTTGTATTTAATTTTTTTTAGTTTATGGGCTAAACTCTGAAAATTAACTTTATTTTCCAGGGCCTGCCCAGTTGGGGAATGAAATGATGGATAATGCATGTGAGTATTAACTACTTAAGATTGAAATCAAAATATTCTTGTATTGGCCCACTAAGTAGACTTATTCATTACGAGCCGGGTTTTGTCACATAATGGCATCTTCAGGTACCATCTTTTGACGAAACCCGGGTCGTAAAGATTAAATCTATTTAGTGGACCAATACTAGAATATTTTGATTTCCGTTTTGGAGAGGGTCCACAAAGTGAAGCCTGAATTTATTGGTTATACTCAAGGTTATTTTTTAACCTAGTGGTGGTGACATGGCTACATACTCTCGTTTTATTTGGCTCGTTGAGTTCTCCGAATCAATTTCTTGGGAGAGAAAGGAAGGAAGGCCCCTATCAGGGAACTGTTTGTTTTCGCTCGTGTCCTCCTCATCCCTCTTTGTTCAGCACCTCCTCGATTGCCTCTTCCATCTCCCAGACAAACCGTCTGTCTGTCTCCTCTCCTCTCCTTCCGTCCCCCCGCCCTCCCCCCCCCATTTATCACTCTCCGACTACTGCTCGGCGAACTTGAGGAGATGAAGTCAGGGTGGGCGGGTGGGGGGGGGGGGGGGTGGCAACAATCCGATCCCCGTCACGACGGCTAAGCCCCTGACGCACGGCTATCATTCCCTCTCGGGAGTTACCGTGCGGAGAGGGATGGGGCGAAGGGGGGAGGAGGGAGGAGGAAGGAAGAGGCAAGGGTCTCCTGGACCATTCTGGACCCTAAACTATCCCCCACTCAAACAAGCATGCGTCCCTGCGGATGTTAGTGAGATGTCAGCCACAGGGTTGAGTGGCAGGGAGAGGGGGAATTGCCTTGGCGGGAGCAATGCAAACAAACCACCTCCCCCCTCTCTCTTTCCTCATTTCCCCTCTCCTCTTCGTCCCATCTCCTTTCTTCCTCCCATTCAGTTACTATTTTATTGATACCTTGATGATGTCACTAACCAGGGAGTTCTCCCCAGAACAGTACACCTTCACATAGATGCGGTCAGTTGATTCGTAGACTCATTTATAATAGGCGCGGTCAAGCTTTCTAGTGATAATAATTATAATAATAACATTTATTAATGTTCTGTGGCAAGCCACCCAAGAACAAGTACATAAGTTACAATATAAGGAAAGCACAAAACCCAGTCGACACAAAAACAAGAAAAAAAGACACCAAACTAATGTTTACATTCCATAAATTATAGGTTTACATAATTTTGCTGTAATCATTAAGAATATGAAACTCGACAATCTATTGCTATGATATTTATAAAATAAACAATTTTCACTGGGTATCTTTAAACAAGTTGTCATAATAGCTTGTTATTACAAAGATACTTCTAAAATAACAATTTACATTAGGTATCTTTAAACAAGCAGTTATAATAATTAGTTCTGAACAATGACAAAATATTATTTTTGCTCAACTTATTTGGCCAACAACTTTATGGCACAAACTAAAAATGAATGTTCATACACCTTATTCTTAAAGAATGGTGCGTAATATACCTGACTCTGACTCATAATTTTTGTTGTAAATTCAGTGGGTAGTCTTTTAGTAAACATTTCTAATAAATACGTTGGTCGCTTATTTTGGTACGTACCAAATAAAAACACGCCTAAGAAATGTTTTCTCCTGACTGAGGCTGTAAGCCAGCCAAGTTCACGAAGGTGAGGGCTAACATGATCATATTTTCTTAAATAAATATAAATCTTGCACAGGCTATCTACATCTAATACTGCCACGTCATGTAAAATCGCGCAATGAAATAAATATGAGGTGAGGAATGTGAGGTTCTGCTCCTCCGTTTGAAGATAAAATGATTGATTTGCTTTGAGACTCATCTTTAAGCTGATATAGCGTGGAATAATTTCAAAGGTGTACATTCTTAACCAGGGACTCTTCCGCATTTCATTTGGAAAGGCGCTCATCTTAATCTAACACCTCTTTTCAGACAGAAGATTTGTCCTTCAATAAATACTTTAATTGCTCTAGATTGCATTCTTACGCTGTCCTCAGATTTGCGCTCCAATGAAGCATGTTTAAAAAAATGAACTAATGCAAGAATCAACTGCGCAGCTTTTGATGACATCCTTAACACAATGTAGCACACGATAACGGCGCGTGACCCAAAAGTTTTTCCGATCGCGGCGTCTAAAACCACATTTTCGGATAGAAAACTATGATCGCGTCTTGTGGTACCGCGCTATGTGAAGGTTTACTTTATCGAGTGCAGACTTTCTGAACTTCTATTGCTTATTTTACTAATGACACCATGAAATCTATTGTACAGTATTGATGAAGAATCGCGACAAGCAGCTACAGAGGTTTATACAGGTCGGCGCTCAAAGTTTGAAATACGTTGGATATCTCGGGCCGTCTCATTACTTCGAGAATTTTCTGGTACGTATCGCTCAACCACGCTTGGAGAGGTTACGGTGTTAGTTATAACTCCGAAGTTTTTGATACTAGTCTCAAACTAATCAATAAGCCAGAGCGTTGAATTCTTCTATAGTGAATATTCTTTGGCTATAAAAGACTATAAAAATGCCTAAAAATGGTCATTTATGCTAGATTGCCAATGAGGTTTCTCTTGGTGTAATGAGATAAAAATGGATTATTTTCGCGCTGACAACACAATTCTAGACACCTACGACGTGTATCAGGAAATTAAATGAAATAATCAAATCCTCCATGCTTAAATCTGTGAAATGAAGACAATTTCTATCTAATATTTTGAATACAAACAAATTGCTTTCACCGTACAATATATACACAGTTATTTATCAGAAAAAAGAAACATCAGCAACACATTTTATTGCTTTATTATTGGAATTGAAATGAAAATAATGGGGTAAAATAACCCCATAAAATCGTTTTTCAGAGGAAATCCGTAGTACGTGACTACGCCATGACAGAAATATCTCCTTCAGTAATTTTTTGCTTTTATCACCAAACGTTTGGGGTGAGCTTTGATAAGTAAATGAATTTTCCCTTGGGCCATGGCGTATAAAATCATATGCAAGACTTGTATTTAATAATTAAAAATATTTTTAGTGAACAACTGGAAAGAATTATTTATTGCTTAAGAAACTTTAGAGTTGAACTCGAAGGTTTTCGCGAAGTCGTTGAAATGGCAATAAAGATTTTTCGGGCTTGACATGATTATCAACACCTACATCTACATAATGCCCTACGAACCACCGCATTTGGAAGGGGGTGTTAGGTCACCAGTCGTGTAAAGATGTAAGGTTTTTGGAGATGAAATGGTGACATGTATTATAGTAGTGTATTTAGTGGAGTTCAATTTTTATTGTGGTCACTTATTGTTTGCGGAAAGAAGGAGTTTTTATACCTATCTGTTCGGCAGTTTATATCTCTTATTTTATCGCATCTATCAGACCTAGAGATGTAGTGAGGAGTCATGATAATATTCTGTATGTCGCTCTGAAAAAAATCAGTTCTGAATTTCTCAAGCAGCCTAAGCCTTAGCGTGTAGCTTCCGAGTCGCTAGGGGTCATTATCGATCATCTGTTGTCATATATTTGTCATATTCACTCTATCAATTCTTCAGATATGATAGACGAACATTATACATACTAGTTTGCACATAATAGTAAATTCCGTAGCTAGGGAGGGAAGTGGGACTTAGCAACGAGCGTAATATTGAATAAAACACTGGTGTCCTACTTAAATTCCTACTTTCCTATGTTACGCTTACGATTTTTTGCCACATCTGAGAGAACGATTCACTAATAACTGTGATGTATCATTATTCACTCTATCATTTCTTCACATATGATATAAGCAAATTACAGTTAAGTTTTTATCAGACACGGGATTTCCTTTCTCAGCGAACGTTTATAAGCGGTATCCTAAATTATGTCCGTTCATGAATTTATAGATACTATGCCGACTGTATTGACCAACTGATTTTCTCAGGTAACAAATACTCTGAAATATTTCGAGAATCCAAACCACAAGCTCAGAATTCCCCATTGTTCATCGCCATCACTAGAATCTCCCGATGAATTGACGTGTCGACCTAGTTCACACCATTGATGATTCCAATATGACGTTTCAATTTATCTATATAAGTATCGTTAGACTTTCAGCAGTGTGAATAGGTCGTTTTTAGGATAACCAAAGATGTACTTGCGTGAAAACAACGGGGAGCAAAGTGCATTTTTCCTTAAACAGGGCTAAAACCGGACAGAAATAAACTTTCTGTTCAGATGCGGCAAAAAAATATAATTGTTCTTAAAGCATAAGTCGTCGGGAAGCATTCTGTTTGCTCAACAAAGAACATTTCACATTCTACATCTACATACTACACCGCGAGCCGCCGCATGGGCGTGTGGCAGGGGGTGGTAGGTCACCAGCCGTGTAAAGGTGTAAAAGTTTTGGAGGTGAAACGGTGACATGTCCTATGGGAGTGTATTTGGAGGAGCACAGTTTTTATTGTAGTCAATTATAGTAGTATTGTGGTCAATTATTGTGCGCGGAAGGAACGAGTTTTTGTAGCAATCTGTTCGGTAGAGTATCTTTCTTCTTTTATCGCATCTGTCAGACCTAGAAATGTAGAGAGGCGTCATGATAATATTCTTAGTGTCGCTTTGAAACACAACAGTCCTGAATATCTCAAGCAGCCTAAGCCTGGCGTGCAGCCTCCGAGTGTCTAGGGGCTCCCACCTTAATCCCTCTAACAATTGTGCAACACTATATGTTCGTTCGTAGCAGTTTTTAACGAATCGTGCTGATTTCCTTTGTACTTTGTCATCTTTTTCGGTTTAATCTTTATGACTAGGGTCCCAAATACTCGCGGCGTATTCGAGATGTGGCCTAACCAGAGCAAAGTAGTATATCTCTTTTACTTTTTCATCCTAACACCTTCCTATTACGCGTTTGACAAAACCTAGTTCAAAGACCTTTGAAAATGATTGCAAGGCAATCGAAGCCTGGGTCAGGAATAAAAGTTTTGAGTGTGGAAAATACTAAGAGCTTTTTCTTTTTCGTCATGTCTACAGTGTCATTCTACAAAGTTACGCCTTCAACCATTAAGTTAATTACATGATATTTCACTGTATTTGAAGATTTGATGTTTATTCCACCCATGGTGTAGGTATGGCTTTTGTGAGACGACTTTCGCAGGAAGTGAACTGGGGTGCATTTAATAATATTTAGTTCTAAACCCCACTCCTGGCACTCTGCGCTATTTCGTTAGGAAACGCGCCTCGGCGGCGCAGTTGCGCTCAAATGCCGCCGCGCCGGCCTCTTCCCGATGGGGGCGTGACGGGATACATTCGTGCCCGTGACCTCGCTTAGCCTCGATCTCCCCGACGGCTTGAATGGCGTTCTGAATAGGAGATGGGAAGAGGGGGGGTACTCCCCCTCTGGACGTCGCATGACGTCATCCATTCTGATTCTTATTCTCTTCCTCCTCTTCGCTGTCGCCCCTTCCACATCCACTATTCCTCCCCTACCTCCCCTTTATTCTACTTCTCATTGCCTCTCCACGGCAGCGGTGGAGGCAGGAGAGGAGGATGGGGAAGTGGGGAGAGAAGGGGGTTGTGAGACAACACGGGATCTTGGCGTTCGTAACGGATCCTCACTCCGACGTCTTGTCTGCCTTGGGAGAGGGTGGGTGTAGGTTTTAGGGAGGGAGGAGACGAGCTTTCCACCTTCTCCCGCCAGGTGGCTCTCAGAACTTCTCTTATTTCTGTTCGCACTGCTGGGTGGGGTTGCTGACCAGGTGTTTTACTGTTCTCGCCGACTATTTTTTTGGGTGAGACGAGTAAAAAAGAGTTATCTCCAATGACTCATCCAATTCGCTGGGCTTTATTGAAGCGATAAAAAAACTGTTGCAGATAGGCTGTACTTACTCAACATGATAAGTAATGTACTAACTAGGTAATTATTTTGAAATGTTGGTAAATACTTTTTTCTAGTTCTATATGTAACAATTTATGGTCGTGTTTCAAATTGATGGTAACCTAAACACAGGTTCGCCTTATAGGTTACTTAAAGCTCCACTAAATATCTTAATATTGTATTATTTGCTTTTTTCTGTATTTATTCATTTGAAGCAATAAACATTAACTGCAGAAACGTCGTTGAAATTTCAGAGATTCAAAAAGAATAAAAAAACAGGTAGTCGACAAATTTACTGGATCTCAAAATTTTCGCAAGTTAATCTATGTTTGCTTATTCAATAATTTTTAAATGGAGCACGTGCAGTAAAGTTGACTACAATACGAGAAAAGGGCAAAAAAATAATTTATGAAACAATTGTAGACATGTGGCTTAAGAGTTTAAAGTGAGAGAACAGTTCTAGGAGCCTCGAAAACAGGAGACGGCAGCTGAAGGAAATGGAGAGGAACATTATACATCGGCACGAAAGAGAACGGTATGAAAACACCCATGCCTTACTAAGTCGTTGGAAATGATAGGAGGACATGCGAGGGGGGGAGGGTAGAGATTTCCTGAAATTGCATCTCTAACGAGGAGATATTGTATATTGTACATGGGAGAAGAGGAAGCTGATAGCTGAGGTTCGGAGGAGACAATAAAAGGACTGAGGACGTATTGAAAGGAGAGGGGATGCTGAAGAGGGCAATAGGAGAGGGGTGAACACTGTGAAATCGCAGTAGAGGAAGGAAGAGGATAGGATGAAATAAAAAGCGAGAGAGGATATGAGGAATTTAAGAGGGATCTAATGGCGGGCCGTCCATAGGAGTGAAAACGGATTTGGATTTGTACTTTGCAACAGTGTATCAATCAGCTGGTAGAATACTTGGATGAAAACAATAAAAAAATTTGAGAAATGGGTCGAGC
This sequence comes from Ceriagrion tenellum, assembly GCA_963169105.1. NCBI lineage: Eukaryota > Metazoa > Arthropoda > Insecta > Odonata > Coenagrionidae > Ceriagrion > Ceriagrion tenellum. Next base: position 140,960,267 of record OY720640.1, on the reverse strand, counting down.
ATTATTTGAAATAATGGTTGAAATTGGAGAAATGAAAAATTGATTCTTCTCTAGCAGCGAATTCAAATCAAAATGGAATTTTTCTCCGTCCTTTTGCTTCGAACACTGCAACACCTCCTTGCATACTCAATGCACTAAAAAGCCATGTCTAAAACATTTGGCAAAACGCCGCACTCACGCTAAAACTAACATGATTATTTTAGGAAAACTCAGTGGAAGAAAATACCCACCAGAACCAGAACCCTATAGTAATATTCTTCAGTATTGGGACATTTGTGTATTTCCTTGTATTCATCATCATTGGTTATTCAATCCCAAGGTTGGTTGCCTGCAGCCCTCAACCCTTCAGCATTCCGTTCTGACTGATATATCCCTCCCCCAGTAGTCCCCACCCGTCGATCCGATTGGGGGACTATCTCCTCCCTCCGGAATATCTGAACCGGGAGGAATGCGTTTTCCCAGAATTTCCGATTGTTTCTGGAAACATAGGATATTCTAATCTCCGTAGAGGCTCTCAGTATCTTACAGCATATTTCGTTTTTGAAGTGAAAACTTCGTATGTCGCGTTGAGCACTTTTGTAGATGGGTAAAAGACATTGGACTCGCGTCACCGTCACCGTCACCGCTACTACATATATGTATAATTATGTATATTCTGTATATACACAGTATACTCGCTATATACACAGTACTTGTGGATGGGTACAAACCATTGGACTCGCATCACCGTCACCATCACCGCTACTAAATATATGTGTAATTGTATATTCTGTATATACACTTTTGTGGATGGATAAAAGCCATTGGACTCGCGTCACCGTCACCGTCACTGCTGCTAAATATATGTATAATTGTATATTCTGTATATACACAGTTTACTCGCTATATACACAGTACTTGTGGATGGGTAAAAACCATTGGACTCGCGTCACCGTCACCCATACCCATATGAGTGACTCGCGTCACTCATATGGGTAATGATGAAATAATTGACATTCCAAATTTTAACTTTGTTGCAAGTTTCAGAAGAAATAATCGTCCAGCAGGAGGAGTAGCTATTTATAAAAATATGAACCCAGTTCATTATTGCTCAAATTATATGGATGTGCATGCGAAATTCACCAGCATGTTTAATACTACTGCTTCTGATATTGGCGATATGTGTATATGTCGTTGCCACTCTGAGAATAATCAGTTCATTATTATGGTTGCCATTTATATTTCTCCGGATAAGTCATTGAGGGCGATACGAGACTTCTTGTATGAAAATTTACTCATTTATTCTCATTATGCATCTGCATTGCTTGAACAAAAAATTGGGAAAAGATTTGATGATTTGCCAATGATTTTGAGTGGAGATTTCAACATAAACTTTGCAGACGATAAAAATCTACCATTGATTGAATTTTTAAATAGTGAGTTTGGTTTAACGATGTCTAATGATCGCAATCTTGGCACAACGAAATATAAAACTACTATTGATGCAGTATTTACAAGACATATAAGCAAATTCGAATCAAAAGTATTCGTTTCTTACTTTAGTTACCATAAGTCTATTGTATCAGTTTTAGATATTGCCGATGATGATGGCGGAGATGATGAAAGAGTTGTTGAAATAATGGATGAAAGTTGATTATTCTGAAGTGTACAATTTTTATGTAAAATAATTGTGTACAATAGCGCAATAAATGAATATTTAATTTATTATATACATGAAACTACTTTCTACTGATTAATAAAACACTTTATTAGAAATTATTCCCTACATTCAAAAATGCTCACGTTATTTCAAGTTTTCACTTCTGTCGGCACTCCCGGAGTGCCTCTATTTTTTTTTCTTTAAAACGACAGACGCTAAAAATGGGAAGGTATTTCAAATGATAAGAGAGGAGAATTGAAGAATGTTTGCGATGAACAATTGCAGCCCAGTTTGAAAATATTATTTCTAGGGAAATGTGGTGTTTGAACGCTTTAATTGCGTCATTAGATCGGGCTGATATGTGGTAGCCAGAGATTCCCATAATGGGATAATGAACGCGTTACCGAAACCGTTCAAGGGATATTTGTCGTTTTAACATCAATTCCTTGCGGTGTGGCGTGTCCAGCGGGCGTACGACGGCCGCACGTCCCATCACCAACAGAGACGCCGCGAGGTGAAGAACACTCAGCGGGCAATGCGAGCCGTCGGTTACCTAGATACCACAAGCACTTCATCTCTGAGAACTTCGACAATAAAACCGGGCCCGGCCCTGTAGAGAAAAAGAAATCACCCAAATTCACCTGCGTTCGCGAGGAATGCTATTAGGGTAGTTTGAGCGAAATGTCATTTTACCTAGAAATCAATGAATTTAGTCTCATTTTAATGAAAAATATCACACCCTTCCAAAGATACCAAAATATATCAGCCCCTGACCGCACTACTTTCCGAGATATTTGCCAATACCAATCCTTTTACACGGGAAACATTTCGTGTAGGCGAGAGACATTATTTCAAAATGAGGAATTTCTAACGTCTAGATGTCGTCAAAAAACTAACAGCGTGAAGTTTGTATGCTTTCTCAACCATTTTTGAAAATAAATCATATTGTCACCACATTAATATTTTCAGAATCATAAGAAAACCTTCCGTTGTGAGGAAATTTTGAACGCAGCGCGCGAAAAAATTAGTCCTGTTAAAGACTTATTTAATTTATTAGAACTTCAGTCATGTAGAAGTATAATCTGTCATCTGTTATCGGACCTTAACGTTTATTCATGGTGCCAGGAGTGGGGGGGGGTTAGAATTAAATATAAGCTAATGCCCCACAGTTTACTTCCTGCAAAAGTCATCACACAAATGCCAAACCTACGCATGACTCTTCACTACATGTCTAGGTCCGACAGATGCGATAAAATAAGAGAGATACACTGCCGAACAGATAGGTACAAAAACTCGTTCTTTCCGCGGACAATAATCGACCACAGTAAAAACTGATCTCCACTAATTACACTCCTATAATACATGCTACCATTTCATCTCAAAAAAACTTACATTTTTTACACGGCTGGCGACCTAACACCTCCTGCCACACTCCCATGCGGCGGCTTGCAGGGTATTATGTAGATGAATATGTAGAATATTATACCATTTATAATGCAAAATGTCTTTAATGCTTCTTAGAGCTGCTGAAATTAAAACCTAAAATTCGAATATGGCCTCCATTGTGAGTAGGGAACTATATCGCTCTACCTTAAGCGAGCGTCGAGAGGTGTGCTAGCGCCCTCCTGTGTTTGCGATGCGCGTCGACATTATCGAGGCCGTAGCTCGCCGACTGACGAAGTGATCGATGGCTTTATGAACGCCCGCCTCCAATGTGATGCATTCTCCTCTATTTTCTCTTCACTCTTCAGTGAGTGTGAGTCGACATCTGGAAGTTAAATTTACATTTCATTATAATTTATATGCCTCCAACAAATATTATTCGAAATGCGTTTCTTGTGTTGACTAGATGGGTATATTGCAGATTATTTTCAATATTGTCGTTAGTCACGACGTAACTTGGTCGCAGATGGTCACATTTCTCCTAACATAGCATCACCAGTTCACTTGCTTTCTCCATCGTCCACTTAGTCATCCACGTGAGAAAAATAGTTTTCACGTATTTATGAGTGAAGTAAGTCTCCCGCGGATTTGCTGGAATGAATGGAAGGCTTTACTTTCATTAAAAAACCATGAGCTTAAAGTTCAATGTGCATTTAAAAGCTTGTTTATGAACCTTGAGTTGATTGACACAATATTTTTTCACTACCTTTCACAACGGCGTTCAGAATATTTCCAAATCATATTCCGATAAAATGTCTCATTAACTGTCGTAAATTGAGTATTTGTTTTGAGCCATTTTTAACTAATCCAGCTTGCACGGAGTTTCAAATCTGGTGACGTTGAGGTTCTTATTTCTAAGTCTATTTAGCTCGCACGAAGTAATTGAAGCCTTTGCATCTCTTATCTTTTGAGTAAAGTCTATGCAATCGAGGCAGTGGCACTGAAATTACTTCTTAGCCACTTATGAATCAGCAAAAGTTAGTTAAAGAACCATCCAACACTTAGAGATCAACTCAGGGTATTTCAGGGGCATCACCCCGTTTAGAAACCATTTTATTCCACTCTCTAAGAAACGACCATTTTTAGAGTCTATGTTTCTATGTTCTTCAGCTAACTATCACCGGCGGTAACGATTTACTCTTGACGAAAGGCCATCAAAATGGTTTTACTTGGCGTTCAGTCCGCAGGAGAAAGTTTTTAAATTAGTTTTTACTCGCGCAAACACCGGTTGCTGACTTTCTTTTTAGGAAAAAAACTACGAGATACATTCAGAAACTTTGCAGTTCTCGTTATTGGCCTGAGGGTCATTCTCCTTGTCCGGAAAAGGACCTCAATTAGAACATTAACTGTCATTTAATCATTTTTTTACTGATTTGACCTCGGACTGTGGCCTGAGCGTGTCTCTCTCCAGGGTGGCTACTAATATTCACTTTTCAAATTCCCTGACTTTTCTCTGATGGATTAACCAATTTCCATGACCGATCGCAAAAGGTCACCTATTATTGGAATATTTTTTTCTGCTGAATTAAATCTTCTTCAACAGGTTTAAATTTTCTAATAATCGTCTTGTATTTTTAGAACTGCAAGCATGTATTCACTATAAGCTAGTGTTCTCCAGCTACCTCTCAACCTGAGTTTCGGAAGTTGAAATAAAACGCGAGGTATAATTTTCCGAACAACATAGCCTCGGATTCCTTGTGTTGAGCGTAATACATTGTGATCATGATTTTTAACACAACTAGGCAAATATCGCAGTAAGGATATACAAAATGGATACATTGTACGTCTGTTTCACAACTAAATAACCATGATTCATAACTAATAAGATTCTCATTTGAATACTCCACGAATTGATGGTGCTTATTCCATGTACGTCAGTGACGGACGTTAGTTTCAGTTGGTGAAATAAATGGCGGGAAAGACTGAACGATAATCGTAATGGTAGAAAAATAACGAGGATTCCTATTCCAGTTTCTCCCTGACTGTTACGAGAATTTCCTGACTTTTCCAGAAATTCAAAATTCCCTGACAGTTCCCGGTTTTCCCTGACGATTGTCACCCTGCTCACAACAGCATGGTCGAGGGGCGGCGTAGTTTTGTGATGTAGACAGCACACTCTCTCTCTCTCTCTCTCTCTCTCCTTCTTCCCTGAAGTTCTTTCCTTCTCATTCTGCCGGCGGCCCCTCTCAATGTACTCAATAGAATCCCATGGTGATGCGTCAGTTGTTTCCATGCTCCTGTTTTGATGCTCGGTGTGCAAGAAATATGCATTCGATTTGAAGTTCCCCGTGGACTCACTTCGAGTGAACGCAAGGCTAGATCTCTCCTTTTTTTATTATATTTTGGAAATTTATTGGAGGGGAGAAGGGAATTGTTTTATAAGCCCTTGAATCATTGAGTTTAAACCATCAATTTGAATAGTGAGCTCTCGAGAACAATGCACTCTGGAAGGAGAGCTCACTGGAAGAAAGTTCACAGATTAAGGCCGCCTGAGATCGTATCATCTAATGATTAACATCAGAGGGCAGGGAAAAACTGTAGAGTCACCTGGAGCGATTTTGTTTCCTCCTCTCTTACCTGAAAACGACGTCGTGACTCACATATACTTCCCATCGCAATTAATTCACGGGTTAAGAAATGAGGCAACTAAGTTACATTAGTGGAGATTTCTCGAGTTCCAAAACGGTGAAGACTGTTCAAACATATCAGCGTTTCGACAGCAGACTCGGCCATCGTCATCAGGATAATAAAGGTCAGAGTGAATATGCTGGCAGTTATTTAGAGTCCCAAAGCCGTGGTTGTTGTGGCAACCGTCACGCTTATATTGAATGGTGTTTATTACCAGTCTCCAAGTCTTAAGATGATGAAGCCGTTGTATCTATTGATGTCATCTTTTTCAATTTGTATCAGTGTCGCCTCTTTTTGTATTTTCTCTCAATATCTGCATGTACAGAAAATGGCGTGGAATTAACAAAATTAACACGATGACTAAAGGCAAGGCTTCTCAATGAAACCCGAGAAATCTCCAGCAAAATCAATTTGCCGGAAAAACCTTAAATCCTCGATAACTTCCATTACTTTTCGGCCTGAAACTTGGCTGTGGTCACGTTTTAAAGCGGCTAGTCTTCGACGATTTTGAAATGGAGCTTTAAGTAATTTTCTGAATGGTTAGAGACGTGAATAGAAGGAGTTTCGCCATTCAAGTCGCTTCTAGCCATAAAGGGAGGACGTTTATTTGCTGTTGTCACGTAGTTCATTATCATTAAGATGCATGAGAAACGGCGGAAGAGGGATGTCATCCTATCTTGCCTTTTCATGAGACAGCAATGAATCATAGAGTAGAGTGATATGTTACTGCACTGCTAGGAACGAAAATTGCAGTTATTCCAAGGTCTGGTACATCACGGCTTCATTTGACGGGTAACCGCACTTAAATTATTATCTGACCCTGGAGAACAAAGTGATGTGATTCATTTCGGGGTTTTAGTGAGCGTTTCAATGCATTTAAGGCGAGTGACCTAAGGGCGAACAAATACGGATGTTTCTTCAACCAGAAGTATTAGTATGGTTATTCATTGACTTCTCACTTCTACATCTACATACCACCTTGCAAGGCGTGAGGCAGGGGGTTTTGAACACCAGCTATGTAAATGTGTTAAGGTTTTGGTCGGTGCAATGGTGAAGTATATTTTAAGAGTGTTCCGAGAGAGATCTCAGTTTTTATTATGGTCACTCATTGTGCGTAGTAAGAACCAATTTGGGGGATCGGGTTGGTGTGGTGGCTAGAGTACTCGCCTACCACACGGGTGGCCAGGGTTCAAATCCCTCCTGCAGTGGCAATGTTTTTCAGAGGAACCCGATCCCTACTTGAGTGTCTTGTGGAGGACATTTCTAGTACAGTACTCCGTCTGTCGGATGATACGTTAAACCGTGGTCCCCTTGGCACCTTCCATTAAGAGCAGGCCGTCGCTGGGTTTCTATCCACCCTTCCTCCCTTACCTATTCCCTATAACGCAAATGACCTTAGCCGTCGGTCACCTTCCCAAATATCCAATCCAAGAATGAATTTCTGCACCAATCTGTTTGGCAATATATCTCTCCTATTTTATCGTTTGTAATTGACTGAGAGATATCGTGCGGCGTGGATATGACATTTCCTGTGTCGTACAGAAGCACATCTGATCTAAATTTCTCGAGAATTCTACGCCTAGCGCATAGCCTCAGAGTCTCTGGTAGTTCCCACCCTAACCTCTCGTTGCAGTTTTTATGGAAGCGCGTAGCTCTCCTTAGTATTTTACTTATTTTTTCGGTTAAATATTTCTGTCCAGGGACCAATATTCTCCAGGCGTATTTGAGGTGTGGCCTTACGAGAGCACATCTCTTTTACTTTTCCATCCGAGGGCCTTCCCATTTTACGCTTGATAAATCCCAGTTTCTTTAAGGATCTACCCACAGTATGGCGTCGATGTGATGACTTCCGCAAGTAGCGTACAGTGGTTCAGTTACTTTGACTCACTCCTAGCCTCCACTCCTGGCACCACGAATGAGCATTGTTTAGGTCTGATGATAGAATTTCTAAGTTCGCGTCTTCACCAATCTTGCAGTAGATGACCCTCACTTGGAGACACATTTGAAACAGACGAAGCCTCGTCTAGGCCACGCCAAAAGTCACCTCTCAACGAAATTAATATTTTTCTGTCTTAATAATTTGGAATGACACCATCACTGGTTTATTTTTTTGTGTTTGCTTAGTTGGACGATTCTGGTGGTCCGTAAGTCCCAGTCATTCCGATAAGCCATTTTGACCACCAGGGGCCGAACCACCAGTCTTTGACAGTAATACCCATCCATTGGGTAGGGGAAAAAACCACCTAGGCGAGACTCAAGCCAGCAACCCTCGGATTAACTAGAGAGGATCTTAGCCCAATTCCTCGGGGGTTTTAAAATTTGTAATACCTTTAAACATTCAAAAATCACATAATTTTACTAGAGATTCATTTAAACTTTCTGTGATGTTGCAAACAATATAAACAGCAATATTCCCAGTTCGGTTGACCAGTGATGTGGGCAGGGAATTTTGATTGCGTGAAACATATTAGGAGATAAACTTAACTGTGGCAGGTTTCACTTGGCAGACTTTTTGACGAACGTATTCATAATACAGTAAATGTGTTACACTTTTTTTTTAATTTCTAGATAAACATCACCAGCAGTATTATTAGTACGTATACTAAGAGATATGTACTCTTCGGGGTGAATTTTGAGACTATTTTTATTAAGGTGTTAAATGAAGGATATAAAATAAAGGGAATTTAAATTTTAATATTTGCATCCGGCATTGAATTTTCCAAAAGTTGTCACGCACTCAATGTAAGTTCTATCTTGAGATCATGAGATCTTGTTACGAGCAGTCGTATTTTCACGGTCGTTAAGCGATTTCCATGTACAGTAGCTCCTCTCCACTTGCCGTTAAAACACTTTCCAAATTCCATTTCCAAAAGAGGACACTCAATTTGTTTCCCCTTATCAGTGGGTACATATTTTGATAGAGCCAGGGGAATTCCTTCGCGGACGTCTATTACACGTTGGAACGGTGTTGAATCAATTCGAGTCGAGAGATCTCCGACAGATAGCGCGCGCTCTGACGGGCAGAGATTGAGAGGGAAAGTGAAAGGGAAGGAATGGACCTGCACGACCATTATGTCGACGGACGGGACCAGAAGACGACAGAGAATTGAGAGCTATGGCGGGGGGGTGGCGGGGTGGGCGGAGGACTCGTCTGGGAGGGCCAGGAGGGGACGGGGTGGGGTCGGCCCGTTGACGACGACGCGACGGAGGAGAAGAGATGAATGGCCGACGGAGTTTGAGGCGATGCCTGTGAGGGCGCACTAATTATTTGCCGCTCACTTGGAGATGCGTTCGGCCATCGCTTCGATTACTCACGTCGGACACTCTCGAGAGATGCGCGCTTGGAGAAGTCGAGGACGATTCATCCACCTGCTCTGCTTATGGACGACCAACTAACTCCTCAGCGCACTCAGTCCATAACGATCATCGAATATCGAAAGACCCGATCGTTATAAATGGGGGTTGAGCACATAGATGAGTCACTAGCGGAAGGTTAAAATTCAACGGGGGTGAAAAACATTGAAATTATTTTATTCTGTCGATAGCAATTGAAGTATGTCGATATATATCGCGCGCGATGTATTTTTTATGTATTTTATGGATTCTTCTATTTCAATTAATACGTTCTCGGCCTATATTCACCATTTATATATCCGTAATATGAGGTTCGACTTCAACAACGCTATCAGTCGTCTAGGGGACAGCGTAACAAAAATGCTGAATTTTTAGCATTTATATATTTTTTTTAAATTTAAAGAAAAAAGTTGAAAAACACTATTTGATTGCTAGAATAAGAATGTTTATTTATTTTTCTTTCCAGTGGTTTTTTTGCAACTTTGTGTAATGATTACTTCTAATTTAAATATGCAAAAGAAAAAAGATCTGCATGCCAGGAAAACGAACTGCACATGTATTTCTTATGAAAACACTTTTACTCGTCTGGAGTCGAACCGGAGACCATTAGGTAAACAATAAGTAGCCATAAACCTTTCGAGTGACATAATGAATCAAGTTACAAAGTTTCACATCATTCCGTACAGTAATTTGGTAGTTATAAATGACCGCACAAACTTAGTTTCTTTTTTATATAAAAGAAGATTATTACTATCCATACCTAAGAGTATGTATTAAAAATCGAAGGTAGAGACTTCCCCCTCCCCTGTACCGCTCTTTTCCTGATAGGCTGATAATAGTGACAATATAAAACGAAGCTTCTGTTGCATCAAAATTTCGTTGAAACCATGAATAGCATAATGTTCCTCTAGGGAAAATATAATTACGAATTTCAGCTGCTTGATGGAATTTAAATAGCCTAGTAATATGCATATTGATTTAACTGTTTCATGTAAAACCCAAAAGTCAGTATGACTGTTATACAAACATTATCTGTTAAGCTAAGGAAAGGTATAAAGAAAGCTGCAGGCACAAGACCGAAAATAATCCTTCAGGTATGTATAAGAGAATAAAAGGAACTCAAATGAGTTTATAATGTAATCAGATCCTAAAAAACCATCGTAAGTGACAAATGTTAATTATTTTGCATAAAGTATCATACGTACACATTTAATATGTACCAAGTAGCATCAAAATTTTAAGGAGGCCCTTTTAAACAAAAATTTGCGTGGGTGATGTAATTTAAACGCCAAGTCTATACGTTCATCCTTCAAGCTATATGAGCGCGATGGACCACATACGGCATGATTGAGTTGTGGATTCGAAGCATTCTAGCAAGTGCAGAGCGGTATGAGGAGTTTCTGCGGTAGAATTTTGCAGTCTTTAGGTCATACTGTCGCTGTTCTGTTACAGTGTAAACAAACGTATGTTTCATAGGAGTCAAACTTCTAGAATTATAAATAAATTAAATATTATTAAAAAAGTTAAAAATTCAGTTAAAGAATGCAAATAATTTTGTAATTACACATACCAGTGTAGAAATGAAATATCCGCTAACTTATGACAGGCTCTGAGTGGATGTCAGTCTAAATTTTCTATAGCTTCCTGAAATAAGACGTTAATAGTGGGGAAACCAGCGTAGAAATTTATCACTCCTCGAAACTATGTAAGCACTGCTTCCGATTTTATGGCTTTCGGTGTAACTACAGACAGTCCCATTGATCCTGACTTATTTTTTACCACTAATTCTTTAAATTTCCGCCAGTGCCACGATGGTGAAATACGGCATAAATATAGAGGGGGTCGTATGTTTTGTTGAAATATCAAAATTGTGGTCTTTCATCCTCTGATTTTGGGTCCAAAGCCTAATCCAAATCTGACATAGTCGGGATTCCATTTTTTAAGAATTCGAGGCCCAAAAAAGGCAAATTTTCTAATGAAACGTTATCGAAAATTTTTAATCTATAGATATTTGGGCTTGAGGATCACAATGGAACCATTTTCGTATTCGCAAATCCAACCTTGACTCCAGTAAAGTCACAGTCATGGCCAGTGGGGTGACAAACAGCAAATCAGGGCAACAAACGCTTTGAATCATTGGCTTGAAAGCTTTCCCCAAGTCGATGGTAAGGTCAACAGCTCCCTCCTGGAATTACTTGAACTCGAAGGGTTACGCGTGGGTCGAAGGTCACTGGGTGCAGGAAATCATGTAGAGACAACAAACACGTCGAATTATACGTTAAACACTACGCTCAAGTAAAGGGCGCGGTCTCCAGATCCATCTTGTCATCCCGTGTACGTGAATACATTCCCTTTCCGGGTAGGGAATTACAAATAAATTCGTTATTCTCAGAAGCCCAAGAAAACTGGCTTCCTTTCAATAATTTCCTCCATGATGCCGAATCTGCATACGCTTTTTTTCGCTTCTTTTACACTCATGCATTATCACGACCTTCAATAATCAAGAATCCTCAAACTTCCTCCCCTTCAAAGTCTCCTCAACCGCATTGTCCTCTAATTAAAGTTAAGTTTAACTAACTCTATATCTTTATCTCACACCAATCACTCTACTATAATATAATAGTAATAATAATGTTTATTGCTCCAAAATATGAAATACAGAAAAAATACTAAGAATACAATATTAAGATATTTGGAGCTTTAGGTAACCTGTAAGGCGAACCTGTGTTTAGGTTACCATCAATTAGAACTACGACCATACATTGTTACATTTAGAACAAGAAAAAAATATACATACCAACATTTCAAATGAATTCCTTAGTATGTAGTAGTAGAAAAGTATGTTCACAAAAATAAATAATTTTATTTAGCAAAATATATCTTCGATTTTTTCATAAGTAAATAGCCAGTTTTTAACATATTTTAAAAAAGAAGCAAGATAAGGTGCACATTTGTACTCAGAAGGTAGTATGTTATACATTTTTGGCCCAATATATAAAAAACTTCGCCTGTACAGAGACAATTTGGGCCTTAATATCATGTGTCTCTTCCGTAATTCGGCTCTCTGCAATTCTAAAGAGGGAGCATCATACCCTTTGGTAAGGAAAAGTTCAGTCGAAAATCCACAAGATGGCGTCACTCGCACCCGATCGAGGCGTTTTGGCGTCAGGAGTCTCCTACTCCAGGATAACTCTCGCGCAAGGCAACAGTCGTCGGTAAGTTGTAGCCAAGTCTCCGGCGCGTAAGTACAGGCAGCGCTTATATAAGATCTGTGAAAGAAGACTGAACTAATTGCATCACCGTCCGAGCACATCATGGCCGAAAACCATTCAGGTAGCTTGTCGAAATATACCAATTACAGATTCTATCTTACAACGGTGACGGCTGTTACTTAGCATTCCGATAGAGGAGGGATTGATACATCTCCATTAGTTTTAGATATGTCAATAATAATAATAGTTTTTATAAAAATATACCCTACATCTTACCGTTTTCCCGATGGTTTAATTATGCTCCGGTATAGGATTTTCATGATTCAGATACGAGTGTCCCTTGGAAAAGGTCTATTCTTTATACCATAAAAATTTCAAGTTGATGACGTAAGACTTTAACAATAAATCTGGGGTCGGAAATCATCACAAATCCGACCTATCAAGCGGGTGTGATGCGTCGCCTTAAGGAATGGTCAAACAAATTAATCTCAATATTCTTGTATACATGTCCATTACCGGAGCATCCGACCCACATTTGTGAGTGCATCGCAACTTATTGACGGATTAAAGTGGGAGCCCCTAGAGACTCGGAGGCTACACTCTAGGCTTAGGTTGCTTGATTAATTCAGAGCTGATATTTTTCAGAGCGACATAGATAATATTATCATGACTCCTCACCACATCTCTAGGTCCGACAGATGCGATAAAATAAGAGATATACACTGCCAAACAGATAGGTACAAAAACTCGTTCTTTCCGCGGACAATAATCGACCACAGTAAAAACTGATCTCCACTAATTACACTCCTATAATAAATGTCACCATTTCATCTCCAAAAAACTTACATTTTTTACACGGCTGGCGACCTAACACCCCCTGCCACACTCCCATGCTGCGGCTCGCGGGTTATTATGTAGATTTAGACATTGTTTAATCACCCACTCATACCTAACCATATTTCGCTTCTTAGCTCTGGTTAGGGCACAACTGGTGTGTTGCGGACCGACATAGAGAATATTATCATGACGCCTCACTACATCTCTAGACCTGACAGATGCGATAAAATAAAGTGATACATTGCCGAATAGATAGGTACAAAAAATTGTTCTTTCCGCCCACAATAAGCGACCTCAGTAAAAAATGAGCTCCACTGAGCTCCTCTAAATACACGTAACCATTTCACCTCCCAAAACCTTACATCTTTACAGGGCTGATGTCCTAACACCCTCTGCCACACACCCATGCGACGGATCGCAGGCAGTATGCGGAAATCACTAACCCCCAATCTCTACAATCATACTTTACAGTATTTGTTCTTCCACTCACAGCATATTGCTCACCCATATGGTCGATCGCTGCCCCAACTAATCTCGCCACTCTTAACAGCGTAACTAGTTTCTTTGCCAAAATAGTAAAATACAGAGTTTCCCACTTACGCAACATGCCTACGGATTCGATCCTATCTTCTCTATCCATCCCCAATCCCTGCAATCAAAGAATCAAAACCGATTTAAAATTTATTTACAACAGTCTGAATTCAAATAATGATTGTCCTGAATTGCTTTCCTCCATTAATTTCCGAGTTCCTTGTCGATCCACACGTACGCACTCATTACTCCATATGCCTATCCCTAGACTATCCCTTATCAAGCGTTCCCTTCACTACCGCCTCTCCTCACTTCTCAATTCTCTGCCTGATAACATTGAACCCTTTTTGCTCTCTTCCAACTCCTTCATCAATCTTGCCATGTCCCATTTCTCGGGAAATAACTAAACCCCATTCCACCTTGCTTCTTGCTTCCACTCTTTCCCCCCATTCCACCTTGCTTCTTGGTTTGTTTGCATTATTTTATCATGTAATCTTTTTTTTGTTGTTTGTTTACGTCTACATTACGTGTTTATTGTTACTGCGACACTGTAAACTGGCATAAATGCTGTATGTGAGCAATTACTCAAATAAATAAATATGCAGATATCCCTCTCACTCTTCTCGAAAACACTGATAGGATAGTCCATTCCATTTTCATTTAGTCCACTCTTACGCTTATTCCGATAAACACAGGATTGTTTGCCTTTTAATTGCGTCGACACGACAACTCTTCAATTCGCAGCGATTCTCTTTCCCCAGACAGACAGACAAACACACACTCACTCCTACATGCTGTGGACACTTTCCCTTTGAAGGCGTTCCCACCGGTATTCTCACTCCTTATTAACTCTTCATCTGTCCTTCCATCTCTCACGAGAACTCGACTAAGATTCATAAGAATCATGTATCTAAATCTACATACTTCAATGTGGGCATGTGGCAGGGGGTGTTAGGCCACCAGCCGTGTAAAGATATAAAGGGTAAGGTTCTGTGAAGAGCAATAGTGACGCGTATTATGGGAGTGGATTTAGTGAAGTTCAGTTTTTAGTGTGGTCGCTTATTATACGCGGGAAGAATGAGTTTTTGTATTTATCTGTTCGACAGTATATCTATCTTATTTTATCACTTGTAATAGATCGAGAGATGTAGTGATGTAGTGAGCTTCAAAATAATATTCTTTGGGTCACACAAAAACACGCCTGTTCAAAATTTTTCAAGCAAGCTAAGCCTATCATATATGCATTTAGCAAACAATTACTGAAGTGAGAACAGCTGATCACTGCATCCCATCATCGGCATAAACTAACTCTGGACGTAACAGATTCTGTTGACTGTAAACTACCGCGCACTTACAGCTATTATTTTACTGAACTATTTTCCTGCACTACTCAATGAACTAATTACTCATTATTGTTACATCCGGTCATCCCGCCCTTCTCTGTGAGCAACTGAACTAATCTCATGTTCTTCCTATCCGCAGCAACCGCAGCTTTTACTTTTACACCAACAGAACCTTTTATACGTCAATTAAAAATTACCAAAACGAATGATGAGTAATTTATACCCACAGTTCAGTGAATTAGTTGATATGAACCGACAACTTAAAAATAATTAAAGCCAATTAACGAAATTATTGGCAATCTCTATGGGGGCTATACACTTCGGCCGTAAACGCTCTTTTAGTTCTGGCGTTTACCGTAGCCAGGAAGAGATCTTCGCCTTCCTTTCCATTATCCGCCAGGATGGCAGCGCTATCGATGGTGCATTGGAAAATGATTTGGTTAGGTTCACAAGAGTTTTCACTGTGATATTGTGTGTGTGCTATAATACAGGGTGGCTACTGATATCCAATTTTTAAATTCCCTGATATTTCTCTGACTTTTCCCTGATGGATTTACCAATTTCCCTGACCAATCGCGAAAAGGTCACCGTTTATTGGAATATTTTTTTCTGCTGAATTAAATCTTCTTCAACAGGTTTAAATGTTCTAAATTTTCTAATCATCGTCTCGTATTTTTAGAACTGCAAGCATGTGTTTACTATATGTACTAACTGTGCTCCAGCTTCCTCTCGACCTGAGTTTCGGAAGTTAAAATAAAACGCGAGGTAAAATTTTCCGAACAACATAGCCTCGGATTCCTTGTGTTGAGCGTAATACATTGTGATTATGAATTTTAACATTACTAGGCAATTATCTCAATAATGATGTACAAAAGAGATAGGTACATTGTACGTATGATTCGCAACTATATTACTAAGATTCACAACTAATAATACATACAACTAAATATTTAACGAATTGATGGGGTTTATTACATGCTCGTCAGCGACGGACTTCAGTTTCAGTTGGTAAAATAAAGGGTGGGAAAGACTGGCCGACAAACTTAATAATAGAAAAATAATGAGGAGTAATATCCCAGTTTCTCCCTGACTGTTACGAGAATTCTCTGACTTTTCCAGGAATTCAAAATTCCCCGGCAATTCCAGGTTTCCCCTGACGATCGCCACACTGTAATACGTAATTTTCAGCATGTTGATGATTCTCCATACAGATGAACTCACAATGAGTGCAATGGGTTTTAGGAATATACGTTGTAGTGTCACGGCGATCACCTGATTTTTGACAAATTCACGTTTCATTCGTGGTCGAAATAGTTATGTATAAAGTAAACTGGGAAAAGTTACAACACTTATCGCAAATATTAATTCTTGCATTTGAGAACTGGGCAAACATATTAGCTTTAATTAGCGGAACGGAGCTGTACAATAAAGGCGTTTAAACGTCTTCGGAAGCGTTTTCGGCCGCGGTATACGAAACCATTAAGATGCTGGCGAAGAAGAAGTCCCTGAAAAGCTCCATATAACATGAAATGAAACATATCTCATTGAAAACTGAGCCTTAATAGCTATGAATGAGAGTCATTCTGCCTCTCGTGGAGGCGGAACAGGTGAGATGACTTCAAAAACACCGGACAGTTGTGCGACATAGACGACTATACAAGTACCTCTCGACGACCGCTATCAATACCACCCGTCAATTCACGCTAAACCGGCGCCCGTATTCTCGCCATAGCTACATTCGAATCACTATATTGTATTTCAACACTTTTAAACCTTAAGACCCTAAGAACCAATTTTCTGCGAGTTATGTAAACGCTTGTTTTTATTCTCTCTATTGATGGAAAATTTTGATTCATTATAGATTACTAATTATGTACCAGATCTCGCTCTGTCGCATATTTGGAGACGATTAATTCCTGGCTACATTAGACTTCACTGCAGTTAGTTCCAAACAACTAGAATTGAAGAACTACTCGACTATGGTAAAATATTCCTAATTAAGGGTAAGTGGGTTCAAATTTCTTTGTCATATGGATATTTTGTGGATTATTTGATTACCAATTTCAACTTTCCATGGTAATTTGAACGAGAAACTCGAGGTAACAGTTTGTAAACGAGCTCATTACGAGCGACTGGTGTAGGTTTTAGACACAAAGTTTTAACAGTGCTAAGCCAAGTAACGGCATTAATTCAGTGTGGGAATTTCGGTAGGATTGCGTCGGAAAATCGTTAGAAAAATCTTCCGGCCTGTTTGTTTTTTGCCGATGCAACAGCGCTTCTATATCCCCGCCGTCATTTGGCCTCGGGGTACCGTTCGCCAACTGCAATTAGGTAATCCATCTCAAGATTAATGGAGCGTCTTAATTGCATAATAGGTGCCTTATCGCTGGAGTGCATCGCTTCCCACACTCACTGATGAGGTCGCGAGGATGTGGCGCCCTTCCCCCTTGGAAATGTGCGCGAAAGACGAGGAGCACGAAAACAGAAGGGGGAGGACTAAGAGGGGGAGGGGAGGGTGGGAGGGCGGTGGAGGAAGGATGTCGGAAGACCTACGACACCCCCTGAGGGACACGTCTGGACTAAAAGCGCTGTTTCCGTGAAATATTTTTAACACCTCGTTGTTCTTAGTTTCATTGCTCACTTCCATATCATGTGCAATAATTCCCTAGCGTTTCTTTACTCCTCCTCCTCTGGTAGTCAATCCGAAGATTGGTTGGCAGCAGCTTGACTGGTTGGCACTCTCAATTCCTCACGTCTCTCCGCCTTCCTTTTCATATTATCGTAGCTCTTACATCCGACATCCTTCATTATCTGGTCTATAAAGTGGAGCCGTGGTCTTCCTCTGGGCCTTTTTCCATTTACGTCTCCCTCTAGGATTGCCAATAGGATCCTCCCGTGTCTCTCATTATATGCCCTATAAGTTGGACTCGTCTGCCAACGATCGATTGCCATAAGCTTCTTCTCTCCTTTATTTCATTTAGTATTTCTTCGTTTGATATTCTATCTGTCCACTTAATTTTAAGCATGCGTCTATAACACCATAGTTCGAATGAGCTTAGTCTCTTCTTATCCTCCTGCCCCAGAGTCCACGTTTCACAGCCATATAATGCCACACTCCATATGTAAGCTTTGAGAAGCCTTTTCCTAATTTCAAGGCTGTTACTTTTGGATGTTAAAGTTTTTCTCTTTTTATGGAAAGCCGCTTTTGCCTGCGCGATCCTGCTTCTTGTATCTACCTTATTTCTTCCATCTCGAGTGATCTTACTCCCTAGATAGGTGAAGTTTTTTCACTTCTTCAAGTTTTTCTCTTCCGACATTTATTTCCATTTTAATTACTTCTTCTTTATCACTCACTATACTTTCTTTACTATCAACGACATTTTATCTGCCGTAGCGGTAGCAGTTCTCTCACCTTAAGCGGCCCCAACGGCTTAAGGACCAGTGAAGTAAGTGATTCATGAGCATCTTACGTAAGGTTTGTCACTCATCAGACCGTATTTGTATCACTCTTTGAACGATCGTCGGGCGAATATTTTATAATGTTCGTTCTAACAGTTATCTTTGTATCACTATCCCTCAACGCTAACCAGTAGGCGATCATTGACAAGTGATCCTCCTGCGTTGTAACAGCCATGGCGGATATTGCCGATTACAAATTTATTAATTATAATAAAAGAACAAGAGCATATTAGGGAGAGACCAAGATGGATTAGCGTTGTTAGGTTTGACCTCATGCAGGGCATAAAAAATACGCCATTCAAAATGGCGAGTCAACGCAAGTAGTTTCCCTTGCTAGTTTGCACTTTTCCGGACATCGCACGTATGAATTATATATGTAGTACGAAGTCACTCGCACGGGTACATGTGCACGTCGAATTTCATCCTGTGGCTTTGTTTGTATACCCTGTAAACTTTCCCTCCTCATCAGTTTCCCCTCCTCCATCTCCCAAAGACCCGTCGACACTGTAATTGTGATAATTATTATTTTATTTAGCCTTGATTGGATGATACGGAACCGCCCCCTCTTCCTCCAACCCAGTACATACGCAAACACCCATGTCCTGGGCAGATAATATTCTACTCAGGCGGGACTCGAACCCACGACCCTCGGGTTAGCATGCGAGGATTTTACCCCGCCGCTACCGGGGCCGACATTGTAAGAGCCTAGTGCATATATATCGCCTTAGAGCTTATATAAAACCTTGTACTCCTGGAGATCAATATTCGCGATTCGTTATTCTTGGAAATGTTATCCCATTTGCATGGCACTTAAAATTGATGGAAATGCGGAAAACTCTCAGGAAAGATGGAATCAGATATTGCATTTTTCCACTGGTAATGTTTTCAGCCTCGGTTTTGATGAACCTTATGTTCAGGTGAGGTAGTATATCTAAACCAATGGTTGGTATAAATATCTTTTATCAGTGGAAAATGAAATTTTTGTCTCCATTATGTTTAAACTCCACAAAATCACGCCTCATGATACTTTTCATTTCGTTTGGAGAATGTGAAGTTGTATGAAGTCTTAAGCTCTCTTAAATAGAGAGAGAATTTTTAATACATAATAAAAATTTAAATTTATCTGATTCCGCACTTAATTTCCCTAACCGTAGTACATTAAAATTGGAAAAATATGCCGAAACCTGGGTCAGGAAGAGAAACGAAGTGTGAAAAAAGATTAAGTTACCTTTTTTATTATAAAAAATGTTAAAGATTTCCAGCGAGTTACGTCGGAGCTAGTAGCTTGTATAAGGACAGAATTTTATTAAAAATTGGCCAGAATTGCCTTTGGTAGTTTTTGAATGATTCTTAATGTCATTTCGGACTTATTTTCTGTCGCTTGTGAACGGCGTAATCATGAATAGCACTTATAGGAGGGTCACGAGGGTGTCTTATTTTTTTATTTTTACCCCTCGAAATTATGTTTTTCTCCTCCAATCGGAAAAATTGAACGCCGTCGCATTTTATATTTGTGTGTCCATTTTGAGTGACCTCGAAACGCTTTTCTAGTCTGGTCGAATATTTTATGATATCTTTTCTTCATCCCATTATATAATTTGTAAGGTTGAAATTTAAAAAATCGCAAAAAAATAAAAAATAAGACGCCCGTTGGATCACCCCACTGAATTTCAGCCGAGCCCTTGGTGGCTAGGGGCCTGTAATCTCAAAGGGTCAGGCCATGAATTCCCTGCCCCAGGATAATTTTAATCGGTGAAGATCTGAGACGTAAGTAATAGTATGCCCAAAATAAATCTCTCTTCACTCATTTTATAATTAAAACCTTGTGAAGTTTAAATTTTTAAAAATTTTATTTATTTTCAATTGCCAATACTCCTAGTTTTCAGCGTACAAGGGTTATCAACAAGCTCAAGAAAAATTGTCTCCTAGAGGGTCGAAGTAACATGCATGCGATCAGAGAAATTGCTTGGAGTAATATTTAAAAGCCCGCACAGTCACTAAAAGTATAATAGATTTAATAAAGAACCTCTGAGGGTGCTGTTACATCTAAGGAAAGCATAAATTGTTTTTCCCCTCAAAAAGATTATCGGGACTCCGATTGTAGTAAATTACTCTCCAAGGTGCACATCCATATTTCTCGACCCGACAGCTAATGAAATCGTGCGGCATTAAATGCCACATAAACTTCATTCTCACAGTGTTAGAAGATAGGTTTATCATGGCTGAACAAGGCTAAGTGCCAATTATAATCGAAGATTGTCTTACTTTCTTAAGTTAAAGTTGAATAAATGTAAGCCTTACGTAATACAGGGAAGTACTTTGCAGGTTGGAGGGATGCTATGCATCAAACGAAGAAAGTGTTTTATTGTCCTCTGTGGGTAAAATAGGAACTAGTATGCGTAATAGTGTTTCAATAGATGAAGCTTCACACTTAATGTTATGAGGACTGCACCGCCATCTAGCTCCTTAGATCAATTAAAATACACGAACTCTCGACGTGCAATTGCGGAAGCGTAATGGGCTATATTTACATATTCTTGTCGTCTTCATGGAATATAGTAGGAAATCAAAACGAGAGGGAATGGCGCCCTCCTCAGGAGATGCTTTTGAGTCACTTTAAAATAAATCAATGCAATTGTTGAAGTTGTGTTACCCATCACTTGCTCATAATAGTTGTTATGTAATACTGACCATTGTTATGCACGCATTTCACTGCAAAGTGATGTATCTTTTGCATTTTTTTTCTTAACTATAGATAAGCTCCAGAAAGTGAATTAGCAAATGATATTCTCACATTCTTAACGGTAATTGGAATTCTACTAAAACTGCAACGGGCATCATTGAAGAATGAAATAATATGTTCTCAGAATTCTCCAGCGCACTCTCTCAGCCAATGATTCTGGTGGTGCATAGTGAGTTATTGTGCGTGCAGTATTGTTCTTTTTAGGGAGGTTGGAGCTGTAATTGTGAATCATTGAGTGCACATAAAATAACTCGTATAAATACCTTTCAAATAATTCGAAAATATTCTGATGTATTTGAGTAAAATGCGGACCGTATTTTACTGAAGTACATCCATCCAAACGAGGAAAATTACCATGCATGCAACGATATAAATGATGCGAGGGTTATTTTCCTTTAATTTCGTCGTAATTAATGCATAATCACGACTTGGATTTGCGGCGTAGAATTCGAAATTTAAGCAAAAATCATACGTAATAAATACATTTTGCTAACTTGATATGATCCCTTTGAATTTGTGGACCAAAATTGCAATAATATGAAACGTACTATTTTCGTTTATTGAAAAATACATAACAAATGTAGTCGATGTCATGTAATGTCATGTACCATAAGGCCACGTGTTGAAATGGCTTTAAATTGCCAAGAAACCAAATCGGTGACATGTCATTTTTTAGAATTTTTCTAAAAATATTACTAATTAAGAAGACGCATGCGAAGTTGTGCACACACATGTGTACATGTAGCGAACTTCGCTTCAGCCAACTTAAGGTAGTGGGAGTGGTCATCGTGGGTCACACACACACATTTCACTCAGGGTCCACTTAAATTATTTTTTTGGAATTCGGAAATAAAATCACGGACCGTATTTCTCCAAGTGCGTTGGAACTCACCATGCAGGAAGTAATCGGGTATTTAGGAGGATTATTTTTGAATATTTCTTTTCTAAATGAAAGACTATAATTTTCTGCGCGGCATTAGAAATTTAGACGAATTTATATTTTTAAATGTTTTTTTCGTAGAATATTGATCTCGGTGTGGCATTTGAATATTTGTTAGCATGCGGTCATAATAATAAAACAGGAATTATTTCATGTTTTGAGGGAAACCTGTTTATAAATCATCAATCGCTGCGACATAAATGTCACGCCTCATAAGGCTCCCAAGTCAAAATAGCGTTAATTTCCTCGGGCATCATTTTCCGTACCGGAAACAACACCTAGAGAAAGAAGAGTCACGGTCGATTTTCGATTTTTGCGGTCATTATCAAGACTCGTGATAGTCTTGATAATGACCGTAAACATCGAAAACTTGGACGACGAATTCAACGAAAATGTTTACCGTTACCTATTCAATGTTTTACTTTTCTTTTAACTTTGAAATGGTAGTTTATTTATTAGAAAACCAAATCTATAAGAAGCAATTATTTTAACTTTTATCTATAGTCATCACTAATCAAGACACGTAAGTACAGTTTTGCGCATATGTGTACACAAACAAATATCACTCCAATCTCCATTAATTCAATGACTCAAGCCACCACATTCCTCACAAATTTGGTGCTTTCCGTTCGCTTGTACCGATTGCTATCCATTCCCTTGACAGAGGTAGAATTTGACAGAGAACTAACCAAAATTAAAACAATAGCAATACGAAATGGATATGAGGCTTCCCTCATAGACAAATTACTTACCAGAGAACAACAGAGCATTTCAATTACCATGTCAACCTGCCTTACCCCAATTACTCCCTCAGAAACCAAATTGAAAAAAAGTACCGTTCCTGAAAAATGTGTCTTGTAAAATCAGGAGCATATTGAGACGAACCAATGTTAATTAGGGATGAGTCGATTCTAATTTTTTTCGATTCCGATTATTTCAAATCGATTCCCGCTTCTCGATTCCATCGATTCTTTTCCGAAATAACAGGCGTGATATTGATATACCAGTAGCGTACGACTATAATTTAAATTAAAGTATTGGCTGGAATAAAATAACAAAAAATATTAAGTCGCTCAAAAAGTATACTTATAAATAGCAAGTAAATTCTCAGCTTATTGAGGTAGATGAAAAAGTAAAAATAGTGTTAGCCTACACCCAAAATTACTGAGACAAATATGATGTGATAAATGAAGTTTGATCTGAATATTTATCCATCTGGAACCGATGGAATCGATTTTAGGCGATCGATTCTCGATACCGATTCTAATCCTGAGAATCGGTGGAATCGAGAATTGACATTTGCATTCGACTCATCGTTAATGTTAATGTATGATTTTATAATTGTTCATCTCTTAGTCGTTTATTTTTCAATTCCAAAGACTCTCGCTTTCGGCTTCGACCGATCCGGGTCGAAGGGACGATGGCGGTGGATGGGAACTCTCGTTAGGAGCGGAAGCGGGACGATTCTCGTTGCACTCCCGTGGCGTCCCGACCCCTCGCCTCGTTTCGCCAGCGAAACAGAAATCCATCAGTGGGATTCGTGCTCGATCGTGGCAAATCGAGGATTGAGGAGAGATGCGTCTTCCGCGACGATCTAAATGCGGCCTCGCTTCAAGAGAAAGGCGGAGATGACCGCGTCATTCGGAAAAGGTCTCCTGCCCCACGTGCAACCTCGCGGTGGTTTTATGCGAGTCAGATGGTCTCTCTTCCAGTCGCATTTGATCCCGCTTGAACCTGAATGTGGAATTAAGTGCTATCGGAGATTAAGGTCTGCAGACGCCACTCTTTCAGCTAGATGACTGTTTCAGATAACTGTTGCAAGCATAAAGTTCATTTCATGATGCAGCCGTACCGCTGCGCTCTGTATGTGCAGCAGAAACTGATAACAGAAGCTGACTGGTTCTGTGCGAAATTCCACAGAGAAAAAAATCATCCGCCTTGACCAGGATTGGAACCCGGATCCCTCGATTTCCGGCAGAGTGCTTTAGACAGTCGAGCCACCGAGGCGTCCTCTTCCCCTGTGGATTTTAGTGACCGATTCCGGTCAAGGGGGATGATTTTTTCACTGTAAAAATTTCGCACAATTTTGCATTGCGGGTGACTCCGTAAAAGTGGAACTCCGTGGCTAGTCCCGGATAGCTTATAATTCGCTGACTGTTTCTTCTTCTATTCTGTTCTGGCTACTCTGCATCGGTGGCTGTGTGGCGGTTATTAGCAACAATTTGTTGTTTTTGAATCTGTCGTAGACGGTTGTAGGTTTAATTAAGCCAATTTGGTTTACCTCTCTGCCCTTTGCAGCTGATAGGATGAAAACAATGAAGCATCTTTCGTGAATCCAAATGACGTTATTTTGATTGAGAAGTCCATTTTTGCATAGAATTCAGAACTACCGGGAATATTCTAATCGATTGCCCGCTGTTTTGTGAGCTTATCTATATGTTGACCGCAACAGGGTGCTGCACGGGGCTGTTCCGTTTTGACAGTGTTTTGTCTGCGAAAGAGTTGAAATGATACTGTTTAGTCCTTTCAGTGTCAGCACCACTTGCACCTTCCTTTCTTATGGCACCACAGGCAAAAGAGCCAGGCAATGGTTCTGAACACCCTCGTTCTGGTGCTGTGCGATGGCTATCCATTTGTTGTGGATTCCGCTGGGTGACTGCGGTCGCCGCACGATGAAGCTCGGGGCCGTGCGAAGTGTGTTCACTCCATACAATGCTGTGCGTGTTATCGTCGGTGCTCATTAATGTGGTAGGAACCGTTGTCGTTTACGAACAGATTTGCGTGAAACATTTGGGCACGAGTAGTTTTTATTAATGTGCATAAATAAAAGTGAGAAAATTAATGCAACCGCATTGGTGTCGTGGCTATTTGATGGTATTCCTACACGTAGCCTTCTTGCATTTGGCTTATAACTGAAAATAATTCGATTATTTACATACAGCGTTAAAATTAAACGCTAAATAAACGTTTAATACCATTTAAATGCTTTCTGAAATTATAATGGTACCACGCCGAGTCAAAAACACGTATTGTGGTGGGTTACATTTCGGATTCCGCGCCGTAAGACCAAGTCATAACAATGCGATTTGATAACGACCAATAGTTTGAAATATAATTCCTATCTTAACGTCATTTATATTCCTACAAGCATGGTGATGTCAATCAAATAAAGATATATTAAAATGTAGTTTGACCAATGAAGTTTACTTCGACTTTCCATTAAAATTTATTGAAATATGCACTCACGATCACCGCTCCAGCCACCATAATCGCTCGAGTAGGATATAGCTCTTGACTAGAATAGTCAGAAAACTTTTACTCTCGACCGATACCGACAATAGAGGCAATTAGGGAAGATATATTCGGTACTGAAACATTTTAGTATTATATAAAACATCACACATTATGGCATCATACGGCTCAAACTCTCTTGAGTGCCTGGTAATAAATTTATTCCGGTAGAAACATGTTTACTCACTATCATCCCCAGGTCTGTTGTAGCTACGTTGCACATCCCCTCCCAATCTAGGTGGATTTAGTGAAGGGAGGGGGAATGTCTCAATTGGGGGTCACTATCCCACTGCTGTAGGAGGTGGGTGTGACAACCATTTTGGCAGTGACCTTGTCTTATTTTGTCGCCAGCCTTTTTTTCCAGGGATCTATCGATGACATTGCTGTGATATCCGCCGAGTCACCCTGAAACTCTAACGATCCTAATTTTTGAGTAATTTTAGCGTAGCGTTTGGTCTATGAATCTCTTTCAATCTACTCCAATTCAGAAATGACAAAATGGATTAACTTGAGAAATGGAAGAGACGCGGAGTAAGGCTGAGGGAAGAGATGTGAAGGAATCGACGATTGCGAGACAGGTGATATTTCGACTCTCTCTTCAAGTGAACATATGCTAGGCACTCCTTGCCTTAATATAGCAATGGGAAACATGCATTATTTTTATAAACTAATTAAATGAGACCTCAAATATATGTACTCATCACAAATGTGGTCAGATTGCGGAACTTTTTTGCGTAAATATCTATAAATAGAAAATAAATTACATATTCTTTGCGTGGTCATAACCCCGAGGGTGGTGTCACGAAGCGACGGTAATATGACGCGTTTTTATCTTTTTTCAGGAAAATCTATCATAATTTGGCGAAACAATAATCGTCTATACACCCTTTATTTATTTATTTTATTTATTTGACATAATGATCACATACAGCATAAAGCCGTTTTACAGTGAACATATACCAAACAAAAAAGGACACAAACGTAAAAACATAACAAGAAGAAGGTAACAAATAATAATGCAACATGGGGGGATAGAAAAAAATTCTTTTTTGGGAAAGATAAATGGCTAGATTGACGAAGACGGTGGAAGATAGAGTGAAAGGACGGCAGATATTGGTTTAGTATGGTTTGTTTACTTCGTTGCTGGGTGCATATTGGTGTAAAGCAGAGAAGCAACACCGCGCGATGACGACAAGTCACTGAGATGACTTCATGGAAGAGGTGAAGTATTAAAAAAAATTCTTTTGCTCTTTTTTTAAGGCCGCTATGAATACGTGCGGTGTATTTTAACTTATGTGTAGCAATCATTGAAAGTCGTAAGAAAATTCGCTTATCTAAAGTGATGGCCACATTTCATGTCTGTGGCTCGCGATGAGCGAGTGAGCAGTATCTTTCGGAGCAGTATCTGTTCGTCCGGGGAAGAGAGGGTGAAATACCGTTAATGCGGGCGATGGTCCCCGTTCCACTCCGGCTCTGCGTCGAGAGAACGGTCGTTAAAACTGGAGGATGCTGTCTTTAATTTACGGCCAATCGATGATCGTGGAGGCGGTGGTGAGTATACTATATAGTCGAGCGAGGAGGGGAGAATGGACGCTTACATGTGTTTGCTGGGGCACTCGATCAACACTCTCCAACTGATGCAGACACGCACGCGCCGAATGACAGTTATAATGGGAGATTTGCGTCCAGAAGAGAATACATAGCTGCGATTCACCAGAACTTCAGACTCAACGTGGGAGAAACACGTTCGGAACATTTGCGGCGCTTTGCTGTGGAAAGGTGTTTCAAAAACATTAGGATTGATAAAAAAGAGTTGAAAGATCCTCTCGAATGAAAATAAGAAAGATACATAACCAAAGATCCGCGGACCTTGCCGCGCAGTATCTTTTAGGCAGTCCGAGCGAGATAGTTCCCTAATCATAATAGAGACAATATTCGAATTTTTTTAATTTTAGCAGCTGTAGGGCACATCAATTAAACATTGCATCATTAATGGTGCAATAATATAGTTTTATATGACAGAAATTATTAGCAATTAAATGAAAATATCTAAATAAGTCTTTAACTTGACTCGTTTTTTTCACGCGGTGCGTTTGAAACTTTCAGAACGGAAGGTTTTTTTGTGATACCCAAGAACCCACTGCGGTGAAAATATGATTTATTGTCAAAAATAGTTGATAAAACACACAAAATACACACAGTTTTTTTACGACATCTAATTGTTAGAAATACCTCATTTGGTAAATTATGTCCCTCTGGAGTGCATACACGTACAATTTCCCATGTGAAAGGGCTGGTAATTTTTGGCCAATATCTCCGAAAGTAATGAGGTATGGGGTAGAATTTTTGGTGTCGTTGGATAGGTGAGATGTTTTTCTTTGAAATAAGACCAAATTAATTGATTTATAGGTAAAATAATACTTTGCTCAAACTATTTTAAGGGGGTCTTCTACCAATGGTCACAAACACGTGAAATTCACAGTGGAAAAATCATTCGTCTAGACTGGGGATTCGAACCCTGGGCACAAAAACTTCTTTGCTCGCACCATAAGTGAGGACAACGATTAATCTTCCCGTCTGACGGGTCTGAAATACTGTGCCTGCTCGAACTGTGTTTCTAAAAATATCTCTAAAGGAGGGTTGACTTACTCATTGAAATATTTCCATTACACCAGCCAATCGTTCCATGACCATTCGCGAGGCAAGCCTCTGTCATAAACCTTTTGCAGCGTATCTGGTTTTCAACAAGTTTTTTTAAAAAGGTAATTTTGCAACGACGAAATCAATTATTTTTATTATTTAATTGCCATTTTCAATGTCATGTTCTTATGAGGCAGCTGATGCAGACTTTTTGTTAAGCATATGCAGCACCGGAGACTTCGGTTGAATGTCGTGGATAAAAAAGGTTATTTTTAGGTGCGTTTGCAAAAGTCAATCACCACGGCGAAGCCCTGACTATTGTAGATCGACTTTTGTAGATTATCCATGTGAAAGGGATAGTCCACCGCGAGATTTCGACCTTTCAGATGCTGGGACAAAACCGGCTAATCTGCAGATTTTCATCGCAGGGATTTTCAGCCCAAAACCACTGTGCGACACAGATCCACTGTTTCAGCGTTAATTGGAGTTCAGGTGTAGGCGAGGGGAAGTAGTGCATGAAGTCACAATGGGCCAGTGTTACCTTACCAGTGTTATAGAAGGTGAAGTGGAAAACAGGCTACCATTGAGCAGCACAAATTGTGCTCACCATAAATAGAAGAACTGGCACCAAAGGCTATAATGGCACCTGAAGGATTCCAAATGGATAAACGGACAAACCCGAAGAGGATTTGAACGGAACCCGTTAGCCTCCAAAGTAATGAACATTTTTTCTCGAAAAGGCCTTTTTTGCCCGCAGGATTCAAACGGGTAAGGAACTGGTGGAGTGTCTCTGCTTTATAACTCCCTCTACCTCGTCTTCAAGGCTCGAAAAGAAATAAATGTTGCAGCATATACCTGTCAGTACCTGGAGAAGGGCAACTTTTTTTTGATGGGTAAAAAATTCAAGAGCTGAGGTAAAGTTCTACTTCCTTACCTCTGCCACCGTAATCGCGATGTAAGTTTTTTCTAAAGAATTTCATGTCTTTTACGGTGAGCAGATGTAAAATGTACTCACTGATCCATTTAAGCACATCAGAACTCATTTCGTAGCGGACGGATGCAGTTCGTCGCCGTTCAATTCATCGGTCATCCCAGCCGTGCGAAAAGCGGAAAAGAAATCTGCATTGGTCTCGGAGTGCACTACAGAAAAGAAGCCAAAAATATTGTTGAAGATTTAAAGTTTCATTAATTTCCTATATGTGTCTGTATTAATTGGGGGCGAGCGTTCTATGTTGGACGACATATTCTTCGAATCAAGTGAGCAAATGAAACTTGAAGTGTCCAGGAAATTTGAAAATGCGTTGCGCAGTTATTTCGCGAGAAAAGATAGAGGGGGCGTGTTAACACAATTGTGTGAAACTCACGGCGGAAAAATCATTCGCCTGGACTGTGATTCGAACCCATATCCTGATTGTAGGGTTGTAGAAATCGAGGGGTCTGGGTTCGAATTTCGGCCTGGCGAATGATATTTCCACTATGGATTTCGCACAATTGTGTTATTACAACCTGATATTAATACCGTTAAAGTTACTGCGCGGCCAGTTACGCTATTCTTTCAAGAGGGCATGCTGACTGTTTTAAGAATTGATCGAATTGCTCTAAGCACTAGTTTAGAGTTAGTCCTTCTCATAGCTATTTTCATTCAATTCTTTATTGCCTCCTTTTTTTATTTATTTTTTATTTTTTTAAAATTTATCTTCACTATCCCGAATACAGCACAATATGCAATTTACGCCGGGTGGATAACAGTAAAAGCGGACGAGACACAAACACCCATGTCCTGGGCAGATTATATTCTACCCAGGCGGGACTCGAACCCGCGACCCTCAGGGTAGCAGGCGAGGATTTTATCCCGCCGCCACCGGGGCCGACTTGTTAATAAAATACAGTCAAGTTCAAGCGTCTCCGTACGTTATTAGCACATATTTGAATGACGTAACCTTACCCTCAAGTCAATTATGGAAAAGATTTTCGTCACGATGGCATAATGCTGGAAAGCAAATGGATGCCTTTTTTTTTGAAGCGTATAATTTGAAAACTTTGGGTTAAATGGAAGACGAGACTGAAAGAATAATTGTCTTTACTAATTATTAATTAAATTAATATTATATAAATTATATAAAAAATATAAAGAATAATTAAAAAAAAATGAGCATCTTCAACCTGTATTGTTGCCTCAGATTATGCGGAAATTTTCCTAGCAACGAATGGACGATATGGGATTTTTTTACGAGTCTTGCCAAATCCAGCATTTATACTCATCTGGGATATTCCAAACTTGGGTCTTTCACGTTGGAAGCCTCACCTTTGCGTGCATTTCTACCTTTTTCAATACCTATGAGTATTTCTGTTTGCTTGAAATCCTTCGTTCACCATATTCACTCAAAACACAGCAACCTATGAATCTTTCCCATTGTTAATGTATGAACTGAAGTCGGTTATTACCTGAGAACATTCCGATTTGGTCATACAGCATCCATAGGTACGCAATGGCGTGACGTGTGAGCACCTTAGTATTTCAGAGTGAAACTTCGAAAGGGCACCACAATTGCCTACGAACACAACCACGCAAATGTTGAATGAGATTGCTTGTGAAAGAGTGCGAATTGCTGAAGAATGCTTGGAATTGTCGGACAGAGGCAAGGGCTCAGTGGTGTAATCCGAATTATGTTCACGCCATTGAAATTTTGTTTGAAACTTGTTGTGTGAAGGATCCATATTCGTTGAATTCGCATCTTTCGATTACCTCTAAGCCCCCTCTCTCCCTTGCAACGCAAGTTACTAAAACTTGAAGTCGCGAGTGAATTGACTGCGAATTGGAGGGCGGAGACGAGAGAAAAATAACATCAACCTTAGCCAGTTGGATTAACTTCAAGCAAGAATATTTATGTAACAAACAAGTATTACAATTGAAAACAAGCCCATAGGCTAAATACCGTAAACTTGATATATAGAAGACGATCACAAGTCACCACTGAAGTAAGTCCTTTCTCGTCCGCTTTCAGTTTCAAAAGAGGCCGGGCCGATGCGTTGAGACGATGCGGCTGACGATTGAGGGGTAGTCAGCTGACCAACGCAGGAGTTGGGGGGAATAGGGGAAATCCTTGTCCTTTTTGATTGGTGGAGGAAATGGCGCTAGCGTTGAGTCGGTCAGAAAAGAGTGCACCACTATCACTTTTAGTATAAAAGTGAGTTGATTGTCCCATCGCGGACAGCAAACGCGAGACATCGAATCGCGAGACTGCAATACGTGAGGGGATATTCGCGTCGGCGTTTGCGAGTTTTTGGCGTTCGCGAGGTTTTTGGCGATGAGTGGTTTTTCTGTCAGAGTGGTGTTTGCAGAGTGAGCGGGGGGAAATCTTGACACACCTTCACCAATGTATCTTCGTCGAAAGTGCAGTTCCACTTCCCTAATTATTCTTCGTGGGGAGCAAATAACATCGCTCGATCTCTCTCTCTTGCTAATTTTTTTTTAAATTTTACACACAATGATACCCTCAAATATTTCGAATGAATTTTATTCCAAGTTTTCTCAATTAATGGACTCTATTGCCTGCCTATTTACGCGCATTTCAAGGGCACTTAATCTCTCATTCAATCCACGCTCAGCCGAGGCTCAGTGATGGCGACGCCAGTAGCGCGTCTCCTCGGCTCAAGGAAAAAAATCGCGAAGGAACTACGTGGAAGAGTCCATCGCCGCAAGTCACCAACGATGCGAAACTCGCTGCTTCTAATCTACCTCCATTATTGAGAAATACACGGGCTATTTATCCATGCATTGCCTTTTTTTCTTGCAATCCACTGCATTCCTGTTCAAGGAATATAACCCCCGAAGCGAAACTCAAAAATACCGTCAAAGACATGGATTTTGATGCACCGCTAAGGAGTTAGTATAGATTAATAAGCCCGTTTCACACGAAGCTCGAAATTGCACAATTTATCATCGCATGTTTTTCTCCATCCGGCGCGCAATAGTCACTGAATCAGATGATATTTTGCCATATTGTATTCATGAATTCTCTCATGCGTTCTTACAATTCACCGTTGTGCACGACAAAATTTGAAATGCCAGTATCTAAATTTATCAGCTGCTGTAATTACGTGCCCCAAGTAAAACGGGATTTAGAGATTGTTTAAATTCTTAGAGATAAGGAATTTTCACTTAGTATTGACCTCCGTCGCAGGGACAATATCACTGTGACCATGTAACTCGCATCTTCTCAGAGAATTGGCACATAATTACAGAGTAATGGTCTATTCTTCTATAAGCATTCTATCGGTAAAAGGTAAATTTTGTAGAAAGTCAGAGAATTTCCTCCTTGTTTTCTACACTTTCAAGGGCCTATCTACCTCCTAAAGTGTTTCCTTTTTCGCCACAGAATACCATCTATACCTTCTTCATCCCGATCATAAAACCTATTCTCTTTCTTCCCTTCCCCGCTTGTCCAACGTTCTTCTTTATATCACACTCTTGAGAAACCTATCGCTTCTCAGTAAATTCCTCCAGCCACCTCACCTGTCTATCCTGGATTTCATTCAGAAGTTGCCTTTATTCGCCCACCATACTAGATAATTTACCAATTCTGGGGTGAAAAACAATTCATAATTATAAGTGATATTTCATCCAATCGATGCGATTCCAAAAAAAAATTCAGACTCTCCGCATCAGAGCTGAACGGGGGGATACCAATTCGCGTGAGTAAGTAACGGATCTCGGTACATTTAGCTTTCGTTCCCGTTTGCTCTCGTGTAAGGCCCTCGTTCTCCTTCCCCGCTCTATGTGATTTACACCTCGGCCATCATCCATCGCATTTCCTCTCTTCCCCCACTCCGATCCAAACAGAACCTTACGCAACTCTGGAATGACAAGGATGCTGGATAAAGGGCCCTTGCGGACTGGCCGGCAGCGGTCCAGGGGTCTCGGACGCGTCCCGAGAGAAGTTCTCACGAGCGGCGGCGGCGACACCGATTAACATGGTGAGGCCTCGCATTATCTGCGGGAGGCATCGTCACGATCAGAGGCGCTGGCCTCGCCGTGGGAGAACACGATTTATAAGTCACGGGCGACCACGAGACTTGAAATGTGGACGCAATTTTAAATTAATGTCTGCTAAGACGAGCGATAAGCATATAGTGATACACGGGGAGCACAGTTACAATAGCGGAATTAAAAATTATCAGAATCGACGAGAAAACAGGAGATTTCAATCGTTGAGACGCAATTGACTAATTCCTGTAGAGGAAGGATTCGAAATGTAAATTTTGTGTCAGCTGTATAAAGAGTACTTGTGGTAAGTAGAAACGGCACAAGGGCTGACATAACCATGGGTTCAGAGTGGTTAGAAAATGTTGACGAGTTTGTGTACCTTGGCAGTCTATTTACATCTGACGGGCGCAGTACGAAAGGTATAATATGTCGAATTAACCAGGCTAAAGCAGCCTTTGACAAGAAAAAGAGGATTTACACCTCCAATGCCATTAGTTGGCAGCTTAGAGTATGTTTGGTGAAGACTTTTGTTTGAAGTGAGACTTGAACTCTTGGCGCTGTCGCGAAAAGGAAACTAAAAGCGTTCGAGTTATGGTGTTATCCAGGAGAATGCTTCGCATCTCCTGGGAGGAGCGGGTGACGAATGAGGAGGTCCTACATAGGATTGGGAGAAGTCCGTGACTGCTGAGCGAGTTGGGTTAGAGGAGGAACGCCAGGATTGGACACATAATCAGAGCGGAGGGCTTCGTTGGCTCCATTCTTGAGGGTGAAGTGGAAGGAAGAAACGTAAGGGGAAGGCCCAGGCTGAACTACATCGGTCAGCTGCTAGAAGAATTCGGCTGTCCATCCAATGCTGCACTTAGGAGGTTAGCCCAGGACCGAAAAAAATGGAAGTGCTGCTGCAAACCAACCCTAGGGTTGTAACTATAGAAGAAGAATAAAGGGTGTTAGTTCCAAAATGGGAAAAACATGAGTCATCTCTGGCAGGTTGGGAAAACGATGAGCTGCTGGATGGAACAGAGTTATCATCACAGACATGTTAGAAAAATGAATAGCTGCTCAAGGTCACATTGCCTTCTGTACAGCACTGTACGCAGTAGATCCTTACATAGCTAACGCAGAATAACTGACTAATTCTATTGAGGGTAAACTTAGTATTTTTTTATAATAAAGGCTATCCTTCCCAGCAGATTGGGTATATTTTGCGACATAACAGCCAGTACAACAGATTATTGGAGGGAGATCTGAAATTGAAGAATCACAGAGGAAGAACGGAATCCAACAACATATTTATGAACGACGTCAAAGAAAGAATAATGAAGGAATGAAGCGGTTGGTGGCGAGGAGAGTGGAGCTGAGAATATTGTAATATGTCAAACTTTACAACTTCCACAATTTTATTATAAATTGTACAACTAGTTTCGGTAGTTCTAGTTCGGCAAAATACCCATACATCTTCTCTAGAGAAATATACTTTACTGTCGAATCAAGTTTGGTAATTTAGTCTTTTGTTTTCTCCATGATCAAGAATAATCCATACGACTCCTCATACATACTTTGTGAGATAAGTAATGTTACAACTTACTGATTCAAACGCTGTATCGTGGAAGTTCAAGGTGAAACTGAAGTCAAACTTCCATCTTTTTACACAGATTGAATAACAACGAGTTTCAAGGTTTAATACCCTAATCTTGAGGTAAGACCAATCATAGTACCCAGAACAGTGATCATTACATTGTACTATGATAAGAGTTACATGGATACGATGTTATAAAACATCAAAATGCGTTGATATTCAATAAAATTTGTTGAAAAATACAATAGTTTTATTTTACTTCTGCTAGAAATGTCATACATTGCAGAGACTCGGTCTGGGACAGAAAGGACAGCAAGACTACTGGAGACTGATGAAATGAAATTACTTCGGAAAACTACCGGTAAAACATGACTGCACAGAGAACAAAATGTAAATACGAGAAATTTGTGGAAAAAATAAATGAGTGGACATTGAAAAGAAAGCACGAATGGAATTAATGCTAAAATCACACTGTCCCAGAAGAAAATGGTAGAAGTAGCCAGTGGCAAGTTACTGTCGTGTAAGACTAAGAGCCGACGGGACGTAAAAGAACATGCAATCTGCCACTAGCTGCCAACAACTGTCAATTTCATTATGTAGCTTCTATTTTGTGATCAAATAATCAATACTCAATTTCTTCAAGGGATTGCCAGATACGTTCAATTTAATTTTGGATCTGTTTGCTCAGTTTCATTGGAGGGCTCGGGTATATTCCCGTACTCGGATTGGAGAATGACAAATATATAGAAGAAAGAAGATGAAAGTATACTCCCTAGAAAAGTTCAATATTACGCACTTCCTCAATGACAGCTGTTTATAAATAGGAAGAAAAGAATCATAGCATGCATATTCTCCATCATTAGCTAATTCTGTTTAACAACATGTACACAAAATGAAAGATGCTTTTTCAAATTCCCACCTACACACACTCTTGTGACATCATTCTATCCCCCTATATTACTGCCTTCTATAAATATAAGCTCGACAAAATGAATATTTTGTGATAAAGAAGCCAATACGCATTTTCCACTACATATTGTCCGATACCTTAAGCTCCACTTATGATCTAAAAGCAAACTTTTATTGGAGAGATCGGAAAAGACAAAACGTTAGAAGTATACAAGATATTCAACACTAATCTTGCTCTACCTAATACGTCAGAATTAAATACGTCCTCCATTGAGACACTAATGAACGACGGGAGATGATTTTTCCCACATCGAGAATGGCGGTGTGGGATCGGAAAGGCTCCATCTACGTCTCTCAGCGTTAGCGTTGAAATTAGCGGATTGGTCAAGATAGGAGAGTGGTCGAGGTACAGTATGAAATTTATCGATCCGCCATTGAAGGATGGTTATGTCCTACAATTTGGAGGTGGCCGTGTTGTTCTTGCCGTCATCTTTCGTGGGAGTCGAATGGGGCGAAGAGGAAAGGGAGAATGAATGGGGCCAAGCGATGCAAATGAAAACTGCTATTCGACCACGCGGCACGATTCTTGTAATGAGTCGACATCGTCACAATGTCGATCCGGGATCGTCGCATATTGGTCATCAAGTGTTTCTTTCACCCTCTTAAAGCGATTGGAGCGATTTTCGTTTCCCTGTTGCTTTGTGTGAAACTTCAAATTCGTGAACTCGTTAGAAATAATGGATTAAAGCAAAATCATTGCATTCAACCCAGGTGGTTTCTTGGCAGTCCAATGCTATTTTAAAACGTAGCCCAATGACTTTAAACATAAATTTCGAATAAATTCGATTTTACGCGTGAGCATATTTTTGCCTAAACACGGAAAAATACGTCTAAAACTATTCTGATGATTTATGATCAATATTATGGTATTATACCGATTTTAAACCACGTACCTATTTACGCAAGATTTTTGCTTAAGGTAGTTTGAGCGAAATATTATTTCATCTATAAATCGATGAATTTTATCTCATTTGAAATAAAAACATCTCAACCTTCCAATGGCTAAAAAATTAAACCCCTTACCACATTACTTTTCGGGATATTTACCAAAAAAATATCAGCACTTTCTCATGGGAAATGGAGTCTGTGTGCACTCAAAGGAGAGCATAATTACAAAATGAGGAATTTAACGCCTGAATCTAGCGTAAAAAAATTATAGTTTGTAGTTTATGTTTTCTCAACTATTTTTGTAAATTAATTATATTTTACCGCAGTAAATTCTTCGGGATTACAAAAAACCTTTAGTTTTGGAGTTTCAAAAGTACCGCACGAAAAAATGAGTCAAGTGAAAGACTTGTTTAGATATTTTATTTAGCTACTTACAATATCTATCATATAAAACTATATTATTGCACCATTAACAATACAATATTTAAATCATGTGTTCTAAAGCTGGTGAAATCAAAGCATGTAATTCGAATATGGTCTCTATTGTGATTAGTGAACTATCTCGTTCAAACTTCCTCAAATTTCTAAATCCGTGCCATTTACCCAAGTCATTACAAGGCGAGAAATTTTTAAAATGCAATTCTTGCGTTCTTTATATTACAACATGCATGTTTATTTCCAACCTATTAATAGATGGACCTACTTACAAGAAGTGTTTTCGAATTACTCGAAAAGTTATCCAAATGTGCACTTATTGACTCACGATTAAGTCTCCATCCGCTTTAACAGCGCACTACACCGTCAGGATATCTCGGGAGACCCAAGATGGATGGACGGGATTATATCTGCTGAGGCGAGCAAATGAGCAGCCGGGTCAATATGTATAGGGTCACGTCAATTGCGATAGGGCAGGTAGCATAAAGACGTCTAGTATAACTCGGAGAATTAACACCGAGGGTGGGATAATCGCCCCAACCTATTTGGTTTCAATTGACTGCTGGCCGTAAATGTTATCGCTCTGCATAATTCATCGAGCCCTTGACTATTGGTACTTCATCAGTGAAAAAAGGATTACGGAAAATTCAGGTTTTGATAAGTCGATTTCTGTTAGCAGCTAACTTAACATAATCTTTCGTTGTTCAGAGGTTCTCGGTCTAAGCTGCGTATTTTAGCTGCTCGCAAGACCGCGAACGTCTGAGGAAGCAGGCGATTAGGCTCCCGCCGCGGGATTACAACTTCCGCCCCCGATCTGCAAGCTTTCGCTTATTGCCGAGGACAATGGAAGAGGTGGGAGGAAAGGATGGGTAGGGAAGGTTAGCGAAACCACTGCCCCTTCGAGACCGACACCAATGAGGCGAATTGAGGTCAAAAGGACCTCAAGGGCCTCCGCCTCCCCGAAGTACTCGTTTTAGTTTGGTTCCCCAATACAACTGAGACGAGTCACCGTCGGCTCCGCTTTCGCTAGAGCCTACCGCACATCTCTGCGTACCGAGAGAGCCTGTTGCCCAAATAATTGGGATTAGGTATCCCTCTGATTCGCTTTTTGGGTTGCCGCCGTGCGGTCTGCCGACTTACGTCATTGGAGTGAGGATCACCGGACCCAATGGAGGGTCAAAACGGACCAATTTTGGTCAAATGTGTGAGTACAACCCACTCCTCAATAGGTCCCGACAACCCAACGTCTGAGGAAGCAATGAAGTTGATGAATTTTGGTATTTTTCATATGAATTTCACGATAAAGCTTTTTGATTTATTCAGGCAAAATGCCACAACATGGCGCGCACGCTTATCCTTGTCTTGAAAACCAATCTGTAGGCCTTAGAGCAATGAATCCCAGTTTGATTGTGGCCTCTAGGTCTTCTAATTTGCCCTCCTTTGGCACTCCTACCCGGGACGATTTTTGAATCAACCCGACTCGTCGCGGGTCGTGAGCACTGGTAGCATTTTCGGCCCCTGTATCCATCAGGTGCCTCTTTTCTCTTCTGTGGTTTGGACCGCCATGCTTGACATACTCTCTATCTCACAGTCCATCCATAATAGCTGCGCAAAGGATTTTTTTCTAAGAGATTTTACTCAGAATTTGTGATCAGGAGAAACAAGTGAAAGAGATTTTTTTCGGCGAACACGCAATTGGGTTTGAAGCCGTAACGTCGGAAATTTAATTCCACTGCAATTTTTAGGAGAACTAACCTTCGTTGCGCCTTCTTATTCATACGAATAATGACACAAACTTACGGAAGCCCCTTTGTTGAATTCTGAATGCTTGCTGTGGATTTTGTTAAGGAAAATTTCTGGCTACTTTATTGAAAAACATTTTACGTAAAAGAACAAATCCATAAATAGCTTCAAAAATCGTTCATTTTTCACAAAAATTTTTCCCGATCTCATTGCTGGTAGCATTTTTTCTAAAGGCGCTGCAGGAGGATGAGGTCAAATAAACTAGTGTCATGACGCCTTTGAAAAGAGGGGGAAAGCTGATTAACGGAGAAATAAAAAAAATTCATCAGTTTAACAGAATTGCATAGTGAAAAATGGTATGTCAGGATAAACATAATAGTATACTAAATGCCGTGGGCATGAGTTTTCTGAGGAGTGTTTGCGGCAAAAGTAGGATGGATAGGGTCAGAAGTGAGTGGGTAATAAATGAATGTGGGTTAGATGCTCCAGTAATGGACATATATGAAAGGAGTGTGCTTCGTTGGTTTTGCAATGTTGAGAGAATGGAGGAGAGTCAAATAACGAAACAGATATATGAGAGTAGAATGAATGGTGCGAGAGGGAGGGGTAGGCCGAGAAAGTTGTGGTTGAATGTGATTGAGGAAATTCTTAGGAGGAGGAATATTAGGAGTCTTAAAAACAGGAGGGCGTGTATGAAGCAGTGTATGGTGGTAAATGAGGCAAAAGAGGCAAGGATAGGCCAGTATGGAGGAAATTATTGAATCAGAGTTCGGTGTACCAATATATTTATGAGTGAAACTTGGTGACTCTGCCTACCCCAGAGGGGAGCGGCGTGATTGGTACGTATGTATGTTAACAGAATTGCACGGGTATAAGGCCAAGCCCGAGAATGCGTCTTATAATCTAGCTTTCCTCTACTCATACAAAGATCATTACCGCGATGGTTGTTTAGGTAACCTCAAGTTTGGTTAGGTACGAGAGGGCATGCCCAAACTATATATAACTCCACAGGTGTGTAAAACCCTCGCCATCATTTCCTTTCATTGGTTCTCCTGAGTTCCCTGAGATGCACTCGCTCTCAGAAATTTACGCCGCTCGCTGTATTTCGATTCCCTCGTAATCTTCATCTGAATTTGAGCCCGCGAGGCGCCCTCCCCCCCCCATCAGCAGGGCAGGAGTTTACCTCGAGTTCCCACT
This sequence comes from Ceriagrion tenellum, assembly GCA_963169105.1. Classification (NCBI taxonomy): domain Eukaryota; kingdom Metazoa; phylum Arthropoda; class Insecta; order Odonata; family Coenagrionidae; genus Ceriagrion; species Ceriagrion tenellum. Next base: position 140,920,412 of record OY720640.1, on the reverse strand, counting down.
CTATCATAACATCTGATACATCGTGGGGATTACACACACAGAACATATGTAGCGCAGCATTAAAGAAACTAGGTTTTGTTAAACGTATAATAGGAAGGTCCTCGGATGAAAAAGTCAAAGAGATATGCTACTTCGCTCTGGTTAGGCCACATCTCGAATACGCCGCGAGCTTTTGGAACCCTGGTCAAATAGATTTAACAAAAACAAATTAAAAAAATACAAGGGAAAGCCGCGCGCTTCGTTAAAAACTACTACGAGCGTACATATAATGTCTCAAAACTTTTAGAGGGATTAAGGTGGGAGCCCCTAGAGACTTGGAGGTTACACACTAGACTTAGGTTGCTTGATGAATTCAGGGCTGATATTTTTCAGAGCGACATAGAGAATATTATCATGACTCCTCACTACATCTCTAGGTCTGACAGATGCGATAAAATAAGAGAGATACATTGCCAAACAGATAGGTATAAAAACTCGTTCTTTCTGCGCACAATAAGCGACCATAATAAAAACTGATCTCCTCTAAATACACTCCCATGGTACATGTCACAATTTCGCCTCCAAAAATATTACATACTTTCACGGCTGGTGACCTAACAACCCCTGCTACACGCCCATGCGGCGGCTCGCGGGGTATCATGTAGATGTAGAGAAGCATTCGCTCCGTGCGGGTGAAGAAGCGTGCGCACGCGCGTGCCCACGCACGAGTAACTTTCAAATTTACGCCACTGCAAGACGGGAGGAGCTCGAATGATGGCAGCTAGAGCAAGTTATCACTTTACTAAGCATTTAATGAATTCGGTCTCATTTTGATATGGAAAAATATTTCACCTCTCCAGTGATGCCATGCAAAATCCGCCACTTTCCGCCCTATCTTACGAGATGTTGTCCAACAATTAGCAGACTTTTGATGGGAAATTATGCGGATTTGCACTCTAAGATAGATTTAATTAAAAAAAAAAATATGTGGAATTTCTAGCTCTCAGATCTCGTTACAAATTAAACAAAGTTACTCTATCATCATTGGTAGTCTGCTGTCCTGTTAGCAGGTCCTCGGTAGCCTCTCCCTTAGATAACTCTGTATAGTGCCTTCCTCTTCATCCCCGCGTAGCCTCCTGTCTCCTCTTCTAAATCATCCGTCATTATCTTTCCTCTTCTTCCGCGTTTACCCTTTCCTTCCACCATTCCTTCTAATACCCCCTCCATCAAGCAATCTTCTCTTAATACATGTCCCAGCCAGTTTTGCTTCCTTGTCTTAATTGTCTTTATCAGTCCTCTGTCTTCCCCCACTCTTGTCAATACCTCTTCATTTCTCACTCTGTCTGCCCAACTAATATTCAACATTCTTCTCCATATCCACATCTCCAATGCCTCAATCCGTTTTATATCCTTTTTCAAAGCCGTCCATGTCTCACTACCATACAGTAAGACGCTCCGAACTTTACACTTTGCCAACCTTGTCCTAAGCCTAATATTCATTTTGATACACAACAACTTTTTCTTTTCGTCTCTGGCCATTGCAATTTAATCTCCTTGCAACACTTCTAATCCTGTGTAATTCCCGTCCCTAGAAACTTATATCTTGTCACTAGTCCCAGTCTTTCCCCTCCCATCTATGTACCTATCCTCAAATATAAAAAAATACATCAATTACTCACCACGCAAACTATTTCAGAATCGCTAAATACCTTCCACTGCGAAGGCTTTTTACCCCATGAAAATTAGTCAAATTAAAGACTCATGTGCTCATATTTAGGTAATTGGTTACTAGGAATTTCAGTCACATGAAACAATATTCTTGCGTCATTAATGTAAATAAATTTTTACTTTGCGCTCCTCACAGCTTTTAAAGTAAAAATGTAAATATAAAATGGCCTTTATTATAAATTGGGAAAATTTGCGCTCCAACTGGTTTAATTTCGACACTCTAGAAACTTCCATGCCCGCCGCTCGTTCAGCGGAGGGCACTGCGAGCACTCGACTGCGCCCTCGACCGGGTTCGAAGGCGATACATTATTCACGGATGCCGGGATCATTTCTGTTTGCTGAAGGTTCGGCAATGAATGCCCTCCGAGGCGAATATCGGGGAGAGAACGGGTGGAGGAGGGTTAAAAGGTCTTGTCTGACTACTACGAATGGGGCGAGAAGGCGGAGCCTGCACGGCGAGGTGTTCAAGGTAGTCCGAGCGAGATAGTTCCCTAATCATAATAGAGACCATACTCAAATTATGTTTTAATTTCACCAGCTGTGAGACACACGAATTAAATATTGCATTATTAATGGCGCAATAAAATATTATTACATAGCAGAAATTTTAAGTTATCAAATGAAAATATCTAAATAAGCCTTAAACTTGACTCATTTTTCTCACGCGTTACGTTTAAAACTCCATCAAATCGGAAAGTTTTTTGTGATCCCGAAGAATTTATTGCGGTGACGATATAACTAATTTTCAAAAATAGTTGAAAAAACTCACAAACTGCACACTGTTGATTTTTTGACGAGATGTAATTGTAGGAAATGCCTCATTTGTTAAATAAGGTGTCTCTGGAGTGCATACACGAACCATTTTCGATGTAAAAGGGCTGATATTTTTTGGAAAATATCTCGGAAAGTAATGTGGTAAGGGGTTGAATTTTTTATGTCAATGGAAGGGTTATATATTTTTCTTTAAAAAGAGGCCAAATTCATTGATTTCTAGGTAAAATGATATTTCGCTCAAACTACCCAAGGGGAAATTCTGAATTTCATTATGATCACGCAAATTGCGAACTTGTCCCATGACTAAAAAGTTATACTTACTCGCCATAGGAATGAAATTTGCACAGTTCCCATGCCTCGACCTTCTCCATAAGTTCAGCTAACTCTTGGTACGTATTCCTCCTTGGATTTTTTCGGGTGGGAGTCAACCCTTTCACCGCGATAGTCAACTGAAGTCGATCTGTAAGCATTTGTGCTTCGCCGCGATGATCAATTTTAGTCCACGATCCTGAAAAACATTTTTCTTTGGCCGCGACGGACACCAGAAGTCTCGCATGCTACGTCCCCAAATTTGAATCCGGCAGTGGCGATCTTTGGTGCGGCATAATTGTACCAAGTGAACGCATGAAGAATACGAATACGAAGAAAATAATACGAACATGACTTTTGTTTTTTTCATTGCAAAATGACATTTTCTAAGAACGCTTGTTGAAAACGAGATACGCTGTGAAAGGGTTAAGGTGTTACATGTTTCCCTTTCCTTCAAGGGCAGTACTTTTCATGGAAATTATCATGATCACGGCACACACGCCGATTAAGTCGATTGAAATACCTGAGTTTTTCCTTTTTAAGCCTTCGAAGAATAAATTCATGCAGAAATTCAACTTTCCCCTTCTGAACTCAGAAGAATGACGTTTTTTCCTGTTTCGCGATACCGTTGTCATTTCCTCAAGGACGATTCTCAGTCACGAGCGTGCCAAGGCCGTTAAGGAGTTGAAATGGTCAATTCCCCGTCCCGACACTAATTTATGATATCTTTTCGCGCGCAAAAAGGGGTGGGGAGGGGTTGGAGTAAGTGTTTTGATGGTTGAGTGAGCGAGGTTTAAATTAATGGAGAGGTGAGTCGAGAGCATCAGGAACGCTTACGTTCCCGCTGGTTTGCATCTCGGGACTCTCGCTCATGGACCGTGCTTAAACACATCACGCCATCATCAGAATCCCATCGGCAGACGTCATCCTTGCCTTTCTCGCGATCTCTAATTGCGTTGAATCCAGTGTTATGACCGCGCGAGCACAAAAGTCACTTCTTTCCCACACACACGGCGCGAGGGCGTTCTATTGGATGATAAAAGGGGAATCACAGGGGGGAGGGGAGGTGGACGCGTTGTTTTGTGCTGCACGGGTCGTGACTCTTCGCTTCTTAAGGAATTCCAGCGGCCGGGAATGACCTAGGGTAGGGAAGGATCAGGTCGGTGCGGCGACCCTTGCAAGTGACGGCTTTGTATTGTAACGAATCATCGGTAATAATAGAATCAATGATGAATATTCCCTATTATACCAGAATAAGAATGCGGGAGATTGTTGATTGGTTGGGAAATAACAGAAAAATAAAGGTTGAAGTGAATTGTGTTTGTCGCAGAATTAAGAGTTGTAATAATTTCTTTTGTGTTACCCAAAACCGTAACAGTATCTAGGGGGTCTGACTTCAAATTCTGAAGGTTTCGGGATATTGGACCCAGTATTCAAAACAGAAGAAGTTAGCGGGAGTGCCAGCGGCACTGCTGTTGCCAAGCAACGACATGCGGAGAAATGAAGAGATTCGACAAAAATGAACTCTGCAGAAGCCTTCGATCAAATGTGATCCATTCGGCAAAGGATGGATCGTGATTTATTTAAAGATTTTTTTCGATTGAGCATGCAAATGCGACGCCATTATAATCCTCAGCTGTAACGCGCACGCACGAGGCGCGGATGAATACCTCTGGAGATAGGCGGCCGTTTAGGGCGAGAGCGCAGTTTCTACGTCTTATGTCCCGCGACTCCGACGTGATGGCGCGTTTTCTCTCATATCAAGTGAACAACCTCGTATTTTCCTATCTCAATGAACAACAAACCTGGCGTTATGGGCATCATATTTTTTTACGAATTTTCGTTTAGAATTTCAGAAGTCATCCATAGAAAAGTCAATGAGAAATAAGAGGGAACGCTCAATGGTATCAGGCTCAACTATTTGGAAGTTGATATTCACAAATGAAAAAACGACTTCGTTTTCTTCCACTGATTTATTTTTTTGGTACGACATGTTTCGACACATAGAGGTCATTTTCAAGTACAAAAAATTTTAAAATTCAAGCAAATATATACCTGGAAGGGTCTTGGTCTCCAACCTCCCCCAAGACCCGTCCAGGTATATATTTGCTTGAACTTTAAAATTTTTTGTACTTGAAAATGACCTCTATGTGTCGAATTATGTCGTACCAAAAAAATAAATCAGTGGAAGAAAACGAAGTCGTTTTTTCATTTGTGAAGAGGGAACGCATTACATTGGGAAGGACGTCTGCTTAAGGTAGTTCGAGCGAAAAATCATTGTACTTAGAAATCAATGACTTTGGTCTTACTTTAAAGTAAAATATCTCACCCTTCTAATGACGCCAAAAATTTAACCCTTTACCACATAACTTTAGGAGATATTTGCCAAAAAATACCAGCTCTTTTACATGGGAAATGATACGTGTAAACACTCCATCGGGACATATTTACAAAATGAGGAATTTTTAACACTTAAGTGTCGTAAAATAACTAACAGCATGTATTTTGTATGTTTTCTCAACTGCTTTTGAAAGTAAATCATATTGTCACCGCAATAGGTTCTTAGGTATTACAAAAAACCCTCCGTTTTGGAGGATTTTCAAACACACCGCGCCACAAAAATGATTCTAGTTAAAGACTTATTTAGATATTTTCATTTAATTATTTACAATTTCTGTCATATAAAACTATTGCACATAAAAATATATTACCATCAACAATGCAATATTTAATTCCTGCAGCTGGTGAAATTAAAACTTATAATTCGAATATGGTCTCTATTATGACTAGGGAACTATCTCGCTCGGACTACCTTAAGCCGTCGTCCGTCGCCACTGATAATTCCGGGCCAAAATGGGTGAGACGGCGTCGGAAGTGAAGAGAGGTCGACGAGGTGCACGCCGAAAAAGAGAACGAGATCACACCGCTCGACGAACGCCTTGCCAACAAGGATAGCCAACGGAGGCGCGTTGATGCGATGCCCATAGACGTGTCTTTGACACTCGGCCGAATCACGGAGGCTCTAAAGAGCCCCATCTTGGGGCAAAATAGAAGAAGGGAAGCCTTTGAGTACAGCATTTGGCCCTTCGAAGCGTATGATTGACCACTCCTCCGTAAGTTTCTTGCATCCTCCGTTCCCCAGGCAATCCTAATCGGGACCGCTTTATCCACACTTACAACCTTAAGGGTCCTTGAGAATCGTCTTCTGTGACTTCTTCTAAACACACTTGGCTAACTAATAATACATAGACTAGTAATTCGTAGAGATCGTAGCGTCAGCGGGGTCCATTTCGTGGAGTCAGATTGAAACTTGTGTGGTAAGGGCAGGTAATTCACGCATGACCCGCGAAGCCTATTTGATAAGTAATCGGAAATCGGCAATAGGAAAAGAAATTTGGAAGCATATATCCATCTACCTTGGGAATTATTTTATCCTTTTTATATAAAATGTTTTAAAATTCGGAAGCCTAGTTCACATTATATATGATCACAATAACCTGAGGTCCATGAGGCTCACATCGTCATTTAACATCAAACACGGCACTACTTCGTTTTTCTTCGTTCAGTAATATGAGTCAAAGATTGATTAAATTAATCCCAAATACTGATTTCCGAAGTCTCCGTGGACCCCATTGACGATCACTCGACGTCGCTTTGTCGGAATACGGAAACTCGGAATCCAATTCGCGGGTATCGGAAATGCGGACGTACATGAGTGGCTCCCAATACACGCACAAGTGCACACCCACAATTCAGGCCCTCGGCGCATTAATTCTCAATCACCACCGCGCAGCCACCGGCCCTAAGGAGAGCAATTTTGGAAGTTTGCTAGATCGGCGGGCCCTGCGTGTCCGGAGCCATCGTTTGACATTTGGTCAGAAATACTCGTCCGGTCTCGGCAACGCCATCAATAATATCACTTCAAGCGCGATTGACTTCCTACCATTCTTTTAAAGTAGTAATGATAAAAAAATGAATAATGTTAAAAAGTGAGAGAGTGGTTTCTTACGCTACGTTTTCGCTCAAATACCGCTTTCGTCTGATTTCTAAAATTCCAATATTAAGCAAATTATTTTTTGACGTAAACTTGATGGTATTATGAAAATAAATACAAATATATTCGACCAAACAGTGAAAAAATCCAGGATTTTTAATCAAACATCTGTTAACAGATGCTCTTCATTTTTTCCCGAATAAAGTATGACTCTACGATATTTTATTTTTTTACATTTATTGCAATGCAATCCAACTTTCACTTATGGCCATCGACTAATACAAAAACCCTCAACAGTTTCCTAATTTGTTGCAATAGGGAGACGACTTTATCTTGGAAAATATATATTCAACGTTTACAATTGATTTAAAATAATCATGATATATTTTTTTGCAAATCTTTGGGAGGATTCAATAATCGATCCGAGACTTATCAATCAAAACAAAATTCCACTATTTTTCATCACCGTTGCCCTCCCGGCTAGTATACAATTTTGGAATTAGAATCGGAATAATTTAACGGAGCAGTTGTTCAATCGAAGCGGTTGGGTTGAAGCTTTTAGTGGATTTATTCAAGAAGGAAGACAGCCAATTTTGCTCGGAATATTCCTCTCAGTTTCTCAGTGTAGTGTCTGTCACGACTGTTGTCCTCCCAAGGGAGCAAGAATATTTTCATGCCTTTTTGGTCCATGTTCATCGTAACATTGTTCGCATTATTTCTAAAAATTAAGTTGGCTTTGCTTAAGCGAATACTTAAATATCATTCTCATGTTACCTCTATGAATAAGAAACAAAAAGATCTATTCCTTCATTATGAAATAATGCTCACATCACTCTACGAAGGTCAGTAGTAATATTTTTTGTCAAAAAAGCATGTGATTGTCATTAGATTTCCAATTACTCTACCAATGCATTTACGTTGTACTCTTTTAACTTCTTTCGAATTAACCATCGACAAAAAACGGCAGCATTTCTACGGGAGCAATATTATCCTACTATTAATATCAAGTTAAGGGCCACTGGGCTCGTCGCATTCAACGGCTGAAATGGTTGCCACGGCAATTAGTTCCGAGCCGTTAATCTTTTTACGTAAGGGAACGGAATGGGTTCCAGACGACATCTTTTATGCCTGAGCTCGTAACTTTCCGGCATGTGGACATGTTTCTGCCCTGTAAAGCCTCGTATCCTATCCGAGCGGTCGTGGAAATTGCTCCGCATGCAGAATTCTCTCTTTTTGTGCCCCAGAACGAGTGCCGACGCGTATGAGGACCAACTGCGGAATTCCGACGATTTCGGAGCGGCATGACTACATAGGTTGAGTGCACTTCCCAGCCTGAAAGCCTGGATGGGATTTCGAAACGTCTTCTTGTTTAGATGAGCGGATCACAGGAAAGAGGACGAGAGTTCAACGATTGATATATCTCTTAACTTTTGACTGCCACGGGAAAACGCGGATGTAACGAATAAGTTCATATATACAGACTAAGCATGGCGTACATCAGCTTCTGTTTAGAACTGTATGCTGGTTAAAAATACATTGTATTGTACGCATTTTTTTATCAACTATGATTGGTTTCGACAATCACGTCAATCACAAGTGGAATACTTATATCAGGTGAAGGCTGGGCCGGGTTACATAATATATGAATAAGCGGAGGATGGGTATAAGAGTGGGAATAGAAAGATAGGGTAGGGGGAAGTGGATGAGCGAGGAAGGCCAAGGAAATTATTCAAGAAGGTGGGGAAGGGAGAAGGGGGGGGGGGGGGGTTGAGGATGCAATCTTATTTAACAGTTTTGAATCGGATGACTTTGAATAAGACCCAATTTTGAAAGTACCAAGTTTTTTTAAAATGAACATACCCATCAACTGCCACAAAGAGAACTCACCGACTATCCTCCTGAGTGAAAACTGTGGATGTGGAAATGTCCATGGATGCCAGCCGCATGGACTTATTGTCCTATTACAAAATGAAAATGTTGCCTTCCTATTCGACGCAATAGAAATATGATGGTGGTGATGATCATATTTACATGCAAAGTGAATTAAGTGAGCGTGTCCGTGCCATTAAACTGGCAATTTCTTTACGCCCACTTCAGTAATAATCATTATAACCAGAAACAACGTAAAACAATTTGAGGAACGTATTCCACATAATTAAACATTAAAATTTAATGCATCGAATTATCATTTTATCTTTATATCATCACCACTCATGTGCAGTTTCTTTGTTCATGACTACTATCATAATTTGCAATTTCTATCTTTGAGAGCACATTAGTTACTCTTTTTCAGGCAATATTGATTTGGAGTCGCAAAATAACTATTACTACCTTTATCTTCATCTTCAATTATGTACCTGCTTTTCAGAATATAGTAAGTTGGGCAAAAAATGCTGTCAAACGGCGAGCAGACGCACTCCATATAAAATTTTGTCAGCAAAGAATGCGGACGAATGTTTTTGGCGACATGTAAGGCACTTTTCCAAACCAAGAATAAATGAGTTCTCTGTTATCCCATACCGGCAACGAGCGTCACAAGCTATGAATTTCAAAAGTCTTATTGCACTCTCTATTATTCAGAGATACTTTTATGTTGCCTTCATTTTGAGATAAACCTCGTAACTTTCACGGAGATATTATATCTCTCGAGGAGTGTAGTTAATGTTGTGTTGAAAGTTTCTGTCAGCGGGGAAAGGGGAGGCACAACAATAAACGGTTCCGTCGAGGTTGTTCTTCATTTTCTTCTGCTAACTTCTTTTTATTTGATGGAGTCGTTCCATCGCTTTTCTTTCCAGCTCTGCCACTTCCTATTCGCCGCGTATGCCTTTTCCCTTGGCTCCTCTCCCCACCGACACTACCTTCACACCCTCCATGCTTTTTGCCCCACAAGGATAGCAACGTTTGATGAACATTAACTAAACTAAATAATCGTAAAGAGATGATAAAAGAGAGGGGTCATCAGAAGAAGCTGAAGATTAATTCTGAACGTTCCGCATTGTGGCGGGGAAAAGGGCAATGCGATGATGTTTCTGCCTCTTTGATACCCTTGGACAAAGCCATGAAAGGAATTGATGCGCATCGGTGTAGATGTGCCCTCTTGCGCACTCGAGAAAATACCGATAAAGGAATAGAAGGATCATCAAACCACATCTAAGATTCTCTCGAATGAATTCATTAAATGCGCCTCAGTTGTTTGGAAGAGGATCGGTTCGCATATGGAGTCCTTTATCATATTCAGCCGGTGGCAAAAATGCGAATCGCTGATGCACCATAGGCAAGGCCCAATCTCCAAGGGAGTCAGAGGAGAGGTAACATTGTTTCGGATGCCTTACTGAAGACTCCCCACTTCTGCCTTTTCCTCCACCATGGAGTCATTTGTATACCATGCCTTGGACCCATGATGGATATATATCCTCCCCGAGCTATTCCGTACATTTCGCGACGGGCAAACAGTTTTAAAGGAGTTAATTGACTTTAAAGTCGTAGCCATTTCATTTCATCCAATGTGAATGATGGTATTTTACAATACGAACTCCCTTCTGAGCTTTATATGGTCACATGTCATGGATATTCCACCTACCTGACAGCTACAGTAATGGCGTAAGAAATTTGACAAAAGCACTTTGCAACTTCTAGGAAACTTCAAACATAAATCCACGACTTCCTACGTCATTAGTTCGAATAGCTTACCAGTGTTATTACGAGCATTTGTGTGGGCAATTTATGTGTGTTGTGTATTTTATAAAAATGCTAGGAAGTCTAGGTCGGAATATGAAAGTGTTATAGCACTATGAACGCTCAAAGTATCCTACATGAACCGTAAGAATAACGGGAAACATTGACAAATTCCAGATTTTCAGCCTTATCGTTGTAAAACTTTTTCAAAATGCTCAGGGATTAACAAAAACTTTGTAAGTTTTACGTAGAATCGAATAGTCGACGTCATCGGGTACGACGTCAAAATTTCAAAATATTTGTGAGTTCCTAAACATTGGGGAATATTGAATTTTTAATTGTAATTTGATTCAGATAATTTATATTTTGGATAATAGTTAAGTATTCGGATGTTAAGAGAGTGGGATTTCCACGGACACTTTCGCCTCGACCGAGTCTCGAACCTGGGTTCCTATATTTTTAACCTAGTGCTTTCGCCAGTTAAGCTAACATGGCGTCCTCCTCCTTCGGTTGATTTTCGTAGGCGAACGATAATTCCACTCAGGAAATCTCACGTGCGTGAACTTGCGAGTGACTCCGCGAAGATAATTCCGTGGATAGTCTCGATATCCTCAAAATTCGTTAAATAAGGTTTTTGAGCTACTAGGGGGGAATTGTGAAATACCTTGCGTGCATTTATGATCAGTCACGAAAGTAGGAGACTTCACTGGGGTATTTTTAAACTCGAGAAATTTTAAGTGGACCAAATCTCCCTAAATTACTGATCTAGTTAACTGTAACTAATAATTTGTTAAATTGCACGTAAGCAGTGTACCCTTTTGTCTCCATGGGTCATTAGACACAATACCCATTTAAATTCTAGATTGATTAGTGAATGCTTGGCATTGATTAACTATTTTATTATTTCAGCCACTTATTCACCCGAATGGGAGTGAGATTTTTCAAGCCCTAATCCCTTGTGTCGGGATGTTTAACACTGCGTACATTTTATTAATGAATGTTATGGGCATTATTATCATCATTTGCCGAGACAATAGTAAGTTCCCTAACTCGATATTGGTTTTCTGCATCGCTTCGCTACACTCTCCTTCCATTTAACAGTTACAGCTATCATTATTTTGTGCAATCACAAGTATAATTTTTTAATTTTCCAACCTCAACGTATTATTGTGTCAGTCTAATTAACGACATACAGGGTGCCATGAATTTAATAGCGTAAACAATTAGTATAACTAAAATTCGCCTATTTGATTCAAATCACCGGTCATGGTGTTGTTATATCACAATTCAATTAGAATACATTACATGTTGGAAAATTTTGAAAATGTTATTATGCAAGTCACGCTTCCATTCAGCACTCCATCAAATCCATCGACGAATCAACTCCTGCTGTTCAAACACGCCAATGGAGACCACTTTCTTGGATCCCATCCGTTTGAGAGTTAATTGATTACTTTAATCAACTCGTACTGATGAATTAGTGCACTGACGGCATGTAAACGATTTTGAGCGGGTAAAAGCAGTAATTAACAGTAGCAGTGATGTTTACCGCTCATGACATACGAAAAGCTAGTCTAATTGTGGCTAGCACTACATGGATTGAAAAATGGGATGTGTAAAGAGAAAATATCCTGTCCGTTTATCACACGGAAGATTACACTGCCATATGATACAATATTCCAAACCTTTATGAGATCGAGAGTCATAAAATGAATTCTAACGAAGGGTTTTCAAATATATGTCTATCTCCAGAGATAAAGTTTTTAATTCGAGCATCAAATACTATGGTAATTAAATAGTGTAACTTTATTAGATAACGAGAGGAACATTTATACGGGTACCATTAACTTTCGAGATTCAGAAGACAGATTAAAACCTCGCAAAAAGTATTATGGGAACCCAAGACATTTTGATAGACGTCTAAATTTAAAGGGATCATAATTTATTTATCGGACCGCCATGATGTTTGGCGTGCATGGCAGTAGCCCCCGCGCAAAAGTTTACGAATCGTGACCAACGGTTGCACAATGAGGAATATAAAGTAGATATTTGTTCTTAAGGTTTCAAATATGTATGTGATCCCTAGGAACCGTATTGGTTTCATCAACTTGAGTTAATTTGATGTTGCAGATGCCTTCTAATACAAAGAAATAGAGCCATTTTTAGGACATTATTTCAATCCCCGTAGTATTCTTTGAGAGGTAAAAATTTATTATCAGAGGAAAAAAGAAAAATGAGCGTTACTCACAGATTCTCACCTGTCTGTTATCTTTGGGAAAAATGACCTCTGTTGCCAGCCGTCTCCCGCCTCGTTACCAAGCAAGGACCCAAATTGATATACGGAATTCACTTTCCAAAGGAAATAGATTACTTGCTTCTGTTGATTTTACGAAAATGATCGTTTTTTTCTCGTTAAAATCAAACTTGAGCCATCGTATATTTATTACTAACAGAAGACTTGGAAAATGTTGATATGGTAATTAGGTTCATAAATTTGGAGAAAATCGTGCCATGAGTGACTATAACAAGCGATTACATACAAGGTAGTTTGAACGAAAAATTATTTTACTTAGAAGTCAATGAATTTGGTCTCATTTTAAAGAAAAATACCAGTCATTTTACATATGAAATGGTACGTGTATGCAATCCAGAGAGACATTATTTACAAAACGATGTATTTCTAGCATTTAGATTGCGTAAAAAACTAATAGTGTGTAGTTTGTATGTTTTCTCAACTATTTTTGAAAATTAATCATATTTTCACTGTAATAGGTTCTTGGGTATCACAGAAAACCTTCAGTTTTGAAGGAGTTTCAAACGCACCGCGCGAAAAAAATGAGTCAAGTTAAAGACTTATTTAGATATTTTCATTTAAATACTAACAATTTCTGTCGTATAAAACTATATTATTGCACCATTAATAATGCAATATTTAATTGATGTGTCCTACATATGGTGAAATTAAAACGTATAATTCGAATATGATCTCCATTTTGACCAGGGAACTATCTCGCCCGGACTACCTTAAATGCGTTATACAAGTAAACATTCATGAGTCGGATTGACTAAAAAACTGAATGGAAAAATTGATCACAGTCTCGCCCTGTATTCGCTGCCAACTTTTTCCTTTGTTCGCTTCTGACTGCACTCACAACGAACGCTGCCGTCAGCGCGTAGAGTGAGAGGCCATGCATCAATTCAGGCCGGTTGGAGATGTATATAATAGTGAAGGGATGGAAATTCGCGGTGGCTTTCATTCGCATTTTTCCTGGTAATTAGCATAAATCCCGCAAATCCTGCGCCATTTGTCCGCGCTGCCGCTGCAGCCGAGCAGTGTTAAGCCCCCGTCTTTAAAATCGAGGCTTAATTCATCGCCGGCCAGCGTGCACACTCCGGCGGTTTGCAAGGGCGATAAATTCGGAAGCGCGGCGCATGAACAGTGCTGTGTTCCCACGGCCGCCCCGCACCCCATCCCCTCCCCGTTCGTCTCCTACTGCACCCAACTCTTCCCTGCACCTCCCGCTCGCCTCGTCCGGCAACAGTCACGGTGACAAAAGGTCTCCTTTCTCCTCGCCGCAGCAGTGGATATTAATTCTCCAACATTGCACTTGAAAAACCTTGAACCCTCGACACAGCGCATTTGCCGTGTCCCCTAGAGGTTCGACTCTGGGCACTCATTAACCAACGAGCAAAAATTGGAGGTTTACATGTGCATCTACATACTTCTCTAGACGCCACCGCATGGGTCAACGGCAGGGAATTTTTAGGACGACAGCCGTGTAGCGGTGCAAAGGATACGGTTTTTGGAGATAAAATGGTAAAGTGTATAATGGGCGTGTTTTAAATGGAACTCATTTTTTATTATGGTCACTTATTAGAGTGGAAAGAACGAATAATTGTACCTATCAGTTCTGCATTGCATCTCTCTTACTTAAGGTAGTCCGAGCGAGATAGATCCCGAGTCATAATGGAGACCATATCCCAATAATACGTTTGGATTTCACCGGCTGTAGAACACATCAATTAAATATTGCATTATTAATGGTGCAATTATGTAGTTTTATATGACATAAATTGTAAGTAATAAAGTGGGAATATCTAAATAAGTCCTTAACTTGACTCATTTTTTTCGCGCGGTGCGTTTGAAACTTCTTCGAAACGGAGGGATTATTGTGATACCCAAGAATCTTTTGCGGTGAAAATATGATTAATTTTCAAAAATAGTTGATAAAACATACAAACTACACGCTATTAGTTTTTTTACGACATCTAAGTGTTAGAAATTCCTCATTTTGTAAATAATTTCTCTCTGGAGAGCATACACCTACCATTTCCCATGTAAAAATGCTGATATTTTTTTAGCAAATAACTCCGAAAGTATTGTAGTCAGGGGTTGAATGTTTGGTGTCATTAGAAGGGTGAGATATTTTTCTTTAAAATGAGACCAAACTCTAATTTCTAAGTCAAATGATATTTCGCTCGGACTACCTTAAACGCCTCTGTCGTACCTAAAATTATAGTGAGGGGTCAAAATGATATTCTCTGGGCCGCTTGGAAATACGCATCTACGTTTAATTGATCGGATACATTGATAAATGAGGAAATATAGCGGGATAAAGAAGAATGGACCAAATGGGAGAAGGACGGACTGAAAGAGACAAAGCGAGAGAGAGAGAGATCTCGTATGGAACTGACGCTTCCTGAGTCACCACGAGGAGGGAATCGTGTGAACAAGACAGAAATGGAAATTCCGGGGTGGAAGACCGGAAACACATTCTCGCCACAAACATGAATAAAAAGTGACATTTCATCCTCATACTAGGAGCCGCCGAAAAGGGTGGTAGCAGGGGGTGTTAGAGGAACCTCGAGAGTCGTGAAATTGGAGGGCAATAGGGAGAGGGAGAGGGGGGAGGTGAGAAATGAACTGTATCGCAACGATGTGTCTTATGTTAGTGTCATGCTATTTTCATAATCACCACTAAGAGAGCGTGGAAAGAAAGACGGAGAGGACTATGGCATTTGATGAAAAAAGGCAAAGCTTCTCTCTATCGCGAGGACAGGTTCTGGGAAAGACTGACTAGGGAAGTGATAAAAATCTGGATGAGAGACAAGACCATGAAATGTGATGCTGGATGCTGACTCAGCAATTCCAGGAAACCAGTGCTGGGAAGCATCCGAGAGACCAGGAGAAAGAGGTGGAAACCAGACCTATCTTATGACACCTGACCTGATGCCAAGATTATATATTCCGGACTAGTTGCATTGCACATTTCCTGATGACGATGGACGACTCGTACATCGAAACGTCGGGTGAGAGGGAGAGTTTAACGCGGTGGGAAACCCTAACAGCCTTCAGTATCATGGAAAGAAATTAATTCTGTGTCTGGCAGTCTGGCAAGTGTACCTTTTGTAAATTTTAAATGCAAAAACTTTGTTGTGTCCACTGAGTAAATTATTACTACGACGTATTTCGATGTTGAGGCGTCATCATCAGGTGCAATGATTGACGTGATTGGTATTCGATGATCACGCGGGAAACGCGTTGTGTTCATAAATAACAAACTGGACATTTCAAAGTTTTTCATTTAAAATCCATACGATATTTAACCACACCTCGCCCAATAAGGTTGAATATTTGTATATATCTTATTTTGTCACTTCCATCAGTTACAGAGATATATCGCGAGGTCGAATAGACATTTTCAGGACCATACTGAAACTCACCTGATAAGAGTAGGTAATTATTTATTATTCTAAGAAAAGCTATAACGCTTATGTTATTTCTTGAGGCAAAGGTCGATAGTTGGTGAGCTAATACCTTCCTTTTTATAACCGCGTGGATTCCAGCACCGTTACCTGGCTGGAAACCCGAGAACTCTTTATACTCAGCATTCGATGGCAAAGACTTGAATATTACATGAATGATTACCTCTTTTTCTCCGTTCTTGATTGGCGCGCTGCCCGCTATCAAGTCCATTGTTCTTGATTGTGTGTCTGAAGGTATTTGATATGATCCAATCAACTACGAATAATCCATCTCCAGCACTTTAGGTAGGTCATGTCTCTAGGTTTTATAACTTGGCGTAAAAACTTCACCATCACTTATATATTTTGCGAGCCACTCCCACAAAGCGCACATCAGGCTATACGCCTCTATATTCAGACTAATGTTACTCTGCCACTACGAAGCTTTCTGGAAACCGCAGCACTACTATCAAGAACCTAGAAATATTCAAAAATAAATCCATTCATGTTCTGCTCAACATCAGTAAACTGGTTAGATTGATGAAGGTACGATGAAGGCACCACCAACTCTAGACCGGTAAGAACTTGATCCAATCCCTAGTAAGAAATTTCTATACCCGTATACCCAGAACCAAAATCCCCTCTTCTCTAATATCCAATGGAACTATCCTATTCATCCCACACATATCACTGCATCAGCATATTACTCTGCTATGAGTATACACTACATCTTATAATTTCTTTTCCTTGTTTCAGTCATCTTTAGAGATTGTAAACTGTTGTCCAAGTGTGAAATAAAGCAGTTGCTGAGAAGATGATTATGTTGAGGAAAAACGAAAATAATCCAGTGTATAACGCTATAAGTTTTTGAAAACCAAGAAACCACCAGAACAATGAGAAAATATTTTACAAACATTAAAAAAGTATACAATTACAATTCTATATAAACAGCTAAAGAACTTATTTATGTAAATCTACAAAAAACAAAACAATTATAGATTGAAGCTCTATTAATTTTAATGTTTGTATTCGATTCCCCTTTTGTGTGTTTTCACATTTAGTTGTAAGTATTTCATCAGTTAATAATTTTTAAATTCAAAGTCCATGCAAACAACAGTTAATACACTAACATTAATTACATATTGCACTATTCTTGTCATAAGATCGGTTGTGGTGAGCACCGCTCACCGGAACGGTTCATTTCCACGCGCCTCCGACGCTGTCATTCCACCTTTCGTCAATCTGTTCCCATTACTGCATGTGCGTTTTGAAACATAGGCTAAATAGCGACGCATTGGATTTCCGAAGGTTGAACACTACTAGATTGATATTGCCTCTTGTGCAATGCGAGCCAGTTCTTTCTTGTCTTCTCTCGTAAATGTTTGTTACAGATTTTCGTGGGAGACACTTCCTTTCGCCCTCTGAAATAAAATTGTTCTCTTGGCAGCAAATATAGAATTTTTCTCATAATTTGGTTACGTTTATAAGGTTTTGCCTCACAAAAACCTTCTTTACATTGGTATTTGACGCGATATTTCTGTTCTCGGAGGCAAAGTCGGGGGACAAAGCTCTTGAACATTTAGCTCTGTAATTGACCTAAGCTCAAACCTAAAGAATATCTACAGCTCTCGAATATTCTAAAAATCATCTGTTCCTACGCATCGGCGGAGAAATTCCTCAGAAAGTGGTTGAGGGGAGCCAGGCACGATGAAAACACAAACCGAAGATTCTCGAACTACAACCCTATTTTCACTCAGTATTTCCGCAGCCTTCCGTTCAGTTCTGTTCATTCGATCCTGCACCAAACGTGGGGACCGATGTTGAGCAGTTCTGCGAATAATTAGCCGCAGATCGGAAATACATTCCTCTCGAAAGAGTTTCACCTCCGAGTTTAAGTCCCTGAATGAATTCGGAATCTCCTCGGCTTCATGCTTGGTTGCATCCTAAGTGCCAAACTGGTCGTTCGCTTCCCGGATATTTAAGAGTTAGATTGGGAAAGGTATGAGAGGACGAATGCAGTAAAGCAATCCCAGTAATGATTGAGTTATTTCCACTCGGTGCTCAGTTTAGGCTAGGCAAGAGTGCTCTACAAATGGCTAATTGTTCGTACCTAAGAACATTTTAACCTAATAGTAAAGTGATTATTTGATGAAGATTTATAAATTCATTTTTAAAATTCCTATCTTCGTCAACGCTTCATCTAGACGAGTATGTCAAGAATTTGAGTTATTGCATGAAATTTTCAATTAAATGCCAGTCGGGTTTAGAGCAATGTTATACAAATACGCCCTTCAGTTGAAAGATTGCTGAAAATCAAAGTATGCATATATTATTTCGTATTTCAAATTGTTATGACAAGTATTTCGTTACTTACCAATGTCTCTGAAGGCGTGTATTCCTCCAAAACTGATTCCGTTTTGTGTCTCCACTAAACGACGCAACGTTTAATCAGATATATAAATTATTTAATCAAGTAAAAAACTGTGCGGTTGAATTAAAGTGTATTTCTCTCGTCATGCGAGAGATTTTTGAAATGTTTAATGGGGATATAGGTTTTATTGACCTTGCAGGGGCTACTGAGTGAGAGGCTTCACTATAAATAAAGGAAAACAATAAAAAGATTCGTACTTTGTCTCTGGGTCTAACAACGAGGAAAATTTGGCAAATATGATAGAAGAATCAAAGCTAATCCGTCTTACGTATCGAAATGCCTTTTCTTTTGGACGTGATTAGGAAAACACGTATCTCGTCACCTGGTTAGTCAAATACAAATCACTCAGCGAAAAAATGATAGATTAGTTTTCAATAAAAATTTCTCTCCTTAAAATAGGGCTTATCTAAAATTTAGTTTGTTTAGCAGTGATATTTGTTTGAAAAATGTTAAAACAGTTCCCCACAACTGTTGTCTGTACAACTGGGTCATAGTGGGGAATAGTTGGAATCTGTATCGTGAACACACTGAGTGTCTTTGGCCATCCTGCTCAGAGATCGTTAATTATTCGTAATACCCGACTAGACAGAGCATTGGTGAGGAAGATGATAATCCAAAAAATGGAAAGTCAGTCATCTTCAAATAATAACTCCACCATTAGATTAAAATTTCATGATAAGCGAGCATTCAGCCATTATAAGAGCACTCTTATCTGCTTAGAATCAGGTCCCGAGTGGAAACTTTCCAGTAGAGGTGGATTTATTTGGGACAACACGGCGTGCAGCAGCAAATAAAGTCAAAGGCGTTTTTGCGGCACAGTTGCTCCATGCCTCGTTCTCCCTCTCGACACAAGAGCCCACTCAAAACAATGAACGATCGTATTCAATAACCAATATGGTAGCCGAGCGCAATGGGAGAGAAATAGAGCTCCCGGAGTGGAGAAGATGAAGAAACAAGGCAGAGGGCCCTCATTTGATTTGACAAAAGAGGAGCGAAATGTGAGAGAAGCCTTCGTCCCCTATCGTTAGGTCCCTCACTCTCCATCTCTCTCTCTCTCCCTCTCTCTCTCTCCCTCTCTCTCTCTCGGAGTTCCCATGGAAACAACCGCTCGCACACAACCTCACGAAATGACATCGATTGGTAGGGGAGGCGGGGGGCGTGGGGGGAGGGAAAGAAGTGAAGGGGTGGGTTTGAAGCAAGTTGTGGAGTATTTGAAATCACATGCATGATTTATGGAGCGAAATAATGCCTCGATATGGCAAATTAACGCCGCAAATTGTTAGATGAGATATAAAGGCCCTTGTTACCAAACCACACAAAGGCAAAGGCATTTTCCACGCCTTTACATGAAGATTGAGAGCAAGAAATCATGCATCACTATAGTTTAACCATTTCAATACAAACGAGGCCCATAAATGATGCTTTCGTAAATGGTTAATGAAAAATAGTGGGAACGAAAGTACATAAAGTGAGGTCGTGTTATTGCAAACGTTAAAACGAAAAAAATAGTCTTTTAAGAATACACTCTACAGTTTCAGGCTTCACTTCGCGGAAGTTAATAGTATCCATCTTTAGAGAATACAATTGTGTACTTTTTCACAGAATTTTATTTTGTGTGGTACAACGCGTTTCACCGACTTGCGGCATCATCAGGTACCTGATGAGTCTTTTAAGGTTTAAGTTAATTATCCGTTGCGGCTCAAGGCATTCTTTTATCAATTAAAAGCGATGAAATGCAAGGCATTCACTTAGCGACCAGCTGATACGAAAACTGAAAATAAATCTGTCATAATAATGTCATATCTTTTAAAACACTACGTGCTACCTCATAAACCTTTTTTTATTTCTGTGCGAATAAGTGGGATGAGGCCAGCTAATTTCGGATTCAGTATTTGCACGGCAAACGCTGTTTCAGGCGAAGTAAAAGTCGTTTTCAAGCAATTCGACAATTATTTTCGTCGATGAGTCCACAGCACTATTATTGCCATAGAAGAATCATGTAGAATGTACAATTTTAGCGTGAAGCTCGGTTACAATCTCCGAATATTTTTGGTATCTGATACCACTTACTGTCATTGGCTACATTTAGATGGTTAACACATTTTATTTCTTCAACCAAGATATCCATTTATGAAGACAGTCATTGTTCTTATGTTTTAAGTATGATTATATCGCTATTTCTCCAACTCTTCTTCAGCACTCATTCACCAAATATTTTTCTTCAAGTCATTGATGACATGAAATTTACGCAGAAATAGCCACGGGGAAAAATACCCCCGACTGGACCTTACGTGACACACTGAGCTACACAGGCGTCTTTATTCGCAATTTTTGATGGATTCAAGGGTTTTTTTAATTAAAATCCTCTTGCGTTCGATCGCGGATGGAATTTTTGTTCGATTGCTTAAGACTAATCATTCTACGACAAAGATGCGAGCTCGAACAGCCACAATGGCGGAGGACTTTCAGAGAAGTCCCGAACACTACGAGAGTGTCTTTTGTAGGGCCCGTCAAGTGCAATAGGCTACATCTACTCATTACCCCGCAAGCCACCTCATTGGGATTTGGCAGGGGATAATTTACCATAAACATGCGTTATAGTTTCAAAGTAACTTTCACTAACACGTACTCCTCTATAGGCATGCTACCAATGCTACAGAAACTATTGAATTAATGCATTTTGCAACTACGTAGTCCTCCCGTTCACGTCGCCGTCTCCTGTACGACCATCATTGATCCCATTTTACGACGGGGCACGTAATTGCACAGTCTGAGATATGTACGAACGTGCATTTCAAATTGTGCCGTGTAATGCGGTGGATTGCAAGAACGCGTGCACGAATGCATACAAGCATGATGGCAAAATAGCCCGTGGGGATGGGAGTGTGCGTTTAAAACCGCTAGGAATCATTTAGAGAACGTAACTAGGGAGTCACGTGGCACAAACACGTAGGGTTTGAGATTTAGACGTGCTCAAATCACTTGCAAAAATCTTTCGTAACCTTCCCCGTCGAGTTTCTCTCGCGGGAATGTTTCATTGGAGCTTAATTTCACGATTAAAGGCAAAATAAACAACATAGACTCACACTTAAGTCATCCATCCGTGTGGTCAAACTCAACAAAATCTCAAGCTATCCGTTATTGTACCACGCGACTCCCTAGTTACGTACTAGGAATCATTGCGAGCAGTTTCAAACACAACCCCTCTACTCTAATTTAAAAAAATATTGTACGCCTGATGGAGAAAAACATACAGTTAAATTTTGCCCCGTGTAAAGCGAGGTTAAGGTAGTCCGCGCAAAATATCATTTTACTTAGAAATCAATGAATTTGATCTCGTTTTAAAGAAAAACATCTCACCCATCCAATGACACCAAAAATTATACCCCTTACTACATTACTTCCGGAGATATTTGCCAAAAATACCCGGCCTTTTACATGGGAAATGGTACGTGTAGGCACTCAAGAAAGACATTATTCACAAAATGAGGAATTTCTAACACTATTCGTTCTTTTCTCTTTCTAAGACTAACACTAACTAGATGTCGTAAAACACTAACAGTGTGTAGTTTGTATGTTTTCTCAACTGTATTTGAAAATTAATTATATTGTCACCGCAGTAGGTTCTTGGGTATCACAGCAAAACCTTCCGCCTTGAAGGAGTTTCAAACGCACTGCGCGAAAGAAAGAGCCAAGTTAAATACTTATTTAGATATTTTCATTTATTTACTTACAATTTCTGTCATATACAACTATATTATTGAACCATTAATAGTGCAATATTTAATTGATGTGCCCATTTGATTTATGTGCAATATGAATTGTGTTGTACAGCTGGTGAAATTAAAACGTATAATTCGCACATGGTCTCTATTATGACTAGGGAACTATCTCGCTTGGACTACCTAGAGAGCATAGGATAAGACGATGCTATGTTTCCGTCCCAAGCCTTTCCCCAATTTCTCAAATAATTTTACTGTTCCGTGCACCGACCTCTCTTGCAAATGGCTCAAATGACCTCCCTCGTCGGCCACCACCTGCCCTAAAACTGACCAATCTATCGTCGTCTCTTTCCTGCATTCCCTCTCCTCAAGCCTTCCACGTCTCTTCTCCCTCCATATCCTTCCGCCCCACGCTCTCTAATTCTCCACTGTTTCCCCATAATGTCCCCCCCCCACTTCCTCCGCTTCAACTTTTCTGGCTCCAGCTCAGCATCCGTTGTGAAGCTGGAGAGTAAATCCATCTTCTCCCCTCCCCCCCTTCCTTTGAGCCTCAACCTGTTCCTCCTTTCTCTCTAGCCTGCGCAGACTCCCTTACCCCTTCTTCCTCCTCGTCCTCCCTCCTTTCCCTACTCCCCCTCTCCGCCCCCCCCCCCGCACTCCGCATGCATGCCCGTGGACCAGCCAGGAAAAAAAAATGTTGAAGATAACCCTCTTTCCGAACCCTTAAACTCGAGAGAAGAACGAGGAATAAAATGAATGGTGTTGCCTCTACGAAGAGAAATTGCTTCGCCTCTTCCTGAACCTCGCGACGACGTGGAGGAAAAAATATTCCTGAACTTCTTTGGAGCTGCGAATGTGCGAAGTACCGAGGTAATTGATAATCGGGTAGGTTTAAAGTATTGGCTTCTACATTCGAGGGTCCTGAGTCAACTCCCGGCCTTCGCAGAGTAGGCTTTCAGTAAAATCCCGATTTCCCTGATTGACCTTGGTCTTCGAATAATGTTTAGGGAAATAACACAGGAACTATGCCTACTTATATAAATGCAAGAGTATGAGCAATTGTTTTCTGGATTCGTAACAGTCCATCATAATAATGGCTAATACAAATACACTGCATCTTAGGGTCAGTTTATACAATATTGATTTCAGAATATCTTCAATGGTTTGCGAGCAAACTTTGTGGAATAGGGTTCATATTGAGATGAAATAAGAAAACTTTGTATAATCCACACAAAAGTTTAATGGTATAAGCCCGACCGATTTCAACACTTTCCTGTCATTCTCAAGGGATAATAATTCTAATATAAAAATACTAATATTGTCCCTTGAGAATGACACAAAAGCGTTGAAACCGGTCGGGCTCATACCATTAAAATTTATTTTATTAATTTATTTTATTAAATTTATTTTATCTCAATTTATTTCAGAATTTTTCATTGTAGGTCGTGTACTACCAGGACGACATAGAGAACTTAAAAAAAGACCTAATGCCGAACTAGAGATGTGTAGGAAAGTGAAATGTAGACCTATAAAAGAGTAACTTGGGATAGTCATAGACCTAGCACTCATCTGATGATAGGACGCTCAGATGATCGAGATGATTCATTTCATAGAGAACTACCTACTTTGAGCATTCGTATGAGGCTCCAAGAGACGTATGATGTTTTTTCGTTAAGATTTTTTAAAATTATGATGATGGATACCTATTATGAACCAGTCGACTGATGATTAGATTATCCAGCGTCGAATGCTTTCATCCGAAATAGGCGAGTGTGCCTTTTTCGACTCTTCCAACCTGCGACTTGATCGGATTTCCTCTCAGTTTTCGTTACCGTCTCGGAGCAAGCTGTATCTAGGTCAGAGTTTTTGGAAGTGGAGATCTAACTACCTTTAAAATCGTCCTGTACCGCAGGAGTAATTTGAGAGCGTCTCACCAGGTGGCATTTCTCTTGGTCGGTGGAACTACCCGTGACGCCGAGCGGTTTTGTCCTATTTGCGGTCTATTTTCCATTCAGCGTGCGGCGATCCGTGATGCTCCGTGAATCTCTCCCATTCCAGTCCATTGTGCTTCCTCGTGACTGAACTTTTCTCTCTCGAGGTCGAGAAAGAAATGAACCTTCCGAGCGTTCAGCTCGCCCTCTATCGGGATACAAATCATTCCTCAATCGGAAATGGGAGGGAAAAGAGAAGGCCTTCCATAGCAATACCTACTTATCTATGGGCACTAGAGACCAAAATTGACTGGATGGCCTATCACTGCTTATGCCTGGTACCATTTGTTGATTCACAAGCTCCAAGTTACGGAATTGAAAATTTTCCTTCGCACAAATAGCGTGTTACCAAAGGTTGTTGCGTTAAAGATTGAGGTTCTCCGTTTCGAGGGAAAGGAGGAAGTGATGACAAGGAAGAAACGTGAATAATATGTCAGAAAAAATACATCAAGTCATCACACATTGGTTCCAACATAAATATACGTAATTGCTTGACATACAGCCAACGATTGGCTGAAGTGTTATTATCATTGATAGCAGCAGATGTTGGCATTGGGAAGAATAATGCTTTCTTGGCGGGTGAAAGTATTCATAAAAACTATATTTCCATAATAGACAGCAGTCGATCAGAAATGTAGGACAAATACCGTGATGAGGAAACCGCTGTTAAGCCAATTCACAGTTTCACATTTAGCAGGCATATCTTTAATCGAATTGGTGTAATAATAGTATGGATGCCGAAGAAGTTTATGCTTATTTGATGCTGGTAAAATCCATTCGTAATCTTTAATACAGTAGTGGATGTTCCATATTTGTTTCCATTAATGTGAATCTCACTGATGTGAGAATACCATTCCTATTGTCTACTATCATTTTTACATATCTAATCACCCCCTGGAAATTTAACCCAGAACCTCAAAATTAGTAATCCTGAAAATTAAAAGAAGGCAGTTTTCTCTATTTTCTAATTATTAATATTTCAGTTATTTAAGCCTCCATTTTTACGGAATGTAAGTGGCGATAAAAAGGGGATAAAGGCTTAGCATTTTAGTGCGTTGGAATATTTTTACTCATTTTAATGTATGCGTTACAACATTACCCACCATAAAGTTATTCTGTAAAAATACAAGCGTCCTCTGAGTGCCTCTTTCTCGGAAAATGTAGCAAAGAGCATTTAGATCGGGTATTTTCCTCAGCAGCACCGCTCAATTCACCAGTGTATAAAGGCTGCATGAAAATTATGGAGCTCTAAACCTTGTATGGGATCATCGACTATTCATTTTCTCGATGGCCTAGTTCTCAGATCAGAATACGCTGCTGTGGAAGTGAAATATTTGATTGGACTCTAGAAGAAAGGGGAGACAGCCAAGAGAATGGCAATTGCATTGTAATAAGAACAATCCGTGTTTCTGTAGAATTTTTCCGTACACTGTACTATGTCAGTTTTCAGTGTGACGCGTCACACTGAAAACCCTCATCACGATTGAGATATAATTTCTATGCTGACTAAAAAGTTTTTATCATCATTCAATTTCAAAATCCACCGCTTCCACCGATTAAGGCCTAACTCCAATGGAAATACAGGTATTATTATGAGAAAACATGTAAGCAACCGTCGGATACTAAGGAAACAGACCATCTTAATGTCGTGATTATAATATTGGACGGATTTTTCAGTTTATCCCGCCAAGAAAAAGCGTAAGAATGGCTTCCTCGTTGTGTAACCCATTTCTTGGAAGAAATTTGCAGCTGTAGTAAAATTCACTCACCAAAATCTTATGAACATTGCACATTTCTCCACTTCACGATCTCCCCCGGACAATACGATATCAACAATGATTTCATCAACGACAGGGATGAGACCTCCATTTTGCTCACCTGAAATAAAAAAAAATATGTACAGTTAAGTCACTGTTTTTATGAATTCAACCAATATGGATTGATAAGTTTGAATAATTTGGTCATTTATAAAGTGCCAAGGAATACATAAAATAATTGAAGGAGGAGTAAGTAGAAGTTTAAGAATCGAAATAATATCCAGGGTAATATTTGCGTACATTTCGGGAGTTTTCCCTTTGAGTACGGGAGTAAAACTTCAAGCAGCAATGATAGGCGTAGGTTATTAAAGAAAGTAGTATTGCCGCTCATGTGAGTGAAGTATTCAGTACAATTCGTAGCATTATTTAATGATTCACGCTAAGATTCGTATACATGCCGAAGGATACAAAGTTTCTCAGTGGTACATGAATGGAAAATAAATATTGGAAGGCGGCTCCGCTTATCCGGCGTTCGGCAAGTACCTAGCAACTAATCTCCGAATGCCGAATATGGGTAGATGGGTACTCGCAACTTGCCGAGAGTCGTTTTCCAGGGCCAGTCTATTTCCCGCAGCTTGTCGGTCTTTCATGGGATACCAAAGGAAACGAATATTTGCCGTTCTGTGCTTTGGAACTTCATCCGCATATTCGTCCTTCAGCAAGCATTAAATCTAGGGTTAATAGTCATCCAAAAACCTGTATATTCGTCAATATGCGCACTCTAAACGGCCTCTCCGATTAAATTATGCAATATATCTTACGGCATACCGCCAGATTTATCAATGATTAGTTTTATCCACTTTAGTTATTTTAAACCATCCACAGTCTACAACTTGACAGTGTTTCTTCTTTTTTATTTATAGCACCCAGCCACAAGGCATGGCTAAAAAAAAGAAGCTGAATTTAAAGGTCTGAGTCACCGTCCATTGTGCTCTCCGCAGGGCATCAGAATGACGAGTATTCGTTGTTCCCAAAGTTACTCGATGCGCGGCAAAAGGTTTGTTTCAAGGTGAACGCTACTTAGCTAGTACTCAGCAAACGCCCCGACGAGCACCTTGGCTGAAGCGACAACTGGTAAAGCAGGAGTTGCGGGGGAATTAGCGGAAAATGAGGAAAAAATTAAGTAGGTGGGTGTCACAATTTTGGTCTCCGTTATAAGTAAAATATACGAGTAAAAAGAAAGTCTTACTGAAAAACGTTTCGGGTGTTAGCCCTTCCTTAGTCACATTCAATCCCAGCATTCTCTCTGTGACTGAGGAAGGGCTAACACCCGAAACGTTTTTCAGTAAGACTTTCTTTTTACTCTCGTCTTTTTACATATATATATATTTTTATCCACTCTCTATTGCATTGAAGCGAGCGAGATCATTGATCTCTCGAGGCGAGTAAAGATCCCCTCGGGCAGTTTCCACCACCCCATGTCCACTTGCTCCAGATCGCAAGCACGCAGAATGGCGCCAACTCACCCTCCACTTTAACAGTCAACGACGTCGTTCGGAAGGCAAACAACGGAAGGCGAGAAAGAGAGAGAGGGAGAGCGAGAGAGGGAGGGTACGAGTGTCCACACAAGTGCGAAGACGACGAAAACAGAATCGAAGCGTTGATAATTGATGACGCAACAATAGTCGGGGCTCCGCTGTTAAAAACCCTCAAATCAGAGTCCGGAACCCTCGGTTCCACTACTGGTTGGTGGGGGACGGTTTATGGCGGAACCAATAAGAACTCGCATTTTTAATGAAGCGGGGCACGAATAATTGTAAACATTGTCTAGTAACAACGTTAGATTTACTTTTTTACGAAAGTTATTTGTCATTAAAGGGGGATCGGGTTAGTGTGATGGCTCGAGTACTGGCTAACCGGACACTGGCTATACGGACGGCCAGGGTTCAAATCCCTGCAGAGGAGGATGTTTTTCAGAGACAACCCAATAGCTAATTGAGTGTCTTTTAGAGGTCACTTCAAGTGTAGCACACGTGTCTGTCGGATGAGACGTTAAACCGTGGCCACCTTGGCGCCTTTCGTTAAGAGCAGGCTAATGCCGACGTCGGGCTTCTATCCACCCTTCCTCCCTTACCTATCTCCCTATGGCGCCAATGACCTTAGCTGTCGGTCGCCTCCCCAAATATCCAATCCAATTTGTCATCAAATGTTTTCTTAAATGAAATACTTAGTAATTCAATATAATAAATGAATTTAATTAAAAATTTGATCATAAAATATCCGATTAAATACTTCATAAAATATTAAATTGAATTAAGCTCCCAGAAAGAGCTATTCAACCTGGTCGGTCTCCCGTCTCTGACAAAGGTCTCCAGGTCTGGACAAGGGTCTCTATCCGCTGTTTGCTCTCCACGGCGCCCATTGCTGGGAGTTGAAACGGCAAACACACTTCCCACCTCACCCCACCACCACCCACTCTCCACTCCCAGTCAATCCCTTGAGGGGAAGTGTACATCTGAATGGCGACCTTCGGAGGTCGCTCCCTCGTGTTTGTCGCCGGTAAAGGTCGTTCCACCGAGAACGGAATTAACCCTTTAACGTCAGGTGTGCCGAATTCGGCAAATACCTCCAGAATCGTTGTACCTCAGTAACCATGAAAGTCATTCCACTATAGCCCATTGGGACGTTTTCGGCACGCTTGGACCTAAATTCTAGGCTATTTTGAGAAAAATGTTTAAAAAATGGATGGACGTGCTTTAAATTATCTCTGTTGACTGGGATTTGAAAGGAAGCATTTTTTTTCTTAGGTAGGAAAATTGCTGTCCTTGAAGGGTTAAATGTCATTTCATTTATATCCTGGATACTTAAAAATATGTCCTCTGTATGATAAAAATAACAAATTGTTACCTTTCTCCTGCCAAAAATAAAACTACTTGGGTGTTAGAATAACTCAAAATGGAAACCTGGATGATGCAATCAAAAGATGAAATTCTCAAGGAAAAAGGGCCATCCATGTTGAATTGCGTTTAATCGGACCAAAGCTGATAAAAGCTCCAAAACTAACAAAAAATAATATTTAACTCAATTGTAAGAAGCATAAGTACATGTGGGAGTGAAATACGTCAGATGGAGGAGAATGCAAAACAAGTGCTAAATAGCTCTACTGTTGAAGGCTCTACTTTTTGGAGTAACATTCTGTTGGGAGAAAATAAAATATTTTGTAATATTCCACTGCGATTTATTCTGCCCCGTCTGGTTTCAACGCAAGTGCGTCATTTTCAAGGGTACATTCTCCAAGTTTTTGGAAGTGCGCGCCACTAATGCTAAATGCAAATGCTAAATGTTACGGAGTTGGATTATTAGAGAAGAACTGTGGTTATATCCAGACGAGAGAGAATCACGAATGAGAGAATAAGAAATATTGAGGGAGTCACCCGTATGACGAACGAGAGATTATCTAAGCACATTTTAACATGGAATCCACAAAGTAGAAAAAAGAAAGGCCTAAAACTAGTTGGAAAGAAGGCATAGAAAAGGCAATAAGAGAAAAGCAGTTGACAAAAGGCCTGTGGATGACTAGAGAGCAATGGCGGTTGGGCATCGTATAGCGTCATAGAATGTTAAAAAGCCGAATATATCACTATTTTACCGCAAATTGAACTCGGAATTACTTAGTGTTCAATGGGAAAATCAGACGGAAAATTGGCACTTCTCCATCAAATATAAATGCTACTTTCTTGTCAAGCAATTTTTAAGAAGCAAACAATCCCAATAAATTGATTAAAAATGAAATAAACACATCTTACCGCCTTATTTTTTTATTTATGAGCTAATTAGTACAAAAATCGAGGTCAAAATGCGGTAATCCCATGTGAATGACGCTGCAGTCGACGTCCATGGCTATCAAAATAGTGCCTATTAAAAATATATTCGTGGAATAATCGCTTTTATGAGCCTATATTATAGTTTACAATAGCTCACGCATTTCATCAGCAAAAGTTTAAATATTAAAACCATTTGCAAAAAATTGGACTTAAGTATTAATTTTTGACCCAAAGATTGGCCAATGAATCTCCGCAAAGAGCTGCGGATCCCTAAATTGGTGAAAATTGTTGCTTAGCAACGAAAAATTGAATCCGAATGAATGTGGAATATGGGATACTTTTCTGTTACTCATATTTATTTCCATATCTCACAAATAATTCTCAGTCCTCAACACAGAAATACTTTCTAAAAGAACGAACCTTACCACCTGACCCAGCATTAAAACTGATGATAATTGGTTTTAGAAACTTTCATCGTCATAATCTGAAAATGATCCGAAGATAGGTTGACTCAAGCTCTCCACTTGCCTCCCCTCTCCACTTGTCACCTCTAAGTCTGCACACAGCGACCGCTATTCATAATTTACGCCTTATGTATTTCATCCGTGGTGTTCCTCGACAGTTCTTTCCATTCATTCCTCCTTGGAGAAATGTATGCAAGAGGCTAATGTGTCGAAAACATGTCCAACCAGTTTATCTCTTCCGATTCAGATATTTAATCATCTTTTCTCTTCTCTCCAATTCTTGGCAGAACTTCTTCTCAGTCGATTCTCTCCCTCCTTTCGATCTACACCATTCTTCGATAACATCCCATCCTCAATACCTTCAATATTCTCTGCTCTTCGCACCGCTTATGACCAAATCTTCCCTGCTACTGGAGCGTGGTCCGAATATAAATTGTTAACTACGAGTAAATGTCCAATTAGCTTCCAGCTGGCGTTTCCAGCGTTTAAGATGGATTTTCCTTTTATCTGACAATTATGAATCTAGGATTATGGTAGAATTGTCATTTACTTTCAACGTCTTCAAAATAGCATTAAATCCACACAATCGATTAGCGGTGATAACAATTTGCCTCAACACCATTCTCAGGGTAACAGCACAGCGGGTGGGAGGGATGACTCGGCATTCCTCCGCATCGTAAATGGCCGCCCTAACCCCAACAAGCCATCTCTCCTGCACACTGCTTCCGCCGGCGACGCACAAATTACGGATATAATATGGAAGCCCGTTGGATAGTCGAAAAAGTGGCTTGGAAGTCGATAAAGGTATTCAGCTGACTAAATGAGACCGAAACTGTAGGTATTTGAACAGAATTCCACCTTCAATTATGATTTAACTCTGGATTTGCATCGGATGGAACTAAACAAAAAGCCTTTTGATTACGACTCAAGAATATTTAATGTGTATATTGTGGATTGATATTTTTCCTCGACATTAATAAACATTTCTCATAAATAATTCTGGATATAATGCTTTTAAACATTTAAATGCTTTATTAAAGTTTATTGGAAATGAGATAAAAAATTATTTTATAATATGACCACAAAATAAAAATTTCGAATCATATTTATTCAAATGCGAGATTTGGAAGGAAATCGCTTTTTAATGAGAATGCGGTTTATTCATTGCACATCTCGCCTCAAAAGCCTGTATCATTTTCAAATTTAATAATTCATTATCAATGACCGACTTCAATTTTTACGGGTAATTAACTTTTCTGCGCCGCCACAACGATTTATAACGAACTGTTTTAATATGTGCTTCCATTCTGTTGATTTTTCCCCTTGAGGCAAAAATACAAAATAAAGAAAACTTCAGCATACTCTAAATATGCGCCACTGCTTCGGAAACCAGGGCCCACTGCTTCATTAAAATGCGTCGTGAAATGATTGAATCACCATTCTGCTCGGCTGAATGCAAAAACAGCGTGACAATGAACAAGGGGGGAATCTCACAGTTTCGAGAGAAAATAAATAGTAAAAACATTCATTTTCTATAAAATTTCGTCTGCCATCTGTAGTTACTTAATGTATTGAAAAGAATTCTTATAATGTGATTGGTCGGTGTATTAAATAGGAATGGGTATTGTCGAGTTCACTGTTGATGAGTGATAAGTACGATATTATTTTAACACAGAGAGAAATGTACAAAAATAGTATAAAATAATTCAACAGATAATATATTTCGGAATTGTATTTTTTTTTAAAGTGAAATAAAAAACGCGAATGATAGCCCCATGAAATACTATGTTAATAAGAGAAAGCCTTGCAAAATACGTGTATGCATGATGAGGACTTCGGTGATTTTTTCATAAAAATATAGCATTAAATCATGATTAGGAAAAAGGACCTAATTTGTGCATGTTTCTTACGTAATACAAGGGTATCTTCGGATGTATTTAATTTCTTGATTATTTTAAAAATCGACCCCTATTTGGCAGAGGAGTATTTCGGTTTCAAAAGCTTTGAGCTCTGGTACATAAGATGCTGCTCTTTAACTAAAGGGATATATTCTTCCCGAGCTTAAGCTCCCCTTCAATCTCATCACATGCTTAAATCATCATTGCAGGATATATAGTCCGTCATTTCTCATCACTCTTGGCAGTTTAACGTGAAATTACAGTTTAATTTAAATGAAATTTCCACGCGCAGGATCCGGAAGATTACGAGATCCAAAAACATCAGAGTACTATATGGGAAGTAAGCTAACGAAGCAAAGTCAAGAGGCATTCTCTACCAAGGCAGTAAATTATAGTGAAATTACGCCAAGGAAGCGAGATCCTGTTTGATAGGAATCATCATGTGATCGGCACTCACAGCTTACTTTCAGTTTAGTGCCGCGGTTTCCAATTTTTGATTCGTGTTAACCTTGAGGGAAGGTATATGATGCAAAAATTCCTGGCCCTAACTTGCACTGCAAGGAGGGGAGGTAAAAGTGGAGGGGGTGAAGGGAAAGTACGCAGAGGAAGAGAGGTAGGCAACGAGAGAGTGAAGGAGGACAACCAAATTAATTATTGAAATAAGCCTGGACACAAGGTTATTAGACAAGTGGTTAAACACACCCATCGCCTTGAATGTTACGAGGGATCCAATCTTGAGGTCTGGTCGTTGGATTAATCAGAACGGAATGGCAGGTAGTGGTGAGTCTTTTTATTCTCGAAGCACTCATGCTGGCAGCACTTAGGCCGCTTTACACGGTGCATTTTATTGAAAAAACGAATTTATCATATAATGTACAAAAAAATGAATTGCACTATACAAAGTCCTATTTCCCGTTCAGTCATTCAAACTATCATACTATTTATCGCTTTACTCGGAAAAATATTTCCACATGAAAGTGCATTCGTTTGTACTGTTAAATGTAGCGTGAAAAAGGGACCTTTCGAAAGACTCCACACTGAACCAACTTTCTCTCCCATTTTGCAGGACTTCGAAATTTTAGTCGGCCATATCACAAAATCTTACATTGCCTAGCGACAAAATCTTTTGCGAAAGCTCTACGTAAGGTTTTGGGCTGTCAGGGGCAACGCGTAATAAGTTCAATATTGATGGATAGGCAAGGGTTGTACGAATCAAAAGGTTTTGGCAATTGGAGGGAAAAAAGAAAGTTATCTTAGTGAATAAAGGACATTTTATCCTAGCATTTAAGTGTTATTGTACATATGTTAACAAAGAAAGAAATCATCAGAGATTAAGCGGTAGCGATTTGGAGTGAGAACTGGAGGCATTGGCGTTTCTTTTGGGAATAAGACGGGAGCGAGAGGTAAGTGGGCAGCGGCAAATCTTTACTTTTTCCTCGAAGACATTCATCCCTTCGAGAGCCATCGAGAAAAATCCACGTCTCCCCATCCTTAATCCGTCCTGTCACTTCACCGCAGAGCTCGGATCCTCGACATGGCCTTTTGCAGCCCCATAATCCCCCCCCCCCCCTCCCATGGCCCATTCCCGCTTAGATCTTTGGATCTCCGCAGAATCCGCTTCCCCGGGTCCGTTCTCTCCCACCGCTTGTGGTATCGATGGAACGGAATCGAATGAGCGGGGATTAGCGTCTTACTTTCGCCATCACCCTCCCGTTCCACTAGTGACGTCACCTGGCTCGGCTAAGGTCGTCCGATAGCCGCATCCTTTGATCAGCAAACAGGCGAGACGATGGTTGATTATTGATCAACGTAAACCCTTGGTTCTACAATCAAGAAATAAAACGTGCATTTATTTCTCAAATACAATTAAATTCACTTCAGATCCAGTATCGGACGTTATTACATCATATGCACACGTGGAGGAAGTAATGTGATGTAATAACGTGAAAATCCGGGCTGGCAGTAAATTTTATTTGTTGTGGAAAACTTCTCGTTATATTTTTTAATGTTCTACTAATTCCACTCGAATTCGAAAGAATAGTCGGCTTTTATCGTATACTTTTTTATAATGTTCGGTTAGACATTTTCACAAATTAATTATAAAAAATTTTCCGGTCCATGCTCTTAGTGCTGTGTTCTTTTGGGATTATTCCAATCAGGATAAAAAATAAACCAGCGCGTCTTCTCCTTTGCCAAACACATCGTTTAGTCTGAAGAAGTCTCCACCAAAGGAGAAGAAACTTTTTATGCAAGACGCGGGTAATCCCAAAGGAGCAGTGCATCATTTTCACATTTGATGTGATACTGCTCTATCTTCATTTTTAGAATGCACGAGACAAAATACGAATTCATGAGTAACTTTCATTTTTTTCTAAGGCTACAAAATCTAATGGCTAATGTTAAGCAGGCATCATAAAACTGTATGACAGTTAAGCGGAAATTAAGTGAACAGGTGCCCAGTGTAAATGATTGGCCCAGGTAAATGATTGGCCAACCATTGTCGTACTCATGGAAATACATCGTGGGTTAATCCTTAAATTTGGGGCTCGCGTGTGGCCTCAAGCAATGAAGAGAGGAAAATATTCAGGAGAATCGAGCTCTAATCTGAAATAGTTCAAAGGCAGAAAAGTTATGTTAATTTATCGCAGAGCATTTGAAACAAATGGAAAAATTGTATTAGTAAAGAATAAGGGCAGTATCCACGCAGTAGCCAATATTAATCTGTTTTGAGTGAGCGCTTCCCTCGGGGAATGAATCATAATATCGTTTAAAGAATTACTTATAAGCTTACTTTCAAGTACATTTCCAGCAAAGCATTATAAACGGATAGAAAATTTTTGGCACAGGAAGAGACAGTATCCATGGAGTAGCCAACATCATTCCTTTTTGAGCGAGAGCTTCCTACCGGGAACGAATCATAATATCGTTAAAAGAATCGTCTATCAAATTCCTTTGAACCCCATTTCCAGCTATTCATTTTTGGCGTGCGCTACCACGAAGATCTAGCAAAAGCGCCTTATCGCGTATCTCCTACGAATTTCAGTGTAGATTCGAGTCGACGGTGTTGCCCTCTTCCCTTGGTCTCTTCATTTTGCCCCCCAAAACCGTACTTTCCCTCCGCCCCGCCCCCCCTCCCCTTGCCCCTCCACATCCTCTGCCCGTGGCCACAGCGGTCATCGATTGGCCTCCAGGGACGACCGGGCGGGCTCTTCTCCGAGGTCAGCAGACTACATCCAACTACTAAGCCTCCTTTTTTTTTCCTAAAAACGTGCGTCCAGAGTACTCACGCCCGGATATGCCATTTCCAAACGCCGAGTTAATGAGAGATTAAAAAAAATAAACCCCTGCATTGAATCCCATTGCACTTCTTATGGAAGTAAAAGTTGGCTAATTAAAGGCCCACAAAGGAAGGCCTATTGGGTCTTTCTTATGCAGCCAATTAATCCATCTAGGTCCAGAGGAAGATCTCTGTCATTTTCTGTCCAAATAAAATTAATCGTCGACGGGCTTACTATGTGGAATTTTTCCATGGTTTGGAATGTAATGACTTTGTACTTTTCCACACGGTTTACTATCCTCAACAGGTTTCAACGCAATAGCGTCATTTTTAAGAGGTTTCTAAACGCCGAGGGTATCAGTCTCCCACATTTATACCCTGAGCCAGAGGAGGGGAGCAAATTAGGAAAAGAGGTTGGGGAGGGAAGTAAGGTGAATATGCCCAGTAAGCTTGCAAATATTCACCTTACTTCCCTCCCCAATTCCTTTCCTTTCCCTAATTCCCCCCCGCCCTCCTCTGGCTCAGAGTATAAATGTGTGAAACTGATACCCTCGGCGTTTAGCAACCTCTTGAAAAGGACGCTATTGCGTTGAAACCTGTTGAGGATGGTAAACCGTGAGGTAAAGTACAAAGTTATTCTATTCAAATCCTTCAAGGGCTAAGGAAGTCTGTTGCGTTCAAGCAAACGGAAATTCAGCTTTATTGAAATAGATAAAGCTGTGATTCATTAACATTTGAGGCGTTACCGGAGAATTATGGATGCACTCTTCTTGGATTTCCCGACGCGTGATGTTTTCCATTTCTGCCGAAGTTTGTAAGTAAAGAGAAACCTATCCTACACGTCCATATACTCCAGGTACTATCCGACGAGCTGCCAGTTGTGAGAAGCATGGGGTTCGTGAAACCAAAAAAGAAAAATTACACGATTACCCACATTCACATTTCCCATTTCTGAACGCCATCGTTGCATGTGATTCTGGTTTCAATCGACATGATTATTGAATGTTATATATGTGCGCTTTTTAGCGGGTCTTTCCATGTATGCAATGAAAACTCCGTCGGCATCTTTTCAGGTGTGTAAGTATGAATAGGAGATTGGGAAAATTTGGACTTTCTTTATTCGCCTGCGGAGGTGTTTTTTTAATTTTAGTCTATTAATTAAAAGGGAAACGAGTTCAATTAGATAACAGCACTGTCTGTGGAGAATCAGAAATGCCTGCTTGCACAGAAGTTTGATTTTAGTTTGTTTCTTGTTTTTAGAGGGAAAGTCACTATTCTGAAAAGAGTTCACGTGTTAATCCAGCGCGTCAGCGTCAAAGCCATTTCAACTGCTTGTCTATCATATGGCATGCCTATAAATTTTTCATGCGTGGAGATGAAATAGTGGAAAACTCCACCGAGGGAATTAAGTTCTTGCAGGTAACTCAGTACAGGCAATACCGTGGATAGTTTCGAGATCCTAAAAATTTGCCGAAAAGAACAAACACCTCACTGGATTCGGATATTGGTTTAAACTCGTTAACTGTGGTGCCTTGCGCATGCTTCGAATATATCATCATATTGTACGTCCGGCAGTCAAAAACACCTTGTTTCTTTAAAGCCCAAAATAATTCAAAAGGGAAGGAGGACACATAGGGAGCTTAACTAGTAATAGCACTCAGCGCAGTATCGAGGGTTTAATGGGTTTGAGTCTCGATCAAGGTGAATGTTTTTTGTCTATGTGGAATTTCACGCAACGTGCAATTGCGGGTGGCTCTATAAAAGGCATGAAGTAGTGGAAAGACAGATGATCAGTGAGAAGGGTTAAGGTTGTGGTTGTTTTAAATTAGCACTCTCACCAAATGCATTATATATGATAATAAAGGAGGTGAGTGGAAGGGAACCGATGCGTTAAGTCTCGGATTAACTTGCACCCCTGCGTTCCTTATAGCCACTTCCTCTTTTATTCAAAACTCAGATTTGCAAAATAATATGAGGAAAACAGAATAGGCAATTTTCCGCTGGATAAATAATTTTAATGCTCACTAGGTTTCGGTGTACCATATCACCTTCAGGTGAGAGGACCATAGGCATTAAAATTATTCATTCAGCGGAAAATTGCCTTTTCTGTTCTTCATTACGCTGCAATTCCACCATGTCACGCCTGATATTTCTCTTTTTGAAAGAGTATGAGGAGTCTCGAAAATTTAGCCCCAACAAATGTTTCAAATTCTGTCAAATTACTCATCAAAATTATATAAATTTATCATTAAAATTCTTTAAACATTTTGTCCAAATCATTCCATTGGATTTCTTTAACAAAATTCTTGCTTTCATTGCATCCTGCCTGAATAATAGTGCCACACTTTGCCTCGCGCCATCATCTGGCGTTTCACCTCCTCTTCAGCCTCCGTGGTCTTCTTATTAATGTTCTCTCCCTACGGGTTATGTCCTCTAGTTCTTTCCTTTCTTGTAAAGCCCTCTGGGCCCTTCTGTCGTCAGATGGAGTCTTTTTGGCCTCTTCTTTCTTTCCCTTCCTACTCCAGTAATCTCTTTATGAAGAAAATCCAACCTATGGAAGTTCAATTGGTATCGTAATCATCCCTCATGATCGCCACGTTTTCGTTTCGCGTGGCAAACGGTGGCGGATACTGTGACATTCAACAAACCGTATCTTAACTGGTAGAATACTTTTAAGAAGTGTGGCACTATTATTCAAGCAGGATGCAATGCAATGAGGAAGCAGAGCCTCTGAGGGCAATGTCCAATTCATTATCGCATAATGGCGACTATTTGGATGCATCTGCTACGTCTACCAGCACTTTCCAAGAGAAGGGAATTAATGAGGGGGGTCTGAGTAGAGGCGTAAAGAAAATGCCGGTGAAAACTCTGATATGGAGCGGGGCGCTGTATGGGTTGAAGACTTCGTCTTTGCGAGGGGAGGATGCACGTAGACTCAAGGCGTTTGAGATATGGGTGAGGAGAAGAACGGAAAAGGTGAGCTGTATATATATATATAAATATATATATATATATATAAATATATTACAGAAAAAGGAAATAAATTTAGAAATATAAGCTAGCAACAAGGCGTTGAGGTTGGGGATGGATAGATAGGTATATCAGTGGACACTCACAGAAAGACGATCCATGGCGACGCCGGTGTCCACTGCTATCGGAAGCTTTCGGGTGAGAACCTTTCCTCAGCGGGAGAAAATCACAACTGAAGAGTGTCACACTGGAGTTGAGGGTAGAGGGTCTGCTTAGGAGGGTGGTTGGTTTTTGAGGGAAGTGATTGGTTGGAAGGAAGTGAGGGAGGGAGGGATAAGGGGAGGGGATACGGAGAAAGCTAGCGGAGGTTAAGCCCGGGAGTACACATACATCTTAGGATTGAAATATATGATTGTTCCCAATGGCGGAGCTCCATGATAGATGTGTCAGGTGGGAGGGCGCGAATGATTTTTACTTGGAAGCAGTCGTTGAAGGGGAGATTATGAGAATTGGCGTGCTCCGCTACAGGCAGCTTCAATGGGTTAGCGTACCCCGAAACGCCTGTTCTATATCTTTCACCACTGTCTGTGTGCTTGAGTTATTCTTTCATTTCGCCTTCTGTGTATGTCATTCTCTCTCTGCCGGTGGGTGAAAAGCTGCCCGCGCGCCATCTACTGGCCGCTCTCATGGGTCATGCCTTGGGGAGTGTTTGTTCATATAAACCCCCGCCGATTCCAGTGGCTTCTTTGTAGACTGGGTAGCTCGGTGGTCTGAGCAGTGGACGCGACATCCAAAGGTCCATGATTCGATTCCCGGTCCAGTCGAATTTTTTCTGCTTGGAATCGGCCATCTTTACATCTTCACACCACCACTGTGTTCGTTCATTTTATGTGTTCCTATCCACTTTCTTTCTACCTTTCTGTATAAATATTTATGTATATATATATATATATATATACACGATGTGGATAGGATGGAGGAGATAGACACACAAAAAAAGAGACGATCACACTTACATAGCTAGCTTTCGGAACTAGTCCGTCTTCAAGGCGTATCACGGAACAAATGTCGTG
The DNA here is from genome assembly GCA_963169105.1 of Ceriagrion tenellum. Classification (NCBI taxonomy): domain Eukaryota; kingdom Metazoa; phylum Arthropoda; class Insecta; order Odonata; family Coenagrionidae; genus Ceriagrion; species Ceriagrion tenellum. Next base: position 140,880,801 of record OY720640.1, on the reverse strand, counting down.
TGCGCTGGTGAGGATAGGGGTAGGAGGGGCGGTAGGTTAGGGGAGTGGGGATGGGGGAAGGGGAAGGGGTTTTTCCCAGCGGTTGACGAACGGTTCTTGAAAAGGGGAAATTTTTACCAGCTCGTGTCTTGGCCGGAGAGAGCGGAAGGGGTCGCAGTGAGGGTGGGGGGGGGGGGAGAGGGAAGGGACCCATGGGTAAAGACCCATCTTCCACTTTCCCCGTCCCTACTCATGTGCGGAAGCATGGCTTGTCCTTTGACAAGTGCTTTGAGGTGGCAATATTGATCTCCCTTCCCCCGGACGCCCCGTTAATTGAAGTGCGCCAGAAGGAGCTGGCCATAATCTGGTTGCTAAAATCGTACGCCGCGCCCGGATTAAATAAAATACATTAATCGCACGCTCCCCGTTGTTTTCCATTTACCCCCTTCCCTTCCCTCTCCCCCCCCCACCCTCACTGCGACCCCTTCCGCTCTCTCCGGCCAAGACACGAGCTGGTAAAAATTTCCCCTTTTCAAGAACCGTTCGTCAACCGCTGGGAAAAACCCCTTCCCCTTCCCCCATCCCCACTCCCCTAACCTACCGCCCCTCCTACCCCTATCCTCACCAGCGCACACGACATTTGTTCCGTGATACGCCTTGAAGACGGACTAGTTCCGAAAGCTAGCTATGTAAGTGTGATCGTCTCTTTTTTTGTGTGTCTATCTCCTCCATCCTATCCACATCGTGTGTTCATCGCCGCATGGCTGACTCCAATCCATCAACGTATTTATATATATATATATATATATATATATATATATATATATATATATATATATATATATATATATTTTTTTTTTTTTTTCTGGAATCGATGGAATCGGAATCGACTTTAGGCGATCGATTCTCGATACCGATTCTAATCCTAAGAATCGGTGGAATCGAGAATCGACATTTGTATTCGACTCATCCTTAGATAAAAGCTATCCGAATACCCACCAATCAGCTGGTAGAATATTCAAATGAATGATTATGTTCACCCTCATCCCTTCTGTGGCTCCAATGCTGTTCATCAACTCATGCCTCACCAACCTCCTCTTAATTCCTCTTCTACAATTCCATTTTCACATTTCTGTTGATATCAGGGAACGATACAAAGTCATGAGTAAGGAAAAAAATGTGAATCAGTTTCCAGTGAGAGCACTTCCTCTGAAATGAAAATGATCACATCCACCTCAATTTACGGCAAAAAGTGGAACAGTTCTGTTCCGTTCCACCTATCATCTTCATGATTGATTACATTTTTTCATTCAAATAGTTTGTGAGACGTTTCCCCATGATAATTTGTCTAAGGAACTGCCGCTACCTTGATGGTGTCGCTTTTTCTAATTAATATCGCCTCTTATCCTGTAGATAGCGTGTAATTTACTCTTGAAGCAATAGCAATGGTGATGTGAATTAAAAGAAAGCAGTCATTATATTTTAAGTTGATTTTTTTACCGAAACATCCGTCCGCGGACATCCGGACCCGGGTCATTTGAAATGGTAATTTTTTGTTTCATTTTAATTCATCTTCACTATCCCGAATACAGCACAATGTGCCAATTTACGTCGGGTGAACAACAGTAACGACGCAAGAGACATTAACACCCATGTCCTGGGCAGATAATATTCTACCCAGGCGGGACTCAAACCCGCGACCCTCGGGTGAGCAGGCGAGGACTTTACCCCACCGCCACCGGAGACGACGTAAATAAAGTACAGGTGCCATAAAAACGCACTCGTAACCCATCCAAAGAGGAAAGAGAGCCGCTCCAGAACCACTCTGCGCCTTTGATAATCTCCGCGGAATCTGCGACGCATAGCGGGGCCGCGAAAATGGTGCTGGTGCAAGCCATGGGGATGAATGCAAAGCAGGAGGGTGGTGCTTTCCATGGCGCCAGCCTGCAGTATAGAAGCGCCGCCTCGTCAAGGACGTGGAATTGGGTCAGGCATCAAAAATTGAGCTCGGGCTTTCCCCCCCAGTGCGCACCTCACCATGGACAGAAGAGGAGCGAGAGGGATGTAAGTGCTCTGGGCGCAGATATGATCCGTCGCCTCCCGTGGTTGAGGCGATAAGCAATGTCCATTCATCTCTCGGCGCCTAATACATCTCCTTGATTAATTTGCGCAGCATGTAAATATTTAATGATGATTCGTTGCAAGATGACCCGACAGACCCAGACTTTGCATTAGGACTTGGAACCGGGACTACCGTACCGGGAGAGAACCGGGACTACATCTACATTATGATCTACAACTCCATCTATATAATACCCTGCGATCCGCCGCACGGGCATGTGGCAGGGGGTGTCAGGCCATCCGTGTAAAGGTGTAAGTTTTTGGAGATGAAATGGAGACATGTATTATAGGAGTGTATTTAGTGGAGTTCAATTTTTATTGTGGTCGCTTATTGTTCGCAGAAAGAACGAGTTTTTGTACCTGTTCGGCAATGTATCTCTCTTATTTTATCGCATCTGTCAGACCTAGAGATGTAGTGAGGAGTCATGGTAATATTCTTTATGTCGCTCTGAAAAATATCAGTTCTGAAAAGCCACCTAAGCCTAGCGTGTAGCCTCCGAGTCTCTAAGGGCTCCCACCTTAATCCCTCTTAAAGTTGTGAGACACTATATGTACACTCGTAGCAGTTTTTAACGAAGCGCGCTGCTTTCATTTGTAATTTATAAGTCATACCATACATTTTTAACGCCATGCGAAAGTTGTAGAAAATGAGTTTAACACGGAAATAAAGCGTTTCCGGACCCATAACTAAATAATGTTTTATTTTTCCGCTTTCGAGGTGTGTGCTTTGAAATTTTGGCCGTACCTCAATTTAAAAGTCAGTAGATGGACACGATGACACTCCCAAAGCCTGATATTCGATGGAATCTACTTTCTTATCCACTCCAACTTCCTTCCGGCGTATAAAGGCGAGTGCTCCTCTCTCTTGTCTCCCCCTCCGTGTCCCTCTTGGTCGAACATCAAGTGTTCGCGCCGCTCGTTACCCCGGCAACCGATGTCTTTCTCCTACCTCCGAACCGCCGTGGGATTCGATCGAAGGCAGACCTCTCACACGCACGCACAGCCCTTGTTTACCACTGTCATTCCCTCCTACCTTCTCTTCCTTCGATCTCACTCACTCTCTCCTATTACAGGATTTGTGAACCAGTTCATCTCCTCCTTTTTTAATGCGAAAATCGGGCCTGTGAAAAGAAAATCGTTCGGTTCCTTTCCTCCCTGTATTCATTAAATGCTAACACTAGGACCCATTCACACTGGCAAAAATCCAGCCTTTAAGTACATATGGTTGTTTTCCTTTATTTTTCCAATGAATGTTTCCAATTATGGCGTTTTACTTATTTGACTGCAAGAATTAATTTGAAATGCCATATTTTGCTGTGAAAAGATATTACAGAAGGAAATCGCTTCATATTGGAAATTACGTGTAATATTTCTATATACTAAATTTCACCAACGTTATGTAAACTAAAGGTATTTTTCTTTGGTCGGTATGTTTATGAGTTTATCTCAAGTTTACCTCCATATGTTTACAATAATTGGTTTTTGGATATGGGAGAATCACGAGGTCTGGTCTCAAATCCCGCTAAAATAATGTTTTTTTTTCATGGAAAGTTTCATTCCTTTTGTGCACATCAGTATTACGGTAAAACAATAACGCTAATGACGATATTTATCAAAACAATCTGCCATTGATAATGTATTTCTGACATTTAGCTATGTCATCGAATATATGCTATCACAAAATAATACCCCTCGTATTTCCGTATTATGCCCTACCTCGCCGTATCCTCGTATTATGCCCTACTCATTCAAAAACTTCTGCAGATATTCTAGCAATTCTTCAACGGCATATCAGTTAAGTATACGCATTTGGGTCTCAAAAATGCACTTGATATGCTAAAAACGAAACAAACACATAATGTTTTGAGCCTGCATTGCATTGTTGCATTAAAGCTGAAGATGTTTGCTGCATCTACCGCAGTATCACAAAATAATATTTGCTTTAAACAATGTATTTTTGTCACACACATTCATCAGTCAAATATTTATGATTTCAAGGTCACTTAGAATTCATAATAGCAAGAAAAGAAGGAATGTATATTAGTCATCAAATGACTATGCTTTTAGGCTGTAAAGCCCCGTTCACAACAACTTAACTTGACTTAACTTGGTTTAACTTGGCGCGACTTAAATCGATAGTAGCAATCGATTACTTCCGCACTATCGATAGTAAACCAGGCCTTGCTGTTGGCTAGAATTAAGAGAAGGTTGAGAAATGCTCAACTCCAAGACTGCGCCAAGTCGAGTTAAGCCACTTTAAGTTGTTGTGAACCAATGTGTTGCTTTCTCCCGGACTCAACTCCTAAGTCGCTCCAAGTTAAGTCAAGTTAAGTGTTAAGTGTGCCTGGTAAAAACTAAAAAAAAAGAGTAATTTTCCATTGAACCACTCATCCGAAAGCGGAGTGGGGACCGTGGAAGGAAGAATGCTTGTTCTCCGTGGTTGAGCTTCGTCCGGGACTCGAAGCCGGTTCTCACCGTTAGGACATCGGAAACGATTCCCATTCATCGACGGAGTACATTTTGAGGTTAGTCCTGAAGGGAGCGCTCGTTGTAAGCGGCCATGTAACCGGAAATCGCCCATTAATCACCCTTGCTGAGAGCGAATGAGCAGCGTCCGGGATAGAGAGAGAACGTCTTGTAAGGACACGACGGAAGAGGCCGACTATCTTCTCTCATCTCGTTATCATGGACGTGAGAACTGCCGGCCTTCGCCAATGAGGACGAAGGCACCTGCAGTCGGAACCACGGAGGGACCGGACGAGAGGAAAAGCAAACATCGCGCCTTTTCGACGCGCCTACGAATTGACCGACGATGGGGTAGTGGAGAACTCCATGCGGCCGGACTGCTTTTGCTCAACCCCTCGGTTCGTCGCTCATCCCATTTATCGTTCCCTTGAACCAGCTGCTAGTATGAGCTCTCATACGGACCTTCATTTCCCGTGTTTAGGTAGTCCGAGCGAGGTAGTTTCCTAGTCATAATAGAGACCATATTCGAATTATACGTTTTAATTTCACCAGCTGTAAACCACATCAATTAAATATTGCATTATTAATGGTGAAATAATATAGTTTTACATGGCAGAAATGGGAAGTACTGAAATGATAATATATATAAAAGTCTTAACCTTGACTAATTTTTTTCGCACGGTTTGTTTGAAACTCCTTCAAAACGGAAGGATTTTTGTGATACCCAAGAACCTACTGCGGTGACAATATGATTACTCTTCAAATACAGTTGAGAAAACATACAATCTACACGCTGTTAGTTTTTGCACGATATCTAAGTGTTAGAAATTCCTCATTTTGTAAATTATATCTCTCTGGAGTGCATACACATACCATTTCCCGTAGAAAACGGCTGGTATTTTTTGTCATAATTCTCGAAAAGTAATGTGGTAAGGGTAAGTAAGTTTTTGGTGTCATTTGAAGGGTGAGATATTTTTCTTTAAAATGAGATCAAATTCATTGATTTCTAAGTAAAATATTTTTTTGCTCGAATTACCTTATGGTTCCGCAAGGCCGGAAGTTTGACCCACCTGGAATGAAATCATGAGTCATTAACTCCTTCAAATTGCTGAACACTTCTTTTGCCAGCGCTAATCTTCTTCTAATGCAGAGCATCTTCTAATTCTAATTACTATTAGATCCACTAATCCAACGTACTATCCGAGTGGTTAATATGGCTCTATTTTCTCCAGTTTCTTGCCAATTAGTTTATTAGCAATCTCGCTTTTGGTCCAAGAGAATCTCATTACTTTATTTTTCTTATGACATATCTTCGCAGCGTGTTTACCGCTCTGATTTCTCGATGCAGTTACTAAATTTTGTAATCCCTTTTAGTGATCGACTAACCAACGCCTAGTCGTCTTGTGAATCGGACTAAAATTTTCAGCTAGCGATCCATTTGTATACTATTAGATCCACTAATCCAACGTACTATCCGAGTGGTTAATATGGCTCTATTTTCTCCAGTTTCTTGCCAATTAGTTTATTAGCAATCTCGCTTTTGGTCCAAGAGAATCTCATTACTTTATTTTTACTCTTTTACATTATTACTCTACATCCAACTCTTTCTATCTTGCCATTTAATCGGCATATATGTTTTTAAAACAAAGGCGACAGCGAGCAGCCTTGCTTACCGCGCTACCTACAACGGCCCACTCTGATTCTCCGTTAGCCACCGATTAGCCACCCTCATCTGTGCACTCTGGGCCATATCAGATTGATACGGGTTTTCTATGTCACTCTTATTTTTATGAGCATCATCAGGTAATAAATCTTTTGGGTAACTCAAAGGAATAAAAAATTAGGTCGCTGCTGTTCTACTTTGAGTTGAACATTGAATATTTTATCCATAACGCAGCTGGCTAAGCGATTTTATATGAAGTCTGTATTTAAAAAATAATGGAAATCCGTTCGTAATTTGTATGCGCAATTAGCGCATTACGGTACATGTATTATCTATTACCGCACACCAAACGTGTTTTGGCAAAGTTCTGAGGTCATCGTCGCAAACACTTCAGCGATTCGTTTACGTCTCTCATCACATCTATGCAAGCAATTAATTTGATATTAATTTACATTCAAATATGGTGCGAGCTATAGGTCCCAAATCGTAACCTTCTTCATCTTCCCGAGCCGTAATTTTCGAAATGAACTCGACTCTTTCCAAGCCACGATGTGCTTTTCGGGTTTGACGAGATAATTTTTTTGTTTTCATATTTGGGACCCAGTTGGGAAAATTTTATGATATGAAATGGGTACTATGCATAAGAAAGCTGCCCTGTTTCTTGCTTAATCTATTTCAAATGAGCAGAGTGTGCAATAGAGCAGATAAGAATCTTAGGCTAATAGGGGCTTGAGACTTGTTACTGCATACATGGATTTCCGCTAACGCGCTCTAGAAAGGTACTCGCAGCGCTCAGTTGCATGGTAAACAATGGTTTTCATGAATTATTTTTTGCTAGCAACTGGGAGCTTCTGATTTTCAAACGCTGCTATCGTAGCCGAATACATAATATTGGGTAGCTGATGCCCTAAAAACCAATAAACAGCGGCGCTGTAATTCCATCCCACGGCCCTTGGAGGCTTCTCGCAAGATAGTCTTGGATTATTTGAAAAAGAATCAGACCACTCGTGTTGTATGGTGATACGGAGGGTGTTTTCATGACCTTGCATTTAATTTCTGGAATCGATATAGGCAACAAACAACAGAGATACATCGCCATAAGTATAGTTATATGTAAACATTCCCTCTTTACACACACTGAGAGAAACCATAAAATATGGGAAAATAGAAAAATGAATATAAAGCGAAGTGCAAAAGAAAGGGACACTCCGTTGATGCAGTGTGAGCAAGATTTTTCCCCAGTCATAACAGATACAATATTTGAATTTAACGTTTATATCAGCTACTATAAGAAGCCTGAAGTTGATATTTTTATAAAAAATGGCGTAAAAAATAGTTACATACAATTGAAATACGCAGTAATTAAACACATTTACCTTTGTAAGTCTTTAACTCGACTCATATTTTTCCTCACCGTTCGTGAAAATTTCGTCGAAAAAGGGTTGTTCTTCGATTCGTACACATTACTGCGATATTTCATCGATTTCTTTTTTAAAATAATCTAAAAAATATAAAAACTGCACACTGTCACATAATTAAATTTCTGGCTATATATAAGCATTTTAACTTCGTCATTTTTATGAAAATAATCTCTCTGTAGTATATGCCCGCACCATTTCCCAGGTAAAATGGGAAAATATCTCGAAATTTAATGTGGTAAGGAAGTGTTTTTTTATCTTTTGGGAGGTAAGATATTTTTCTTTAAATTGGACCAGAATAATTGCATTCTGAGTACAAATGATACCTCGCTAAGGTACCTTAAAATACAGTCAAATCATTTTCGTCTCTTTATCTCCTTCCACTTCTTAATACCGGTATTCCCTCCATAACCTACGGCTGGAGAGCAAACACTTCCGTGTCAAACTCATCCCTACAGCACAGCGGTGGCTGCTGTTTCTAAGTCTCCTTTTGCAGCATCTCAATCCACTTCCTCCCCTATCCATTCTCCCCATCCATCCCCTGAATCCTACTGCCACCCCCACAAAACCTAGGGCCCCTCTTGCAAGCGTCAGCGTGGCGCGGAGACGGAGTCGCCTCTTCCCATTTCGTCACTTCCGGGTGAATTATGCGTCGAGATGCTGCGGCTGCCGCGCGTGCCTGGACCAAAATCCTTCCAACGGCTCCCATCACCTCCATCTTCAATACCATTATTACGTTACAATGAATCCGATCGGATGGGCCGATAATAATGCGACCCGGGTGGGCGGTGGCGTCGGCGCCGTTTGAAATCGTTCGCCCCTTCGCCTCGTCGGTCGTGCGCGGCGATTTGGGCGATTGCTCTGCCCTCTCTCGGGAGCACGTGCCACGAGCAAGTGCGCCCCGGAGAGGAGGACAACCTCCTCCCTCATGGCTTGGATAAAAATAAGAACGCGCTTCGCATCGTCGATTCCCAAATAAGAGCAAGAGAGTTGCATCATCACATTTCAGCCACCACTCACGGTGTCCACTATCCACAAATTAGGAATATTCCAGTTTTTCTCGAAAACAAATCACTTTTTTCCAAGAGGCTGTCATTCATTTACAGTTCAACTATCGCAGAGCTTCGTGTTTTCATGATTGATTTCGTTGGAATAATTTTAATATTCGTTTCATGCTATTTATTTGATTTGATATCGACTCAAACAAAATAGCACAGATTGCATGTAGTAATATTAATTTGGTCGTATCATGCGCAACACATCCTGGTTTAGAAGTCAAGGGACATTCATTTTACCACAAAATGACCTGGTTGCATTTCCTTCAGTAACGGTAAGATCCTGAAATTCCTTCGGTGACATCATTTTTATGAATGCATGATGCAGTTCAGAGGTCTCTCTGAGTGGCAGTGATTATAAAAATACAATTAAGACGGTATCACCAGTTGCGAAACCGGCTCTTAGTCCCTATATTATATTCACGAATTGGTATTGACGTAATTTGAGCCCGACAGCTATTTTTTCAATTATCCATGGAGTTGTAAAATATAGTAGTTGACGTAATGATATCAATTCGATCGCTTAAATGAGATGTCCTTTAAAAAATTATGAAAACAGTTCACGTACCTGCGGAAGATAGTACAGAGGGTATTTTCACTCACAACATTGTCTGCCGTTAAGTGCTTTAGCAAATTATTATTTTTTTTAACAACCAATGCCTTCCACTTAAGTACAAAATTACGGAGATAAGTCAAAACATTCTTGTGGCTGTATCACTTCTAAAAACGCGGACATTACCTACATTACTTTAGCCATCTCCTTCCTTAATGCATCTGTACCGCTGCTTTAACTGCTCACAAACATCACTAATTGCATTTTATGTGCATGCAGTAATTGCTTAATTTCCTCTTGAAACGGTAAGTTAACCTAAAAAAGAGAAAGGCGAATGGGAGAAGGTTCGCTGATTCTAGGCTTCTACAAAGTTCATCCTCTGTGATTTACTTAACGCCTTCCCGACTTGAGAAAATACTGCGTGGGGTCGCGAATGCGAATTTGTGAGAATTTTTATCGCCACCCAGCTTCATTCTTCTAAATCATTGCTCCGCGAATCCCGAAAATCATTTCCGCCAGGTGGCACTCTCGAGAGTTGGTTTTTACTATTCTTTTCTAACGGTTGAAGTAGGCCATAATTCAAATTTATTCGTATTTTTGCCGGATTGGGCATTAAATATCTTTCTGCATAGTGCTTGATTTACTGTGATGGACAAGTTGAAAAAGTAAACGAAATTTTTTTAGCGTTATCACTGAAAAAAAACAATTGCATCCATTAATTTCAGTTTCAAAAACTTCAATGAGGAGTCTTCTTCACGCGCAGGATTTGTGAAGGCGCGAATGCCTCGAGAAAGGTTGTTCAAGTATTACGTAAGACGACCTCCCCCCTCCCCTTATGTAAGACAATGTAAGATTTTACCATCTCATTCTTACGTAAGTCGTTAGATATTTGTGTCTACTATTCGTTAAATGCCCGCTTTTTGCTGATCCAGCTTTTCATAGAAGCTATTCTACAGCTTTGAGCACTGAATATCGTATGATTACGCAGTGACGGAGTACCATATTCATTAATGTCAAGAGCCCCAGCTGATGAAGTTGTAAACAACCACAGGATATTTGGAAGCGATACAATGTTTCAAGATGGACAAAAATCTTAAGTAAATTGGTTCCAGATCCCTTGACCCCCGCTCTTCATAAGAAGGTAAAGTGATCCCAACCTTGGGATCGAGTTGGAGAGATGGCTAGTGTACTGGATAACCATGCGGGAGGCCAGGGTTCAAATCCCTGCAGAGGAGGATGTTTTTAGAGGAAACCCGATCCCTACTTGAGTGCCTTGTGGAGGGCACTTCAAGTACAGTCTGCCGGATGAGACGTTAAACCGTGGTCCCCTTGGTGCCTTTCGTTAAGAGCAGGCTAATGCCGACGCCGGGTTTCTATCCACCCTCCCTCCCTTACATATCCCCTATGACGCAAATGACCTTAGCCGTCGGTCGCCTCCCCAAATATCCAATCCTATTTCCCAACACCCCTACCCACAGAAACGTCGTACATAATACTTGAATGTCTCCAAAGGTGGCGGTGGAATCCCGGAGGACCATAGGGGACATTTAGGCCAAAATTCTAAGGTTATTAGGTAGTTTGAGAGGAATATCACTTCACCTAAAAATCAATGAATTAGGTCTCATTTAAATTAAAGTATTTTACTCTTCCAAAGACATCAAAGTATCAGCTACTTACGGAACAACTTTTCGAGATTTATGACTAAAAATACTAGTCTTTTTAAATGGAAAATGTTACGTCTGCGCCCTATAGAGAGGCCAAACTTAAAAATGATGAATATCTAACACGAAGAACTCTTCAAAAATTTACATCGAGTAGTTTCAATGTATCCTTCACAATTTTTGAAAACAAATCACATTGCCAGCCCAGTAGTTTTTTTTTAACCTGCCGTCCTAATGGAGTTTTTAAGGTACCGTGAGTAAAAATTAGCCAATTTAGAGACTTGTGTAGATATTTTAATATAATTACTTAGAATGTAAGTCACATAAAAGTATATCACTGCATCATTGATAATGCCATATTAAATTAATACTTCCTGCAGCTGCTGAAATCAAAACGTATAATTCTAATATGTTCTATATTTAGACCAGGGAAATATCTCGCTCAAAACTACCTTAAAATTATATTATTAGGTAAATCACATTCTGAAATGAGTATTGTAAATTAATAAGAGTTTTATAAGTACTATGCTACCGCTTTTATGACAAATATTGTGCATAAATTAGGCCCGAATCATTCTCTAAGAATTTATTACTACACTATGAATGCGCTTGATTCATTCATTAGGGCCGTTTTAGACGGAGCACTTAATTGCACAATTCGATATGCATCAGTCGCAAGAACCCGAGCACGGGTTCAGGAATCAGAGCTGGGGCTTTTTATCCCGTCTACTTTTTTATGCACCTGTGCATGCGTTCTTGCAATTCCCATTTTTAAACGACGCGATTTTTTTCATTGATAGAAATATTATTTTACCTAGATATCAAATATAGTTCATTAATTTCTGTGTGAAATGATATGCCGCTCAAACTACCTATCATAGATATCATTATCATAGATACAGTACAATAGATGTTCAATAAAGTCTATCGTGTAAAAAGGCATAGAAAACAACATCGAATAATGTAACGCGCAACGCTGTGAGATGAGCCAGCTTACCTGGTTCATACCTTGGTATATTATAATAATACTTCATCACTTTCCAGAAATCATTCACCAAAATTTACCTTTTCTTTCTACACAACTTCGAAAAGCCTGAGGTTAGCTGAGGAGGGTTATGAAACTGAACAAAGCCGCATGTGAGGTAGCATTTGTTTCATTATTCACCAATGGCGAACTCCCAGCTACGACTGTTTTCATTAGAATTTAGGGGTTTAATTTCAAAATACAGCGATAAGAAAGGAATCGGATCGTCTCCCGAGCTCTCACCAATATCGTACTTCAACTTTTAAAAGCCTTTTACAGTTACGAGTTAAAATTCTTAGTATTACATAGCAATTTTCTAGCCTGTAGGTATACAAAGTCTCCGTTACATTGGGGTTAGTTCTAGTACATGATTATTTTTTAATTTCATCCTATTTTTCCATCACCCTAGTAATTTGAATCCAAGGCAAAATATCATTGCATACCTCATCACTTTTAGATTTATAAATTTATCCAATAATCTTTACTCATATCTCATCAAAACTTATACCTTACCCAATCAATTTTATTCTGATCTTTTACTTAAGGAATTTTCAGCGAGATATATTTCACCAAGAAATAAAAATATTTGATTCCATTTTCAAAAAAATATCTCATCCTTGCAGAGATATCCAAATATCAGTCCTTTATTGCTCTACACTCTGGGATGTTTGTCAAAATTACCAGCTATTTAACATGGAAAGCCGTACGTCTATGTACTCCATAGAGATATTATTTTAAACACCAAATCACGTCAAAAAATTAGCAGTATGATTACTCAACTATTTTTAAAATATATCCTATTGCCACCGCAATATTATTTTATAGAATCCCAAAAAAACCTTCCGTTGTGAAGGAGCTTCAACGTACAGCGAAAAAAATCACTGAAGCTAAAGACTTGCATAGCTATATTTATTTAATTACTGAGAATTTCAGTCATATAAAAGTATATTATTTCAACATATTTATTACAATATTTAATTCACGCATCTTTAAACTGCAGAAATAAAAAATATATTATAAAATGTTCTATATTATTTCTAGGGATATATCTCGCTCAAACTACCTTACAATCTTCAAACCGCTCTCGTTAGTTGAGAATGCACTAATTCACGAACAATAAGGTTTATTAATACATACATACATACCAATCACGCCGTTTCCTTCCGGGGTAGGCAGAGTCACTAAGTTTCACTCATAAATACATAATTGTACACCTAATACTGCTTCAATAATTTCCTCCATGCTGACATCTCCATCTACGTCATACCCTGCAAGCCACCCAGAGGGTGTGTGGCAGGAGGTGCTTCCACACCAGGCATGCATGAATGATACGGTAGAACACCGAAACTACATTGAAACCCGCGTACCACACATGCAAATCGCCAATTACAAACTACTAACCAAGAAGCATTCTATCATCAATCGTTCCAACGAGCAAGGGGTACAAGGACTACTACTACATATTCAAAATATCATGCATAAATAAGAACATCAATATTTACATCATGCATAAATAAGAACGTAGAGAATATAAAGAAAAAGATTTACTGCCTGCCTATTGTCACAATTCGAACTATTCATGACGACGATCACAGCTGTTATGGTCCCGAATGGTACGCGGAAAAAATTACATTTTATACCTATCGGTTCTACAATCTAGCTCTCTAATTTTATTGGCGCGATCTGATCTGCCGTAGTACGAGGGGGTTAATAGTATGTTTTTTACGTCATCAGAGAAATGATTTTCCTGAAATTTAGTTAGTAGGTTAAGCCTATAATTTAATCTACGCTGTGATAGCGATTCCCATCCTAATTCTTCTAACAGTCCAGACACACTAGCCAACTTATCGTAGCATCGTTTCACAAACCTAGCTCCTCTTCGTTGTACGCGATCTAACTCTGATATCAACCCCGCTTCGAATGGATCCCATACACTAACAGCAAATTCCAGATGAGGCCTAACGATTGAAAAATAACAACGTTCTTTCACTTTCTCATCACATTTTCCGAGTACTCTCTTCATAAAGCCTAGCTTCCTGTATGCTTGACCGCATATTTCCCGAATATGTTTTCCCCAAGATAAGTCGTGAGTAACTGTGTCCCCTAAGTACTTGACAGACTCGGCGTGAATAATTTCCGTATTATTAATTCTGTAAGCCCTACCTGGCCTATTTTTCTTTTTCCAAAAGCTGACTGCTACGCACTTTTTTATGCTTAGTTCCATCTGCCACTTTTGGCACCAAGCATGAATAGCAAGTAGGTCGATTGTTAACGAGTCGCTATCTTCGGAATTGTTAATATCCCAATACACAACCGCGTCGTCTGCGAAGAGTCTAAGCTTACTTTTAACGACGTTACTAATATCATTAATGTACAAGAGAAATAAAAGTGGACCAATTACACTTCCCTGAGGAACACCCGATGTAACGCTGTGTTTGACATGATACCGTCTATGACAACCCTTTGTTCCCGCCCATGTAAGAATTGACTAATCCAACTAATAATGTTTTTATCTATTCCATATGCTTCTAGTTTTGAGAGTAACTTAACGTGAGGTACCTTATCGAAAGATTTCTTAAAATCGAGGAATATCGCGTCAACTTGAACATTATTTTCACCCGAGAGCAAGATGTCACGTACGAAGAGGGCCAATTGGGTTTCGCAAGATCTACCTTTTCGAAATCCGTGTTGGTTATTTATTAATAATTCCTCCCTATCTAAATGACTCATAATGGAGCTTACGATTATGTGTTCAAATATCTTACAGGAAATGGATGTGAGAGAAATAGGTCTATAGTTAATAGGGTCTTCCCTGTCGCCGCTTTTGAATATAGGGGTGACATTTGCTACTCTCCAGTCCTTAGGCACTACGTGATCTACTAAAGATTTGATAAATATTAATTCTAAGTAAAGCGCTATGTCTGATGCCAATGTTTTATATACGCGAGCAGGTATTTGATCTGGACCGGGGGATTTGTTGGGGTTGATATTGTTTAGCTGATGTCCTATGCCGCGACAATTAATAATAATTTCAGGCATACATGTTTAGGAACGAACTGGCTGCGGATCGAAAAGATGTGGTGTACAAGTATTGAAAATGCTTTTGAAGAATGAGTTTGACGAATTGGCTTTTTGTAGACTGTTGGTTAGCTTTTCCCCTTTGATATTCTTAAGCGTGTGTACTGTTGATTTATTTCCTTGAGTGTCCCTAACATATGACCAAATGCCTTGGGATTATCGTTCAATTGTTCTCCCAGTAATTGACTTTTGAAATCAGCTAACGCCCTATTCTACTGTCCTATCCTTGCAGTCCTCTTTTTCCTCATTTACCCCCATACACTGCTTCATACTCGCTCTCCTGTTTTAAGACTCCTAATATTCCTCCTCCTAATAATTTCCTCAACCACATTCAACCATAATTTTCTCGGCCTACTTCTACCTCTCGCGCCATTCATTTCACTCTTATATATCTGTTTCGTTATTCGACTATCATCCATTCTCTCAACATGGCCAAGCCAACGAAGCACACTCCTTTCATATATGCCCATTACTGGAGCATCCAACCCACATTCATTCATGACCCACTCATTCCTGACCCTATCCATCCTAATTTTTCCGCAAACACTCCTCAGATAACTCATACCCACGGTATTTAATCTACTCTTATGTCTATCCTGACATACCCATGTTTCACTACTCTACAACAAAGTGGGGAGAAATACACTTTTGTACACGGTGATTTTCGCT
The DNA here is from genome assembly GCA_963169105.1 of Ceriagrion tenellum. Taxonomy (NCBI): domain Eukaryota; kingdom Metazoa; phylum Arthropoda; class Insecta; order Odonata; family Coenagrionidae; genus Ceriagrion; species Ceriagrion tenellum. Next base: position 140,865,114 of record OY720640.1, on the reverse strand, counting down.
TCCTTAAACCGGCACTCATTCCTTGATATGCTCCACATGCTACCTACCACTTTCCTTCCAGTATTCGCACGTCTCTTTATCTCCTCAGATATCCGTCCATCTTTTGCAAACATCTTACCTAAGTACAGTTTTTTTGTCTACTTAGGCTTATTAATAATATACTGAATCTTACGCCTCACTGATTGCATGCAACATCCTTTCCACGCATATGCCTCCGTCAGGGCCCGGTGATCATGTTCCCCTCCATGCCCCCAGGAAGGGCATTCTGTTGATCGCTGTGAACATTTCGGACACCGTGTAGTGAGACTGATTGCTAGGCTCTCTTTCCCATGGAATAGAGGCACTTCCACCCGGTTGGGCAAAGGGCGAGGGATCTTTGGTGGGATGAGAAGAGTGGGGGCAAGATGGGGAGGGGGTGAAGGATGGACGGGCGGTTGCGGTTTCTTGAGGGATACGCCGAAAGAAGAGAACTGTTGAGTTTGAGGAGACCTCGGACGAGGCCCGCGCATCGAAGGGCGCCGTTCCCTCGCTGCCCGGCGACGCTCGGCCACTCACAAAGGGGCGCTCCGGAGATGTAAGGGACAAATTTTACGCTCGAGTTGAGATCTCAACTGCTCCTTTTTTCCCACCACCCCTCCTCTAACTGCTCTCCCTTACTTTAAACTCCGTTGCACGTACAGAGCTAAGGAGAGTCCTGTCCGGCTCGCATCCGCTTCCCCTCCAAAACAAAAGACTACTCGTCTCCTCTCCTGCTCCCCTCCTCCACTGCACTTGTTAGTCAAAGGATATATTTTCTAAGGGTCGAGTACAATAAAGGTAAAACTCAGGGTTACAGTAGGGTATTATCGTTTCGCCAGTTTTTGTCTGATGGTCACCAAATTTAGGATTTATCACTTATTTCACATTATAAACAATATTAGATATGGACGAAAGCGCTCCGGCAACAATAAAATTATGATAAATACGGTACATATCTTGATTAGGGATGGTGACCTCGTTTGCTTCGGCAGCCATAACCAACGGCAATAGACGATCGAATCAACAGTCGGCTAGGCGACAAAAATTACCCCTTCTATTTTAAATTATTTTACTTCATTTAGAAGGAAAAAAATTCCCGCTAGTTTATAGTTAGAAGTTCAACTAACTGATATACGTCGCCTAGCCGCTGGTTGATTCGATCGTCCATTGTCCTCTGTTATGGCTGCCGAAGCAAACGAGGTCCCCATCCCTAATCGTACCTTATGTACCGTATTTACCATACTTTAATTTTTGTTGCAGCCCTCCCGACTATATCTAGTATTGTTTAGAATGTAAAATAAGTGATAAATCCTAAATTTGGTGACCTTCGGACAAAAAATGGCGAAATTATAATACCCTACTATAACCGAACTCAGCTATTTAAGCAAATTTGAAATTTCACTGGTAAATTTTAAGCAAATTTACCAGTGTTAGATATAGAAGTTATTGGTGTTGGTTGCCATGTGGCAGATGTTTTTTTTATGGTTACTAAGTAAACAGACTGTGGTGATATTGCTTTTGTACTGTTGATGAAGGATTAAAAGAAATTAACAATACATCAACTGGTAAGTTTTTGCTTAAATCAGCAAAACTAAACAACCAGAATATATCTTATGCGCCTGATTACATGTTCCCCGCGCTAATGCGAGATAAGGTATACTTTGGCGTCTCGTCGGTGTATAGGCAAGGCATCCCTAGCTGCATTGTCCTGATAGCTGCTCGACGTTGTAGTCTTAAGGCCTGCACACACGGCGCCTTAGATTGTGTGGTCTGTGGCGCATATTCTGGCGCCAGATCCGGTATGATTGGACGGCGACATTAATGGTAGCAATATCTTTCGCTTCTGTCTTCACACGGTGCCACGAGACGGTGTTGAAACAATTGAACGTAAATATACGTTCGAAAATGAAATGAAATCACATATGACTCACTGAGAGTATATTTAAATAATTCATCAAAAACAGAAAATCATATCCAAAATCTACTACTCTGCTCCTTTCTAAATATACTTGACCAATGTCATAAACCCAATACGGTAGCTAAAAGTTTTCTAAACAAAATCACACACTTCTAGTTCTGGAGATCCGACACGACTGCTCGCTGTTTATAGTTGCACTGTCACGACCGGTTTCGATATTGGTTACTCTTTCAAGAGAATCCCCCAAATTATAAGTATATTTAGACATATACTCACTCTCTGCCTCTCACTCTGTAAATAATTTGTTCAGGTAGATGAAAATCGCTGGTATTTTGATTTCTCTCGCGGCTGTTTACTTTTTCAAGTGGTGGTTGCTATGGATGTAGGTAGCGATATGGCAGGGAAAATGGTAACCGCTCTATCGCTGGCAACTTGATTGCGATTGCCTTGCATGCCACCAGATGTCTTGCGATATGGGCGTAAACACGGCGACATCTGTCGCTGACAGTATCGTAAGCAATGCCCGGCAACAGAAATCTCTTCGTGTGTACAGGCCTTTAAAGCAATGCTGAGGCGATATCGCAAGCACAAGTATATTTACCTGATTAAGCATCAAATAACCCTTCACAATTAGACGTCCAAGGTGGACGAATACTGCAGTGAACGGCCGGATAAATATCCCTCCGCTCGTTATTACACATTTAACTTAAATAATTCTACCTAATACGCTCACGTTTGGGCCCAGGAAGATATTTTTATGCATAGGGATTTTTATATGCAATAGGTTACCTTAACTAAAAATAGGATAAACCAAACCTCACGTGTTGTTTTCTCTGGATAATTTCACGGTTATTACGCACATACTATCCTTCTTCTACTTGAAACCACTTTCACTATTTTCAATCTTGGAATCTCGTCATACATTAAATCAGTTAACGCTAAAGTACAACACCTCTAGTTGTTTTTAATTCATTTTTTGCTTTTGTTTGAAGGAAAGTATAAATAAATATCCACAAGAAAACAGCTTGATTCAATTCTCGATGGTCTGAATATAAATTTACGTAAATATGTTTCCAGACTTTGAAGGCTGAACGGGCGCACGTTTCACCCCATTATTTCATTGGAAGTTTTCAATAATTAAGTATTTATTTATACATATTCATTTCGAAGTTTGACATTTTAATTTTTAACGGATTGATTTGGAAAAAGGACATTACCTTAGAGTTGTATAGAGAAAATGCATTCAATTGGTGATGGTGTTAGATTATTTGTAACTCTTAACGTTGCGATTCGTTTGCAAGATAACTCGATGGATAGTTTTAACATGAAGTTTGTGGAATGGAAGCCCAGTATTACAGAAAAATTGTATTCCATATTCTTTGGTCCTAAAAAAATCGACTCTTAACTTCACCGAGAAAACGAAGTATTCCCCCACTCTTGGGACGTCAAATGCGATTAACATATCATAAACCGATTTTCATCAATACTTCACGTGAGTGAAAATCAAATTGAAAGCGGAAATGACAATGAAGGAGCGGTTGAAGCAAATTGGGCATGAAAGAGAGGCATTTCTGTGATTTAATCGAGAAATTAGCGGAATTAATTCCCAGCGCACTCGTCCTTGGCTCGAATTTTTTCTCCCAATTGCTGGCTTGACGTTTGCGTTCGCTTTCAAGGGACGACGACCCTTTCCTCTCTGCCTTCCTCTTCGTCCGAATCCGTCCTCGCGAACACTCCTCCCGTCCTTCTCTGCCGACCTTTCCCTCGGGCACAACGCCTGTCCTTCCCCTATCTCCGGCGGCGAGTAAGAGGGCAGCGATGCTTCCTGTTGCAGGGAAGGGGTAAAAAGGGACCACGGGGGGGGGGGCAATATTCCCCCTAACTCCTTCAATCCACACCTACCCTCCCCTCCTCTAAACCCCCATTAATGCTCGCACGAGTGAGAAAGTGAATTTGTTTCGCGCTCGGGAGCAATTCAAATCTGAATGCGTAGAAACGCCAAGAGTTACGCCAAGTTTTTCTTTATTTTTTTTACAATGGGCCCTGGTTAGACAGGCACGCTAAAATAAATCAAACGAATAAAAAAATGTGAATGTCCAATTTGCATATCAGTATATTTTTAAAAAAAGGTCTTCAGAATACTCCGGAATTTTTTTCTGCGTGGGTTGGGTTTTCAAGATAAAAATGAATGTTAACATTCGGGAATGATGATTATGGTGTAGGAACTTGTCAGAAATAATCTCAAAAGATAGAGGAAGCATCCACTGTTACTGCCACTCAATAAAATTAAAGATAGAAATATGAAAAAGGAAGTCTTGGGATCTTTTGTTCGCCGTGACAGAATGTGGATATGTGAATAGCAGAGATTAGTTGCTTGAAATGCACCAAGTATGATATATTACCACCAACTTCGTTTTAGGCGCATTTAGTTTCGTCGCACCAGTCATCGGGAAAAAAATGGCACCAGAAAGCAGTTATACCAATACTATTTTTGGTGGGAATATGTATGAGTGGTGTTTATTTTACTTCAGTAATTATGATATCCACAATGTTTAACCAGAATTAATTTAATTACGGCCGAGATAAGCAATTTTGTCTTTCTAATTAAGATAATTTGGTTGCAATGTATAGTTTTAATTTCGCTGTTGAGTTTTGAGTATAACCTTAATTTTATCTGATGAATAATATATTGTAGAGCTGATGGTTAGAGGTTCATCAGGTAAACTGAATTTGAATGATATGCAAAAATGGTGGTGGTTGGTTGATAATGAGGGAATTAGAAATCGTTAAACTCCACCGTTTAAATTAATGAAAATATCAATCTCAGTTTGTTTTCGTATCATGCAGAATATGGTCTGTTATATCAGGGAAAGAGGATGAAAGTATGCAAGTTAAAGTTTTAGGCTTTACTTTGCGGAAAGAAAAAGTTATATTATACCTTGATAAAGACAAAACTTTGTCGAAACCATGGTTGGAAACAATGAAACAGAGTGGAAACTACAAAGTGAGTTCTCTTTTCAGGATGAAAGTAGGCTGTCGGTATTTACGCGTTCAGAGGAAAGCTTCCACTTTTCTTGAATCGGGGAGCACATCATCATGCTTGGAGCGCACTAGCTATGATCCACTCTCATATGACATCACTATAATGGGAGTTGATAGAAACCATTGAGGTAGATGAACAAGGCATAAAGTCATCAAACTGTTGCCCGACAACCAAAATAACAACCATATTTTTTATTCCAGCTCTTTTCTTTCTTCACTTTGAATAACACGACGGAATGGACGAATTAGATGATGAAAAGCAAGAAAATCCACCATCTGTTTGAAATTTAAGGCTAGTAACTCTGAGTATGAGTTATCTGAGGATTGTTTGCGGCAAAAGTAGGATGGATAGGGTGAGGAATGAGTGGGTAATAAATGAATGTGGTTTAGATGCTCCAGTAATGGACATATATGAAAGGGGTGTGCTTCGTTGGTTTGGCCATGTTGAAAGAAGGAACGAGTCGAATAACGAAACAGATATATAAGAGTGAAATGAATGGTGCGAGAGGAAGAGGTAGGCCGAGAGTGTTGTGCTTGAATGTCTTTAAAACAGGAGGGCGTGTATGAAGCCGTGTCTGAGGATGAATAAGGCAAAAGAGGTTTGCAAGGATAGGTCAGTGTGGAGGAAATTATTGAAGCAGAGTCTGGTGAACAAATATGTATTTATGAGTAAAGTTTATGACTGTGCCTACCCCGGAAGGGAACGGCATGATTCGTATGTATATTTATGCGTATATTGGTAGTAAGTTGGTTATTTTGTTTTCGAGTTTACATACCTTATTGCTACTCTGCCTCGGCTACCCTGGGATGGAACGGCGTGATTAGTATGTATGCCTGTAACTCTTTGCACATCAACTTCATTAGGCGTCCCCATATTCGGAAAACAATTCGTCCCTTTTACAGTTCAATTCTTTAACAGTTGTCATAGAGTCACTTTCAACGGCAGAAATTGACCCTCCCTTTGATTTATCAGCATTACTATGACCATTCCCAATGAATCATGGGACCTTTTCTTATCTTAATAATGCTCCTCTGCATGATTTGGATCAAGAAAATAGTTATCGTAAACCGGGGTGAAGCCGGTACAATTGATTAGCATGTTTTTTGGTCTCCTATAGTCACCTTTCTTTTTATTCAGTGAAATTTTGACTGAGGTAACTAAATCCAGCAACTAATTGTTTCACGTTTGAACATTAGCAATCTAACCGCTATTAGCTCAAAGTGAAGTAAAGATGGCACACCAATGTTTTACGTTGGAAACTCGAGGACGTTCTAATTCAAACTCACCCCATTAATTTCATGATCAGATAATGCCCCCTACGAAATATGTGCACTTGGGATGCACCATATAAACCCTCTGTCATAACTGAATTTTCCATTGAAATACGTGGGCACTTCTATAAATCATAGTAATCTATATTTCATCTTATCGTGGCGATAGCCCTGATTGCATTCTCTAGGATTTCGGGAGGATAAACCTTTGTAGATATATTTCATATCATAGGTAGATTTCAAATAAGTAGATTAGTGGATTACGTTATATTTCCTCTGATCGGTGGATTTCAAAGCCTTTTGACAGCATCTTAAGACCGCAGGATTATGACTAATATTGTCTATTTCCCCAATAATGTTCTATTTAATAATTTTATTACCTCACATAGCTTCTTGAGCAGTACAAAATACTTATTCGGCAATTATAATGACCATATTGGCACAACAGCTGAAGTCTGGCGATGGTGTAGTGATAATATGATAACATTGAAGATAGTAATCAACTGGAGATGAAACTCGGAATCGTAGATTAAGCACTGACTACTAATCCCAACAAGTGTCCAGTACGTAGACTAACCGCCATCGTCCACCTCTCACCTCTGTTTGTCGACCAATTCCTTCCAGATTCGATATTTTCGAGTTTGAAACACCTTCACCCCGCTACCCTACTTCAATAACTTTGCGGTGGTGGAAATGCAGTGCTTTAAACTCACCTTCAGTTCCCAAGATGATATATTGCCATAGAGTTACGCACGAGTCTTTCAACAATTTCAACATGCATATATCTCACGTTAATGCCAATGGCTGCTGTGGATGCAAATATTCTTCCCGGTGTCATTTCCCAGAGTTGCACTTCTCAGCCATCGCGAATCGTTAGCAATACAAACACAAATCCTCGAAGGTGGGCTGGCGACAAGAGGGGTGGGGGGGGGACAATCTTGCTCCAAGCTTGCTGTAACCATGCCAACGTTTGCAATCTCCGCGCATGCTCAGTACAACCCTACTCTTTCATCTAGTGGGGATTGGAGACGGGGAGGGGAGAATATGGGAAGAGACGGGAAAAGGGAATGGTTGAAAGGGGAGCTTGTCGACCTGATCCGCATATTGTGTATTTATGGCCGGAGAGCGCGGCGTGCTCCTTGCCAATGTCCACCGTTGCGACAGTTCTGCCGCGGGTCTTACAGCGACGGAGAGGTTCATATGGAGGGCCGAACAAAGTGCATTGAAATTCCGATGAGATAGCCGCCGCCATAGAGACCACGTTCGCAAGCATCCAGTAGCGCGGGGGTAGTCAATTCAATGGTGCTCTGCGCGAAGATTTTCCCGGCAAAAAGCCACTTCCTTCGGCAACCACGCTTAATTACCCTCGGTCATCATGGAATACACGTGCCCCTAGGGAACTGTTGTCGATTTCAAGACACGTAGTAACGATAACGCTACATAATAGAGGTTCCATTGTCCACTTTCACAAGGATTGCTTTGTTCAAAGTCTTCTGAGAATGGGGTGCAATTACCGTCGAAGGTTAGCTTTAATTCACTAATTGTAGCAAATTCGCCAATTGTGTCATTTTTTCCTGATTAGACTCGACTTATGCACGGCAGTCACTAACCGTAGGTACTCTTTATCGAGCGGTAATTGCACGAGTCAGAAGGAAGTCCCAATTCGATCTCTTTAGTACGCGATGGAATGAAAAACGTCTGGCGCAGTCCTTGACCCACATTTTCTTGCGAGACTCAACTCGCATAGTAATGGTTGATAAAATTGTTAGAAACGGGGAAAATTCTCGAAGCGTCGATTATAATGAAGATAGAACTCAGCCATTCAGGGACGCTTATAAATTTCACCGAATATAGCGAATGCGTTCACCGTTTCTATCCGTAGCAGAGGTATATGTACAGGAACAGGAATCAAAGAGTTTTTCACCATTAGACGTCCAAGGTGTACGGACAATTCACTAAACGATCGGTTCGGTATCTCATTGCCCGTTATTACACATGGAACTCCATTTCATTTAAAGAATTCCATCTAACACACTCGTCTTGAAGGCGTCTGGTTGAATTAAAAATATTCCATTCCACAGATATTCAATTCACGACAGAAATGTAATTCACAATAAGGGAGCTTGATTGTCTTGACAAGATTTTATTTATTCCCAAGTTCAGCACACAGGTTTAACAGCCAACATTATGGTGAGGATGCACAACATTGTAATAAATGCGGAAGCTGGTGGTATGTCGTAATCGAAGTAATATTTCCCCTGGAAGTTTTCTGTAAGAAAGACATAACAGGAGCAATTGAGGGAAGAATGGAAATAAAATAAGCATGGTGAGAACGGCAGAGAAATCCGGAGAAAGAGTGGAAATGGGGGATCGGGTTTGCGAGGTGGCCAGAGAACTGGCTAGCCATACGGGCGGCCAGGGTTCAAATCCCTGCAGAGCAGGATGTAATTCATAGGAAACCCGATCCCTACTTGATTGTCTTGTGGAGGGCACTTCAAGTACAGTACTCCGTCTGTCGGATGAGTTGTTAAACCGTGGTACCTTTGGCGACTTTCGTTAAGAGCTAAGAGCAGGCTAATGCCGACGCAGGGTTTCTATCCACCCTTCCTCTCTTACCTGTCCCCTACGGCGCAAATGGACCTTAGCTGTCGGTCGCCTCGTCTATTATCCAATCCAAGGGTGGAAACGGAAGGAATGAAGAATTGTGAGCTATGGAAAACATGATTTGGGAAACTTGATGAAAGCAAGATGTGGAAAAACGTCAATAACGACCTAGGCAAAAAGAAGAACAAGGAATTAAATAATAAATCCAGCGATCTGGTGAAGAAAAACTGTCACAAAGGACAGTTCGTGGGAAATGTGAGCAACTGTTGGATAATTGGAAAGGAGGAGGGTAAAAAGCAGTAGTTTTCAGAGGAAAATATTAGGAAAAAAAAAGAAAGAAGAAAGAAGGAAAACTGTCGCCACCGACCTCAGAAAGAGGAAGAAAATGGGGTACCGTAGAGGACTCCGGCGAGTAACCAATCGGGCGAAAGAAAACTCGTGGAAAGGGCAATGCGAGGAAATGAAAAAGCTGCCGGAAGAGGAGGATGAGGGCGTACTAAAGTAATAAAGAGACGAATACGTTTAAACTAAGAATGAGTCGAATCCAAATGTCGATTCTCGATCCCACCAATTCTCAGGATTAGAATCGGTATCGAGAATCGATCGCCTAAAGGCGATTCCGATTCCATCGATTTCAGATAGATAAGTATTCAAATCAAATTTCGTTTATCACATCATATTTGTCTCCGAAATTTTGGGTGTAGGCTATCAGTTTGTACTTTTTATCTACCTCAATAAGCTGAGGATATTTTTGCTATTTGTTAATAAATATACTTTTTTTTTGAGTGACTTAATTGTCTTTGTTATTTTATTTCAGACAATACTTGAATTTAAATAATAGTCGCACGCTACTGGTATATCAATATCCCACCTGTTATTAGGAATAAGAATCGATGGAATCGGAATCGAGAATCGGGAATCGATTTGAAAGAATCGGAATCGAAAAAAAGTGTAATCGACTCATCCTTAGTTTTTAACGAAATGCGAGAATTACTCCAACGGTCATACGAAGTGTTTGACTCAGAACCAATTAGAAGGGAAGCGGTGGGTTACCTATGGATAATGCATTCGTTAAAAGAATTTTCGGCGGCACATGGAAGAGTGAAACGAATTTTAGGGTAGTCCGAACGTGATAGGTCCCTAATCGTAATAGAGACCTTATTCGAATTATACGTTTTAATTTCACCAGCTGTGAGACACACGAATCAAATATTGCATTATTAATGGTGCAAAAATATAGTTTTACATGACAGAAATTGTAAACAAATGAAAATATCTTTACAAGTCTTCAACTTGACTCATTTTTTTCACGCGGTACGTTTGAAACTCCATCAAAACGGAAAGTTTATTGTGATCCCGAAGAATTTACTGCGGTGAAAATAAGATCAATTTTCAAAAATAGTTGAGAAAAGACAAAGTACACAGTGTTGATTTTTAGTGAGTTCTAGGTGCAGGAAATGCTTCATTTCTAATATGTGGTCTCTCTGGAGTGAATAAACGTACCATTTTCCATGAATAACGGCTGGTTTTTTTCTGGAAAATTTCTCAGAATGTAATATGGTAAGGGGTTGAATTTTCGATAGCACTGGGAGGGTGATATATGTTTCTTTAAAATGAGACCAATTTAATTGATTTCTAGGTAAATGATTTTTCCCTCGAACTACCTTAAATGATCCTGGTCAGCAAACATCACAGTGCTTGTCATAATGGAAGAATTTCTTTATATCCACTTGTAAGAGTCTATTGGCATAGCTCGGACATTGAAATCAAACAACCGTAGCGCGGGAATTGGGATTTTTGTACCCATCAGTTCAGCACTGTATCTATCTTATTTTGCCATTTCTAATATGTAGTTCTTTGGATTAAGTACGATTTTACATCGATATCCTCATGATAAAGGTTTCGGAAGAAGGGATGAAGGAATATGGGATGAAGATAAACCTAGGAGAGACAAAGGTGATGCCATTAAACTGTGAAAATTATACGAGTGTGAAAATAAATGAAGGTGTAATAGGAAAAGTGAAAAGCTACCGGTTCCTATGAACGATGGTGACAGACGACTGGAGAAGTATTGCAGAAATAAAAGCAAGGATAGCAATGGCAAAAGAGGCCTTCAGCCAGAAGAAAAACTTGCTATGCAGTAAAAGCCTGGATCTGGAGCTGAGAAAGAGACTAGTTAAATGTTACTCATGGAGCGTTTTCATGTATGGATGTGAAGCGTGGACATTAGGTAAGAGGGAAAGGAATAGAATAAAAGCTTATGAAATGTGGATGTGGAGAATGATGGGAAAAGTAAGATGGGTAGATAATATGAGAAATGATGAGGTTTTGAGCAAAGTAAAAGAAGGAAGATCGCTCCTAAAGGAAATAAGGAAAAGGAAAGGAAACTGGTTGGGCCATGTGATGAGAGGGAAAAGTATAATAACTGTGGCACTTGAGGGTTCAATTGAAGGAGAGAAAAAGAGAGGAAGGAGAAGAATTAAATTGGTGGATCAGGTGAAGAACATCAGCTATGATGAAACAAAGAAAGAAGCTCGGGACAGAAGCAGTGGATGGATAAAGCAGTGGTGTACGGGACCTGCCAGCAGGCAGAACACCAGATGATGATGATCCTCGTGAGTCTGATCTCGTCTGGATTATTCAAGTAATCCGAGTTGTGGATATTTTTATGACTATTATACGTTTTTAATCACTGAATGATATTATGCTCCCGTGAGTGCTCATGCGATTATCGTAAATTAAAGAAACAAAAAGACGTTGAAAATGAAGCGATGTGTGGGAAAAGCGGTAGTGTTTTATGGGAACGTGAAGGATGGTTTGGCAGGGACCATTGAGGTGGATCAAGGGGTTAATAAGTAATCAAACTGATGCCTGTCCTCCGAATTAACAGCCATATTGGTAATCGCTGGTAAACCAATGAGAGGGAAGGGGTGGGTTACCTATGGATAATACATTCGTTAAAAGAATTTTCGGGGGCATATGGAAGAGTATAACGAATTTTAATCCCTTTCAAGAGTAAAGTTGGCATAATTACACGCCCCTCTCGCTTGCTCGTGCCGAAAAAGGGACAAGGGTTTAGGTAATTGGGGGGGGGAGGAGGATGGAGTAGGGGGGACGGGACTAGGGAGGGGGGAAGGTTCCCAAGACGATAAACGCATCTTCGACCTTCTTGGGAGATTGAGATGCTTATCGACAGATGGCGCGTCGGGCGCACGCACGATTGTATTTTTTTTCTTTCGGAATAGGGAGCGGAAGTCATTTCGCGAATATATAATACCTTTCCCCGCTCCTCTGCTCGCCAGATCTTTCGTGAGCGATTATCGCGTCACGCTCATGAAATCATAACGGAATTACTCCTCTCCTGATGAGGAAATTAATTTTTAAAACCATCATCGTCATTATCTAAATCGTTGAGTGAGAAAATATCGTGCACTTCCAGTCTCAGTTGAGAAATCATTTCACCCAATAAGACATTAGGCTACGGAGGAAGAATCCTTAATCACAAATCATTACCTCAAATGATATGAACAGTTTGACTTGAGTTTTTCTCATATATACATATATCTTTCTCTACTGGCGTGATTTCAGTGCTCGAGTGAAGCTTCCCTCTTACACATAATCACGCAGCTCTCGAGGGAGCCAGCCGCGTCTACATCTACATACTACCCCGAAAGCCACCTCAAGGGTGCTTGGCAGGGGTGACTCATCACCAGCATGAATTGCAGTGTAGAAATTAGCTTTCACCATCATGCACCACAACACGGGCATGATACAAATGCTACAGAAACTACCTAATCAACCGAAAATGCAATTAAGAAAACTTGACCGTCTAAGCACGCCTCTCGAAATGTTTTCGACACCAGCTAACCTTCTGGCTCGTTCAGACCAACCATCGTACGGACCAACGCATGGACCAACGTACTAATAATAATAATAATAAGGCGTCTTAATTGGGGCGAGATTGAGACTAAGACAGTCCCTTCTTCCATCTAACCCTTCGTCAGATGAATAATGAAATAAGTGTGAAAAAATATATATACATTTGTGGGAGAAACGTAAGGAAGTAAGGAAGAGAATATCCTTGACGAAAAAAACCCACTGCAGGAAAATACGTTCGTATAATTGTGTGTGAATGGGGCTCAGTGTTGCGCCGCCCCCATCCCTCACTAGGGCATGGCGACGAACAAGTGAAGAGCAAGCGAACTAAATAAAGAATAACATATTTCAATGGCGTTTTGAGGCTTTCGAAATGTTTTTTCAGGCAAATGACACAGCTATATGCTTATGCATTGAAGTAACATCGTCTGCTTCATCTTAATGATTGTCTCTTTTTCATTATCTTTATTCATAGTTTTCGGTTTCCACTCGCGACGCCAGCGCTACCACTCCAGAGTGACAGCGTTAGGATCTATGGATTACCACGGAACGAGCGTGCATTCACATTACAAATTCAGCCTAACGTGGTACGGACCATCAAACGTACGATGGTCGTGTGAACGGGGCATTTTGCTCTCGTTCCTCTGCCGTGGGGTCCCATTCGATGCCCCCGGCACGTGGCCTCTCTTCTTTGCCTTCACTCCGAAATGGGAGGGCATCCGAACACCGACTCAACACTCGCACGTGCATTCGGTCGCGAGGGCGTGCGTGTTTGCGTGAGATCTACGGTGATGTGCCGAGAGACGGAGCAGGTCAAGCATCGCCGGAAATAAAGGCAGGCAGAAGAGAATCAGGTATGTGGAAATTGTCTCTATCATATTCAAATGAATATCACAGCTAGAATTTATGTTTCTCGTATTAATTACGAACGATACCAATTGCGGACAAAATCATGAAGTGATGAAGTGGTCAGATGGGCGAAATGTCCTTCGGATCGACGAATGTTCGACTGATGGCCTTGGGGGATCGGGTTGATGTGGTGGCTAGAGTACTAGCTAACCATACGGACGGCCAGGGTTCAAATCCCTGCAGAGGAGGATGTTTTTCAGAGACAACCCGATAGCTAATTGAGTGTCTTGTAGAGGGCATTTCAAGTGTAGTACAAGTGTCAGTCGGATGAGACGTTAAACCGTGGTCATCTTGGCACCTTTCGTGATGAGCAGGCTAATGCCGACCCCGGGTTACAATCCACCCTTCGTCCCTTACCTATCCTCTATGGCGAAAATTATCTTAGCCGTCGGTCGCCTTCCCAAATATCCAATCCGATCCGATGGCCGTCCGAAATTCAACCTGTCAGCCCCGTCATGTTTCCCGCAATCAGTGGAGATGGGCAGAAGAGAATTACGCGAGTCCCGAAAATCGATCCTGCCGGCGGCGCATCGCCTCTTCCAAAGTCTGCCGAGGATTAGCTTTTTGGAAATTAATCATATTGTCACCGCAGTAAATTCTTCGGAATCACAATAAACCTTCCGTTTTGATGGAGTTTCAAACGTACCGCGTGGAAAAATGAGTCAACTAAAAGATTTATTTAGATATATTCATTTGATTACTTACAATATCTGTCATGTAAAACTATATTATTGCACCATTAATTATACAATATTTCATTCATGTGTCCTACAGCTGGAGAAATTAAATCGTATATATCGAATATGGACTCTATTATGACTGGGGAACTATCTCGCTCGGACTACCTTAACCATATTCTACGGAGTGGATGAAACGCTGGCAAACGACTAGCCTCATAGTCAAGTGGTACTTCTGAAAAAAAAATGCTGCATATTCTCACGTTTCTCCTTTCATTCATCTGCTTGAACTAAACTTATCCGCCTCCAACGCAAGGTTTCGAAAGCTGCAATACCCTTCTGATACATTTCTCCAACGGCCCAAGTTTAACCCGAGGGTCGCGGGTTCGAGTCCCGCCTGGGTAGAATATTATCTGCCCAGGACATGGGTGTTTGTGTATGTACTGGGTTGGGGGAAGAGGGGACGGTTCCGTGTCATCCAACCCAGGATAAATAAACAAAAATAATAATAAATAATATCTGTCCCGTTAAGCGCAACGCTCCTCGCGAATTTATTTACTCGCAGCTTCCTCAATGGCAATCGTGCTTTCTTCGGACGTAGCAGTCATGTGTTCGTCACCAATGGATTCTCTCTCGCGTTGGTATGAACGGAGAACGATATCAGTTTCAAGACTTCCTCTCTCCTATTGCCCTCGGCCACACATAGAGAGAAACGAGTCGGGGTTGAAGGCCGTGCGACGGGGACAAGGACACGGGTCTCGCAATGATACGCTTGTAGTTGGCGGGTGACATAAGTATCTACCGGGGGGGCCGTCGACTATTCGAAGCACCACAAGCCGTTTCTGCCGCTCCGTCATTGAGCCAGCAGTGCTCACTTATCGATTGCTAGGAATATAGCCCTTCCGATGAGCTCGCTTTCATTTTCTTCGGTCTCTTTAATGAGTGCCGGTCGCAATCTGAAACTTTACTTTTATTTCATCAGGTAATTTTGATTTGCCACCTAAATATAAAGCTCTAAGCTGTCAATTGTTTTGCAAACCTAGATAGATAACAACTAGTGATTTCATTTGGAACCACAATCAGAGTGCTTGCTATTGCTGCATCTCCAGTTTTATGCTGGTTTTACACCCAATGTGTTTCGTCTGACATGAAAGACGCACCCATGTCGAATAAAACTAGAAAAATATCCAGAATCTGAGTGCTAAGGGAGCATGCTGACTGCTGAGGTCAGAGGGGATGTAAGTGTCCATCATGGAGGGGCGGAAGTGTTGTCAGAGCAGACAAGAGTGGCCCAGTGGTTCCACGGTGGTTCCAAAAGATGTGATCTCCCCTCTCATGAAAACATGACGGACATTTCATTCGTCCTCTAATTGGTCCAGCATGTCAACAACCAACCGCCGGTGAATATGCGTGCAGCTTCGGTGCTGTGGCACTCTTGATCAGGGGTGCGGCATAACAACACCTCCATCTCCTACCCCTGCTCGTGCACTTGAGAATTCGTTCCCCTTAGGGCGATAAAAACTGGAATAATCCAAATGAATAGATTGGAATTGCCGGGGAAAACTGCTCCCCTAGCGGTGAGCAAGAAAGCGAAATTAAATGCCGCAAACTGAACCTAAAGACCGGCAGTGACTTTTATATTTCTCTATTGTCTTTTAACTTCCTAGAGATCAGTTATTACTCATTTTCATATTGAAAAATAGCTGGAATACGATAAAAGAGATTCGTGGGAGGTCAGATGCGATTGTTAGCCCAATATTTTTTAACCGTTGACGTCTCTTTTTAAAAACTGGCAGTACTACACTAATACTTGAAGCTCCAATCTGGTAAATGTCAGCTGAAATAGAATTCAAATTTCATTTAAGTCTGTTAGAATTCAAATTTTAGAAGACTCTTGAGTAGAGAACTCTGTTAGAATTCAAATTTTATTTAAATTTGAATTTTAACAGAGTGCTTTGTAAAATTAAAGGAACCGGCGCGGCGGTCAATGTTTGTAGTTATTGCATTGACATCATGTGCCTTGATTAGTGAGGTACGCTTCACTTGCCATACTTTCCTTAGAGCGAAAATAATTTTTGCAGAAGCCCCCAATAAAAAGTTGATAATGACAATTTTGCAGCTTTTTTTGTGAAAATGACATTTTAGTTTCACCGTCCATCCGCTCATTCATTTGTTTTACCCTCCATGATTTCGAGCTACGTTGAGAGACAAATAGATCACTCCAAACTTAATTTTTCATTCCTATCGGCCGTGGAATATTCACGAGATAAAATTTTCAATCTCTTTTTTGGGCTCCATGGGGAAAGGAAGAAATAGCCGTGTGTGACATTCGTCGAATTAGCGACTGCATAGTGCCACTCTAAAAGGGTTTTTGTTTTCTTCAATAGCGCTCCAACTGGGCCAAACATCCACTCTGCAGGATATTCCGGGAATGCATATGTCCATCGTCGGAATGCCCTCCTCGTCAAATGTCTCCTTCATTATTACGAACAAACCGATTCCTCCAAGCGCACTGCGTTCGTCCGATGAATTCCTGTCCCGATCGGTTGCAGGAAATCCTTGCCTCCATCGTGCACCTGAATACCATTCCTCTCTCTCTCTCTAAAGGGTTCATAGAATGAGACCACTGAATGGCAGCTCATCCCGGGCGTATCTCGGGATTGCTGCGCTAGATTAAGTTTTGATGCCATATACAATTTAGGGGGGGAGGACATTTGATATTTTGGACGCGCCTACAATTTTGAAGGAGGCAAACACATAAAAACGGTGATAGGGAGCAAATGGATTTATCTGGGTTAAAGCCGTGGGAATGGGATATCTGAGAAAATTTTTTGTTAAAAATTGGACGTATGTTAGTCACCATTTTGTAATGGAAGGATGTGGAATGAGTGCTCCTGTAATGAGCATGTACGAAAGAAGCGCACTTCTTTGTATTTGAGGTGTTGGTATAATGGATGGGAGTCAACTTGTAAATCAGATTTATATGGGGGATCTAAATGGTGTTATTGTGAACGAAAGCACTCTTAGTTAGAGGAATTTTGTCTCCGAAACATCTGACGTGCATGAGGCAATGTGTGGACGTTGCAGATGCAAGAAAGCTGCGCTAGGAGAGATATTCATTGTGCGAAAGTATTAGTATTACGTAATAGACTGTTTTCTAGCCAGGTACAGATGGATACACTGCGCTCTGTCTTTGGAAGGTGCCCGTCCATTGGAATATGTAGTGACTAGAGGGAATGATTGTCATTGAAGTAAAGATTGTGCAAGTAGACAATTTGACTGATTTTGAATCTACTGAGACTAACCACGGATGAACTTTACCGAGTCATCCGCAATGCACATTATTGTGAGAAATTCCTCAGAGGAAAAGTCATGATCCTTGACCGGGACTCGAATCCGGATCCCTCGATTGACGGGCAAGTGATTTAGCCAGTTAAGCTTCCGAGACAGCCTCATCCCCTGTGGACATTTGTGGCATTTACAGGAGCAGAGGTTCTCGACTGCCAGATATCAAACGTAGCAAGCAGTCGCAAGCCGTGCGCTAAGAGCAACAGCCCGAGAGATAAGTAGGTAATTTGCTCGGCCCTAAAATGTTCAGTCGAATAAATATACAATGTTGAGGAGTACCTCTGAAGTGTGTGGCGACACAGTTTAAATTATCTCTGGTTATCCTACGTAAGGTACAAATCTTCTGCCTTGTTACCCGTCCAGACTGTTTATTTTTGGGAAATAAGACGAATAGAGTACAAAAAATGGTCATTAAGAACCTGCCATAAAATATTACATAGCACTTGCGTATAAATATCATTCCTTCCTTCTTGGAATGATACGAATAGTTGGATACAAATAGTCGCCCTGAATCATCGCTTTTTTCTTCGCTAAAGAAGACGCTTTCACTTTCACTTTATGTTCTAGAGGCCTCGATCGGCCGTGGATGATAGGGTTGTTAAGCAAAAAATAAGCACAGAGTTACTTCTAATGCAGCCCACTTTCGTCCTTTTTACGAGAACCTAAGAACTCAATAGCAATGTGCCCATGCAAACGTTATGACCTAGGAAATCAAAGCGTACTCATGTTGACCTCAGCTCTCGGATTAAATGTTTTTATTTTATTTTATTCTAAAATTAGAAGGGAATTGCGGAAATGATTCCGCTGAATGAGAAAAAAAATGAGTCCCCCCCGAGGCTCAGAAGGAAGGAGGTAGAGCATAAATGAGAGGAAGCAATTAAGTCGGGGAGCAAACACGGCTCATCTCCGCACTTTCAATTTAAGAGAGTGACTTTGGGAAAGCAAACGGAAGGGAAGGCAGAAATGAGGAGGGCTCTCTTCCGGCCTTCGCCCCGGCCGCGGAGAGATGGCAGCACGTTCATGTGTACGATTGTAAGGGATGGAGGGAGGTCGCATTAAGAATGATTGTGGATTAAAGAGCGGGTGTGCGTGGGGACAAGGGAAGGGAGAGCAGGAGCTCGTTGCAAGGCAGCACCTTTCGTAGGACACCGAAGGAGGTTGAAGAGACATATATGCACAATTTGAGTGAAACTTTGCATGCGTGCATCTATTAGTCTTATAAATCGATATAAGTGAAAATCATTGTAGTAAACAATTTAGCTATCTTGTGTCTAGTAAATCGGAAGTTTGATTATATTTTGATACAACAGTATGGCATATGATATATTATTCGAAATAACTCGGTTAATTAAATTCAAATTGATGGAATCTGACATCAATTCAAAAAACCAACATTAAGGTGGCTGGAGTACGGATGCCACATCGACTAAAAGCATCGAGTAGTCGATTTATCATAATTTTTCAAAGTACTCACCACTCACTCAATTTTTATCGGATTATTTTACTACTCGATGCATTCGACATCTCGGCCAAAAACATCGATGTTGATTGGCATCCCTAAACCGGACAATGTTCTGTGTAGGGATGCCACATCGAATAGTCGATTTTTCGATGTTTTTAAAAGTACTCAACACTCACTCAATTCTCATCGGATTATTTTATATCTCGGCCAAAGAACATCGAGTAGTCCGACACATCAATGTCGATGTGGCATCCAAAGGTTGGAGCACGAATCGTGAGTGGTGTTGAGTGCACATTTTAGTAGATTTTCAAAGGAATCGAAAAATAAATTCTTCAACCACACTTCAATCAAGCAAACATGTTTATTTAGTATAAATCACTAAGCTTTTATAAATAAAAATGATCAATACTTTGTCTCTGTTGAACCATCTGTAAAACTTGGGTTTACGACGCGGAATTCGAAAGTTCAGCGAAAACCGTACGTAAATAAGTCTTTTATATTTGGCATGCAACCTTGATATTTTATGGATACCATTATGAAATATGATGCGTACGTTTTCGCGTTAAGAGAAAATGTACACCTATCTCATCGAATTATTTCGAAATATATGTCATATGCCATAAAACTACGTGTTAAAATAGCGTTAATTAGCCAAGAAACGAGATAGATTACTCGCAATTGTTTTGGTCTTATCTATACATATTACTTATAAGTACTTGTACGCAAAGTTTCTCGAAAATATGTGCGTAAATTAAAAACGCGCCATTCACATGAATTAAAAGGCAGCAGTTCATGAGTGGGAAGATATTTGAACCTCTCCCCTCCTCTTTCGCCGGTGCCGCCAGTTAAGCCTAAGGGGTATCGTGGCAGCGGAAGGCCTTCCGTATGCTTCCTGCTCCGTTCATATCTCAGAGAAATATTGGCCATCCAGATTGGTAGTCCAATGAGTGGCAGTGGTCACTCACCTCCTCAGTAAAAGACGTTCAAATTGTTTGCCCGACCAAAAAATCCACTGCATGCGCGATCTCATTGCAAGATTATTTCCCGTTTGCAGAAAAAATGGATCCCTTTTATTTGCTGCCTCAAAATGTTTGCCTATCTTCACTTCAGTTCTTTATAAAAAAATGTATTTTAAGGGTAGATGTGTAAGATAAGTTCCCAGGATCAGAAAAAGATTTTAGGCTTTAGTTTCTTTTGTATCATACATTAAGAAGAGGTTATATGCAGCCATTGAAGACGTAAAACTTTTCTGAGAGTTTATGAACAAATTTCACGATATAGATATGTGGAGATGATGGTTTTCCAGAGAGGGCAGGAAGGTGTGAGTTAACAAGGGGAAGTGGTATCTAAACCATACGTGTAAGATGCAATTATGCCACATCTATTCTCTGTTTTGATCAATGGCAGAGATTATCCTATTTCTGAATGTAAAACTTGTAGAAAATGATTTTAAATTGCAGCTAAAGATGGTATTTCAACTCTCCATTCCATAAAGAATCAATGAATTACCTCTGCTAAGCACTTAAGAATTACGCAACTACTTTAATAAATGCAGAGTATAAGAAGATGAAAACAACCAAAGACACTTGAATAATCAACAGATAAATTAAAGGTCTAATAGAATACTCACTATGATGTAATTTTCTGGAAAATCGGGTGGGTATGTTTGCTAGAGTACTGACTAACCATTCGGGTGACCAGAGTTCAAATCCCTGCAGTAGAGAATGTTTTTCAGAGGAAACCCGATCCCTACTTGAGTGTCTTGTGGAGGACGCTTCAAGTAAAGTACTCCGTCTGTCGGATGAGACGTTAATCCGTGGTCCCCTTTGCACCTTTCGTTAAGAGCAGACAAATGCCGACCCCGGGTTTCTATCTACCTTTCCTCCCTTATCAATACCCTACGGCACAAATGACCTTAGCTGTCGGTCGCCTCCCCAAAATCCAATCCATGTAATTTCCTTAAAAATGTCCCAACTTCCACAACAAATTCCAATGAATTGAACATATCCGAGTTATATGCCGACATAAGCCCACAAAATATGCCAATTAACTGTTAATTTAACTTTTCATTTCAGACGCGGTCTCTGATCTGAGAAGTGTCAAGCTAAAGATAACCAAATCAAAAGCTACTTTTTATTTAAGGTATACTTTGTAAGTCGAAACGTACTTTTAACGGCCAATTTTAGTTTTTAGGCTTATCGAAATTCGCATGTGGGGTCATTAGAATTCCATAGTTCAACGAAAAAACTTGCATGAAACCTGATACTAGGCTTAGGTTTTAGACCTCTCCATAGTGAACCTAAAATCGAGCAAAATACATTAGAAATTGTAAAGAATCTGCAAAATTTATTTAATGCACGAGTACCTAAGACAATTAGGATAAATGATTGCTCATCACAGAATGATTGTGCGGTATGAATACCAACTGAGAGACCTGACAGAATTGTCGCCAAAGGCGCTTTCATCAGTTCTTTAGGAATCCTTCGCATACTCAAAATATCTCTCATAGATGAGTCCATTGAGCCAAGTACCTGAGAATTAATTATCTAGAGGTAAATATTAATCAACAATTTGATATGTGGGAGAAAGCACGGGAACACCAGTGACTTGCAAAGAGAATAGAGAAAATGAAATTGATGTGAAAAGGACATAAGTTAACTACACGTCTGAGGAGAGAGTCTTGGATGCTTCCTCTGTTTTCTCCCTCTGTTCGTCATCTAGAATCAAGCGATGTTCAACAAAGCCAAAGGGTATCCTTTGTAGTTTGTTTCGCGTTTGAAAGTGGTTCGAGAAATTTTTGTTTACGTGCAGATTTTTGTGAAACTCTGTATATGTTTTTATTAGTGATATCTATAGATAAAGTGAAAAAATTTTCGAACATAACGATTTTTTTGGCATTTAATGTTATTATAACCTGTAGTCTCATGTCGCATGACATATGTCTCGAAGCGATTTAACTAAATATATCCAGATTTTCTTCTAAAGGCGGCAAAATTCATTTAAAAGTATAATGTAGGTTTATCGTGAATATAAAGGTGTCATTCCGATGCGAAAAACATGTTTAAATAAAAATCTTCGCCTAAATTTCGAATACCGCGCCGAAAATGAAGTCATAACCTGCTTCAACAAATTTGAAAGGAAAAAAGTCTAATTTATTTCTGCCGGTGTGGTGAGTTTCACCACACAAAACAGAAGCGCTAAAATAATTGTGATTTAAAAAATGTTTACAACTTTCTTGAAACAATTAAAAAGTGCATTTGGGGATCGGGTTGGTGTGGTGGCTAGAGTACTCGCCCTACCACACGGGCGGCCAGGGTTCAAATCCCTGAAGGAGAAGATGTTTTTCAGAGGAAACCCGATCCCTACTTGAGTGGAGGAGGGCACTTCAAGAACAGTACTCCATTTGTCTGATGAGACGTTAAACCGTGGTTCCCTTGGTGCCTTTCGTTAAGAGCAGGCTAATGCCGGCGTCGGGTTTCTATCCACCCTTACTCCCTTACCTGTCCTCTATGGCGCAAATGACCTTAGCCGTCGGTCGCCTCCCCAGATATCCAACCCAATCCAAAAGTGCATTCAACGACCCACAACTACCACCAAATCCAGCGCTAGTCTTCCTGCGTAAGCTTCCAACTGATAGTGGGTATCTTTGAGATCATTCTCACGTGCGTCATCTCGCACTAGCCAATCACTACGTAGATTACACGAAAACACGAATCGAGCGGAGACAGAGGAGACGGACAAATGGCGCGCTAAACTTCGAGAGAGTGTTTGAGTGGCGAAGGGACTGGCTCCTCATTGTTTTCTCTTCTTCGGCTCACACTTACTCCCCGGCGTTGACAAAAGAACAACGGCTAACCGAATCGAATTCCCCGAAATGGAACAGGAAGTCTTTATGTTGCTCCATTTTCCCCTCGTGCCTCTCTCAAACGATACGCCTTGCCCCCGCAGAGTTAGTCTTAGGCCATTTTCTCATCCCGATGCGACAACAAAAGGGCAAATCCGTCCGCAGCACAGATCCCACGCCACTGCGGAAACAACGGCGACGAAAAAAGGAAAGAAATGAACAGCGCGCTCCGCGTGGGACGTATTTTCTCGTCTTTCGGAGACGCGCTCCGATAATAAGGAGTGGTGGGAGGAAAATAGACGCTCCTATCGCCGTTATTCTTATTTTTTTTAAGTGAAGATAGAGAGAAAAAAGAGGGAGAAGGCTTAGAAGTGCCGTGTTTTCCGCAGTTTCAGATCCTTAACGAGTCATCCGCTTTTGCGTAATGTGGTGACCTCTCGCGTTAGCTGGAGACGGAATCGAGGTCGGCGCGGCCCGGTGGCGGCATCTCATCTGTAGGGAAGTGGGGGAAAAAATATATGACGAGCAAGTTCCGGAACGAGCTCATCTATCTCGTCGAAAGATTCCGTTCAGGGTCGTTCCGTTCTTCCGTTCTTTCCGTTCGGGAAACGTGGATTATCGATGCGTCGTCATCGGCGGCGCCTCCGTGTGGAGAGACCGCAATGTCCACGACCTGATTCCAGAAGTCTCATTCCGCCGGGAACTCCTGGGAGTATTTGCAGAAATTTGCCCTTAATGGGTTGATACTTCTGCATATGGTGGAGTAAACATAGTCTGGCAAAATATGCAAATAGGAATCGGATAAGCATATTTCAAAGTGAACTGTCTTCTAATTCCGAGGGCCCGAGTTCAAAAGCTCCGTGGAATATCGATCCCCACTTCTGTGCTGCGTGGTGGGAACTTCAAGAGTAGCACTACGCCCGTTCGTTGAATAGCGTGTTAAATTTTGAACCGTTCGGCACCTTCGCGATGCGTGGCTGGCTGACGCCGACTCACGGACCTCCTAAACCCCCTCCCCGCCCTTCTATTAAACCAAAGAAGATCCTCTACTCGACGCTCTAACCGCCAGCGGCGCAATGACCTGCGCCCAGCTGTCGGTCACCTCCCACCAAATACGTAAGGTAGCGCGAGAGAGATAGTTCCCTAATAATAATAGAGATCATATTCGATATATGCGTTTTAATATCACTAACTGCGAGACATATGAATTAAATACTCCATTATTAATGGTGCAATAAAATAGTTTTACATGACGTAAATTGTAAGTAATCAAATGAAAATATCTAAATAATTCCTAGGAATTTACTGCGATGACAATATGATTAATTCTCAAAAATAGTTGAGAAAACACAAAAACTACGCACTGCTGATTTTTTGACGAGATGTAAGCGTAGGAAATGCCTCATTTGTAATATAAGGCCTCTCTGGAGTGCATACACGTACCATTTCCCATGTAAATGGGCTGGTATTTTTCGGCAAAAATCTCCAAAAATAATGTAAGGGGCATAATTTTTTATGTCAATGGAAGGGTGATGTATTTTTCTTTAAAATGAGACCAAATTCATTTATTTCTACGTAAAATGATATTTCCCTTCAAACTAGGTACCTTAACCAGTCATCCTGCGGAACCTTTTTTGCCTTACACTCTGCGGAAGACGATGCCATAAAACAAACCTTGCAGCAGCACAAACTATTTTACATACAGCGGAAACTTTGCGAAATAATATGTTCCACATCGAAAAATAGGAGCATTTTCAATCTTCTATGGTGTATTTCAATTCAACTGTTGTCATCATTTGTGGTTTCTCAAAACTTACGCACTTGTTGGAAGACAAGGGAAATTCTCGAAGCGCCGAGTAAAATAAAGATAGAATACAGGCATTACGTGAATCTAGTATATTTAACAGAATATAGCGAAAGCGCCTGACGATCACACGTTCCCCGTGTCAATGCGGGCCAATGTCTGCTGTGGCGATATCGCAAGTAGAGGTGTATACGAGGTGTGTTCAAAAAATACCCGGAATTTTCGTTTTTTTGAAAAAAATATTTATTTATTCATCTACATCGATGTTGTCCCCGTCAAAGTAGTCCCCCCTAGATATTATGCACTTATGCCAGCGCTTTTTCCAATCCTCAAAACACTTCTGGAACTCGATCTTTGGGATAGCTTTGAGCTCTTTCAGCGATGCACTTTTAATGTCATCTATGCTTGTGAAACGATGACTCTTTAAGGTTTTTTTATTTTTGGAAAAAGGAAAAAGTCACAAGGGGCCATGTCTGGCGAATATGGAGGTTGGGGCATCATTACAGTGTTATTTTTCGCCAAAAAATCACGAACAAGCAACGATGTGTGGGCAGGTGCATTATCGTGATGCAAAAGCCATGAATTGTTTTGCCACAAATCCGGACGTTTTATTCGCACTGCTTCGCGCAAACGGCGTTGAACTTGTAGATAGTACTCTTTATTGATCGTTTGACCTTGTGGCAAGAATTCATGATGCACTATGCCATTAAAATCAAAGAACACAGTAAGCATAACCTTGACGTTCGACCGCACTTGCCGAGCCTTTTTCGGTCTTGGAGAGCCAGAATGCCCCCACTGGGACGATTGAGCCTTCGTTTCGACGTCATATCCATAAACCCATGTTTCTTCACCTGTTATAACTCTTTTGAGCAAATCTGAGACGACGTTGACTTCATTTAGTGATTCCTGAGCAACTTCCATTCGCCGCTGTTTTTGTTCAAAATTCAACAATTTTGGGACAAATTTTGCTGCCACATGTTTCATACCCAAAATGTTCGCAAAAATGTCATGGCATGAGCCAATCGATATGCCAACATAATCAGCGACTTCTCTGATTGTGATTCGGCGATCATTCATAACCACTGCTTTCACTTTTTCCACGTTTTCATCGGTTGTTGATGTGCTGGGGCGTCCGGGGCGTT
The DNA here is from genome assembly GCA_963169105.1 of Ceriagrion tenellum. Lineage (NCBI taxonomy): Eukaryota > Metazoa > Arthropoda > Insecta > Odonata > Coenagrionidae > Ceriagrion > Ceriagrion tenellum. The sequence continues at coordinate 140,839,198 of OY720640.1, read as the reverse complement.
CGTCATCTTCAACGTCTTCACGGCCATCTTGGAAACGCTTATACCACTCGTAAACACTTGTTTTTTTCATAGCAGACGCACCATAGGCCTTAGTTAACATTTCGCACACTTTGTTACACTTTATTTCATTTTTTACGCAAAACTTAATACAAATTCTTTGATCCATTTTTTTTAACAATCGAAAATCGCCGAGCTCATGAAAACACGTCTAACCTTAGCGGTTGCCACAGATAAAGTAAACAATGAATACAGCTGAAAATTGTGTCATACTTCAGGGGCATACCAACACAATAAAATTTTTTTTTGACAATCGGACTCTCCAAACGCGCGAAATTTAAACATTCCGGGTATTTTTTGAACACACCTCGTATATACATGAACAGGCATCAAATAGTCCTAAACAATTAGACGTCCAAGGCGGAAAAACACTTCAGTAAACGATCGGATAGGTATCCCTCCGCTCGTTATTACATATTAAACTCCATTTAAATTTAAGAGCTCCTTTCAACACGCTCATCAGAGTGGGTATAGGGAAGTCATTGTTGCACAGGTTCATTGGGCAGAGATATTATCATATGATCGAATATTTTGTGATTCGTAAAAAATTACCACGACGGTGCGTAGCAGAACAATCGAACGGAACCTGTTTGCCTTGAAATACTTTGGCCGAATGTTGCAGGATAAGTAAATGCTAAAAATTCCAATGACTGGGAAATAAAAAAATAGGTAAATGATGATCTTAATGGAAGCGGAAATAATACAGAAGTGTGCGGCGGACATCTTAAGGGCGTTTTCTCATATCGGAACAAAAATTATGGGATGCACGAAAAACATCGTTCTTCCGTAACACGAGGGTTGGCAAAAGGAAATGTTCCACATTTTTTTATAAACTCCCTAAAAACAGAAATCATAAACAAAGTTGAAACAGTCATCGAGAGACGCACCTCTATTAATCGCAAAGCCTTATCGGGTTACTACGACGCTACCGTATCTTAATCTGAGTCCTCCGACCAATTTTGTGGACTCTGCAGAGGACAGGCAGCAAGATTAGGCTTGCTTATACCAGTCTGGCATAGACTAAAGTCCTTAAAGAGTGTGAATTGCGGCATAATTTCTCTTCTTTAATAATCCATTTTGATTAATGACTCTGATTACTTTTCCACACTACTACTCTGGACGACGAAGAGGTGATTACCGCAGTAAAAATATGGCTCCATGACTAGTGCGAGGAGTGGTGCCGACAGAGCATACGCGCCCTAGTGAATCAATGAGGGAATGCAATAGAGCTTTTAGGGGATTATGTGGGAAAATGGAGTGAGTAGATAAAACATCATTGTTTGTATGTGTATATTTCATTTTTGAAGGGTAAGTAGTTTTTGTGATAAAAAATGTGGAGCACTACTTTTTAGGCTACCCTCGTATTTTGCACTTGTGGTTGGCGTGAGACACTTTATGATCTAGGAATTGAGGGAAGAGAATTCACCATGTCCTCAAGAGCGGCTCCAGCGAGAATAAATAACCGACGAAACAAAAAATTGATCGATAGGTTGCTACTTTGACCTAAATAAACGAGTCATAAAAACAGTTTCTTCTACCAAAAAAAAGCTGGTCATGTAGATAAACACCGATATCTCATGACAGCCAAAAAGATTAACAATGAAGCCGATTTACAGATTTTAAATCCAAATTCCCGAGATTATAGCAATGAGATACGAAAAAAATTGAAACACTATGTCTAAATCAATGCTAAAACTCGAAGGAAATGTATACGATGGGGAGATCAGTTGAGATGTTTGTATAATCACCCTGGGAGACAATTCTTTTGAGAAGTTGTCTACCAATTGTGCATTACATTAATTAGAATAACATAAAGCCTTAGAGTAGCGATGTTTTGCGCCAACTCAAAAGGGTTACTTGCTTTAAATTTTATCATTATGAGTTTTCTGATGCAAAAAGTTTCACATTTATTATTGTATTGCAAATAAATGTAACGGCGACGTGTCATCTACAACTGAGGTTTTAAATTGATACCGTCTTACATCTCACTCGAGATGGGGTTACGACTTTAAAATATAATCATTATCGTAACATTAACGTGGATGTCGAATCGTAAAATTCTAACGGAACGCCGAATATCAGACCTTTACCCGGGTGTGTGTAACTTCGGCGGAGAGTTAATGAAAAAGGCCGAGTGACGAGGCAGCACTTAGTTTGATAGATGGCGGTGACTTCAACTTTGGTAAAGACGTTCTCTTCTGGGGAGGCGGCAAGTTCCCCACTTGTTAATTTCTTCGTTTGGGGCGCTCGACTAGCAGACTGAGGGGGCAAAAAGAGTTCCGAGGAGATGAAAATGTCCGTGGCCACGCCTTTCCCGTGTTCTGCGCACTGCGCACAGACCTCGCCTCCTCGCGGCAACTAGCGTGATCAGCAGCCTCACTTGGAAACCCCAGCAACCATGCTTCCCCCACCCCCATCACCCCCAATCTTCTCCATCCACTCTTCAAAGTCTTCCCCCCTCCACCAAATCGAAATTGGCGATTGGGTTTGTCAGCCTTCCAGAGTTGCTAACACTAAGTAAGGAGTTTGGAGCGATTTTCGGTTGTGTTCAGAATTGCTTGAAACTTTGCATATGTGTACGGATCGATAATTTGTAATTAGAAAACAGTAAAAAAATACAAGTTACCGATGAAATTTCAAGGTAATTTTGAGCTCTTTTACCACGCATCCCTATGAAACTAAACGCATATTTCGACATAAATCGATTTTACACGTATAGAGTTTCCAAAAACGCGGAAAATACGTTACATATAATTAAAATACTTGCTATAAAATATCAAGGTATGATGTCAAGTAAAAAAAACGTATTTATTTATGATTTTCTTTTAAATTTCAAATTCCACCTCATTAACCCAACTCATGTAAATGCTTTAATTCTACATCTACATACTACCGCACCGCATGGGCGTGTTGCAGGGGGTGTAAGGACACCCACCATGTTAATATGTATGGTTTTGGGTGGTGAAATGGTTTATTATGGGAGCTCAGTTTTTATTGTGGACACTTATTGTCCGCGGAAAGAACGAGTTTTTGTACCTATCTGTTCGGCAATGTATCTCTTATTTTATCGCTTATGTCAGACCTAAAGGTGCAGAAAGAAATCATGATAATATTCTCTGTGTCCTTCTGAAACACACCAATTACGATTTTCTCAAGCAAACTAAGCCTAGCAAGTAGCCTAAGAGTCTCAAGGGGCTCCCACCTTTAATCCCAGTAAAAGTTGTGAAACACTATATGTTTGCTGGTAGCAGTTCTTAACGAAGAGTGCAGCTTTTATTTGTATTTTATCCATTTTTTGTTCATCTTCATAACCAGGGACCCAAATGCTCGCGGCGTATTCGAGGTGTGGCCTAACCAGAGCAGAGTAGCACTTCTCTTTTACTTATTCATCCGATGACCTTGCTATTATTCGCTTAACAAAACCCTGCTTCTTTCATGCTGTGCCAAATGTGTTTTGTGTGCTTGATCCCCACGATATACAAGAATTTATGGTAATTCCATTATATTTAACTGTATCTGAAGATTTTTTTCATTAATTACTAATCAAGACGAAAGTTTTAAAATATTAATTTTACATCCGATGCATATTCAATATGAAATACATATAATTCTTAAACCCTATATATTATAACATGTATGGGTTTCTCCACCGTAAATGCAGATGTACTTAAGTGAAATGTGGTCCAAGAATTATTTTCCAATTTTCTTGAAAAGTTATTAAATGGCGCACTCAATGGCTCATGATTACCGGTCCAGCCACATTAATGAAGACAGCTGTCGCAGAAAAGTTAAAAAAAGTTGAAAAACGGTTTTCATTGCCGTGGTTATAATACAAATCCGAAAAATATTATTATGCAATGACAAATATTGATAAATGTCCCCCTGGCTACGAAAGTAGAGCTCTCGCAGATTATTCTTCGGGAAAAAATAGAACTCAATAAAAATATCCACCCCACGATAACCACTGCGCCATTTCTTTGCTTAAAATGTGATTTCATTATCCATATTACACTTGAAAGCTATCTCCATTGCTGGAATTATTAACTCTCACCCCGGTATATTCAATTAATTTCACATCTATTTCAACACAGATTAGGTGATTTTCGTTGAACTAGTGTCCTACTTGTCAAGTCTTCTCCGTTCAAGTAGCTTTTTTTGACAAACTAAATGCTATACATTACGTATTTCACCACGGAGGTCTGCCGGTGATCAATGTCCGCTTTCTAACTAGTTGACAGCCTACCGAGCTTAAATTACTTCATTATAAAAATCACAACTATACTACCAAATGTTTATAACTATGGAGCGGAGAATAACCCGCTATCGACGTGAACAACCATTAGAGAGGAATGTAAAAACACTGAGGTGATTAAGGGTAGTACATTATTTTGAGAAAAAAGTGCGCTGAGATCAAGAAAAGAATGCCCCAAAGCCGTCTCAGGAATTTCTCAACTTTATATCAAGAATGTCACCCGTCGATCTTTCGATAAACCCTTTGAAGACAGTCTTGGCTCCATCTCTATAGTAACCCGGTAAACACGAAATCAAATAACTCTCAATTGCGTCTAGTGACTGCGGCTATTAATCATTGCCTAAGGACCGTCTAATACCGACGCCCCATTACGATCTTGCCCATCTCTGCCCTCAAATGCCCGCAAGTAACTTTGTTTCATCGGTCACATCCGTGACAACAATCAGCCGACCAACGATCGATCGATCGCGTTAAAACCGTGCCTAAATGCCACAGCTCCGTGATATTCGTATTCTCAAACTCGAGATATCGACACTGATACCGCCTTTTCATTTTCTAAATAGAGGAAAAAAATCAGAAAAAAACATAAAAGGAACCAGTCAGGGCCTTGAACTCGTTTCTTATCATGTTAAAAATAAATTATCGAGTATTTTTCCACAGGTTCATTTAACGTTTCAACATGTTTTATTTTAGAGACATGATGACTAGTTATTACGATTTTATTACTGTTGGCATTTTTTCTGCAATGCATATCGATGACATTACCTTAGAAACTTCTCGAGTAGAACAAATAGTGTGAAACAGATGGATAAAATATTCCGATAAAACTCGATCTATTGATAATACAATGAACCGGTGAGAGAGAAATCGAATTTGCTAAAAAGACTCAGACAAACATGATGCTTGTCTGAGTGTGAAACATGGTGCTTGATGCATGAATATGGTGTCCACGAAAAAGTAACTGGAGAGCAGAGCAACAGCTTATCGTTGCCATTGGTGAATGCTCAGACGATAAACTAAGGGGAGGTTCGGAGGCGGCAGAGGAAATGGATGGAGGACATTATGAAAAGATAGAAAACGTTGAAGAGGGTAATAGTGGGAAGATTATTGGGGATACGTGAAAGAGCAATAAAGAGAATGGGCATTCTGGACGAAATAAGAAGAGGAAGACGATATGAGGAATTCAAGAGAAATCCAATTGTGGATCACGTATTGGAAGGGAAATAGAACGATATGCAAGAAACTAGAACGTTAAAATAAGTACTGCCCAAAATCCTGCTCATCAGGTGGATCAATACTGAAATAAATATATATTTGATGTCCGACCATCGCGGGGTTGGAATTAATACTTGGAGAATGGAACTTGGGTGACAGATTGTTCGTTCAACTAATCCTTGCAAAAGCAGTGATGGACTTTTGCGACTTATTAAATTCGATCGCTGATTTTGCCCGGACGGCATGCTTTCTGAGTCTATCACCCGAAGGAAACAATATGTCGCGGGGTCTCCGTTAGCAAAACACTTGCATTTCTCGGTCGCCGGAAAACTTCGTCTCTTGTTAAACCTCCACTGCCTTCGGAGCCATTTTCTCCCTTCATTCTCCCGGGCACTCAGTTTACAACCCTTCTTTTTATTTCCTCATAATTTTCCGGAGCTTCAGATGCTCTCGAGGATCCTTCAAAAACGTCCACGTCGCTATTTCCGATTCGAATGACCTTTCCACTCCTGCCATACTCCCCCCCCTTATTCCCTTGGCTGACGCTCGCTTTTTTGATGAAAGCTCAAAATGAAAATGAAAATTTTATCTCGGTTTAATTTTTATCTCTTTCCTGATTACGGTATTTCTTGGTCCAGTGGCAAACCTCCGGATTAAGAGGCTAACTTCGTCAGTTGCAGCTAGTCAGTATGTATGTACTTCCATTCAATCAATTTCTCCCTTGCGTTGCTATCTTTCATGGACCACACGGGCTTTACAACTTTTTCCCTTGTATCCTCCAAAATTACCACTCCATTGGGAAACCTGGAGGGAGCAGTGAACACCGAGGTCCGTGGTTTGATTACAGGGGGTTGTGATTGAAACCACCCGGAATAATGCCGAGTTCGTAACTAAGGATTCACGTGGTACAATAACGAATGTTTGGATATTTTGGTGAGTTTTACCCTCACAAATGAATAGAGTATGTATCTGATATATTATTTATGGTGCCTTTAATCGCAATATGGAGCTCCATTAATATTATTATCGTGATAAAACTCGATGAGGAAGACTCCCTGATATTTTTATGAGTGGTTTGAATACATCATAATCTCGATTCCCTCGCGATTGTACCACGCGACTACTTAGATACTGGCTGGAAATCATCTCAAGTGGTTTCAAACTCAACCTCCTTGGCCGAATCTTTTCTCTATGTTATGTTTACATATTTTATTACCGTATTTGCGGAAGATATGATATGATATTCTTGCAGGCTCATTACTTTTGATGCACTCATCTGCAAGTGTAATCATTTTTTGACTGTATCTCAAAATGTCTATACTCAAAATCTTGCCTTTTTGATGGACCATAGGACTAATGAGAGCTACACTTAAGGTTCAAATTCAGGGAAAACCCCCAAGCTCATCCAGATTAGTAAAGACTGAGTAATTACCTGCACACTTGATCTTTCTGTGAAGTGACAAGATGTTCTTGGAAATGGACAGCTGCTTGTCTCTCCTGGGCATTCATTCACTCAGCTGAGCTTCTTATTAGGTGACCTCTCCCCTCAGGGAAAACATTGCCCTTTCGGTTGAGGGCCATTTTTTGGTGGCTTCAATGCCCTGCCACAATCTTAGTGTGCATCAAACCTCTTTCTCAATCGGTCAAGACGGATTTATTGGGTGATAGACAGTCCTTGCGGCTCAGGAGCAAGCCAGGCGGAAGTGGACACAAGCGTAAGAAATCGAAAAGAAAAAGGAATGGCCGTGGGGTGGAAGTCGGAAGGAGCTAATGAAAAATATTTTTACCGCGTACCCTTACGTCAGCCAATTGGAGGCTCGGGAAATGGTGGGTGAGGAGCTTTTTCAGCGAGGAAAGGGATCAGGAGACGGATAGGAACCTATTATTCGGGGATTGCGGTCGAAATGAAAAAGGATAGCTGGAAACTCTGGAGAAAACTTTTATTTATTTACCTTTCCGTTGACCGTGACAACCAAGGCAAGAGAACCTCTACTCATCCGAGACAGTTTCGCTGGGCCGCTTCCCTACCAAGGAAGCCACCGTATTTTTTTTGCTCCCGGACGGCAGTCGTCTTTTGTTATCTTTTCCATCCACCGATGACTGCCTTCGGCTCCTGTTTTTTTCCCCAGAGAAGCCGAGCGGGTAAGTCGCCTCAAATCCTGACTCACAGTTCCCTTGCACGCATGAGTACAAACGTCACACGGCATTTGAATAAATGTCTCCTTATGAAGCGCGGACTTTAGGGTACTATTTGCAGTTGCGTTCTATTTTGATGAGTTTCTCACGCATAAATTCCTGCTGTCGAAAACAAAAGTTCTTAGAACTATTTTTTAAGCACGGAGAATATTTTCTTCAATGTTCACAGCGTTCAGTAAGTTCAAATATACTGCAATACACGGAGAGGAATGCTGGGGAGCGATGAAGATGCAGGCTAGTATTTTATTGTGGCATGATTTTGACAAACATTTTAGCATTCATAGGATGCTTAGATCAGATATCAACGCTATGAAACCACTGAACACATGAAGTCAAAGATATTTTCTTGAAAAATATTAATTGTGTATTATTCCAGGTAAGGATAGACAACTAAGCACAATCCGCCTCTAGGACTCGACATTTTTGACGCATAAATGTCGGAACAACGTACATTGTAAGGAATAAATTCGATTGAAAGTGCAGTTGTGACCATTTTGGATTCTTAATTAATAAAAACTTGAAAATTTTGAGAAAAAAATTCATTCTCCAACATGAATTTCCACCCAAAATGATATTGCAGAATTTAAGATTTCTGGCCAGATTTATCGTTGTTCGTGTATCTTTATAGGTTGCTTGCATACCACAGTATATTTTTAAGACCGCTCCACGCGGCACATTTTATTGTATAGACGAATGCATGAACTCTTTCAGAAGAAAAATCGTACCGTGTTAAGTGGTAAAAATTTGTGAGTGATTGTGCGAGGGTCTGAATCGTTGAACGGGAAATAAAAACTGCTCTATTCCATTCATTTTCTTGCGCATTCCAAAATACATTTGTTTGTATAATAATTCTTACCATAAAAGGCCGTCTCTATGCTTTCAGAGATACTCAACTCCTGAGCACACTGGTCGGCTAAGTAGACACGTGCATATTCGTAGTGGAAATAGGTTGCCTCACAGCGCCTTCTTCATGTTGGAAATCCTGGTGTGAGGATGTGCGAGGAAATATGCGTCTCCAAATAAGCTTTTTGCTTTTTCATCTCGAATATTTTTTCCAAATGACTTTTTCTGTGACAATAGAGTTTCATCTTGATAGCGCGTAATTTATTTAAACGTGGGAAGCTTCCTCCTCCGTGGCCTACCGTTACGATAACCTCAGCCCCTCTGCGTCAAATATATTCCTTCTCTAATGAGAAATAATGGCGTCATTATGTCTCTCTCCCCTTGAACCTGTGGCCTTGGCAAGTAATGCCTACTTTAATCTTCAATCTCTTTGAGGAAATAAAACTGGAGATTTCCCTTAAGAACAAAGAGTTCGTAAAAAGTACTCACTAAAACAATGCCTTGGGCTGATGGAAGAAGTTTTCAATGTCTTTCTTAGTCTCAGAGATTTCATGAAAAAGAGTCCAGAGCTTAACTGTGAGTGAGTCTTGTTGCTTCAAAAATACAATTGCGATTTTTATTTCATTTTCACGGGCATTGCATGTCGGGCATTCTGCCGGTTTGATCGCGGAAGCCGTGGTATCAATCCCGTCACATTATGCTACTTCATTCAGGTACTTTGCTTTCGACGCCAGGATAATGTTTTATCTGTCTTTAGAATGTTTTTATGCATGCTAGTTTTTTTTCTTGCTGACACAGTTATAGGCTTATGTTCCGATTGCGGTTTATAATTATGGGTGATGACAGTCAATATGTCAGATTACATCAAAACTCATGTGTCATGTAGCATTTAATGCTCTCAGTGTTCGTATCTTGTGTATTAACTTCCATTTAAAGGCGAAACTTATTCTTACCCCTATATTTTATCGACTCAGAGGGTTCAAACTGAGTTTGCTTGACACCGTCAAAGAAAATATTTAAAAAAATCTTGTATACAGACCATCTGAAATATAAAATATTCCAGTCAGGTTAAAACAACTGGCCTGTGAATAAACTATCTCGTTTTTATTGACTAATAGCTCAAAGAGTCTCGTGAATAGCGTCATTCTCTAGGATCTTGTTCTCATCCTCATTTGATCAACTTTTTAAAGCTTCCCGATTTTATAAAGGCACTGTTGTCTTTACCAAATTGATGGAAGCATACTTGAATATCCACTATTTCTTGACGCGACCAAAACTTCACAAGAGAGCTCCATAAACGTGCATAACATAGAACTTCAAAATCCTTGTGAAAGAACTCTATCCGAGAGAGGCTGAACTGAGCAGCTACTTCGTTCGTCCATGTAATCTCAGATCAATTCATTATTCGACGATTTTGTGACTTTAATTCCCTGAAAAATTGCAAAGTTTATCACGAGAGAGTTTTTCTCGGCTGCAAAGGGTAACAGGTTTTGTTATTTACGCTTCAGTTGAGAATATAATTTAATAACATCAAAAATGTATGCCCCACAGAATCCAAATAAAGTCCAAACATCTTTGCCTAAAATCAAAAGAATTCTTGATCAATTAGCGCATCTTAACGAATAATTTGTTTAAAGAAGGGTGTCGCAAACAAAAGTTAGACATGGCTATTGACGGTAGCAAATTCTATTTAACCCTTTGAGTGCGACATGACGTGACATTACGTCATGGTTGTCTCTACGCTGGTGCTGATGACGTGAAATCACGTCAAAGGGTACCTTGAGTGTTCCAGCTTTCACTAGAAAACTTTCACTAGGCTCCTCAAACGGTTTAAGTTTCATATTTCAAAATCTCATATTTTAAAAAGCGGCGCGAATTTTGCTCTTGGGGAGACTTCTTTTGTTACTTCGGCGGTATTGTTCAACCATATGCGCCTGCCGACGGCCGTCACCCCTTCAATGGAGCCTCGATCTGCGCTAAATGCTTCGGATGAGATGATGGTGCACGAGCATGATCAGGGGTTTGCTCGACGTGAAGGTGCGAGACGGGGGGGGGGGAGGAGAAGATAGCGGTGCGGTGCACGGTGCTGCTGCACGCCGTCCTCAGCATAGCCAAAGGTGGTACTGGTGAGTGCGCTCTTGGGTTTCCGCTCCTCGCGGGAGCCGAACCGACACGTAGCAGCACCGCGACGCAGGCAGATGCATGGATGTCTGTGCTTCAGGGAGCACTGAATTCCGCGTTCCGCACACTTATTATTGTTCGAGCCAGACTTTTTATTCTGTCACAAAAAGACCACATTTGAATCTCAGTTAAAAATCAAACAGGTGCAAGATAGATGTGAAGATGGGTAAGTGAGGAGATCTCCACGTTTATCAAATCAATTTATTAGAGCCCTTATCAATGCCCACTACAATCTCAGTCCTCTGACTTAGTTATATAAACATCAATAAATCTGCAAGGCCTCCTTCGCTACAATATAAAAGATGATGGCTCCATTTACGGTCGCCACATAGATGAAACTACTTTAGTGATACTATTGACGCAAAAACTCTTTTATGTGACTAAAATGCTTACTTATTAGCTAAATATACACGTTTGAGGAGTTCACTAGAGATGATGGGGGCTGCGAATATGAAGAATGGAGAACAGAAATAATATTAAGGCAGAAGGAGTGTTATGCTGAGAAATATAGTTCACAGAAATGTATCAAGTATTTCTTTTATACATAACATGCAGTAAGAAGACCTAAAGGTGTACATATTATACCATAAAAATTTGCAGTATTAATTATATTAATTAACGCAAAAATTGCGTTTTATGCCACGAAATTCGCTCTCCCAATATTTTACTCTGGACTAAGTGATTTGGAATATAATAATACTGCAACAGGGCATCAAATAATTATCTCTTCAACTATACGCTATTTTAGAATATTTATGCGATATTAGCGCTTGTTTCATTAAATTTATAAGGTGTTTACTGGAATTTAAAAATATATTTGTTCTTCAAATAACATATTTTACAATAAATTTATTATTTGGATTATTTTTTTTATTTGGGCAGAAAAATTTGGAATCAAAGAATGTGGTAACCGGGTACTTTAAACTCAACAATTTAGTGCGCGATGATTTAGAACGGCTGAAATGCTCAGTGCAGCTTCACGATGACGCCATAATAGGTTAGTATGACTTGCGTGACCAGTTTTTACGGCTTTTCTCGTACTGACCCGTAACAGGCGTTTAAGTATACGCCAATTTGGTACTAAGATTGAAAACGTGACGTCACTTCCTGAATATGGGACATTTTCGTACATCTAGTACACTTCAATGTGAACATGGCCTTATACGGTGATTAGCACTTGAAGTTATATATGCATGTGCACGAGCATATTAATTCGCGACACGAGGAAGTGATGGGTTATAAGAGGTGTCGGGGTAGGAAAGGGATGGTTTGGAGCCAATCTTGGAATTGTGAGTAGCTGCAGAGTGGAAGGGCTAATGGGAAATGACGTCGGAAGAGATACCACTCTCGAATATGGACCCATTGATTGGAAAGCGCTGCTACCAAACTACCGGGGAAAAATTACACCATTTTAAAAATAAAATAAATGGAATGAGGAGGAAACATGCCCGACGGCATTTGAAATTGGATTTGAATGATTTTTAAAATTCCCTGCGATGTTTTCCAATTTACAGTTCCCTCGATACATTTGGTCAAACATTCCCAATGAAAATTCCTTTCAATCGGGTGGAGGGTGCCTTTGATGCTAAAAGTTTTCAATCGCAAAGGGTTTTGAACTCAATGTGAAATGCTGTACCGGTTGTGAGAAGACACTATTGGGTCCTTTTAGAGAACCAATTTCAAGCGGTAACAGTTATCGTCTGCCTAAACGTATGCAGGCTTTCGAGGCACACGTCAACTGTGTAGATGGCAAGGAATCAACAAAGTCGACGTATAACCCCTACTTATAAATATTTTCGCAATTTCAGATACCACTTGGTGTGGTGGCTAGAGTACTGGCTAACCATACGGGCGGCCAGGGTTCAAATCCCTGCAGAGAAGGATGTTTTTCAGAGGAAACCCGATCTCTACTTGAGTGTCTTGTGGAGGACACTTCAAGTACAGTACTCCATCTGTAGGATGAGACGTTAAACCGTGGTCCCTTTGGCGCCTTTCGTTAAAAGCAGGCTAATGCCGACGCCGGGTTTCTATCCACCCTTCTTCCCTTACCTATGCCCCCTATGGCGCAAATGACCTTAGCTGTCGGTCGCCTCCCCAAATATCCAATCCATTCCAATCAGATACTACATTGGAAATTGGAAGCAATTAGCGTGAGAAATCAGCAGAAAAAGAGACATCTGAAATAAAAATTTAAACCACATGTTCTTTCTTTGAATTGACAGATGCCTCTGATTTTGGGCGCTTTCATGTTAACTTAAGATTTTTCTGAAAAATTATTTGCGTTGCCATAATTCCGTAACTATGGAGTTGCGACTCTTATGTTCACCCTGCTAAAAAATTCCTTAGAAACTGTTCTGTAGAACGTAAGGAATTCTACAGAAATTGACTCTTTTTCTTCAGAACTAGTTCGTTTTTCTAAGGATTTGTACGGAACATGAGTGCCATACTCTGCAGAACACATGTTCTGTAGAGTTATTTTCTGCATAGCAAAATAACTCCTTACAAGCTGTTCTGTAGAACTTCAGCAAATGAGGAAATAGGTGAGGTTTACGTCGACCCAGTTCCTTTTCTAAGGACCTATATGGATAGTCGTAGAGAATTCCACAGTACGTCATAAGGAATTCTCCATAACGTCCTAAGGTATTCTGCAGAACATCCTAAGGTATTCTGCAGAACGTTGTAGGGAATTCAGTAAAATGGCGTTTCAATACTTGAAGGAATATCAACAGAACTTTTTCAGGAATTCTGTAGAAGTATTTATAAGGATACTATACAGAATTTTTTAGTAGGGTAGGGACCAAAAATGCTTGCAATCACCCCCTCACTTCTTTCCAGAGTTACCTAGGTTTCTCCGGTAACATCCTGTATTTGCAGGATACACTTCGATGAAATTGTCATACTTAATCGCTGGGGGCCCTGGGGTGGGCTGCAGGAGGGGGGGATAGGGAATCCCCGCCCCCCCCCCCCCATCCATGGTTGTGAGGTACAAGGAATGGGGGGCGGAGGAGTGTGAAAGGAATGGCGTTGGGGGCGGGGGAGTGGTGGGAAAAGAGAACTGCGGTGTGAGCAGGCGCCTGTATTCAACTGTCAAATTGAGTCGCGTCGGGTGAGACATGAGTTCCAAGCCGTAATTCAGTTATGAGCATCAAAAAGACAAGAGGGACCTCTCGGCTCTCTCCACACAGTCGCCAGTTTTTTTATTTTGACTTGAAATGTAAGCAAAAACGGCGGAAATCGATGAAAATCCGACGACGCGTCGTTTTCTGAGAGATGGATACCATTTCAATTAATACTTAGGCGTTAGCGCGGTTAAAGTAAATTTGGTCTGGTTAGATGGAATATTCGACTGCAATGCCATATTTGTCGCTGCGACTGCGCGCGCGAAACTGGAAGAAGAAGCTCTGGTGATGGACGACAATTTTGGATGCGGACGAAAATATCCGCGCTGAACGCCTCGGGGGTCCTATGTTTTTTTTCCCTCAATTTTGCGGTCAAAGGGAATATTGTGAACAGATACATAAAAGGGAGCCTTAAATCTATTTAAACTCGCAAGTGGTTAACGTCCATTAAAAAAAGATCAAATTTAAAGTAAGATTTCGAATGTAGGCCCATACCCCCTGAAAATCTCGGAGGCGACAGTACCGTAAAATTAAGAAAAGACGGACAGCGACCGTAAAATTAAGAAAAAATAAAGGAATTGAAAAAAATACCTGGAGAAACTTTGTTGTGGCAAATTATTGCATAGCAGAATTCTAGAGGTTTAAGATACAGTGGATGGAGATGAAAATTAATGCTCTATATGAAGATCAGAGTTTCAGGCTATAGTGTAGAACTTGAGGATAATGACTCCAGAAATCGATTAAATTCCTTCAGAGTTCCGTAAATTTGGAGTGAGGGCCAAGGATAAGTTGTACAGCTTAATCAGTTACATTTTCAGATCTTTTTCCATTGGCCTCCAAAAAGAATGTAATCATCCCTATTCCAAAAGGAACAGAGCCAATATCACAGAATATTTTGGAAAATTAGTCTTGCAGGCATACAAGTTCTAACCTGAATCATTAATGGAAGGATCAAACAGAAAAAGGAAGAGGTCCTGGATGAAGACCAATTGTATTTCAGAAAATGTAACGGAGTGAGAGGGTCTAATCACACAGAACAGGTTGAAAAAGAATCGGCCTACATATATTTCCTTCAACAACCTTGGGAAAACATTTGACAATTGGAACAATGATGGCTACACTGCGGAGTATTGGAAAGTCATTTAACATGAAAGAGACAACAAAATGCAGGCTGTATGAGGAGCAGCTGACAGTGGTTAAATGTGGTGATAATGAGGACAAAGCAGAAGTGATATTGGCTGTTTGTAAAGGATGTTCCTTATCTTTCATGATTTTCAATTTTTACTTTCAAAAAGCAATCAATTATATCAAGGAATAATATAGAACAAAAATACTAGTGTATAGAGAGAAAAATTAGCATTTTATGCTTTAAGATGACATAACAGTTCTGGCAGAGAAGAAATAGGAAATGGCGAGAATGGAGGCCTGCATAGACAAAACTACGAAGGAATTCAACTTGAATTTATTGATAACTGGACCAAAGTTATAGTTTATGGAAGAAAAAATCAAAGATATGGACTCAACATCAAAATTGGCAGCAAGTTTTTAAGTAAGTGGAAGTATTTTGCTATCTGGGAAGCAGGGATACCAGCGATGAAGTAGGCAAGAATGATATCATGAGCAGAATAGCCCAAGCAAAACAGGTATTCAGCCAGAATAGGTGACTGCTATTTACACAATCTTGGAGTTCAGAATGGACTTCACTGAAACATATGTGTGGAGCATATGCTTTAACGCGGCAAAGGAACCTGGACAATAACAATAGCTAGAGACATAAGAAGTAACGGAGATGCGATGCAGTCGAAGAACAACGAGTATTTAATGGGCAGAGAGAATTACCGACGAAGACACCCTCGGAGAGTTGAAAACTAAAGAAGGATAATGAATACTCTGAGAATAAGAAGAGCGTTGGACATATCTTCCGACTAAATAGCCTATTAACAACAATAATTGAAGGAGAAATAGACGAAAAAATAACAGAGGAAGACCAAGAATGGACTACAACAGGCCAATAATGAAGAACGTCAAAGAGAGAAATGGTGAAAGATTGAAGCAGTTGGCAATGATGAGAGGGGAGCAAATAGCTGCTGCGAACCGGCCATCGGATTGATGAACATTGATGATGATGACCGAGATTTCTTTGGAATTTTTTGCGCCCTACTTGTCTTCAAGACGCCCTAAAAGCAAACAGTCTGTCGAAAAGGAAGAGAACTTCCTTGAAAACCTCCGCAGCGTCATGCTTTGAGAGATGAAGAGAAAGACGAAAGTATTTTTAGTTTTCTTCTCCTGTCGTTGATGGTTTCCGGCGATACTTTGTGAAATTTGCTAAACATTTTGAGAGAATAGGGTACACTTTGTTTTTCCATAATAAATTTAATGACTTGCGACCATGGTTTCGACGATTAACGCCATCATCAGGTGAAGATACATTTTGGTGCAACAACTTATATACTAGAGAGAGTGGTCAGGTACCTTAACTATTTCTTCATGGAGAAATTTTTATCTGGCCAATGATACGTACTATATTATGGGCCTGTATTCTCCCGGATACGGAAAACGATTCGTGGATGTTTTCTTGGAAAATCGTTGTTCTCTTGACCCCTTACCCGAGTTCATATCTTCCTCTTCCTCCGGGGACGGGAATATATTCTGATGCCTCGGGGGTTTGGAGGGGGAAGTTCGTGGGGTGGGGTCGGAGAAGGGTAGGTAGAAGGAGGGGGTGGATTGGTCGGAGGCGGTCTTTGTGAGACGAAGGAAGCCGACTCCAAGCGTGCCTTGGTCCTTCTCGCCCAGTCCTGTATCCGCGGGGGCAGCCATCATGCGACAGGCACCTTCATATCTTTCCACGCATTCATGAGCGGGAGTCGGGCGCGGCGCCTCACATATAAATTGCTCATTTGTCCACCGGAGGCGTGGTCGTCGGGAGTCATTCCGTTGGCTACCGCCTGGCGCCGCCACCCGTCATCCTGCAACATCCCCTCTCCCCCTTCTGTATAATTGTTAGAGTCCACCCAGGGGAGGGAGGGGGTTGGAAGGGGGAGAGGGAGGAAAGCCATTCATTTTGAAATACCCTCAGGGGAAGGAGATGAGAAGGGTAACTAACGGTCTGGGGAGGAATGGACCAAAATGAGATGGTAGAGTGGGGAGAGACCTCGGGGATATGTATTTTCGATTTCGACGCTCACTCGTCGCGATTTCCTCGTGGCGCTCGGAGGGAAGCAATTAATAAAATGTCACAACGAACTCTCGTCGATCGATAGAATCAGCTGATAGTGGTCAGCTGACCCTTGGATCGTTTCCATGACGAATGCTGTGAAAATTTCCGCACGCTTGCATTTATTACCGGCAAAGCCAAGCATACTTTTAACGGAGTATGAGAGCCTAAGGCGCTCATTTCTACCGCTTCATATAAAGTTATGTACATTTTTGTTCACTTTCCAAGTGGAATTTGGTCAAAAAACGCGAATTCATTCTGTAAGTAAATGATTGTGCACTTATGGTAAATGTTATCATCCCTTCGACTAACTCCCCTTTTTATCTAGAAAAAATTTGGAAGTGCTTCTCTGTACTCGAGCTTGGATGTCGTGTTGATTATCATCTGAATTATCAGCCCTCAAGATTTCCTTTGCAAATCCATCTCCTCTAGAAATGGAATCATATTTCTTCTCTATATCGAGCAGTACAGGCTTTTTTTTCAAAGTCCACGACAGCGATAACGTATTTCTTGCTCCTCTGCATTTGTTCAAAAGCAGAGGGGACTCGGAAACTGGTGAAGCAACTTTCTTTTTCTTTTAAATGAAACCATGCAATTTTTTTTACTATTGTCTAGTATTCTCCTAGCTTGTTTAATTAGCATAATTATTTGACAATTATTTGACAATGGGTCAGAAGCGAACATATAGTTTCACAACTTTTAGAGGGATAAAGATGGGAGCCCATTGAGACTCGGAGGCTCTACGCTAGGCTAGGTTGCTTGAGAAATTCAAAACAGATGTATTTCAGAGCGATACAGAGAATATTATCATGACGCATTATTACAACTCTAGGTCTGAGAGAAGTGATAAAATGAGAGAGATACATTGCCGAACAGATAGGTACAAAAACTTGTTTTTTCCGTGCACATTACGTGAACAAAGTAGAAACTGAGCTACAATAAATACACGTCACCATTTAGCCTCACAAAACCTTATCCCTTATATATTTACAGGGCTGGTGTCCTAACATCCCATGGCACACGCTCATGCAGTGGCTCGCAGGGTAGTATTTAGATGCAGAAGAGACGCACAATGGATACATGGCCTCTCAGAAGTCTGATGTTGTGCTATGGTTTCCGTCCATACTTTTCAGTCGGTCTCTTCCCACCATCCACTCTTACCTTGCTGGAAACATCTTTGTTGGAACATTGACTGACAGTCGGTAAGTCATGTCGTTGCGACGGGAGTTGAGGCGCGGCCCTTGCACCCGACCCTACAGGGCCATTCATCCGCGCCATCACCTTCCTCCTTCCTTGCACGATTTGAAATGGAAAAATGGTAATTCATCCAGGTCGAGATTATTATCCACCCATGTATTTTCCATTCTCTTGCGATGTTCAAATACCTTCAATTTCATGACCAAATCAAATATTTTACATAATTACGCTGGTCGCTTAGTTTTCTCTGACTCATGTCGTGGGATGGGAAGTTGGTCTATAATTTTCCAGAACCTTATCAATAGTGGTTCAATAAATGGAAACTGGAAATATCAGCTATCATCAAATCATGTTCCGTTTCTTCGTTGGGCCTGAGAAAACGAATCAAAATGGTTTTATTTAACCCTTAATGCCAAATGCTCTCGATTTAATCCTTTTTTGATCAACCGAACAACAGATGATGCCTTATTATTGTTTATTTAGTCCCCTGTACGCAAAATCATGGTTTGCTTGAATTTGCGGCACTGAAGGTGGACCCGACTCATCTTTACAATGCCATATCTTTCGACTTTACTTACAGTTCTGCGGAGTTAAATAAAAAAATGACAATTTTTATTTTTCCAAAAGTGGTTGTAAAATATTTACGGTGATCTTTCATTATGCATGAGATTTAGAAATTGCTTGCTTTTCATTCCATACCTCATGAATTCAAAACCCCATTTTGGGATCAAAATTGGATGAGGACGAAAATGATAGTAGTGGAACGATTTTGTTTCAATTTCAGTGGAGTGGGTGGAGGGTGGGTGGGAGGGGCGGAGAAGGGGTGAGGGTGAAATGGTGGAGGTTAAGGGGTGGTGGGGAAGGGGTATGAGGGGTTGGTAGCGATGGGGGAAGGGGGTTGGTTGAATCACACGAGCGGAGGAGAACTCGCGGGCGTTGGCAAGAGAACTTTTTTCCTGCGCTCGTGGAATGAATATTAATTATAAATTTATCAACAATGTAAACTGTATGGAAACATTTAGTTTCAGATTCTGAAGTAAATGAGATCCGTTATTTAAAAAAACGAATGTTTACCCGAGTGTTTTGCCTTTAAAACATCATTATGGCAAATATATTTTTTTAATAAACATTTAAATATTCATGTGCTGAAATTTCTGGTTATCATTGGGAGATTGCTGAAGTACCAAAAAATTTAATTGGTTTTTGTGAAAGCTCGGAGAGCAAAGGAAAAGTGAAGTGAGTCGGAGAGGAAAATCAGAAGTCGTTGAAGAGCCGTTTCGTAGCTCTGAAGCTGAAGAGAAGATTCATCCCTTCACTCAGGGGTGAGGGAGGTTGGAAACAAGAAATGGTTCACAAAGTCGAAAATAATTTCATTCTTACTTCCTTAGCAAACAAGCCACACAAACGGAAAGGACTATGAAGAGCCTTATGGTAAAGAACAACATTACTTATTTACATATTCTAGTGAAGTCCATAAATTACTTAGGCATACAACAGTGTGTATCTGAAAATTCAAAAGCATATTCAGAGTATTTTTCCGGGACATGTAGAGTTTTGACCGGCAGAACTAGTCACAATACTCCTCAAAACGCATTTTCCAATGCCGAGTGCGAATGCGAGAAAATGATTCTTTCCTGTAATTTATTGCGCAAAGAGGCAAATCCTGAGTAGTTAGACATAGTGCGAGCATTTATCTCCAGTCAGTAGACTATGGTAGCCAAGGGCGTTGTCAATGGCACCGAAATGTGTAACCATTGCCAAGGCAGCAGCCCCTCCCATCCACCGGTTCTTTTCTGTGCTCCATTCCACTGTCTGCTTGCGCCTCACACGTCCACTGAACAAAGCGAAAGGGAACAGAAAAGGAGTTTTTGCTCCATCTTCTTTTCAAACTTCTTGCAGAAAAAGTGAATGTCGGCGCTACTGTTCGACGCTTCCTCTCTCCCTCCCCTCCATCTGTTACTCCACCCTCTTCCCCCTTCTCTGCGGGCAGTCGGCCGAGGATTGCACATGGATATCATACTCACTCATACTCGATCTCTTCCTAACCGTATTTATGCGACTGAGACATAGGATAGTACTTTTTAATCCACAGCTATTTTACTTGGCCATTATATTCTCGAACGGGAAACCTAAAACTTGTGACAGCGAAGTTTTTCCGGTATCTCTTCCGCCTTCTTCCATTTCCGTCAACTTCTGTTACGGTGATATCACAGCTATCTCCTTTAGACCTGCCGAACTGTCGACCTTCAAACCTGAAAATGTAGCTGCGAGGAAGGGATCCCGAAAAATCTTTACAGACCTCTCAACGACTCTGCGGAAGCTTCCTCGACCATAAAGAAAATTTTTACCAAAAAGTGCATTTTCAAAAAAATCTTTCAATGCAAAACTTTGGTACGCAGGTTAATAATTAGTTTTGTGTAGCACTTAGAGTGGAATCAGAACTCAATATTATGAGAGAAAGGGAGGATTGAGTTGAGTCATCAGGCGATACGCTGCACGTTGTGCCGAATATAATATGATGTATGAAATTAGGCAAAGAATGATCCTTAGTTCTGATGATCTTTTCCCGGATGTATTTCGCGAGAGTTAGATGCGAGAAAACGGTTCCTCGGCCCATCCTGATAGCATCTTCAGGTCATAGGTGTCGTTGAGTGTTTTTTGCCTGGGCTATTGTTGTCGCGTCGCGAAGCGTTTCACAAGAGCGTGAAGCGTATCTCGAAGAAATAAACAGGGCAAAAAACGCATCACGAAACCATAGATCCGAAGATTCATAGAAGAAGGCCAGAGGAACTCTTGCCTCACAGCCAACTCACATGGCAGGAATCCTGAAAAATGCAAGGATTCCAGGGTCACGGAAAACTACGAACGAGTAGGATCATCAATGCTTTTACATTCTCAAAAGAATATAAACTGACTGCAATTTAATTCATGGAACTTTTTCTACCGATTCCTTGTAGGTAGATGCATCGCGATTCCTTACTGCCATCATGAACGAACCAATGCGAACTTCAATCTTTTACATTCTCAACATTTTATTTAACATTATTCAAACAACATTTTCCAACGATCCTTCACCATGTGTACTGATAACCCATACAACATTCACAGGTCCCGGCTATGTTTCGTATTCTCCACATCATATCCCTTATCCTTATATCCGCCGCACCGCCCCTTCCAACCTCCTGACTTTTTATTCTTCCGGAACACTTCCAGCTCCCTCTTTCGAGAGCAGTTAAACCACTCGCCCGGAATGGGGATCGTCTCTTTTTACCGCTTTCCCTCACTCCCTCTGCCTCTCTCCTGTTTCCTCCCACTCCTGTCTCCCTTCTCCCCGAAAGATAGGGGCGGGACTCCAGATAACTGAGACATGAAGAGTGCGAGGGAAGGACCCAAGCGAATCTTAAACTAAGTCCACGGAAACGAGCGATGCTAACTTGAGTGTGTGCCTGTCTGCTTCGATAAAAAGGCCGTTTTAAGGCGGGCGTACGCATACTGATTCACGCAAACCCTACGCAGACCAAATAACTTGTCCTGCCGATAATCTATCCCGATAACCTGTCCCGGTAATCGCTGGGATGGTGGTGACGGAACAAAACATGATCTCTTACCTGATTCGATGCATTCACCCTCACCTAATTTCACCGCATTATCGCACAATGAAATATAATTTGTAATTTTTCACACAGTTATATGCCACCAATCTCGATGTCGACATATTTATGCCTTTATCAAGGTCATAATCATAAGTTTGTCGACAACTGGGTCGGTATGATAAAACCTAGAGGAAATTTAAAAGCGTGTTATTTATGTGTTATCATTACTTCGCTTCTACAAAGTACCACCTTATGCGTAAAGATTTTTTTAAAAACGTGTTTTTTACTCAGCATGATACCCTGAAATTTGTTAGGAACAATTGTAGTATTATAAAACTTAGGTTTTCGCTATCAGGAGAAAATCTGTACACATGACATCGAATTATTTCGAAATATATTTCAGGTGGCAAAAGGCTGCGCGAAAAATAACATTATATAGCCAAAAAACCAAAACAGTAACACGCAATTTTTTTCGATTTTATCTCTACGTCTTACTATTATCTACGTACAACGATGCGAAGTTTCACGAAAATCTGTACATAAACGGAAATCATTCTAACCACCTTAAGGTAGTGCGAGCGATATAGTTCCCTAATCATAATGGAGACCATATTCGATATATACGTTTTAATTTCACCAACTGTGAGACGCACAAATTAAATATTGCATTACTAATGGTGCAATAAAATAGTTTTACATAACGGAAATTGTAAGTAATCAAATGTGAATATCTAAATATGTCTTTAACTTGACTCATTTTCTTCACGTGGTTCGTGGGAATCTACAAGAAAATGGAAGGTTATTTTGTGATCCTGAAGAACTTACTGCGGTGACAATATGATTAATTTTCAAAAATAGTTGAAAAAACATACAAAATACACACTGTTGATTTTTTGACGAGATCTAAGTGTTAGGAATGACTCATTTTTAATATACGGTCTCTCTAGAGTTCACATACGTACCATTTCCCATATAAAAGGGCTGGTATTTTTTGGCAAATATCTCAGAAACTAATGCGGTAAAGGGTTAAATGTTTTATGCCAATGAATATATTTTTCTTTAAAGGGAGACCAAATTCATTGATTTCTAGGTCAAATGATATTTCGCTCTAACTACCTTAACACGTCTCTTGAGTGAAAGAGTACTCGAAGGGAAGCAACCTTGGCTCGCCTTGCTGCCATCCCTTCGAACCCACGATCCTCTCAAAAGGTTCGCATCTCTCAAATCGGAAGCAGAAACAGTGCTCCAACTCATCCTTTTTCTACACGCTATTTGCTCATTCTATTGAATGGCGCGCGCTGTGTCTTTGCCTCGTCGAAAATGGAACCTTAGAGGATGAACAGAAAAGGCTACATCCAAGCCGAAAGCAAGTAACTCGAAGAAGAAGCAAATTTTTTTCTTCGCTCTCAAAGGAAACCCTCCAAAGTCGTCTGACATATGAATGCCAATTGGTTCATCGCGGCCAATTGGTGCATTGTAGTCGCGGCCCCACCTTGGAATGATTTTCGTGAGCGCCAAACGACCTCATTCATTCAGCGCGACCCTTATTGTGGTGGCGCGAAAAGGGGACTGATCTAATAATATCAAACGGTGCCAGTAATCCATTGACTTGAGTAAATGTGGAGCGAATGTTTTTACAGGCTCCTGGGAGAAAATTGGACTAGGATTGCGATGTAGTAACCCATGAAGGTAAACGAGTTTAAAAAACTTGAGGTGCTTCTATTTTCTTTCTTCCGTAACGATACTGGTAGCATGCAAATAACTGGCCGTGATGCTCTGACGGCCAAAACGGAAGGAAATGAAGGGAGTGAAATGTATGGGTTCATTTCGACGCGTAACTTTCTTATACTTTGATACTTCACCCAATCTAGGGAACCACATCCTACTTGCTTGATAAATGGAATTATAACAAGAACTTTTTTTTCCAACTTCCGACTGTTTCTTGCATCCGCATTATAAATTCCGCCAAAGTTCCTGGCGCAGACCTGCGTGGCAAGGAGGGGAGGAAGAAGTTGAGGAATTAAAGTGAAAGGACAGGTGGAGGGAGGCAAAGAGAGAGAGAGCAAGAGCGAGGCTTGGGAACCAAACAATTTCTTGAAATAAGTTACGAAAAAAGGCTATTAAAATTATTGCAAAACATTTTAAAATCTCTCATCACCATCGACAATACAAGGGAACCTTATCTTGAGGTCTCAGAGTAAGACGAATCGAAACGGGATGGGATGAACAGTTAGTTGTGGGTCACATTCATTTCCGAACCGCTTGTCTTCCTATTCTTCCTCCCTTCCTCCTAGGTTTATGCTTCTTTCCTTCAGTGCCTCATTTCCCACTCGTCCCACATCCAGGTCATCCCTTCCTTGATCGTCCCACCCTTCTTTTTCCCTTTTCAAGAATCTCTCTTCCCTCGTGACGTTCACAATCCTCTGCGTATCCATTCCACCGTAGTTTTCATTCAATTCGTACTTCCTCCTGTGAATCCAATCGTTAATGTTCTCCACACCTCAGTCTCTTCTAATCACCTTACTACTTCCTCTCCGTCAAGTAGCGTTTTACATGCCGTCCTCCGCAAAGTTTTCATCCCCGTTGATTCTAATAGTCCTTTACTTTTTGAGGTTTCTGGTTTTGTCTCAACTACATACATTATGTATTAATTCCATTTTATTGTTATTATCGTTTCATGTGTATTTTATGCATGATTATTTTTGTTGGTGTTACATTGGCTTAATCTATCTGTAGGTTTTCGCAGGTTTTTCACACTCCCCTTCACATGCAGGTGCTTTCCTGCAGTGGGTTTTTAGTCAAGGATATCACCTCCTTACTTCCTCACATTTTCACCACAAATGTATACACAAATTCCTTCTTCACAAATATTTCACGTATTTTCTGACGTTGGGTTGGATGGAAGATGTGACTGCCTTAGTCTCAGACTCCTTATAAACTAAATCTAGTATCGATGGTAATAAATCCGGCCGTAGTTGGTCGACGATGCCATCGTGGACAACGGCCGTGTCGGGATTCCTATAATATAATAAAGACTCCTTATAATTATTGTAATATTAAAATTGGTCTAACTACCACCTTGTAAATCCTGCTTGGATAAACAACTTTTGTCGGTAGTTATTGTAAAGGCTCCACAATGAAAAACCTTTCTCCCCCATGTCGCAGGACTCCTAAAGTTCAGTAACCCATGTCCCGAAATCGTCCCCAGAGCAGCGCTCGGAACTTTTGCCAGAGCTATACACTCACAAAACCACGTACACCCACCGAGCTCCCATTCACCTCGCCGAAATAGAACTGCCTCCTCGTCGTCGTCGCGCCGAATATATTGAACAATTAAAGAACTCTAAACTAGCGAATAAGGATCCGAGGGAAAAGAAGTGAAAGGAGGATGACGGCCAACACCCTCCCTCCCTCCTTCCCCCCTTTCCCTCCGGAGAGAAGGGACGAGGCAAGAGGACGAATAAAGGAACAAAAGACGACCGCGGACCGACGCAGACTTTCCCCGGAAACTCCCTTAGAAAGGAGGAGGGTTAACGATATGGGAGGGGGTGAGTCCCTACCAGACACGAGAGAGCGAAAACTTAATTATGCAAAGTTTATTCGCGCGAAATACATTTTTACTCCTCTTATTTTCTCCCTCAGCGCTAATGAGTGGTGGTATCGGGAGGATGGCAGGGGGTGACTCGGAAACTTTTACGAAAGTCGCTGAACAGTTTACTCTCTTTGGTTGTGTGAAGATAGCACGCAAAATAAGTATCTGTGTTTTAATAGACGGAGGAGAGTGTTGCATGCTATGATATTCACAGCTTTGGTACACCCGTTCTTTTCTAGTAGTTTTAGGAGTACCTGCTTTAGGAGTTCTTAAATTGCAGGAAAATAGCTGGCTTCGAATGTTGACGGTCTCACACGATGGAAGGTCGACATTATAATAACACGACCTTTGTTACCTTCAGAATTCACTACGGAAAATACTGCCGGTTTCGGCTGTTAGGCCATCATTAGGTACAGTGCAGTTTTTTTGTTTGAGCAAGTATATAAATGTCTGACATGAAAAGGTGGTCATAAAATGTAGGATGTGGTGAGGGAATGGGTGGAATTACAAATGGCTACACAAAGATAACTTTACAAATTTGAGACCACTGAATGAAATATTCCATCGAACTATCCTAAAAAATACTTAAAGAAAAGGTTTGTATTATTCACTTGGCTGTTACTATAAGTTTTGATCACTATTTCTTCAAGCGTGGTTATCCAAGCCATTGCCAATATTCAAAGGATGAACGCGAGGAGGAGGTTACACTTCCCACCGAGACAATCAAATCCCACAGGTCACACTTTTCCCATCGACCAGTTCTACGCAGATTTTAGCATTTTTAGTCGACTTTAATAAACTTTTCAGAAAAAAATTCGCATGCCGTGAAAAAGTTTTTCATGCATTTATAGTTATAAATTGAACTTCCACGCGTCGTATCAATTGTAAATAAGCTATCAACATTCAGTCATTTTCTGGTCAATCGATTGGGAAAAAAGACTTCCGAATCATTCCAGATACAAATAAAAAAGCGAAATTGAGCATAATGAACAAATTACTTAGTATCTTACCAATAGAATTAAAAAATTGCTATTTTAAACTTATGAAACAAATATAAAAGCCAAGTTAACAATAGTATTTATTGTATGCACTTGTATTTTACCTGTACGTTAATTTATAGCACTCTCATTTGTTCTTTGACGGTTCTTCTCTCCTTATCTTCTAAACCTCTTTTATCTAACTATTAAATTTTTAATTATTAAAATTTTATTTAAATTAACTAAATTTACTAAATTAAATAATTATTAAACTAAAGTTTATCTTATAAACCTCCGGTTGATTCGTCCTTGGTGTCATACACTCCGGGGATCACTAGTATTAACCGCTTCGGATCATCGTGAGCCTCATTTCCATTCCCATCAATCCGCCTCGGCCTCCTCCGCCACCCTCTGGTGCCTCATTAGTTTTCTCAACAGGCTCTTCCCTCCCCCTCTCCAAATGGTGTTCATCTTCAGCCTCTACGGCGATTTTATTTACACAGTCCTTTAGGGAATAAACTTTTTTGGCCCCTCATACTGTGCTCTCTGCAGCGAACATCCTAAAGCTTCCTTCTAGAGAACTTTAAACATCGGAGAAGAGAACGACAGGAACCAAATCGTTAAAATACAAGATCTACTTAGTAAATGCCGTGCTTAACATAACATGACACCATAACGTTAATGCGTTACGACCAAGGTTTAGGAAACTAAGTGTTATGCAAATCTCAGGGATGATAAAACACCAGATCCCAGGTGTGGGTGCATTCAAATCAATGTATGAAATTTCATAAGTGCGTTTTTTTTTTCATGAATCATGAATATCAAATATTTCTCCCAGGATACGCCTGGTCTACCTATTATTTACCTAAATGTTACTTAATTTTGCCATTCATTTGGGTTATATCGCATAGCTATTCATTTCACGTCCTCGGGGTTATATTTTCAGGTATCTGTAGACGGGGCCATGTCGTTGATTGCAGTCAAGGTCGTCCCATATCGATTGTTTTCTCCATTAAATACAGGTCTTTGCAGCGTAAACAAGTTCACCATTTATGTGCTCATTATGGTTTGGTATTCATACGCCTTTATGGCTGTTATACGTTTATGGTTATTTGGAAGTTCACATGTGTTCGAAATGACGACTTGCGCCGCACGTGGCGTATAGCAGTAAATGCTCTGTAAGCGCATAAAAGACGGCTGTGTAGTGGAAATTGTTGCAAAGACCCAAAAATCGATAGAGCTACGTATGTATCGAATCGAACGATCCTGGGTTGGCGTCAGTTTTTGATAATTTTTTGGTGTGAAAATAATAGCTATTGCAGACGTATTCTGGCTGGCAAGTACGTATTAGGCCCCGGAAAAGTAGGTCGTGGATCGCGGATGTCCAGACAGAGATGGTACAAAGTGATAAAATAACCAACGCAGGGTCGGGAAAGCGCTGAAATTTGTCGCTGGAAATATTCCAAATCACATTTCTCAGCGGTTTCTCGGATGGGTGGCTGAAGGTCGGAGTGATTCGTGGAGGGGCTTCCTGAATAAGAGGGACAGCTAGTGCGGATGCGACGGCGCCCGCGACACTACAGCTTCATCCCCTTGGCTTCGTCTGGCGTCGCGTGCGGAGCGACTTCCGTCGGATTTTTTTTACTGCGAGTATAGTCAAGTTTACGGTTTAATTATAAAGGAACGAATCTTTTAATTGAAAAATGTGTTACCCCAGAGATATTCTTGTTTGATTTTGCATTTAAGTATATGACACAAGTTTTTAAATAGTTCTATAGTTTTTTTCATGCATGGTTATACTGAAAATTGACCCGGTATTTGCCTTATTATCTAGGAACTGCCAAATTGGAAATTTTATATCTTAACATAAATAGATGTCATGATAATGACGTAAATATTATTATAAAATTACTCGTACATATATTAGAGAAGTAATATCAAAGTTACAAACTTTTTCAAGAACATAGTTCTCTGGTATTTTTCAATGAAAACGTATGCTCAGCCCAGAAAAGAGGTACAACAAAAAACTTGGGCTTTTTTTTAAGTTTTATTCGTAATAGTTGGAAGCCGTAACCTCTGCAAATGTACAATGTGTTGCCATTTTTATAGAGAGTAACACTGATACTCCGTATACTCTCACACCGTACAGGAGTTCGGAAAATGACATTATCTGAATTATCACATTTTTTCAATTCGCTTCATCCGTATCGTGCAGTAAAAGGTTGCATAATCACTTATTCATTGCTATTCAGCAATAGTATACGATTTTATCCTGTACCGCGATCGCCACAACGTGAAGGCAGCAACGTCACCCGCGCTATCTTCACCACTGAGAGATGATTGCGGAGGGTCGCTAGTCGCCCATTCCAGCGTATACACCACCCCCGTATGAATATTACCCTTCATAAATCTGAATTCCGAACACTGCATTCAAAAATCTTCAAAGGAACCTGAGGTTTCTCTTTGTACCGCTATTCAGGGCTGAGAAAACGTTTTCTTAGAAAAATGCTAAGACTTTTTGGGTGATTGAAAATAATATGTAGCTTCGGTACAGCATTACTTAACCTGTGTGCCATTAGTTTATTAAATTTCATCTCCTCAAAGCATATTCTTGTTCAGTTATTCGCTAAGCAAGTTAGCAGTTCCTCGATAAGAGGCCAAAAACCGGGTAATTTTTTAGTAATACCAAATAGGAAAAATATTATAGAATTAAAAAATAGTCATACAACCTAACGCGTAATTGAACAGGAGAAGTAATTCATTTTGCAATTAGCCGATATGTTCATTTGTAATCGAAGCACTAAATCGAGTATCGATAGTAATAAATCCGACAGTAGTTGGTCGACGATGCCACCGCGGACAGCGGCCGTGTCGGGGTTTCCAGCGGCCGAAGACCATCTTCGCAATTAAACTTGTTTTCTTTGTGCGCCGCACTTGAGGGGACTCCGTCAATTTCCCCTCGGGGCGAATGCACAGCGGCTGTCATGTAGGAGCATCGTGTCGTCCCAATGTCACTCTACCTCGTATTCTTTGGAGCTTTGCCAACGCCTCGAATAGCCAGCAAGTAGGTCATAACTCACGTCACGCATTCTTAGACACATATCTACATAATACTCTGAGAGCTACCTCAAAAGTGTATATTAGGAAGCGAACAGTCACCAATATGCATTACACAACTACAATACTTAAGTTTAAGCAACTAAAACCAAATATGCATACATACGTAGATACCGATCACGCCGTTCCCTTCCGGGATAGGCACAATCACTAAGTTTCACTCATTAATACATATTTGCACACCTAACTCTGCTTCAACGATTTCCTCCATACTGTCCTATCCTTGCAAACCTCTTTTGTCTCATTGACCCCCATACACTGCGTTATACACGCCCTCCTGTTTTTAAGACTCCTAATATTCCTCCTCCTAAGAATTTCCTCAACCACATTCAACCACAACTTTCTCGGCCTACCTCTCCCTCTCGCACCATTCAGTTCACTCTAATTTACATAAATAGGGTCTCCGCAAGTATTTCTATGGTAAGGCCGCCATCACTCCACTTACTGTAAATTTAATGCCGTAGAACACACAAGGAAATCTGCGAATGTGGCACAAGTCAACATTTCAAATAGCAACGCACTGCCAAATCAACAAAAACGTTGAACAGTTAATGCTACGGAAATGAATAATTCACAAGAACAAGCACATAAACGACATAAATGGCGGACGCGTTGCAAAGACCTGTATCGGAGGAGGAATACAATCCATATTGATCGACCTTTAGCCCCGTTGTCTCAGTCGTGACAATGTGGCATTTGCCTAACATTGTGAATGAAAAGGTA
This sequence comes from Ceriagrion tenellum, assembly GCA_963169105.1. NCBI lineage: Eukaryota > Metazoa > Arthropoda > Insecta > Odonata > Coenagrionidae > Ceriagrion > Ceriagrion tenellum. The sequence continues at coordinate 140,808,922 of OY720640.1, read as the reverse complement.
ACTTAGTTATTTGACATAAAACTTAGTTTAAGATGACCTGGGTTTGGTGATGACTTGCCAAGTTTTAAGAATTAGAATTTTAAGAAAAAGAACATGACTTGCCAAGAATTAATTTCATGTAGATTAATAGATTATACGTGGAAAATAAACTTTATGTGGATTAACTAAGGGTGTCCAGCTGCTGGAAATTTGAAAATTCCCTGAGATTTCCAGGTTTTCCAGATATTACTTTTATTTTTCCAGAGGAAATATTGCTTTTTCTCGTTAATTATAAGAGATTGTTCGGTATGTTTCTTGAGTGATTAAACGTAAGGCTTATTTTTTAACTTGCATATTTAGAGAAAAATGAACACAAAACTTTAGAATAGTTTGAGAGAAAATCACATCACCACCCTTTCTTAGATTTAAACATTGTCAGGCTGGTGCTCAAGGAACAAGGTTATATTACAGCCAGACTTTGCTATGGATAGCATTGATATAATCTGATCCACAACTTAACAAAACTGAAGGAATTGACTTTTTTCCTTATTTTGCTAAATGCGACAACGCAAGGGAAATTTGACTTCGCAACTTGCCGATAAAGGCACGTTCTTTACTCCACTGATTTACAGACTATGACCAATAAGAACACAATATACCTACATAGAAAACATCGTACCTACTTTCGGTGATTACAGAAATTCAAAATGCGACAACGCAAGGGAAACTTGATTTAGCAACTTGCCGAAAAAGGCACATTGCTTCCGTTGCTGTTTTATATATTGACACCACAGAAAATTCCACAGTCAATTCGATATTTCCCTGAGATTTCCCTGATATTTCCAGTGAAAATAAAATTCCCTGAGATTTCCAGGTCTTCACGGTTTTCCAGAGTACTGGACACTATGTAAGTGGTCTTTTCGTTCTCACTTTATCGAAATTGGTGGTCTACAATCTTGGACAGCCAATGTTTGAAATCGAGCAGTGGTGAACTTCGCCCGTCTGTCTGATGAAGACAGTCCCGATGCGCCATTATTGGACGCCCTCCGCCGAGTGAATGCGAGTAGCCACCAGCAGTTGAAGCCAATTATGCTCGTGAAGTTGATTGCTTGAAGCGATCGCGGACTCCACGAGCACGGTTGCGCATCCTGCGAAGGAAGGTTCGGGTGCTTCGATTGGGCATATGGCCCGCGCCTTCTCTCTGTTTAGTTTTGCTAATTTGAGCACAATGTTATCAGGTGATGACTTGATAATTTCTTTTAATACTTCCTCAGCAGTACAAAAGCAATATCACCAACTAGTCTGTTTACTGAGTAACCATAAAACAAACATCTGCCATATGGTAACCAACGCCTATAACTTCTATATCCAACACTCTCCGCTTCAAAATCCTCTCCCACCTCCCCCCCCCCCCGCGTTGAATCCCACATAATCTCCGTCATCCCGGCCCTACTCGAAGTGTATTCCGCACACGTTCCGGCCATCCTACACTCATTTGCCGTATTTCATCGCCCGAAGGGTCTGTCCTCTCGAAGGAATCGACCCTAACTTTAAGGGGTTCGGTAGGGAAGAGGGAGAGGTAGATAAGGGGTTTGTGAGGGACCTGAGAGGAGAGATCGGGAGGACACGAGGGTCCGAGGATAGAAGACCCTTGTCAGACCAGATCCGCCGGCCGTGTCGCTCGACCAGGGTCGCTGCATAATGATCCGTATGATGTTCCCATATAGACGATAGGTATGTTATAGTATAGATATATATGGTAAATATATAGTTTCGACTCCATTCGGGAAAAATTTTTTTCAACCCCAAAAAAATGGATGTTTTTCGGTGAACTCTTTAGGGAAGATAGTGCATGAATCTGGATTGTTTTAAGTGTATAAAGTTGTGAAAAAAGTGATAAAATACGATTTTGAGCAAAAATTGAAGGTAAGAGATGATTTCGGCGGCCATTTTTTGGAGTTTAATGAGATTTTCAGGAGATGGCGCAGTGATCGAGTAACCTTCACATCTTACATAGAGCACTGCAGTCATGTAGGATCGCGTATTTTCTAGAAAAAAAATCCCTCGAGCTGATTGGTGATTGTATGCATAAATGTAGCAGCCGCAGCCATGTAGGATCGTGTATTTACTAGAAAAAAAATCCCTCGAGCTGATTGTTGATTGTATGCGTAAATGTAGCAGCTGCAGCCATGTAGGATCGTGTATTTAATAGAAAAAAAATCCCTCGAGCTGATTGTTGATTGTATGCGTAAGTAAGAGATGAAATAGGTAGGTGTCCCTCTGGTGGAAACGTTGGGAAGATGAAAATATGGCGTAAAGCGCATCGGGAAAAATGGTGATTTTTGAGCTGAAATATCCAGAAAAGTACTAGTAGCGCATTAGATCAGCTGAGACGACTGTAATAGCAGTTCGCGGAATGGGGGAGAAACTACATCTCTACTGATATGCATATATATGTTAGCGTAACTGGACCATTAGTTATATGGCTGATTAAAATCTATAACTAAATGGCTTAAGTTATTTTCTCAACATAAAGTAACTTCTTTAAAGTGTGATGAACTTTTTCAAATAAAATAATTATGAGGACGTGACTGAATAAGTAAATCCTTCAAATACACGCGTTGGAATCATGCGTCCTCTGTAATTTTTACAAAGGATACAACGGAAAAGAATTTCCTGCCCACTATGGCTCTGTTGACAGCGGGAGTGTTTTAAACACTGTCCATTACTATGAAGTCGCGACACCCAAGGTGAAGTTCCCAATGCCAAGTTGCAGCTGCTGCTGGTAGCGCCTCTACACGCCACCGAGTGTAACTGACCCGCTCATAGGGTTATGCTAAGAAAATACATCGGATTTAATGAGTTATCTGTGATAGATTATTCATTTTCGTTGAGTGGAAACTGCTTCAAAACAGCAACATCATAGTACCTATATTTTGAGTTATGCTGTTGTAAATGATTTTCTTCCTCCGAGATATTTGTGTTTTCTTTCAGAAATTCTCAGTTCTGGATATGCTTATACGTGGCTCCGCAGTAACCATCTCCAGAAACTATCATCTCTTGCAAAATAGAGGTAAAAATGATGCCTCTTAATATTCTCGGAAAGACTGTCTAGCATTAGTTTTTGTTGCGACTATTAGAAGTGAGCATATACTTGCTCGCCATCGCGCGACGCCACTGAGATTCGAGCCTCAAGTTTACCACAATTGTTGTCGCGACTGAATGTCATCAAAGTGTGCTTAAAATGATACGGCGACGTGATTGGACGACAGTAGAAGAGAGAGCCAGCTCATTTCAGCGCATCTAGCCATTATATCCGAGCAGTATTGTGGCAGTGAGCTGGGATACCGGTAAATGGGGACATGGCCCTATTCACGTGTCTCCGGATAATCTGGACGCAGGTTACATATATGCTGACTCTCGAAAGAAAAAAGTGCAGGAGAATAGCAAGTAAGCAGTGCTTACTTTTTAACCACCGGCACTTTTTCCCTCAGTTGAGTGTTCACTTAATACTGAATGTGTGATCTCTCTAATCACCTCGATAGACGGAAAATACATGTCTCATCCCGAGAAGTCACAAAAGTACATGAGATAGCGGGATCGGATTGGTGTCGAGTGGCTAGAGTACTTATCTAACCATACGGACGGCCAGGGTTCAAATCCCAGTAGAGGAGGATGTTTTTCAGAGGAAATCCGATCCCTACTTGAGTGTCATGTGGAGGGCGCTTAAGTGCAGTACTCCGTCTGTCGAATGAGACGTTAAACCGTGGTCCTCTTGGCGCCTTTCGTTAAGAGCAGGCTAATGCCAACGCCGGGTTTCCATCCACCCTTCCTCCCTTACCTATCCCCTATGGTGCAAATGACCTTGGCTGTCGTTTGCCTCCGCTAATATCCAATCCTACATGAGATACCTATACTGAATTGATGAAATACAAGCGAACTCAGCAGAAAGAAAACAAAATGTAATCTGCCGATTCACGTGAAATTGGGCGTAATTTAAACATTTTAAAACAACATAAACAGAGGTTCGTCAGGTGACAAGTGGTGCTGATAGCGCACAGTTTACATTTGGGAGTGGGTGAGGGAGCGAACAGGAAAAGGGGGAGGGGGTAAAGCGAAGAAAGAAGAATGGTTTGGTAAACGTTTCTTTCCTTCCGCCCTCTCTCAAATACGCATTAACTGTTCGCATTACTATCACCACTTGTAATCCTACGATTGTGCCACAGCATTGAAAACAGAGTCGAATCCAAATATTTATTTTGGAAAATTTCGCGGTTTATTTCCATCACAAATGACTCCTATGTACGATGCAACATGTCTCGTTCGATACCTTCAGATACTTTGAGTGACTGAAATTCTCAGTAATTAAAGAGATTTTTGTGTTTTTAACTTTACTAATTTTTTCTCTCCGCATGACAAAAACGCCTGCTCATAGGAAGTTTTTTGTGATTCAGTAAAAATTACGGCGGTGACTATTCGATTCATTTTTTAAAAATAGTTGAGAAAACATGTAAACTTCACACTATAAAATTTCTTACGAGATTCAGTCGATAGATCTTAACAATCTATTTTAAATGAAGTTTTTTTTGGAATGCATACGCGTTTACATCCCATGGAAAACGTCTTAAATGTCTTGGCAATCATCTTGAAAAGTAGTGCTGTAACTGGCTAATATTTTGTTCTATTTGTAAAGGTATTATATTTATCTTTAAAATGAGGTCAAATTCATTGAATTATGGGTTAAATGATGACTCGCCCTAACTATCTCACAAGGTGACCCAGAACCCCATCCCTAGATTCGTCGCCCATTTAAATGTACGATGATCGCCTTTGTTTCATCACTCCCTTCGGGTCGTCCACCAAATGCCCCCCCCCCAATGATGACGCCGTGGCCTATTTCCGACGCCCCCCCTATAATTCTCGACGCCGCCGTCGCCGCCTGCGGTCGGCCGTGCATAATCAGCCATCGCTCTGATATCACGGGCCACACTTAGGTACTCATCCTCCCGAGAAAAGTTCTCGCATTCCCTCGGCGATTTAATCTGGTCGTTGCCGCTGTCCATCCGCCTCCCCGCTCATTAAAATGATTTATCTTAATAATTTCGTGTGATTATAGTCTCGAAGAACTCGAGTCCCCCCTCCACCCCCCGCTTTCCTCCCTCCTGCGTCATATTTCACCATCGGCCGCCCTCCCATATCTCCCACCACTCGGGTGCGGGAACCAAAGTACTGCATTGGGCGTACCCAGTCGGACCTAGACCGCCGAATGCATGGCGGCGAGGAAGTCCAAGCCCGTCCGGGTCCTTGGCTTGGCCAAGTCCGTCCAAGTCCACCCGCTTGTTCCTTGTCCGAGTACGACGAAGTCCATGTTCTCGCCAACCGTATCGGCGCGGACTTGGATGCGCAGTCGCTAGGTCCGAGCTGCGTGTGTTTGGATTGTTCATATCTTGTTTAGTTTTCGTGATATTGTTATTTGAGTGCAAAGAGTTTAAGTGTTAGTGGCGATATTTCTGTTAACCATGCAATCATATTGAAGCATTTTCGTCGGTTATGAAGTAAGTTTCGACTCCAGATTTAATCGTTACCTCTGAACTGATCAAATCACGGTTCGAGTCGTCGCCGAGATGCGCGGACTCTCCTCAATTTCGTTCACAATCAGTCCGCGCCAGTACGTGTCGGACGATTTGGACTCGGATACCTTCACGGTAGCCTAGTAAAGGGAGTGCGCTGGCGAAACTACCGCATAGCTGGTAGCCGGACTAGCGTCATTCGAAGGCGATTGTTAGGTCCGACTGAGTACGCCCAATGCAGTATAGTAGACCCTCGTTTTACGATATTATTCCGATCGTAAAGCGAATCCCATCGTATGTTGAATCGGCATTATTTCCGGACGACGAATCGGTTTAAATATCATCATCAGTGCCAATCCATTCAGTGTACACAACAGAGCCAATGCATACGAAATATTCTGGATTAAAATTATTTAAAATATTATTAAACCAATATTTAAAGCACTATCGATATTTAAAACATAATCGGAGAAATTTGAAATGTTAAAAAGCGCGCGCAAAATCAGCTCAGATCGTGAGTCGAACAATCCATCGTGGAGCAAAGGGGGTCTACTGTACTCTGGTGCGTGCCCGGCCAACGGCTCATCTCTCCACGGCGACCTCCCTTCGCTTGTCCGTCCAACCCCCCCATTGTGGGGGTGGGGTGGGGGGGCGAGAGAGTGACGCAACACACGTGAGCATCCCCCATTCTTGAGTGGATAGTGGAGGGGGGTGTGTTGGAGGAGTGGGGGGAGAGAATGAGGGGAAGGAGGAGGGAGAGAGAGGAGTTTCCCGAGAGTGGCGTTTCGGGTCAGGAGACCCAATTCATGGACGCGGGCAGATAGGGAGTTGTTGAATCGGGCGAGTCGTTTGCCTTGGCCCACTCACTCTCGAGGGAGGATTTGGGGGGGGTGGGGGCGGGTAGGTGGGGGGAGGGGAAGGGGGACGGAGAAGAAGAAGAAGAAGGAGGAGGTGGGGAAGAGAGGTGGATGAACGAAGGAAAAGCAAAGCGAAGCAAGGTCGACGCACTCTGTGCCTGGGAGAGAGAGAGAGACGGGCAAGACTGTGAACCTGCGAGGATGAATGGTAGTGCGAAATGTGCGAGCGAGGTATAGTTCCCTAATAATAATAATAATAATATAATATGACCCATATTATATATATGACCCCAAAACTGTGCTGGAAAATGCCTCATATAAAGTGCGAATTTCCACAGCAGAGACCGGGATCCCGGTCAAGGCGGATGATTTTTTTCTATGTGGAAATTCGCACATTTGTGCATTGCGGGTGACTCCGTAAAAGTGGAACTCCGTGGCTAGTCCCGGATAGCTTAAAATTTGCCTCATATAAACTTATTATGATTTAACGATCCAGACAGACAAAACAATTAGCAACAATAGACCAGATATAATACTGATTAGAAAGAAAAATAAAACTTGTTATGTGATAGATATTGCAGTGCCACTTTCCCATTACGTTGAAAAAACAAAAGCTGAAATAATCAACAAGTACCAAGAATTTGCCATAGAAATAAAAAGAATATGGAATATGGACAAGGTTAATAGAGTGCCCATCGTCATCGGTATAGTCCCAAAAAAATTGAAAACAGTTTTAAAATACTGAACTTGAATCCAAATGCATACATTAAATTACAAAAGGCCATAATTATCTCAGCATGTCACATCACGAGAAAATTTCTCAACTACACAGAACAATAAAGAGTATCTTTGGTAAAACCCGCACTCTTTACTGAAAACTCAGCGAACACTGAAGAAAACTAAATAGAAAAAGGATAATGATAATAGTAATTTCTTTAACACTTACAGGTTTCCCCAATTACAAGTGTTTTAATATATCATTAGACGAACACAAACACCCATGTCCTGGGCAGTAAATAATCTTACCCAGGCGGGACTCGAACCCGCGACCCTCGGGTTTGAAGGCGAGGACTTTACCCCGCCGACACCGGGGCCGACAAATAGAGACTAAGGATGAGTCGAAACCAAATGTCGATTCTCGATTCCACCGATTCTCTGGATTAGAACGGGTATCGAAAATCGATCGCCTAAAGTCGATTCCGATTCCATCGATTCCAGATACCTAGATAAATATTCAAATCAAATTTCATTTATCACATCATATTTGCCTCAGTCATTTTGGGTGCAGGCTATCAATTTGTACTTTTTACATACTACCTCAATAAGCTGAGGATACATTTGCTATTTGTTAATAAATATACTTTTTGAGCGACTTAATTGTCTTTGTTGTTTTATTTCTGACAATACTTGAATTTAAATAATAGTCGTACACTACTGGAGTATCAATATCCCACCTGCTATTAGGAATAAGAATCGATGGAATCGGAATGGAGAATCGATTTGAAAGCATCGGAATCGAAAAAAAAGTGTAATCGACTCATCCCTAATGGAGACCATATTCGAATTACACGTATTAATTTCACCAGCTGTGAGACACATGGCTTAAATATTGCATTATTAGTGGTGCAACAATATAGAATTATATGACAGATATTGTAATTAAATGAAAATATCTAAATAAGTCTTTAACTTGACTCATTTTTTTCAAGCGATACGTTTGAAACTCCTTCAAAACGGAAGGTTTATTATAATCCCGAAGAATATACTGCGGTGATAATATGATTAATTTTCAAAAATAGTTGAAAAACACACTAACTTCACACCTTTGATTTTTTGACGAGATCTAGGAGTTCGAAATTCCTCATTTGTTAATTAATGTCTCTCTGTAGTGCATTCACGTACCTTTTACCATGTTAAATGGTTTGTGGTTTTTTTGGCAAATATCTCCGAAAGTAAGATGGTAAGAGGTTAAATTTTTCGTGCCAATGGGAGGGTGATATATTTTTCTTTAAAATGAGACCAAATAGATTGATTTCTAAGTAAAACGATATTTCGCTCAAACTACCTTAAGGGGATTACACCTCTCCCTTCCCATGCTGCCGAGTCTATAAAAACCTACCACTCTCGCCTTGTGGATAGTGTATATATTCATAGTCAGAGAAACCTAGAACTTTAGCGGAATCTCTTGGAAAGAGAAATTAAAAAAGACAAACGTCTAAAACTTAACTTAATTGTAAGTTGATTTTGACTACGTTCTACGTCTAATACAATACTTAGTAATAACGACTTCTTCAAACACGAAGTCTTTATAACATTGACTTAAGAAAGTATATTCCCATAGCACATAGTTGTTATCAGCTGACTTGACAGATAGTAATGTACGAATATGTTTAGTGTATTTTTTGAAAATATGAACAGAAAACCCTGCTAAAAAATTCCTTAGAAGCTGTTCTGTAGAACGTTAGGAATTCTACAGAAATTGACTCTTTTTCATCAGAACTAATTCCTTTTCTAAGGATCTGTACGGAACATGAGAGCCTGAGCCTGACAATATGTTCTGTAGAGTTATTTTCTGCAGGGAAAAATAACTCCTTACAAGTTGTTCTGTAGAACTTCAGCAACTCTACGGAAATATGCGGAAATACGGAAACTTCTCATAACGTCGTGGGGAATTCTGCAGAACGTCCTAAGGTACTCTGCAGAACATCCTAAGGTATTCTGCAGAACGCCGTAGGGAATTCCGTAAAATGGCGTTTCAATACTTTAAGGAATATCTACAACTCTTTTAAAGAAATTCTGTAGAAGTATTTATAAGAAAACTATGCAGTATTTTTTAGCAGAGCACTTATTCATTTACATGCACATGTTACCTTGCAAGCCACCTCAAGGGTGTTTCGGAGGGTTTATTCATTCCATCGACGCTATATTTTTGGGATTTCCATTATTGAATATTCTAATCAAATATTGTTAGTGTAAGATAGTCTTTAAAATTCTTGGTTATTAATTTATTTTAAAACATTTTTCTTTTTGATCTTTATGAATAGATACAATTAAAACTATCACTACCCATTTATTAAATTTTGCAGCGTGATATCATCGTAAGGTAAAACAATTATTTGTAAAAAAATTTCAAAGTTTATAAAAATGTTATATCACTTATAAGTTCAAAACAAAAGCTATTATATTTGTTGCACAATATTCTTGAGGATGCAGGTTTATATCTGCGAAATATCTGCGAAACTTTGGCAGAAATAGGTGTTATAAAGCATTTATACAACCTAGACCTTTCCTTTAGAATGCTACGAAATTGTTTTGCAGAAAACATAGCCACATGGCATTCATAACAATTATCGATAGACATTGCCCCGGATTTTGCATTAAGGGTTTTTCCTTTTTGATTGAATGTGAACTTTTTTTAATACCGAAGCTGATTACAAGAGCAACTTACCCACGGCCGTTAGAACAATGGGAGACTGCAAGTCCATTTGAACCTATTAGGTTACGGCCTAGCTCAATAACCAATCGGCCTATTTAATGCTGATTTAAATAGATTGGAATTGCCTTTATTATGTCTGCCACACCTTTGAAAGTCTCAAATATTAACTGACATGATACTCGGCCTTTTATGCTTTAGATGAAAATCTTACTTGGAAGTTGTTCAGCTAAATTTCCCTGAACTGAGATTCACGAATTCGGAAATTTTTCATTTTTCATAGTTTACTACTTTGTTAAACGCGGTAATCCAAGGTAATTGATTTACGAGGTAAATCCTCTTTTTAGTAATTCCAAAAAGAGATAATAATGCATGAAATCCGTACGACCTCAACTGAGGTAAAACTTTTTCCAAATGAGACATGTTTTCGCACAGTTCCAAGTTCCTGCAAGTACATGTTTGACTGTTTCTGCTTGAGGCTTTCGCAGCGCTGTAGTGCAGGTACTTCCATGGCTTTCGGGTTTTGCTGCGTTTCGTTATCTTGACGATGATGTTTCGGTCCCTATTAGTGAACATCAAAGGGCTCTCAAAAACAAGCACTGCACGCAGTCGGCCGTCGTAGAGCATGCCTTCTCCAACCCGGGACATCGCATAACGATAGGTGGCGCACGAGTCTTGGCCAAAGAAAAGTTTTCCTTCCCTCGACTCATCCGGGAGGCTATTGAAATAGAGAAAGTGAAAGATAATTTCAATAGAGACGACGGCCACAGACTCCACAACACTTGGAAAAGACTTCCGATTATTAACGCGACAAAATCTGGGTCCTCGACGCTGATTGGTCGCGACACCGGAAGGCCACCCTGAGGACTGTATATATAGATGCCCAATTCCACCAGCCGGCATTCAGAACCCGATCTGAAGATGTGGCCAGCATTGGTCACGAAACGTCATCGTCTTGATAACGACACGCAGCGAAACCCGGAAACCATGGATATTCCTTCACTACAGCGCTGCGAAAGCCTCAAGCAGAAATGTTAATACCTTACCTTGCCTCCTTGGCCATTGAAATCTCAGCAAGTTTTATGCCTCTCCATTCTGTTCTATCTACTGCTCTTTCAAGTGTAGCCCCAAGTCTATCTATGTCCTTTTCAACTTGGTCCTTACACCTCATTCTTGGTCTATCAGGTGTTCTTCTGCCTCCAGGGTTTCTCAGGTATAAAGTAAATTTTCTCATTCACGGTTGGTTATGAATTTCATCACCTCGAAAGATATTTTAAGTTCCACTTCCTCCATGATTTCTTTAAGAGTGATAGTTTGGTCACGTATTATGCCCACATTTTCAGAAAAAAATGTAATGTCACCTCCTAGAGCCAAAATTTAGTAAATACCCCCTTAAATTTCGGCATTAGCCTGATATTGTGATGGAGTCCTCTTCCTTTAAGTTTCTCATACTACACTCTTATCATTTTCTCCTGGACGCAGATAACAAAAATTGGTAGGAAATCCATTTACCTTTCCGAGACCAGTCTTTATATTGAATTCCTCGAAGACAAAACAGTGGGATAAGGAAGTGCTTTCGTGGTTACAAACTGGAAAAAGATGAAAAACATCGACCATAGTAAAGGGAATTCCAACCAGAACTTTCACTTTTGTCGTTGCATATGCGAAATTTTGTATGGTTATGCGGATCACTTATTCCAAATTCTTCTAGAACGTTCATTGGGGAGAATCAAGGAATCAAAAGGAAATGCTTTCATGGTTAAAAACTAGAACAAATTCTCAGAATTCAGAACGTCAACCACGGTGAAGAACGTTCAATCTGGATGGGTAAAGAACCGCAGGATAATTGCATAATTTTCTATTAAGCTTTAATCGTTGGATACAAGGGAGAAGTGAAATCAACACGTTCCCTTGAATGTTGTCCTTCCTTTCGTTTACCTTTTATGTGAGATGATCTTGAATTTGGATGCGCGATCCACAGTCGGTCTCACCACTGTTAAGGCAGAGAGGATGAGCATTCATCTCTGTTATTTCATCCACCCCTCTTTCGGTTCCCTGCCGTTCCTTCAAAAGAGCCCTCTCCCCCGTCCATTTCAATCTCTGTTTCTTTTCTCCATCCTACCACCGTTGACCTCACCGCTTCATTCATTGGCGGATGTCAGTTTTCCTATGCGGCCAATTTGTAGCGGCGAAGAGTCACTATATTTCCGCCGTCAGCAGCCTCTTTCGGGCGAAGACAACTCGGCCGACAATGTGATGATAAGGATGCCTTATCTCTCAATTTCCTTATCCTCAATCTCCTGATGGCTGACTAAACGTCTTTATATTCTCACCCTTCATCTATTATTCGAACGTTGTTGCCCCCTGTTCATCTGCATCTTCTATTTTTTCCCATATCAATGCTGGATAATTTAAATGATGGGGTTTGTAGTAATCAAAAGAAATAATGAAATTGCAACCGGCAAAAATGCTGAATGCCTGAAGCATAACTTTATGATATTTAAGGATGTGCGCTCCACAAGGGAACAGAAATAGCAATATATTAAACTATCACTTCTATCTTATTGCCTGGAAGCAGTGCTTGAGTACGTCATAATGATCATTAACATACAGATTGTGAAATGATGCTGGCATTTACTGCATGCTAAAACCCAGTCCTTAATGGGCAGGCGGAGGTACAAGGTGACAAATGTCATATTGGAGGAAGTATACAGATTATATATTATTCTGGCAAATGATTAGAAAAGAATAAAAGTAATTAATTGGTTTGATTGAATGAGCTCTCAAATAAATAAGGAGTTCACGAAAGGAATATATGATAAATGAAACAGTGCATCAAGAAGAGCGCCGTTAGCCTAGTGCATAATAGAGTAGATTTGTAAAGCTGGGTATGCTGGCCACTAATGAGCATTTATAGCTTGATCATCAAGCGGGCTTGATATGCGCATCATAGATGCAGACTCATAAATGTTTCGTTGGCAGTGACCAGGGAGCGCAATGATTCAGGAGAGTTTGGCTCCGTCAAATAAAAGCCGGCCTTTTAAAGTGAGGCAGTAAAAGCGAGGGATACAAGAGGGAGCAGTTTGTTCCACTTGCCCTTTCCCAAAGCACTCGTCCCATCCCGAGCGGAGGATCAAAATTGGAAATTAGGACGAAAGGAAGGAAGTCGCTCACTGGCGGAGGGGTTGAAATTAAGTGTTCCAGGTTTCCATGGGGATTCTGGATTTGTTTCCTCCCCCCCCGTTATAAATGAAGAACGAGTCGTCTGCCTTCAAGTGAAAGGGAGAAGCGAGACAGCTCACGAAAATTGATGGACGCACGGAGTCCAGGTCAATCAATGCCAGACAGGGCTCAGGGTACTTAAAAAGGAACGAAGAGGGCGGGATCGAGAGAGTGGAAGGGAGATGAATCGGCTTTCCCAGCGAAATATAGACCTTCCTCTTCTCTGCGGAGAGAAGAACGTGAGTCGGCTGTGCTCTTCGACCGGAAAATTCGCGGCGATAAAAGAATATACAATTTAGTTTTGAATTGAACCATTAGCCCTTAAAACGTGAGTCAAAATGAAGGAGGGCAGTTGAAAGAAAGAATTCCAAGAGCTTTCCGACGATTTATCAGGTATGAATGTAATTAGATAAAATATTTTAATTATGAGATATTAAAATGATGATGGTAATATTTCCTGGACGGCATAAATTTTATCTAGACAATACCAGTCACATCCAAAGTACTTTCTGCTAAAATATTGTCTAAGCTAACTTTTCGGCCAAGTTATTGTCTTCTGAGAATGGGACAGCTTCATTCTCCTGAACACATGCAGTCATTTGCGGAATTGATTACGAGAACATCCGAAACTTTATACGGCTGAAGTACAGATCAAAAAATATTTGAACAAGCTGGCAGACGTCAGGGACCAATTTCAATTGTGATATTGCATTCTATCGCGCCATATTAAATTAATACATTGGCAGAAATCCGTCTCTGCGCCATTCAGTCTTGATGAGAATGAGAAGCCATATTTATGGTTTTAATCGCTAGGTTTCGATCAAGCGTATAAAGTGAAATATGAACTTCAAATGAAAAGGGGACAAAGCTCCTTAGAAATGAATGAAGGCTGGCAATTGATCAGAAATTTGTAAATTGCAATGGAGTTAATGAATAACCATGTTCATGGTCGTATTCCAGTGTTCAATCAGGCGCAAAATTATCTTTCTTCCTGAGTGTTTTCCCTTTCCCAAGTTCTTGCTCTCCATAACAGTAGACTTTGTAAGTGAGTTATCGGTGCACATGGACGAGAGATTTTTAATTCAATGTTTGAGAATTCTTTCAAATTACCACACTCACACTTGTAAAACAGTTTAAGAATGGTGAAATTTAAAACGTGTGAAAATCTTTGACGTGAGCTCCAAGCCATGTTCTCACATAAAAGCCTTTCTTGCGTTCGTCTAAAGGTGGCGTAGCAGTTTGTGATTTCTCTTTACTCCATACTCACGGAGTGGCTGCCTAATTCCTAAATAGTTATCAGAAAATAAGCTCTGCTACTTTTTCGCAAGGATTTGGAGTAATTTCTCAATGTATGATATCGTTACTCTATCATAGATTTTACGTAAACCGAAGTCTTCAACTTCGTCAGAAATGATACCGGCTCAAGACATATTCACTGAAAAGTGGTGATAATGATTTTATGTCGAACTCTTTCCCGAAAACTTGATCTGGATTGGCAGTTGATGATTTATTTCGTTTAAAATCTGGTATCAATTGTACAAATATTACGAATGTGGATGGAAATTCTAATATTAAAATCTTGAATTTAATTTATACTTTCTTTATTTAAGTTCACCCACCAAAATGACATTCATTTTCATTGCTTCAATCGCAAAGCACAACTCGAAGGTCTTTAAGCATTAAAAAGTTGGACGTCGGAATGAATTCTAAATTTCCTTTACGTGCGGTGAATTAGATGCTCGTACTTATGCTCTTGAGAAAATAGATGACGGATGTGGATTAAATATTACCCAGGAATAAGTTCTTTCCTTAAGAACCAGTTGTTTTCTCGGGGAAATCTTCGCGTCTTGTTCACGCAGATATCACAGTGATGTACATGAATACAGATGTAGCTCTTTGAACTCACTAGGGGCTCTAAAACTGTTCTCATCTTTCCGGAAACTATCCGGTCGGAAAGCCATCTTTCTCCTCCTTTTCATTAACAGAGGGACTATATTTTTCCGGAGAGACAGACCGCCGATAGGTGTAGCCTCCGCAGCTCTGGAATCGTGACGTTTCCGCATACGCCCCTTTCTCTCGGCCCGCCAAATCATCTGCATGTTTCATCGGCCCCACCCCCTGTCTACTCCTCCCGCCCCTCTGTCCACTCCTCCCACCCCCCCAGGTCCCTACTTGCTTGTCCTCGTCCGTGCCTCTCATCCATGCCTGATCATGTCCCACCACATGCGGTCCCAGACACTGACCGAGCGCATCCATCTTTTTTTTTTCGTGGCCTCCTCCCGCAGGTCGGATCGAAAATGGTGGAGTCGGAAGAAACATCATGGCCATTTAACGTTAGTATAACGATCTGTTCCATCACTTAGCATTCGTGACAAACGACTCGATTGAAACCAATGTGGACTCCCCTTCTTCATTCGTGCGTGCGATTGCGATGAGAGTGGTGAGACCTCTGGCGAGCTAGCGGTGCGCGGCCGGGGTCCGCTTCCATTGGCGGACAATTGGGTATTTTCCACGTATTTCAAACGTTCGATATGCTGATTCTGTTACTTAATCTTATTCTATCGGTCAACAATTTTCTCATCAGATGGTTCTAATTTTGTTTTTAAAAGCTTAAGAAAGTTGAAGGTTACGAATGTTCCCGAGGACGCTACAAAAAGAACCGATTGACCAGTGGCGTCATCCCCGCTGTTTCCATGTAGAACCAAATGTTTTCTCATGCTTACGGTGTAATCAAGCGTGGTAAAATTCCTAAAGGCTATTTTCCTGTTATTTGATGTGCCTTTGCAATGAGAGCTAAGGGATATAGATTGTATTTTATGCCACAATGTTCAAATAAATCGGTAAAAACAACCAACAAGAAAATTATTCATCTTTCAAACGACGAAAGAATAAAAAATTGCTATTTCGAGCGGCACGCCGGGATTTTGTTCGCAGCAAAACCAAATTCTACTGTTGTGAAGACCACTGTAATGTATGTACAAACTTCTGGCAAAAATTGTGATTACATTTAAATAAAGAAATCTTTTTACGAAAGTTTATGCAAGTGCACAGTTAGCGGAAGACTCGACAAACTCATACATGTGTCGATTATGGGTTGTCCAACTGAATAAAAATCTGAAGCCTCGATATTTACTTGCACTAAGCATGCCTTGCTGCTCATTTTGTGTTCATGGCATATTTCTGCAGTGGCTGTGCACAGTGGTCCTTCTTTATTAATTTGGACGTATCCTGTATCATTATCGCCATAACTCACGAAGAATGAAATCAAATGAACCCTGAAAATCCATGAATGGGGGTAAAAATCCATTCGTTGGCCGTTAAATCGTGGAGAATACACTTTTAGACCTCCTCTAAAGATTATTTCTGATGAACGCTTTAGAAGAAGAACATTTCACTAAAATTTAAGAGTATTCAAGTCGTGAGTGTGAATGTTTATTTAGAGTTAAGGCCATTGTTGACAATATTGACGAACTTCAGATGTGCGCTTTAATAACGAGGGCTGAATTTACTGTGAATATAACTTTGAATACGGAGGTAAAGTAGTGCAAATAAATATGAGACTTCATTACAATAGTCGTAACAGTGTAAAATGAAACACCAATAAACGCGGGCAAGAATTCGGACAAAATGTGGTTTATTCACATAACACGATGTTCTCTGCTACAGTTACGGGAAAGTTTCACGTGTTCATAATTATGAAATAAACCTACCTAAATTGTTAATAACAGTACCCGAAGTGATATACATCAAACATAATAAATAACATAAAATGAGGTCTTAGCCAGTAAATTATGTACTTCAATTTTAAGGAATTTTGCTCCACAAAACATTTCGACAGCATTAAACTGCTCGTCCTATAGAAAAACGCTACCATGTGCACATCTTTGGGTAAAAATTGTCTTATGTGGTTTTAGAAAAACCACAATACCCCATATTCGTCGTTGACTATAAAATATCTTCTTAAAATACGGTCTCTTCTACCGATCTTCCCGTGCTACATCGTCTTTCTTCTCTCGCTCCGCGAAAATGACGTCACACCAATCAGATTTCGTTTCGCTGTCACGTGAAAAAATATGAAATGTTAACTATTTTAATATTATATATCTCCGTGAATATTGAATGAAATTTAGAAATAGCTTCACTCCACAAGTATTAATGGGTGAAAGTAACTAATTAACATCCGTATTCTTACAACTAAAATTTTGGAAAATACCCAATTCATGCGTCCGGTCGAAAAATTCAGGATCGCACGCGATGTGACTCTGATGCACCACCTTGCTGATTTTTGACCGAAGAAAATGCTTTATCAATACCTCTCTTGGCAAACCAAAAAACTGGCTTTATATAATACTTGTTTTTGACATGAGAACGACAATTTTTTATGATGAGCTGAGGTCAGGTGTAAAAATTCAAGGGGGAAAGAAAGCATTTAACATAATGTAAATAAAAATAATCTTATCCTTTGAGGTTCTGTTGTATGCTGTTCAAATATTGCAAACATTTTTATTGCAAACAAACAGATATTAACTCTGAGGATATATCGATTATTCAACAACCTGGTGTAATAAGTGAGGAAATCCTCTTTAAAAGATATGTATTTTCGCAGAATTTGATTTTTTTTTCAATATCCATAAGTGCTCACCGAGCCATAAATTTGCCGTCATCACGCCAACTCAATTCACTTGAAACTTGAAATGTAAAAATGAAATTTCAAATAAATTGAATAAGTGCTAAGTATGATTTCTACGTAGGCACACGTTTTCAGTTGAATCCCATAATGTTATTTTATAAGTTCTAACAGTATAAGGCTTAACAGAGACAGATCTCACCGAAATGAGATGAGAAAGAATTTCCTATCGGTCTCAATGGTACTTAGTCCTGAGCATCTGATAAAACACCTCTGGTCCAAATTCCTTTCATTGCCGTTTGTTGGGTATAAAAAACAGATACTAATAAAGAGAAAAAAATGTTATCAGTTACCCAACGTTTCTGTACCTCTTATAGAAATGTCTCATAGAAATATTTTGTCCATATTCGTTCATTATTCCGGTCCTTTTTTGGATGTTCACCATTCCACCTTCCAAAACTTTATCCTATACTCGGATAATGTCCTAGCCCCCCCTGCCACACGCCCATTCGAAGGCTCGCAGAGTAGTATGTAGATATAGACACTCCTATTAACCGCTTCCCCTTCTCTCTTATTTATTCACTCGGGGGATTTCACCCTTTTTAAATGACCCAGCCATTTTCGCCTCAAGGGCATTCCGCCGTGAGTTGACGGTTCTGAGCCTTATGGAGGATACTGTTCCCAAATTTAGTTTCCGAGAGCTCACTTCGAGGTCACCAGGAAATCACTTTCGTCGCCACGTTAAATATTAATAATATACTTTAAGGAGTAATATTTGGATTCTGGAAGAGTCCAGGATGAGTAGGAATTAGTATATTTCAACGCAGGATATGCATTTTCCTGTTACAGTTGGCAACATCGTTCCTCCGGCCTAATGGAGAATAATTCAAGTTAATAACCTCCGTATGAGCACTTACTGTCAACTAAATGTGGATTTACTTTATTTCTCAGGCTTCACCGTCGTCATGGTCGTGGAGGTAGAGGGGCGGACGACGGCACAAAGGTGGTGGGACATGACTAAGGTGAGGACATTGCCTACAATGCCTATTTTTTATGTTACTCAGGAAACCAATTTTATGGAGTTTTAAGTTCATTTAGGATCATTTATGGCGAAATTAAGGCAATTTGTTAATGCCTAAAATTGCCTATTCTACGTGTTTATGCCTTTTTCTGCTGATATCGCCTATTTAAGTGCCTAAAAAAGCTATATTCTTCTCAACGTCACCAAACTTCTCTTTAGTGCTGAGATAGTCTGTTATTTCAGTTTCTTTTTAATCTATCAAGGTGGGAATAATGTCAATAAACATGATAAACATTCATAAAGAAAAATCATCTTAAGTATTTTAATATAAAGAGTAGAAAAACAACTATGGTAATTTTACGTGATGCGTACACGCGATGGTTTCAATTGCCAAAAACTTGTTTTTGAAGGCACAACTCAGTATTGCTGAGTTTAAAGAGGTGCTGCCCGAAGTTACTCTGCCTTCACAGCCATTACTGATGTTATGGGGAACATGGCTAAATACTGCATTATACTCTGCAGATAAAATTAGTGAAATGCGTGAGGTATTTGACAGGAATAACGTGAGCCTCCGATGCATCAGTTAAAACGACTTTTTCAATCACTTAAAGGTACACTATTCAAACCAATTTTGCTCATCTTTTATACTACATGTCAATTCTGCCTATATGAAAATCAAGCCATCATGGCGCATGAGTAGGTTTTCTGAAGGCAACAGAATATCTAAATGAAGAAGAAGCAGACTGCATTCCTGATTCCGAAGCTGCAGAGTTGAATCTCGATGTCGACGCAGATCCTGCGTTTATCAGATGAAATTTTGGTTAACTACCATCAATCATGTCATCACTGCCTGGAGGCAAGAGAGCTTCTCCTTGAAACAGCTGCAGAGAAAATCTGAACTGTGGAGATTGACCTTTTTGATATACTAAGTGACGTGGAAAAATCCATTGCTCAAGAATGTAAGACGTTATACAGAGAAACCCTGGATGGGAATACATTAGTAAGGTTGAAGACATTTAATGAGGAAATTATATGGGTCTAATATTAAAGAAGAGTCCATTAGAACAGTTATTGTTGCTGAGATATATTACCAAAAAGTTTTAATTTTTCTTATTAGGGAAATAAATTTTACGAAACTAGAAATCCATTCAGGGCAATTTATAACGAAAAAAATCAAGTTGTTACTGCATTTAAATGCCAATTTAATTACTTTGTACCTTTTTATGCTTGTATTGCCGATGTGAAGGTCTTAAATTGCAAGAGTCACTTACCGTACAGAATTTTTATTTCCGTATCTACAAAAAGAAAAAGTTATGCAATGGAACCCTTTGGTTGGTAAGATATCCAGGAAATTGCAGACATATTTTATATCTGAGACTTCGGTTGCTCCCGGACCGAAGATGACAGCAGAAGACCTTGAATAGTTTAAGTATTGCCCTATCACCTCTTGTGAGGTTGAGAGTTCATTTTCATTCTATAGATATATCCTGACACTTTTGGCATCAGTTTACAGTAGAACATTTAGAGAAGTATGTCGTTGTACATTGTAATCAACTTTAAATAAGTAAATCTTTTGTATTTTATGTTTCTTCAATTTATAAGCTAACTTTATTTGGAGTTTTATCCTCTTTCCTCTCCATCAGTTTTACCGAAAAGTAATCGTGTATGTCAGCCCAAGCTTAAAATTTCAGATGCTTCTTTGCGGCAAAAAGCAGCATTATGTTTCTAGCCGGCCACGGTGGTGGCGGGGTCAAGTATTCGCCTGCTAATCTTGGAATTACCGGTTCAAGTCCCACCTGGGTGGGTATTTCACCACCAAAGGCGTAAATGTATGTCAACTTCTGTTTGTATGCTCCCTGGAAAACCTGATTACAGGCTGTCTTTTGGGATTCCAGGGCCAATAGAATCGTCCGAGGTGAAAAAATTATTTTACGCGCCTATTTTAAGTGCCTATTTTGAAATTTTTAGTGCCTATCTAGGCTGCCTATTTCTTCATTTTTAGTGCCTAAATGTCCTCAGCTTAGTTATCACTTAGTAGGTACGCGTACGTAAGAGCGATGCCAGTAAGGTCTTAGGACCATGGGCCGTAGTGCAGGCGGACAATTTTAAAAAGGATTCCTGAAAAGTGACTGTGGTGAAGCTACAACAGACCATGTTAGCCGGTAGTGTATTTTTTACGTCCGTCAGAGACCGAACGCCTATTCATCAATCACGCGAGATTAACTGAATCCTAGCTCCGCAACCTCTCCTTTGCTCGCCACCCATCGCGCAGGAACTAAATCATCCTCACATTATACGCCTATTAGAACTGCATCCTGAAGTTCACGGGAGTTCAAACTCGATTGTGTTCACGGTGACGGGATGATATGAATTATAGTAGCAGTCAGAATGCCTAAAACGAGCTGGTGGCGGGTTAACCTATCGCAGTCTATTATTTAACAATTCTGGAAGACGTTAGTATTCGTTGAACGGAACGCGGTTCATTCTTTCAAAATAGCTTCTAATGTAAAGGTCCCTTTTCGAAATAGTTGTTGTTTTTGCTCCCCAAGCACAAATTACTTTTAGATGACCATCTTTGTAACATTTTTCAAAATGTACGAAGTGGAATGAATTTCCAAGTACTAAGTTCGAACCCACCGCCGGTTTTGATTTCATAATTTGCCATAATCACGGAGCAATTCGCGAGTCGATTCTCAAAAATAGCGGTGAGAAGGGCTCTAAGTTAGGACATCAGGCGAGCGGAAATGAATTATGCTTAGCTAACCTCTATAGATGAAAAAAATCTCATGAAGTCGCAGCCGAATCGGTGCAGCTTCAACCTTTTTATCTTTTCCTCGCGCATTTCCATTTTGGAGACCGATTTGGAGACCGACATTCTCACTAATGGTTGTCTGTTTCTCTCATTTGATTCTTTAGTTAGCAACATGATTTTACTACCGATAACTGGTTATCTGGCTGGATAACAGACCTAAGTATGTAAGTAAGCTTCATGTAAACATTCAGGAGGGATATTTGTGCACAACGTTTCTGGAAAATTTCAATTGATTTGTCGTAATCAATTACATAATAATATAATAAGGAATTTATTCCACGACAACAAGTTATACATAAATAAACAACAACAAAATTACCTGGAATTTAGGTACCCCATTGGAAATTCCCTCTTTGGGGTTACCAACTCGATCATCTATTAACAGTTGTCATCTCTTCGAAGGCGTGGTGACACATTAAAAATAAGAAAAGAGAAAACCTTTTTTGTATGTTGACTCCCCAGCTGGTAATACTAAATAATTACATTTATGTTTTACAGTAAAAGAAAACTTACATTTTGACAAACAATTTGGCAAACATGTTGACCATAATACAATGAGAATTTGTGTTACTCATTAAACTTACAGTTCTCCTTAATTAAATATCTGATTATAGGTATCCGCATGCATTGGATGAAGTAAACTGATCTTTGGTAATATCATAGAAATAATCGAAGTAAAGCAATTCTATGTTTAACAATGCGCTTTGGCAGTAGGCAGAAGACGCGGAGCGTGAATTTGAATATAGATAAATTCTCTAAAATATTATAATAGTTCCTTCATTCTTATTTTATTCCCTTCAAGCATAAAATTCTCTCATATCTGAGTAATATTCCCGTAATTTCAAAGGTGTCGCTTGACCAAAGACGTTGTGAAAGTATGTAAAGGCCTTAAGTAACATTTCGCTCTTCTCCGCTGTCCACCTCGAAACTCGTGAGGCTGCGACAACAAACTCCCTTTCGGCCGCTCGTTAATAGGTAATAAGTTGCCGTCAGATGGAAGGACCTCGCCGCCAGATTGCGCGGTGGTGCTCGAATTCTGCTCGGTCCACTCTACGAAAGCGCGCTTCTAAGAGGACTCCATAAATCAGAGGAAGCTGAGCTGAATGCGGACGTGTTGAGGGTAGAGCGTTTTTAATTATTCTCTCGTGAGAACCAGTATTTCTTTATCTCTGCTACCACCGACACTGGACCGAGCATTGCATTTCGGGAGCCGCTGTTCGCCGAGCGTGGATTCGAAGCCGACCGGCAGGCAAGGGTTATCCAGGAATGGGAATGACCTCACGGTAATATGCGTGACGTCCACGTGCAGTGGTTTAGGGAACATTCCCTATGGCCGAAAGTTCGAGAGTCGGAGAGACTATTCTTTCCCATTGGGGAAAGGATGGGTACAAATCCACTGGAAAGACATCGACAATGTTGGTGACAAATTATGACAATAATTCTGTGAAATAATTTGGTTCTTTCCCACCGTAAAATACTGGTGTATTCTTCACGGGTTTTCTACCAGGTTAGGTAATTGTTGGCTGACGTTTCCATGGCATCCATAGCGGATGAAGCATTGAGATAGGCAGAGAGGGCACTTGCAATGCTTGAAGCTGAAGCCAGTCGGCCATCTTCGTTAACCATCATTTTCCTAATCCATGTGCGGGCTAATGCTCATTATTCAATTTTACTGTGTTTTACATCGATATATTATTAGAAGTTACTTCTTTTAATAGCATTATCCTCACATATAGTGCTAATTTATTTAAAATTATAATTATCCGCTTTGCCGATGAAAACAATTGTAAAATAGAGTATAATCCATAGCACTAAGCAGCTAATGTCTGTTTGATGAGTTTTGACTTGCCATAATTTCAATCAGATGGTTGATATTCTTGCTTTTAACCCGCTAATTTGTCCATCCCATAGTGCCATCCAAAGAAAAGTAAGAAGAGAGCAGAGTTAAACAATATGGCTGTTATTTTGGTTGCCAGGCTTCAGTTTGATGACGGAGTGCCCTCTCCTCATACTACAATGGTATAAATCCATTGGAACGTCACCCAGCATTAACCCAGCCTGGTGAAAAACTTGGGAGGACTGCACCATTAATTTAGTGGTGTAAAAGTAATAGTAGTGCATCATTTGAAACGTGCTTTGATAGCACAGCAGATAGCGCAATGACGTTCTGCCTCCTGCAGACACACCGGGATGATTTGGACGATGAACCACCCAAAGTCTATTTGATTTGGATGTGCATTGGCTGGTCGAGAGGTGTGCCTTTTTTTCAAAAGAATTAGATTTTGATAAATAAATTTATCAAAATAATCAGTCTTTACGAATCTCCTGGCGGAGCTGGGCCATCAGAGCTAATATAGCCCGGAAGCTATGTATTGCACTAATAAATGGAAGAATTTGAACAAAGAATAATCGCCCTTCGAAAGTATTTCGACTACCTTTTAAAGTATACAACTTCTCTCAATCTCTTCCCCTTTCTTCTGGTCACCTTAACTACCAAACCATTCCCCCAAAACATGATGTCTCGTATAAAAAGATTTACTCAAACCGGCTTCTTACACAGTATTCCACTGTCAACTCCCCTTCCTCTCCTCATCACTTTGCCTTTGTATCCACTCCGTTCCTCCTCAAACACTCATGTATATATGTATATGCCCAAAAATTGTAATTCCTCAGTGTGCCCAAAGATGGCGTAACTATGGGAACCGGTCGCACATTCAGAAATAAACTGAGGAAGCTACAAAGTTCATCTTATTGCCATGTTGAGCTTTGATCTTCAAGCATGAATTGAATTGTTACTTTGTACTTTCCAGTTGTAAATAAAATGGCGTGGAAAGCAATAAGTAACGTTCCATTTCATGTAACGCTTTTCCAAACATTTAAGCGCGGAACTTTAAATTTGGTATGATCTTCAACTTTTGCATTAATTATGCTTAACGCCATTTGATAAAAAATAGTTTGGTTTTAGTTCTCTTATTATTCTTCATGGATATTAGAAGTTTATGGCGCTCAAATATACCAATTGCAATTCTTACTCTGCCAATAGTTCAATGTAGTTTGGGCGAGATAGTTCCATAGTCATGATGGAGACCGTATTCGAATTATACGTTTTAATTTCATCAGCTGTTTTTTTTATTTAATGTTGCATTATTAATGGTGCAATATTATACTTCTACACGACTGAGTTCTAATAAATCAAATAAAAATGTCTACATAAGTATTTTACTTGACTCATTTATTTCGCGTGGTACGTTTAAAATTCTTTCACAACGGGATGTTTTTTATGATTCTGAAAACATTACTGCAGTGACAGTGTGATATATTTTCAAAAATGGCTGAGGAAACATATAAATTACACGCTGTTAGTTTATTAACGACATCTAGGTGTGATAAATTCCTTATATTTCAAAGTAATGTCTCTCTGTTGCGCCCACACGTACCATTTCCCATGTAAAATGGCTGGAATTTTTTTGCAAATATCTTGGGAAGTAGTGTGGTAAGGGACTGATATTTTGGTTTACTTGGAAGAGTGAGATATTTTTCATTAAAATTGTACTGAATTAATTGATTTTAGATTAAATGATAATTCGCTCAAACTACCAAAATGCGCTCTGTACCAGCCAAACCAACAGCCGACTAAGTTATAAATTGTTTCTGTATCTCGGGGAGCTCCAACGATATTCATGATAGGGAATGAATTGAAGACAGGGAGAGGAGTAATTACGGGATGAGATGATGCGATAAAGTTGAAGCGTAAGGTTTCCACGCACTTGGTTTCCAAACAAGAATGCCAATTAAATTCCAAATCGAAATTCTCTGAGGTCGAGTGATCTTAAGTCTCGAAGCTTGCTCAATCATTTCCTGTTCGTAGATGAGAATATCCAATGTCATAACTTTACCCCAAAAGTAATGCGTTCCCATTTAATGGACGATTTGAACATCTAAAAGAATTTCACCGACGGCGTGATCGCAATCATTTGCAATCTTTCACCACGGAGTTCGTTAGATAAATATGTAAGACTTAATGGCATCAGTCCATGTTTGCGATTCTCCTGTAGGGCACCAGAGATGGTGGAATGGGAACTCGTGAAACGATAGACGATTGAGCATCGCCACGTATCGAAAGTGCGCTCAATTTTTGCAGGCGCGTCACAGTGAGCACGACGGAACGGGGTCTCAAGAGGCTTGAGGATTTTTCTAACGGTCATCAACGGCTTTCAGAGCATTTCAGGGAATCACGCGCTCTAAAAAGTGTGCTATTTGAATCGATTAGCGATTTTCAATGCATCTACGGTCGGTGAAATGGCGCGCGAACCCCGTTACCCGACACAGGATTCAAACTGAGCGGGAACTCACTTTGAGGATATTGCATCCCTGTTAGGACCTGTCACACCGCGGGACTACAGTCGCAAAAGCGCGAAATTCCAATAAGGAAGACTCGGTAGCATATCTGGCTAAAGCATTCAGCTGGAAATTGAGGTGTCCGAATTCTAGTTCCGGTCAAGGCGAATGATTTTTCCTCTCTGGAATTTTGCATCTATCCAAATCTACATCTTACGCTGACACGTTGACACCTCAAGGGTGTGTGGCAGCTATCACCAGCATGCACTATACCGTACCAGTAACTTTCTTCAACACGGGATACACTATAGGTATGCTACCGATTGTACAGAAACTATTTTTATTGAGTTAGCTGGAGTGAGATAGTTCCCAAGTCAGTATGGAGACCATATTCGAATTATACGTATTTAATTCATCAGGTCTAGGAATCATGAATTAAATATTTCATCTTGATTGGTGCAATATTATACTTTAACATGACTGAAATTCTAAAAAATTCAATAAAAATATCTCTATATGTCTTTAATTACACTCATTTTTGTCGCGCGGTACGTTTATAACTTCTTTGCAGCGAAAGGTTACTTAATGATCCTGAAAAATTATTACTGTGACACTATGATACGCCGCAAGCATTTGGGACCCTGGTAAAATAGATTTAACCAAAAACACTAATAAAATACAAAGGAAAGCAGCACGCTTCGTTAAAAACTGCTACGAGCGTACATATAGTGTCCTACAACTAAAGTGTAGTAGTAGTAGTTAAAGTGGGAGCCCGTAGAGACTCGAAGGCTACACGCTAGGCTTAACTTGCTAGAGAAATTCAGAACTGGTGTGTTTCAGAGCGAAATAGAGAATATTATCATGACTCCTCACTACATTTCTATATCTAAGAGATGCGATCAAATAAGAGAGATACAATGCCATTAACAGATAGTTACAAAAACTCGTCCTTTCCGCGAACAATAGGCGACCACAATAAAAATTGAACTCCACTAAATACACTCCCATAAAAATTATTTATATTATAGTTTTGAAATTATAGTTTACATTTCAGCTTTGAATATTCAATTCTTAAACGTAAATTATTTTCAACGCATCCCTGATTGATGTATTATCAAAATAACAATAATACAATCGATATCGCCCGACCTTGTCGTTGAATGTGAATGCACTGCGAAATCAACAGAGATGTTGTACAACCTATGTTATGATTACGGAGATCACATCAATATTGGGCTCATCAATGACAGGCTTATTGACGACGAGGGGAGAATACAATAGATATTGATGGACCTTGTTCTTGCGTCACGATGAGCGTTCCCTCTGCATCACCACTTCACCACCTTGTATCTTTTGAGTTCACCCACTGACACATTAGACTAATCAGCAGAGCAGAGTCGGAAAAGAATATCGTGGAACGCTTTTGGTATCGAAGCAGGGGTAAACCTTACGCAGTTCATGCGGCGATATGTGTCCAACATTGAAGCGGTGCAGTCGATTTACTTGAGATTCGCAAGTCGAATGCAAACTCACTGACAGTGCGTAAGAAGCTTGCTCAGGATACATTGAAACGTAATATGGATAAGACCTCCAGCCGCAATGTTTTATCAAGAGCGGAGCCACGTTAGTTAGGATTGGTGTCCGACGCAGCCATTGCATTGCAATGTTCGGGCTAAATTTGAGGTGCGGTGACTTCTATTGTGAGTACGAAATTTGATTCATACGTATGAAAGTGTATATCAGTATTTTTTCTCTTCTGGAGTTTGGATCAAGTTATAAATAATTACTTTAATTCTTTCTCGTTGCCAACGTATCGTATTTTAGTAAAAAATCATTAGGACTACATTCAAAATTATTTATATTATAGTTTTGAAAGCACGCAGGCAAAAGCGGCTTTCCATAAAAAGAGTCAAATTTTATCATCCAAAAGTAACAGCCTTGAAATTAGGAAAAGGTTTCTCAAAGCTTACATATGAAGTGTGGCATTATATGGCTGTGAAACGTGGACTCTGGGGCAGGAGGATAAGAAGAGACTAAGCTCATTCGAACTATGGTGTTATAGACGCATGCTTAAAATTCAGCGGACTGATATAATATCAAACGAAGAAATACTAAATGAAATAAAGGAGAAAAGAAGCTTATGGCAATCGATCGTTGACAGACGAGTCCAACTTGAGACCCTATTGACAATCCTAGACGGACATATTAACGAAAAAAAGGCCCAGAGGAAGACCACGGCTCCAGTTTATAGACCAGATAATGAAGGATATAGGATGTCAGATGTAAGAGCTACGATAATATGAAAAGGAAGGCGGAGAGACGTGAGAAATTGAGAGTGTCAACCAGTCAAGCTGCTGCCGACCAATCTTCGGATTGACTACCAGGGGAGACGGAGGTCTTGAAATTTTAATTTTAATTTTGGCTTTAAATATTCTATTCATAAACGTAAATTCTTTTCAATGCAGCCCTGACGATGTATTATCAAAATAATAAACGTTAGAAATGGGATATAAATAAAATAATTACTAATAGTTGAACCAAAATTTCAGAACAAAAATATATAATAATAGCATAAGAAGTCATAAAAAACAATTTGGATATAAAAGCCCTCAACAATTACAAATGGAGATAAATTTATCTAGCTATTGAAAGACGGTGAGTGACAGTGAGTGGAACTCACAAAACATTTGTATATTTACTCCTAGAATAACAGCACTAAGTAATTGTAACGTTTTTATGCCAACTGTATTCCTAGGGAAACCCTCTGCATTGAGGGAAGGGATTCATTTTTTTGCATTTTCGCAACCCAGCTTTTTGCATTGAGAGCAGAGAAACCTTTTTTGCGAAACTTGAAACGCACACGCGTATCATTCAGCTGCATGCTAATTGTCATTATAAAGTAATCGTTGGGAGCTGATGATTACCATCTCAGGCAAAGGGCCTCACTTTACAATACTTCCCACCTGCGGGAATGCATTTCCATGCTCCACCTTATTATTGCAATCTAGCTGTAGTTTACAAACGATGGGATCAAAAGAGTTGAAAAGAAAGCATTAGCAAGCCGACGACTATTTTATCAAGTACAAATGTTTCCAGTAACAAAAATATTCTTAAAATAGTCATGAAACAGAGTAAATTAGAAAAACTGTTAGCAATTCTCCGTAGTGAAGAAAAGGAGAGCATATAATATGACTTAGGTAATGGCGAAGTGTTGAGCGGTTATGGAGAGCGGTTGAACTGAGCGGTTGGAGAGGATAAGTTGGATGCGGACCAATCTTCAGATTAATAACTACTGATGAAGATCGTCCACCGGAAGTTTATCCGGGTGCGAGCGAAACTTAAAAGGGAGTTACGGGGGGGGAGGGGTATGGGAATTTCTTGTACGCCCCCTAGGGTATGTTAAGCCGGAAGGCCCTTAACGACTCCGTGAACGCCGGGAGTCGTGCGATGTTTGTTAATGCGAAAGTGAGATGGGGTCGGAAGGGATTAGGGGATGGGTGGGTGGGAGGGTGTTGATGGGGTTGTTCAAGAAGCCGCAGAACTCGGGGAGGAATGGGCCAAGTTCGACAACATTTGCACGGTCGTAAACTTCAGTGGCTGGATCGGACGAAAGGGAACCCTTAACTTTCCGTGTCTTCATCCATTCCGGCCCTTTGGCCACCCCTGAAGAGAGTGGCCCACCATAATGGCCACTCTTGTTTGGGTGTCTCGCGAGGTCTTACGGTCAGAAGTTTTCAACTCCGATCCTCGCTCACCCAATCTCTCTCCCTCGCCCTCCCTTATCCATCTCGCTCGTAGCTTACCTAATGTGCGGTTGACGGCGAAAATTGTGGGATGGTCCACCGCCGCAGATGCCAGGAAAAATGGCTCGCCACGCAAATGGTGCTCCCCAACCGCCAAAATTCACCAAATATATAGAGAGAGAGAGCGAGAACTCCTCACGCAAAACTCTTAACTAGTTTCGTTTCCCATCGAAACCCTCCATTTTTTTCATGAAGTATTCTTTGTGAGCGGTTTTGACTGAACAGATCGGCTATTGAGGTTACAGTGATTTTTTTCCGTCATCAGCCTCATTTAAAAAATGACCAGTTTCTGCTGCTGAGCTCACCCCAAAGGGTTCATGAAGAGGTAAGAATATTAAGTGGCCCAGAATATTTCCTGTTAAAGCGATAGGCTTTCCCTAGAAATCAAAACTCTGTTCACTTAATTGATATTGATTTTATAAATATAAGACATATACATAATATAGACATTATATTTATAAATATTAGACATAATAGTTTCCGGAAATAAGTAATCGTCTCCGGCTTAACTTTGTGGAAGTGAGTAATACCCAGGATAAAAAACAACTTAGTTTCCATCCACACAATATTTATTACTAGCTGTACCCAGCATGCGTTGCAATGCCTTTTTCTGGGTTCAAAATCGGAGCCCTAAAAGAATTTGAGACCTAGTCCAATGAATTCCTCGTACCTACACAGGAATTCGTAGCATACAAATGATGGCATGAGTTTCCATTCCATGCCTACGTTGCGGTTTCCAAGTAGATAAAATATTCTATTGTTGAAGTGCGTAGTGCAAAGGTTCAAGATTTAAAAAGCTTAAAAATCCAATTGTAAACGGGTTTGAGCAATGCGTACTCTATCGGCTCCCAATCTTGATTCTCTTTGCTCTTCTGTTTCGTTCGAGTGGACTTGAGCAGTGCGTAAATGATTGGCTCCCAATCTTAATTCTCGTTGCTCTTCTGTTTCATTTGAGCGGGCTTGAGCAGTGCGTAATCGATCGGTTTCAAATCTTGATTCTCGTTGCTCGTCTGTTTCTGAAACTCGTAATGCCTCTTTCGTGCTTCAGTTGTAGATCGACCAATCGATTTCCGTTTGGGGGGTTTAACTCTCACAAGTGACAACTGTCTTATATATTTATTTTTAAGCTGTAAATAATAATAAAATAATATAGTAATAATAAATATCCAAACAGGGCCGGCCCAAGAAAAAGCGGGTCCTTGTGCAGAAGGGAGGCGAGCAGGGGAAAAATTAGGTTAGGATTATTAGCTTACCCATCGGGCGTTGTTGCGCGAAAAGTATTCGAAAGATTAAGAGGGCCTTGTGGGGGGAGGGAGGGCGATATTTAAAAAAATTTTATACCTAAACCTTCGCAAGAGTGTACTCAACAACTTCTTAAAGTTTCTTGGCGATCGGATGAACAGTGTAGTAATGCATACAGGACACACAGACATACATTCGTTTTTATATATATAGATAAAATAAATAGGACCCGGGTTTCAGCAACATCGTGCCATCATCATTCATTTCACCTTTTCAAATGGCCATGGCATGATTATTTCAAATGACCTGATGATGGCATGAAGTTGGTGAAACCGGGGTCGTATTTATAATAAATATTGTGTGGATTGAAACAAAGTTGTTTTTTATCATCGATAGTTTCCGGCTTTACACGGTGGAAATTTATGATATCACTCATAATAAAAAAAGATACTTGGTTTTATTCCGCACTATTTAATACAACTCAACTCCGTTGAGTATTTAATATTTAATAATATTAAAAAACTAGGTTGAGTTGTTTTAAATATAGAGTAGAATAAAACAAAGTATCTGTTTTTTATTATGAGTGATATAATATTGATTTTCTGCTCAAGATATAATTTGGATGATTATCTCTCGCCATGCATTCGAGGGCCCATTCAAGGTATTCTCAGTCAATTGCATATAGAAATAAAAGAGAAAACGTATCGCCTTCATGGTTAATTGTCTCAAAAAACATCTTTCCAAATATCCTCATTAATTTCACTATTTTTTACGAACGCTTCCAGACTGGTAGGAAAAACCATTCAATCAATCATTACTACCTGCGTCATTGGTAATCTCTGTTGAATTGAATCTTTTTCATCCTTGGGTGGTGGGAGGAGAGATATTTGCGATGAAATTCATCTACTCGGAGTCACGAACCGGGATCTTCCGAATCCGCATTGGGCGCTTCCACCGATGAAGCCATAGAGGATTTCTCCATCACTGCTGTCGTCTTGGAAAATCGTCTGCCTCATTTGCTACTTCGTACTGGTTAGGCCACACCTCGAATACGCCGCGATTATTTGGGACCCTGGTCATAAAGATTTAGCCAAAAAATCAATAAAATATATAGAAAAGCTGCACGCTTCGTTAAAAACTGCTAAGTGCGTAAATATAGTGTTTCACAACTTTTAGAGGGATTAAGGTGGGAGCCCCTAGAGACTCGGAGGCTACACGCTAGGCGTAGCTTGCTTGAGAAATTCAGAACTGATGTTTTTCAGAGCGACACACAGAATAATATCATAACGCCACACAACATATCTAGGTCTAACAGAAGCGATAAGATAATACATTGCTGAACGGATAGGAACAAAAACTCGTTCTTCTCTGCACGATAAGCAACCACAGTAAAAACGAAGCTCAACTAATTACACTCCCATAATACAAGTCACCATTTCTCCTCCCAAAACCTTACATCTTTACGCGACTGGTGTATTAACACCCCATGCCACACGCCTATGCGGCGGCTCGCAGAGAAGCAAGATGTAGATATTAATAGCGCCTACCCCCACCGTCATCCATCTCGATGACTTCCGATTTTATAATTTTGCACGTTTTTTGAACTCATCGTAATTTCCTCTCCCACTTCCACCAGTCCAAAGTTATTATTCTCCATCATTTCATTACGGACTTACCCTGCACCCTCCTCATCTTTCTGACACTACCACCGCTCAACACCCAAACCCAGCCAACTTCTCTGCCTTCTTGACGTTTCTCCTATCATCCCCATTTCTTCCCCAGCAAAGCTGGATTGTTCACGCGCGTTTTAAACTCCATACGGACCATTGCAGGACGTTCCGAATTCCTTCCGTCACCTTCAATCGGTCAGCAATCTGATTTTGAACTACTATTTAGATTTATCCCATGCCACACCCCTTTAGGCGTCTCAAAGATTCGTTTATGTTCGTGAAGCAACCATCCTAGTCCTGTGTGAAATGTTTCCTCGAGTATAACGCTTATCGGTACGAAATGATATTCTTCACGAAATCGTGCCGTATCGTGACGCAGTTGGCGAGCACCAGATTGGAAATGTGCAAAATATACCGGTATTTCGGAATTCACGGATAATTATTTTTCTGTTTCGGTACCAGCGAGCACCATTAAAAATCGGTATCACGGAAGGTATTAGCATTGAAAGGATTGAAAGTACCGATACTCGAACAGCACTGCCACCTGGTGTTCAAGCGCTCAACAGCTAAAGCAAAACAGTTGAGTGATGAATGAATGAAAGAATATAAATGCGTAATACTGTTTTTTGTTGAAAGAGACAAATATTTACAAGGAATATAAAAAAAACTTTTTTAATTATTATGCATTAATCTATCGACAAAAGGGGTTTGAATCGGAAGCCACAGGTACGTACGTGCTTACTAGAAAGAGTAATAAAAACATTTTACGATTTAAGGACAAGAATCAGTATTCAAATACCGACTTCAAAATTGATTTTTTTAAAACAATTGTTTGAATTATCGAACGAGTGGGGAATAGCTACTAACTCTTCAATAGCTATTTCCTCTTTATAGGTATTTTGTAAAACTAAGTCAGGTATACGTTATTCTGCAGCCAGTCAATCAAATAAGCAGTGAAAAATACCAGTAAACCGATAATATTGCGTCGACACTACTGGTATAGTACAGGTAATACTCGTCTGTTAAATATATGAACCTTAAATCAAAATATTCAAGTAATGGCTCATTAAATAGTGTTATTATTTGCGACCCGGGTTCCGTCACATAATGACATCTTCAGGGTGACCTGAAACCCGGGTCGTAAAGAATAAATCTATTTAACGGACCATTACTTGAATGTTTTGAATTCCAATATGGAGAGGTTCCACGAAATCAAGCCTGAATTTATTAGTTATATATATGTACCTGTTTGAGAAGTGTCCATTCCTACATCAGATGTCTCCACTGTATTCCCTAATCGGCCCTCTGAGGGGGGGGGGGTAAGGAGGGGAGGCTCGGGGAACTGTCAACTGCTGCATGTTGTTGCTCACGTGCACGGTCCAGTTGTCTCAGCACTTCTCCTAAATTCGCGCTTTTCTACGGAGTATTTTTTCATTACTTGGGAAGACATTCTCTTTCTTAGTGGGGACCTCGAAAGGCATCGAAGCGAATCTTGAGTCTCGACCCACTTACCTTCAAAATACCCGACGTAGATGTGCTTTGTGAGTCGTTAGAATACAAATACGCTGTTCGAAGTGGCGTAGGGGAAAGGTAAATAGTCGCCCACGAGAATCTCCGTGGCCACGCTTTGAACTGAAAAGATTCAGGGAGGAGGTTCTTTAAACACAAAGATGCAAACTTCCATTCCGCAGGCACCGTGACGGTTGACGTCTTGACCAATTTCATTTGCAAGTAACGAGCGAACGCTATCCATTATCCGAGAATAATTTAAGCAAGGTTCCGTTATCTCACATCTTAAGTGTCGTCTCTGACCTCTACTTACTCTACCTCTTACCTCTACCTTAACTTCTGATATATCGTGGGAATTACACATACAGAACATAGTATGTGGCGCAGCATAAAAGAAACTAGGTTTTGTTAAACGTATAATAGGAAGGTCCTTGGATGAAAAAGTCAAAGAGAAATACTACTTCGCTCTGGTTAGGCCAAATCTCGAATACGCCGCGAGCATTTGGGACCCTGGTCAAATGCAATTAACCAAAAAAATCAATAAAATACAAAGGAAAGCAGCGCGCTTCGTTAAAAACTGCTACGAGAGTACATATAGTGTCTCACAACTTTAAGAGGGATTAAGGTGGAAGCCCTTAGAGACTCGGAGGCTACACTCTAGGCTAAGGTTGCTTGATAAATTCAGAACTGATATTTTTCAGAGCGACATAGAGAATATTATCATGACTCTTCACTACATCTCTAGGTCTGACAGAAGTGATAAAATAAGAGAGATACACTGCCGAATAGATAGGTACAAAAACTCGTTCTTTCCGCAATAAGCGACCACAATAAAAATTGAGCTCCACTAAATACACTCCTATAATACATGTCACCATTTCATCTCCAAAAACTTACGCCTTTACACAGCTGGTGACCTAACACCCCCTGCCACATGCCCATGCGGCAGCTCGCAGGGCATTATGTAGATGTAGATACTTATCAGCCAAAAAGTCTTTCATGAGACTACTTTGGGCAAAATATGCAAACTAACACTTTTTCGTCGCGGTAGGTTTGATAAAATAATACTGGATCTATAAAAATTACAAAACATTATGCCGTAAGTGAACGGTTAGATTTAATTCCACAAATTTACCTTACCTAGATAATTAAATTTTACAGCATTCCTGATGCTTCCACCGGCCAAAGCGTTAAAAATCAGTCGATACAGGGGGCTGGACTAAAATTCTCACGGCTTGTAGGCTACCTGATGTCTGTCTCTTCGATAGTGCAAACTAGTCCACTTACTTAAGTAGATAATTCATCTTAAGCCAGTTATTTTGGAATAGGGTAGCTGTAACTGATAAGAATGGAAAACATCTGCGTAAGTGTGGAATTCAGACTGCTGGAACAAAATTACAAGTATCAGGCGTGATGTGGTGGAATTTCAACCAATAAAAATACATAGGCATTTTCCACAAGATTTTATTTTGCGGAAAATTTATTTTTCCGTTCTTCCTTAGGAATGGTCGATAAAAATGGCAGAGGGTTAAATTGAAACAGAAGAGGATAGCAGTGTTTATTCGACACGTTGGATGCTCACGGTTGAGAGTCACGTGAGGCGGTGCTATGAAATATAGAGCATAATAGTTTCAAAGAAGCATAGGGTAGCATTATTATTTTTTATGTTTAAGTTCTCTGAGATGTATGCAACGCGGGAACTGTTTTATAGTACAAAAAGGTGAGTGATTACTGATTTGATGGCCTCCAATTTCGCTTCGCCCTCGACGAATGACTCAGGGGATAAGGGTATGAGAAAGTCTCGCGTTGGTCGCTCATTTTACGTTTATCGAGTCAAAAATTTTCATAAAAAACATGAAAGGAAGAACTTGCGTATGAGTAAATATCCCAATCCGAAGAAAAACACAAAAAAAGGATAATTTCCCTCAAAATACACGGCTCTCATTCCAGTAATCCACAATTTACGAGGCAATTTCTTCGGCTGAAAAAAAGGTGGCTCATCCATCTTATTCATTCGTTGCACGGAACCTGAAGGCAGGGACAATATTAAACTCCGATACGTGCTCTTTCTTCGTTCCGCTTACTTGACTGCCGTAGCCTCCTGATTAATGCATCATCAAGAGAGACCGTCTCGTTTTTCCTCCAGATCTCCTTCTTGTTCCAACTCCTCTCCCGCTTTTCCTCGATGTATCTTTGAAATCAGTCCCCTTATCATTATGTACTCTCAAGTTAGGTATCTGATTTAATATTTACTAGTTAACCCACATTAAAACAAATCACATCATTCTTGAGCGAATTTAATTTTGCTCTCTAAGATGAGATTACCAATTTTTAGGCAACTCACCTTTAGTCACTTTTATTCGCCACGAGAACAAAGAAGAGTAGGGCATTAGGCTTTTATAACCGGCCGCACTTTTTGAAATATCAGGACGACATAACTTATGTTTCTTGTAATGCAGTGGCGTGAGTTGAAGGCAGATTTATGACAGCACATGACCACTGCAGAATGAAGCACTCACTGAATTCCGAGTCGCAGATGGCGCGCACGTGCAAAGACGACGGAGAAACCTCGTCTTTAGTAATTTTCTAACAACCAGTAATCGTTACGACTCGAAATCGCTTAATTGGTAAACTTATTGCAGAGCCCAGGGGAATTACAGGGGAACTTTCTACGTTCCTATTATGCATGATATTTTGAATCTGTAGTAGTAGTCTTTGTATCCCTTGCATGTTGGAACGATTGACGATAGAATGTTTCTTGGATAGTAGATTTTTGATTGGCGCGTTGCATGTGTGGTACGCTGGTTTCAATGTAGTTTCGGTGTTCTGCCGTATAATTAATGCATGCCTGGTGTGGAAGCACCCCCTGCCACACACCCTTTGGGTGGCTTGCAGGGTATGAAGTAGATGTAGATGTACCGATTGTAGACATCCTGACCTATGTCATAGGAGCTGTCAGTCTCTTAAAATTATTGATCATTAATATGATAAGTCTAGCCAAAGAAATTTATGGACTCTGATAAATGGCCATTGAAAATGCGACCACTTGATCGTTGCGAAAACTCCACAATAGACCAACGAAAAGGCAACACACAAAGACCATCAAAAGGCATAAGGAACCGGACGAAGAAAATACACCTTGATTACAAAACAAACAATCCCGTATGCCATGAATCCCGATTTGCAAACATTTTAATCTTACTCAAGACATTAGTGTCTTGGTCAAAACAAGAGCCACAATAATCTTTCAAAACTGAGCAAAGATTTCTTTTAGTTTTTCTTGGCCCTCCGCCGCAATGCCTTTGCCACAATGCCAATCGAGGAGAATCTATGAGCGATAGTCAGTTGCTAAGGTATAACAGCAGCAACTAAGTTTTTGACTTCTGAATTTAAACCGGTACCGTCTGTTAGCGTGTTATTATTTTCAAAGACATTGTAGGAAACGCTAATATTTACGAAGTTGAAAAAGATTCCTTTGATGATTTTATACCTGTTACCTGAGAAATAATTATACGTACGAAGCAGAATAAGTTAGCTATTAATTACCAAATAAATTATCAACGAATTTTATTCAACGATGTTCGGCGCGATGTGACGGAACATCATGATGACATTCTATGAATCATAGTTGGTAATAGGTATCCACAGAGTAATTTTGTTGTATATAGCACGCGCTTCGACGCAAAGGCGTAATCAGCAGACACATTCTACATTAAATGCTTATGATGACGACGCTTTGGCGTTGGGATGAGTTGTGCTATAAAATTAGTCTGAGAACATTATCGATTTCGATTCGTTTAATTTTAAGTATTGAGCAACCATTCTACATTATAGTTTCAACTGCTGCTACAATATAAACTTTATAATACCGATTAGCTCCTAATATTTCTTGCCTAGTCGCAGTGGGATACTTGAGTGTTTCTTCAAGTACTTCCCCCGTTTTAAATATTTTTCCATTTACGTCTCTGAATGAGGAGACGGGGAGGTTTCCCAAACTTTCTTCGCGTGGATCTGCTTTTTGGGGCACGGGGCGGAGTGAGGGAAGGAGGAAGTACATGTCACCGCTGGGGATGGCTGAGGAACCAAGGAGAGTTTCGGGGGGGAGGAACAAAAATGGTCACTGGCTAGTGATACTGTCCAAATTTGTGGATGCACCGCGTATACCCTTTTCTGCGAATACATCTACGTCATACCCTGCAAGCTACCCAAAGGGTGTGTGGCAGGGGGTGCTTCCACACCAGACATGCAAGAATTATACGGCAGAACACCGAAATAATATTGAAACCAGCGTACTACACGTGCAACGTGCCAATTAAAAATTAACTAACCAAGAAACATTCTATCGTCAATCGTTCCAACATGCAAGTGGTACAAGGATTACTACTACAGATTCAAAATATAATGCATAAATAAGAACGTAGGGAATATATGGAGAAAGATCTACAGTCTAGCTAATGTCACTGTTCGCACTATTCATGACGATGATCACAGCTGCAATGTCCCGAATGTTACGCGGAAAAAAAGACATTTTATACCTATCGGTTCTACAATCCTCTCTAATTTTATTGGCGCGATCTAATCTGCCGTAGTACGAGGGGATTAATAGTATGTTTTTTACGTCGTCAGAGAAATGTTTTCCTGAAATTTAGCTAAGAGTTTAAGCCTATAATTTAATCTACGCTGTGATAGCGATTCCCATCCCAATTCTTCTAACAATTTAGATACACTGCTAAACTTATCGTAGCATCGTTTTACAAACCTGGCTCCTCTTCGCTGCACGCGATCTAATTCCGATATCAACCCCGCTTCATAAGGATTCCATTCAATGGCAGCATATTATTTGCACATATACAGAATATAATTCGCACAAAACAGAAGCGCGTCGTACAAGGATGTACGTGAGGGCCCGTCCCCATCCTATCAGAAACCCGGTTCCCTGTACCAATACACCATCACGTGCGAAATACAGAATGTGGTGGGTGTGTTGCGAGACGGTGCCGGGACAAAGTTTCTAACTTGTGGATTCTTGACCTTGGTGTCAGAGGATAAAATAATCACAAATAGGTTTTGAAAGGAAAATGATAGCTTATTTCAGTGTTTTCCAAACATTTTCAAGCCACCGCATACTTTTCAGCAAACTTTTTTCCACAAACCTTTACCCAGCGCCCCCAAACGTAAGCTTTAAAAACAATGGACTACATTACCAAAGCAAGATGTTTATAAAAAGAAAGCTAAAACAACTGTGATTAAACTATTGTTTGTTACAAATCCAATGGAGAGATAGTTTACTCATCCCCGGACAAGTATATTCAGTAATCACTCAGCCACCTTTTGCAGCACCCTTAGATATGAAAGCACCGGGGCGGTCGCGCCTACTTTGGGAACCACTGGTTTATTTTAATCAAGTATTTGATTGAATAATGAAACGAACCAAAATATGAGTACCGAATGTCCAAACAAGAATATTACCACGTCTCAGAAAGGAGAAAAGTTGCATACAAAAGAGAAATGCAGCGAATGCATGCTTAAGAATAGAGGAAATAGTCGCCCCCGGTGACGATAGAAGAATAGTCGGCCCCGGTGTAGGCGGGGTAAAGTCCTCGCCTTCTAACCCGAGGGTCGCGGGTTCGAGTCCCGCCTGGGTAAGATTATTCAATGCCCAGGACATGGGTGTTTGTGTTCGTCTAATGATATATTAAAACACTTGTAATTGGGGAAACCTGTAAGTGTTAAAGAAATTATTATTATTATTATTATTATTATAAAACAAATGTTTCTTTCCGGAATAGATGGGAGCTTGACCGATATCCAGGTCACAAATCCAGTTCCCAACAAG
This sequence comes from Ceriagrion tenellum, assembly GCA_963169105.1. Classification (NCBI taxonomy): domain Eukaryota; kingdom Metazoa; phylum Arthropoda; class Insecta; order Odonata; family Coenagrionidae; genus Ceriagrion; species Ceriagrion tenellum. The sequence continues at coordinate 140,769,003 of OY720640.1, read as the reverse complement.
AGAAACAAAAAAGATCTTAATTCAACGAGACAATTAGCCTCATCCCTGTACTTCTTCTAAGGTTAATCTGTCATCTGACAGAATTCAACTGAACTGCTCTCTCCATGTGCGTCTACCCTGCGCTGTCTCCCTCATCTCTTCATAACTCCTACCATTCTATGTGTCCCTCAACATATTGTTCAAACAATCTTCCTCTCCCTCTCTTTCCCTGAATCTTTCTCTCTAATATTTTTTAGTCACAAATAAATCGTAAAATCTGCTGTGGCGATTTACGAGGAGAAATCCACCAGAGCGAGGCCTTTCTGGTTTTTTTAGTGCTTCACTTGTACCATCTCTGACGATTGGTGCTAATTTTAACAAAGTGATTAATAACTCATTTACACAGAGTCAGATATATATACCGTGAAAAACTTTAATAAATACTTTGCTCCAATGCCATACCATAGAGTAATCACTAAGCAAGCATTGTTGGTGCTGGCGCTAAGGCATTGGTGCTAATTTTTCTGCGGCCATTGGATATTCACTTCTTTATCTTGCTATTCCAACCACTTCCACTTCCCAGCAATTACAGAGCACGAGAAAAGCTAATATTGTCGGGGGGCACGTAGCACGCGAGTAGATACCTACGTTACTAAAATTTTGAATTGCAAGTTTGAAAAAAAAATACCGAGCGCTTTCTAATCCTTCAGTTTAAATATATACTTTTCTCCCTTTTGACTAAAATCTTGACGTGGTGGAATGGCTTGTGTGATCCAAAGCCTCCCTATGCAGCGGTTGATCCTCGTAGAAAACTGTGTTCTCTCTTTGATACAACGGCCAAATACTACTTTCCACTCTAATATTACAGTTTAATTTAAAATTAATAGATAATAAATGCTAGAGAATGGTTGGGACAAAGGAAAGTTGTGTTTTTCAATCTAACACTGATGCGATTTTCACGAAGACTGGTTTAAAGAATGGAAACCATCCAGAAAGTTGAATTTAAATAAAATGTAGGTACTTTACCATTATATTTATGCAAATTATTTGCAGGCTACTGCAATCATTGAAGTCTTTATGGGTTACTCTAAGATAATGACGATGCAGTCGTTAGAATAGCTGTACTGAGTGTTCATTAAAATATATATATATATATATATATATATATATATATATATATATATATATATATATATATATATATATATATATATATATATATATATATATATATATCTACTAATCAAAATATTCTTTGCCATAATTCTGATTTTTTATTAGCTATGGTATGTCAATAGCGTGTCATCAGTGAAATCATTATCTTCCAAACAAAATAAACGAAACGCATGAGTGCGTAGTGTTCATCTTGTCCCAACCAGCCACTGAGGGACGCCTTTCAGCCTCGAGCCATTTGAAACGAACTAAGTGGGCAGCGATGCCTTCGGAGGAAGTAGCAGATCCATTAGATGAAGACTGTCGTTAACGTTTGCAAATATTTATTCAGTCGGCATTTGAAGGGCGGCGATCAATTAACTCCCTCGCTAGGACAGGATCGAAATCACTGCCCCCACAAAAAAATAACCTATGGCAACGGCAAGTGGATTCCTCACGTAATCACTACGATTATTAAACGGCAATAAAATGCGTAATCATTGCAGTTATTAAACGGCAATAAAGAGCCCTCGGCGTGGGTTCGTCTGGAAGGTTAAAGGCAGCAGCAGCCGATTGCTTGCGCTGTCCCTGGCCTTAAATCCCGTCTCCCACCCTACCTCGAAAGTCCCTCTCAGACTATGGACGAACCCTCCATACTTTGGACGAGGAAGAGATGGTTCGCCGCAGAAAAGAATCGAATAAAAAGCGGACTCCCGGCCGCCAGATGGACACTCGAGTGGAGGCCGAAGATTGGCCCGCTGTTGAAGTCATCCGCTGATATCTGCATTCCTTTCCGAGACGTCCATAAAAATCGCGAGGCTTTTGAATAAATGGTCGGCAAACCACGAAACCGTTTGCCATTCATGACACCCGGGCGGAATCTTCTTTCGCTTGCTGCTTGTCCTTTTGTTTTATGTTTTTCCTTCACGCATTTGTACCTCAGCCCACCTTCCTTAGACTGCCTTTCAGGAGCCAATGATTTGTATTGCGATCTTCGGCTCACTGTTCCGCTGCTAATGTCCCAAATAAAAAAATTGGCAGTGGGGCCTCGGTTTCTGCTCTTCCATCTCAGCAGCCTGCCGCCCACACTCCGCTCCGAGCGCGGTCGCCGCGTCTGGTCGCTTGTTCGCCAGATTCGTGCGTGAGGAGGTTGGCCCGCGGAAGTCGCTGTGCCCGCCTCGGAGCGAAAAGACGGTTTTACAAATGGAAGCCGACTTCTACGGCAGAAGCGACTGTAGTGATACCTCAAATCTCATCGCTACTTGCAGGACATCATACTGCTCACACGCAATTTCCGGTTTTTCCTGAACAAATGGATGACGGAAGTAAACGATGAATACGGAAATTTCAAAAATCGTTTTGTAATTATGGCGTTCGTATATTGTATTTCGACGCGTTGGAGTGGTGGCTAGAGTACTGGCTAACCATATGGGTGGCCAGGGTTCAAATCCCTGCAGAGGAAGTTGTTTTTCAGAGGAAACCCGATTCCTACTTGAATGTCCTGTGGAGGACGCTTCAAGTAAAGTACTCCGTCTGTCGGATGAGACGTTAAGCCGTGGTCCCCTTGGCGCCTTTCGTTAAGTGCAGGCTAATGCCGACGCTGGGTCTCTATTCACCCTTCCTCCCTTACCTATCCACTATGGCTCAAATGACCCTAGTTGTTGTTCGTCTCCCCAAATATCCAATCCAATCGTAGTTCGACCACCAGCATTCGTGGATTTGATAACTTTGCATAAATCACACGAATCGTGCTTTATAACATCGCATCAAGCATGAGAGTTGTGACACTATTTACTTATTGTTATCCAATAATAGACGAGTCATTTAGCCTAAATTTGAGGTTCTTTAGCCTTTCAAACATTTTCGAGTACAAATAAATATTTGCATATGCAGCAATGAGTCTTTCTCCAACAAATTTATTTTGAATTCTAGTTTATAAATTTAATCTGCGTTTGCAGTCATGTGGCCAAGTTTCATCCGGATGCAATGCGATTTCATCGCAGAATAGAAATGCTCCTCGCTGGCAAAATAGAAGCATGTCTACGTATTTTCCTTGTTAGTTAGAACTCGATCGATTACTGCCACTGATGACTCTCTACTGCCATGGACATTAGTGCTTACGCATCGAAGTGTCGATTGTAAGTGATTTGCAAGGCTACTGTCACGGAAGTGACTTTCTTGTGTAAAGCCGCCTTAGAGACTCGACTCATCTCACTCCGCCGATCGACAGCGTGAACACATCCGCGACTCTGACGTAAGGTGTTTTCGAGTGTTATGTAGGCGAGCACTCGCAGTACACGTTATGCTAATGTCCCTCTTCGGCGTGTAAGAGTGGCCGGGAGCGTGTGCTTTGTGTCTGTGACGGAAGTGGAGGAGGAGGAGGTTGGGGGAGGGGAGGTAAGGAAGGAGAGGTAGGGGAGGAAAAGGGAGGGACGCGCGAAGAGTTTTTTTCCACTTCATCCTTTACCGAAAGGACCAAGGGATAAAAAAATCGCACATTTCGTTGAATGGGCGTTTCGGAGATGCTTTGTTGACTATAAGTGCTCGTCACATTGATCACCGTTACCTTTTCTCTCGGATTGGGTCCAATTTAGCGCACGCCCGTCCAATAAATACGCCAAAAAATCATGCGCGATGTACAATTGCTCTTTAGTTTGTATTGGACTCGAATAATTTTTTACTTCTTCCTCGTCGCAGGTGGTGCGGGTTCGAGCAATTGCGGTCATTTACCCCTCCGCTTCCTCCCTCTACCTCCCCCCCACTGCCTCCACCCCATGCAATGTGTCCTCGGGCAGATGATAGCCACTCAACGCCGTAATCGCCCGGTGTGGTCTGCGTGTGAGCCATCGGCCACTCGCCTCAGGATCCTTAGAGGGACCCTGCAGGGATCCTAACGGGATAGGATTCACAACCATTGATACCCTTGGATGCTTTCACTTGAATGGGCGTCAGCTGCAGTAATATGGGCTCATTGTTCCTTCCCTTTGGCGCGAATTCTTCCTTATCACCCTCGATATAATTTCAACCATTTAACATCCATCTTTGACCTGCGCTATTAAAGGTAATAGTGATTAAGGAATGTTGTATTTTCTCAGAGAGGAGCATGCGAGCAATAAAACCAGGGCTGTTTCACCAATTAGCGTTCATTGCAGCTCAACATTGCACTTTTGATCGTAAACAAATGGCAATTAGTCGGAATAAAATCAAATGATGAAGTACTTTTGGTGAAGTAGTTTGAGAGAATGACTGCGTGTGGAGAATTTTTAGCCCAACGCTCCACCCGTGTTTCACTTACAAGCTAGTTAGCTCTGTTACTTACTCTTACCTTAACCCTTAAACTTATTTGTTAGCTCCCGAAGAAGATCTATGCAATGGGGATGAAATGCTGTGCTCAAAATGCTCCTTATGCAGCCAATCTCGTAAACTGCATCGCCATCAACCAACAGCTGCGAAAGCCCATTCTCCAGGATGGATTGCTTTTCACCGACAGCAATTCAAAATAAATAAATTGGAATCGACGAGAAAATAAGTCCATTATGAATCATCAATCGCTACGTTTATGCGTCTATCTCGAAAGAGATTCAATACATATTCTTTCAACATATCACTCGGATCGATTAATAGCTTGATGAAGTTTTGGGAGTGATCGCCATTTCGTTCAAATGCAAAGGGAGCATTTTACAACCGGTGTGGATACTGAGCTTAATTCCTTTTCTATTTTGGCAACTCGATTTTTAGGCGGAGAAAGGATATCCTCTTAAATTTAATTCAAGCTGCTTTCCCCAACGAAGTGATCGCTGCGCAGGACGTGGCACTTTCAAAAGATTGAGTCCTTCTCGTGAAACTGCTAATGCAATCCACCCGAAGGGATGAGGAAGTTCGCGACCAATCTCTCCTAAGCCACGAATTCCCTAAAAGCCAACGTCGCCAAGTAATATTCGGGATAGGGAACCTCATCTTGTGGCTCGTGTGTTAATATTAGAGCCTGTCTCATTATCTGAAGCGTTGGGTCGTAATGAGATTCACTGGGGCACTAAAATGCCGACCTCCCCAACGCGTCCTTAATGATAACCTGACCTCGGACTCGAACGATAAATTTCAAACATGTATCGCAAGGTTTCTAGTCGTCATAAAGCTCAGCCATACAGAATAGTCATCTGTTATGATGGAATAGACATAAGTTAGATATTCGAAAGCAGTAATTCCTAGTTTTAGGCCATAATGCCAAGGTAACTCAAATGATTCCCAGATTGAAATATCTGGCTATCGCATTTGAATCATTGTTATAGTATTTTTGTCAAATTAGTTATTTATTACTTAAAATTTGAATGAAAAATAACGAATCAGTTATTTTTCATTACACAACAATAACGAGACTTACCAACTTTAACTGAAATCTTTAATGGATCAAATATCCGAAGCAATAGGTCTGACCTAACACATTCATTTCATGTTAAATGAACGGAGAATGAATAACATTCGTATTATGTTAAATGAACGGAGAAGGAAAAACCCTCCAATCATAATTGAACTGAATAATCGAATATTTTAACGCGATATTTTTTTTAGCAATAATTTCAAATTATTGAGTGAGTCATTCGACAAGCCGTTTTATTATATTTTAATTCCTCGAAAGATTCGAGCTTTGCAAACCGTCATCTGACATCAAAAGACGAACGTCCTTTTAAGTCATTCGAGATCTGTGCAATTACTTCTTAATAAGAATAAATTAATGGCAACAAGTTTTAATCCAGGTTGTCTGCTTCATCAAACATTTTTTTATCGAAACGAGCGGATCTCACAGCGGCGAGCCATGTCTGTGTGTTTGTGTGTAGCGGGACTCTGCGTTCAGTCAGAGGACCGCTCTTCCTGAGACACGAAACCACTCCCCCAGTCGGCCGGCAGCCGCTCTCCGGCGCCCATTTTTTATTCCTTCCTTCGTCTCGGCTCTCGACCGCGGCCCACAGGATGACGACATCGGTTTCATTACGTTTGCATCGATCCCAAGGTTCCCTCGACCAAGACCATGAAAGAAGAAGAGGAGGACAACACTTCGCCGTGGCGACTCCGGTGCGGTAAACGAGTCGACGAGGAAATGAAAGAACGGGTTGCGAGGTTACGAAAACACTCGTAATTTCGCAAAGGATTCATTTCTCAGTTAATTGAGAAACTTACACTGATTGAGTCGCGCCACCTCAGGTGCCGTTGTCTAGTCGACGTCTGTGGCAACAATGGCTTTAGGTCGATATCCCATCCCGAGTAGCCCTGTCATTTCTAAGACTCGTTGGTGCACCTTTAGTGGTGAGAACAACCTCAATCTTGATCCGAAATTATCTTCAACGAAAATTATGACATAGAGAAAAAATATCATTCTCTTCATATTTGGGCTACCCAAAGAGAACTGTGTACACCGTCAGACTACAGTCCGTTTTAATAAGAACTGGTGAAATTTAACTTGATGCTGACTAAGCGTTCGGATCGCTTATATTACATCAGGTTGTCGATTAATTTACCAAAATTAATGGAGAAGAAAACCCGTTGAATTAAGTTTCCATTCCCAGGAAATATTTTACCAGTGATTATAAAACCATGAAGAGACCAAAAAAAGTCTACCTGCACGCATGAACAAAAATCTTATCGATGCGAAAGGATTAATGTGAAAATTGATATTAAAGTTGAATATACACAATGTAGTGTTAGCGTTTTGTTCTAAAAATTTTAATTCAATATCAGCTTCTATAAAGCTGGAAGAATGAAACTAGAGTCCCTAATGTACCAAAAACACCACTGCAGGACTTTACTTCAATACCGCCACGCACAAGCACGTGCATTCAAATTTTTAGTGTATTTTACATTGATAGTAATTTCTATAGTAATTTTATAGTGTGAAATCATGCGAGGTTTCTACGATGGTATGTGCCATAAGAATACAAACGACATATTGGCAACTCGGGGCAGGTCAGGAGGGTGATGCGGATGGAAAGAGGGATGAAGGATTCCCAAAACTCCTGAAGTGGATCACGCTTGTTTGTCGAAACTTTCCATTCATTCGGAAAATAAGAGCACATTTTCGGAACCGAGTATCGAGAAGCGAGAGCCGACGGGTAAGAACCGAACCCGTAACATGAACCTGTAAAATTTAGGAACTGAAACAGCATCCTTAGTTATTATACCTGTGGACAAACAGCAGCAGACCTCCTTTCATACTGATAAGAGTCTGATATGGGGCAGAACTCGATAGAAGGTGGTGGCACACCCATCAAAGTCTCAAAAGTGTATTTGTCAGTCTCTTATCTCTCTTTTCTGCACACGAAGAATATTCACAGAACTCCCAATTAATTGTTGTTGTTTACATTTCCCCATTGCAGTTACCTTAAATTATTAAGTCGTGTTTGTCCCAGCTTGTCAAAAGAAATCATGCCAATATAACCTAAAACTAAGAATTGCAGTGTTTCCTGCTCGAATGTTAAAGTTGTTAATTCCGTATCATAGTCTTCTGAAATATAAAGGTCTACAAACCTTAAAATATGTGTGCGTTAATTGTACTTTTTTGCGTGTTTTCAAAATATTGTTTTCATCAGTTAAGCGGAAGGTCTCATTTTGAATCACGAGAATTTAATGGGACCCATGGGTGATCCCTGACTCGAGGACGTACTACGGCAGACCGCACGACGCCAACCCATAAAGTGAGTCAGAGAGACACATAATCCCAAATATTTGGGTAACGGGCTCTCTCGGTTCGCAAAGAAGTGTGGTAGGTTTTAGCAAAAGCAAAACCGACGGCTACTCGTCCCTGCTTTTTGGGTAACCAAACTAATACGAGTACTTCGGGGAGGCGGAGGCCCAATTGAGGTCCTTTTGACCTCAATCCGCCTCATTGGTGTCGGCCTCGAAGGGACTGCGGTTCCGCTATCCTTCCCTTCCCATCCCTTCCTTCCACCTCTTCCAAGTCCCCGGGTATAAGCGAGAGCTTGCAAACCGGGGGCGGGAGTTGTAATCCTGCGGCGAGAGCCGAAACGCCTGTCTCTCGGCTCATTTATACCGATTTGTTTCAGGTAGAGCCGACCATGAAAGCACGTGTCTTTTTTAAACTCGAGCACCCGATTTCCAAATTAAGTACATTTTATCTATAATATATTTAAAAATTAATCATATTATGTTCTTATTTGTATTTTTATCATTGTATTTTGTCCTTATGTGAATAATTTTCATCAAGATTTCTATAATAATTGCAACGCGTAAATATTATTTTAAACATATATGTTTGAATTTATAATACATTATACGAAAGGTTTTCCTTTTTCTAATATTTTGAAGTATCTTGTATTCAAAATAAAACTTTTGCAAAAGTTTTCTCAGCCCTGTTGATAGTCATATGAGAGATAAATATCCTTCGTAAAGTATCCAAAAAAACGTAGTCACGATTTCGGTATTGTACGACTGTCATTAATATTTTCCGAAGAGTTTTTAGTGATCAGTACCAGTCGTTTTATTTGTCTAAGTTATGATTCCGCATCGCATTTCGTCTTTCATAATATATATGTATGCATTATTTCTATTGGTTCATGTGCAATGGAAAATAAATTTAAATATAATTAATTAGTCGGTCACATTTAAATTCGTAATGAGCCAGTTTAATTTAGCTACATTTTAAATTTGAACAAGCACAATCATTTTCAGAAAAAAGTTGCAGGAAAAAAGAAATGAATAAAATTTTTTATTAGGGTTGACTTAAAAAATGAATGCTGTCATTTTTTATGTACAATAAAATAAAATAATTTCATTACTGTAGAGGAAAAACCATTGACTTCGACAATTTTCTAATGAAAAATTGTAAGTGCATTCACGAAATGTCATCTATTAAATAATTTAAAGTAACTGCCGATCAAACCCTGACGTGGATGGAGGAATATTTTTTATATCGAGGCATAACTCATTTAATAAACTTTATTTAGTGCATGTGAGAAAAAAGTGGAGTGTTGCAATCAAAACTTAGGATTTTTATGCAGCACATTTCCTGAAACGGACGACGGAGTTTATTATTAAATTTATTATGATGGGAATGTCGATTTTCCCCTGATAGGGCAAATATTTTTTTAACATTTATAAAATTTTACCCATGAAGCATTTATAAGTAATTAAATGTAACATGAGATTCGTAAATAATTAGCTATTAGTTAGAGAAGAATAAAAATGCATTAAAATTTCAAATCTCAGATAACAATTCATGAAAAATGAAAAAAAAGAATGAAACTCAGACGTAAATCGTTTACTGAATGTGTCGTTTTGGAGTCCCAATAGAAAATTCGATGCCAAGGTTTTGGGTGAGTGAACGTATAGTACGAAAAGATGATTTATGACGGCGACATAACGCTTTCCAGTTTGATTTGGAAATATCCAAGTTATTCAAATGGGAAAATTCGCATTTTCGACCAAAATCGGAAACGTCGTGGTGTAGTCATAAGCACAGGGAGCTTCATTACGAATCTACGTCACTTCTGGAGGAAGCAGGGAAGGAGGTTTAAAGCCATTTTTAGTCCCATGAACATGAGGTCACTACTCATTAGCCACGGAGCCATGGCATACTAAACATTTTGTCGGAAGCGTACGACTAAAGCCATGAAAAAAGCAGTGGCATCCACTAGGATTAATGAATAAAAACTGGTTTAAGTTGAACTTACGTCAGTTTGAACGAGAGAGCTCTCTGGTCATAATGGAGATCATATTCGAATCACATGCTTTTATTTCAGATGCTATAGGCAGCATTAATTAAATATTGTACTATTAATGGTGCAATAATAAATTTTCATATTACTGAAATGCTAAGACTTTAAATAAAAACATCCATAGAAGTCTGCAACGTGAATAATTTTCTTGCGCGATACGCATTAAACTCCTTCATAACGGAAGGTTTAATTTGGGATCCTGAGAAGATGTCTGAGGTGAAATTAGGATTTATTTTCAAAAATGATTCTGAAAACATATGAACGACACACTGTTAATTTTTGACCATATCTGAGTGTTAGATCATATATTCCTCATTGTATAAAGTTTATTCCTCATTTACAGTCTCTCTGGAATGCATACACGTACCATTTCCCATATGAAAAGGCTGGTATTTTTTGTCAAAAATCTCGGAGAGTAGTCCGGTAAGGGGCTGATATTTTGGTATTCATGGAAGAGTGAGATATTTTTATTTGAAATGAGACCAGACTCATTGGTTTTTAGGTGAAATGATATATCACTGGAGGTTCGGGTTGGTGTGGTGGCTAGAGTACTCGCCTACCACACGGACGGCCAGGGTTCAAATCCCTGCAGAAGAGGATGTTTTTCAGAGGGAACCCGATCCTTACTTGAGTGCCTTGTGGAGAGTGAGAGAGCACTTAAGTGCAGTACTCCGTCTGTCGGATTAAATGTTAAGCCGTGGTACATTTGGCGCCATTCGTTAAGGGCTGACTAATGCCGACGCCGGGTTTCTATCCACCCTTCCTCCCTTACCTATCCCCTATGGCGCAAATGATCTTAGCCGTCGGTCACCTCCCCAAATATCCAATCCAATCCGATATTTCGCTGAAACAATCTTAATCTTTGTGATTCTCTTTCCCTGCTGTCATTTACTTTTTTATTTCATTTTTCCCCTCCAATCACGCTCTCCCCCACCCCTCCCCCGCCGCTCGAGCAACACCCCTCCCACCGCTTTCATCTTCCTCCTTCTCCCCCCTCTCCTACTCACGCCTCACTTCCGCCGGCACGAATGGCCGTCCACGACTTCCCTCCCTTCCTTCCTCCCTCCCCTCCACCTTCTTACTCCCCCTTCTGCCCTAAAAAGGCCTCGCCGAAGGATCCATGCGCTCCATGAACTCTTCCAAAGCCCAACAAGGCACCCATACTACCCTTGGTGCAGGGAGGAGACTCTTATGGTAAAACCATGGGTGCAACCAACAATTTCCACTGAAATAAAACTGTTTAGCGTAAGTACATACGGCGTAAGCAGATAGACATCAGGGTTGTTCGATCGACACATCATATTACCCATAAAATTTTGGTGAGCGAGAGTGAATAAGAAAACGAAGTTCGATGAAAACGATTTATTCCGGAGGTAAGAAATGGCGCGTCCTAAGTTCATTAACAATTGCTTCGTGTGTCTTGTTTATTTACGTCGTTCCTTAGTGATGTCTGCCAGCTTCCAAAGGTCGATCCTCTCTTGTGGCGCTCTAACCAGCTAGTAGCAGACAGTCGTCACAAACTCAATGAGTTAGGTTTTATTTTAAAGAAATATATCTCACCTTTAAGAAAAGATTGTAAATACCGCACTACTTCTCGAGGTATTTGCTAAGAAATAGAAGTCACTTTCCAGAGGAAATGGTATTATGGACTTCAAAGAGACTTTATATAAAAAATGAGGTATTTATAGCGCCTAGATTGCGCCAGATATTTTACGGTGTGCTTTTTACTCGGGATATAAACATTTTTTTAATTAAATGAATACTTACCGCAGAAATTGCAATGGAATCGCAACCCGTTCTTCCCATTAGAAGGTGTTTTTATCGTACGGTATGGAAAAATTAGTCAAGTTAAAGATTTTTATAGATATATATATATCTCCTGAGAATTTCATGAACCAAAATATACCTGCATTTTTGCAACATATATTTAAGTATTTTCTTTATGTTTCTTACAGCATCTTAAATAAAAAGATAATATTTCAATATGGTCTTACCATGACCATGGGGAAATCTTTCTCCGACTACCATAATACTAGCGTTGCGTAAGAAGAGGATGATTAGCGAATTGACTTTGCGGAATTGACAATAGTATTGCTACTGTGAGAAATGTGTGGAAAATTAGAAAGTCATTGTTCGTTGGAGGGGGCCTATTTTTTGGGTGGGAAAATTTTTTAAAATGTAAGGTTATAAAACGTAATGGACTGAAAATTTTCCATTTGGTTGTTAAATCAGGATTTATGAGGCATTCTGTAATACTGTGGAAGCGAGGTTTAAGACGAATCATAACTTTGAAAATTGCAATCATGTTTTCATACTTACGTTTAGTTGCGAGTAATTCGAAGAAAATCGTCGTCAGACTCCATGTCCACACATTTAATTTATTCTCCAGCCACTCACCTGAGAAGAAAAGGAATAATCTGTCAGCACTTGAAGAACCAAACAACAAGCAAGTTTAAGCATACAATCAATATTGACTGTTCCTTATTTTTTTCGGGATTCATTCCGCGATGTATGTTTTTTTAAACAACAATATTTCGCTGGTCCTCCTGCCAGCTTCATCAGGTTAACTGAACTGCTTTATTTGTCTCGCTCGTCTTTATATATAAGTCTGGACTCCCATTGTTGCCGGTATAAGAATTTGAAAAAATTCGTTTTAGAATTATTATATTTTAGTTAATTATATAATTTAGAATAAAATTAGACTGCTACTCAACTTGTAACCGTCTTCTCGGTTGACGTTCTCCGGTCTCTTCGCAATTTCTACAGCCTCCATTATTAATCTTGGGTAATAGCGTATTTCCCTAGATATTAATCTTGTCTCCTCAAAGTTGAAATTATGAGTTTTGTATTATTATGAGAATATATGAAGTTTTGTGTAGCTGTGGACAGTCCTATGTAGGCCAGACATGCAGAGCCCTAAAAATACGCCTCCAAGAACATCAAGGGGCAATTAAAAATAATAATTACCGCATTTCTGCAATAGCCGAACACCATCTCAGCGGCCCCACTCATAATTTCAACTTTGAGGAGACAAGATTAATATCTAGGGAAATACGCTATTACCCAAGATTAATAAGGGAGGCTGTAGAAATTTGCGAAGAGACCGGAGAACGTCAACCGAGAAGACGGTTACAAGTTGAGTAGCAGTCTAAAACGAATTTTTTCAAATTCATATTCCGGCAACAATGGGAGTCCAGACTTATGTATAAAGACGAGCGAGACAAATAAAGCAGTTCAGTTAACCTGATGAAGCTGGCAGGAGGACCAGCGAAATATTGTTGTTTAAAAAAAACATGCATCGTGGAATGAATCCCGAAAAAATAAGGAACAGTCAACACTGCATCCGCGGAAGCCTACGAGCTAATACAATCAATATAATGATTTCATTATTTAATTCACCGCAATTCCAATAGTTCGCTATTTGTAGTGCAAAATTTTTGGCACAGTTAAAGTCTGTCGTTCGTGATTCGAGAGAAAGATCGAGTGAAAGTCTGTCGTGATCAAGTAATAGAATTTCATTCCTAATAATTACCTCTCAGCCATTTGCTTTTTTCAATGAGTCCTGTACTTTTGCATTCTCATACTACGCTGTTAGATATGGAAGGAAGCTAGCCACCTGAAGTAGAAATTTCCAAAATTAAAACGTTTTGAACCGGAAATCGATGCACGATCCTTAGGCTAATCGGGAAAATGCATAAACTACTACACTACAGAGGCCTCATGATAATCATAGAAATTATATCAGAGTTAAAGGGAGCTGGATGTCAAGCTCTTACGCTCCCTTGAGACCAGTAACGATAGTAAAACGACCGTGATTCCATTTTTATCCCAGTCGATTTTTTCTAGTGAAAATATTAATGCCCGTCATCACCTTAATATTCGCCATAGGTTACAACATATGGGTAAACAACTTCAAAACCCACCGTGAGACAATGTAATTAGAAGTTCATTGAGCATGCTTTGGCTGCACTTAGTAATATTTGCACATTGAGACCTTGCCTGTGCGTAATCCAAAAATACGTAACATATCCTATTATGAAGATACGTACTTCCTTATTAGTCTGGCCAACATCCAGAGCAATTCCTTTGAGTAAGTTCTCAATCAAAGTCAATTCTATTATGGTATACACCCTGTTACTTTTTTATAATTGAGGTCCCAACTTATACACGACTTCCACTCTTTCCGTCTATAATAAGATGAGATTTATTTGCTCTGGGGAGCACCTTTGAAGCATGAATAAATGTACAGGCTACTGCTCTGTTAAGTATTAAATCAATGGGCAGTTTGCTCATAATAATAGGAAAAACAAAGATTACAAGATGTAATTTACATAATATGGCAGGAATTTAATATACTATATACAAATTAAACATGCAACAACTGAAGCAAAATTACATTCAAAATAAGTTTTCAAATAAAAACATACCATGGGTGAACAATAAATAATGCAATATCACCAATAAATGTGACAAATACTGTCGAACTATGACATAAAATATGAATCAATTTGAACATTCAGGAGGTATTTGAATTATTTAACTTTGAAAGATAATAAACTTTTGGTGTTCTTTAGATCATATGGTAAAGAATTCCATGGATTGGAGCCGGTTAAGCCGGATAAGCGGTCTAACGTATCTTTCAACGATTCTGACCAAAATTTCCATGCACATTTTATTTGTACCAACCATGGTTTCGACACAACAGTTTCGTCAAGTATGAAAATGGAATTTTTCCAACACTTTACTCCTGAAATGTTTTCATACGTTCGTGAATTGTTAGGCGCTCTGGACTTTCAGGGATTCATAGTGCGTTCACTGCAGTTAAAATATAATTGTGTATTCATAGTAATTTTTCTTCCAATACTTCTTTGATGACATGTGTCACTTACGGATAAACGGCACGAACAAACACAAAATTCTTTTGATATCCATAAAAATGTGATTTGACTTTACAGTTTTGACATGCATACTTATAATTTCCTTGAGAACTTGGCCGAGAGACGACAGCGGATGTTTGTTTTTCGTTCAAACTGATAAATGCGTTACCTTTCATTAATATTCCAGTCCATAGCTAAATGGACCGTATGGTTCCCTTTATTCACCAGCTGCCTCCTACGCGGCTCAAGGTTGATATACTGGTTCTGCCGACTCCACGCTATCTAATTGGCTTAACAAGCTCACCGTTAAATACAGCTCGTCCATTCTCATCGACGTCTAAAAAGGAAAACATAGGTCTACCGGGAAGGTTAATGCAATTGCTTTCAATTTTTTGTTCTCCAATGCCTCGTTAACACGTTTACCCCATCATCGCATCTGGCAACGGAAACATCGCTCCTTCAAAGCAAGACATGTCACAGATTGACGTTTTCCGATATGGAGTCGCGATTATTAGTCACCCGGCGTTCGAGAATGTCTACGTTTCCGCGAGCTTCCACTCTCCCAAGATTGAAATGTTTTTGCGGCCGCGGAAATGTAATCCCCGCCTCGATTTCACGTGAGTAGAGCGGTAATGTGCCGATGTAATCACGAGATACTTTGCTTTGCTTGGTGATCGAGAGGGGGAATTGAATGAATGTGCTCCTCACAGCGAAGACGAGAGAGATACTGCTCAGCATACCACCGTCTTTTAATCAATCCCCTTCGAGTGCAGCGACGCCTTTCATCTTGTGCTAGCCCCGTCGTAAGGAAATGAGGGTTAAAGGAGTGCGCACCGCCAAATCTTATGCAACTCAAAGCGGAGACTCATTAATTTCGGTCACTCTGAACTCTAAGATGTTTCCAAGGTAACATGCGATGTCAGCTAATCATCAAGAGCGATTCGATCCTGTCAATAAACTAGTGGATTCCAACACCGATGGAAACACAAACATTTTTCAGCTGATTTTATTGTGCTTCAAATCAAGTAAAGACTTTTGGCCTAAACTCTGAACATCCTCGTCGAAAAAATAAGAATTTTTTTGTACTAACCTGAGTTTGATTTATATCTAAGGAAAAGAGCACAAATTAAGTTGCAGCATCCATTTTAGCTCGTTGCTAATACATGATAAATGTGAAATATGATTTGGCTTTCTCCCAGCGTATAATGCTACGTAGAAAGTCTCCTCGGGTTTTCCACCAGGTTAGGAAATTGTTTGCCAACAGTTACCTAACCTGGTGGTAAACTCGAGAAAACTTTATTATGATAAATGTGGCTTTCACATCACGAAAAACGTATTTAACAGTAACATTTGTTTTCCAATCTCGTTCAATTAGCTGTGTTTGAGAAGTGAGCGTTTTATTAAATCATTTATTATTAAACTTTTACCTGAATATTTTCATGTAATGTTACGTTGTCATTCGTCATCAGCATCCGTTCATCAATCCTCGGATTGGCTTGCTAAAACATCTCCAATTCTCTCTCATCTCACCGTTGTCACTGTCTGTCCTCAGAGGAAAATCTCAATATAACCCGTAACATAAAACACATTTTTTCATCCCTCCGTCCTCTCACAGAACCACTTTTTTCCTTCACAATTCTTTATCTTCAAAGAAATTCGTAATTTGGTTCATGTATTCCATTCCATGCCCTCCTCGTTTAATATTCCATTCATTTCTCATTCCGTTTTTGTATTCAAAAAGCTTTCGTGTCAAAACAACTGCCATTTCTAATCCTCAAATATTTCTAATATTCAGAAGAGTGAAATGAAGTGATTGAATTTCAATGCAAGTCTAGATTAACGGAGTCTCCAGTCGGTGGACAAAATGACAAGAAGAAAAAAGTATCTGCATTGAACTTTGGAACGTAATCCGTTTCTTAGGTGCCCGTCGATGTTTCATTTGGTATATTTAACGGAAACGAACCAACCCCAGGTCGAATTACCCCAGGTCGAATATCAGGGCCGTTGCGTCGCCCCGGGTTGCAGGGCCGGCCTCCGATTGAGGCCACCTTGCACGGCACCCATCCTCCCTATCTCCCATTAGCGTCGTCGCGTCGGGGATGTCCACAAAGTCCTCTGCTTCGCTCAACCAAGCCCTCGGCCGCGATGTTTCCCTGCAACCCACCTCCTCGGCAACCCCTCCCTGATTTCCTGAGGGTTTTGGCGCTGTGCCGCCGCGCCACAACGAGCCTCGAGCAGGGTTGTCCGAGCGGATATTTTTTATCTCGTTTACTTTGTGGTTGACTTTTGTGCCGACGAGACTTTGAACCACTCGGGGAAAATTAGTCTCTTGGCATTTTGCTGTGCATACTAATGAGGAAAACTTTTGTATTTCACGGCATTACGCATTATTTGATTTTAAACGGTTATAAATATTTAATATGATAAGTAAACACCTTCACTCTCAATTTATAAAGCTTAATCATGACAGCTTCTTCATGAAACTACTTCAGAGCGTTATATGCAGGCACTTATTCATGAAGTGTTTAAATCATCATAAAATCACATCTTAGTATTTTAACGGTTGCAGCTGAAAAAAATATCAGCATTGTCACAGGTTTGTATCAATATTGAAATCAGACTTGGCATTTTTTAGTAAAATGAATCAAATTGCAAGTTTCTCATTAGAGCCATGGAGTCACATTTGGATAGCATTATTAATGTTCTCGAGTAAGTTGACGGCCATTTTGAACGCACACACAAGTCGTGTTAATTCAGAAAAAGATAAGGATGGACGGTGTTCCTCATCTCCCATTACCCATCTTCTCCCACCGAGCCTTCTAAGAATGAAAGCCTCTTTTATGAATGGAGTAAAGCGCCTCTCATGACACAGCCGCGTTATCTTTTAAAATGGGAAGCATGAAGAGGCGGGAGCGAGGCCGAGTTTCAATCCACTTTTAGGCGATATCAGCCTTACTAAATTTTCTCTACATTCAGGACGTGGCGTCCAGTTTCCATATTTTGGACCAACTTCACGTCTACTAAACGGTTAGTATACGCTAGTAAGAGAAAATGTGTACCAGCCAGCCATAATAGTCGTACAAATCCATCATGGCATCCGCTATGGCTTGGATTGTGAACTTAGTAAGGGCTAAT
The DNA here is from genome assembly GCA_963169105.1 of Ceriagrion tenellum. Lineage (NCBI taxonomy): Eukaryota > Metazoa > Arthropoda > Insecta > Odonata > Coenagrionidae > Ceriagrion > Ceriagrion tenellum. The sequence goes on along the minus strand of OY720640.1, from coordinate 140,751,134 downwards.
TTGAATTTATATTGATTAATCTGTCATTGTTTAGTTTAAGAATTGTCATTTTGTTCGTGTGTCCTGATTAACTTTTGCGGGCAAGTAAGGTTTTATTTCTAGGTATTTTCACAAGATCTACAGAATAGACGGTATATCTATAAAATAGATGTAGTTTTAGCGAAATATCATTTTACTTAGAAATCAATGAATTTGGTCTCACTTTAAAGAAAAATATCTCACCCTTCTAATGGCACAAAAAATTCAACTCCTGACCACATTATTTTCGGAGATATTTGACAAAAACACCATCCCTTTTACATGGGAAATAGTACAAGTATGCACTCCAAAGAGACATTATTTACAAAATCAGGTATCTATAACACTTAGATTTCGTAACAAAACTAACATGTAGTTTGTATGTTATCTCAACTATATTTGAAAATAAATCATATTGTCACCGCAATTTGTTCTTGGGTATCACAGAAAACCTTCCGATTTTAAGGAGTTTCAAACGACCCGCGCGAAAAAAATGAGTCAAGTTAAAGACTTATTCAGATATTTTCATTTAATTACTTACAATTTCTGTCATAGAAACCTTATTATTGCACCATTAATAATGCAATATTTAATTGATGTGGTTTACAGCTGGTGAAATTAAAACGTATAATTCGAATATGGTCTCTATTATGACTAGGGAACTACCTCGCTTGGGCTACCTTAATTCATTTGTTTGACGTATTTCATGACCACAGGTATGTTCCGCTTAGCAAGTATGACCCACTCACTTTCTGAGAGTAGAAGATGGTATATGTATGGGGTTATTATGGGGGTAGACCTGGATTAGAACACGACGAGTGTTAGGCAGCTAAGAGTTGGACCCGCTTGGCCATCACGCCTCTCATCCATCCCGTTCTCTGATCTTCCCCTCGTTTCGTGCGCGCTTCCTCCTCCTCCTCCTCCCCGCAACATGTCTCCCCTCGGTAGCTACAGGACGGCACAAGATTCCATATCCTCCCCCGTCTCTCTCCCTCCATCTCCGCTGTCCATTGTCCACTCAGAGGGGACTCAAACGCACCTCCTCCCTCATGTCCATCCTCTTTCGGTTGCCTCCCGTTCTTCCTTCGCCGCGTTACCTCCCTCCCCCCCCCCCCCCAACTCCCCTCTAGCCACAGATGTGACGAACGTGTCGCGACAGGCTCCCGCTTCTCTTCCTCCTTTAGTTGTTTTTCTCCCATCTGATGGGCAGTCGGCCTATAACTCCGTTTCCACTGACGACGCTCCCGACCTGAGGTAGTCATGGCATTTATGTGTACTCATACTACACCACGTTGTCTTGAGTTTTTATACGTGATAATTTTATAGCATGTATCAAGTTTTTAATTTTATTTAAAGCCCGTTTTACACGGAGTACGAAAGTACACCAGTTGTAGCAACATTGTCTTTCAATATGACGTGCAATAACAATTGAATTAGAGCAGACTTTGATGTTTGATCTTATCTTCTACCTCCGGATAATATTTGTAGTGGCTTATCCTAGGTATAATTGCCGATGCACAAAATAATTATTCATTCAGAGTAAACTGTCTGGTCATCCGTCTCAAAAAAGTCATTTTTTTTAGTAATTAAGTCTCCAAGTGGTTCGTTGGACTTTCGTCATCTTCGCTGCTTATGGAGTTCATAACTCCATTCCATAAGTTATGAAGCCACTCATGAAACTAACAAATTAATCAAATGTTTCTGCAACGCTTATTGAATGGTTGCCATGGCCTAACGGTCCCATAACTCTATGAAATACATGTGTCACTCCTACAACTGGCCGTTAGTCATCAAAGACTACTCAGGATAGCCAACGTGTTTCGAGCTTCGTGCCCCGACCTGTATGAGCAGCTGGTTTGGCAGGTCGGAATTCTTCATCTAGTGACTGTAACTTTGTAGTAAGCAAACCCCGAAATTAAAATCTGCAGGTATTAAAAATATAGAACAAAAAATGAAGGGCATTAGATAGTCAGAATAGAATTTATACTACACATATTCTCTAGAATAGACATCCTGAGAATTTCTCATGTTTTATCCGTGCCTCCTCGTTCACAGCGGATAGCAACCCTGGCCCAAAAGTTCTGGGAGCTGGAAACTCTCTTCGGGGAGAAGTCTCTTCTTTTCCGGCGCGTTTTGGGGGGAGGAAAGCACTCTCTCGGTCAAAGGTAGAATTTCTCCCGAGTCTTCGCCCCTCCCACCTATGAATCCCTTGACGTTCCAATCCACTCTCCGTAGTAGCACAAAGACTATTTGCCGACGATTGGGTCATCAACCGGGAAATTGGTGAAGACGACTCAGAAAGTTTATCATCGGACCTAAACACCGTTCATATGTAGTGTCAGGTGTGGAGTAAGCAGAGAGTCGATTTCAGATATCCTGAAATTACCTTAAGTTGAGACAAATCGTGGGAAACACACGTATAAAACATATGCTGAACATGATTAAATTAATCAAGCATATAATAGAAAGGTTCTCGGATAGTAAATTAAATGAAAGGTGCTATGTCGCTCTTGTTAGGCCACATCTCGAATATGCAGTGAGCATTTGGGACCCTATACAGAAATATTTAATTAACCATTAATAAATAACAAAAGCAATCTGCGCGCTTGGTTAAAAACTGCAACGAGCGAACATACAGTGATTCAAAGCTTTTAAAGGGATTTGATTGGGAGCCGCTAGAGACTCGGAGGCTGCGCGCGAGAGTTATTTTGCTTGAGAAATTCAGCACAGGTGTGATTCAGATCGACATTGAGAACATAATTTTCACGCCACACTACATTTCTAGGTCAAACAGAAGCGATAAAATAAGATTCATTGCAGCATAGTTAGGTACAAAAATATGTTCTTTCCACGCACAATAAGCGACCATAATTAAACCAGAGCTCTACTAAATACACTCATAATACCATTTCATCTCCAAAAAAAACATACACCTTTACACGGCTGGTGACGTAACACCCCCTACCACACGCCCATGGGGCGGCTCGCGGGGTATTATGTAGATGTAGATGTTGTGAACACGATCTCTCTCGCCGCTCGTGGCTGTGTACCAATCCCATGTACCATCACTTAAAAAAAAAAATAAACCCAATATCGAGCGGCACCACTTTCTCTACGATCTCACCTCCGCAAGTCGTCCGTCAATTCTCAACCTGCTTATATTTTCCGAAACTATAGCCTCATCCTATGAGAAATGTAACGGGTCATTATTTTCAGTGGCACATTTTATGACCAGGGTTGTTACAAGATCAGAATTCTCAAATTTCCTGACTTTTTCCTGACTTTTCCTCACCAAAAATTTATTCTTATCCTGACTTTTGACATGTAACGCCGAAATAACGAAACCGACTGAAATTCCGCAAATCGGATAGGGCCAAGGATTAAAAAAAAACATTAAAAATGCTAGACTAGAAAATTAATTTATTTTTTTGGGCCTTCACAGAGTAGAACATGAATAATTGTACAATGAGGCTAATAAATTATTTATTTTAAAATCTTCAAAACACAAAACATGAATAATTGTAAATGAGACCAGAATATTATGTACTTATTTTAAAATCTTCACAAAACGGTATCAAGTACGGCATCTTTTGATTTATTTAGGATTTCCAGTGCGGCGGTCGTCAAGTTATAATTTTCTGACCCTCTTTTTAATTTTCCTGACTTTTCCTGACTTTCCTGACCTGTAACATCCCTGATGACCCTTTCAATTTCTCTCATCAGACTATTTAGACTTTGACGCTAATGAAAATATTTGAGACTTATTGATCAAGGCATTGATATTCGTGGGAGATAAGATGCACTGATGTACAAAGGCACTGAAAACTCACATTTATGACGATTGGTGCTCCATTACAAACCGGCCTCCTCTACGGTGGGATAATATTTCAAAAATCTTGCCAGCGGTAAAAAAATGAAGCTCACGATAAGCGGCCCAAAACAGCTGACAAATATTATTGCTTGTATTTTTTCGAGATAGTACATCATTAGGATCGTAGAAAACTGCGGGGTAATGTGTACAGCGTGCCATAGTAGAGCATGTTAGAGTGATTTTGGCTTACGTTCTGTATAAACCAAGAACATTTTTTATATTTACTGAAGAGATGCTATTTCGTGTTTCGTATTTTTTAGTTTTAGAGAAATAAAACTTTTTATAAGGCATGAAATGCTGTCTGGTTTTGTTTAACATATTTCAACGATTAAAATGTTTTAATAAGGCTATAATTACTATGTATTACCTGATGGTGTCGCCTATGCAACGAAACCGGACGACTTGGAATAAAAAACTGTGAAAAAAGTACCATATATCTTTTGAATTCATCACTATGTATTTAGGTTAAAACGGAGATTATCGTTTCGATTGACTCATGAAATAACGAAGTATGTCATAAGGTACAGCCGATTTAGGAATTTCTGAGGGTAATTCTTACGTCTTTGTGCATTTTTGAGTGTACTGACTACGTTTCTTCGATCTGCTTCGGTCGCTTTTGTTCGCTGCTGCGGCGCGCCCCAAAATGTGAACGAAGGCATCAAGTTTGAAACCAGCGAACGATGAGGTAATGCTTTAAATCTTTAATTAATAATGAACAACAGGTTTAAAGCATAATTTATATATGCTTTTTAAACAGTTTGCTAATGTAGCAAAAATCCAGGAGTAACCCCGTCACATATTTTGCTCCCCGTTCAATAGACCCGACAATTTTCGAGAAAATGAGACGAAGTTTTCCGAAGCTGTGTAAAATTAATCTTCTCTACAAGAGTTTCTTATGACCTGCTGATTACCCGCAGGCACAGGGCGTGTTAGCGCCAGGGAGAGGGGATGGGGGGGTTGAAGGCAGTGTTCATTCATAGACAGCGGGAGATTCCTAAAGGCAGGCGCCAGCTGGGCATCTGCTCCCCAGTGTGTTAACTTGCCCATGCTTCCGGGTTTTACAGCCTTACGAATAATTTATCCATTCTTCTTGACCTAATCTTCTAAAAGCTCTCCACTGGTATGCCTTTTACAACTTCTCTTTCCTCTCTTTGACCGACCTTTTGCCGCCTGTACTCCCTCAGCCCGTAGCCGAAGAAATATGGTGGTCAAGTTGTGGGTAATTAATGCGTTCTTTAAGCCCATTGAATAATATGCTGGGAACAAATTTGTGTTGAATTAATTCTTATTTAGGTTTTTCCATCTTAGTATAAGCCAACTCAAGGAAGACTCAATTTATACTCTGTTGATAAGGGCAGCATTCTTCCGGGGTTTTCCACCGCGTTGTTGTTTTTAAGGACAACGTTCTTTGCTGTTTTAAGTCCTAAAAAACAACAACGCGGTGGAAAACCCCAGAAGAATGATGCCCTTATCACAGCACCGTGGAAGCCATCGCACCAACTAATGCTCTGTTATTCATTGCTTAATATTTAGGCTTCCATAAAAAATCAAATATATTTAAGCTCACACGCATAGAGCATTTTCTCCTCTAAAATATCAGCGCAATCAATTTTTAATGAACTCTATTTGTGAAAGACATATTGTATTTTTTTCTTAGTTTTTTTAGAAATATTTATGTTGACGACATATGCCGGGCGGGAAATTAATGAACCGGGACTAAATGCAGGAGCGGAAGAAAACACTTGTCAAAAAAATGATCGGAAGATTCAAGATGGCTTTTCAAGGACTTGGCAGTAAATGTGCCCATTCCGATTGTCTCCCAAGTTTGGAGGATTTTCTTCCTCGTTCTTGAAAGCGTCCAATACACTCAATATTCAAACACGGAACGAAGGCAATGTCGTTGAGCAAGTCCAACGAGAGAGAGAGAGAGAGTAAACATAGAGCAACCGTATTTGAAGAAATTTGTCCTGGATGACGCCATGACAAAAAAAGCCGAAAAAACCGCAGTATTTGAATTTAAACGCCCGCTTACTTGGTTATTTTACTCCGAAACGCATAAAAAATGGGTTTATATCAAAATATAGCTCAATGTTAGTACTTTTTCTGATGATTAAAGGTCGTATTCTCAATAAATCCCATTGCTCTATCATTCTCATTGCCCTTTTCTGTCATGGAGGCCTTTTGTTCTCATGACTTCAATTTGAGAGCGCTCTTACCGAAACTTCAGCCCTTCTTGCGTTTACTCTATCTTTTTGGGCTTTTAACTTCAAATATATTCCTCGGATAATAACCGGAGGCCGACGCAGCTCTTTATTGCATCTGATTGGAGAACGTATTTTTAAATTTTTTGCTGCATGCATATATTTTACACTGCGGCACATTCCGCTTTCACTACTTTTTATTTTAGATAGATACGTGGATTTAGATCGATGAAGAGTGTATTTTCGTGTGACCCATTTGCACAGAGAGCGGCCTCAGGTGAAGGTACACGCGGACACGGCCTCTTTCCCAGCCTCACATGATTCGCATGGCAACTGAAGCTTGAATGCATCCCAGACGTTAAGAGGGCAATTTAATCTATTATGAGATGCGGACGGGATGGGCGTCGTGAGATAGGCAATTGGTGCGTGCACCATACGCTTTCAGGAGGGCGACCGCCGACCCTTATCCGCGCGCCGCACCGCTCGTGAATCGGAGCGGGTCAGCGCCGGTGCGCGCCCGCTGTGCACGAGGGGCCACCCGCTTGTTTGGATTTCTCACCACCATGGAGACGACGGACGAATAATTCCTCTTCGTCCAAATTTCCTTCGTTTGTATTACAAGACGTAAAGGAGAAAAAGAAGGGGAAGAAAAGTAAGGAGAACGGAAGTAAGAAAAAGAGAAGAAAGAACGAGAAACGAAAAATTAAAAACTTACAGCAAAAATGTTAAGCATTAATTTGAAATTAAATGACTTAACAAATATTTGAAATCAATTTGGGTACAATTTAAGGACGCCCAATTAAATAATAATTGTAGTGATTTGAAATTCATGTTCCCCAATACAATGCGAGGCGAGACCTGAGGGAAGGACGATTTGGCTGACGCGATCGGATAATGAATTATCCTATCACTCGGGTTTTGAAAGACTGTCTGGATAAGTGGTGAGGGGAATTTGTCGTCAATTTCCAGTGCGGAAGAAGCATACATCAAAGGTCAAGACGAATCATTGAAAGCGTTGAATTATTCATTATTACATACTACTTAGCAGCAATGTCCATTCAACGTCATTTTTGCCCATATTTTTCCGTGAAGCACAAGTGAACGGTTCCAACTTTCTGATTCAGTTTTTGCTTTGCCAATTTATTCTGTTGTCTTCCATCACTTCCTCGTTTGTCGTATTATAATATTTCATAGTTTAAAGTGAAAAATGAACAAAACTCTGTACGCTGATGGCTGAAAAGCGTCCTTAAACTGTTCTTCGACTTCAGGGAACGTTTCAACCTGCATGAATTTATCGCGGAAACCGCTTATACTTATTAACTATTAAAATGATTTAATATAATTTCGTAATTACAGTTTTCATTGTTGAATTCCCCAAATTTGCCGCCTAGCACGCTTACCTACAAGTGACTAGCCTAAGTCTCCTCTCATTGATGAGTGACATATTTAATTAGCTTACTCATTTCTACTTTAGCTAACAAGTTTGCAATTGTTTGCTCAACCAAGCATAGATTCTTAAAAGGAAGGGTATCAACAAGGAAATAAACCGAAGTTACTAACAAATGGCCAATTAGTTTGACATCTAAGGTAAGTTACGGAAAAATTATTTGCTGTTGATTTTCGATGACTTTGGATAACACAGAGCTGGCTGGTTTAAAGTCAGGTTGATTTTAAATCAAGATTCTCCGTCTAAACACAATTGATGTCAATAGATTTAAAAATAGATGTTTATTAAAAAGTTGGATATTGTTGAAAATACCCGACTAATCTCTGGACATTGGTTTCGTACCCAAGACTTCTCCAAGATGTCTTTCCATATGATGTGCTCGTATGGAAACTTGCCAGCACGGGGATAAACGAACGGTTGTTATATTTGGAGGTCGGTTTACTTAAAGATAGGAAGCAAAGAGCTTAAATTGGCGATAGTGACTCAAATGAGGCTTACGTCTACGTAATACCCTGCGAGCCACCACGAGGGTGTGTGGCAGGGGGTGAAGATCACCAAACATGCACTATTGACATGCAACTAGGATATTTAATGGACACATGCTAGATAATAGGGTCACATGCAGCTAGATGGTTAGTATCTACATAATAAGAAAGGGATTATTGGTTTTTATTATATGCATCATGCACTACAGACTACTCTAACTATATTTCACCTACCTGTCCCTTTGCTACGCTGCCTATTGTTCCCTCTTATGGTACGCGGGAAAAATGACATTTTAAATCTATCGGTACGACAATCTATCTCTCTAATCTTGTTAAGATGATCAAACCTAGCATAATACGCAGGGGTTCTTAATATATATCTAACGTCATCTGTGAACAAATCGGTTTCCAATTTACTTAAAAGGTTTAACCTAAATTTTAACCTGCGTTCTGATATTAATTGCCATACTAGTTCTTCTATTAAACTCGTGACTCTTATAAAATTATCATAACGGCCTTTAACAAATCTAGCGGATCTCCTTTGCACACGCTCTAATTCTTTTATCATACCTTCCTCGTACGGATCCCATATACTAGCGGCATATTCTAAATGAGGCCTGACAAATGTAAAATAGCTTCTTTCTCGTAGTCTCTCATCGCATTTGCCTAGAACCCTTTTTACGAATCCTAACCTACGGTTTGCTACACTAGTTGTTTCCCTGATATGTTTCCCCCATGACATGTCTTCAGTGATGGTGACGCCTAAGTATTTAATAGATTCTACGTTACATATTTTGTTTTCTTTGATGCTATAATTATTCCTGGGAAGGCCATTCTTTTTCCAAAAATTCATAATCGCGCATTTCTTCAAATTTAATTCTAGCTGCCATCTATCACACCAATCATCAATCGCATCTAAATCCTTAGCTAAAGACTGACTGTCCTCTTCATTTCTAATTTCCTTATACACTACTGTATCATCGGCAAAAAGACGGAGCTTGCTATTTTTTACTACTGCATTCAAGTCATTTACGTAGAGAAGAAATAAAATTGGGCCTATCACGCTTCTCTGGGAAACACCCGATGAACCTTTTACTTTGCCTGAGCTGAGAACATCTAATACCACCCATTGAACGCGTTTACGTAAGAAGTCTCCTATCCAGCCTACTATATTACTGTCTATCCCGTATGATGCTAACTTCGCGAGTAACTTACAGTGGGGAACCTTGTCAAACGCTTTTCTAAAGTCAAAGCTTACATCACAACTGGAGTACACCAATGTGACGTTTTAGAATCGCTAATATTTTTAGTATTTATATATTACCTTCCAAATTTTATTAAATAAGAAATGAAACTCTTTTCAGATGCTTTCATACGTTTTACATCTTTCTCCCACTACAAAAACCTTGTGTTCTACTCTATTTTCCGTTGTCTTGGGCGTCTCTTCATGGAATTTGCTTAGCATTGTAAATCATAAAGAGGTATAACTTAGTTCATCCACATAGATTTATAACAACAAGACGACCTACGTTTCGACGAAGATCGTCATTATAAGGTGACGCCACCCTTGATGACGAGATTCATCAAAACCTAGATTGTTTTGTTGTTATAAATCTATGTGGATAAACTAAGTTATACCATAAAGTAAGTACATATATAGAGTGGCAAAGAGATAGGGAGATTCGGATATGAGTTTGTAAATAATACTTTGGCCGATAGATGGAACAAGTGTATCGAACGACAAGCGACAACTGGGTTGCACGACAAGCCATAACAAATGAGCTTTGGCACACGGCCACATCATTTAGTGTCGCATAAGTCACATGATGTTCTTATGATGTTTTCGGTGCCTGAAGTTTACTAATCGACCCATAGAAATGGAAGCAAATGTTATTGAGTCGTCGAGGCCAAATTAAACATGTATTTAAATATGCATTAATGAGCATCGTCTATAATGAATCGAATTCACGTCAATTTGATGAGACACACGATTACCAAACACGGAGTCAACTGTTTACCGATGTATCATAGTAACGACAAAACAATTGATACTCGATTAAAAGGACACAGCAGCAATGGTAAATCCACCTCTGTATGGTGATGCAAACTCACAGAGTACCACTAGCGCCTCCAAGTGGCCTTCTCCGTAAGCCAAAATTCTTCCTCCCCGATGATGCTGGCACCTGATAAATTCTTCCCAAAGCTCTCAAAAATTTATGTCCAGTTTTTAGCATTGCTTTACCACTCTATATGTTCTTACTCTATGGTTAAACTTATCATTTACAATTCAATTCTATTTGTTCCGCTTCCACAAGAGTTACACTTCTTGGCGACAGTCTCCCACAGGATTCACTTTCGAGAGAGAGGGAGAGAGAAATTGTAAAACATACGAAAAATTGGATTGTTTTTTGGATAAACGATGTGTATCGAGGGATGGAGCTGAAAAGTCATTCGTGTCGTGGGCCCCGGTCCTCACAGCGGCCGTCATTCGCCGAAATCTCAATCGGGGGAGGGTGCGGGAGTGAAGGGGGGAGGAGGGGTGGAGCACCGGGGAGGAAGACTGGTGGGGGGGGGGGAGATAGAGGCGAGGGAAGAAGGTGCCGTGACTGCTCGTTCCGAGTCGATGGAGTGGATAATGTTAATCGCACGGCGGAGCGGAAAGACGCCTTCGAAAGGACGTTCAAATCGGTCGTGTCTACACGGAAGCGGGGGATCCGATATCAAGGGCATAAAGACCATTTTATACGATGCTTAGGTCAGCACTGAGTTTAGATGTCTGAAATCAGCGCTGAAACACTTTAGACTTGAGCTAGTCCAAGCTAGATAGTTCCCTAGTCATAATAGAGACCATAGTCTAATTATACGTTTTAATTTCACCAGCTGAAGGACACATCAATTAAATATTGTTTATTAATGGTAAAATAATATAGTTTTATATGTGGACCCCAGAAGTCAAGGGGTCTAAGTGACATTTTTGAAAAAAATAAGTTAGGTACAGGAATGGGTTGTGAAATTATTAATCTTTTAGGTGGCAAAGGGATCCAAGTGATTTTCTTGACAGGTGCTGCTATCTAGGGTAATGCCTCTTAACTACTTAGTGGGTTGTACCAAGCATTTTCAACTTTGACTTAAGTTTTCTCTAAACAATGGTTTTGTTACTTAGACCCCTTGACTTCTGGGGTCCTCATGTGACAGAGATTGTAAGTAAATACATGAAAATATCTGAATAAGTCTTTAACTTGGCTCATTTTTATCGCGCGGTGCGTTTGAAACTCCTTCAAAACGAACGGTTTTTTTGTGACACGCAAGAACCTATCGCGGTGACAATATGATTAATTTTCAAATATAGTTGAGAAAACATGCAAACTACACACTTAGTTTTTTGCGGCGTCAAAGTGTTAGAAATAGCTAAATTTGTAAATAATGTCTCTCTGGAGTGCATACTTGTACCATTTCCCATGCAAAAGGGATGGTATTTTTTGGCTAATATCTCCAAAAGTAATGTAATAAGGGGTTAAATTTTTGGTGTCATTAGAAAGGTAAGATATTTTTCTTTAAAATGAGACCAAATTCATTGATTTCTAAGTAAAATGATATTTCGCTCAAACTACCTTAAATCAGATTCGATGCCTAGGAGACTATGCTTACGCGATGGTAACTTCAGAGCGCAGTAGCGCTTTCCGGTCATTCGCTGAACTACAAAATGTGAACAATCTACACCGTGTTGTTTTGGCATTGTTAATAAGTTGTTTAAGTTGTTTATAAGAACTTAAAACAATTTTCCAAAAACCAGTTCTGGAGATTTCTATGAAACATTTTCTGTATCATAGTTCGCATAGCTTCCCCAAGATTTCTAGAAAACATTTTCTATATCATAGTTCGCATAGTTTCCCCGAATATTATGTTGGCAAAGTCCTCTGTATTATATTTTCAACACCACTCCCTATCTCTCTCATTCCGTAGTTAAGATCGGAAATAAAAATACTAAGTGACTTTGATTGATCACGGAGGCTTCCCATAATTCGCGTTCAGTTCAAGATAAGTAAAAAGCAAGGCTGGAACCACGGCCCAGAAAACCCCGCGCTCTACACTCTGTGCGAAGTCTCCCGCTTAGACGGGATTTTATTCATTTTCGAGCATCGAACAATTTTGCACCTCATGAGCGAGCTTTGATCAATGTTGTCAAGCCTCTGTCAAGGGTTGATCTAATTCCTTCATGACATGGAAGGGATATTTGGGTCATTCTAGACAAATTCGATCACGTAACTAAGGTGTCCCTTGGTACATTCACGAAGGATCCCAGATATTGGCCTACTTTAACAACGTTAACACAGAACTCCTTCAGGTGTAAATGTTACCACCCCAAGAACGCAAAATTTTGAAGCGTGGTGCATTGGCTGGTATCGCGTGGCCCTCAATCACTTATGAATTTAGAATTTTTTAAGAGGAAATGATGATGATTTATTGGTGTGATAGAAAAAGATGCTACACCTGATGGTAACAAGCAGGCGCCAATATATCTACCCTTAATCTTCAGTATGCTTTCAAGAAATGTGAGTGAACTATCAGATATCATCTCCTCCTTTGGCTCTGAAATGTTTCCAAATTGACAGAATCATTAACTTATGATGCTATCCTTAAGGGACATCCTTTTAAACGAGTATTCTTTTCATGATTTGCAAGACTAGAGTTGTTTTTCCTAATCAATCACCATTTTTGGCAAATTCAACAGTCAATTCGATGGTTCCAGGCTTTAATTGGTTAAAATCCATAATGATAAATCAAAATGTCTTGGTAATTGTTCACTTTTACTTTGAACGACCGGTTTCATCACATGGGTGATATTTTCAGAGGAGGTTTCATTGTCAGAGAGGGATGAAGACCTGAAAACGTCGACTATACGATCAAAATGAAAATTTGTGAAAAATTACCCAGACATTTTGATTATTCAAACAAAGCAGTTGTGAAAACTGCAATTCTTTTCTATTTTCCTCAACTTTTAAAAATTTTCGACAAAACTTCAACAAAATATCCTCACAGCAGTAGCAGTAAAGTCATTTTTTGTATATAAACGTAAAAATTCAGGTTATTCATGGTTTTTTTTATGGAGAAAGGAAACCCAGGGATTGAAAACACAACTCTAACCACCTTATGTCCATCAATCATCTACTGATCAGCATGGAGAGTGAGTACACCTCCGATTTTATTTCATTTTAGCGATGCATATGTATATTTACAATAATTTTAAATATTTTATTCATTTTAGAACCCCTGAGGTACCTTTGCTCTTCAATATTTTGACTTCCGCGACATTCACAACACGAGAATCAGCTATTCCTTTCACTGAATTAATTGAGGGTAATGGACTTCTTGACCAAACCTGGTTCTGGAGTCGCTCGACGCGGAGGAAAAACTCTCAGTCAGTAATTGAAGTGGTGGGCACTCTGATCAATAATTTTAGAACTGACATAACCGGTGGAATAAAAGTTTTATTTTCTAGAAGTTCTTCGTGGAATGTAACATCATAGGTGGAACATGAGTTCCGAAGCCAGAGAAAAAAATCCTCTTGCGGACGAGAATCAACGTTTTTCTTGCAGACACATTCTATATTTGAACGAGAGAGCATTCAACCAGTAACCACAGAAACGCGGTCTCTGTGGAGCGCCGTAATTATTAACATAGCTTTTATCCATCTCTGCCTTACGAGTAAATTTATCGAAATTCAATACCTTCAAATTAGGTGATATTCATAAAAACGAACACCGAAAACTATGTTTAATACGACTACTTTTCTAGTCGATTAGTTGTTAAGTTTTTTCACAGTGTGCAGACCACTTGTCTATGATTACATCTACATATACGAAATACCGTGCAAGCCACCTTTAGGGTGTGTGGCACGGGGTGATTCCACACCAGGCATGCAGCTCTCATCCCAGTTCAATTCAGAACCGCTCACGTTCCCCTGAATGCCAGGCGCACGCCAAAAGCAGTCAGGACAACTGTCCGCAGTCAGACCAGAAACCAGGAAAGTGATACGTAGAGGAACATGCTACCATGTATTACGCTACTCAAGATATAACTAATGGATAGTATTATTAATGTGTCAAATCAATAGCTTTACAAGATACTAAGACATGCAGGAGTATATCATGCCGGATATTGCATGTGAGGTTAGTATCTACAATTCATGTTAAGATATTTAGCACTACTGAAAAAATCCTATATAACCTAGTCAGTATCCTAGAACTGATCTATCACAACTATTATGGTCCTTTACTGTACGTGGAAAACGCTACGTATGTGTTGTGAAAAAATTACCATAAAGGAATAAAAATATTATCAAACATTTTCGCTTATACCTACCTATTTTATTGGACTCCCATACTTTAAAAATTATATAAGATGTTGAATGACTATTTTGTCTCATTATAATACTTTTTTCAAATGTATATGCATGTAAATCCACGTTCGGTAAGCTGCACAACATATTTTTTCAAAATAACATGTTTCAAATCATATTTCATATGAATGAATTTCTCGATACGGCAAAAGTGAGTTTAATTCAAACAATCATGTCCAGTAAAATAACAAGATGAATTTATATAACAAAATATTAATAAATAAAGACAAGCAAATTGTGTGGCCGCTTACTGTTTTAGTGTTAGATTAGAAGGTGTCAGTGGTTACTGGTTAATTTACATGTCAGCGTCGCTAAAGTATAGGCAAAGAGTGCACAATTGTCCTTCTCGATTGACATGAAGAAATGGAAATGGAACTTTCCTTTTCTTGGCGTCGATTAAAAGTTAGTCTCTTAGACAAGCCTCCTCTTGATCAGTACTCGTTTATCTCAGTTAGCTCTGAGGAAAGAGTCGTGTACACGAACAAAGAAAAGGAATTTTACTATTTACTTTGGCCAAGTGATTATTTCCAGTATTAAATCTTACATTCATGAAACATCTCCAATGAAAAACCAATAAACACAAGTGTATGCAGCTTCTTTGCTTACCTGCAAAATATATTTCTCACTCAAACAGTCCTCGGCCGCTGTCCGCGGTGGCATCGTCGACCAACTACTGTCAGATTTATAACTATAGATACTCAATTTAGCGTTCCGATTAAAAATGAATATATCGGCTCATTGCAAAATTAGTTACTTTTCTTGTTTAATTATGCGTCAGGTTGTATGACTGTTTTTTTAATTCTATAATATTTTTCCTATGAGGTATTAATAAAAATCCTTTAAAGCTATTTTTGGTTATGTCCGGTTTTTGGCCTCTTTTACAAGGGTGATATATTTTTCCTTAAAATGAGACCAAATTCATTGATTTATAGGTTGAACGATATTTTGCTCAAACTACCTTAATACCGGCCGCGGAGCAATTAAATATTTAGACCACACAAGCCTCCACGAGTGGTTTTCTGAGCGCACATTGTCCCAATATCGGCCGAAAAAGTGAGAATGGCTAATCTCCGCCACTCTCCACGCTCAGCCGTCGTTTCCACTGGTCGGAAATCTTCAATTATGTAAGGAGCGTGTGGTTGAAGCGGGGCGTGGGGGGGGGGAGGATAGGGCGGTGAGGAGGTACCGACCTACAGGGGGATGTGAGGAACGGGTGAGAGGATTAATTGGGACATTTTTAAGGTGGTGGTGTGAAGGGGCGGGTCGGGAGATTGGGGATCGGAGAGTACTGCAGGGGTGCACAGTCCTAGTACATTGACCGTCCCCACGTGGACTAAGGCCTCGTTCACAACAACTTGACTTGACTTAACTTGGCGTAACTAAGGAGTTGATAACTGAAGAAGAACGTCTACAGGTTCACACCAACTTAAAGCGTACATATAACGCGTAACTCGACTTGGAATCGCCATTAGTTGAGAAAAACACAAATTCCTCTTAAAAGTGGCCAGTTGCAAGGAAGATGGTATTGTCTATCGACAGTCTTGTGAACTATCCAAAATTCTCTTAAATTGCTTTTATAATTGATGCCCGGTCGGAGCCTAGACTGTTGGAATATTTCACTTATAGGTCTGGGTGTTATTAAGTCAAGTTACGGGAAGTTGTTTTGAACGGGGCTTAAGACTTGCTACTTCGCTCTGGTTAGGCCACACCTCGAAAACGCCGCGAGCATTTGGAACTCTGGTCATAAACAAAAAAAAAACAACAAAATACAAAGAAAAGCAGCACGCTTCGTTAAAAACTTCTACGAACGAACATATAGTGTTACACAATTGTTAGAGGGATTAAAGTGGGAGTCCCTAGAGACTCTGAGGCTACACGCTAAGCTTAGTTTGCTTGATAAATTCAGAACTGATATTTTTCAGAGCGACATAGAGAATATTCTCATGACTCCTCATTACATCTAGGTCTGACAGATTCGATAAAATAAGAGAGATACACGGCTGAACACATAGGTTCAAAAACTCGTTCTTTCCGCGAACAATAAGCGACCACAATAAAAATTGGGCTCCACTAAATACAATCCTATAATAAATGACACCATTTCATCTCCAAAAAAAACGTACACCTTTACACGGCTGGCGACCTAACACCCCTTGCCACACGCCCAACTGGTGGCTCACGGGGTATTATGTAGTTGTAAGAAATCTTTACTCAATTTTGGCATTTGATTTCGCGGTTTTAAACTCAAACATTCAAGATTGTTTTTACTGAGATTTATTCCATAGTCTTTTAAAGAACATAGTTGAATTTTATTCTTTGAATTCAGCAGCAATAAGGATTACGAATTAAATATTGGATAGGATACTTGGGGAGGCGACCGACAATTATGGTCATTTGCACCATAGGGGAAAGGTAAGGGAGGAAGGGCGGAGAGAAACCCGGCGTCGGCATTTGCCTGCTCTTAAAGAAAGGTTCCAAACCACAGTTTAACGTCTCATCCGATAGACAGAGTACTGTACTTGAAGTGCCCTCCAACAAAACACTCAAGTAGGGATCGGATTTCCCTTCCTCCTCTGCAGGTATTTTTAAGGCTGGCCATCCGCGTGGTTGGCCAGTACTCTAGCCTCAACACCAACCCCGATCCCCACGAAGTAAAATATTTCTGCGGAGAAGTAATAAAGTTTGATTACTCTGCTTATGAGAATTCATTGTCACAACCCTGGTTTCGAAACTTTGCATCATCTTCAGGTCATAATTTTGCGAGGTTATTGGTCGCAATTTCGACATATAGTATCGAAACCCGGGTTATAACAATAAATTATCACAAGTGGAGTGAACAGAGTTATTTAATTCTTCCGCGATGGATAGCTGCCATAAAGTCAAGCCTAAAACCGTTTCTTTTGTAAATATTTCGATATTTATGGCGCAAAACATAACTATTATGCAACTGGAAATTCTCAGCCGTTAAAAAAATGTACCTATATAAGTTTTTAACTTGATTCATCTTTGTCTTGCCGTTGAGTGAAAATGTCTACACAACAGACGGTTATTTTTCGATTCCGTAAAAATGACAGGGGTGAGTAAAATGATCCATATTGCAAGGCATAATTTGTACACATCTGCAGTTTTTTTAAACTTTTACGACGAGTTTCACAGCTTATAATGCACTGTTAGGTAAAAGTTTTGCATGGCATTTCTTTATTGATTGTTGTGATTGTAACGTGATGTGGGAGGGATGCTGCGGAGAAAAAACTAACTTTTGGGAGGGAAGGCAGGGGGTGTATAGATAAAGGGCTATTGAGGTGGGAAGGGTTATTATTTAACAAAGAAATATTGTTGGACATCACGTCGCTATCACCGCAATCAATAAATAAATATTGTACAAACAATTGTACCTGGCGATTCAGTGAAGCAGTGAAACGCGTCGTATAAATGAAACAATTGTAGGATAGTAATTATAATTCTTTGCCATATGAATATTGATATTACTTTTAATAGGTTAACTTATACTTATAATTGAACATTTACCGTTACATAATAAATATATTGAGGCAAAGCATAAATTTCAGAGTGGTTATTTCCGTAAGTTATCATTCAATCTGATACTTAAAAACAAACATGAAATAATTCTTACAACTGCATTCGTCCCACATAATTTAAAAGTATCAATCTATTAGTCTTATAACCCATATTAAGAGTTCCTTCATGAGAATTATAACGAAATCCCTGTCTTTTATGATTTAAAATGGCGGATTGGACCGCATAGTAGTATCGAATGCTCTAGTCGACCGCGCTGCTCTCAGACGAGTGCAGTCAATGAAGAAGAGTCTCACCCACTGTAATCCAAAGTGACCATGTTTATCTTTCTTGCTAAACTGTTTTGCTTCCGCTGCTTTTTTTTCCAACGGATTACGGGTGCCTGTTGGCAGAGAGTATTTGCTTAATCTTCGCACGCACGCCCATACGTGACGGCGAAGTGGGGAGCTGCCTTCCTTTCCTCCTTTGCTTTTGTGTGCCGCGCGGTTGAGAGGGTTGGAAACCAAAGCGGTAATTTAAGGTGGACGGAGCGACTTTGGATCGTGCACAGATTTGTGTGAAACTTTGAGTACTCGTGCGTGATAAGTTCAGATAAAAGCGAAAAAAGTTGCATGTCACTGATTTGGGTTCATAGCAATTCACTACTACTTAAACACGACATTTATGGCTAATTGAAACGCCTAGCTACATGAACGACAATTATGTATTCTAGAGAGCTATGGGACCCATAAACCATGGCGACCATTCAATAAGCGTTGCAGACACTTTCACCAAATTCATTGGTTTAACAAATGGCTTCATAGCTTGTGGAATGGAGTCATGAGCTCCATAAGCAGCCAAGGTGGCGGAAGTGCAATGAACTGTTTGGAGACTTAATAACCTGATAAAAGACTTGTTTTGAGACTGATGACCAGTTTGTTTACTCTGACTGAATAATTATAACATGCATTTGCACTTATTCATATGATAAACTTTTATAACTTTCATCTGTCTAAGCACTTTCATGTTCGAATGTTTCATCTGATAAGATGAAACTTTCGAAGATATGACCTGGCTGGTTGATAAGTTATGGAACTGATAGATGTGTTCCTGAAACCCGAATATTTTTTAGTTCCATAACTCAATGGATCTCACAACTGTTGATTCCATTACTAAACGTACTTGCAACCGGCCGTAACTATATGTATTAAAAATTAAGTGTGGCCCAAGAGTTTTTTCTCTACTTACTTGGAAGTAATTCAAATGTGCACTCAATGACTCACGATTCGCGCTCGAACCAGCTTAAAATGGACGCACCTCTGCAATACCCAACGGTTGCGCCCTGAGGGGAGTGCTTTTTCAGACTCCACCAAAGGCATATTTATTCAACGTATAAATCAGGCTCAACCTCGTCAACGCAGCTAATCAGACCGCGTCCCTCGTCGCAACAATCGCTTCTTCTGGTCACCATGATTTTCACGGGCGCGGAGCTCCGTCTCTTCGGTGCATATGTTCGACGGTAGAGAGAAAAACAAGTGAAACGCGGTGAAACATACCCATTGGTCCCGCGCGTGACCTCGCAGACCCCCATTTGACCCGTGAAATGGCGCCTCCTTCCCTCCCCCCCGCCCCCAGCGTCCCCAGCAAACGGCTCCATCTGTGATCGTAATCCTCAAACGTGTCGTCTCAGCTCCCCCCGAATGCCTCCGCGCTTTTAGTGGGCAGACTGTTTCCATGCCTGTTTGCTCACCTCTCCTGGATTTATTGTTGCGTCACACACACACGCCTCCCATCCTCCGGAAGGGTTTTGACAGTGACACGCCCATTTGCAGACATTCCCTTAACCCTCCTCGCCTTCATCCCGTCACTTTTTGTCCAATCCTCAGTCACTTCTTCCCCAATCCTTCTCCCACTCCTCTTTCGCTTACAGTCGGATTGCTGTGGGCCATCTTGAAATGCAAGTGGGTCATTCTACATTAAATGATCCAGTGACGGTTGGTTTCACATTTTTGGTCCTCTTTTTTCGTACCCACGTATCGAAATTCCGTATGGCCAGTAACCGCTCTGAAACGTTTACATCTCATCTGGAAGTGGTATGTACTGGACTGAACTAGTTTGGATTTAAAGTGTTTCAAAGCCAGACCAGTGACAGACCTGATCAGATATTAAATAGTCTTTTAGAGCAATTACACATCAATTTCAAAGCAGTTATCGACTAGTTTCAGAGCAGTTACAGACCAAATATTTTTACCTTGGCATGCATACGGATTGACATTCTCCGAGCTTAATCTCCTATTCACCTCAAAAAAGAACTCTATTTGCTCAGATTTGACGGAAAAAACGTACCGACTGCCAAAAACCTAGATTAACCTTTGTCTGATAAAAAAATGTACATTTCTACATGAACTATCTGTTTCCATTTGAACCTCTTAACAGGTAAATCGCAACTTTAAAAAAAAGATAAGAAATGCCAGAAGATGACAGGAAGTAAAATTAACCAGTGAAGTCAACAAATATGCTTTTAATCAGAATATGCAACTGATGTCACCCGCTGTAGCATTATCAGGCACCCTAAATTTTTATCACCTCTGTGGAAATGTATATAATTGGCTAGAAGAACAAAATTTATTGTTCCTAATGATGCACAGTGGGTGAAACCGCTTGTGCTGTGTAAATGATAACATCCAAGAATTTGCTTAGTTACTTTTACTTTTTGTTCATTTGAGTCAATTGCACCATGTTACGCCGAATAGAATAAATGTTAAGGAATATCAGTACGTTTCTACTTTTGCTATTGTTCATTGTCCACGAGGTTGAATAAAAAGCTTTGGAATATGTTATTTATGTAGCCAAAAATATACTTTTAAACCTCAAAATGACGGTGACCCACTCCCGTGGTGTCAGTTTCACTCCAGCTCGCGGTGAATGGAATATTATGAGAGGATATTTGAATATTGGTTGGTGTGATCGGGCGCGTATTGGGGGAGGAAGGCGAGTTTATGAGTCCTCTGGCCTCAGAATCACTTGTTCCTGATATTATGGACACTGCAATAAAACATCTGAATGAATCACAAAAAATGCATTTTACGGACTGAGATGAAGAGAAAAAAGGGTTTCTTGGCCTTTTTTAATGTAATTCAGCCCATTTGATGTGGACATTTTTACATTAGCCATAACTCGAACCAAAGGAGAAAACGTCAATGTGAACAAGAAAACATAAGCTTCAAACGAAAACCGTTCGTAAGAAGCAAAAATCCCTATAAATCGAGTGAAAATTAAATATAGTCTTCCTGATGGAGTGCGTTAGTAATTGAAATTTAATTTGAGGTACAAAAAAATGTCAGTCATTTCACTTGTATTATTTATTTTTTAAATTATATAGTTATTATTTGAAGTATGAATTACGTAATTCATTTTTATAAACCATTTTATGTATTTTATCATAAATTTACAAAATGTCATTAATTATTGTCTAAATGTGAATGCTCGAATGCATAAGGTTACACAACGATTATTTAATTGTGATCACCTGCTAAAATAATGGTCGTATCATTTTGGAGGCCATCCAAGGGGAAATTGAGGAAGTTAATTTAACGAATAAGTGAATAAAAATGGACAGCGAAGGTAAATAAAAGAAACCGTCTACGCATTAATAATGGGAAGTTTGACCCTTTCATTTCTGCATAAAACAGATTTTTCGCGGATATAGGGCATATCCCTATCGGTATCTCGTACCACAAAACCCCCTCAGGCCAATATTTGGGCAGACCGGATAAAAAATTTCGATAAAATCTAATGCATACGCGTACACAATTACTTGTCACTTTACAATGTACAAAATAAACCCCTACGTCAGTAAGACATTTTCTTGCTAAACGCTGATTACATCATCAGGGTTGTTTATAAAACAGCCCGTTGCCATAATAATGTAGCTGTGATTATAGCTTCGTTTTCATTTAATACCTATAATGCTTGCAGCCATTGAATCCTAACGTAATTGGCAATTTCTAAGCCAACTAAGCGATTTTACTATAATTAAACTCACGCATGCATATTATTATTCATTTTGCTCATTTAATTAAATAGTGCCGGGGGATGAGCTTTACTCGGTACACTGTATGTAATATTTATTATTTAAATAAAAAAATCAATGTAATTTAATGCTATTTAATTCGATATTTTAAGTTATTTTAAATTATGCAATAAACAAAAAATCTCGTTAACAATGACTGAAATAGAGTTTTCTCGAAAATTGTAATTCCAGAACCGCATGAATCACAATTCCATGTCTTGTTTCAGTCTGAGCCATTTATTTTCATTTTGTTTATAATATATGGAAAGTGTTTTTGACACCAAATCCACCGAGACAATCTTCTTTTAGTTTCCTTTCATTTCGTTACGTATTCCTCGATATACTCGGTGATATGCGTAATAGACAGTTTTTCGGTGATTAAATGGAATTCAAAAACTGTAATAATTGCTCAAAGTTGGAGGAACTAACGGGAAACAAAGAGAAAGACTCAGGAATAAGTAAATGAACCAAATAAAGAGGAAAGTAAATAAGGAGAGCTACCGGGAAGTAGAGGAACTAGCATTAGATAGGGAAGGGTGGAGGGCTGCAGTCAACTAATCCTGGTGTTGCACGATTGATGATGATGAGTGCCACCGCCATCGTATTATTAACATCTGAAGTTAAGAAAGTGAAGCGAGGTTCAAAATATTTATTCGTCTTGCTTGAAAAGTGATTAATATATGCACTCAACGACTCACGATTAGCGCTCCAACCACCTTAAAAACATTGGACCGCCTTGAGCGGGACTCGAACCTGTGCCCGTCGATACTCGGCCATGTGTTTTAGCCATATATGTTTCCAAAGCGTCCTCTTGCCCAGACGATGTTTGTGGGCTCCAAGGTTGTTTGAGCGAAATAATGCCCCAGTCCTTCTGGAGTCCACATTCAGAGTCTTGAGTTTTGATTTCAGCAGCTAATGTAATTATTAAATAAAAGTTATAATAATAACGGTGGAATAATATACTTTAATACGACTGAAGTTTCCTCTATCACTATGTTCACCAATCGAACTCAGATCGATTTGGCCGGTTCAGCTAATAGAAGCGGGCTAACTAGACACGCTTTCTCTACCAGTCAAATCGATATGAACCGATTCAAATCGATATTCCAATCGATTTCGTATTGGTAAACCAGGCAATCCGAGTCGGCTGGCTTAGAATGTTTAGATCGGTCCGACTTCTTATCGATCTGAGTTCGATTGGTAAACGTAGTGAATGTCTCCGTCCTTCATGCCGCTTCTATGCCGCACGGTACGTTACCTGGGCTGGGGTTTGGAAGGCAAGGGTTGATGGAGTAGCAGAGGGGAGGGGGGGGGGAGACGAGGGAGGGGAGGTGGGGATGAGAGATATAAAGAGGGGGAGGGGGTAGAAATCGGGTGGGGAGGCGGGGGGGGGAGGGGCAGGATGTGGGTGGCGAGGATTCGGTTGGCAGTCGTGGGAGACGTGGAGCGAATCGGCGATGCAGTCGTCTTCTCGTGGGGAGGAGGAAGATCTTCGGGTGCATGTCACGCCGTCGCGGGGGTGGGGGGATGAAGGGGGTGGAGTTGAGAGTCTTTGGAAGGCACGCGAGATTAGGGTGATGGGAGAGGGGTGTAGGGGGGTGGGAGGAAGGAAGGAAGTGCGAGAGATGGGCGGGAGAGGGAGCGAGAGGTCGGGAATCGCTTGGTTGGTTCCGAGCTCGGCCGTGTATTCGGGAGTCGTTGGTTCTCCGGCCGCCAGGGTTCGCTTGAAAGGCAAAGGAGCTTGAGAAGGAACGAACGCTCCCTCCCGAGAATCGCCGCACGCATAACCATCCTCTTTTCCAGGCACAGGGGTAGCCTTACGCGAGAAAAATGAAGCCACCAGCCTTGCGCTTTGGCCATGTTCTGACTATGAAAACATTGCCTTCTACCCTTTAACTCCGTGTATTTTAGCGGTGTAATTATAATCGAGTATGGGACCCCGGAGCTAATATAACACGTGAAATGTATTTATATATTAATATTAACCTTGGTACCTTCAAATAATGCTTGCTTTGATTCTTCAATTCACGACAGTACGTAGCAATAGAGATAATAACTTAGGCCTACAATATCGTCTGCTACGATGCCATTGGAAACCTAATACTTACAGAAAACCTCCCATTTCCCATGAATACTATATGCAAGTATCGTGGGGGAAACTCTTGTGTATAAATCACAGTTCCAAAGCTTATATTTGTCTCCGTTTATCACAAATTGACGTAATAACGTATATCAGGAACGCCTTAAATATCGTCTGTTACGATGTTTCGAATAAAACCGAATACCCACTGATCGTGTCCGTTACGCATTCCAAGTAGTTTCAATCGTCGTCATAGAATTTGCTTGGTGAAAATGTTTTTTTCGTTTTCTTCAATAGTCCTCAATTAATTACATATATACGTAATAATTCATATCACAAATGCATACAATTTCGTCTTCTCCAATACTAATTGTGAGCATGGCCTGACGAAAAGAGGCCAAAGACACGGATGGCAACTAGTTAGTCATCAAATTGGATAGTATTTCATCACAAGTCACTGTTCGTACCTGTGGATTACAGATTACAAATGTAATAATGAAATGCAAAAGCTGCCCAAAACTTGTAGTGTACTCCCTGCGAAAAGAACTCTACGGCAAATGGGCAACATTTTATTTATTAGCACACCTTCAACACCAAGGAACTTTGGGAAAGACAATATTATTAGTAGCTGTTTAGATGACTTATTTATTCTGTTTTGGCAAACAAACGCAGAGCACTATGCCATTTTTCACGCACAGATGGCCGCTCCCGGCACTCGCCTTATTTCTCCAATTTACGATCTAAAACGCGAGACTACGGCACTTGTGTTGATTTTGGAGGCACCCAAAAGCACATTTTATTCGCTAATATCCTCGATGGACTCAATGCATCCACAACTGAGCCACAACACAGCCACGAAAGTCACCAGATTTAAATGGTTTTGTATAGGATTACCCAATGTTTTCATATTCACAACATGGCTAAATGCGCAAAATTCGGCTTCAATTCTCCCCGCTGGAGAGAGCTTCAAGGCTGTGGCCCTGTGGCCATAGGAGCCGACAGTAGCGCGATTTTTATCGAACTATCACAGTTTGCCTTCTTGATTACGACAGTATTTCACTATTGACTTATATGAACAGGAGAAGAGATTACAATGTTTTGATTATATTCAATTTCCTAAGATTTTCTACTTCTTACAAACAGATTAAGATAAAAGTGCATGCAAACTTTTCCGTTCAAATAGAGATTTTTCTACTGTAACCTAAGCAGTCTCCATAATAGCGGAATGTAAAATTTCCACTTTCAATGGAGCGATTTACAGATACGGAAATACAGATAACCTAACCCATAAATCCTATTTTTTAATTTCAGTGACAAGAACGCTCTTCAAAGACGCCATATTTACCTTGAATTATACCCAGACCCACCTTTGAGACGAATCAATAGATAACGATATGCTCAGATTCATCACTTGGGCCGACTGAAGTATCCGTCGGACGGGGATATATTAAATCTTCAGCGCAAATGTGGATTCTCTCTTGTTCCGCCTTTCGGCTCTTATTTGGCCGTTGATAGGGTGTAAGCAAGCGATCGCTCTGTCGCCGAGACGAAAAGGGAGACAAAGCGAAGTCATTCCACGTCGCGGTCGACACCCACTGTACCCCTGAGTGAGAGGTTTCCCCGAGTGCCAGTCCTGCCTGCTTGGCCAAGTGGAGATGAATGGATTACGGCGAAAGTTGTCGCGGAGCGAGCGAAGAGACGCGAGATGCGTCTTCGCCGAGATTGACCGATCATTTTAAGGTTTTCGTGGAGAAAAATTCCTAAAAGGAGATACTTAGCACGTATTGCTAGATCTCACTAACCACATATCAATAATCGACCCCTGAATGCCTTGCTTATATTGTATTAAACAAAGAAATATATTGTATTTGAACCACGCGTTTCCATGAATACCCTCATATTGATGATAAATCCAACTCATAAATGTGATTTCCGAGTTTAAATTCAAAAATGTCCAATTTTTAATTTATGTTTTCTCCATAGCCGTGAGAGATAGCACAACATTTATGAACTCTACAGAAATGCATTTCCTTATATACTTTAATTTTCGTTGGAGACAGTTTTTATATCTCTAACATGAGGTTAATTAGGTAAACAAAGTGAAATGCGGACGCCATTTTCCAAGATGGCATCCGTAGCAGAGCATGCACAAGTGTTTAATTTTGATGTGCTGTCCCTAGGTTCTAGTGTTACACATGTGCGAAGTTTATCCTCTTAGGAAATCTCTTATCGGTAGAGGATAGGGATGAGTCGATTCCACTTTTTTTTATTCCTATTCCATTTCCGATTCTTTCATATCGATTCCCGATTCCGATTCCATCGATTCTTATTCCTAATAACAGGTGGGATATTGATATACCAGTAGCGTACGACTATTATTTATATCCAAGTATTGGCCGAAATAAAATAACAAAGACCATTAAGTCGCTCAAAAAGTATTTTTATTAACAAATAGCAAATATACCCTCAGCTTATTGAGGTAGTACATAAAAAGCACTAATTGATAGCCGACACCCAAAATTACTGAGGCAAATATGATGTGATAAATGAAATTTGATTTGAATATTTATCCATCTGGAATCGATGGAATCGGAATCGACTTTAGGCGACCGATTCTCGATACCGGTTCTAATCCTGAGAATCGGTGGAATCGAGAATCGACATTTGGATGCAACTCATCCTTAGTAGAGTGGTATTTGGGGCCTAATATAGCTGGACTAACAGGGGAGGGTGTGGGGGGAAGGGGGAAGGAGTGCAAGTGGGGGGGCGGGTCGAATGATGTAAAGGAGTGTGGAGGGAGGAATCCAATCCCACGTTCATTAGAGATGAGGACAGTGGAGGTGGAATCGTCATCTTCACCCGCAGAATGTGTCCCATTGGCTCAATCTCGCGGCCTCTCCCCCCCCCCCTCCCAAAATGCCCTCACGGTAGAGGACTCTGCAATCAAGGGGATTCAGAAATTGCGACTCAGCGGAGGCGCCCTAAATGAGGTTCCATCGGGCGCGGGAAGGAGCGGAGAGCCCGCGCTTCCATCGTCCCTTTTTCATTAACGGCCTCGTGTATCCGAGGGTTGTTGCGTTTGAGATGACTACCGCAGCACTGGTGACGGTGATGACGAGGGTGGGAGGGGGAGGACCCAACCCTCCTCCCCTTACCAACCCCACCCCACTCCCTCACGTGCTCAAGGGTGCCAACCGAGGAGAGACTCAGGCATTCGGAGACGCCGACGTTCCGGAAATTCTTGTTACTCTCGCAGAAAAGCGAAAGTATTATGTCTCCGCCATTCTCGCTCGACGGGATAACCAACCACTGAGTGTCGCTACGTCAAGTTCACGTCATTCTCGGGCGTTGCCACGTGAGTAGGGGTACGAAGCGAAAAAACGAGTTGGTTGGAACCCGATATCTAGTATTTTCGAGATTCAGGTTTAAATGACAGAAATACATCCTTGTGAAATTACGTTGAGGCGCGATTTAAACTTAAGTTTAATAGACTATAACTATCATATCCATAGTTAATTAACTGATGGAAATGATCTTTTTTCTTTTTATTTTAATATTAATAATAAATAATTAATGTGCATTTACGCATTTATGAGTGAAACTTAGTGACTCTGTCTACCCTGGAAGGGAACGGCGCGGCGCGATTGGTACCTGTACATTTTTATTTTCCAACTTTATAAGAATTGCAGACAAAAACGCACGATGCCAAAGTGTGAACTGATGCTTAAAGGCTGCATACAAATAGCAATATTAATGCATATAAATTGCTTTCATACAGATGTGAAATGGACAACGACGCAGGGAAATTTCGCTCCAATTTGGTAAAATAACCAACCTCTCCCCTGCTGCATCATGGTTCCCTTTTGTGGTCTTTCTTACATTTTTGGATTTTTACTGTCCAGGATATCGAGTTGTGGAGTGGTAGTATTTTATACCGCGTCATATTTTACGAAGAGCTGATTAGGATTGCCGCAGAGATTTGTTCTGGGCTATGTAAATCTTTTATGACTCGCGGAGACTGCCGGTTGTAATTCCAAGGGAAAAAGAAAATAATAATTAAATGGATTTCAACTCTCGTATCGGCGCCACAGACAGAGAAACGAAGGCAATATTATAGATTGATTGCGTTGATTTGGAAAACGCACTTTCATAACATTCATTTCATGGTGCCTGAGTTATCTTTTCCAAGCCATCAAATCAGCCGTATTATATTTTATTGGTGGTCGTAAAGAAAGCGAGGAGAAAGAAAGCACTTTTTTAATATGTAGTATGCAATGATCCCTCTGGTAAGGAAAGCTCAGAGCAATTTCATAAACACTAACAATATAACTTTCATATTCATACCACTATTGTCCTTATAACATAAACTTTTTCGAAAGCTCAACAGACGTATAAAGAACTAACTCTATTGTCGCTACGTCTTGTTCTTTGTACTGAGAATTGTTTTCTTTGATGATGGCTAACCATGACCATTGGGTAGAAGCAGCAGACAGCGATTTTTCTCCTGAAAATACTTAACTGATATTGAAAAGTTATGAATTTCCTTTTCGCAGGTTAATACATTGATCGCCCTCAAGGGTAGAAATTTGCTAGAAACCTCTCTCAATCAGATTCACACCAAGGCTTTGGCCACACGACTGTCAGCAAGAGGAGGCATTGAAGAGTCGGCACGAGGATAGGTCGGTTAATTACGTTTTTACTCCTCATTCGATAGAGGTCTTCACAGCAATGACAAGTTCACCATCAATGTGCTTATTTTATTGTGTTCTCCATTAGCATAGCATAGCATAGATTTTCTTATCGTTTTCTGCTGATTTGGCGGCGAATTAAATTAAAAATGAGGACTTGCGCCGCATATTGGTTGATTTCCTTGGGTGTGCTATGGCAGCAACCATCATTATGTGCTCAGAAAGCACATAACGATGTCGAATAGCGAGCTATTTATGTACATATATGCGTGAAACTTTATAAACGAGTACAAAATGGTAATTTATCTAGATAAAGGTGAAAAATTCATGTAATGTGCCTGGTTTCTTCATAATTTAATGCTACTTTAACACATAGCCTCCTGGGACTTGACGTGCATTTATAAATACATACATACATACCAATCACGCCGTTCCCTTCAAGGGTAGGTACAGTCACAAAGTTTCACTCGTTGATACATAATTGTACACCTAACTCTGCTTCAATAATTTCCTCCATACTGACCTATCCTTGCAAACCTCTTTCACCTAATTTACCCCCATACACTGCTTCATACACGCCCTCCTGTTTTTAAGACTCCTAATATTCCTCCTCCTAAGAATTTCCTCAACCACATTCAACCACAACTTTCTCGACCTACCTCTACCTCTCGCACCATTCATTTCACTCTTATATATCTGTCTCGCTATTCGACTCTCGTCCATTCTCTCAACATGGCCAAACCAACGAAGCACCCATTCTAAAAAATTCTCTTTGATGTGTGCGGACTTTCTCTAAAACGTGAAATAATAGGCGTCATATTATAATTATGGTGGACAAAAGATATCAAGGTATCGTGCCATGTAAAATCACTTATATAATTTTTCTTTTAAATTTACAATCCCGCACAGAAAACCCATGTCATTACAAGGTATCATTAAGACGAAATTTTATAATATGAAACTCAAGTAAAATTAATGATTGAAGGCATAACTTTGTGAAAGGTTACCGCAGACATGATGATAAAGAATAATCTCTTTGTAAATTCCGCAGTTAAAATTTTTATCACTGACCAAGGTTTCGATTGCCTTGCAATCATTTTCCAATGAAATTCAAGCATCATTTACATTACTAGATATATGGTTTTTTCCGCCGCATGAACAGGTTCACTAAAGTGAAGTGCGATTGAAGATTTTTTTTCAACTTGCTTGAAAAGTCATCAAAACAAGATCTCAAGCGCTCGCATTTAGCGCTACAGTCACGTTAATGGAGGTCGTGTGGTGGAAATGGTTGCAAAAATCCATATCGATAGTATTACGGGCATATCGAATCGAAAGGCCCGTGGGCAGGAGGGAGGCCGATTGGCGGTGGGGGAGGGTGGGAGTGTAGGCGTCGCCTGAAAGATGAGGGTGGTGGTTGGACGAGGGTGGTTTGCGCCGTCGAGGCGTCGCGACGACGCGCGGAATGCCAATGTCATTCGCTCATGACGACGCCGCCGTCGCCGCTGAAATGGGGAGATGGCTTAGAGTGGGATATATGGCGCCGGTTGATGTTCCGAACCGCTATAAAGTGCTTCGCCTCTCATCACCACAATGTACAGTTCGTTCGTCTCCACGGAGAGTTCAATTCGTAAACGTCCAGACTTCAGATTTAAATCTCACCACGAGACAAAATTTGGTAAAATATTTGTTTATCTTGTGCGAAATTCCGCATAGGAAAAATCATTTGTACTGACCGAGACTCGAACCCGTCGTGAGATATGCTTATTAAAATGAGATAATATTCACTTAAATCCAGGGGAAGTGATATCACGCTCAAACTACATCAATAGAACTAAGTGTTTCAGAATGCCGGAGTTATGTGGAAATGAGCAGTTCAATACAAAAACACACAGAGGTGACACAGTTCACGAGGTTGAAGTCAAACCGATGCCGAAACCGTGGCTAGTCCTGGTATTCTCAAAACTTGTCAGAACGACTGACCTCCCATTATATAAAACTTTATTATCGGTTAAAACATTAAAACATTTTTATTAAAATTCTTTTGATTACATTTTCATTGATTGAATCAATACAAAAAACCAGAAAGAGTAACATCTTCTTCTTCATCAGTTTGCAGTCCAGGGGCTGCTTGGCAGCAACTCGCCATTCTTCTCTATTCTCCGCCATCCTCTTCAGATCGTAATATGAAGTTGTGTTAGTTTCTGTCATTATCTGTGTGATGTATGCAAGTGGTGGTCTTCCTCTAGTGCTTCTCCCTTCCACCATTCCTTCGATGACTCTTGCTAGCTGGCCATTATGTCTGAGAGTGTGACCTATCATATTTGCTCTTCTTGTTTTTAGCCTCCTCATAAAGCTTCTGCATTCTCCTGCTCTTCTGAATGCTTCTCCATTTGTTACATGCTCTACCCAGCTGATCCTAAGCATTCTTCTCCAGCACCCAAGCCTCCAAAGCCATCAACTTCTTCTCTTCTGGCTTCGCTATTGTCCATGTTTCGCTGCCATACAAAGCCACACTCAACACGTACGTCTTCAATAGCCTTTTTCTTGTGTTTAGGTTTATACTTCTGGTTGTAAATAGATTCTTCTTTCTGTTAAAGGCGTTCTAAGCCTGAATAATTCTACTCCGTATTTCTCCTTTGCTGATTCCATAGTGCGTTACCAGGCTTCCCAGGTACTTATATTCCTTTACATATGAATATGTTCCGGTTATGAAAACTGCCGCAAAGTCGGCGGTGAAATGCATAGAAGTTGCAAAGAGGAAAAAATCGTCTTGGTCCGAAAATCGAACCACGAACCACGGTGTTTTTTTTCACGTGGCAATATCAACGTATTATATCGCCGTATTTGCGACAGGCTTGAATACCGGCTGCACACACAGCCCGGCGCGTCTTCTACATCCACATCTACATAATGCCCTGCGAGCTGTCGCGTGGGCATGTGGCAGGGGGTGTTAGGTCACCAGCCGTGTAAAGGCGTAAGTTTTTGGAGATGAAATGGTGACATGTATTATAGGAGTGTATTTAGAGGAGCTCAATTTTTATTGTGGTCGTTTATTGTTTGCGGAAAGAAGGAGTTTTTGTACCTATCTGTTCGGCAGTGTATCTCTCTTATTTTATCGCATCTGTCGAACCTAGAGATGTGGTGAGGAGTCATGATAATATTCTCTATGTCGCTCTGAAAAATATCAGTTCTGAATTAATCAAGCAAGCTAAGCCTAGCGTGTAGCCTCCGAGCCTCTAGGGGCTCCCACCTTAATCCCTCTAAAAGTTGTGAGACACTATATGTACGCTCGTAGCAGTTTTCAACGAAGCGCGCTGCTTTCCTTTGAATTGTGCACAGCTACAAGATACAGTCCCTATGTTGTGGCTTCCTTGAACAACATTCTTCTTTGCTTTGCCATCTTTGATTCACCGCAAGGGCTAAAGATCTAATTCCTTTGTAATCCTCAAAATTGCCATGAAAATAACGATACCTGAGTAGCTTAGAGGCTAAGTAGCAATAGGCCATTGGTCCAAGGTTCGATTCTCGGTCCAGGCTGATTAATTTGTCATGGAAATTTTAACAGATGAATAGGTTCACTTAGTCTAGAGGCTGGAGAGGTAGAACTATTCAATACTGACATAGTTAAGGCTCCTGGCCTCCTCAATCACCCCTAAAATATTCATTTCGTGGCTAATTGTTTTCTGAATGCATTATTCCAGTCAATTGAGTCCCAGGCACAAACTGATACTGAGACACACAATAATGCTGCGGAGTTCTGATTTATGCTCTGGGATGATACGACATGCCGTCTTGATCCTCTTTGGAAGATTGAGAATAATTGGCTTACGATTCTGTATTAGCTTCGGGGCTTTCCAATGGAGAAATTTGTCATAATTATGACCGCCATCGGCGTTCTTAAAGTGAGCAATGTGTTTCCAACTTTCAAGGCCTGGAGTCTTTCAATTTTAAAGCTATTTTTGGCATTCTCACGCAATGCGTCCTATCTATTTATCATTTATGATGCCTGGAATACTTACAATAATTATAAAGCAATAAAAATTCATACATAGTTAATGGAGATATTGATTGGAATTCCGCAGTTCTACAGCTCTGCCGAAAGTAATACCATATCTCTCTGTGCTAGGTAGTTCCAACCCTGTTTCCAAAATGCAGTCTGCGCTCCTTGCCTTTATTCTGACTCGTCAAAGAGAATGCGACAGCGGGCCGCTGGAAATAGCTAGGCCGCCACTGTCGATCTCCTCAAAACACAAGCACGCAGCTATGAGCATAAAGTTTCACCCTCTTCACATTAACCGCTCTCAGGCGGTGATCCCACCCTGTCGGTGTCAAAATGATATGCCGCTGTACTTATAAAATTTATATCTCAGTTCCTGTAAATGCTAGTACAATTTTAAATACACCAATTTAAAGATAATTTTATTAAAATTTCTGCAGTATTTTTTATTATATGATAAAACTAAAAATGGACACATATTAATGCAATAAACACCACCGCGCACTCTAAATTTAGCACTTTTGTCAACTTCATGAACTTTGTAACCCAGCCTAGGGAAAACTACGTGATCTTCAGCATTGACTTTCCACGAAAAGTTGCGGGAGTTATTATAAATACAT
Organism: Ceriagrion tenellum; assembly: GCA_963169105.1. Taxonomy (NCBI): domain Eukaryota; kingdom Metazoa; phylum Arthropoda; class Insecta; order Odonata; family Coenagrionidae; genus Ceriagrion; species Ceriagrion tenellum. The sequence goes on along the minus strand of OY720640.1, from coordinate 140,717,739 downwards.
AAAATGGCAAGCACAAATTTTTATAACGCATATTTTGTTGTTAATAAACAAAAATGTTCAAACATTATCTAGTCCCACAATTAGCACAGCATCAAAAAATTAAAGCCACGGTAAAACTTTTTAATTTATTAGAAACATTTCTATGATCCAATCTGTAAAAATGTTGTTATTTGTTAATGTTAATAATTTCAATCGATGCCGCGTTGCCCAACTGGACGGCACCGCACGGCTACCGGTCCCACAGAGGAAAGGCCGTTGAGCGCGGGGAAGGCGACAAAGCCCGTCGACTCCTGTCATACTGCAGCGCAAGCAAATATAATGGTCAGAACCAACTCCTTGAGTACTTATGATGCTCGCGTTCGTTCATTACATTGACAGTAATACCATGATACACGCATCCAAAGTTTTTTTTCCTCAGATTTGTGTCATTTCACGAAAAGTTTTACCACTAAATAGAAAACTTAACAAAAAAAACGCCGGCCGAGTACTTACGACCTTCTCCACTTTCGTGCGTGCGTGTCCGTGTCGCTGCTCTCGCGCGTGTCGGAGACAACGGACGCGCCGCCGCAGCTGAGAGTTTGAAATTGAAAACGGGTGCATTGCTCGAGGAGGGGAATTCCTCCTTTTCCAGTTACTAGAGAGAGAGAGAGGCTCTCGGTTCAGCGGAACCTCCCCCTTTGGGGTTCATTCCATATCTTAACCACTTACTCAATCTCTCTGGGGAAAAGGGTTGGGTCTGAAATGTCACGGGAAAATCAGCCCATCACTTCTAAATCTACGTCTACATACTACCCCGCGAGCAGCCGCTTGGGCGTGTGGCAGGGGGTGGTAGGTCACCAGCCGAGTAAAAATGTAAAAGTTTTGGAGGTAAAATGGTGACATGTCCTATGAGAGTGTATTTGGAGGATCTCGGTTTCTATTGTGGTCGCTTATTGTGAGCGAAAAGAACGAGTTTTTGTACCTATCTGTTCGGCAGAGTATCTCTCTTATTTTATCGCATCTGTTTTACCTAGAAATGTAGTGATAATATGATAATATTCTCTGTGCCGCTCTGAAACACACCAGTTCTACATATCTCAAGCAGCTTAAGCCTAGCGTGCAGCCTCCGAGTCTCTAGGGACTCCCACTTTAATCCCTCTAACAGTGGTGTAACACTACATGTTCGCTCGTTGCAGTTTTTAACGAAGCGTGCTGCTTTTCTTTGTATTTGTTAATTTTTTTAAAGTTTTTAAATTTTTGTTAAGTTTTCTGAATTTATCAAGCAGCAAAAGCCTAGCTTGCAGCCTCCAAGTCTATCTTCAGCCGATTCGGAGCATTTATTAGCTAAATCTGCTTTCTCTCCATATATGTAATCTAATTTAACCTTGTAGTATCCAGGGAATGCTATCATATGATTTCCTATATCACACAAGGAAGCCCCTATATAAATAAATACCATCGGAACTTACACTTATGACATTTATGGCTAATAACTGAGCTCGGTGTGTCAGATTCGTAAGTAAAGATCATGAATGACTCGGGTGGCGTGCAATAGCTATAAATATCCATAATTTTGTGATATGTTTAGCTTTTGTGAAAAATAGCCAAATTATGTACATAAATCAGTATGAAAAAGAATGAGGTTTTTAGTTTAAAAATATTTTTTTCAGTTAAATGTCCAAAATGATATATTTTATCATATTAAATCTCGGTGCTTGTTAATTGTTCCTGGACGGTGAACAATGCGTGCCACTAAAAATATCTCGGCGTGTCACCTTTGACACACGTGTCATAGGCTCATGATTTAAGTAACTAAATTTACGTTACTGGTGTTTATTCATTTAATTAAATCATCGTCAACTTTCATTAACATATCGCAATTACATTGTTTAGCAAAAACGACAGAAAAACCAAGCCTATCACGCACAAACTAACTTCAGCATTAGATAGGGATACTATCAATCGACAACTCTATTGTGCAATGAGTTTTGGGGAAAAATATAGCGAACATGCGTCGTCTTGCTTCACATGCCTACTTTTGATAGAGCCATTAGGAGACACCTCTTGTTTTGAGGAGTCGCAACCACTCGTGCATAAATTCGTATCAGAATGTCATGAAAAACGTACGCCAAATGAATTTTCGGATGATCATTCTTCCAGGGCGTAAGCAGGAAACGCAATCGTTGTGTAGTAGGCCTTAAATTCATCACGACGTTTCACCAATTCAAAGTTTTCATGAAAAGTTTTTCTGTAAATTGGAGTTAGCCATTCATAGCCCTTACATCTGTTATTCCATAGAGTCAAACTTCAAGTAATAGCTGATTCATTGTAATCAGCCCATCGCTTGATTACTAAGCAGAGGTTCTTACATTTTTCTTACGAATTCCTGAAAAACAGATAACAAAAGGTTTCTCGGAATTGTGGGTGAGGCTTAATGACGCGACTTCCTGATCAATTTAAGTTGTTTTATTTGGATTTGATTCGATGACTCATTTATTTTTGAGGCTCTTCCGTGATTGCAATATGTGCTTGAGTAAAAGAGATAGTGTAGGTAAATGACATAATGACAAGCGGACGATTCTTCAGAACCTTCAGAACCTTTCCTGCCAAAGGGCTCAAAATTCGCTTTCATTATTTTTGAAGTCCTAGAAGCTTGTGTGATTCCTGTTTTTAGGCGCGGAAAAATTTCCACCCACCAATTCCTCAAAATTGTTAAACTTAGCGCTCGCTCCGACATAAGTGGGCATTCCTCGCAATCTAGCGACATTGGCGCCACACTCGGCGTCAAATGACACCTCGGTTCTCCATCCACCGGCACCAATTCTCGCACTCTGATCGTCTGAGAGCGTGATTGTAACGATTCTCCGTTTTTTCCCCAAAACAGTTTTCCTGCGGCCCCCAAATGATGGCAAAGTCAAGTCTACGCAGGTTGGTGGACTTTTAATGCGACTCACCAATCCCATTTCACGCTCTGCTCAAAGATGATTTTTTTGTCCCCGGCAACTTCACTTTTTGTACGATCAAGCTTTCAAACGTATATTTTGGACTTATGAGGCTGAGAAGAGCTCATCAAAATTTAAAACAATTTTGGAAAACACGTCATGTTCCCCAAAAGATATAAAAGAATATAAACATAATCAAACTGAAGCCCAGGGTAATAATTGTAAAAAGTATTTGCTCTAAGACAGTCAATGTGACGAAAGATTGTATGATCACGAAATACTGTTTGCAGTGGTGGATGGCATTAATATGGGGACCTCTTTTTAGTGATGAGTTGGAAATAAAATGCTTTGTACTTCATACTGTTTCATATTGAGCAGAGAAAGTATTTTGCCTTATGCTCGTTACAAAAAACAGATTCCTCGTTTCGTAAAACGTTTCACCTTTACCACACTTTTTAAAATGAACTTGCTTCATATTTGAATTAAGAAAAATTTGGGCAAATGAACTAAAAGCCTTTTTTATGCCCTTTCCGGGAATTATATATTTGACGTATAAATTGAAAAAGTTTGGGAAACATAGTTTAATGTATATTTTTTAGTGTTTATACTATAATAGAGCATTATGATGCAATCTAAATCCGGGTATCTTAATTTTTTTAGAAATAGGCGTTTTATTACTTTTCGTTTCGTGAATGATGTTATTAAGTGGAAGAATGTGAAGAATCGATAAATGGATTTTCTCTCAACGAGTTAATTTGATATTTACTTATGAAAGCTCAAGTATCTGGTAGTAGCAGATGATTGAGGATTTTTAAGCAGCGTTAAATCTTAGGAAATCACCTCAAAAAATGCCGCCTATTCCTTTCAAGAACCTGTAATCAAATTGTATTGAATTTTTTTGCATACCGAGTGCATCAACACGGTCTGAAACATTTATATATCATATGAAATACATATTATATATTATATGAAATATCTATTAAGCTCATTGCTAGAAGTGGCCTTCTTACAGTACCGATGTGCCAATTGGCAGGACTGAGCTTTAAAAATCCATTGTATTTTAGGTAGTTTTAGTGAAATATCATTTTACCTAGATATCATTAAATTTGGTCTAATTTTAAAGAAAAATATATCACCCTTCCATTGACACCCAAAATTTAACCCCTTATCACATTACTTTCCAAGATATTTACCAGAAAATACCAGCCATCTTACGTGGGAAATGGTACGTGTATGCACTGCAGAGAGACCTTATATTAAAAATGAGGCATTCCCTACACTTAGATATCCTCAAAAAATCAACTCTGTGTACTTTATGTGTTTTCTAAACTTTTTTTTTAAATTAATCATATCGTCACCGCAGTAAATTCTTCGGGATCATAATAAACCTTCACGTGTTGATGGAGTTTCAAACGTACCGCGTGAGAAAAATGAGTCAAGTTTAAGACTTATTTAGATATTTTTATTTGATTAATTACAATTCCTGTCATATAAAACCATATAATTGCAACATTTATAACATTTTATTTAATTCGAGTGTCTCACGGCTGGTGAAATTAAAATGGGTAATTCGAATATGGTCTCTATAATGATTGAGGAACTATTTCGCTCGCACTACCTAAAAAGATTTTGATGATAAGAAAAATTGCATAGCCTTTTTCGAATGAAACGACGCCTTTTGCATTCATATTTCGCAAATTGGAGATGAACCCGGCCGGACGGCAGGTGTCCTAATCCTAAAGTCATTCGTTTGGATGAGTGCCGCTCTGACATGTTCACGACTACGCCGGAAATCGCTGGGAGTGAAACATTCCCAAATGCCACTCCCGGCGTCCTCGCAAATTCGCCTGGCATCGAGATATGTGCTTTCTTTCCTTTAACTAATGACTGCGGCCTTCACGTTTTTAACTCCCCGTCCATACAGAATAGTGGCGAGCCTCGTCATGTGGTATGCTATTCATGTATATCTGACTGTATTAGTGACTACTATTAGTGTCATTTATGAAAACTTAGAGCCAGGATATGAAACTCTATGAGAGTCGTTGTTTCCGCAATTATTTTCTCATTTTTTCGCGATAATTTTCTTCAGTAACGGTTCTCAACTGACGGTCAATTCTCAAGATCTCAAAGAAACCTAAGATTAAATACGGCATTAAGGTTTAAAATATACCTGCTCTACTCTGTTCTCAGGTTGAGTTTATAAGTTCTTATGACACAGCATAAGAATGGTTTTGACTAAGCTTTATGCCATGTTTTCTTGGTATTTTTCTACGGCCTTAGTCATTCGCTATTTTGTCAAAACATGCAAATTTCCGTTGGGAAACCCCGAACTTATTGATGTGAAATATCCGTTGAATACAGGGCAATTTCTCTAACGCTCCACTCATGATCTCATTTGAATATACTTCCCATAGTCTTACGTGTCATTCCTGGCTGCTCCTTGCCATTATAGCACGAGTTGGGAGTATATCCTGGGTTAAGACCGAGTAAACTTTAGCGTCATCTCGAGTGGATGTTCACGCGATTGTTTGTCTTCATCCCTCTTTGGCGTCATTATCGAAGCGACTATTTTGCATGCGCCTATTTCATTACGAAAGAAATGTCACCACAAAAGAGGTTACCCCAAACTGACATGGCAACGTGCAATCAGGTGCCTTCTCATTAGGTCGAATAAATTACTTGCACGTATTTCGAGTTCTTCCTTCAACCGAAGAATCCAGCCCAAGTTTCTCACCATGCAACAATAAAGCAGCCTTCATCGGCATGATTCCTTTCGATCGCAAATGGATAAGCCGATATCAAGGGGAAATCATTGCCTCTCAGGCGATGTAATACATTAAGTAGTCATTGGATGCGACTCTCTTTTGGAAGGAACATTTTTCTTGCTTGAGTTACACGGGTAAATTAATGCTACGCGCAATTTTAAAGCTAAGATGATGTTTATCCTGATTATAGCATTCAAAGTCACACCATTTGAAGAAATTTAGTGATATCACTGTTCCTCAGCATCTTCGAAAATTAGAATTTTAAATGAAGGAGATGCTAAAATCTTATTTCGGAGGATTTTAAGACTTTGATTCCGGTCATCAAAATATCATTTATATAATGAACTCAGTTGCTTTAGGCGAAACAGAGTGAATCTTTGTTCTTAAATCAGAGAATCTCGGTACATTTAAAAGTATTTTTCCTAAGTAACGACATGTTTCGCCAAGTGTTCTTATAATGACAATCAGACGTACAGGTAGTAGGATTTTGAAAGATATCCCAAAATAAATTTAACGCACTTGTCACATGTGTTGAGTCTCATTTACCAACGAGGGATGCGATGCTTGAATTCGCTAGGCGCGAAGTCCCAATCCCCTTCCCAAAAAAAAAATTTTTTCATGGACAGTCATCGGAGTCGCAAAGTCGTGCGTGGGATCCCGGACGCCTCGCAGGTATGTACCCAGCTCCCCTGTCGGCGTGGCCCGAGGTCTCTCAATTCAGAGGGCGAAACGCGAGAGGAGGGCAGACAGGCATTCATGGAAGGCGCTCTCCTCGGGTGCCGATGTCGTCAGCGGTCGGCCGCGGACATTTTTCCGCGCTGGGCGTGGCCGAAGACGAGGCACGGCGCGTGCTCCGAAAGAAGAAAGCCTTTGTTCTCCTCTCTCTCTGCCCTCTTCCCACCTTCCGAAGGGCCTCTCTTTCTGCCTCTCTCTCTCTGTATATATATATACATATTCCTCCTCCTCATTCCTCATCGAGATGGGGGTCGAGGAATATTTTTCCCTCCCGTACGTCCCACGCAGAGCGAAGTGACGGTGACGACCGACGAAAGCATCTCGAAATGCTTCCGGTTGCGGAGCCGGAAAAATGGAATCACAATTCGAGAAACACGAAGCGATATGATTAACACTAGAAGGACGGGACTATGCTTACTACCAAAAATGACCCCTTTGTTATTAATTTGGTTATTAGAGAAAAATTTATTCAATTATTGTTTAAAATTATAAAATACAACCAAAACGAGTAAATACAAGACAGTTCACAATGTTAAACGTTGTTTTGCAAAAAAGTGATGGGGTCATAAATGACCCCTTCCCGTCCTTCTAGGTTAAACGGCGCACTGGTGCCAAAGTTTCAAGAACAATCCAACGAAATTATTGGATATCAAAGAGCACCTTAAATGAATAAAAGTCACAAATTCAAAGTAAGATCCGTGCAGAACTAAAGAAATGGCGAACGGTGAAAATCGAAAAGGGGTCAAAAATAACCCCCTCCGTCTTTCTAGTGTTAACGCGATCCTCGACAGATTTTAAGCCATCCGGGACTAGCGACGGAGTTCTGCTTTCACAGAGTCACCCGCAATGCACAATTCCGTAAAAGTGGAAGTCCGTGGCTAGTCCTGGTCAGGTTGAAATCTGTCAAATAGAGTGAACGCCTCTCTGTGTTCATAGTAAGATCTTTCCTCGTGGGCAGTGGCGCTAAGCGCTCAGTAGCGACTGATTGTTACAATGTATGTCCGGCAGTGAACATCTGGCCCCATAAAGGTCACAAAAATCCACAGAAGGGGAAGAGGAAGCCTCGGTAGTATAACTGGCTGAAGCACTCGGCCGGAAATCGAGGGATCCGGGTTCGTATTCCGGTCAAGGCGGATGATTTTTTCCCTGTGGAATTTTGCACAACGCGATCCTTGATCCACACACGCGTCCACGTCTGGAACTGGACCAGACCCCTGGAATCGTCCCTTTAGCTCCTTCTTGATATCATAACTGTCTGCGCGTATGGTTGAGGTTGAACGACGAGGTGGGAAAAAAATTGAGCTCTAAGGCAGATTTTTTAAGGGGTCCACATGCCTTCTGCCGAAAATGCCCTTTTAGTTCTGGCTTCTGCCGCAGCCAAGATCAGATCTCCACCTTGCCCTCCATTCCCCGACCGTAACAGCAGCGCCACTGATGGCATAGTGGATAATGCGGAGCATGGAATCAAGTGGATGTTCACTTTTACGTTATAATACTCAGTATGCAACAGCAAGATGGACTCAAATGTAGATCAACGATTCCAATGTAGAATGGATTTAAAGATTTTTCGAGAATATGCGTCCTACGCGCCACAGCGATCGCCTAATTTCCGATAAATTTACGTTTCTTCCGCGGGCTCAATTATGATTTAGAAAGCAACCAAAGTAATATTCTTCAAACGTATACAAATTAAAATGAATAATTATCATCAAATAATATAAATAATTATCACCAGAGGCCAGCGCAAACTGATTTGCTTTAAGTAGCACAGCAAGGTCGTTATATAAATGTGCGAAAACGTCTGTGAAATCGTTTCGGCCGTCTCATACAGCCCCCGCTTGATCAACCTAAACAACTTTATCGGACGTTCACAACGTGTGGTACACGCTGAAATTTGAGGGCTATGCACGACGTTGAATTGAAACCGGCATAGATCATGATGGAAGAGATAACTCAATGGATCAATGAGGAAAGAGTTTCATATCTCACTCGGTGGAAATACGTACAATCTATGTAGTCATTGGTTAATTGGTAAAACACCATTTTGTGACTTTGTATTCATCATACATTGTCAACGTGCGCAGATCTCTGGCGCCATCTCTACCACCGTGTTCTCTGTTTATCCTCGCGTAGCCTCCTCTTCCCTGTACATCACCCTAAATCTTCCCTTCTCTCTTTTAAGGATTTCCCTCCGCACTTCCTTCCAGCACACTTCTTGTAGCAAACATTCCGTCCTAAAAACATGCCGAATCCAATTTCGTCCTCTATCTCTCGAATGACGTTCCACAGCTTTCTTTCCTCTCCCACTCCGTCCAACACCTCCTCATCTCTCAACCTTTTTTTGTTAGAAGGAAACATACGGCGTTTTTTCTCAAGATGTGGATGCAACGGGTCGACCTGGAGAAAGGTGGGATGATTCGCGTTGGCAGCTTGGATCCCTTCTTTGAGCGGAATGCGCGCTCGTGTTCGCATCGCTGAGAGCAAAAGAAGCGAAAACGGAAGGGTGGGCGAGTGGCACGGCCAAGAACACTGTAGCAGTGTTCTTGGGCACGGCCAATACGTGCTTGCGTGCGAGGCAGACTAGGGGATTTGGATGCTCCTTCCGGCCGCCGATGGTTGGCTTGTGCGATGAATCTATAAATCGAAATTATCGACGATGACTTTAATCATCGCAATGAACTTCGTCGATTACTATGAATGTCATAGGCCATCGACAGCGATGAGTCGATGTGAACCAATTTGAAGGGATGGTAATATATCAAAATCTGAGAATTGAAAATTTTCTATTTCCTTAAAGTAAATTAAACCTGATTGGCCTGTACCTCACACCTCTTGAAATGGGCGCACGCAGTTCACTACTGATGCTATGTGGATTATATTTCGCTCTCTTCAATCAAGCCTTATCCTTCCTAATAACTTTTGAACCAGTTCAATATGTACGTAATAGATACACAAAACTTTCGAATGAGACACTATGGACCAGTCGTCGATATTCATCGATAGTCATACATCAACGATACTCTTCGATAATCGCTGATATTTGACAACCATCGAATGATGTACACCCTGAATATTCCACGAATAATCTAAAAAACTGAATATTCCACGAATTGATGGGTATTATTCCATGCACATCAGCGACGGACGTTAGTTTTAGTTGGTGAAATAAATTCGATGATCGACGACAATCATCGAAATATAACAGGGCGGCAACTGATATACAATTTTCAAAATCCCTGACCTTTCCCTGAAGGATTTAGCAATTTTCCTGACGAATCGCCAAAAGGTCATCTATTATTGGAATATTTTTTCAGCTGCATTAAATTTTTTACGGCAGCTTTAAGTTTTCAAATCATCGTCTCGTATTTTTAGAGCTGTAAGCATGTGTTTACTATAAGCTACCTAGTGTGCTCCAGCTACTTCTCGACCTGAATTTCGGAAGATAAAAAAATGTGAGGTAAAATTTTCCGAACAACATAGCCTGGGATTCCTCGTGATGAGCGTAATACATTGTGATTATGAGTTTTGACAGAACTAGGCAACTATCGCAATAAGGATATACAAAAGGGATACATTGTAAGTCTGATTCACAGCTAAATAACTAAGATTCACAACTGAATATTCCTAGGAATTGATGGGTATTATTCCATGCACATCAGCGACGGACGTTAGTTTTAGTTGGTGATATAAAGGGCGGGAAAGACTGGCCGATAAACGTTATGGTAGAAAAATAACGAGGATATTCCTATTCCAGTTTCTCCCTGACTGTTACGAGAATCTCCTGACTTTCCCATGACTTTTCCTGATATTCAAAATTCCCTGACAATTCCAGGTTTTCCCGGTTTTGTCTGACGATCGCCACCCTGTTTAAGTATTTCGATGAACCTTTTTCACCGAAAATCGATGCACAAAATCGTCCAACGCACAAGCCTCGATGACAGATGCTCAAGAGAGTGATTCATCTTCTAAGAGAGAGTGAGAGAAAGAGAGAGGCGACTTTTCGCACCCAATTCCAGCCTCCTTCGCGAGGACGCGCGTGCCTCGGCCTCCGCCAACGCCTCAGAGGCTCGAAAAATCCAGAGAGGCACAGTCCTCGCCTGTCGTCGCCTCGTCAATCACTCGAAGGAAGTGAGGCGAGAGGACGGTTTGCCCGAGTCTGTTGCACGCCTCCCCCAAGGGTTTCTCTTCTTATACCCCCTTGGACCCCTCCTACGCCTCCACCTCCTTTTTCCTCCCCCCCCCTGCCCCTACACATCCCCGACCTTCTTAGAATTTGCCATTGAGTAGGAGTAGGTGGCGAGGGCGCTTGCTATTGTGGCAAACGCCAGAAGCTGTGACGTGAGCGCAATCAGTCCGCCATGCTTGTTAACCCCGATTTTCCTTTAGAAATTATGGGATGACGAAATAATGTTGCATTTTTACGATGAAGGTTATTCGGGCTTCCCACCGGGTCAAACTCTCCATCTCTGCCAACGCACAGTTGGCTGAAATCGAAAAAAGCTGGCCAAAACCTCTAAAACTTTTTTTTTAGTTCGGATGTTGAAACTTCGCAGTAACATTCTCAAATAGTTTTTGCATGACATGCCGTATTTATTTTTTTCTTGTACTCGCACAATAACAATATACATATATGGGGTCAAAGTTGAACAAATTTCGAAAAAAACGCCCACCTTCGATTTTCTCCGTGAATTTCCAAAATTAACCTCTTTCCGTACTTAATGAATTAACTTAAGGAAAGTTTTTTAACCATGTTACAACACAGTTCTTTCTCTGTTTTAATCGTTATTAAAGATTGAATTTTATTATTAACCATAGACACACAACAAAATATCGGAGCCTATTTTCAGTCAAATTTTTACATATTTGTTGAGAAAACGTAGTTAGTGCCGCCTGGTTACGCTAAGTAACTCACACCACGTCATTCTTCAAATCTTCCAAATTGTGAATCTAAAGAAAAACCTTGCGCATATTTGCGACCCCGAATATTACATCGTTTTTTCGAGCGCGCGGTCGAGTCCGGTTCCGCCCGCCGGCGACGGGGAGTACGATGATGAGGCAAGTGTGTGGATACGATATGGCCACATTCACTTTCCTATAGTAATCATCGATACATAGAGATGACTAAGAGCCACCATACAGAATTATTTAATAAACCATGCTACAAATGATACACATAATCATATCGCGGGGCACCGCAAGAGATATCATGAAAGACTTCTTTCTTTGAATGCACTCCTGAAACAATCACGAAGGGGTTTTAACATATATCCTGCACTTCGCCTTCGGAAGGATATGAGTGAAATCTCATTTTACCTAGAAATCAATGAATTTGGTCTCATTTTAAAGAAAAATATCTCACCCTTCCAACGACACAAAGAATTCAACCCCTTACCACATTGCTTTTGGAGATATTTTCCAAAAAATACAAACGGCCCTTTGATTACATGGGAAATGAATAACTGTCTATGCACTCCGGAGAGACATTATTTACAAAATGAACTTCGAACAACTTCGAACTCTTAGAAGTCGTAAAGAAAACTAACAGCGAGAAGTTTTTAATTTTTTTCAACTATATTTGTAAATTAATAATTTGGCCACCGCAATAGGTTCTTTGGTATCGCAAAAAACCTTCCTTTTGAAGGAGTTTCAAAAGTATTGTTTACAAAATTAGGAATTTATTACACTTACAAGGGGAGTGTCAGATAGCCGGTTCTCAGATTTTATTCAAACTTAGTAGTTGTACAGACCGCTGTATGTGGTTCATGAATCACCCCACATATAGGGTTATATAGCCAATAGTTTAAACAAAAAAGGCCTTTAAAAATTTCAACATTCCCTTCAGACCGGCCACCCACATAACTGACACGCTGGACCGGTGGCTGACGTGCTCGTCTCCGGTCTAGAGACACGGGTTCGATTCCAATACGGGGTATGTTTCTTCCGCTGTTTTTTGAGTTTTTCTTTCACGGCATCCTACAATGCGCTCGAGATTTTTTTATTTTTACTCGAAATATTATTTTTGCGCAAACTTTTCATTTGCATACACGACTTCAGGCTTACTCTCTCTTTTCGGTCGAAGGCAGCCTTCTTATTATGTCACTTCCTTATCTTTTCACGACGTCTTTTCATCATTCCTTCATGCACATGATTTCCATTTTCTATAATTATTTTATAATATTGTCTTCATATTTTTACTATCCAAGCATAATTCTTAATAATATTCAAATTGTTCGTAGCTTGTCAGTTATGTGGGTGGCCCGTCTAAAGGGAATTTTGAAATTTTTAAAGGCCATTTTCGTTTAAACTGTTGGTTATATAACCCTATATGTGGGGTGATTCATGAACCACATACAGCGGTCTGTACAACTACTAACTTTGAATAAAATCTGAGACCCGGCTATCTGACACTCCCCTTGTTAGATGTCGTAAAAAAAGTAACAGCGTGTAAACAGACAGAGCGACAGAGTTTCTCGTCGAAACGTTGGCCTTTAGTAGCCTAACCCAAATGCCAAATCCGAGAAGATTTTACTAACAGCGTGTAGTTTGTATGTTTATCAACTACATATTTTTAAAAATTAATCATATTATCACCGCAATAGGTTCTTGGATATCACAAAAAAATTTCCTTTTTGAAGGAGTTTCAAACTCCACGCGCAAAAAAATGAGTCAAGTTAATGACTTATTTAGATATTTTCATTTAATCACTTACCATTTGTGTCTTATAAAACTATATTATTGCACCATTAATAATGCAATATTTAATTCGTGTGTCCCACAGCTGGTGAAATTAAAACACATAATTCGATTATGGTCTCTATTACGACTAGGGAACTATCTCGCTCGGACAACCTTAAGGACAATGCGGTGCTTTTGAATAGCATTTGGATTGTGCCGTCGTTGTGAATGAACAAGTGCCACGACACTGTTGGTCCATTTCTTCGCTGCCCCTTCATCGTCAGAAGGCGGGAATGGGAGGACAGAGCGGGGAGGCGGCGCCATCCATTGGGAAAAAAGAATCCAATGAGTTGATTGGGGCGGCTGTGGTGTTCGGAGAAGGGAGAATACGAACAGGATGTAACGGAAGAGGATCCGTTCCTAGGGGAATGGATGGAAGGAAATCCCGATTTTATAAGGGTTCTCGGCAGACCCTCAGGAGTTTGCTCTTTTTATAGTACGACCACAAACTTATTGAAAAGTTTAATATTCAAAATGCCGTCCTGGTGTTGTCATGGAAACATTCAAGAGATTAATAAGCCAACAAACCTGTTCATATGCAGTTTAATAAATCTCTCTCAACTTAAAATGGATAAGAAAGACATAATCGCCAGAAATTTCAAAGTATCGGTATTTCAACACGAAAGAAGTCCCAGCTTCACAAATACAAAATCAATGCCATAGTACCATTTAGGTACGCGAGCAGAAGGTTTTGATTATAAGGTATTCGAACGAAATCCTCGACCGCATGGTAATGCGATGTTCCATCAGTATATTCTGCCAGGAATGTGATTTTTACAATCCATTCAAAGAATCCGAAATTGTTAAATCTGCGTCTTACCCGTGCTTTGTAATCAGGAAAATAGTACAGCCAGTCTCTCAGGGCTTTTTTATTTGTCTCATTATGGTAGGACAAAAATTAGTTCCAGCTTTCATGGTTATGCTAATAGCTTGTCTAGCATGCAGTTAATTATTAATTAGCACGCAGGAGAAAAGTAATGAGAGCTATGAACTAATAAACGCCCTCTGATTGGCCCAATTTATTAAAGAACTCTACGAATGAAAACCCAATCCGATTTATGCCTTCTAAAGCTTCCTTATTTTACTTTGAGAAGTCGAGTGTTCAGAGAGGAACCAAATTTTAATTCCAGGTTAACCTTAGCATCCACTTAGAATTAATTACGCCAATTTGACGTTCAGTTTTATAGAGACCAGAAGACTTTTTAGAGACAGAAGAACTCAAATTTACAAAATTTTTTTTGACGATTTTTCGATAAATTTTCCCTACGACGACAACATTTTTTCGGTGTTCGTCATTTCACCCCGTCGCCATTATACGAACTTAAACTATTTACCAAATTTTCACCGCTGGGGGTATATAATATTGCTCCTATGAACGTTTTAATAGCAAACATTTAGTTTTCATTGGTTTGGTTCTCACATCACCTTTTCGTGGACCTCGTACCCATTTTTATTCCTGCAAATTAAAACTTGCAATGTTGTTTTTCGATAAAGTGGATAAGAAGTTGATTTGTAATTACCACTGGTAAAGCAATCAGGAACTCAACGCTAGGCTATAAGCCATCGTTCTTGCTTAAGGACTAATATTGGGCGACGTGCAGTATGTTGCTGAAAAAAATTAGCGTATGAGATTTTTGAAGGCTCTCGTGTTTTCCCGACGTATCATGATTGTGAATTATTCACGGACTTTTCAACGGGTCAAGTGTGTCACCGGGTCACACCGGAAAGCTAGTGAAGATTATACATTCGTGAGATTTGTTTTTATTTTTCACGTTCCGCCGGAGGGAAGGTATATGATGCCCAATGTACATGCCTCGTGTATTGGAGTGTCGCGGCCGCCGGCTCAAGGTGCGACGATTCCAAACGAGATCGAGCCTTCACGTGTGCTTTGGCTTGGTACAGTCAGCGAGGTCCCGCTGGCTGCGGGGAGAGAATAGATGAGACCTTTCCCTCTCCCTGGCATACGTATAATAGCCGCCTCCAACACCAGCTTCGCCTAACCAACCCTTTGATCAAACGGTGCCATAGGAGGGTTTATTTTTTTTAAGATTATACTCGTCTTTGGATTATTTGGCATGATTTTAGCGTTGCTTTGATGCAAAAGAATATGCGGGCTGTCACCAAGCAATTTTATTTCAAATGCTGATTTCTAGGAAACGAGAGTTTATCAGGTTCTCTTCTCGCTCGACACACGTAGAGACAAACAATCGAGGAGTTAGTTAAATCGAGATACTAATTTTTCCAGGTCTGTATTTACAGCCTAGTGCAGCCTTTGCTATTAGCTGTATATTAATGAAGTTGCACCCTCTACAATTCGTGCCCAAATGTTGATATTTTTTAGGAAATATTTTCCGCAAACCTCGAAGGAAATTGGCCCCTGAGAGGGATGACATTTAGATCGGGAGGCATCGGAGACAGTATTAGAACAGCGGACGCTGCCGTTTGAAACTTGTGAAGGTCCCAGCAAGGACGGGACTGGCCGGCGAGTGGCAGCTGGGGAATCCCTGTGGTTTTCGAAGGGAGCAAAGGTCGCTCCGCTTGAGGAAGACACAAGACAGTTCGATCGAAAGACAGCTGCCGTCTCCCGAGACGAATTGAAACTCCCATCGGGGAGAGGGGTATGGGGGTGGTGCAATTCGTCGCGGTTCACCCCATCCCCCCTCTTTCTGGCGCGTGCACCCCGCTCAGCACCTCCCCCTCCATCCCCGCACCCGTCAAAGGTGCTGCCGCGCACGAGCGTCGCGACGCGTCGTTTCCACACCACACGACAAAGCCCTCTCTCTCTAAGGCTGGTCGTCCACTGGACGCGACAATGCGCGGCTACGCGCTAACACGACACAAGAGTCTACAGGCGGTTATGCGTGGGAAATCTGGGATCTGCCGCCTGTAGCCGCCTCAAAGTAGTTGGTTTTGCGCAACCTCCATTCTTTGCCGTGTTTTCTGCTTTTTGCAATTGACGAGGGAACAGATAGTTTCATTAGTTCCTCGGTAGGGCCTTCTTTTAATTCACTGCTCAGATGGTTGAATTCCCCCAAATTCTCTTTTCCAAAATTGGGCTCACCCAACAGGCTCGTCTATTTTGAACCATCCGACGCTTCCAAATTCAGGTGCTCTCCCGGAAATATATATCTTCTGCATCAATTTTTGAAACACACACTGACCAGCTCGAACCAACAGTTCATTTCAAACTGAACAGCACGAAGTCGCCAGCAGTGTACGACCCCTGGCGCTAGGAGCCGCTTGTCTTGTAGACGCCTGTTGATGGTCGCGACGAGTGATCGCGTAGCCGCACATCGTCGCTTGCAGCGGACGACCAGCCTAAGCCTTCCCTCTCGAATCCACTTTCGCGCCCGGCGGCGGTGCGCTGTCCCATCCGTCCGATCCGCCCTGACCAATCGTCCGATTCACGCTCACCGGCGCGGCGCGGCGTCGACTTTCCGCTCCAGTGACGACTCTAAGACGTAGACCACGGTGAGGAAGAGCCCTCCACCCAACCCTTCCCCACCTCCTTTCCAACCCTCCCACTCCCGACTCTCATTCCTGATTTCTCCCGCGCTGCGGTTTAAGTCTGTCTATCGAAGAGGATTCGACACTATCAACAACTCAGTACAACTCGACCTAGGCTCGAGCGATGAGTCGATTAACCCTTTCAGTACCAGGGGTACACTTATGTACTTCTTGATCTTTTTTGTGTGCCCAAGCCCTTCTTTCGTGTATGAAATAAAAATTCAGTGGTACTTTCCTGGCACATATTACTAGCTGTTGTGCCGATTTGGAGGACGGCACATTCGTAACTCCCGGTACTTCAGAGTCGCATTGTTTCATGGCCGTGGCCGAGAGGGGCAGAGGAGTCAAGCGCCGGACTACAGTTTTCCTTGAAGGAGGCGGGGAACCAAAAGTTCAGCTCTCGTCTCAGTGTATCACGGTGCTGTTAATTGACTATTATTGAGTGGTTGTCTCTCGATGAAGAGAGTTGTGCGTGATCGGAGATTACCTGAGTTTTCTGTATTTTTGTTTCCTTATTAATTACAATTGTTAAAGGTGTGTGTTATTGTAATTATAATTGTGTGTTATTTCCACATCGCCTTAGTGATCGCGCGGAGATAGAGCCACGTAAACGCTTCAAATGTTAAAAGTCTCCACAAAAGAGTGCATTGGGGGCGAACATTTCTGTTTCAAATTCCGAAGCTACTTTGAAAATTTTAGCCAACAAGCAACCTGTTTTTAAAAAATTGCGGTCCACTTAGTATTTGAAAATATGTGGTTTCCTTTTCTCACATAATTTATTATGCATCAATATTTATCAAATTCATACATTACTGTCATTAACATTACATAAAATACATTTCTATCCATTATTTAAAAAATAAGTAAAAGTGTATGTGAGTATGGCAATTGATTTCTTTGAATACTATCGGTGTTACGAGACATAAGTAGTTACGTGAAGCGAATTTCAGCGAAATATCTTAAAATTAAAATAGGGTGGGACTGAAAGGGTTAATCGATAGAACCGTCGATTATTATATTCATAACGATGTGATGAACCGAGTTGGTGATGTCGACCCGTCCTCCTCACAATTTAGTTTGAGTTCTTTACATTTTATTTTTATTCAATCCAATCTTAACTCAACAGCCACATCAAATAGCAAAAACGAGAGATTCAGCACCGATCATCAATAGTCATCGATCATCATCAATCGTCGTTATTTAAATTTATTGATGATAATTTACACGCATCGATCATCGATATTCATTGACTGTGGTTGTTCATCTAAAATCATTGATCGTGGTACATACATAGCCAATTCGGTGATCGAGGACAGCTATCGAAATCGAACCATTTCAGTGATATATTAAATCGAAAATCAGTGACAAAATTGGAGAAAAAAGAAGACAAAATTGGTATTAGCACTGGCCTAACTCGACCTAATGCAACTATATTTAGAGGAAAATTCTAAAACGCTAGGATTTTTGAGGTCATGATTTAGTAATACATTTAGCTATCTAAGTATCATGCGGGCATATATTATTTAGAGCAGGTCGAACATACTATTGTGACGATAACAGCTAATGATAAGAGAATAGACTAATCAAATGTGGTAATTTGATGGAAGATGAAAATACGACGGAATCGATTAGGACATTCCTAAAAATTACAAGAAGTCTTATCTCTTAGAAAAGCTTTGATTCCACAATTACCTTTCCTGGATGTGTAGATAGCGGTTTAGTAAGAGTGGTAGTAATTTTTTTGAGGCATTCAAGTTAAGTTGTATGTTGAGCAGAGTCTTGCACCTAGAAATAACAACATACTCTAATACTCAAAGTTCTATGAACGCAATCCAGAAGGCGCCTTTATTTCTGGGTATGCAAAAGACAGCATGAATCTCTATGGCGATGCATCAGCAGTCTCCGGTATTTAAGAACTAGTAACTGAGAATTGGATATTTTCTTGTTCGACGCCCATATTCAACCTACAATCGGTTCCGAGTTAATGATGCCGAGGAATTTGTATCTTAAAATTATGCTTGCACGATTAATTTTCTCATTCACTTTGGTGTGCAAGTTCTGAGGTGTCATGAATTCCTGGCAAGTCACGTATGTCCTCAAAGGACCACTAGTTATCTTTAAAAGTTTTATTAGTGATATTCAGTCAAATATCTCCATAAAATATAAAATTGAATGAAGCACTTGGTGATGAGCAGCATACCGGTTGGCAGACAGCTCCAAAAGTATTCAATTGTGGGAAATATCACTCCTAAGACCTGTGAATGCTTTCTTCATACCTTTGTTCAATGAACCAATATGCTATTATATTCCATGCCCTCAGGCTTAACTTAGTTGAAATACGTATTCACTGCAGTAAAAAAACAATGTTTTTTTCCACTGGGATTTATTGAGGTGCCACTACTGTTGACCAATGATGACGCTGATGCGTCGAAACTAGTTGTACCCAAATAAATCATGATGAAAATATACATTTTGTTTTAACGGCAGTCGGTATGCATTTGTTAATAAGGCACGGATACAGTGTAGAAACCGTATGTGGCACATTATATATATCCTGGTGATATAAACCCGGCGATATAAGCTAAGATATATCGATAAGACTAAGATAAAATATAGCTAAGGGCGTCTAATAAAACGCATTCCTTTCCGCTAATCAATCAAATGACTATTTTACCTTTGAGGATTTCATGTGTGTATAAGGTGACTTTAGATTTTTTTATAATCGTGGAAGTGAAAAGAGAACACCAAGAGTCCATGAGCTCCGTGGCTATCACAACGTAACTATACCTAGACCTAGAACAGAAATTTTTAAGCAGAGTTATTCATTCCTAGGGCCACAAATATATTGTGCGCTACCTGAGTTAATTACTAATGCAAGAAATGAATGTAAGTATTGCAGAGGTGTAAAAAATTGGTTATTTGCTATTGATGATGTATCAAATTTATTTAAATATTGTGTGAAATGATGTAGCTCACAGCAGTGTCAATTATCTATTTCATGTTTTCTTATTTTCTTATTTATTATTGATATGAAAAGTTTAATGAGTTAATTTCTCTATGCTGAGTGAATTTCGATTGTAACTATACCAGCACTAATACATTTTTATTGAAATATAAAGCAACACATTCAAATCATTTGTATGTAAGAACGAGTCGGTAACCCCAAAACGGAGTTCCTCCAAAGGGGTGCCTATATATTCCAGAAATTATGCCACAAAAATTATGAACTTAATTCTATCTGTTATGTGTGAAATAAATTCATATTATTATTATTTTTTTTTTACTTTGGTAACTTTCCCGTTCCAAGTCCTCGGCAAGCATCGGGTTTCATTGCCGTCATAATGGCCGAGAACTCGAGAGGGGCGGTGCAGAGTTCGTAGCCACCTCCAAAACCCATCGGATCAGTGGCTACACTGCGTTCGGGTCGTGCTCACGAAGCAGATGGAGCGACCCCAAGAGGATTATTATTATTATATATCCTAGCGCAACGTCCTGGCCTTGTTTCATCAGCAACTCGTTCAATTTGGTGATCAAATGTTGTTTCTCGGCTTCAATACATCCCAGCTGCTACCTCACGAAGTTCGGCGTGGTATCGCGAGGATTCAGGCTGCTCGAGTATCGGTTACATCAGCGATGCCTCGAGGGAATACCGAGACAAATGCTCGCATTTTGAGGATGGGGCAAGCGACTTTATATCCTCCTCCTCCGCCCACCGTCACCACTCCCCGTTCTCCTTCCTTTAACGTCGGTCGACTGCAAGCGGAGACGCGCGACACATGGCCCTCCCGTCGCCGCCGATGCCCTCTGGCGGCCAAGTGGGGCCACCTGCCCCCTGGGCGGGCCCCTGTCCTCGAGGTGGCACACCGGAAGGAGGGAGGAGGTGGGTGCCACCCACATCTGCGACCCAACAACATCCCCAACCCGTATTCTAATAAGGATTCACTCTGCAGCAGGCACCGGGTTCCGTATCCGTCCGTCGCAAGCGAAAGGAATATGCAAAGCAGACTTCTAATTACGAGCTTCTAACTTGTCTCGGAAGTTGAACGCATGCTGTTGAATCGATGAGGCTCGGCTTTCGTTGTCTATGCGCTAGCATCTAATCGGTGTGACATTATATTTGGATACGGGCTCATTCGTGCGCAAATTAATTGACAGATTGTTCACATGGAACTCGCAAATGTAGAGACAATCAGCAAGCGTAGCATTTGTGTAAACTCTATTACGTAACCCTAATAAGTCGCGACACTGGCCTTGATTTTTTTTAAATTAACGGAAATTAACAGGGAAGATTTCCGGCCTAATTTTGTGCCGCTTGTAAACTTGGCTTACTGTATTTCTGCGTTGCTTTATCCTCACTTCTCTCCACGCTTAAAAAGCCGATCAAACGAAACTTGGAACATCATTTCATCCTTGAACTATCAAAAGTAGCGCTTTGATTTATTAAATGCTTAATTTAATTATTAGCAAAATGAGCACTTATTGAATGATTTAAATATCTAATTCTTAATTTGCAACATGAGTGGCTCTTTTGATGAATTATGAGGTAAATTAAAAGTGTTTCTTGAGTAGGGCAACAGACTTTGACAAAACTCTTGGCAACAGCATTCCTTAACTCCCTTTACTTCGCCAAATAGCCGGGCGACTCGCGTCTGCATATGAGAAGGTATTTTTGACGCTAGAGAAAACTGATTTTTCAGCAATGCTAGACTTACTTCTTTTCGGGTAGAACGAGTCTTAAGGTAGTGCGAGCGATATAGTTTCCTGATCATAATAGAGACCATATTCGATATATATATATTTTAACTTCACCAACTCTGAGAAACACGAATAAAATATTGAATTATTAATGGTGCAATAAAATAGCTTCGCATGACAGAAACTGTGAGTAATCAAATGAAACTATCTAAATAAGTCTTTAACTTGACTCATTTTTTTCACGCGGTACGTTTGAAACTCCATCAAAACGGAAGGTTTATTGTGATTCCAAAGAATTTACTGATGTGACAATATGATTAATTTTGAAAAATAGATGAGAAAACGCACAAACTACACACTGTTGATTTTTGTCGGGATCTAAGTGTAGGAATTGCCTCGTTTTTAATATAAAGTCTCTCAGGAGTGCATACACGTACAATTTCCCGTGTAAAAGGGCTGGTATTTTCTGGCAAATATCTCGGAAAGTAATGCAGTAAGAGGTTGAATTTTTGACGTCAATGGAAGGGTGATATATTTTTGTTAAAAGGAGACCAAATTCATTGATTTGTAGGTAAAATGATATTTTGCTTAAACTACCTTAAACGGCAAAGAATGACCTTACCATCGATGCATACCTCTAGTCAAGTAGTTGATCTATGACCTCAAATTCCCTCGAAATCTTCTTGAATGTTGTACTTTTGCCATTATTGTCGGCGCTCTTACTTGGGAGTTCCAGTATCGCAATGCGGACGCGGCCGTTTTTTCAGCACAATAGGACTAATCAGGAGATGAACCTTTAGGAATCGAGAGTGATCTCAAGATGTTCTCTCCATCTTTTCCTTCTCCTTCTTCTCCATCCTTTCCTTTTCGCGCATCCCGTCACGTCTGAGGTTCCTCCCCCCTCCCCTTCCGCTCGGGATGTTCGGGGTCCAAGAACTCGTGAACTATCTTTTCGGACCGTAACTGGGCATGTATCACGTGATCTCGTCCCCTGGAGATCGACCTTCTTTTCGGGTCCAAATGGAGTCTGGGCGTTGGGAGGGAGGAGGGGAATTATGAGACCAATTTTGTTCCGGGAGAGAGATGTCGGGGGAGGAAGAGAGAAAGGGAGACGTGTGTTCCGCCCGCAAGAACTGAATGGAAGATGGAGATGAGGCGACGTAGAGAGGGGAAGACGCTCGGGAGAGAAAGAGAGAGCAAATTGATATTGAAAAGGCAAAAAGAGATTGAGATGCTGAGGAGGGGGTGGGAGAGTTGGTTCTGGAGCGAGGGCGCCACTCGAGACATCCGGCTTCACCTGTTGAAGAGGTTGAATCGAGAAACGATTTCGCCGGCAAAATTGCGTTTCGAGGGAGACACTGCGTGGTTGGGGCGAGAGAGTGGAAAATCCATAAAACGATCGTCGCAGATTTCAGAGTTAAGAATGGGAATGATAGCGTCTTCTATTATTATTATAGTCACCATGGAACGCCACCCCTGTCTTTAATAAAACATGTAGATACGAGAGTAGGTCAGTAAGTAATACCCCCTCTTTTTTCTGGTGAAATATTGTAAGATAGTGAAAATGCTGACGTAGGTGCCATTCTTAAACCCTTCTACAATCCTAGAAAATATTAACATGTTCCCTCTACAGTTAGCAGCATTGCAGTTTTTGGGAAACTGGCCAATGTTGAAGTGGACATACGACTACCGTCTGTGATCGAAGAGCTGAATCATTAAGGAGAGGCTCGGATTTGCATTTCTGAAAGGCTGAAGAATGTTTATGGGGATGCTATAGTAGATACCAGCACAACTAGAATCGTACATTTGTAACATTGTGCACAATGTAATGAAATATAATTTTTTGAATTCCTAAGTTTTTTATTGCAAATCAAGCCTAACAGCTTATTTTCATTTGTCACTCTGTCACTGAGGAGAAAGCAAATCCTGTATAGGGAACGTGGTTTGATTTAGATCTTTTTTATGACACTTGACGCCCTACAATTCGCATCTCCAATTATCCCGTGAAAATACATCTCAGCAGATTATTTGGACATCAAATGAAGATGTATTTTACGCTTTTTATTCATAAATAATTTCTATTCTTGTTACTAAAAACACTCGGGGAAGTAGAAAAGACAATTACCTACCGTATTTTCCCACGAGTGAGCCCCTGTCTCGAGCAATAGCTACCTATTGGAATATGACAACTGCTTACAACCTCCTAAATGGCCAACGTGTCGACAAAATGTCTTCCAAAAGTTAAAAATGTACCATCTCAGTCATTTAAATTCTTCATCAATTATTGTTTTCGGCTAAATGGCTCAAATTTAATGCTTTTTTATATAAAAATATAATACTGGTTCGAAGTACACAATATGTTCTCTCCAAGGATTTGCCTTGCAAGGATTTACACGGGGTCTTTGGCCCAATTCTGCATTCCCGTAGATCTTCACTCTGCTTCATCACATGCCAACCGAAATATCTCGAGCTAAAAAACCCGCAATCCACAAGAGAACGAAGGAGAGATATTTTTCTTCTCCTCATTTTTGGGGATTTGCACGCAGGAATGTGGGGGCAGTTCCTTGGTAATGGGAATCACTATTTAACAGGAAACCCCACCGAAAAGTAAAATAATTAATCCACAGGCATGCTCCCCATGGTAATGGCTTTACATCTTTTAAGGATTAGGGCGATAAGCGTGGAAGGGAATGGCGAGGAAATTTGATTCCCTCGATGGAAGTAGGTCAAATGTCACAGGAATTAAGCAAAAGGGATAAAAAGGGTTACTCACTCGTACCCTTTCTGCCTAAAACCACTTGGACGTGGAACCGCTTGGAATAGCCGCGGCACCGTGCCCTCCCTCAAGGGGGGGAGGGTCGGGGAAAAGGGGAGGGTTGTGAATGACGTAATGGGGGTTGAGAACGGGAGGAGCAATGGAAAAATGGAGAGAGAGCGGTTTTCGCGAGACCGCAGTGCGGGGGATTTGGGGGGTGGAAAATGTTGGCGAGGGTGTGACAGGGGCCGAGGGTGGGAGGGAGGGAGGGAGGATGGTTAGGGGTGAGGATGAGGGGCCGTTGACGACGGGGGCGGGAAATGGAGGGCTTTCGGGGGCTTGATTGGAGCGGATGAATCCGGGCGGGTAACGATCGTCTGTCGACCTCACTACAGCTAGGCTTGTGCGATGAACGAATTTGCCCATCGAGGGTCGATGAAAGAAAATTATCGAGATGATTCGGTTTCGATGATTGTCATCGACGACGGTGAGTCGATGACTTCATTCATCGCCGACGGAAAGGTAGGGATAGGCACGGGCGGGCGACGCAACACAAATAATTATCATCTAATGGATCATTGGCTCATCTAATGATCAATGATTCATTGACTCATCTACATCGGTGAATTCATCGACTCCTTGACGTTAGTTTATTTATCAACTCATCGACGTTGATCGATGACATTCATTGTCATCGACGCGGTTCATCGCAACGCGATGACTAAAATCATCGTCGATGACTTCGATGAATCGACTCATCCCACAAGCCTAACTACAGCGGTGCCCTCTCTCGCTTCGGGCGAAGGCGAAAACCAAATACTACTATTAAAAAACACTGTCGTTTACTGTTATTAACCTCAACGGTATTTTAACCACAACGATCGTGGTTCCTGATGGGGTGTAGAAAAAGACAAATTAGGAATAGGAGGAAGAAGAGTGAGGGGGGGAAGGAGGAGAAGAGGAATCGAAATTATTCGAAAAATCGAAGGAGGGACAGCGAGCAAAGCAGTAACAGAGGGAGATGAAATAGGTGTCAGGGTAAGGTCCAGGGTACGCCAAGGGCATATACGTGCAAGAAGTGGAAGAATCGAGAAAGAGAGTGATAGTGATGAGCAGAAGAAGACATGAAGGAACGTTTTTCATTGGTCATGACCAACCGAAAATAAAAGCAAGAAGAGCAAGAAGTAGATAGGCATCCAATGGCAGACGAGAGTAGAAAAAGGAAAGGTGCTAATTAGGGAAAGATTTTCCACATCTCAATATACTTACAAGAACGTTTATTTCTCTTAATTGGCATCCGTGGAAGAAAATTCATTCAAAATTGGCCAAAGCATGGTAGACACAAGATAAGCAGTGGTTGTGCCCTACATGTTCCTAGAGCGCTTTTCAACCATTCCCGCACTCACCATTGTGCTTTAAAACCATTCCCTTAAGCAATCCATCGCTCTCCCTCACTTTCCATCCAATCACTCTTCGAGAACATTAATCACCTCCACCCTCACCAGCCGTTTGAAGAGTGAAACTGTTCGATCTCACAATCATTCCATGTTTCTTGAACGTTGAAAGAAGCTCTGAGAAGATTTAAGAACCTTTCTTTGCCATGGTCTATCATCTTAGGCCAATATAAATGTTAACCATATGCAACAACGTATGGCGTGATATATCGGATATTACATACATCCCAAACACATGGCTCCTTTCCGGTGAAGGCACAGTCACAGAGTTTCCCTCATAAATACATATTTGTACACCTAAGTCTGCTTCATTAATTTTCTCCATACTGATCTATTCTTGCAAATATCGTTTGGCTCATATACCTCCACACACTGCTTCAAACACGCCCTCCTGTTTTTAAGACTCCCAATACTCCTCCTGAGAATTTCCTCAACCACATTCAGCCACAACTTTCTTGGCCTACCTCTACCTCTCACATCATTCATTTCACTCTTATAGGTACATCTGTTTCGTTATTCGACTCTCATCCATTCTGTCAACACGGATATTATAGAGAAAAAAATGTAAAAAACTTCAATATTCAATGAGTAATTTCATTGTACAACACTTTTAAACGTTAAATTTCCTTTTATACCCAAAAATGATACCTTATCGTCGACACGCTTTGTACGATAAAGCTACTCGCTAGACTAAAGTGTCCGTAAAATCAATGTCCATTCTGACTAGAGAGCGTCCAAGTTAATAGGACAGTTGACAGAAAAGTTTCCATTTTGTAAACACGACCAATGCTGTATGGGGAAGGGAATCGCAAGACCGTAGAGCCCATGACGATGGCCTTTGTTTAAAACCATATGATCGTGAAAAAAATGCCTACTTTTCCTTTTTTCTAAGAAAAATTGGTATGTTTCAACTCCGCTATTATCTTGGACAGAAAATAAGCCTGTTTAGTTTACCAGACTTATTTTTGTGTTCCGGATCTTTTTTGGGGACGAATGTAAAATGCCAACGTGTGCATTGCATCTTCTTTGTTAATTTAACATGCTAAATGTATCAAATACCCATTAATAAACGTTCACCCGGAGTTAACCGTTAATAATACGCAGAACTGTTTGTACATGGGCAATAACAACGTAGGTTTTGTAGCTGTTATCAGATGCTGATGTGTTTTCGAGTTATTCTGCCCTTGGAACATTTTAGGTTTGACGTTTCATTCGCATCTTTAGGAGCGAAGATGACTATGAGCCAAGAGCGAAGCGAGAGGAGACTTGGCTCCTGGACGCCATCTTCATCGTTTGATGAATTGCTAATTTTATATGTTTCAAATTGTTTTTACGGCGAACAACCCTTTTCTCTCGGCGAAATTCTATGAGATATGCTTAGAATTTCGGTGTTCGTGGGAAAATATAAAATTCAGTGGTCGATCGTTAATATCCGGTTTTCATCAACATCGGTCCACTGTAGCGGCACAAATTTGAATATTATTATTTTTTCCCAATTTATTCAATTTGAATGGGAGGGATTCTGCCAGTCCAAGTAGAAGTGATTTAATTTGCTGGCATAATTTTTTATGAAGGTAATCTACCGGTTAGGGTCGGCTCGAATTGAAGTCCATAAATTTCTACTAGATTTACCGACGTGGATGGACCTAACTACAGAGAGACATTATTTTCAAAATGAGGGATTTCTAACACTTAGATGCCGTAAAAAATCTAACAGCGGGTATTTTGTATGTTTTCTCAACTATTTTTGAAAATTACCGCAATAGGTTCTTGGGTATCACAAAAAACCTTCCGTTTTGAAAGAGTTTCAAGCGCACCGCACGAAAAAAAATGAGTCAAGTTAATGACTTATTTAGATATTTTAATTTAATTACTAACCATTTCTGCCATATAAACCTATATTATTGCACAATTTATAATGCGATATTAAATTCATGTGCCCTACAGCTGGTGAAATAAAAGCGTATAATTCGAATATGGTCTCTATTATGACAAGGGAACAAGCTCGCTCGGACTACCTTAAATGCCCCAAAAGGAGCCGGGCTGGTGTCCCTCTTGATCGCACGGCTGGCAGAAAACAGTTGAACGCCCACGGGCGTCACCTCTCACAAAATAATTTTCGTCTCTAAGTCACGGGGAACAATAATGAATAATGCATGGTGCGCGCAAACTCTTTGGCTTTCAATCGGGATAAGGTTGTGCGCGTGGCATTCCGATAGAGGTGACGAAGGAAAAAGAGGAAATGGAATGAATGGAGGAAGATTGTCGAGATGAAAAGAAACGCTTATTTCACAACTGTGGGAAGAAAATATACGGAGAAAGGTCAAAATTTTCGATCCGTACTGGTCTGAACCGACATCCGTCCGTTAAATTCGCTTCACTCCATCATTGCTTGCAGTCGTGAAGTTGAAACTAGGTTCGCTGTATCCATCCACTCCATTCTCCTTGATAGCTAACCTCATTTAGTCAGCCGTTCTCAAGCCTTCACTCTAAAATCCTTCGCAAATTGCCCGAAATGCATGTTACCATCGTGGCTTCGCTCGGCAGTACTTTCCATTTAATCGTCCTTGAGTGATTCTTTTCTAGAGGCTTTGATATCGGAAAGTGTATTCGATTGGTGTATCTAGTCAATATCCCTGATGCGTCATTAAACGCCATTGTTTCTTTATCCTTCTTGATTTCATCGATACATTTCATCTTCACTATTTTTGCACCTCACATTTTAGATGCCCCCAGCCATCCTCGCTTGGTTGCTTTAATCATTTTAAAATTCACTGGCATATAATGACATGATCACTGCGTATTTGGATTATGAAGTGCTTCCTTACTTCCAAGAGTGCCATTCTAGCAAGAGAAAGACTATTGATCGGCAGGGTTAGCTCTTTTGCTTGGGCAATCAGTCTAACCCTGCTCTTCCAATTTTGGCAAGGCTCCTTATCAAATGCTTCTCCTGTAACGAACCAGAGGGGTTTCTTTTTTAATAACCTTCTCGCCGTTCGTTTCTAAGTTTAAAATAAAAATTTTCATCACAGACGGGTGGATTATCCGAATAAACGTTTCTTCTTCTTCTTCTTCGCTTTAATCCCAATTATTTGGGGTCAGCTTTTTGGATTTTCAACCCCCAGCGTGCTCTATTCAAAGCCATGTCCTCTTTGGCACCAATCTCTATCATATCCTTCTTCACACACTCCATCCATATTTTCCTTGGCCTTTCGCTGCTTTTTCTTCCCTCCACCTTCAGGTCCATTACTCTTTTCTCCAGATATTTACCGTCTCGTCTAACAACATGGCCATACCACCTCAACCTGCACTCTAACAGAATTGCACCTCTAACAGAAAAGGTGAAAACCTTTTCTGTTATCGGTGCAATTCGCAAACCCCCTCTAATGTGGTCATTCCTAATCCTGTTAGCTCTGGTACCCCACTCATCCATCTCAGCATGCGCATTTCACTTGCGCGTAATACTCACCTCCATTAGTAACACCGGTCTAATGATAGTCTTGTATATCTGGCCCTTCAACCTAGGTGGCATCCTTCAGTCACAGGTCACACTTGTCACTGACCTCCATTTGTACCAGGCTGCAGATACCCTGTCCCTAATTTCTAGGTCAAGGCCTCCATTCTCTTCTATTACAGCACCTAGATATCTGAAAGAATCCCTCTTAGCCACAGGTGTTCCCAAGATGTTAACTGAAGCCGGCTTGCTTTTTGCCATCAAACTCACATACCATATACTCCGTCTTGGTCCTACTCACTCTGAGCCCAAACTTGTGCAGTTTCTGAACCCAGGCATCCAGTCTTGCTTGTGTATCCACCCTTGATTCTGCAATAAGTAGCTACGATGTCATCTGCAAATAACATGCACCATGGTGCTTCATCCTGTATATCAGCTGTTATGGCATCAAGGACCAGATTGAATAGGTATGGGCTCAGTGCCGATCCCTGGTGTAAACCAACCTGTACTTGAAAGGACCCTGTCTCCCCTGCCACTGATTTTACTCTTGTACTAATTCCATCATATATATCCTTTATTTATTGGATGTAACTAACAGGGATATTCTTTTTATGCAGGGCCCACCACAGGACCTCACGTGGTATTCTGTCATAGGCCTTTTCTATGACGATAAATATCAGATGCAGGTCCTTATTTGCTCTCCTATACTTTGCCACAAGCGTTTTAACCCCAAAGATAGCATCCGTGGTTGATTTACCTGGCATAAATCCAAACTGGTTGTCAGAGATAGTAGACTCCCCTCTTATTCTTATCTCTATGATCTTCTCCCACAATTTCATTGTATGGCTCATTAGCTTTATACCCCTATAATTACCACAGTCTTGTACATCACCCTTATTCTTAAATATTGGTACCAGATAGCTCTCTCTCTCTCCACTCATCTGGCATTCTCTTTTCCTCCGAGATCTTTGTAAACAACTCTGAAAGCCAGTCAACCTCTGCACCACTAGCATGCTTCCAAACTTCAATGGGTGCATCATCTGGACCCACTGATTTTTCCCTCTTCATCCGGTTTAACGCTTCTTTTACTTCCCCCTTGTGATTTTCCTTATTAAACCTAAACTTGGGTACAAGGTCTTCATATCTTCTCTGCCATTCTCCTCATTCAATAAGACTTCAAAATACCTTCTCCATCGGTCTTTGATTTCTCCGTCCTTCACTAGGACCCTGCCATTTTCATCTTTGATACATTTCACATGACTTATGTCCAAACACTCTTTTCCCCTATGCTTTGCTAATCTATAGATCATCTTCTGGCCCTCTCTGGATTCCAGTTTTTCATATAACCCTTCACATGCCCGCATCTTGGCCTGCGCTACTGCTCTTTTGGCATCCCTCTCAGTGCCCCTGTGTATTTCCTTATCCTTATTCTCTTTTGTTTCCTGCCATCTTTTCACTGCAACTTTCTTAGTTCTAATAGCATCCTGTACCTCCTCATTACACCACCATGTTTCCTTCTTTATGTGGCCTCCTCCTTTAGTTTTCAACCAATATGGCTTCTCCCTGTCCTCTGATAAACATTGCCATTTCATTCCAACTTTCATTTACGCTTTTCCAAGTGAAGCTTTCTATTTTTTCTTCCAACTTCTTTCTAAAATCTCTTACTTTGTCCATTGCTTGTTCATCCTTACATTCATTAAGTACCCACCACTTGGTCTTTGGTAGGTAGTTAGTGCCCTTCTTTCTCTTAAAATTAATAATAAATATTCTTTGACTTCCCTCTCCTACACAACCCGTAGTCTATCTGGGTATTAGATTAACCACTTTTATATGTGATTAGATGCTCTGGCTTCTTTTTAAGAAGGTATTTAGTATTGCAAGGTCGTATGCTGCTGCAAACTGTAACAGTGCTTCTCCATCTTCATTTCTTCTACCCCATTCAACGTCCGAATGAAAGTTTCTGCCACTAAATTATTCAAAATAAAGTGAATTAGTTTGCCTTGTTATAAGCCTAATGTAGTTTGGGCGAGATACCTTTTCACATAGAATCCACTGAATTAGGCCTCATTTGAAAAAAGCAAAATATCTCACCTTTCCAAAAATGCCATGTAATCAGCACCCTACCGGACTCCTTCACGATATTAATTTCGTTTTCTTGAGTATTCATCCGAATGATTGGTGGGTTTTTGGATTGTAAGTACTTATCTTAAAGTCCTAAAATTCAGGCATGTCTTTCCGTTTTCACTCCTATTGATGACCCGCCAGTTGATCCCTCTCGAATATTTCGCATCGCCTCTCTCTTCTCATTTCATCCGATTCCTATTCTCTTCCATCCTCAGACACGACGAAAAAGAAAATATTCTCTTGTTAAATTCCATACTTAAAATTTTGATTAACGACCTAGGTTTCGATTGCCTTGAAATCATTTTCAAAGGTCTCCTATGACGAACCAGAGGGGGTTTCTTTTTTGAATAACCTTCTCATTGTTCGTTTCTATGTTAACAATTAAAATTTGCATCACAGACGGGTGGATTATCCGCATTTTAAGATTCGATTATAAGACCTTTGAAAATGATTGTAAGGCAATCAAAATCTAGGTCGGTAATAAAAATTTTAAGTATGGAATTTACTAAGAGAATATTTTTTTTCTCGTCAAGTCTGCGGTAGCCTTCCACAAAGTTACGCCTTCAACCATTAAGTTTACTCTTCCTTCCTCTCCTCCTCTTCCCTATTGTCCTCCTTTCTCTTAGCATTTCTTTCTAGCATTTCTTCTCCTTTCTAAACGTCCTCCATCCATCCCGTCTGTCTCCTGAGAACCACCACCATTAGCTTCCTGTCCTCTTCAGTCACACCTAATACCTCTACTTCAAATCAAAGGCCGTTCTCTAAGGGTAATGGCTCGAGTATGCACTCCATGGATGATTTATTTAAAGATTTCAAATTTTTAAATGCCCAAATCTCGTCAGATATTAGAGGAATTGCAGTTCGTATGTCATATAAACTATTTATGAAAATAAATCAATCAATCGCCACCGTACTTTTTACAGAATCGAAAAAAACAACCTTCTGTTGTGAAGCCGTTTTCACCGGGCGACGCATAATAGAATAAGTCAAGCGGAAGCCTAATAAATAAATATATATTTATTCACTTATTGAAAGGTTCAAACATTTGATACTATAGTTTTGCTCCATTTAAATTGCAATATTTACATAACACTTCTTACAGCCCGATGAAACGAAACATACATACATACCAATCACGCCGTTTTCTTCCGGGATAGGCACAGTCACAAAGTTTTACTCACAAACACACATTTGTACACCTAACTCTGCTTTTATAATTTCCTCCATACTGATCTATCCTTGCAAACCTCTTTTGCCTCATTTACTCCCATACACTGCTTCATACACGCCCTCCTGTTTTTAAAACTCCTCATATTCCTTCTCTTACGAATTTCCTCAACCACAACTTTCTCGGCCTACCTCTACCTCTCGCACCATTCATTCTACTCTCATATATCTGTTTCGTTATTCAACTCTCATCTATTCTCTCGACATGGCCAAACCAACGAAGCACACTACTTTCATACACGTCCATACAGAAGCATCTAACCCACATGAAACGAGACAATAAGATAAAAATTTGGTCACCATAACGACCAGGGAAAAAGGGCGCTCAAACTGCATCAAAGTGAAGGGAATCCTGAAACCTATCGTAGGACTGACTCCCTGTCCTCCCTTCCAGTTTCAGCCTAATCACCTTCATCCCCTTTGAACTTCAATCGTAACACATAGAACCGCACGCGTGCCTACCCTTTACTTTTCGCTCGCCCCGAGAGAGGGCGGGCGGGAGCTTAAAATGCTCACGGCTCGTAAAAGGCCGACAAGTGAATGGGAGAGCGCCGCACGGTTTTTTTTTCGAGTGGAGGTGGGGGGGAACAGAGGCCATTAGGAAATCCGCTCTCGCATTAATCAGATGGATGTTGGATTCGCGAGTGGAGACTGGATTTCCCTCGGCTTTCCTCGGAAAGAGGGCATTGGGGGGGGGGGATCGGCACTGCCTGTCTTCGTGCCGCTCGGCAAAGCCCTTATTCGTCTGTTTCTCTTTCCTCCTTTTGTCTTTCCCCATCGCATCTCCTTCCCTTCCAATTTCCATCTCGCAAACGACTCTGGGCCTCTCGATCCCCTCCTCGAAGCGACCGTGGACCTGAACACAATGCGTGCGCACCCTCTTACCGCCGTGGTCCGAGTCCGATTGCACAATTACAAACATCTCCTTCGCGAATATATGCATACGCATTGCATTGAATCCCCCCGGTCCATTGGCGCTGTCCTTGATTGTGTAAACTTTCAAGCGGATAGATCGTGCGACAATGCGGGTAGATTGGAATCTCCCGCGCAGAATCCACATGGGACCAACTTCTGTTTACGCCGCGATTGTGCATCTCTACAGCAATGCTTCTTTCTGTTACCGCATGCGTTTATTTGAGATACTTTTATTCCAAATCAATTTAAATGCTTTTATGTAACGAAAGCTGAAACGAGGACTTTGGAGAGAAGTTCAAACGAAAAGTTGGTAACATTCTAAAGGAAAGTGTTAAGGTATATTTGGACCAGCAAGATAGTGAAAAGTAAGGAAATTAAATATAGTAAATATTTTAGGTATTTATAAAGAGCATTTGATATGGTGGCAGAAATCTAAGATAGAAGAGAGAGAGAGCTGAGAAGTCCAGGCATTTCGAATTCTAAAAGATGGGGTGATAAATATATATGAAATCAAAACAGAGAGGGAAGAAGACTCTCAGTATGACCGGGATAGGCAAAATGTGCTTAATATGCCAAAAACCGATATGCATGAAGGAAAAAGTTTTGCGAGGCGAAATATTACCTTGGGTATAGGTAAATGGCTAAGGGAGTAATTAAGAGTATAATTTACAAACTGTGAAAATCCCACATCTTCTACGCAGGGACCTAATTTGAATGTGAGATACTAATTTTGCAATATTATTCCTCAGGACTTTGCGTCCAATGAAAAAGTCTATACACTCGAAATGAATGTAAAACAATTTACCCTCTTCTAGCTGATTTCACATCGCTAATGGTTATAAGATAAAGCGACTGACTTTTACTTTCGTCAAGATTTCGCCGTTGATCTCCGACTGTCCGAGATCCACATGTGCAGATTATCAACCTCTTGGATTTGTGTTGATTGAACGCGACGCAACTTCCTGTGCTAATAATGTTTCTCGTGTCTTGGTTCAAATCTTGAGGACAATTTTGAGCTTCGGTCAGCAGAGAAAAATTCAAAAGTGATCATAAAAATTTGCCATATTTCCCGCAAAGTAATCGCATAAGGTTTGGAAGCATATTTTTAAAATTTTATTATTTGGAAAAACTTCACAGCGTACGATTAGTATTAAAAGTTAATTGCTGTGACGTTAACGTGGTCTTCTTTGTTTCAATAAACCTCCCTTGCACGCATTGGAATTAGCTTAATCTTACGTCGTGCAAACTCCTCGCTTATATAAGACAGCTTATTTGATGGTGTTACATTGTTGAGCAAGAGTAAACGGTAGCACTTCTTTCGTGCAATAAATCCCTAGCATCATTTTTGCATTTTTTATAAAGGAAGATGTTTCAAATGGCTTAATTGGCAATAAACCACGACTGGTTTTACTTGCTTCCACTTATCGTCTCGGTTAGATTCCTGTGATGGTGTCTCTCCTTTTGGTAGTGGATGAGTTTTAACTGCGTTATGACTTGGTCTACGCAGAAACTCAATTTTAATGCTCCCGGCAGTCTTGACGTGCGATAATGCTTTGGCATTGTACTCACGCCCCTCGATTCCCACGGTATCGGAGATGGGGGCTCGATGCAAATAAGGCAATAAAAACGTCCAAAAGACTGCGATTATCTTTGACAGGATATGAGAAAAAGCAAGCCAAACTGCTGGGACCATCTGCCAATGGAAATATCGTGTCGAAGCTTGTAAGCCGGTAATTTGTGGCTCACGAACTCCCAAAAGCTCCCTGCCCAGTCGAATGACGCCAATTAAGCACCTTGTTGAGAGGTGGTGTTGGTATCAAGCGCGGATAGCCGCTGCTTTTAGGAGCTTCTTAACACCAATGTGGCGATCTTTGTCCCTCCTCCCCTTACACCATTCTTACTCCTCGAGCACTTTCGCACAGAGCGGACAGGAAACAACGTCCATGGGAATTTGGACTTTTCCAGTCTTTTTCGAGACATGAGGGTTCATGTTGTCCTTCCTTCGGCCAACTCACTGGAATAAACTTTGCTACGTGCCACCTGTGCTGAAATATTTGCATATGCATGTTGCTACGAATGCTTTCTACCGTGCTGATTATAATTTTGACGGCAGAATGCCCAGAGCCTCACATCGTCGAAGGCTAGCTATCATCTCTGAGGATAATATGATTAAAATGGTCAATACCAGGCCTCGCTTAAGTTGTAAAAGCACTGATAGATTATTTTCTCGCTGATTTTATTTTTTAAAATCAGATGCTAAAAAGACTTTTTGTCATGTAATTCTAAGGTTAATCTGTCCTCAGGTTTCAAATAAACTGCTCCCTCCATGCTCGTCTATCCTGTGCTGCCTCCCTCGACTCTTCGTAACACCTTCCATTCATAATATCCGTCAACATGTTATTTCTTCGTCTTTCCCTCTAATATTCTTTTCAGCTGGCAATCTTTCCTCAAGGCGTGTCCCATATACTTAGCTTTCCTCATTCTTATTGATCTCAAAATATTCCTTTTCTCATTCATTCTTGCCAGCACTTTCTCATTTCTCAACATTATCACTCCATGTTAGTGTCTCTCAACTTTTAGAGGGATTAAGGTGGGAGCCCGTAGAGACTCGGAGGCTACCCGCTAGGCTTAGGTTGCTTGATTAATTCAGAACTGATATTTCTCAGAGCGACATAGAGAATATTATCATGACTCCTCACTACATCTCTAGGTATGACAGATGCGATAAAATAAGAGAGATACACTGCCGAACAGACAGGTACAAAAACTCCTTCTTTCCGCGAACAATAAACGACCACAATAAACATTGAGCTCCACTAAATACACCCATATAATACATGTCACCATTTCATCTCCAAAAAAACTTATACCTTCACACGGCTGGTGACCTAACACCCCCTGCCACACGCCCATGCGGCGGCTCGCAGGGCATTATGTAGATGTAGATGTTATTCTTTCCATTCTTCTCAATAGTCACATTTCTAAACCCTCTAGACATTTCTCCTCTTTCCTCCTGACTGTCCATGTTTATGCTCCGTAAAGCACAACACTTCAGATAAAACAATTAGCTAATCTTTTCCTTAAGGCTTTATCAATTGATTTGGCTGAACAGTAGTCAGTTGACTTTACTGAAGACAGCCTTTCTCTGTGATATTCTACTTCTCATTTCCTCCGCACAACTTCCATCCCACGTTACGACATTTCCAAGGTATCCAAAGGATGGTATTTGTTCTACCTTTTTTCCATCAATGGTCACATTTATAACTCTTTCCCCTTTCCCCGCCTTCATTACTTGAGTTTGGTCGATGTTAACCTTCATTCCAAAACGTTTTCCTGCCCTCTCAATTTTATCCACCTTTTCCTATGACTGTTTCTCACTCTCTGCCACTACCGCCACATCATCTTCATATTTATGTTTACTCCTCCTCCAACAAGGCTTTCCGCCTACATCACCTACAGCTTCTTCAATTATCTCCTCATAGTCGATGTTGAATAGAGCTGGAGACATAGAACAGGATTGTCTTACTCCCCTCCCTATGCGGGTTTTCTCTGTATTCATTTTGCCACATAGCTTTATCCAGTTGAGGAAATAAAACTGTTTCATTGCATTTATGTAACCAAAATATGACGTAGAACAAGAAAAAAGTAACAAGCCCTTAAAATTTGCTTTAGTTAAAGCTTGCTAAGGTACAGTTCATAAGCCACATTTCATAATGCGTACAAAACAGTCAGAGGAAAATGCGTATTTCTTTTAGGGAATGGTTTCCATCCCTATAGTAGGCTTTCGAACGTGAAGGTGATATTCCAATAACAATGACTAAAGGTTTCCAGGTTATATTTTGCGGCCTATGGTGGGCTTCAGTAAATTTCCACAAAGTATTTAAACGTGGGATTCTGAAGAGAATTCTGAACATTCGATTGATAAATTAATTGGCTTCCCATTGGTGTTTTCCTTTGCCCGCTCTAGCACGTGACTTGCGAGGAGTAATTTTTAGGGGAAATTCCGAATAAGGAATCTTACTCAGCCGAGCGTAAAGAGCGTTGGTGGTTAACAGAGAGAGGAGATTCGGAAAGGGGAATTGGGATCCTTGTACTCTCATAAGAGTCGATCGTTTGATGTGGGAAATATGAATACGCGAGAACTTTAAAGGTCCAAACTTTTGGACAGAAACAAAAAATATTTGAAAGGATGGGCTTAAACCATCTTTAGAGTCAAAAGTTACTCGCTGGACTTAGTTGAAGCTGTTGACCCTCAAGTCAGAGACTGGAAACCTTGGATCCGCATTTGATTGCTGAGCCACGGTATGTGGTGGAACCAATGAGAACCGCGCAACTCGAATGAATCACGATACAAATAATTGAGAAAACATTGTTTAGTAACTACAATTAGGAGAATGAGATGAATAGCCTTGGCTAAACAAGCGTTCAAAAACAAGAATAACCTATTACTTAATACCCACATCAGTTTTGAGACTCGGAAAAATATCATAAAAATATTTGTTTGGAGCGTTTTGTTATATGTATACGAAACGTCGAAAATCAAGAAAATGGAAAGAATCAGGCTTGAAGCAATGGAAATGTGGGCCTGGAGAAAATTAACAAAAATAAGGTGGGAAGATAGAAAAAGCAATCAACAGGTGCTAGAAGAAGTAAATGAAATCAGATGCCTTTTAAAAACAATTGAACAAAGGAGAGCAAAACTGATTGAACATGTAATAAGGAATAATCAGTTCCTGACCAACATATTCGAAGGAAATAAGGTGGGGAGGAAAACAAGAGGTCAACCCAGGACAGCATACTTAAAAGAGCGTAACACGCGAGATGGGAATGACATCTTACGCCCAGCTGAAAGAAACAGCGAAGAACAGGGACACGTGGCTGTTACGACAAGGCACTGCCTTTAGAGCTTGATAATGATGAGTAACTACATTAAGAACGTAACCTCTCAATTTTCATACGAGTTTCATTTATTATTATATGTTATACTGTAGGCATTGTGCAATAATTTTATATAGTAAATTTATTAAATTAATAATTTAATGGTAAAATATTTAAATATACATTTGAGTAAATGATTAAACTAAGCGTCCAGAGCGTGTCATCGAACATGGCCGGTTTCCAGTCTCTAACTTGAGGGTCTACAGTTAAAGCCAATCAAAATTAATGATATTGCTGCATGCATTCTTGTCCATTAATTTCGGAAAGATCTAGGTAAGGTATATTCTCATTTTCTGTTACAAACAATTCTATTTTGCGAAAAATTTTGTATCGCTGAACATTACTTACTGACTATAAATCGCTCTCTGTGCCTTTAAACGGCCAAAATATAATTACATCATGTGTATGAGAATCAAGTTTGTGATATCCCAACACAATTACTAATGCTTAAATATCGGTTCACTCGTTACCAACCTTTCCCATTTTGAAGTTTTTCAGCGCCTCTCAGCATTCCCGCTCTGAGTGACGAAAATTGCTCAATGTTTCTTTGTCTTGTTTCTTTTTCGCATGTGCTCATTGACGTCAAAATCATCAGCATGGTGTATATTTGGTGTATATTTTTTCCAAGCGAGTTCCCTCACCAGAGGCCTGCGACTTTTACAGCGGGCGCCTTTCCCACCGAGAGAGGGGTCACAGGCCGCGCCCCCTCACCCCCCCCCCCCTGGGTGGAGTCACTATGACGACGCCCCGTTGGCAAGCATGCTGCTCCCCAACCCCCGTGCCTCCCCACTCGAGACCCCCGCAAATCTTTCTGCATCGGATCGCTCCGCTCAATCCAGCCTCTCTCCCCCTATACTACAATGAGGTGCCTCAACCACCCCTCCTTCCCCTCCGTCGTCCTGCTCTCGGGCCGGCCCTGCACCCTCGCTTTCCACTCTAGTCCTTTGTTGGAGGCAGTGAAAGTGGCACTGAGGTACATGGAGGGAGCATGACGTCATCAAACGGTTGCCTCGCAACCGAGATAACCACGTTCTATATTTCTTACACCTGTTCTTTCATTTCTCGTCTTTGAATAACAGGGAGGAATGGCATTAATGGCGGATATGAAGCTAGAACAGCTACCATTAGTTAAAAATTTATGGCATGTAACTCTTATAACGCACATAACTTGCTTCCGGTCATAGATTCTACTCGATTTTCCGAGTTTTTTCTTCGTTGGGAATGCGGGAATTATTAAATACATACATACAATCACGCCGTACCCTTCCGTGGTAGGCACAGTCACTAAGCTTCACTCATAAATACATATTTGTACACCTAACTCTGCTTCAATAATTTCCTCCATACTGACCTATCCTTCCAAACCTCTTTTGCCTCATTTACCCCCATGCACTGCTTCATACGCGCCCTTCCTGTTTTTAAAACTCCTCATATTCCTCCTTCTAAGAATTTCCTCAACCACATTCAACCGCAACTTTCTCGGTTACCTCTACCTCTCGCACCATTCATTCTACTCTAATATATCTGTTTCGTTATTCAACTCTCATCTATTCTCTCAACATGGCCATACCAACGAAGCACACTCCTTTCATATATGTCCATTACTGGAGCATCTAATCCACATTCATTTATTACCCACTCATTCCTCACCCTATCCATTGATTTTAATATATAAAATTGATGCATGAAGAAATAAATTAAAAAGAAGTAAATGTATGCCAATTTCACGTGAGTTATCGTTTTAAAATATAGCAATATTTCAAACGTGAGTGCATTATCTCTTAACACTAAAACGCGTGAAGTTTCCTTCCTACTTAGAACGCCTAAGCGGTCATATTGACCGCAGTTTGATATATCATAAGAAAATGTTTTTAATTTGATTCTCTTTCAAGAATATTGTCGGAATAATAACTTAAGAAAGTCTTCATAGCAAATAAAAATAGCGCATTGTTGTACATTTGGGCCAATGCAGGATTGCGTTCATTCTAGAAAAAATTCATAACAATTTAATTCAATGAAAGTCATAAACAGCTTTGAACATTCAATAGGCTTTCCTTTTGATTTCTGAAACAATCGAAGGGATAAAATTTGAAACTATTCTTCCATAAACAATATAAAATGTCAATAGATGCTATGGCAATAAAATTTACGAGACGTGATTCGTATATTTGATCACACTTTTGGAACAAAAATGAGTTATCAGATAGGTACCAGAAATCAAAAATAAAACATACAAATTTTTAAGTTAGTAATGTCATAAATTTATGTCTAATAATCACAATTGGTAGATATATGGTCTCTATA
This sequence comes from Ceriagrion tenellum, assembly GCA_963169105.1. Lineage (NCBI taxonomy): Eukaryota > Metazoa > Arthropoda > Insecta > Odonata > Coenagrionidae > Ceriagrion > Ceriagrion tenellum. The sequence goes on along the minus strand of OY720640.1, from coordinate 140,677,210 downwards.
AAGGCATTTTGTTTACCTGTGCGTTTAAAATAAGTTATATTTTGACAACTTAGTGTAATTAGAAGTTTTATTTGGACGAAAATTTTTAGATACTATACAGAAAATATTAGCTCAAGTTATTTTAATGCACATTTTACGCAAATGATTTTAATTATTTCAGTATATTTTCCACAAGCAAGTTTAGTGCCCTTCTGACAACTTTGCTAAGTCTTATTACGGCATTTGAGAGCGCGACAATTTGTGCGGTTGATTTTTTCACTTTTCATAGTGGTATCACGGTACTAATTATCACATTGACCATTCGATTCAGAATTAGAGGGCTGTTCACATCTAATTTCATCAGCTATCTGTAAAATAAAGTTTCGGCGTGAGATCTTCTTTCATGTTACTTCTTTGTAAAGGACCCAAGCATTGATTACACTAATGTCCAAGATATTTTGAAATACGTGAACAGGCCAACGTCTTGGTGGACTTCGGGTAGAATACATTCGGGCCATGTCTACAATGTCCAAACCATATTTACTTGAGCTATAAAATCTCACCGATTCGGGAACTTTTTTTTCGTCATCTGAAATCTCAATTGAGGAGTGAAGATTGCTTAGAACCAACACATTTTTATTGAATTTTCCCTGATAAACGGTTATGGTTGTGAAATTGCTTTTCAGAAATTTAGTATCAAAAATCGGAGCCTTGAAGTTGGAGACTACATTAGGAATTTCACGGCGCTGCTTGTTCAGAGTACCAACATGGCTGGTATCTGCAGATTTCAACTTTTCTGCCAGATTTTTAGAAATAAAAAAGTTGTATGAAGTGATATTCCTACCTCTTTTTATGTGGAATAACAAAGTTAAGTGATATCATTACAATGTTAACAGATTTCACAAAGTGATGCCTGATACTACCAATTATATGAGGAGGGTTGAATTCGGGAGGCAGGGAGTGGATGAAGCGAGAGGGGGGGAGACGCTATGGCACACAATCCTCTGGGGAGGAGGGTGGCAGATGGAGGGGAACCTCGCCTCAGACCGGAAGAGGAATCAAGTCGGAGGAGATTTGACGTAAAGGGCGCGAGAACAGAGGACAAGAGGACGAGAAGATCGCGATCTCTGATTCGTATGAGTTCTTATTGATCTACATCTATATCGGATTGGATATTTGTGGAGGCGACTGACGGCTAAGGTCATTTGCGCCACAGGGGACAGGTAAGGGAGGAAGGGTGGATAACATCCCAGCGTCGGCATTAGCCTTCTCCTAACCAAAAGGCGACAAGGGGACCACGGCTTAACGTCTCATCCGACGGACGGAGTACTGTAATTGAAGTGCCCTCCAGAAGACTATCAAGTAGGGATAGGGTTCCCTCTGAAAAAAATCCGCCTCTACAGGGATTTGAACCCTGGCCGCCCGTGTGGTAGGCGAGTACTCTAGCCACCACACCAACCCGATCCCCAATACATCCACATCTACGAAATACCGTGCAAGCCATCACTAGTGTGTGTTGCACGGGGTGATTTCACACCTAGCATGAAGCTCTCATTCCGGCTGAAATCAGAACCGCACATGCTGCCCCGGATACCAGGCGCTGGCCTCAACGAGACGGTATGAAGACCTTTATCTTTGCCAAGTGACGGCGATGGAATGCGTAGGGAAATTGTTTGGGCTGGAAAAGACCGCGGTCATAGTGGCGGTGGAATCTGGAGGGAGGTGGCTGCAGTGTATGGTCCAGAGGGGACCTGGGGTGTGGTGCCAAGACGTCGTGAGGGACGGACGATTGAGAGGGAGCGTGGCGAGGGCCTCGAGAGGGTACGGCGGTTATGGCAACGAAGATGAGGTATCCAGCGATTTGAACTTGTGACCATTTGTAATTCGATTTATTAGTTAAGTGCTGTCCACATAATTTCCAAGCCTTTCATTTATTTGATTGCGCCCTGTTTTATCGGCGACGACGAACAGAAATGGTTTGAAGAACATGGAGAGGGAATCGAGCCACAGAAATACTTTGACACCAGGGTTGAAATTCGCCATGAAAAAATCATTTGACTTGACCGGGATTCGCACCCGGTCAGCCGGTCGGGATGACACACCTGACCGGCAATTGGGAGATCCGGGTTCGAATCCCGGCCAGGTCAAATGATTTTTTCATGGCAAATTTCAACCCAGGTTGACACAGCTGACCGGGAATTGGGAGATCCGGGTTCGAATCCCGGTCAAGTCAAATGATTTTTTCATGGCGAATTTCAACCCTGGTGTATATGCACCAGTGCGAGTGACTTTGCACCACATCATTTGTCAAATGCAATGTTTGGAAAAAAAGAAATGCTTTGACCTTACCTAGCTGTACATTTACATCTACGTACTACCCTGCGGGTCGCTAGGTTGGCGAATGGAAGAGAATGTTATGACATCAGCCAAGTAAGCGTGTAAAGGAGAAGATTATGGAGAGAGGTGAAATGATGAAGTGTATTTTAGGAATGTTTAGAGGTTAGAGCTGAGTTCAGTTTTTATTATGGTCACTTACTGTGCGTGGGAAGTACGAATTTTTGTTCCCGTCTTTTCGGAAATTTCTTTTTTTTATCGCTTCGATCGGACTAAGAGATTTAGTGCGGTGTCAAAATTTTATTCTCAGTTTCACACTGAAACACACTTGTCCTGAATTTATAATGTGATCTAAGTTTAGCGTGCAGCCTTCGAGACTTTCACGGCTCCCAGTCTTATCCCTTTGAAAGCTGTGAAATAATATATTGACCCATAGTGTTCTTTTTTACTGAGCGCGAGACCTACTTTTGTATTCTATTTATTTTTTCAGATAAAATCTTTCTGCGCTAGGTCCCAAATTCTCGCGATAAATTCGAGGAGTAGCCTAACCAGAGCACCCAAGCCTCGAAGTTTTAGATAAAATTTTTAGAACATGCATGGGAATCGGACTTATGCGCCATTTCCCTGTATGATTACGTCATCGCCGTCATTCGGAGAGATTAAGAGCTCATCGTATACAGATAAGTACGTTGTCAGGTCGGACATAGGATATGCATCCTAAAGGGTCGTGGCCATCATTTGAGTTCTTCCTTGTCGTCTGCAATGGTCAACGAGGGATTGAAACGTAGTTCCCTGAAATCCACCTCAACTGGCCACGGGAATATGAAACGCTGAATGGCGTCATAAACTGCGCCTCGGAACAAAAAGCCGAAGATCTGTCCCAATAATCCTGTTTTTCTCCCAAGCAAAATGGCGCACATCATTGAATGGAATTAAATTGTGTGCTCCAACAGCTTAGTATAAATTTAGTGCTGTAGTGATTCTAAGATTCAATATCGGTGGTTCTCCATGAAAAAATGAAAGAGTGAAATCAATCAAAGAAAATAGGACTAAAACCATCAAAGTGATTGGATTACGGTTAATAGCACAAATATATGATTATTTAATTAAAAAGTATGGAAAACTGATACAGTTTAATAAAAATTCAGTCAAGGGATGAAGAAAACAATTTCCTAACTCATGACTGCAAATCAATTCCATATTTCAAAGATGAAAAATAAAATAGGACTTTTTAAAAAACCGTCGAGTGGAGTATTATTCATAAATTACTGCGTCCGCAAGTAGCCTTTACTTTAAGCAATTTTTGTTCCGTAAAATATAAAGGTACTATCTACTATATTAAAAAACAAATATTTTCGAGGTAGGAAAGCCTTGAAACATTCATCTACATTCAAGCACTACTATGCGAGCCGCCGCCTGGGCGTGAAGTAGGGGATTTGGGACAGCAGCCGTGTACTGGTGTAAAGGATAAGGTTCTGGGAGGTGAAATGGAGAAGTATTTTATGGGAGTGGTTTGAGGGGAAGACTTTTTTTATTGTCTCTCCTTATTTTGCGGGGCAAGAATGAATTTCTGTACTTATCTGTTCGGCAATGCATCTCTCTTATTTTATCGCTTCTGTCGGAGCAAGAGGGGTGGTGTGGCTTCAAAATGACATAACTTCCTAAGGAAGAGAAGTTCTTAATGGCAGCATATATGTGAATATGCAAAAATTGTATTTATTTAGTAATGATTAAATTCAGTTTTCAGTCTGGAAGCTTCCGAAAGTACATTAGGAACATACTGTTGCACATTTGGCAGAAGGTACCATGTAGAGATCTTTTCAGAGGAAAAGACAAACTCCAATCCAAAGGCTTATCGGAGGATAGAGGAGAATTATATTGACAGAATTGAGAATTAGATTATACATGATAGTAGAAGTCATGATAGTAGGTCAGTTCGTAAAGGTACTTTTAGCAAAATATACTGATCCATTTGGTGAGAGTTTCCTGTTGATTGTTTCCTCTTATGAAGCTTTTGAAGCCTAGCAACGATGTTTACTCATGTTCTCATCCATTTGAGCCCTTTGATCAGGTTGAACTTCATTTCATCGCGAAGCTATTACGACTCTTTTCTTTTTGCAATAGAAAGGAGTCCCGGAGGGTTTTCAGACATCGAAATAACAAAGCAACCGCATTTTGCAACTTGAGTGTGGGCGGATAGAGCTTCTATCCGCCCACACTCAAGTTGCAAAATGCGGTTGCTTTGTTATTTCGATGTCTGAAAACCCTCCGGGACTCCTTTCTATTGCAAAAAGAAAAGAGTCGTAAATGCTTTGCGATGAAATGAAGTGAAAATTTTCAATTACAAGAGCGCGAGTATATGAAGCTTGCGCGATACATTGAAGACAATGGAATGCGTTACCGATTCATGAAGACTGAGAAGTCAGAGATAATCACCAACGGAAGAGTACAGCGAAGAGTTGGTTGAAAGGAAATAAATGAAAACTCTGATAAGTAGAAGAATCCATGTTACTAGACGTATTCTGTGGCATAATATCCATTGAAATAGTTCTTCTTGGTAACACCAGGTGGAATTTTCCAATTAAGGTAGTATGACCGAGAAGGTTCCCTAGTCATAATCGAGACCATATTCAAATTATACGTTTAAATTTCAGTAGATGCAGGAAGCATGAATAAAATATTGAATAAATGAAGGTGCAATAATATACTATTATATGACTGCACTTATAAAAAAGTAAATAAAAATATCTACATTAGTCTTGAATTCTACTAATTTTTTTCACACAGTGCATTTTGAACTCCTTCACAACGGAAGGCATTTTGTATTTCTGAAAAAAATGACTGCGGGTACAATATAATTTATTTTCAAAAGTGGTTAAGAAAACGTACAGACTGCTCACTATTAATCTTTCATGAGGTCTAGGTGTAAGAAATTCCTCATGTTTTACATGTTGTTTCTCGAGTGTATACGCGTACCATTTCCAATGTAAAATCTCTGAAAATAGTTCGGTAAGATGCATATATTTTTAAATTTTTGGAAGGATAAGATATTTTTTCCTTAAAATTCGGTATAATTCATTGATTTCTAGATGAAATGATATTTCGCGCGACTTGCCTTAAATAATTCATATTTAGATATAAGTTGCCCTCTCACGAATTTTATCTAATGTATTATTCCATGATAAGATATTCTGCGTCGCAGAGAATAAATATTTTTTCGAGTTACGCAAGGAAGGTTCAGAGATACAAATGCTGTATTCATGAGAAAAATACCTCAGTTTTTTGCTTCCCATTATCGTGTGTGTGTTCCAATGAGCGTATCTTAACTCCTTTAGAGGAAGAAGCCAAGGAAAGTGTCTTTGATTGGAATGTAATGGGAAAACCAGCGTTGAAAATAATTCCGATTATATTGCTCCTTGCCATCGCTCATTTATTTTATTTTGGCATCTCACGTCAATAACTTCATGCTTTGGTGATGTATACATAAAATATAATTTTATGCTATAAAAAAATGAAAAAAAGGCTCTTTTTTCGGGAAAATGAGGGAGATAAAAAAACACCACCTGTTGACTGCTGGCGGACTTAATTTCTTTATGGAAGTACTAACTCGGGCCAAGGACGTGCACTTGTTCAGCTACCTTCAAGGACACGCTTGCAAATTGCTTTCAAATCCCTTTCATGTCTAAAGGTTAGGTCAATGGTTTTCAAAGTGACCTCTACTGCCCCCTGGGGGGCGGTGATTCAGTCTAAAGGGGGCAAAAAGAAACAAGGCATCAAACAAGGGCGCCGGAGGCATCGTCCTGACTGGACAGCGCCATGAATATATCATTCCTGAATAAACAAACATATCAATCTATTGGCTTCAAAATGAACAAAATTAAATGACCTTCACTATCTTCCTGATTTGGCTCCGGAGTCTATGATTTGAAAGGTTGCAGCAGCGGAGCTGATATGAGTCAGGAAAAGGTGTGAGGAACAAAAGGGGGGGGGCTAGGCTGTGACTAGAGAAAGTTTGGGAAACACTGGGTTAGATTCAATGCACATATCTTAAAATGTTGCCACTTATCAATGGAGAGGACTTTATCACGTGTAAATTCTATGCAAGACTTCAAGTCTCTGCCTCAACTACCTACTTTATGAATGGAGCAACGCACGTTATCCGACTTGTATGATATTATAGTTTAACATAAATGCATGACTTGAGATGCCGCATTATTTCTGTGGGGCCACTCAAGTATTACGTAAGACGTTTTTGAGGGTGGGGGGGTTTGGGATCAACTTACTTCGTCTTATGAAGAGGGGGGAAGAGGGTCTGGAGCCAATATAAGTAAGATTTTCATCTGTCTTGAAGCATTGTATCGTTTCCAAAAACCCTCTATTTTTTTCCAAATATCCTGTGATTCTTCACAATTTCATCCGCTGTGGTACTCTTCCCCTCTTGACTTAAATGAGTGTGGTACTCCTACCCTGCATAATCATATATCATCCACAGCCCAAAGATGCACGGTGGCTTCCATGGAAAGATAAAACAGCAGTAAGTGAGCATTTAGCGAAGAGTAAATTAAAATATCTAACTTCTTACGTAATAATGAGAGGGAAGGGGGGGGTTGGAAAAATTAATTACATTGTCTTACATAGCGGTCGGAGGGGGAGGTCAAAAATAGCATAAATCGTCTTGCGTAATACTTGAACAGCCCCTGTTCAATATGACACGAGCCTTATTCAACAAACGTTTACAAGCATTGTAAAGGTGGGTAAAGGCCATAATAGCTGGTCTCTCCAGGTTGTTAGGCTTGGCGTGTGACGACGCCATTGAATTCCCGACTCCTTGTAGCTTTCGAGCAGAGATGGCGAGAAGCGAATTTCCTTCTTCGGCTAATATTTTATCCTGACACAACTCACTGCAATACATTTCCATCGATATGAACAATAATATTATAAATATTTTCATTTCTTTAAGAATTATTTTAATGTATTAAAATGTAATCATGGCTGAAAAATTTTACACAAAGTATATACGTGATTTAAAAAGCGGTATATGCCAGCCAAGCTGCAATTATTTCTATTTTTCATAAAACAAAAAGTTATTTGTTTTTCATAGACAGTGATACTGCGGGACGTTGCGTGTTCGTGAAATTTCTTTTCACTCGATGGGCGCGATATTATTTCCTAAATGATGTAAATCGCTTCTCTACATATATCACCAAAACAATCTAATATATAAAAATGAGTGCTTGTTTGTTCGCCTTCGAATGCGTTCCAATACCATTCATCAGATTACGATGAAACCTTGGTGCGTTGTTGTGCGCGCCAGCGAAGGAATTTAAATTATAATTCCATTGTACAATAAGTGGAGCGCGAGTTATTTCAACAAATGAGTGTTGGCACGCGAGCTCCTCAAACAAGTGAGGAATGACAAGCAAGCAACGAAGCAGATCGTTTCAGAGTTGCTCAATCATGTGCATCAGAATCGTATCAGTGAGACATAATTTTTGTTACAAGATGCGTAATTTATTTGTCCATAGAATAAGATTTGGTGCAGTGGTCTCCTAGTTTGCTTTTTTTATTCTTGCATTCGATTTTCGTATGAGCTTTTTTTATCCTAAAATTTGATTTTAAAGCTCAAAAATCTTAAAGTTTTGCAATACTTCAACAATAGAATAATTAATATAATGGGAAAACGCAGCATAGGCATGGAATTGTCTTTCATTTGTTTTTTGCACGTAAATGTGTCTGCTTTGTATAATTGTGACTTCTTAGAAAAAAATAGGCTTTGAAAAGTATGCCAGGCACAGCTAGTCTTAAAAAAAAGAGCTTGGGACTGCACCTGAAAAGGGATTGGGAATCAATTTTGGGGAAGTGACCGACATCTAAGGTCATTTGCGCCATAGGGGATAGGTAAGGGAGGAAGGGCAGATGGAAACCCGGCGTCGGCATTAGCCTGCTCTTAACGAAAGGCTCCTAGGGGTCAACGGTTCAACGTCTCATCCGACAGACGGAGTACTGTACTTGAAGCGCCCTCCACTAGACACTCAAGTAGGGATCGGGTTTCCTCTGAAAAACATCCCCCTCTGCAGGGATTTGAACCCTGGCCACCCGTGTGGTTAGCCAGTACTCTAGCCACCACACCAACCCCATCGCCCTCGCACCTGAACATTTTAAGCGAAATGACCAAATTGACGCAGCTATTAAACATTCTTACAACTTTATTTGTTCACGTGCGTCAGAATTGCCAGAATATTTAGGTCGCGTCGAAGGGATTTCTACGTACACCTCGACGCCCTTTCCTCTTATGACGGCGGGAGAGGAGGAGGAGCTTGTCTCTCGGACGAACAACACCCTTTGGGAAATAAAAAGAGAGTCCTTCTGGGGGGTGGCGCCCAGAGTGAGGATTCGCCCCAATGGGGTGGGATTCTCTCTCGGATGCCGAGAGATGCGAGCGACGCGTGCTCCTCCCTATTACTCTCTCTCTCTTGATTGCGGCATTAAGTCGGTTAAACTCGAAGCCGGCCCCACCCGCTCCCACTGCCTCGACACTCTCTCACTCGTTGACGAACGCGAATGTTTCGGCAATTGCAGGTGACTGCGAATTTGGTCGGCGATATGATTTCCTCCAAATAACTCAACATCATCATCAGCGTTAGTTCAAGCCCAAGATTGATTGACTGCAGCCCTCCATCCTTCCCCATTTCCTATTTCCGGTGTTCCTCAAGGAAGCGTGATTGGCCCTCTTTTATTCATTACTTATACTCTACCTAAGAAGATATACTCTGCCTATAAGAGAGATACTCTGCCTAAGTTCTCGAATTAACAGTAAATAAAGATTATTTGAAGACGATACTGTGATATTCCGTGAAATAAGCGAAGACGCGGCCTTTGAAGTTCTGTCATCTGATAATAATAACCTAAATAACGTTCATTCGTGGTGCCAGGAGTGTGGATTAGAATTAAATATCAGCAAATGCACCACAGTTCACTTCCTGCGAAAGTCATCACACAAAAGTCATACTTACACCGTGGGTGGAGTAAACATAAAATCTTCCAATACAGTAAAATATCTTGGAATTACCTTAACTTCAAATGTATCGTGGGGAACACACATACGAAAATATGCGGCACAGCATTAAAGAAACTAGGTTTCGTTAAGCGTATAATAGGAAAGTACTCGGATGAAAAAGTGAAATAGGGATGCTACTTCGCTCTGGATAGGCAACACCTCGAATACCCCGCGAGAATTTGGGACCCTGGCCATAAAGATTTAACAAAAAAATTAACAAAATACAAAAAAAGTATCACGCTTCGTTAAAAACTGCTACAAACGAACATATAGTGGATATGGAGTCCGTTGATTGATAAAATAAAACGGTCGTGGATAAAATTCAAATTCCAACCGCTCTGAGCCAAATTTGAATCGGCTGGTCAACAATGGGCCTCAACCGTCCATTGGCTATCTTAGTATAAAAACCCGGCGTGGACCAAACTCGGCAGTCAGTCTTAGCCCTGATGACGATGAGTGAGTTTCTCATCGAAACGTTGGCCTTAAACAGCCTTACCCGGTGCCAAACCCGAGAAATATTTATCTATAGTATTCACCGGGAAAGCCTACGATCTTTGAACATATAGTGTTACACAACTGTTAGAGGGAGTGAGGTAGGATCCCCTAGAGACTCGGAGGCTGCACGCTAGGCTTAGGCTGCTTGAGATATTCAGAACTGGTGTGTTTCAGAGCGACACAGAGGATATTATCATGACGCCTCACTACATTTATAGGTCTGACAGAGGTGATAAAATAAGAGAGATACTCTGCCGAACAGATAGGTACAAAAACTCGTTCTTTCCACAATAAGCGACAACAATAAAAACTGAGCTTCTCTAAATACACCCCCATATAACATGGCATTATTTCACCTCCAAAAATTTTACATCATTACACGGCTGGTGACCTACCACCCCCTCCCACACGCCCATCTACATCTACATCTACATAATACCCCGCAAGCCGCCTCAAAAGGCGTGTGGCGGAGGGTGTTAGGACACCAGCCGTCAACAAAAAAAATAAAATAAAAGTTCCGCCTAGCATTTATTAAAGTCCTTAATTGTTCGGGGGAAAAACGAATTCTCAAACCTATCCGTTCGGCAAAATATCTCTCTTAATTTATCGATTCTGTCGGACCTGGAAATATAATGTGGTTCTAATATGATGTTCTCCGTGTCGCTCTGAAAGATATCCATTCTCAATTGCTCAAGCAATCTAAGCCTAGCGCGCAGCCTCCGAGTCTCTAGCGGCTCCCACCCTAAATCGTTCAAAATCTGTGTAACGCTTTCTGTACAGCCGTAGCAGTTTTTGACGAATCGCGCAGCTTTCCTTTGTATTTTATTAAGTTCATGGACTAGGTCTTTCTCCGCCGGAACCCATATTCTCGCTGCATATTCAAGGTATGGCCGGACGAGTGCGAAATAGCACCTCTCCTTCACTTTATCATCCGTAAATCTTCCCACAACACGCTTGACAAATCCTAGCTTCTTCAGGGCTCTGCCACAAATATTTCTTATATGTGTCCCCCACGATAGGTTCGAAGTTATCGTAACTCCCAGGTATTTCACTTCATCTGTCGCTTTTTTGCTAACGCCATCCACAACATATACATGGGGATAGTTGGACGACCTACGCAAGAAATGTATCGCCGTGCATTTGCTCAGATTAAGTTCTAGTCCCCACTCTTTGCTCCACGCATGAACGTTGTTTAAGTCCGATGACAGAATTTCAAAGTCAGAGTGATCACTAATTTCGCGGTATATGACAGCGTCGTCGGCAAATAAACATATTTTACTGCTAATTCGAGAGCAGAGGTCGTTTATATATATAATGAACAAAAGTGGGCCAATAACGCTTCCTTGCGGGACACCTGATGTCACTTTAACTATATTAGAGCTAATTCCGTCAAGAACTACTTTTTGCTTACGATCACTCAGAAAGTCACGTATCCAGTTTACTACTTGTTCGTTTAACCCGCATGACTGTAATTTGTATAATAGTTTTCTGTGAGGTACCGTGTCGAAAGCTTTCTTAAAGTCTAGAAATAGTGCGTCAACTTGTCTTTTCGATTCACCAGATTTGAGAACGTCGTGAAGAAAGAGCGCGAGCTGTGTTTCGCATGATCTACCTTTCCGGAATCCGTGCTGACAATTATGCAGGAGGTTTCGACTGTCCAGAAAATTCATAATATTGCTAACAACAATATGTTCGAGAATCTTGCCTGTAATCGATGTCAATGATATTGGTCGATAGTTCCCTGGGTTGTGTCTGTTTCCCTTTTTAAATATCGGTGTAACGTTTGCAGTTTTCCAGTCCATTGGTATCTTTCCTTCAGACAATGACTTATTGAATATTATCTCTAAGGACGGTGCGATCTGTGGTGCTAACTCCTTGAGGACGCGCGCGGGTATTCCCTCCGGACCCGGAGATTTATTACTTTTTATCGATTGTAGCTGTTTAGTTATCCCATCGCGTTGAATCGTGATTTCTTTCATTGGTTCCTCAATGAATGGAATGTCTAAATTACACGCAGTGTCGTCTGTAGTGTAAACACTTTCAAAGTGGGAGTTTAACACATTAGCTTTGTCAATATTTTCGGTGACAAGTTTACCATCTTTATCAAATAAAGAATCTACGGTAGAAGATTTTCCCTGAAGTTCTTTCGCATATGACCAAAGAGATTTTGGATTTTCTTCAAGTAATTTAGACTAATAGTGCTGTGTAAATGTGATTTAACCGCTAGAAAAACTCCGCCACCTGTTCTATTGCGTCGATCGCATCTGTAGATTTTATATCCTGGCGGAAAAACTTCGCTGTCGCTTATATCCTCCACAAGCCAGCTCTCTGTTCCTAAGACTACATCTGCGTCCTGAAATATATGCTCGATTTCTGCGCGCTTGTTTTTTACGCTACGGCAATTAACTACGACAAAGTTAATGTCATATTTCGTAAGGCGAGAGTCGGTTGGTCTTTTTTCAAGCTTACGTGTATTAGGTTGGCGATTTACACTGGAAGTCCTAATTAAACCTGATATAAGGACGCGTTTTGGAAATATTTCCGCTATTTTCCGGCATAAACGCGCCTAAGTTTACTTTGATGTGGAGGTTTTCGCAAAGTTGATTTCCTCGGAGGCTACGGTTGATTAATTTTTTACGAATCCCACTAGATGACCTACCCTCTAGTCTAAAAAATATCTGCAGTGCTCATAAATCCTACGAGCCACCCGTTCAGACGCCTCTTTGGAGTAATGCACCCCAGACGAGTTGAGGGGAGCCCGGCACGATCTAAGCACCGGCCGAAGATCAACGATCAACGAGATCCCATGTCGCGGCTCGCGGGGCAGTAGGTAGATGTAGATGTATTATGCACTCTCCTCTAAATTTTGTCTGAATATTTATCCCTGGGTCTTCCTCTGTGGAACTTCTCCTCTATTTTTCCTAAAATTATGTCCTTCAGGTATCCATCGTGCCTTAAAGTGTGTCTAATCCATCAGGCTCTTCTTTTCTGTGGATGGTCCTTGTGGTCCATCTTTCTTCCTAATTATTAATCAAGGTTAGGAAGCCATATCCATTTCTTCGCTTTTTTAATGCTAGACTTTGAAAATAATAATAATTAAAATATTCGTGCACTGTCGCGCACAATACAATGTTCGACGAATCTGAACCAGAAGTATAAAGTTGGGGGCCAGTTGCATATAAGTCGGAATAACTTCAAAAAGATGTCGAAAATTTCATAAAAAGGACCAAGATCTGGGCAAAGAAGATTTTTACCTTCATTCTGGAGTGGTTGGTAATTTAGTGGGGCAATTGATAGCGAAAAAGTTTATTTGACATATTAAGATTATGCTGAAATTAACCCATATACTGCCAGGTAAAATTAACAGCGCTGTGAAAAATACTACCAAGCCTATATTTCCGAATTTTGTAAGTATCTTCATCTAAATTTATTTATAATACTCAATTTACATGAATGAAGCTCATGTTTCCAGACATGTTGAAGATACAGTTAGGGCTTTGTATGCAGACGGGTTCATGGGTGTATTGCGCTGATTTGAAATGAATAAAAAATTACAAATGATCGACCCAAGATGGTTGAGACATCTTTAGGATGTTGGATGAAAACTTTTTGCGATAAATGTCTTATCTTGAGAGTTAATCTGCAAGCCTTTAGTTTGAGTAGAGTAAAAATTGTAATCAATTACACTTAATGCTCCATAAATTGCTTTGCGTTACTTATTGATTGATCCACCCTCGTATGCAGATGTACGTGCTCAGTAAATATGGGGTATCTTCCACTTTGTTCCCCTGCACTGAAGTATAGCTCATAGGAACGATAGGCTTGACTCTTAGGGTAATAGGAATCGATAGCTTTCATCGGGCCATGGATCCTCACGATAATACACGTATTTATTGATTATCTTCGCGATATGACACGTGATTTTAATATAAGGACCACGGTTGTAGCAAGAGTTGAGTTTTTCCTGAAATATCTTGTGCTGTACAGGAAATTCGTAAAAAAATTTGATCTTGTGCAATTATTAATACCCAAGTTTGAACCTTTTATCCATAGATTCCACCTCTCTGAAGAATCAGTTGATACAATGAACCTTCGAAATCTTTTTAATTAGACATTATCTTCGTTCTTACAATCAGACTTGAAGTTGTGGCCGATGAGCATATTTATGATACCTCATTCTGATGTCCCTCTTCTTTTGAAAGTGAGGTACGCTTCGTAGTTGACATATTCTTATAAGAATTATTTCACTGGGCGTAATCGACACAACCGCTTGAAGTGCGTAAAATGGTGGGAAATACGTGACATTTATCGCGCATCGATGGGAGTGGAAGGCAGGTCGCCATGGAGACGAAGGCGTAATAAACAACAGGCGAGCACCTCTCGCCTCCCCACAGCTTTCTACTTCGAACAAACGAGCGATGCCCCCACCCCCTGGCGGACGAGTTGGGAATTTCATTTCCCCCCTCCTCCTCGAATGCACTTTTCGTCGTGTCTTCTTCATTCTATCGCAGTGGGTATTACTTAATATTAGTAAAGAACTCTCCAAGGGCGTTGCACTGAAAGACTGACCGGGACGGGGTCTCGTGAAAGCAGTCCCCCTTGTTTTTTTTAATTTCCACGCAGCGTCTCGACGCTCCAGGAAGGAGCCGAGAAAGCGAGGCGAGTCCTGCGTTTCCTCTCCTGGCGAAGCCCGATATGCGAACACCTCTCGAGGAACAGTGAGGTCATTTGAGGAAATATTTGGACTGTTCCAAGATGAACCGCGTTCAATCACCAGGAAGCAGGGATCAAAAAATAAAAGCTATGAGGAAGAAATATCGCTTAGTTTACGTGGCGTTATTCGGGAATTAACATGATACAATGGCCACTTCATGGAAGTACATCAGCATAAGACATCTTACATTAACTCTATGGGTTGATAGCAACGATGGTTCTGATGTACGCTGCATTTTTTTCTAAAACTGGACAAACAGCAGAGGAAAAGGAGAAAATTTTTGTCACTAATGTTTAAGTGCTCGAAAGAATTGTTTCCCATGGCGTCTGCTTATCTGATCAAAACCCTCGATGACAAGGAAACTACTTTGCTCTCAATTAAAAATGTGAAAATATGCACACTGATCGTCTAACTGCTATTTCAAGCCTCCGAAGCCTTGTTGCGTATAGCCAACAGTTTATAATATATAAGGACTATTTGAAAATCAACCAATAATTGGACCAAGTATCAATTATGCTTTATTAGAATAAAGAAATCATTTTGTGGATCTCGCTGTAGTTCGTTTGCACGTTTTTAAGGTGAGGAAATACCTCATTTCAGAGGAAGTCACTTGAAATGTAATGTTTAAGCATAGAAAAGGGGGTGTAAAAGGGTCACCATAGAATAAAATTGTTGCTGTGAACTAAAATTCGGATATTAAAACTCATGGCTTTCATATATTTTGTAATGTATTGTGAGTTCTTCAGAAGGGTAACGTTTGAATCTAGAAAAAAAATGATTTGCCTCAGCTGTATTTTATAGCCACTCCTTTTCCAGCACAAATGGTTGTTTCGAATAACACTCACGGATTAAAAGAGCATGGATATAGTTACATCGATTGCGTAGCTGAAACAAGCCCTAGTTTATTTCTCGAAATGGAAATAGTAATGCAAAGAAAAAGCTCTCTTTGCTCTCACTGATATTATCATCGCCTCTAGCGCTTACGTTTTCTCACAATTTCAAGTTTTTAGCCTTTCATTTCACAGGTAAGAACACGCGTACAATATTGCGAAAGCTTTCCGTGATAAGAATTTAACCGGCTGTAGAAATGTTTCGAGTTTTTTTTCCATGGAATAGCATTTAAGGTCTAAATAAGTACCCCATACACCGATAGTTCCACCCCCATGGCTAACATGAGTAAAGGTTAACTCATTGCCCTCAGTAAGTCTTTGTTTTTTCACTCTAGGGATGGCTAAGGCCATGCGGTAAGTATTTTCTATTATAATTTTGTGACTATTCCCGAGTATCAGAGAAAGAAGAATTAATACTGCATATTCGCATGGTGTGGCAGCGCAGTGTCAGGTGTCAGTATCGTGTGTGATGATGCTGCTCTGCGGCAAAACCGGTCGTGTCAATAAATATAATATCATGTGGAATTGCGATGTTGATTATTGCTAATCTCTGATATCAAGGAATTCCACCAAGTAAAGTCCGGAAATATCATCGACTATTCCCGAGGTCAGAAATTTGGTTATTGGGCTGAAGCGCCTAACTTGATGGAGGTTAAGTTGACTTCTGTATCCTCGCCGAAATAGAATGTGCAGAGAGAAAGGAAAAAAGTTTAAATGATTGATTTTTTATATTTAGTTTTTTTTATATGACAGAAATGGTAATAATTAAATGAAAATATCAGCGTAATACTTCAATTTCATTAATTTTTTCGCGCAGTGCGTTTAAAACTCCTTCAAAACGGTTTTTTTTATATTGAAGAATTTACTGCGGTGATAATAAGGTTAATTTTCAAAAATAGTGGAAAAAACACAAACTACACAGTGTTGATTTTTTGACGAGATATAAGTGTAGGAAATGCCTCATTTTTAATATAAGGTCTCTCTGGAGTGCATACACGTACCATTTCCCATGTAAAAGGGCTGGCCTTTTTTGGCAAATAATTCCGAAAGCAATGTGGTAAGGAGTTAAATTTTTTTATGTCATTAGAAGGGTGAGATATTTCTATTTCAAATGAGACCAAATTCATTGATATCTAGGTAAAATGATATTTCGCTCAAACTACCTCAAGCATCCTAGGATTCGGGGTCCTCTCGACTCTCATTTCCCGGATGAGAATTCCCGAGGGGGGAGGCGTCACACGGATGGTGTAGCATTCGACCGCGCCATTGTTCCCACTCAACGACACCACCATTCGCGTGAGCGAGCGCGGGGAACGCCGCCGTCATGAATGCACGCGTGACGCCTCAAAAGGCACGAAAGAGCACGCCCCAGATTATTATTCCGTCAATTACCTCTACCGATTATCGAAGTTTGTTCAGTCGCCGCACATCCATTTAAGTTCGCAGCTCTTTTTGAAATACTCATGTTCCCTTTCGGCATTCCGCCATTACACACAAGGGCGCAATAAACAACTGATATCTGCTGTCTAAAGGCCGCCTTACGTTGTATATTTTATTGTACAAACGAAGGTGTAAAAAGATGTACAAGAAAATGAATGGATATATAATAAACCCTCAGGCTTCACTTGGTGGAACAACATTGCGAAGGCTTGTAAATTAATTCACTTTGTAATATTCCACTATGGTTTTTATTATTCCGACCTAGGTTTCGACTCGAGTCATTATCAAGGTGACAATATTACACCACGAGCCATTTATATCTATTGTCACAGTGTCTAAAACCACTGAGGAGTATTACAAAGTGAATTTAATTACAAACCATGAAAATGAATTGAATTTGAGCAGGTTCTATTTCTCGTTCAATCGATCACACAGTCATACGATTTTCCGCTTTGCTGGGTTCGATTCTCCCCATGAATGAGTTTACGCAATCGTTCGCACCACGAAAAGCGACCTTAAGAGATTATTTTATTCCTGCTTTTAAGTTAGTTTGAAAGATATATCATTTCAACTGGAAATCAATGAATTTGTTTTCATATTAAGGTACTTTGAGCGAGAAAGTTCCATAATCATAGTAGAGAACATATTCCAATTATACTAATAATTTTCACCAGCTGTGACACACACGAATAAAATATTGCACTATTGATGGTTCAATATTATAGTTTTTACATGACAGAAATTGTAAGTAATGAAAAGAAAATATCTAAATAAGTCTTGAACTTGACTCATTTTTTTCACGCGGTACGTTTGACACTTTTTCAAAACGGAAGGTTTTTTTTGATCCCGAAAAATTTACTGCGATTGCGATATGATTAATTTTCAAATACAGTTGAGAAAACACACAAACTACACATTGTTAAATATTTACAAGATATAAGTGTTAGAAATGCCTTATTTGTTAAAAAAAGGACACTTTGGAGTGCATACACGTACCATTTATAATATAAAAGGACTGGCATTATTAGTAAAAAATCTTGGAAAGTAATGAGGTAAAGGGTTAAATTTTTGGTATCGATGGAAGGGTGATACATTTTTCTTTATAATGAGACCAAATTCATGGATTTCTAGGTAAAATGATATTTCGCTCAAACTAACTTAAAGAAAAATATCTCTTCTACCCTAATACCAACCACGAACCGCACTACTTTTCGAGATATCTGTCAACTTAAATGAGATATTTTACATGAGAAATGGTACGGGGTTGCACTCCAGAGAGACATTATCCTTTTAAAAAATGAGGACTTTGGGCCTCATATATCTCGTCAGGAATTTAAGAGGGTACTTTGTATGTTTTTAAATAAAAATAAATTAAAATAAAATAAATCGATTACTCACCTCAGAAATGTTTACACAGTCACAAAAAAGACCTTCCGAATAAAAGGCTTTTTTTATTCGTAGGAAGTGAAAAATAGAGGTTAAATTTTTTTAAGTCATTAGGAAATATGATGCAATAATGTCTCTGGAAGGGGAGGGAGGTTCGCGGGTTCGAGTCACGCCTGGGTGGGTTTTTTACTACCCAGGGCATATGGATGTATGTCAAGTTGTGTTGGTCCCGTCCCTGGAAAACCTGATGACAGGCCTATCGGCATTCCAGCGACATAACAACAGAATCGTTCGGCAAACAAACAAAAAAACTGGGATTTTAAGCCATTAAAAGCAATATTTTTGCGCCATTAAGGTAAAAATATTTACCAGTACTTGTAATAGGTCTGGTTTATTTATACAATACCTTCAATATATAAAAACGGTTATGATGCTCGTTACGCTCAGTATCACTAATTTGTCGTATGCGAGATGACTGTTTAAATCGAGTGATATATACGTATGAGTTGGATAAATCATTATTGTTTTGATATTGTTCTGGGTAAGGAAGGAATAGTACGAGAAGTGTTGAGGAACCGTAAGGGGCTGTCCATAATCCACATAGACAAAAATAAGCCACTTTTTGACTCCCCCACCCCCCATCTTGGATATTGATAGACCTAATTCGGATCCCTCCGTTACCACTGTTGTCCACGTATACTTTTCTTTTTTTGCGGAAAAAGCTGTGAAACGGGTTATTGATTGATTATCGTGGACTCTCTGTAATTTACGGCTGATTTAAAGGAAAGGTAAGTGAAAGACAAACTACTCTAGTAGCGGTATCTGCTAATCTGTCATTTACTACGACCATTGTCTACGTAGACATCCCTCCAACCCCTCATCCTACCAACGTGGACCTTCGTTGACAACCCTCGTATTCCCCACCCTTATTGGTGTCAACGTGGATTATGGACAGCCGCTATGCATGGGGAGGGAGGCAGCCCCTGCGTTTAACTAGCAGGTTTCTCAAAGTCGCAGACCTTCGTTAAACAAGTCGCAACACTCGGTGGCTCTCGCTCGCTTGCGGAGACATTGACGTTAAGGATATGAAAGGGTATGACAGAATTTGGACAGGGGCCGAGGCAAAGACGCTTCCGAAAGGTCGCCTGCAGATATCGAGAGGGATCCCTTGTGTACCTTGGCCCGATCACCTCCACAATCAATACATTGCGAGCGATCTACAACTCTCCAGTGACGAGTGCCACTAAGTTTTGCTGTACAAGTGTCCGATTCAAAGTGTTTTATGGCTATTAACGTAAACTTAATATTCTGTGTCGCTCTTATTGTATTGACAGTCGTAGTTACTAGTAAATGATGAAAAATACTATTCTATAGTAACTGTCAATGAAATGCAGCTTATGGAAAAGATTTAAAGGTTGAAACACAAGTAAATATGAAAAATAAGTTGCATCATATCATCTCACTGCTAACAGGAACTAAATATCGCATAAATTTAATCATCCAAAAGAATTTGGGGAGGATATTTAAATTGATATTTATAAGAAAGCCGATCCTAGGTATTTTGGTGGAAGGTATAACTTACGGGCCTATTTAACCTGGTGAATGCTCT
Source organism: Ceriagrion tenellum (assembly GCA_963169105.1). NCBI lineage: Eukaryota > Metazoa > Arthropoda > Insecta > Odonata > Coenagrionidae > Ceriagrion > Ceriagrion tenellum. Next base: position 140,657,306 of record OY720640.1, on the reverse strand, counting down.
CTCTTAAATGTTGATGAGATTGAAATACAGCATAAAATAAATAGCCTTGACACCAAAAAAATGCCTTTCATGTTTCTAGGAAAAATGTATCTAAAAAAAACTGAATGTCCGTAACTGAATGTCTAACGGCTCATTAAAATATTTTCGAGCTCCAAAGGAAACGGCGAATCTTCCATAATCCGTAAAAGGTTTAATGGCTGCCCTAAATTTTCTCACCTTATAAGGCATCTCACAAATTGACGAGAGTCTTTCACGTCTCATAAGTCACGAAAGGAAACCAAATGGACGGGCGGAACGTCTTAAAACGAGAAATGCGAACTGCGACGAATATCGCTGACGGCATAAAGCGAGAGCCGGGGTGGGGCTTCAAATTGGAGGGAGGCTGGAATCTTGAGCATCATTCGCTTTCGTTGCCATGACTTTCCCAAGTGCGGGAAGGTAAGACAGCCCCTAAGGGAGGCCCGGAAGCATGATGTTTGAGACATGGATTATACAACTACTTCCACATAAGACACATAAGGGCCATGTGATTGTAAATTGAGACAATCGCAGGTCCTCGAGGAAGGTTTGATTGTCGATGATTCATGGCGGGATGTTCAACATCCCTTACAGATAACCTCAGCTATTGTAGCTGCTCTGGAACTTGCCAATGGTTATTTATTATTATTATAATGTATTCTACCGGTAAAGATAGGTTTCGTTGAGTGCCAGAGAATTTCCTACCATTGTTTTACACATTCAGTCTATCTCCCTCTAGTATATCCTATTTCACCTCTGTATACGATCTACCCTTCTTCATCCCGTCCATGAAACCTATTCTTTTTCTTCCCCATCCCCGCTTACCCAACATCCTTCCCTCTATCACACTCTTCAGCAACCCATCACCCTTTATTACCTCCTCAAGCCATCTACCCTGCCTATCCCGGATTTCATTCAAAAGTTTCCTTTCCTCGCTCATCCTCTTAATAACTTCCTCGTTAGTCTTCCTTTCCGTCCACCTCACCTTTTCCATCCTTCTTTAGACCCGCTTATAAAATGCCTGCAGCCTATTCTCGTCCTCCTTTCTCAGGGTCCACTCTTCTGCCCCATACAACGCTACGCTTCATATCAAGCACTTCACCAGCCCCTTCTTCACTTCCTTACCTATTGTCCCCGTCATCAACTCTATTCTATTACTAAACGCCTCCTTAGCTATTGCTATTCTCTTCCATATATCTTTGATAACATGGTTATATATCTCTTCAAATGAAGTGAAACCTGAGAAGACATTTTTAACATTTCCAACCACAACCCACTTTCGTCGCATTTAAAAATGATTTCCTTTTCGGGTAGGGAGATCAGAGGCCGAACTTTCCGGCGGAATCAAATGCTGGTGCACTCTCCACGCCAACGGTACCCATAAATCCCTAAATCCGACGCGTAGAAGACAGAATGATACATATTTTGATTCACCCGTGAATAGAACGAGAGTGGGGTGAGAATAGTAGTGTATGGATTCAAGACCGCCCGTAGGCTTTGCGGTGCCGGTATGGAGGTCGCGGTATTTAAATTTGAACCTCAACGTAAAAATGGGATATCGGTTTAGGAAGGACAATTATTTTCGGCAGTCTATGTAATTTTTTAAAACATTCCGAGAAGCGAAAATGTCCCCTAATGTATTTTTACCTGCTTTCCTATAGCAGTCTGAAATGATCGGAAGCCATTCCTCGGTGTGACAAAAGTTGACCAATCAAAGAGTTGAACTTTAAATTGCGCGAGAACCACAGGGATATCCAACACTTTTGTCCGTACTTAGACTTCCTCATGGTAGTCCGAGCGAGATAGTTCTCTAGTCATAATAGAGACCATATTAAAGCTATACGTTTTAATTTCACAAGCTGTAGGACACATGAATTAAATATTGCATTATTAATGGTGCAGTAGTATAGTTTTTATGACAGAAATTGTTAGTAACTAAATGAAAATATCTACATAAATCTTTAGCTTGACTCATTTTTTTAGCGGGGTGCGTTTGAAACTCCTTCAAAACGGAATGTTTTTTGTGACACCCAAAACCTACTGCGGTGACAACATGATTAATTTTCAAATGTAGATGAGGAAACATACAAACTGCACGCTGTTAGTTTTATACGACATCTAAGTGTTAGAAATGCCTAATTTTGTAAATAATGCCACTCTGGAGTGCATACACGTAGATACCATTTTCCATGTAAAAGGGCTGGTATTTTTGGAAAATATCTCCGAAAGTAATGCGGTAAGGGGTTAAATTTTTGTTGTCATTAGAAGGGTGAGATATTTTTCTTTAAAATGAGACCAAATGCATTGATCTCTTAGTAAAATGATATTTCGCTCAAACTACTCATCCCACGGTCGGAAGAATATTGTCAACATTGGACGGGAGGAGGGGGGGGATGTGAGGGGGAGAGGGAGGGAAGGGGGAGGAAGGGGAGGAGGAATATATACCTCTCTCAGCTCACCGCCCCGCCCCCCTCCACGCACATTTCGCCGAATGCGTGAGCGCCCCGCGGTGGCCACACCTTGAAAACACCGGAGGAATGAACTCCATGAGCCCTTCAAATCCCACTCCCCCTCCCGCTCCCCCCATCTGAATGCGCCTTTTTGAATTCGAAGGAGAATATTTCACCAGTAGGAAAGGAAGAAATGGGAATGCTGGGATGTGGGAATGTGGGGACAGAGGCCTCCTCCTCTGCGGGTGGTCGCTGTTAAGCGAAGGAAATTTTAAGTGCTTGGAGCGATTCTCGCCTATGTACAGTATTTCTTGGAACATTGAATGCGTGTCATCATTAGTAATGCGTATGCATGGACTGATGTGGAACAAATTGCGCGTTACCGATTCAATGTCTTGGCAATGCAATGCTATTAGAACTAGTAGCCATACGGCACATGACATGTATTCCTAAATAATTCGATTGAATGCTTACAGATTTTATCCCATACGCGAAATAGTACGTTTCTCATTATTATAATGGTGGCTGGCAAATATCAAGCAAATATCACGCTGAGAAATAATAAGTATTTAATTTTGATTTTCACTTTGATTTTTAATTTGGTGCCGTAAATCTAACAATTAACCGTGTTTTAATTAAGATGAACATTTGATTGACATGGTTGAACATTTTTAAATATATTTCTTGAACCATTTATATCGCTACATGCGTCGTTATTTGACCGCATAAACAAATGCAAACAAGTGGAGTGTGATCCAAGAATATTTTGTTCGATGCTCTTGAAAAGTTAGGAAAAAATGCACTCATTGATTCACTAACACTGACCGCTTTAACCATCGTAAGCACTGAGGTCGGTTGCACCTAGCCGGGCTAAGAACGGGTTTGGGTTGATGTAAAGTGGAAGATGTGAGGAAAGAAACCCGGCGTTGACTTATACCTGATCGAAACGAAAGGCGCCGAGGGAAACACGGATTTACGAACCCGTCCGATGGACGAAGAACTTCACTAGATGTGGTCTCCAACTAAGGATTGGATCCTTTACAATAATGTCAGCCTAGTCCGAGCTTTGAACCCCTTACCTTGAGATTAAAAGCCAGTACTCTAGCTACCACTTCAACAAGATCCCCAAGAAGAATGTCCAAGCAATGCCTCCACTGGCTAGGCGAATGAAAACAATGAACATAAACTAAACAGAATAGAGATGGAAGATCTCACTTCGTTGGTATTTCATACCAACAAATCACGAAATGAAAATCATTTTCTTTTTGGCACCCATTAAGTTCACCGCAATCTCTTTGGAGAACTAACATTTCATGAAGTAATGATTTTACTCCATCTAGTCATTATCGCCACGTGACCGTGAATCATCACACAGGATTGTTCTTTCCTTGAGCCATTTATTAACGCAGTCCACTTTGAAGGGATATAAATCACAACTTAAGGCAACTGCCAGGCAATACGTAAAATAAAGGACTGTGAGAACTTGCATTTTGGAATTAGTGAGGAAAAGCTAAATTGATTTTTTTCTCCGCTCTCCTGAGATACATAACACTAACTACAAACTCTTTCTCTGATATAAATAAGAAATTTTACGGTTCATTAAATTTCTTTCACTTTCATTGATACAAAGTAAGTGCCCACAATTCGTCTTCTGAAACAGAATTGTAACAGATATATATGAATCTAAAATTCATGTTTCATTGATTCATAATGTTAAATTAGAGTCGAAAGTACTTGCACTGTTGTGTAACTTTTAGGACTATTCTTTCTGAAAATTGCGATGTTGTAGATTTTTCCAACTATTAAAAAGTTTCTGTGTTTTTTAGCTCAACTGCGGACAGGATGTACTTCTACATAGTCAATTCTGAGGTACTACAGATTTTCAATGTCTAGAAAAAAATATGTCCCCTCGCATCTCTAATACCTCCCGACTTTTATAACTATGGATCGACTATATAATTCCGATCGATCAACAACCGACACTAAGTTACTCACAAGCTCAGTCGACCGCAGTAAAGGCGTCTACAGTTTCTAAAGGCATCTCATGCCATCTTCAAACGAGCCCTCTTCAAAGAAATAAGAAAGTAAGTATAGAGGCGAGATTCAGTGTAGAAAGAAATCAAAGGGCTCCTAAGTTATCGGTAAAAGTTTTATCGGGAAAAATTTTTCGCTGATGTAACATTCTCCGCTTGCGTGTTTTGTCATTTTTGTCCGATTTTACGACCGATTCGCATTCCTCCTTATTCACACCAGAAATCCCCCGTCTCCATGGAATCCAATCCGAACTTCCTCATCGCGCTTCATCGAAAGTCAGCAACATTTCTCGCGTATCCCATGCAAAGACGTCATTTTACGGACGTAAATCTTTCTCCCTCCTCTGTACTCCTTGGGTATTCTTGGAGGCCAAAAGTTGCCTCCTCGTTCGATGCGTTTGGATATTCGGAGCTGGCTTCTTTTCTGCGTCTTCACCTCTGGGGGATCTCTTCCGAATAGCGGAGCGCCGTCGGTCGCCGAGCATATTGATGAAGTGCTCGAGAAGTGAGCGAGGCTGTTTCTGCGGCGCGTAGCTTCACGAATTCATTTCGAGGTGCGGATATTTCGGGACCAGGGCCAAAATATTCGTCCACGCGAGAGAAATATTAACCGAATCCATCTCTCAGTTACCAAGGGCCACTCCAATGAAGCCCGGGCACTTAGAGAACGAATCCCTTGTTACATACGTTCGATGATTCCTGACGTTGCCGAACTGGAGATGGGCACTCCGAAGGACTTGGAGATAACACTGCATTACGTCTGAAGCCGAAATTTTAAGCTTATATAAATATGTTACATGGACATGTTCGGTAACTTGGGTATTGCCAGTGGAGGCAGGGGTAGGCTGAAATCCCCCTGGATGAAATATTTCATAATTATAAACCGACTTGGTAATTACTTAGCCACTACACACATGCCCTGCTTTGAAGCAGATCAGTTTCGGAAAGCGAGGTGCGCGCGCCTGGTGTGGTGGCTGGCAAGGCGAACTTGAAATGGTGGGCTGGTAATGAGTGAACAGGTAGAGGCCCGCGTAATGTAGGCGGGTGCGTATTCGTTCCATCCTCGTCACCTCTCTGCGATGCAAGCTCTGCAGAGCACACGATCCCTCGAATGGTGAAGCTATCGACTCCTCTGGATCGTTTGCCCTCCTCCCAGCCTCCTTCCTTACCGTGGCAGCATCAACGGAAGGTTCCAGTAATGCGATCAGTAGTAGACACTTGCATATTGCATGATATTTTTCGGGGGTACTGCTTTTTATATCGCTTGCGTAATCGTTCAATATAGATTGAATTCCTCTTTCAATGCAGATCTGCGTAACTTAAAAAAGTCCGCCATTAACATGCTTATTTAGTGAAATATTTTTTTTCTCTAAAATTATATTCTCCGTGTCACAAGGAAACGTATCTGTTATGAATTTCTCGAGCAAATTAAGCCTAGCGTACAGCCTTTTGAATCTCTAGCAACTCCCACCAAATGTATATACTTCTTGGTGCATGAACGGTGTTTTTCCCAACGATCTCTGCCGATAATTAAGGCACTCGATGAAGCTGTTCATCTTAGTGCCTTTTTACGGTCGCTTTGCGTAGTGGGTGCTTCATATTTCAAAACAAGAATACCGTAGGTTTTTCTCCCGGGCCGTTTACTTACCATGCTAGCGCCAAAAATAATATATATTTTTTTGATACAGCCGCATTCATCATTTTAAACGTGCGTATCCGTATGATTTTGATCCCTATTTTAGGATTGGATTAAATTTTTGGGGAGGCAACCACCAGCTAAGGTTTTTTGCGCCATAGGGGATAGGTAAGGGAGGAAGGGTGGATAGAAGCCCGGGGTCGGCATTAGCCTGCTTTAAACGAAAAGCGCCAGGGGGACCACGGTTTAACGTCTCATCCGACGGACGGATTACTGTACTTGTACACTCCACAAGACACTCAAGTAGGGATCAGGCTTCCTCTGAAAAACATCCTCCTCTGCAGGGATTTGAACCCTGGCCGTCCGTATGGTTAGCCAGTACTCTAGTCACCACACCAACCCGAATGCCCCCCTATTTCAGTATCAAGTGTTATCTCATGGATACAAAATCCTATATTATTCACATGCTATCCATACTCGCATGCCACCCCGTCACATCTCCCAGGAAACAATTGAAAACAAGCATAAAAAGGCTCCGGATATGAATAATATCTACCGCCAACTTTAAAATCTGGTACTCTGGCATTACCTGCGGAGACAGTGGACTAGTGCGAGGCACTACTGAAGACACCGGCCTGACGGTCACTTATTCCAGAAATTCTGAAAACCTAAATATAGGATACCTACATTTCATATACCTATATATAGAGTGTATATCATCAAAGTGCGTGTTATAAACTGGAATGAAAAAGTATAGGGTTTGCCAGATAGTTTTCTAGTAAATTTCCCTTGTAAGTGGAGATTCTAAGATGGTTATTTATGAAGATTGCTCAGACTGCAGCAGAATAGCGTCCGTTGAAAAGAAAGCGCATATGGAGGCTTACAACCAAAACTGTTTATGAGTTGCCAAAATTCCTGGTAAATATAAAAACAAAACATCATTTTACCTATTTTTCAAGTTATTGGCAGATGACTGCCATAACTGAAGTCAAAATGCGGTAGTTCTATGCAAATGGCGCTCCCGTCGGCTCTTACAGCAGAACAAATGTGATCATTTAAGTTAATACTCGAGAAATAATATGCATGTTTCACATTTAATTTTGGTTTTCAACAGGTACCTAACCCATTTCATCAGTGAAAGCAGAATATTTTATAGCTGAAACAAAAAGTGTGTTGTTCCATATTTGTTTTGACTCAAATAGTCAGACCCGTGTCATCTTTAGGTAGTGCGAGCAAGATAGTTCCATAGTCAATATAAAGACCATATTCGATATATACGTTTTAATTTCACCAACTGTAAGACACAAGAATTAAATATTGCACTAATACTGGTGCAATAAAATAGTTTTACGTGGCAGAAATTATAAGTGATTAAATGAAAATATCTAAATAAGTCTTTAATTTGACTCATTTTTTTCACGCGGTACGTTTGAAACTCCATCAAAACGGAAGGTTAATTGTGATTCGGAAGAATTTACTGCGGTGACAATATGGTTAATTTTAAAAAATTGATGATAAAACACACAAACTACACACTGTTGATTTTTTGACGAGATCTAAGGGAAGGAAATGCCTCATTTTTCAAATAATGTCCCTCTGGAGTGCATACACGTACCATTTCCCTTATAAAAGGGCTGGTATTTTTAGGTAAATATCTCGGAAAGTAATGCGATGAGAGGTTGAATTTTTTATGTCAATGGAAGGGTGAGATATTTTTCTTTAAAATGAGACCAAAATCATTGAATCCTAGGTAAACTGATATTTCGCTCAAACTACCTTAAGGACTTTCGGAGACGATACAAAAATTCTCCTTCGAATGCTGACGCCTCGGTCGCTCTGCTCATTTGGCGGTTCTTCACAGCGTGCCTTCGCCCATGCCGCATCCCATTCACTCGGTCGGCGGTGGAAAATCATGGAAGTTGCAGGCGCCGAACGAGAACTCATAAATGCGTTATTGTGCGGCTCGGCTCGGTGCCGAATGGATCGGCGGACGAGTCGGTAATTATTAATGGATGATACGGCGATGCCCAGGCCAGATGAGGCGCATTCGCTCCATGCAACTCCATTCTTTTTATTTACCCTGAACCCGTGTTCTGAGCACGGAAGTTGACGTGAAAATAAAAGACCTCTCACCGACTTCCAGGCACTTCCAGCGCATAACATGTATATTTTAGTACCTTTTAGATTCGCAGTGATGAAAGAAAAGGAATTTTTTGAGTGGCCTTCGTTTACCGCATACCTTGTGATCGTCTCATCTCGTCCATTATGGCTGATTCTACGGCTGGAAAAGGTATTATTGAAGCTTAGTCACTTTTGAAAATCCGTTCACGGTACAAATAACAAAAAAATGTGCTCATTTCTCAAATAAAAACATTTTAGCGCGTCATAAAGGATGAAAGCATGCGGTGGTATGTTTTTTTCCTATCGCAAGTGGTTAATTTTACCGATTTTAACTAAAAATATAGACATCCCTGAATAAACCCATTCCAAATTTATTAGGTGATTTACAGTTTGAGCCTCAAACAGCCAATCCTTGATGCAAGACTACAGAGAAGTGACATCTTACTGGAAGATACTCATGTCCAATGTGTTGCCATTCGTGATTGCGGAGCATTTATGCAATTGCTCCTGGACGGATTTCAACGGACGGAGGCAACGTTAAAAAAAAAGGTCATTTGGTATTGAAATTTAGCGCAATGTTGAAGATGGTGCCCGTCTAATACCAACGGGAGGGAGAAAAATAAAATCATGACATTTGACAGATATAATTCTTCCAAAATGACTAGCAAAATGCATGCAATATGTAGCAGTTATTAACCAGATATTAAGTGGCTGCAGGAAAAATCCCCTGACTAAAATCTCTCAGTAATTCTCAGATTAATCTTCCAATTAGTTGAACCGCATTTGCCTTGGAAATATGCTCCCATTTAAGACCTATTCGACTATTGCCGAGGAAATTAAATTATACATTCTTGAAAGAGTAATAATATGGACGGCAATGAAGAGAAAAATCAAATTGAGGAGAAAAGTGTTGAATTAGCAATTCTCTCGTATGTTGCTCAGCTTTAATTAGCTTTAAGCCCATGAAGTCACCGAATATTTGGAGAGTTTTACGAATCCATTGGCGTCACATCGTACATTTTTCCAATGCAGATAGTTGCAGCCCGTAGTCACTTCGAGGGTTAATCGTGAACTAACTCGGTGTGGACTCGTGTGAACTGTGGTTTAGTGAGCACGGACAGACTTACGGGGCGGATGAGACGCCGTTTGTTTGACGGTCGATGTCTTCTCCGCTCGTGCAAACATTTTGAGCCGACCACGCGACGCTCGACGAATCTTTTGTTTTGTCGCCCTCGAAAAAAAGGGAATGTAAAAACAATCATGTTTTCAGCAAACGAATGGGCGGTTTCCTCCTCTTCTCCATAAATTCCAGAGTCGATCAACAAAGCGATGGAGAGGGGGTGATGTCGACGGGGACGGAGGGTGGTCACGTGATAACCAACTCCACCACCCTCTAATCTATACCATACATCAGTCCTGATGATCTCACTTGGTTATATCAACTCTCCCTCGCTTACTGCCATTCACCACTTCACCCAAACATTCCCCGGTATATTTTTATCCACTAATAACTTGATATGGGAACAAAATTGGTGCGAAGGCTTCCGCGGTGCTCCGATGATAGAGGCAGCGAGGCAAAGGCGAGACAGCTACTGTTGTCACTAAAAACAACAACACAGTGAAAACCTAAAAAAATGATGCCTATATCTTGGTATGGGAACGTTCATACGGACATCAATAAGACATAATTCTTAAATTGAAAAATAAAATGCATTGTAGTGAACCGTAATATATTTTTATATACTTTTAAAGAAAATATTCTGTACTATCTGTGCCCGGCATGCGTTGCTACGCCTCTTTTTATTTCAAAGTAGGCAAACATATACAAAGCAGCCACACTATTCACAAAATAAATCAAAGACAATGATCTTTTCTGTGTTAAATTAAATTTGAAAAAAAATTATTCAAGTGCTTTGGGATAAGTACTGTTTTTGTTCTTACCACACAAATTATGTCTCATTGATACGATTCTGATAAACGAGATTGAGGAACTCGTAAACGATCTGTTTCGTTGCTTGCTTGTCGTTACTCGCTTGTTCGAGGAGCTCGCGTGCCAACACTCATTTGTTGAAACTACTCGTGCTCCACCTATTGTACAATGGATTTAATAATTCAGAAACTTTCGCGGGCGTGCGCGCAATAAATCACATAAGTTTCATCGTAATCTGATGAATGGTATTTGAAAGCATAGAAGACAAACAAACAAGCACTCATTTTTATGTATTAGAGATAATACTGGTGGATAAGCATCGCAGGGTGTAAACTATTATTAGAGCACCTACTCATAACTTTCATTTGTGTAAATATGCAATAGCACTTTCTATTAATCTTCTTAACTGTAAATATCACTCAACCCCGAAGAGGAAAAATCCTTAATGCATAATGTATATTTTATGTTTTGGGAATAAACATTTTAACCAACCAACCATAAGGTATCCACGACAATATTACACTTCTTAAAGACGTCTTCATTGAGGCACGACATTTATTGTTAATTTATTCCACCATATCCCAGTTAATAATATAACATTACTACTATTTTCAGTGATTAGATATAAAAGTATTCATTTAACCTTTTTTATCGTGTCAATAAATCTACAGACACATGTTTTCTTCGGGTATCATAAAGAAAAATTATAACATGAGTCTCCAGGCCGGTTATCTATTTCTTTCCATATTTTTTTTACATTTAATGAACTTGATATGTTTAACCTGTTGCCATTTTGTCAAGGAAGAGTACGCTTGTCACATGAACAGCAGCTGCAACCATTCTGTGATGACGAGATCTGGAAACAGATTATGCTGTTCCATGGGACGATTCTTGTTCTTTTTCATTTAAAGTGAGTGAGTACATCCGATTTAACCGAAAGGTTAGGAATGAACGAAAATTTATCTCGATACAAATGTTCTGGAGGATTGTTCTTGGGAAAAGATTGCGACATACATCTCTTACCAACGTTTAACAGTTTTATTTCTGCATAATGAGGGCTAGATAATAATTTCATGTGAGTTCATGAACGGGATGACAATAATTATTTTCAAGCTCTGATGATGCAAAAATATAGCTGCGAAACGTTGACAAGAGGCGATATAATTCATTGCCTAAGACTAATCCTCCAAAACAATTGTATAGGCATATAAAAAGTGATCATGTCAATTCACGATAACTACAAGTCTACGACGGCCATGAGATATGACACGGTATTGACAGAACTTAACAGTGTACCTACATTTTTCCCTTGGAATTAGCAGAATACAAGGATTCTTAGTCCCTTAGACTTTTTGTTTTGCAAGATATAACTCAAGAACATGCCCTCCTGAGGGGTTTTTCACACCCTTCCTCACTTTCCCCTCAAGTCTCCTCCCTCCCATGTCCCCCCTTTGCTTCGTGGCAAAGTCGCGGAGGTCTGCGATGAAGGTGAAGGGAAAGTGGTGAAGAATGTGGTGCAGCATGTTTTTCCCACTCCAAGAAACATCGTGCTTTGATCGACTTCAGCGCGATTTTGTAATACTTACGTTTTTAATTGTTTTTCTTTAAAGTATTCTACCAGTTAAAGGGTGGTTTTGTTGAAAGTTGAAAAGTATCCTCCCGGATTTTTACACTTGAGAGTCCTATTTACCTCTAGTAATTCCTTTTTTATTCATTATACGATTGGAAGAATGAATGAGGGTAGAAGAGGAGAGAGGTGAACGCCGTACATCCAAACCATTTGTCGATTCCCATGATGAGACGGGTTTTGGCTTAATAAGACTTTTTCATAATGTTTTCTACCGGTAAAAGATAGGTTTTTTTTAATTCCAGAGAAACTCCTCCAAGTTTTCTACACACTTTAGGCCGATATAGCTTTAGTATTTCCTTTTCCGCCTCAGCATATAATCTACCGTCCTTCATCCCGTCTTCATTCTCTATCTTCCCCTTTCCCGCTTGCCTAACAACCTTTCCTCTATCACGCTATTCAGCAACCCATCCTTATTACCAACCCACTCTTATTACTTAATCCTCCCACCTACCCAGCCTATCCCGGATTTCATTCAGAAGATTCCTTTCCACGCCCACCTTCTCAAACACTTCCTCGTTGTCTTCCTTTACATCCATCTCACCTTATCCACACCCACATCTCAAATGCCTGCAGCCTATACTTGTCCTTCTTTCTGAGTGTCCGAATTTCTGACATACATACAACATACAACGCTACTCTTCATATCAAGGTCTTCGATATGTTAGGAAAGGGAAAAAATGATGAAATCGGACACTCAATAGAAGGATTTTATTACACTGAGTTCTCTGGAGTACAATAAGTTTTTCGTGCACAAATACCTCAATTGCTAGTATTTCAGCGAGTGGAAAAGCGTGGACAAGAGGCGTTAAGCAAATGGTTCCGGCGAGTGAAGGAGATAAGCAGGTTGAAGGAGAAGCGTGAGGGAGCAGGGGTCTAATCGAGAGATGAGAGACATGTTGGAATGAATGCGAGAGTGCAGTTGAGATGAGGGGAGCGAGGGCGAGGCGGATTGATTCTTTGAGTGGCTGACGTTTAAAAGGAGGTGGTTGTGTTTCCGTGGTCACAGTGGCCCGGTCGGGGGAGATGGTCAATGGGTAGGGAGAATTGGAGGGCAATGGGGTTGAAAGGGGCGAAAATCGGAGAGGAGCATGGGGAGTTTTCCATTGTAATATTTGAATGGAAGAAAAGGAGCTTTGGAGGGAAGGAGGTGTGGACTAAGATGGATAGACTCCTTGATATCATTCATGATATAACCCTACTAATAAGATAACTACATAAACAGTCAATGTACTCAAGGTAGTTTGAGCGGAATATCATTTTCCTTAGAAATCAATGCATTTGGTCTCATTTGAAAGAAAAATATCTCACCCTTCTAATGACACCAAAAATTTAACCCCTTACCTTATTACTTTTGGGGATATTTGCCAAAAACTACCAGTTCTTTTACATGGGACATGGTACGTGTATGCACTTCAGAGAGACATTATTTACAAAATGAGGTATTTATAACACTTATATGTCGTAAAAACTTTAGACAAAAAACTTTTTAAAAATTAAAGACTTATTTAGATATTTCCATTTAATTACTTACCCTTTCGGTCATATAAGACAATATTATTGCAGCATTAACAATGCAAAATTTAATTGATGTGTCTTACAGCTGGTGAAATTAAAACGTATAATTCGAATATGGTCTCAATAATGACTAGGAAATTATCTCGCTCGGACTACCGTAATCATATTTCTGGTAAATAAGATTCTAATGTTCTTTTTACTGGTAGAATGATTGCAATGCTCACATCTGAGAGATATGAAGAATTACCGCATTCACGATAAAGTTCAATGAAAATGAAATATATGCAACACAGTATGGGCCAAACCAACATTGGAACGGTGTTCTTTTTTCTCGAATAGTAGTTGATTTTTTTAAAGGATTTATACAATTATAACAATTAATGCTCATCTACTATTTCTAAAATTTGTCTGAGGAAAGGATTTTGGTTTCGGAGCGAAGCGGAGACGGTACACTTCCTTGAGCTACGAATTTGGTGCTAACTTGCCGCTAAATTAAATTGCTATGGATCACTAAATATTCATATTTATATCAGGCTCTTATGTAATTGCTCTAAAGAGATTAAATATACTTTCCTCTTAAATTAATAATAAAATTAGCAAGTGATAAGCTGGATCTTCTCCAATACATTCACTGGTCGTCTGAAATATGCAACATAGTCATGTAAAAGTGCATCAGTAAAGTGCAGTGGAACCTCGCTTAACCGAAATAACCAGGGCAAACCGTTTCATACATCCCCGTTTTTTCGGTTAATGAATGGTTGATATTTAAAGGATAATATTGTAATAATACGCATAACTGTTATTTTTAAACGCTAATTAAATACATCATCAAAGCAACAACTATATACCACAAAAAAATCTGTTACTGAAAAAATAGAAAATGTTCTTGAGCAGTTTTCCATCACAAAGGTCGTGGACAGGCAGGTATTTGCAGCGTTAGTTGACTGTTTAGGTGTATCCATTATTATGATACATGTGACCCTTCCTCTTATTGGACAGGTTCTGTGGCATCTAGGTGGCAATCACTAATGATTATATCAACTGGCGTTCAAAGCTGCCCTTCGGTTGTAACTCGTTGCATTTAGTTGCTTTGGTGGAGATTTTTATCATAAATGGAACTGGACAGAATGAAAGTAGCATTGACAGTAGCAAAGAAAGGCGATGTTCAGAAAAGTTAGGCGATGAAGCGCTTCGCGGCAGCAGCCCGCTAAATGGAAGCAATCCGTCCCGTATGACGTGAGCCAAGGGGGAGCAGCCATGCGTGAAATTTGCAAATTTCATTACGTCTCGCGAATAGGGAGAGAGCGAACAATTGGAGAAGAATCGAGCCACCCAGAGATCAGCAATAGGAGGATGATAATGTTGCATTCGAGCGGAATAAATTGCACGTTCAGCGGATAAGGCTTCCTTTGATTAACGCAGTTTGGTCGAGACAGCATTTCGCTCTGCATTCAATGAATTTGGACTCGTTTTGAAAAATAATATCTCACCATTCCCAAGATGCCAAAATATCTGCCCTTATTACTACACAAATTTTAAACATATATTCCAACAAATATCAGCCATTTTAAATAGGAAAAGATACGAGAACGTACTCCAAAGAGACTTGATTCTTTAAAACGAGGAGTTTATGACTAGCAAATCTCGTCAGAAGTTTAACAGGGGATACCTTGTATGTTTATTCACCAATTTTCGAAAATTAATCAATTAACCACTGCAGAAATGCATGCATACATGCATTCCGATCACGCAGTTCCCATCCGGGGTAGGAAATATTTTACAGAATAGAAAAATAAACCTTTCCTTATGACGGCCTTTTCCCAATGAGGAATGAAAAGATGAGTAAAATTAAACATTTCATCATGAATATTTAGTAATTTTTTAGGACTTTCAGTCATGTAAACATTTTTTGCGCCATGAATATTAAAGAAACACGTCATGCTTCTCACGGCAACTGAAATTTAAAAATCGAATACAGGATACATTACTACTAGTGGAAAATCTCGCTTAGCCTTCTATATTATGAAGAGAAAATTGGTGGTAGGTCAAAACGCTTTGACTCACTAGATGTAAAAATTGATATTTTACACGGATCATTGGCACAAATGGACCATCGAATATTTTCAATACAGTCACCCTCAATTCCGTAGATAAATGGGACTTCAGATAACAAACCGCGATGGTTGAGGAACCTTTTATTCCTCGACTTTGAAGAATGTTAATTTTTAGGACAAGGTATTTTTTTCAAGATCAATGATTGCGCAAGACGTCAATAATTAAATTTCGTTGATTTACGATTCGCGGAAGCCGGTCCATCGTCAGCCCTCCCAATCGAAAACCCACGCGATCGAACATAAGTGCAAAAGTACCCGGGATATACATATATGCATAAATGAGTGTGTGATCAGATAAGCTAATGGAATACGCCGCCTGGGCCGGTTGGAGAACAGGACCCTTCCGGCTGCTCTATCTCCTCTCTCTCTCTGCCGAATTAAGTCTCTCTCTCTCTCTCGCGTCGTCTTCGCTGGGCGAAGGGCGGTTGCATTTGTACGGTCGCTTCCCCCTTTTTTTTAAATAGTTAACCCCCACCTCTCCGCCTCGAACCAAAAATCGCAGGGGGACGTGACACGTGGAATAAAGGACGGAGGTGAAAACACTCTCATTAGGTAACCCACCCATACGAGAGACACCTTTAAGTAGGACTGCCTGACACGATGATTGGTACATGATACACATCCGATCGCACTTTCTTATCGAGGAATGTTTTAATGACTGCTGGTTAAAGGATGACTCAACAAAAGTTTGGTCGATAGCCCGGTCGTCAATGTCATTCAAAATTAATATAATTAAAGCTTAACGGTATCGTCCGTTTAGTGTCGTGGCGACAAGATAAAAATTCGTTCAACCCACATGATTTTTTGGTGTTGTAGTTGGGGAGTGGACGCCAGAACGCAGTCTAGCGTCTCCATCTTCAGCTGAACTCTCTGCTTCATTTCCGGTGTTCGCCACCACACCGCAACCTTAACGGAATAAAATAAAAAAATGGGGACTAGATCATTGTGTACCTACTCTCTATTTCGGTTCAAATTCCGGCGCAGTTTCGGATTTTTTTAGTAGACAGCCACTCGAGTGCTATGTGGTGAGCATTTAAAGTGTAGTTCCAATCTATCTTCACCCCTTCCGTGGATTATATATCCTTAAAAATTCGACCGGAAAACTTACACCTTCCCCCTGCAAACTTCCAACCAACCTGAATTTTCAATGGGAGGTCTCAATTCCAAGTTTCCAGGAGTCATAATGCCAGTCTCCCCACAACGTCATCTTTCCAAAGTTTTCTTATAAGCAATCATTGGCAATCATAAGCAATCAAGCAAGCATCAAGGGAGGTTAGCGCTCAAGGCTTTCTGAGCAGTGGATGTGAGAAATGAATCCTTCACCTTGGACGAGTGTAACAGAAATATTCAGTTAACAAATTAGATCACAAATCCGGGCAGAAAATTTTGCGCATTACTTGCCGTGGCATGTTACTTCGGTATCTTTAGCATTGGTCGCGTGGTAAATCCATAGCGGAATCAATGTCATAGTATTATATACCTTGGCCGCTAATCATCTGTATTCTCTTGTTTACTGGGACTCTAGTAAACCCCAGAATTGCTTCTGGGAATACGCTTGCAGACTCAAATAAACCATGCCTAATGGAAACACAAAATATGATGAAAGCGAGTAATCCTCAATAGAAAAAATTGGTCGAAAAGTACTGCTGACGTGCTTGGATGGGAAATCCAAAGGCCAAAGTCGTATCTGTCTGTCCAAGTTTACGTTAGTTTTGAATGTAAACGTCCGCGTGAAGCGCCTTACGATGCATATAAAGGAACCAATTTTAAGATGAGAAGAAGAAAAGGGAATAAAATGAAGTATAAAAGAGAGAAAGATAGTGAAGAAGTTACTATATTTCAAGCCTATAGTTTATTATGGAATCATGGTACATAGTAGCCAATTAACAGATACAGAGAGGATTAATGTAGATTATTGATCAAATTATTAATGCCAAAAGACAAATGATTAAGAGTCAGGTGTTTGATCAACAGAGAATAATCATGTAACACAGTAGATGTCGACTATTTCACGTAAAATTGAGGGTCATTTCTTCCATTAGTGAATTCTTGAGAAAAATCTCATCCAATACCACGAGTGATTCATTACACTTATGAGATGTCCGCCGGGCGAATAAGATTGGAAATTGGGATCATGGGACATTGATGAGGTCCTACCGAAGTGATTGGCAGTCCCCATCCGGTTTACGATGTGCCAATGGGGACTAAGGGTAATAAACCAACTGATTCCATGTCAAAAAAATCGTCTTGATGACAGTGATAAACCACATGAGCCGATCGCTTTGGAAGTATTCTGAGGTAAACATTGCTAGCTAATCCCAAAGACCACCTGGCGTTTTATCATGCGTTTTCCATCATTATCCACGATTGTATAGAACGCTTAACAAACCAACGGCCGAATTTTCTGTTGATAAAGATTTTAATTGAGAAATTAGGTATGAAAGGAAATAAGTCGAGTGCCTTTCTTGGGATGAGCCTCCACGGAGATTCTGTAATCCTCAAAGAATCCACCGCAATTGATTGTAAAGGGGAATTAAATCGAAAAGAATGTCTCTCAAAAAAATTTAAAATTTACAAACACTGAGGGCACATGAAGAAAGTAAGATTTTGAATGCTATCCTCTTCCCATCTATATTTGCGACCACGTCACCCGATGACTCCCTTCTTCCGACGAAATTTTGTGATATGCCGAGTGACCTCACAGCAGTGGTGGATGTTCTAGGTAAAAATTAGCTGCTGGCAACGGAGCCTCCTAGGTCATGCTAAAGCGCTACAGAATATTTATGATGGTGGTCCGAACGAAATAGTTCCCGATTCATAATAGAGACCATATTCGAATTATACGTTTTAATTTCACCAGCTGTAGGACACATGGATTAAATATGGCATTGTAATTGGTACAATAACATAGTTTTATGGACAGAAATGATAAGTAATTAAATAGAAATATCAGCATAAATCTTCATTTTGATTCATTTTTTTCGCGCGGTGCGTTTGATACTCCTTCGAAACGGAAGGTTTTTTGCGATACCCAAGAACCTACTGCGGCGACAATATGATTTATTTTCAAATATAGTTAAGAAAACATACAAACTACACGCTGTTAGTTGTTTTTACGACGTATAATCGCTAGAAATACCTCATTTTGTAAATAATGTTTCTCTCTGGATTACATACACGCACCATTTTCCATTTAAAAGGGCTGGTGTTTTTTGGCAAATATCTCGGAAATCAATGAAATAAGGGGTAGAATTTTTGGTGTCACTTGATAGGTGAAATATTTTTCTTTAAAATGAGACAAAATTCATTGATTTCTAAGTAAAATGTGGCAAACATCGCGTTGCCGCCACGGGTATTCAGGTATTAGCCTCACATTTGATGAGATGATCACTCACCCATATCTCGATTAGCAGAGAGAGGATACAAAATAAATTCTTGCGATCATATTTTATGGAATAAAGGGCAAAAATATACTGCCAAATTATTTGTGAACGATTGCCTATTTGGTATCTTTCCGCCGCTTTGGACGATCGGGATCTTAGCCTTTGAGGCAAGAAATCGGACGGGTACAACAAGGAGAAACAGCGTGGAAACACCGGTAGGAGTCTTCCACCAACAAGTGGCAATTATTCACTTATAAGAGTCGCGTTATCAGATCGCCCTCAGCATCGAGGGGTCTTTGAACTGCGCCCCCAGGAGCCGCCTGCGCCGCCGCCAGAGGGCCAGGTCCTCTCCCCTATCCCTTCCAAATCCTCCATCCCCTACAACCCCTCCTCGTTGTCCTGTGTCGGCGGAAGACAATCGTCCTTGGAGCACCTCCTCTCCCCACCCCCTGGCTCAACATCCCCTCCCCTTTTGACATTAGCAACCAGTTATTATTGAATTGATTTATCCATTCATTCACCCAAAGAGCACGATTAAAATTTTCCCGGTCCGCCCGGCGAAACCAATGCGTGCGACGTGGTGCGAGTGGGCCGGGACACCGTGTTTCGAAGGGCCCGCCTAAAGGAGAGAAAGGGAATATAAAATCTTTTAACCTTAGTTTCGCAGGCAATCAATTGGAGGGAAATGGAAACATCGCATTTAAAAAAGTGCTTTCTGTGTCTTTATCATTACCTCGTAATGTTTATGGGAAAAATTATTGAGTTATTCAATATGCTAAACCAGTGGTTCCCAAAGGGGGCGCTACCGCCCCTTGGAGGGTACCTCATTAGGGTATGTTCGGGCTGGGACAGACCTAATATTAATTTATTGTTTGTTTACCCTTAAACCTCCCTCCCTTTTTAAACTCCCGCCTCGCCTTTTGTGTTTCGTTTGTTTTGACTCTTTCGTTGAGCGCAAGAGGGCACTAGTTTTTCTTTTGTACGTGTGTGTGTCTCTGCTTCGCCGGGAGATTGCAGTCCGTGAAAATTCACCGGAAAAGTCAGTCGGAATTCACCGAAGTGCAGCAACTCCCGTCGGCAGTGGGCGAGCCGACGCCAATCGGTGAGGGGAGAAGAACGCGGTTTTTGTTGGTGTGGTGCGGCGGGAGTAAGTCTTCCCTTTTCTTTAAATTGTTTTCTTTTGCCCCGTTCTCCATTCTACCCCCTTGGATTTTCCTGTTCCCTGTTTTTTAATTTATTATTTTTTTATCGTACATCCACGTAAGGTCTGTCCCGGCCCTTTTAATTTTTTATGTTTCTTCGGAGTCGGGATGTCACCCCGTGAGAGTACATTTTTTGGTGCCGAAACCCGGGAAATTTGGAAATCAATAGGGTTTATTCTTATTTGATTTATTTTCGATTATATGATTCAATCCTGTAATAGGAGGAGATGGCCACGAGACAAATGCTTGAATCGCGTCTATCCCTACTGCGTTTTATTCGGGATCAGTCTAAGGCAACTCTCTTAGTCACCCACAAGTTAGCAGTTGACATCAACAATTTTCAGGGTCTGAGTAACAACCACACTGATGTGTACCAATTAGACTCGGCACTCGCCGAAGAGTTCGAGGAGAAGTATTATTTCATTTTGTCTATTTTTGCACGATTGACCTCGTCCCAGACTGAATTGGACGGCGAAGCTCGGTCTCCGATGTTAAACCAATAATGCAGACTTCCTTCGATAGACGTCCCCAAGTTTTCTGGGACAATGTCAGAGTGGCCCGCGTTTCGCGATGTATGTAAATCGGTTGTGCATGACCGGAACGATATATCCGAAATTGAAAAGTTTTGAAGGCTTCTCTCCAAGGTTAAGCCTGAGGCGCATTATTCCTCCGCCTGGCAAGAGTTAAATGATTTTTATAAAAATCCTCGTATTCTTGGTTTTTCCTTCTTAGATAAAATATTGTCGTTTCCGGTCATTTCTACTAATCAAGAGGCATCGTTACAAAAATTCGTGACAAATTTCGCGGAGATGTATGCTGCTTTGGGTCCTCTAGATATCCCTAATTTTGGGGACCTTATTTTATTCCGCTTGGCAGCGCGGGTTTTGGATGTGGAGACTTTATCTCAATTTGAAGAGACGTTAGGTGGGGCAAGGTTTCTTTCCGTGTTGAATCTTATTAATTTCGTGAAGAAACGAATTAAAATTTTTAAGATAGCGAAAGGAACTGTTCCTAAATTTGTTTCCTCCAGTTCTCGAGTAAAGTCTAAGTTCTCGCTGTCAGTTTCTGTCCACGAAACACCTTCAAAGGTTGAGGATATAACGGTGAAACGTGATATCTGCCCATTGTGTTCCTCCTCGCATCCATTATTTAAATGTACTAAATATGTTGAAATGAATTTTGCTCAGCGCTCAAATTATGTTTCAACTGCCTAAGGGCAGGCTATTGGGCCCCGAAATGTCAATTAAGAGGCATGCGGTGTCAAATATGCAAGCGATACCATCATACGTCGCTACACACTCCGGCCGGCAATGAGAATTGAACGAGAATGAGAATGAGAAAAGAGATAGCTCAAACGACAAGGGAAAGGACCTCATTCGATCATTAGACGACGAGGGCACTTCTTTGCGTGAAACGTCTAATGCTTCGTCTTCTTCCCCGGTAATCATAACGTCCTGCACTCGGAGTCAAGGGCAGCATATCAAAATTCTAGGCACGGCACTTGCCAAAATTCAGGCGGGTAATGGGGAATGGAGATCCATTAGAATTCTCACCGACCCTGGCTCCCAAGTGTCTATCATCTCTTGCTCGGACGGTTGTTCTTGAACGTTTCTGCTTACGAAGGCGAGCTAATCGGATTAGGAAATTCCACACTTAAACCTCCAAGGGGCCAGGTTTTATGTTCTCTCCTGCCTGGACATGCGTCATCCCCAATGGTCACCACCGCCTTGGTCGTGGTATCGGAAATGATAAAAACACTCCCATCGACCCCTCTCCCGCACTGTTTTCAAAAAGTTCTCCCATTTGCGCCTCGCAGACCCAAAATTTGACAAGCCCGCACCCGTGGAAGTGTTATTGGGTATGGATTTAATTCTCAGGACCCTCCTTGGTGGGTGGAAATCGTTGTCTAACGCAAACGTGATGGTAACTAATTCAGTTTTCGGTTGGATCATTATGGGAAATATTCCAACCATCGCTCACCAAATACCATCCCACGCTATGTCGTTGGCTGTTTGTAGTAGTAGCGAGACGCCTATACTTAATTAGTTAAAGGCGTTTTGGGAGGTCGAGGAACCAAACGTCGAAACTTGACCGAGGCCTGAGGACTTACAACGCGAAAGATCGTTTCAAGAAACGCATCATCGTATGAAAGACGGGAGGTATCAAGTCACATTGCCATTTACGGAATTCCCTCCTCTACTGGGAGATTCTCGCGGCTATGCAATTAAACGGTGGGTACATCCGAACGCAAATTAGTCAAGAACTCTCATTTAAAGAAGAAATATTCAAATTTTATGAAGGAATAGGAGTCTCTCGGGCATATGTCCAAATCTGTGGGACCCGGTTCATATTATTTGCCGCATCGCGAATCATTTAAGGCGTCTTATCCGAGCAATAAAATTCGCGTTGTTTTTGGCGCATCGGCGCGGACTTCGCTCGGGAAATCTTTGCATGACGTCTTACTGACCGGCCCAAAACTACAAAGGGACATTTTTGACATTTTAGCCGGATTTAGGACTCATAAAATTGCATTTATTGCCGATATTTCTAAAATGTACAGACAAATTCTGGTACATACAGACCATTGCCCTTATAAACATTTCCTTTTTCGAGAGGATCCATCGTCTTCGTTGGTAGATTATCAATTAATGACAGTGACTTATGGAGTTGTTTCCTCGCCTTACCTGGCGATTAGAACCTTGCATCAGCTCGTTCATGATGAAGGGAAACATTTTCCTTTAGCTGCGCAAGTACTCCTCCATGACACTTATGTGGACGATATAGCCACTGTAGCGAGCTCTGTGCCGGATGCTCTAGATTTGCAAAATCAACTCATCTCTTTGCTAGCATTAGGACGTTTTCCTCTTGGGAAATGGGCTAGCAATGCTCCAGAATTATTAAAAAATATTTCTTAGGAGCAATGCAAAACAATTTTAAATTTTGATTCTGTTGATAATTTTTTAAAGGTGTTGGGAATGTACTGGTCGCCCACATTTGACGCATTTCCTTACCATGTAAATTTCGATTTAAAGGTAAAATTCTAAAAGACAGCTGTTATCAAACATAGCAAGAATGTTTGATCCCATTGGGGCTCTGGCTCCCGTCATAGTATGGACAAAGGTCTTATGGTGCAGTCATTACGGAACTAAAAGTTATCGTGGGATGAGCCCCTTCCCGAGGATATTAGAGCTCAGTGGAAAAATTTTGTATCTCAAAGTCATTCACTGCAACAGATGAAGATTCCTCGCTATATTTCTTCACTTCTGCCTATAAATTCGCAGTTAATCGGATTTTGTGATGCCTCAGAGCGCGGTTATGGTGCGGTCGTATATTTACGGACGGTTACAGAATCGGAAATTCATATTCATCTTGTTGCAGCGAAAAGCAAAGTAGCACCCCTAAAAATATTATCTATCCCGAAGCTTGAATTGCTGGGAGCAGATTTATTGTCCAAACTGCTATCCCGTTTGTCATCCTCTGTGGGTCACCGATTAGGGACCCTCAAAATGTATGCTTGGACTGATTATCAGATCGTGTTGGCATGGTTGCACTTGTCACTTCATATGTAAAAAACATTTTTTGCCAACAGAATCACCAACATTAAGGCCATCCTGCCCAGTTCCTCATGGAAACACATCGAATCACACAATAATCCTGCGGATTGTGTTTCGAGGGGGATGTTTCTGCACCTGTTTATAGGGTTTAATTTATATTGGTCAGGTCCAAAATTTCTTAAGGAGGATGAATCTCAATGGCCTTCTCTATCTTTGGAAAAGAAATGGGAGGAGAGCCTCCCCGAGTTGAAGGCTCAAGCACAATGGGTAGGGGCAGTCCAGGATGAGGGTTGTTCGTGGAATTGGATGACAATATATGCATACTATGTAAAATTAATTCGCGCTGTTACATTTGTACGGAGATTAATTGCTGGTTGTAGGGGAGAGCAGCGACCACCTAATCTTTTTATTTTGGAATCTGAGTGGAATAACACTTTCAAGCACCTTATAAAATTGGTACAGAATTGCCATTTTAAGGGTGTTCTCCAATCAATATCTCAGAATAAGCGTCTTAATTCTGCATTAGCTCGTTTGTCACCCGTATTTGATCCCCAGGGGATTCTCAGGGTGGGCGGTAGGCTTATCCATTCACAGTTATCACAATCACAAAAACAACCTGTGCTGCTGCCAAAAATGTGTCAACTTTCAAGGTTGATTGTACGACATTACCAATCTGTATCAGTCCACGGTGGGCCCCGAGTGGTGGAAGCATTAACCATGCGGTGGTTTTGGATTATGTCTTGGAGAGCACAGGGTATAAGGACCTTGGAGGGCAGTGCTTTCATCTTAGGGGGTTGCAAGGGTGAGCTGGAGGCCGACCCCATGCCGTATATACATGTCTGGGGATGAGTAAACCACCTCTCTGTCGGATTTGAAATTTAAAAAAGTTTAATCGCAATCGTTTTAGCTTTATTTTTATAATCATCTTACTTGGTTCATGTAGTCCATGACTTTGCTTACGCTTAGCTTATGGTTGGGGGCGCTGGGTTTGTGGCTGGAGCAAGTGGTTTTTTGAAAAAAGGGGGAGGTGGCTTGAAAAGTTTGGATTACACTGTACTAAACCATTTGACTCTCAATCAATTTCGTGTTCTGACTTTTAATTATAGCCCTGCTGGAAAAACGAGCATTACATCTACTATTAGGAAAAAAGGATACGTAAAATCCTATAAACAATTGGAGGAAAATAAAAACTTCGCATTTGAAAAGGGTCGTACTGCATATTTAAAATAAGCTCATAAAATTTATGAAGAAAATAATTAAATAGTTCAATATGATATATCGCTTCTCTTTCCATCAATTTTGTGTTCTGGCTAGTATTTATGGCTTGCTAGCAAAATAAGCTATGTAAAACCTTGAAAATTGAACGAAGATTTCACCCATTCTACATATAAGAACCTATTGGTAGGTGAGAATGTGATGTTATCTGTCTTTTGAATGAAAGGATATTACTCAGAGATACAACTTTAATCAGTGGTACTTTTCGAAATGTTAAATCTCAGGAAAAACTGGAAACTGCATGATAATGCCACTCAGAGAAATATACCTTGTTTTCATCATGTCACAGCGCGACAGAATCGATTGCGTTTCTTTCCTCAACGCCTTTCGAGGAATGTCAATTAACTACCGTGGGAGCAGAGCGTCCGCCGCGAGTACCACTGCCTGTCTCACCACGACCGAAAACATATTGATACCAATGCCAAAAAGTCATTAGCAAAATGATTGGAAGTGTATACGGCATGTGATGGGAAGACATCACATTCTAATGCACTCCTATTTTTTAGATCAGATGTTATCAGCTCCGCAACGCTGGCTTTTATGTTAGTTTTGCATCTGTCACGTTAATAACCAGGAATCAAGCCTATCCAATTGTATTTTCTCTACTTGGTGAGATCAGCGCAAATATTTTTCATTTTCTGTTTTTGATCTTTTGCCACAATCCAACTCCAAATGAAACTTGATGCCTAACTATGAAGACGCTATTTATGCACCACGTTCCATGGAGAAGAAAGTTGTACAATATGTCCAAACGGAGGAATTAAAAAAACTGAGATCAATGTTTTCTATTCAAGCCAATTGACGTGCAGACCTGACGGAATGTAAAGATTCAAAAAGGATCAAATTTATGAGTGGACGACTAAAGCGTAAAGAAAACTTGCATGAAAGGGATTCAATGAGAGAGGTTTATAATGTATGAATAATTTTCCGTTTTAATAATTGACCAACCTATTGATGCATTTTTTTCGGCTTTTATACCCCATATGATTCACAATTATTTTATAGAGAGTATTTTCTTTCAATTCGGATATTAATCCATCCAATAAGTTCATCCATTTTGCTTATGCCGTCATTTAATGATTTGTTGAGCCTGTTAATACAATGAATTGACACGAGGTTAAAGCATTGCGAGTAAAGGTAAAGCTCAGGTGTATCCCTTTCACTTCGATTACATTCATAAGCTATCCTCAACTCCACACCTTGTCTCAATAGGAAAGCTATTCCATAATCAGCCGAAGAGATAATGGTGTTGATCCTACTGATAATTGCGTTCTGGTCCTCCAGAGTATGTGGATTGTCACTAATATTGAAAATTATGGAATTCAGTGCCCATCACTGCGGAACGCGATTGCGATTCATCTTGACGAGGACAGGGATAGGGTGAAGTGAGAGGAGGAGGCAGGCAGGGGTCGGGTGGTCATGGGCCGGCACCCCAACCCCTACCTCCGCCCCGATGCCAACCATGAGTCGTGTGATCCTCCTTCCTCCTTGGAAGAGAGGCTTGTGGGAGGACATCGAGGGAGGGAGGTGTGAGAGGGGTAGTGGATGGACGGTCAGTCCCTGACCTCTCCCAAACGGAGAAACTGGGCTCGGAGACAGCCCATCCCTCTCAGGACTGCGGCAATCTTCGAGCGCCCAGGGACGCCGATCTCCTGGAGTCGAACTGAAAGCGGGGTGCTATTGTCGTGGATCGAGAGCAGTGACGGAACTCCTTGTGAGATCATCCCGTCCACCCGCGCTCTCATCCCTCCTATTCGCATCGTCTCCGAGGCATCAATTCGCCCTATGGACCCCTCGTATTTCATATTAATTAAGGATGAGTCGAATACAAATGTCGATTCTCGATTCCACCGACTCTCAAGATTAGAAACAGTATCGAGAATCGATTGTCTAAAGTCGATTCCGATTCCATAGATTCCAGATAGATAAATATTAAAATCAAATTTCATTTATCACATCATATTTGTCTCAGTAATTTTGGGTATAGGCTATCAATTAGTGCTTTTTATGTACTACCTCAATAAGCTGAGGGTATATTTGCTATTTGTTAATAAAAATACTTTTTTTAATGACTTATTGTCTTTGTTGTTTTATTTCAGCCAATACTTGAATTTAAATTATAGTCGTACGCAATTGGTATATCAATATCCCACCTGTTATTAGGAATGAGAATCGATGGAATCGGAATCGAGAATCGGGAATCGATTTGAAAGAATCGAAATCGAAATTTAAAAAAGTGGAATCGATTCATCCCTAATATAAATACATGGGGACCGCACGACGGGTGGAGTCCTTTTCCTTGACCTGTCCCTTGCCGGTCTGCGACTTCGCAAGACCCGCGACTCCCTGCCTTCTACCCCGGGACTTCCATCAGGCTCAGAGTGTCTGTAGTAAAACGGAAGTGCCAATAAATTACGGCCACCCAAATCTTAGTTGTTCTTCCTCCCTTAATGCACACGAGGACACCATATCCCTGCTCTCCGAGGGCCCTACTGTGGCATTTCATGGGGTCAAAGAACATTCTGGATTCCCCCTTAAGGTAGTTAGAGTGATTTTCGTTTATGCACAGATTTACGTGAAACTATTCATACCTGTACTCATTTGTCATATGTATAGAAAACGGCGAAAAATATTGCAAGTCACTGATTTGGTTTCTTGGCAACTAACAGATATTTTAATAATTTGCCTCATTGTACATAATGGCATATGTTTCGAAAAAATTCTGTATAGCTTCTTTATAAATACTTCTACAGAATTTCTTATAACGTTCTTTAGATATTCCTTCAAGTATTGAAACGTCATTTTACGGGATTCCCTACCACATTCTGCAGATTTCCATAGGATGTTCTGCAGAATACCTTAGGACGTTCTACAGAATTCCTTAGGACGTTCTGCAGAATTCCCACGACATTCTGCAGAATTCGAAACGGAAGAGGGCAGTTCCTTTTCCATATAGGTTCTTAGAAAAGGACCTCGCGGAACGGAACGGACCAACGGAAACCTCACGTTCTATAGAGTTAAGCTCTCATGTTCCGTACAGATCCTTAGAAAAGGAACTAGTTCTGAAGAAAAAGAGTCAATTTCTGTAGAATTCCTTACGTTCTACAGAACAACTTCCGAGGAATTTTTTAGCAGGGATATGCGCATATTTTCTTCTTAACTCTTTTCTAAAACATACCTTTCAAATTAATATAATGACTCCTAATAAATATCAAGACGTCATTCCAAATAAAAAACACGTATTCATACATGGTTTTCGCTTTAATTTCGAATTTCACACCGTTAACCAGTCATAGAAATGCTTCAATTGACACGAAAATTTTGAAATATAATTCTTGCATCATTTATGTTACAGCATTTACGGTTATTTTCTGCGTCAAAACCTTTTCCAAATTACATGAAAAGTTAAAAATGTGCACTCAACGACTTTAGTTATATTCCGACAGGCATGAGATACACACTATTTTATAAAAACTGGACGTAAGACGACCTAATTAAAAGGACACTTGCCTATGCATAGAATAGCTTCAGATAAACATGCATTGCTATGGTATGAAAAAAGAAACGTGAAAAGATTTGTATTTTTTTTATTGAAGTACTCTAGAGGTTTTAAGGTAGGCTTAAGGAGTAGAGAGTAAGTTTCCTCCTGATTTTCACAGACGAACGCACTTACACCAGTATTCCACGATTTATTTCTTCTGTCCTACCCCGTTCTTCCCACCCACTAAGCCTAAATCACGGCCTTCAAAATCCTCCCCCGCCTACTTGACCACCTCCTAATCTTCCCAAAATGTCTCATGTCCTAACCAACCATATCCAGCACTTCCTCGATTGTCATCCTTTCCGTACTTTCGCTTTTTCCTTCTATAATCCTCCATCCTCGATTTCCAGTACATCGAGTCCTCCGGAATCATGTTCAAGTTGATACGGGAATCAAGAAGTCTAAACAAACTAGAAAGATGTGCATATGCTATGAAAGCCGAAGGTCCGTGGTAAAAATAGGTTGTCTTATAATAGCAAATCACTTGGTAAACAAGTGGTCTATCCGAAATAAGAAAGGTGTAACGTTTTTATATACTGCTAGGGATGAACATAGGATAGTATTTCTTAGTAATCCCGAGTCCAAACCCAGGTCATTATAAAAAATTCTCATGAGTGGAGTAAACAAAATTTTGCTATTCTTCCGTGAAAGTAATATAAATTATCATGTGTACGAATCATCAATGTAATTCATACTTTTTACACAAATGCCAAGCATTTAGATTTAAGGTATGAAATTCGATGTAATGTTTCCGAGTGCTCTCATTTGGGGGCAATGATATGGATGAAAACAGTTTATCAAAGATGTTTTTAATTTAGTCCACTTTTTTACAGCTCATAGCATTCAGTAGAATCAGAACAGTGTACAATGTCACGTTGAATGTCAACCATCAATTGTTTGTTTGAAGGGAAGGATTGTTTCATGATGTGCTCTTTTGAGTTTGAGGACGCTTCCAATTGAAGGAATCAACTTTGGAGTGCATGCCTCACGAGCTCTGAGGTAATTAACTGATTGAAACCGGTTCCTGCTTTGGCGAGCTCCTCCTCCGAATCAAACCCAACGGTATCGTCAACATTGGTCTTCGTGAGATTTTTAGCCCTTTAAATCAGTAACGGCGAGCCTTTAGAGCACAGAGTGTCGAAATTCATGAAAAAACCTGGCTTGACTTGGTTGCCGAGTTATATCTAGAAATAGCCGAAATTCTGTGATATTAGAGGCTCTAGGAATAAAGGATTGATTTTAAAAATATATTTATTTAAGTAAACAGCAAAAATTAATCTTAGTACCGGTAAATTTTGTGTAGCTGAATCTCATTAGCTAAATCTTTAATCTAAGGTTGATAGAGGTTGGTTCCTTCTTTCGGGTTTTCCGCCGCGTTGGTTCATGTTGAGGGCAATATTTCGCCGGCTGTCCTGCTGGCTCCCTCAGGTCCATGTTCATCCTGATCATGAAGCCAGCAGGACAGCCGGCGAAATATTGTCCTCAACATGAACCAACGCGGCGGAAAACCCGAAAGAAGGAATCAACCTCTATCAAAGCCCCGCGGAAGCCTTCATCGGAATCTTTAATCTAAGGTTGAAATTTAAGGCGCAGCAAGCAATCACAAGAAAGCAAGCAATGGGTGACAGATTATGCGAAATATATCTCAATAGAATGAGACGAAAGTTCGATACTTTTTTAATAAATTTCATTTTTGAGAGCTCAAAAATATTTTTTGGGTTATGTAAAATAATATCTTGGCACGTTTTCACAGCTCTTGGGCCATGACTATCCGCACCCAATGCGTGTCCTTAATGACACGCACGCCATGGGTTCGCCTTGAACCTGGTGCTCTAAATTAATCCCATTTGCGTGGGTTTGTGAATGAATAGAACGAGTGATCAATGGAGACGCAACCGTGCGGTGCGCATCGCCTTCAGGCATTCGAGTACCTTGGCGAAGCTCTTGGCTCGCGTCTGCGTCTCGGGTTACGGAAGAAATCAAGCATGTCCATTAAGGAAAAGTGTTATCTCCAAACGCGCGTGCTTTGCGGGCAAGAAAGCCTCTGGAATTGAAGGCCAAGCTGAGCAGAACTTTGTGCAACTTTGTTCCAAAGAAGAAAAGCCAAGAAGAAGAAGAAGTATAAAAGAAAGAGTCGGTCGACTTCGCTGCTAATCCCTCACTCGCCGTCCTCTCTACCCTAATAATAAACCTTCCCCATTCTGTGGCTAACCCCTTCCCAAAGGGGGGGGCAATTTCAGGGACAACCCCCGCTGCTTGCGTGTGGGTTGTGTCGCGAGGCGCAGGGGTGTCAGCGGTTTGCTCGGGCCTCGAGATACGAGGATGAGTGAGCCGTCCGTCAAGTTCTCTCCCGGGGTCCTTGCTCATGAAATCCACTCTCGTGATGAATTGATGTAACAAAAACTAAGTCTCTCCGTCTGTGTTCCCCAAACTTTTTCAAGCACCTTTGTTCCACAAACCCATGTTTCACGTCTACCAGCTGCAAGTTTTAAAATTATAGACTACATGACCAAATCAAGAAGATTGTTCGAGTGGAGTAAAAGTACTTTAAATTAAATTCATGTTCATTTCGAATCCATTTGGCAGGAAGTTAGTTCGTTCCAGAACATGCATGAATGTAACCGTTCAGTCAGTATCCTACCACCAGCGCACCCTAGACACCTTGATTCTTCTCGACCCCCAAAAAATAGCAATAAGCAATGGCCCCCCAGTGGACGGTAACGCCCACTTTGAGAACCACCGACCTTAATGTCCAGATTTTGCTGTCCTCGCACACGGCGGTGACAGTCCACCGCCTGCTAAACTGAGGTCGAGAGTTTGAATTCCTTATGGGTGCTACTTTATGATGCACAGATTGGTTGAGTCAATCTTAATTATTTTCAAATTTTGACTTAAATTTTAATAATGGCCAGGAGAAGGTGGTTTGGTAAATTGAAATCTAAAAAAAATACCCTAGGACATGTTGAGCATCCGATTAGTGATCGGCAATTTCTGAGGCAAAAATATTAAAAGTGGTATCCGAGTAACTTCAGTAAATTGTCTTAAAATTTTAATAATTTCGAAATTTAAAAAAACGGCCATGATGCTGATTATATTTCAACGCCATGCAGCCAATTGTATCCTTTCTGTGTCGGAATTGCTTTACTGCGTTATGAGGAAAAGTCTTTTCCTTGGTATAGACCACTTTTCAGATTCATTCACCGGTAGAAATGCGGCAACCTTCACTGAGGTTTTGCTGCAAACGTGAGATCGCAATCCTGTTGATAGTCATGGGAGCGACCGAAGAAATATCGGTTACTCTGTGCGATTCCTCCCGGGATAAAAAGCATCAGAAAAGCCAAGGCGGGAGGGTTTGCACGCAGACTCATTCCGAAGACCTATTGCCCTCCCACCGCAGTTGGCCTTGTCGCTCTTCGCGAAAAAAACTAAGCCAATCGGGAGAGCCTTTACTTCTTGCCTCGCGAGCTCCCGAAAAAAAAATCCCTACTTTCCGAGTCGGAAGAGATGTAGGTCAGTGCACTAAACCGATATGTTGCAGTCCCAATTACGAGCGAATGGAAATCCACACTTAAAATTTACGAAGACAGGGGAAACCTTTTTTGCGCTGCCGTATTGGAGAGGCTTCTGGAGTCGCGCGGCGGGAAGGGCACAAGTTGCGCGACTTTACCGGGATTACTGCCTCTCCTCGGATCTGATTCCCGTCGATTGCCATTCGGAGGACGTCGTGACCCACTGGGACATTGAGCCGCGATACCTCGCCACGGGCGGGAAGTAAGGGGCGGGCGGTAGGCGGGAGGAGGGGGGGGGGGGTAGTTGGGGAAGAAGAGGGAATGGATTGGGTTAGTGGAAAGGGGGCGCTCTGCCAATGAATGCGCGAACGCTTCGGTGATCGACAGAAGTATTTCCGATACACAGCATGCGTCCGCAAAGTATAGGTTTTTTCCAGTCTGCGGATTGGGATGAAAGGGACATGGCTGGAAAACCAACACGGTTCGTACACTTACTTGCGTTTTGAGGGAAATCGAATTCGATATCCATCTCCAGTAATTTTCCGTTGTTCTCGAGCAGTGACTTTTTTCGTCTGCTTGCGTTCATGTCACTGACTCTGCTGAGGGATGAAACAGTCCCTCAGAGCGCAGCGATGCGTGTAGTCAGAACATTAAAATGACCCTTGCGAGGTGAGTGAATTTGAGTTTAAAAAAAAACCATAGAGGTCCTGGCAACTGGTAAATATGGAGCGATTTTTCTTTCCTCGACAGGCGACCCCGCCAAAGTTACTACGGCTACCACTCCCGCAAAAAAATATTTTTTTTGTGAAACCTATGTAGTCAGTGAATCTCGTGCGTTTGGATTTCCTTAGTTACCGGCGCTAGAGGCCCAATCAGTCCTAAAACTAGGTTTTCATCTTTCAATTTGTTAATTCTGAAAAAATGCTATTCCTTTTAAAATTTGGACTTCAAAAGTATTAGGAAGTGCAGAATCATTACATCCTGATAATTTATGAAATTTTCATAATATCTTATTTTGAATTATCAACAATTTAGCTGACCTAAGTGTAAATTTTGGGGTAAACCAATTATCGGTGTTGCGAAATGCTATAAAAAGTAAAGGTTATGCTGCACAATCATGTTTTGTGACTGCAAAATGCTTGGACAGTATCATTTTACGGCAAGAGAAAGTATCTGAAAATCTAAAGGTTAATTTAATCTTCGTTTTACAAATGCCCTCCGTTTCAGAGAGATATTGCTTCCAATGGCTCGAATCAATTTACCAGATCTGGTTACGTACCAAGTTAGCATTGAATTCTATCCATCAAGATTTCTTGGTCACTGATGCGAAATATAAGAAACAGAATTACTCTAGTATGTACCTGCAATTGTTGGCCCTGTTGAAACACAGGGCAGGATAGGACATGATTAACAGTTTACAATCTTGGATGAATATGGTATTTTGTGTTCCGACGAAATGTGGCCATACATTTCTATCCAGCTCGAATTTTCGTCGGGCGATGAGTTATGTAATTTGTTGACTACTGTAACACAATTCAGACTGAAAGGTTTCATTACCGAGGTTATAATAATGGAACACATTTATAGCAATCACTGCTCATTGCAAAGGAAAGACTTGTTACAGCCACCTTTCGCATTTTGCGTAGATTTAGAGGCTAAATTAAGGCGAGTGAATTCCACGCGGAAAACTTTACGTATCATAAGTCAAATTTTTGGATTTTAACATGAACGACTCATATTCCAAAACATTTTCGAATAATATGGGATTCATAGCGATTTAGATGATTGCTTAGTGTTTGATGGGGAGAGTAAATTACGATTTTAAAATAACCGAGGCAATTGCAGGGAAATAAAAATTATACGTCCTATGGTATAATACATAGCCATATATAATAATTCATATGGTTTTTCTACCGATTGGCAATGGTTCAATTTAATGTGCTTTAACAGCTTTAGTCATATCGCACTCATTAAACCATCGTTTCCCGGCGGGTGGCACATAACTAGTGGTGAATGTGAAAAATTTTCCATGCATGAATTCGAGCTGAGGAGAATGTAGCTCGATTTCGGTATCCAGCGGGCTGGCCATCGGCCTACATTTCCTTGGCGCTGTATCATTTATATAAAAGCGTGTCGGGCTAAATTTTGTGGAAGTAATTAATATTGATATCCATTTCAAGATGAAAGTCAATGGTCACATTACACACAGAATTTTTAATAATTACCGACCATGGCTTCATCACCTAGCTCAATTATCAAGGTCCAGGGTGACATTATCATTATCAAGGTGCCATGATAATGGCACTAGGTGCTGAAACCATGGTTAGTAAGTATTAAAAATTGTGTGGAATGTTACCATTGTCGTTCATTTTTGAAATGGATATCAATAGCTGAATCATTTCCCATCGTCCTTTTGGGCGACTAGCATAGTCACCACGGGACGGAGATCGCATTCCGACGGCGACTGGAATCCCATTGGTGCATGGCGCGCAGACAGACGGGGCGAGACAATGCCAGTCACAGGCATCACACGCACGCTTACCTTTAGTCGCGTATCCGCTCCCGCTTTCTCCACCTCCGAAAGCGGCAAAGGGCTGGGCCTCGCCCCGGGCCCCCGCGTCCAGGCGGGGCGGCGGCCCCTCGACGGCGGCGGCACCTCGGCACCCGGCCATGAACACTCCGGGCGCCCCCCCCGCGTTCACCGGCCCAGGGGTCCAAGCCACGGCCCCCGGTTCGCTGCGGCCCACGACACCCAATCCCATGAGGCAAGAATGGAGACGAAGGTGACGAGTGGCGAAGGCCCGTGGGCGGCGCCACCTCCGCGCATATCACCCGCGGGCACACTCGGGTCTGAATGAGGGGTCACACGCACTGGGAACACGAGAGCACGCACTCACACTCAAACACACGCTGTTTTCGACGCGAGAGTACTCTACGCATCCGGCACGGAAGGCGACCACATGGCCACACTTCTCGGAGGGAACGGAAGGATTCCCCCTTTGGGCGGTGTAAAAAAACAAAAAATTAAGATCTTTCCCACAATTAGTGCAGAGCTGAAGACCGACGCGGTCAGATAATACACTTAGCACCGTGCTCGCCCTCTGATGATGTCAATCCAAGCAAATCCAGGTGGCTGATCTGCGGGCCAAATTCCAATCTTTGAAGAAAATAACGATAAAACTTAAAACATAACTTTCAATCCGACGTCTTGGACAAATTTACGTGACGCCAACTTTTTGGTCAACTCACTTGAATTTCCCAGTGTCCAACCTTGCGACTTTCATCGCTCGTCACGTTTACCATTTGAGTGTCTCTTGCGGTCAATCCAACTGGAACTCCCCAAATATATCAAGGGCAGCGCACCGTGAAGCATGCACGCTTCTCAATTATCTCCGCTCACGTTTTACCTTCAAGTGTTTTCTTCAGAAATGCTCTTCCTTTCAATTGTCTGTTAATAAGGTAAATAAGCGACGATCGCGTTAAGCTTCGGACCAATCCAAACGTGTCCGAGAATCGGCTCTTATTTTACATTACAAATGGATTTACCGAATGCGCTCGGGTCTCCGTCGCTCAAAATTCAATTTCCTGACCTTGGAGCCTCTTACAAGGTGATTCAAGCGATTGGGACGCAGATGAAATAAATTAGTGAGCCTCTTCCCTTCGTTCGTTTCCCTTCTCACCTGAGTTCTCCTCGTAATGAAACGCGTTTTTTCCCGGCCGCAGCGTCGGAGATCACGGTTGGCTCTCCTGCGAAACCTCCCGCTACCTCACCACGGCGCTGAGGGTTCGGAAAGTGGCGTGCGCACTGGCGCTCTTATTTTTCTTTTCCTTCACTTCCCCGGAAGGTCGCGCGCGCACAGGTCTCGTGGCAGTGGCGACTCGATGTCGGCGGACTCGCTACACCTCCGGCCGCGCAACTTCCTTTTGTCTAAGTGGGCCACTCGGGCGACAGATGGCCCGGACGCGGAGAGGGAGGGCGGGAGGACTTCTTCTCTCGCTTCGGCTTATTTTTCCCTTATCATTTCCACCCTCCCGAGCGAGTAAGGAGGGAGCACACCTCACAATGCCTCCTCGCTCGACTCTTTGGTTTGGCGAGTTGGAGTGCGCGCTTCGCGAAGCTGGGTGTGGCCAGACGCCGCGCGCGACGGTGTCACCGCTCAACAATTTCGTCTAGGGCGCCTGACGAGAGAGATACTGCCTCGATGCACTCTCCAGCTGCCTGTCTCTCGTTCTCACAAGCGATTAAGCTTTACACTGCTCGGTAAGCTACTTCTTTTCGCATTTACGCGGCCCAACTCGGCGTGAAAGTCTCCCCAAAATGCCCCCTTTCCCGTGAAGATCACCCTCGTGCTTCGCCGGACGGGTTGACGTCGGTGTTGTTTGACTCCGGCGGCCGCAAATTCGATTTCCTTCGGGGCGAAATCGAGAGCGGTGTATCTTCTCCGGTCTGAGCACGCATGCAATCAGTTGTTGGGAGACGTGAGGGGAGATGACGAGGGGAGATGCGACCGCCTCGCATGGACCAGAAGGGAGCCTCGAGTGAGTCGCGTGGGGTTTGATTAATGGCAGAGGCGGGGCCCTTCGGAATGGGTACTCTCTCGTGGGATACGGAGGCTTCCGCGCCCCGGGCGGACAACTCGGGAGATTCGAAGTTCCCGCCTCGAACTTACCACCAAACCTACAGACTCCCGCTGCACTCGTATCGGAGGAATTGGAAAGACTATTTGGTTGGCAGTAAAGAAAAGGATGATATTTTTACCTCTTCTTAGGGGATTATTTGTTTAAGATCCACTTGATTCTCCAAAGTCTGACGATAAACCCTCATAATCCAATCAATTCGGAGGACAACCGACCAAAGCCTCAGAATTGGAATGTTACCAGTAGAGGCACTTGATCTACGTCGGGGTTTGATTACTTTATTAATTGTTCAGGGGCAGAGAGCTAAGTAAATCCATATACCCACACTCATTTCCGTAGAAAAGTGCTGACAATTTGGAGATAACCAGTGCAGGTACTTATTTTAAACCAAAAATAAATTCTATCAGATGCAACTTTTGAGCATGAACCGCGTAAACTGGAGGTCGATTAAATATAGCCGTGAGGGGGTTCACGGAGAAGTGTGCAATATTGCGGCGGGTATTAGCACAAGCAAAGCCTTGAGGTCACGTAGACACCGGGAACGGATGAATCCACGCTCGCCGCGTCCTCCGCTTGGCCTCTTTGTTTACGTTTCTCCTCGGCCGCAATCGGCATCCCTGGCCGATCCACGGAGACAGATCGAACGAACTTGCCCGGCCCACAAACAAACAGACGCACACAAAAACCTGAGCACGCGCTTGTTTTTATTTACACACGGAATCCAAACTTCGGCTCGCTCTCTCCATCCAGCTCACGAGAACCGTTTCCCAGGGTGGAGTGGGGGGAGAGAAATGAAAACACACACACACACACACACACTCACACACGCAAACACAGAGTCGACAACAAAACCTTTAATTCCATCGAGATTGCAGTGAATGAAATATGCACAGTTTTCCACACGGCTGCGGTTCACCTTCGTCCTCTTTTTCCGCCCGCTCTGTTTACATCCTCGTTTCGGTCACTCTTGGAATTCATTCAGCAGCGGTCCACGGACATTGAAACACACTCACTCGCGCGCACGATTATCACCGGGCGAGTCCGAAAGGTCGAGGTGTGAGAGAAAAAATCCCTCCCAAGTCACTCGGAGGGACGCAGTACGAGAGGAAACAAAAGCACGACGTCTCGCGTGCTTCCCCACGAATGTTACGCTCGGGAATACACGTGCGCTAAAGGGCTCCGAGCCGCAGCGGGCGCGCGATGATGCTTCGCTTTCCGTGTCGGCCCGAGTGGCGTGGCCCTGTCTATCTCTCGGCTCTCTTCCTTCACTCGGGAGTTCGCGCCCGTCCCTCGCAACGGCGCTGCGATCCGAACGTAACTGAGGAGGGGAAGTCGCTGGCTGGGGCTTCTCTCACTCCCCTCCCCCTTCCCCTCACTCCCTCCATCCCCTCATCTTCCTCCCTCCCTCCCCTCATCTTCATCTCTCTCCCCCTCTCCTCCTCCTTGATCCTCGATTCCTCCCTCTTCCTCCTCCTCCTCCCACTCAACTCACTTTCACCTCTCGCGCCGCCGCGGCCCTGTGTTCGTGTCCAGACAGTGTTTTCCCAGAATGAGCACTTTGCGCCGGCGTTTCCACCGAAATTCACGTTTCGAAAATTGTTTTAAATATCATCTCATAATCGTTATCGTTACGTTAGAGTAAGTAGAGCATTCAATATGACCTCAGGTGTGAGACAAGGGGATGCTCTCTCAGCTGTCTTATTCGACTTAGCTTTACATAAAGCTATGAAAGAATTGAAATTAAGAGGAATTATTGTGCATAAATCCAAACAAGGATTTGCATATGCAGACTATATAGCACTGATAAAACGTAATCTGACTGATCTTGAGGAAATGTTTATTACTTTATAAGACACTGGTAAAAGAATGGGACTCAGAATCAATGAGGATAAGACCAAGTATATGAAAACGTCATCTTCACAGGCCACCCGAGACCTGCAAAACATAAGAATTGGGAGCAATGAGTTTAAGGGGGTCAAGGAATTTACTTACCTGGGAGTCATTTTAAATAATGGAAATAAAGTGTCTTATTAAATCAACCACAGAGTGATGGAAGGCAACAAAGCCTATTTTGCGAATGTAAATCACCTCAAATCAACTTTGCTGTCTAGGAACACAAAACTGAAGATTTATAAAACCCTGATAAGACCAGTAGTAACTTATAGGGCTGAGACGTGGACTCTATCAAAACACGATGACGAAATCCTTATGAAATTTGAAAGGAAGATAATGAGGATCTATGGCCCAATTAAAGAAGGAGAGAGATGTAGGATTAGAATGAATATGGAGATAAATGATATTCTAGAAGAAAAAGGCATAGTTAGATTCTCCAAAGCACTATGGCTGGCATGGTTGGGTCATGTAGAAAGCATGGGAATCGAAAGAATGCCAAAATTAATTCTAAATAGCAAGATGGAAGGGGTCAGGAAGAGAGGTAGACCACGGAAGAGATGGCTACAGGATGCAGAAGAAGACTTGAAGGCAATGGGAGTCACGAGATGGAGGGAGAAAGCAAGAAGAAGAAATGAATGGAGGCACATTGTAGAGGAAGCCAAGGCCCACACCCAAGGGCTGTAGAGCTGTGGATGATGATGATCATTATCGTTATCGGATTAGGAAATAGCCATTGAGAACTTTTGTATGGAGCGTTCTGCTCTATGGTAGTGGGACCTGGACAGTTGGAAAGAGAGAGAAGGAAAGAATGGAGGCATTTGAAGAGAGGTGCTAAAGGAAAATGATGAAAATACCCTAGGTGACATGAGTCACGAACAAGGTGGTGTTTAAGAGGATAAGGGAAAGACGGTGTCTACTCTAAATGCTATATAAGAGAAGGAACACCTGAATTGGCCATATTCTCCGACAAAAAAGAATAGTTAAGACTATACTAGAAGGTACAGTAGAGGGGAAAAACCAGAAGGGCGGACCTAGACTGCACTATATGGGACAGTTGATGAAGAAACTAAGTTGCCAATCGTACAGTGAAGTGAAAAGATTGACCCAAGATCGGATAAAGTGGAAGACTGTTGCAGACCAATCCTAGGATTGTAACCAGATAAGAAGATTATTATCGGTTACCAATCCGAAGATGGTTGGATGCTGCTATTCATTCAAATTTCCTCTCAGGTAACCATTATATTCCATTGTAAAGGATCTTAAGTAATAGAAGAGAGCTAAAGACGGGGACATTGGGTAAGGATGTGAAGAAGAGGCTGGTGAAGAGCTTGATATGGAGCGTAGCGTTGTATGGGGCAGAAACGTGGACCCTCAGAAAGGACGAGAAGAGGCTGCAGGCGTTCGAGGTAAAGGTATGAATTAGGATGGAGAGGGTGCGGTGGGCGGAAAGAAAGGTGGGAGCCCCTAGAGACTCGGAGGCTACTCGTAGGCTTAGGTTGCATGATAAATTCAGAACTGATATTTTTCAGAGCGACATTAAGAATATTATCATGACTCCTCACTACATATCTAGGTCTGACAGATGCGATAAAATAAGAGAGATACACTGCCGAACAGATAGGGACAAGAGCTCGTTCTTTCCGCGAACAATAAGCGAACACAATAAAAATTGAGCTCCACTAAATACACTCCTGTAATGTATGTCACCATTCTATCTCCATAAACTTACACGCCTGGTGACCTAACACCCCCTGCCACACGCCCTTGCTGCGGCTCGCAGGGTAATATATAGATGTACAAGACGAACGATGAAGTATGGTTTGCGAGGTAAGTAAGCTTCTGAATAAAATTTGGGATAGGCAGGGAAGGTGGCTGAAGGACAAAATAAGGTGAAATTCGCCGGGGAAAAAATCATTTGTCTGGACTGGGAATCGAACCCAGATCCCTCGAGTTCGCGCCGAGCGCTCACTATGTGTGTGAAATTGTGTGAACACGAGCGGATGATTCCATTGAAGTTACTGTGTGTCTGGTTTCGTAGTTCTTTGGAGTAATAGGGGGCGATGGGCGACTCTCAAGAGTGTGATAAAGGGAAGGGGTTTGGTCAAGGGTGGAAGGAAAAGAAAGTGAATAGGTTTCATGGACGGGATGAAGTCCAGGTGAATGAAGGGCAGATCTATAGCAGAGGCGATAAAGGAAATACTATAAGTTGATAGGACCTTGAAAGAAAACCGGGAGGAGTTTCTCTGACTTTCAACGAAACCTACCTTTACCGGTAGAACAACTAAAAAAAGGCCCTTTTACATGATAATTAGGTCAGCACTGAAATCAGTACAGAAATCAGCGTAGAACACTAATAACTAAATTCGGGACTTAATCGAAATCTCTTTTCCCTGATCCCGTTGTCCCTGTCATACCCTGAATAGTATATAGACATCCCTACATACGCTAAACTACCCTATGTAAATAAAATGGGACATTGTTTTGGCACAGTTACTGTGTTTTTTTACAAAGAATTCTAAACAATATCCAGCAAAAACCGTATCTAGAGGTCTTGAAAAATCAATTCCTCAATTTAACTTAAAACAGCTCCCTTGAAGATTATTTACGAAGACTATAGTTCCACCTCCGGTATCCTCTCCAAATGTTCGACATGTCTACTTGCCCATGATTGGTCGTCATCCAAGAATCTAATGTAAAATGAGTATCGCACTCATTTCTCTTTTCAGTACTGATGATCTACATCTACATCAACATAATACCTTGCGAGCCGTCTCACGGGCGTGTGGCAGGGGGTATTAGGTCACCGGCCGTGTAAAGGTGTGTTTTTTGAAATGGAATGGTGACATATATTATAGGAGTGTATTTAGAAGAGCTCAATTTTATTGTGGTCGCTTATTGTTCGCGGAAAGAACGAGCTCCTGTACCTATCTGTTCGGCAGTGTATCTCTCTTATCTTATCGTATCTATCAGACCTAGAGATGTAGTGAGGAGTCATGATAATATTCTCTATGTCACTCGGAAAAATATCAGTTCTGACTTTACCAAGCATCCTAAGCCTAGCGTGTAACCTCCGAGTCTCCAGGGGCTCCCACCTTAATCCCTCTAAAAGTTGCGAGACACTATATGTACGCTCGTATCAGTTTTTAACGAAGCGCGCTGCTTTCCTTTGTAATTTATTAATTTTTTTGGTTCAATCTATTTGACCAGGGTCCCAAATACTCTCGGCGTATTCGAGATGTGGCCTAAATATTATCAACTTCGATCCCGCAATGGGACGCGATTAAACCCTTTAAATGGTACGATTATAATCATGCTGAGGTCAGTTCGATTTTTAGTACTGAATGAAGAAACGAGTAATACGGCCTTGATGCTTCATTTTATCTTCCCTCATAATTTACCTGATTTACTGTTCCACACATCGTCTTTCTCGCCAATACTTGCTGTCCATTTCCTTTTCCAGGGCGGTTTCTTTTTTGGGGCTATTGTGTCGCAACTATTTTAAGGGCCTGTGGCAGCGAAAGGGCCAGCACACCTCGTATATGGCGGCTCGTTGATCTGGAGAAAGCATTTGATAATGCGGATTGGAACAAAATGTTCACTGTATTGAGTTTTGGAAAGTCATATAGAGAGGAGAGGATAGGCGTATGAAAAAGATATGCTTTTTCACACATGATATTTCTAATGGGTAATGCATCAGCATTTTGTCTTCATTAGAGTGTTGGGATAGCTCTAATTTATTTTTTTTGAAGGATTTTCCGCGAAGGATTTGGTATTTTCCCGGAAAACAAGGATCCCTGGTTTTCCGTCGAGTAAGGGTGGCTGTTGCTGCCAACGTTTCGGTGGCTGTCTCTACCATCGTCTTCAGGTCGCTAGAGACAGCTGTTGAAACGATTCACAGCCATCCTGACCCGGTGGGAAACCCGTGAGAATTGCATCCAAAATTTACGTTTCAACATATATCCTCGTAGTGAAAATAATACCGGGAAAATTGTGTATCTACGACCGTCTTCGACGAAGGCGGTCGAGCTGCAGAGTATTTATTCTTTCCTTTGTTTTTTGTCTCTATTATTGTGCTTGTATAATGTTTATCCCCACATCGACCTTTTCCCCGGTTGTGTTGTTTCCTTATTATTCCTTTCAGTTTATCGCCCCTTTACACCTTGGACAAGGTGATGTGGGCCTTGGGCCTTCTATTTGAACTTCTTGTATCAGATGCGTAACTTTTTGGAATCTGTTAACATTGAAATGATAACACTTAACTTTCCACATATCTTTATTTTCTACTGGTAGAAAATAAATATATGTAAATATACATAGTTTATATATATATATATATATATATATATATATATATATATATATATATATATATATATATATATATAGTGTACAAGAACGATATGTGGAATAACAAAGTTAAGTGTTATCATTACAAGCCTTTTATTTGAATGATATTATTTTTTCCCGGCGTATCTGCTCGATGAATGGCACTCGGGTATTCAGGGGTTCTGAATGATTAATTAAGGACCCCTGAAGATGGAGAACAAGTCGTTCTCCGAAACGTCGGGAGACATGGACCTGCCTACCCGGTGGAATACCCGAGAGACATTTATCCAGGCCATTTATTCGTGTGCGCGCGCGAGGATGCGATAAAGTCATTTGAACTAAATACGGGAGTACTTACTGTTTAATGATCTCACTTCCCTAGCCAAACTCCTGGATATTTTCGTTAAAAACTGCTACGAACGAACATATATTGTAACACAATTGTTAGAGGGATTAAGGTGGGAGCCCCTAGCAGCTCGGATGCTGCACGCTAGGCTTAGGCTGCTGGAGATACTCAGAAGAGGTGTGTATCAGAGCGACACAGGGAATATTATCATGACGCCTCACTTCATCTCTAGGTCTGACAGAAGCGATAAAATAAGAGAGATACCCTGTCGAATAGATAGGTACAAAAACTCGTTCTTTGCGCGAACAATAAGCGACCACAATAAAAAATGAGCTCCAATAAATACACTCCTATAATAGATGTTACCATTTCATCTCCAAAAAAACTTACACCTTTACACGGCTGGTTACCGAACACCCCCTGCCACACGCACATGCGGCGGCTCGCAGGATATAATGTAGATGTAGGCACTTCGTATGGACCAAACGACCGCTAAAGAATAACCTCGAGGTCCGATCCGAATGCGGGTAGCACGTGACTGTTAAAGGCGTATGAAGGATCGTGCGATCCATGCATTGGTAAATTAATTTACCCTTTAGGGAAGGCGACGCAAAGGGGTCAAATATTTCCACCGCCCGGACGCTCGTTCCCTTTGAATCGTCAATGGATGAGTCGATTCAACTTTTTTTCGATTTCGATTCCAATTCCGATTCTTTCAAATCGATTCCCGATTCTCGATTCCAATTACATCGATTCTTATTCCCAATAACAGGTGAGATGTTGATATACCAGTACCGTACGACTATTATTTAAATTCAAGAATTGGCTGAAATCAAATAACAAAGACAATTAAGTCGCTCAAAAAGTATATTTATTAACAAAGAGTACATATATTATCAGGTTTTTGGTGTAGATAAAAAGTACAAATTGATAGCCAACACCCAAAATTACTGAGACAAATATGATGTGATAAACGAAGTTTGATTTGGATATTTATCTATCTGGAATCGATGGAATCGGAATCGACTTTAGGCGATCGATTCTCGATACCGATTCTAATCCTTATTAACATCGGTGGAATCGAGAATCGACATTTGGATTCGAC
Organism: Ceriagrion tenellum; assembly: GCA_963169105.1. NCBI lineage: Eukaryota > Metazoa > Arthropoda > Insecta > Odonata > Coenagrionidae > Ceriagrion > Ceriagrion tenellum. The sequence goes on along the minus strand of OY720640.1, from coordinate 140,613,087 downwards.
CTATCCTTTGAATCGTCCAACCAGAAAGACCTTTTAGTGGACCGAAAGACGCGCGCCTCGTCTAATTGGAGCTGCCCCGGCCACTGATTGGTGCCGAGGGCGAGGGATCACTTAGCGACCGCCTCGTCGCTCGGCAGCGGCGTCCATTCATCCTTTCGTGGGTTACAGAGTATTCGGGCGAGATGGAAAAATTGCTGTGTGACGCACGAGAATATTTTCGTCACACGCGAATGAAATGCGTGATTGCGACGCACGCTCCTTCCGGATTGGCCGATTCGATAGCGAGAGGCCGCTGGTTTTTAAAGGACATCTTTTCGCATGTGCCGATTGTCCTAAAAAGCGTTTCCAACGACCCTACGTCGGTTGAAGATTCTTCCCGGCATGTTGTTTATGATCAGCGTAAAATTTTGGAGAACGAAATGGAAATTTTTTTCTCTCTCTCAAAGAGGCAGAGTAATTCCTTGTGTCTCGGCATGCATGATAATTTCTCGCTCATAACGAACTGAAAGCAAGAGAATGTTTCTCTAATAGAAGTTCGTTGACCTCTCGGACTAGTATGTTTGATCTTTGAATTTAATTTCGTAAAATGGAAGTGGCGCCAAGGGTGTAAAAATAATTACTGGTTTTCCTATCGCGGTTTTTTATTAATTTTTTGCAAGTAATGATTCGGTTTACGTAATTTTTCTGTTGCTATTCAGAGCCACTAAAGCGGCTCTGCTTCCCACAATTCCAGATATATTTTTAAATTTTCACCATATTTATTATTTTGGATGCTAATTAAAAGACTGTTTGAATAGCGTTTTTCGATATTGCGGCGGTGAACTTTTCTTACCGCAGCCGGCTATGTGGTTTAATTGATTTCAAGTGATCTCTCTTTACAGCGGAAAGAATAAAACTCTGGGGTGATTTACACACAAATTTAATTTGTGCCGACCATGATTACAACTCTTTCAAAGTGAAAAATGACACTTACTGAAAGTATTTTAACCGTTTTGAGAATACATTTAATGTGTGTGTGATTTTACAACAGAGCTGTTATTGTCAATGGAGATCGAAAATTTTTCACAATTTACGACAGAAGCGCTTTCAAAAGTTCTCACTAACTTGCCCAAATGACGGATTTTTTAGCTGTTTCTAAAACGATCTCACTCTTCTAATGACACCAAAAATTCTACCCCATACCTCATTACTTTCGGAGATATTTGCCAAAAAATACCAGCCCTTTTACATGGGAAATGGTTAGTGTATGCACTCCAGAGGGACATCATTTACAAAATGAGGTATTTTTAATACTTATAAGTCGTAAAAAAGATTACAGTGTGTAGTTTGTGTTTTCTGAACTATAGTTGAAAATTCATCGTATTGTCACCATAGTAGGTTTTTGGGTATCACAAAAAATCTTCCGTTTTTGGAGGAGTTTCAATCGCACCGCGCGAAAAAAATGAGTCAAGTTAAAAACTTATTTAGATATTTTCATTTAATTACTAGATTAGATTAGATTAGATTTAGTTGCGGTGGAGGTCCCCCGAGGAGGACCTGAGGCACCTAGACCCGTTGGTCCTATGTGCTGACCACCTTGTTTGAATCACCCAAAGAGACTGATGGCCTTGCTGAAGGCCAGAATGTCCTCAATGGGGATACCCCTAACTTCAGCTGGTTCCAGAAAGGGAGATCCCAGGTGCCTAATTCTAGTCCTCATCAAGGCCGGTCAGTCACAGAGAACGTGAGATGTTGTCTCGTCCTCTTCTTCGCATCATCTGCATCTGGCAGAGTCCACCAGCTTCAGGAGATGGAGGTGCCTCATTACGTGATAGTGTCCAGTTAGGAATCCCACTATCGTACGTAGTTGACTTCTATTTAGCAAAACGAGTCTTCTAGCCAATCCCAGTTTTGGTCCTTCAATCAGGAGCTTGGCTTGTCTAAGCCCCTGTGTGTTCTGCCAGATCTCAGAATGGCGGGCAAGGCGCCACTTCTTGATCTCTGTTATCTCTATTGAGGGTGCAATTGGGATGAAAGGCTCGGGTCCTATCGGTGAGTGATTTGATCCTTCTCTAGCGAGTTGGTCCGCTATCTCATTTCCGGTTATGCCCAAGTGTTCTGGGACCCAGAAAAGTTCTACCTTTCCGAGACTATTCAGTGAATTAAGCGCATTGCGGCATTCAAGAAGTAGTCTTGACTTGCACCATGGTGACACCAGGGCCTTTAGGGCAGCTTGGCTGTCAGAACATATGTGAATTGGTCTACCTTTGAGACCTGTTTCCTTAACGCCGTGATCGCAGGTCAGCAGAGCATAGACCTCTGCTTGAAATACCGTTGCATATGCTCCCAACGAGATGGTGAGTTTTTTGTGTGGGCGCTGTCAATAAATGCCAGCTCCTGCTTTTCCTTCCTTTCTGGAGCCGTCGGTAAACCATAGTTGGGCACCATTATGGAGGTCTATGTCCCTTTCCTTTGTCCACCACTCCCTTCCTGGAAAGTGGATTTTGAAAAGTGGGGGTGTGTCAATGAGTGAAGGAAGCTGTTGTTGAGTCCGAGCCCATTTCAAAGATAGGGCTTGACTCCCTGAGCTCCAGCCATATTTTCCTGTGTCTGAATGGGTTTCCCCTGTCGTTCCACTGTCCCAGTCTCTTGAGACGGTATGCTGCTACCCTGGCTTGGGCTTCTGCTTCCACGTTCAGTGGAGCGAGACCCAATAGGGTTTCCAGAGCCAAAGATGGGGTGATCTTCATTGCCCCCGTGATGCCCATACAGGCCATTCTTTGCAGGTGCCTGCAAAGCCCATCCATAGAGCCTGGAAAATGGGTCTCCAGCATATAATTTAGTGCTTCCTTGTCTGATGACGTGAATTCACCAGAGGTAAGCAGAAGAGACCCTACCCCTGCTTCTGGATCCTTTGCAATGTTCTTATGAAATCTAGCAAGCTGTGGAACACCTTCCATGCTCTCGCAGAAGTTCTTCAAAGATTCTCTTTTAGAGCGCTTGATAGTCGCTCTGTATTTTCGCTGGGCTGCTCTATGGCTATCCCAGTCAAGGTAGTTCTCTTCGCTTTGTTGAAGAGTTTCCGGGTCTCCTTCCGGAGATGTTCAAGATCTGTGCCCCATCAGGGTAGCTTGTAGCCCTCCTTCCTGGTTTTTAAAGGGCAACTGGCTTCATAGGATGTGATGATGCTTTCCTGGAGAAACCCCACGGCAGCATCTATCTCGTCCACTTTCCTGAATTTAAAGGTGGGGATTTCCGAAAGCATCCCCTCCAATGTTTTCCTGAACTTCCCCCAGTCAGTTGATCTGGGGTTCCTGTATGTTGTCAGCTTGTTGCTGGCTTCCAGAAGGGTGAAATGTATGTGCCGGTGATAAGAGAGAGAGGCCTCACTCGACACCACCCTACCACGCTATTCACCATTGAGTTGGTGCAAAGAGTAATATCAATCACCTCCTCCTTTAATCTTTTATACAAAGTGGGTCGTGATCCTTTATTGAGAATGGGTAAATCCGTAGACATGAGATACTCAAGAAGTGCCTCCCCTCTGTTATTGGTGTCTCTACTTCCCCACACGAAATGGCGAGAGTTGGCATCGCACCTAACGAGGGGGTCCCATTTTTTGGCTATACAGAATCTTACCAATCTCTCCAGTTCCTCCGAGGGTGGTGGTCCTGGAGCATCATATGGGAGGTATGTTGAACTGATCACCAACCTCCTTTCGTTCCCAGTGTCCCCAAGACTCAGCACAGCTGCTGCTTGGTCTCTGGTGGTAAATTCAGGTAAATGTATAGCATTTAGCCCATTAACAAAGATACAAGCTCTTGGTTTGTCAACCGAGGTACAACAAAATACTTTACCCTTGGTCATGTTTAAGCCTCTGGCTCTGCCCTGGAAAGCCCAGGATTCTTGAATCAAAGCGATTTTTACCTTACCTTCCGAGAGGATCCTTTGCAGGACCTCCGAGGCGGCCCTACTGTGTTATAGATTGGCTTGGAGGCAATGGATGCCCGCCATGCTGATCTTTCTCCTTTGTGTCAACCCCTTCCTCCTCTGGGGTCTCTTGGGGTTCCTCGGGTTCGCCCGTCTTTCCCAGGAAGGTTATCTCGGCCCTCTGCATGCCGGCATTTCCCCGGAATTCTTGGCTGGATATGAAGGAGGCAGATGGCTTATCGACACCAAGGATGAACCTCGTCCCTTGATTTACCTTTTTCCGCTCGTAAGGTCTCCAGAGAACTGTCTGGAGCCCCGGGTTAGACTTCCTCAGTCTGTCCAAGAGACTTCTGACGTCGGGTTTACTGAGCCCAGGAACCCACACCATCATCCTTCTCCTCTTTATAAGGCTGTCGGCATCTATAGCCTTGACGTTGGTCTCGCCGAAGGGGACCCATTCGTTCTGCTGCCTCTACCAGCCAATTGGCAGTGTATTCATTTGCGCAAGCAAATTCCACTACCCCGTTTATAAGCCTGTTGGCTTCAATAAGAGGGACCTCCTGGTCCGCTGGGACTGCGTCCCACAACTCCTAAAGCCTTGCGACGGCCAGTTTGAGCCACTCCTCATTCATCATCACCTCCGAATAGGAGACGGGCACAATCTCCATCTTCATGAGGGCGGCCGATTTAGCGGGTACAGCCTTCAAAGTGGACTCAGAGGAATCCGACAGTATCTATCCCTGCTCCACTGCTCCAGAGGGGTGACGGAAAGGTTTGGAATCCCTCAAGGGGACTCCCTGGGTAGGGGTTATGGGAAGAGAAGAGGAGGCGCTTCCATTGGGCTCCCCAACGGGGCTCCTCAACAGTGCATCCTCCATCTCCAGAGACATAGGACTTGCGTCCATAGATGGAGTTCGCCTTATAGCAACCTCCGGAAGATTTTTGTTTATTTTAGGTTCCATAGAAATCACACGAGTAGCTAGGGAAATAAATGGTCCATCCACACAGAGCCCCGCTTGCATGGGTAAGGCTGAATAAAACCGGAGGTCGCCCTGTATCTGGAGTTTCCCCGTTGACGACTTCTTACCCTCCGCCCCGCAGATGCGGTCACCATTGGCACGGGGAGTCACCGTAGTGAGGGGAGCTAGTTATCGATTAGCCATGTCTAGATCCGTCATGTTCAGCGAAAACCAGGGGCACCTCGTGGAGGATGTGGCTCTTCACCTCGCATGACGGTCTAGGCGGGCAGTGAGCATGTTCTGCTCTGCTACCCACCCTGCGATCACACATCCCTCGCCCCCATTTAATTACTAACAATTTCTGTCATATAAAACTATATTACTGCACCATTAATAATGCAATATTTAATTGATATATCCTACAACTGGTGAAATTAAAATGTATAATTCAAATATGGTCTCTATTATGACTAGGGAACTATCTCGCTCTGACTACCTTAAAATGTTTGCTCTGATTACATTTGGACAATCTTATTCATCACTTCCATTCCAGCCCATTAACCTCTTCGCTACCCTTTTCACTTAAATTTCTGTTATTCCTTTTTGATGTAACTTTTTCCAAAGCCCTGGCCACATCACGATCCGGTTTCTTTCCTGGAATATGACTTTTCACTTTTTCATGGACTTCCATATTTCTCCTTTATTGGCTCCCCGGGTTTTGAAAGCTTCCTGTCTTTTCAGAGCTGTTTTTCGAATAGTCTTTCCTTCGAAACCGTAGAGTGACGCACTTCACTCGTACGTGAATAAATGAGGTTCTGGGATAAGAACTCGCGCACTTATTTATACTCGCATCCCAGGGACAACATAAATACATTGTCGCCATGATCAGAAAGTAGTGGTTGCAATTATTTTGAATGTTTTTTCACAACGTTTAACTCTTAATCACAAACCACTTCAAGTCCTGCATTGTAAATGGGGTTTTACTTTTCAGATTTTATTCTCCGAAATCCACGTAAACTTGGGGTGGTTGTGTTGTGAGTGTGGAGAAGGATGGAGGAGGTAAGGTGAGTGGTGAAAAGGACGAACGAGGAGTAATCGGGTATGGTTGGAGAGGAGGGGAAATTTGATGCGGAGATTCGGAGGCAGGAAAGACGATGGAGGACTTTTTGAAAAGAACTAGGGAATGCTGAAGAGGGAAATAAAGGGAAGAATATTGGGGGAGTGGGGAAGAGGACAACACTTCTGGACGAAATAAGAAGAGGATATACGAATGAAAACATGAGGACTGTATGAAAATTTTAGAGAGATCTACGGATGGAAAACCCTAGGGAGGGAAATTGGAATGACGTGCCAGAAATTAGGAATTTCCAAAAACCGGCCAATTTTCTGGTACACTAGGGTTGAAATTCGCTATGAAAAATATCATTTGACTTGACCGGGATTCGAACCCGGATCTCCCAATTGCCGGTCAGGTGTGTTAGCCAGTTACACCACCAAGCCATCTCTGCCACGCCACCGTTTGGTGTAACTGGCTAACACACCTGACCGGCAATTGGGAGATCCGGATTCGAATCCCGGTCAAGTCAAATGATTTTTTTCATAGCGAATTTCAACCCTGTTGTATATGCACCCGTGCGAGTGACTTCGTACCATATCATTTGTTACATGCAATGTTTGGAAATTAGATGGTAGCATTCTCAAATAAAAAATTGAAATATTTTCCAATAGTGCCTGAGTTTTTTTTTTCGAAGAATTCGGAATAGGAGCGAGCAGGTGCAACGCAGTGGGCACCTTCCGTTCAACGTATTGCTCGAGTCACGGGGCCTGTGCAGTGTACTAACTGTTTTGCGAGGAGTATGCAATTCTGAGAAATGGTTTACGCTAATTGAGAAATGGTCGCAAAATGGACAGAAATGGACAGAAATGGATAGAAATGGATAGAAATGAACAAAAATAGAAATGGAAAAAAATGGTAGAAATGGATATAAATGGACAGAAATGATTAGAAATGGATAGACGTGATACTAATGGATATAAATGGACAAAAATGGATAAAGATGGACGGAAATGGATAGAAATGGATGTAAATGGATAGAAATGGCTGAAATGGAAATGCGGTGTACACTTGTTTTTAAAGTTGCGAACCCCTCGCTGATTTGACGCCCGACGCGCTAACATTCGCGGGTTTTACCCGGCGGAGACTGTTTGCCACTGCCCAGCGAAAGGTTCGAATGAAGGCATCCTCAGGTTATCATTGTGCCGTAATTGTGACCTTGAAGGTTGTGTAAAATTTCTCTTCACTGTTCATTTAGTTGTGAGAAAAAAGGAAAGAATCGCTATTTTTCTTGGCAGTACTCTATATTAATGAAGTTTATATACAAAGGCAGAGCCTTTATACTTTTTCTCGTCACCTGAACTTAGTTGCGTATTATATGCCGGGGAGGCGAATCATTTGGATAGACAAGATGACGCCCAAAGGAAGACTCTCCGAGATCATACGGCTGATTTCCCACGTCTGACGCCACGCGCCTCTTTGTAGCATTTGAGTCAACCGCATCCAATGCGTAACTAGCCTTGGGATTAAATGCCCAATAGATTATTTATTCAATGTAATGGAAGAAGTTGGCAGGTATTGTGTCGCTGACATCGCGTCAGATTTTAACAAATTTTTGTAAAGTAAGTTTCCTATTAAGAAGATAGTTTCAGGATTGCCTGGAAGAACCTTTCCATCGTAGAAGAAGAAAAAATAGTTTGCAATTCCACATAAAAATGATGCATTTCATGACCAAGGTTTTGTTGCCGTGCAGTATCATCTTGTATTTATTTTAATATTTTGTAAATGCTTCAAATTTATAGCAATATAGAAATAATTAAATGGCACGTAAATAAGTAAACATTGCTAGGAATTCTGGTGTCAGCGGTAATACTACATTAGGAATTAATGCATCCATATTGGTCATCCTATCCATTGGTCATCCAATTTCATTCATATTGGTCAACGTTAATGTTCGCGCATAAATTTTATTTTTTCCACATATTTTGACGAATCTTTAAGCATTCTGTCGATCTGTGCAAAACGTTCTTCCTCCATATTTTTTCGCAAAAATAACGTGCTGTCACTTCAGCTCCCTCACACAGCATCGCCACGCAGATCAGGGAGGCCACGCTTGTTATTCATAATCCCGATTGCTTTAAATATTTTAAGAAATTAGGAATTTCTTTTATTTTTAATTGGCCACTACACCTTCCTTTGACTCTCATTGCTTTGTCAAGGGCCATCGATCGATGGTGTCAACGGCAGGAAATGGGTCATCAACATCACAGTTTGCTCTGCAAACACATCGAGATTCGTTTTATTCGGATATCGGGCCCCTCAATCATCACTGGCCAGCGAATACATTTCCCGTCACTCCAGTTGGATCCCCTTTCTGCTCCAACCCCCCAAACACCCTAACCCCTTCCCACCCTCCGACCCCCTCCCTGACCGTGGCCGCGGAAAAATTCCGTCAGTCACCCTTGGGCCTTTTTCCTCTTTTTCCCCCACACATCCCGTTCACCGTCCACAATTTTTCCCAGCGATATTAAAAATTCTTTCCCCAAGGGGAGTGGGGTCGGGATGTATCGTGTGTGCCTCCGCACAGGAGAGTCATCCATCAGCCGGTATCCCAGGCTGATATTGAAGATATCACAAAGATCAATATTGATTGCAAACACGATGACAGAGGCGCGTCTCTTTAAATTTAGCCATCTGGAGAAGTTAGAAATTCCGTCTTTGTCGAAAAAATATTTTATTTTGTCAAGCTTGACTTCGCGAAAGTGAAAGTTATCAATTTTTGTAGATAACCTTTAGTACTTTCCCACGACTTTATTTGAGGCTGCTATCGGTGTCACCATGGTAAGGCATCTTTTGACCAGTTTCGACATGCTTCGGCCATCTATATATTAATTTTACTTTGGGTGTTCTACCGGCTGATGGACAGGTTATTGGACAGTGTTTATCTCGACATCTTAATGTCTATCACATTACTGTTTCCCCTCCGATTGATGATCCCCCATTAGCTCCGTCATCTTAGATTCCTCATATCGCGTCCATCTGAATTTGTCCAGAATTCCAGTCCTCTTGTCTTCCTCTTTACGCTTACCCTGTTTTCTCCCCTCTATTACCATCTTCATCATACCCTCTCTTTCCAAAATGTCCTTCATCCACCTCGTCTGCCTCTTACGGACCTTCGTCACTAGATTCCACACCTATTCAACCATATCCAATACCTCGTTCGTCGTTATCACCACCCAGCTCACCCTCTCCATCCTTATCCGCAACTACATCTCAAACGCCTCAAGTCTACTTACAACCAACCAAGCTTCATGATATTGTAGTTTTCATTAAAATAACATGCAGTCCATGTAGAAGATTGGAAGAGAAAAATTGAATGCAAAAATTAGTATATTATAGATCTCGATTCCGATCGAGTTAATATAGTCAAATTCTTCATGTGAGCTCGTATTAACCCTTTCACTGCTGCAAACGTACTAGTACGTTCCCACAGCAGGCTACTGTGAACGTACTTTTACGCTCGGGCTCCGTGTTGCGCTTCATGGTCACTCACTAGCCCTTGATTGCTATTAAATACTCAATACACAGAAATATTTTTAAATGTTTCCTAATCTTCAAGTAATTAAAAAACAGATATTATAAATATGTATGTCATGACTTTCTTCTATGGAATATATTATTCGAGGAAGAGTTACGCGCGGGCGATTTCACTTTTCAGCCGCATTGTAAGCCTCTTGATCGGGAGACCGGGCCGCAGCGAAAGGGTTAAGTATGCTGTACTGAAATGAAATATCTAACGTATAAGAGCGTCTAATATGCCGTCAAATGAGGTTATGATGATCTTCCAGTGGTTCCACGTTCGTTTCGATATACTGATTATAGTATTTTGAAAAGTCGTTAATAACCGGATAACATACAATATAAGTTTGAGTTTTGATTGTTTTTTTCCTTATTTAAAGAGTATCACCATATTACATTTCCCCCCTGCTTGCAAATTGCAAGCACCCTTTTACTCGTTAATATATATAATCGTTCGTTCATTCACTCAGACCGCTCAGCGGCAAATACATACATATAAATGTTTAAACAAAGGTAGAAAGAAAGTGGACAGGAACACATAGAATCAACAGACACAATGGTGGTGTGAAGATGTAAAGATGGCCGATTCCAAGCAGAAAAAATTCGACTGGTCCGGGAATCGAACCACGGACCTTTAGATTACGCGACCAATGCTCAGACCACCAAGCTGCCCAGTCTACTAAGAATTCACTGGAATCGGCGGGGGGTTAATATGAACAAACACTCCCCAAGGCATGACCCACGAGAGCGGCCAATAGATGGCACCAGGGCTGCTGATAACCCACCGGCAGAGAGAGAATTGACACAAACAGAAGGCGAAATGAAAGAATAACTCAAGCACACAGACAGTGTTGAACTGCTTAAACATTTATATGTGTGTATTTGCCGCTGAGCGGTCTGAGTGAATGAACGAACGATTGTACGGCCTGAACGGCTCATTTCCTACTTGGGTTAGCGTACCCCGAAACGCCTCTTCTATATCTTTCAGATTTGGATAAAAAGAGGAAGGTATGGGAATCGGGGGGAAACAGTTGAGGGAGTAGAAGATCACCAATACAAAATACCTCCTTTTTTGAAAGAGGGCGGTGCAATGGAAGAGCAGTTTTAAATTGAAGTGTGAAAAAATGTTAAGCGTCAATATTCAAAATGAAAATTGTCGACTACTGTTATTGGAATAGCAGCAATTTTTTTTCAAATGTGCAGATGGAAAATGTATTCAGAATCAGAGGGGAAGTTTCAAATTGGTCACGATCCCTTCGCTGCCTTACGCTATTCGAATGCGTCCTGACCCCACGTGGCGGACGATCCCTCATACACTTTCCTTAGCGTATGGCAACTTCAATTCAAACGGGATTCAATCTCAATTCTGAATACTTAAGTGTTTGCCTCGAAATCTGGGAAATGAAATTTCGTGATCTTGAAGTTCGTTCTCAACCTTCAGAGAAAATTTTTTTTGCCGGGGACTTTGTGGTACGTATTACGTCCATCGTCTCATTTTTTACATTTATACTTTCGTTCAGAAGTTGCGAAAATATGAAAATTAAAAAGAAATGCGCATTGAGGGAAGTGTATAAGTACCGGAGGAGAAGAAGTTTCCAACTTCTCTGGAAGTTTTTTCACCCACTGCAAGAAACAGAGAACTTTTTCGTACTACTTCAAGTCCATGCGCAATATTTATTTTGTTTTCATAGAATGTGACACAATGCACGAATTCTGATAGGAAATAAAGTTGTGGCGAACTCTGAATTTGCAGTGCTTCCATCTTGGCAATCGTGTTTATACACAGCAGCACTCAAGAGACTAGGATTTATCAAGCTTATAATAGGAAGTTCTTCGGATGAAAAGGTAAAAGAGGGGTGCTGCTCTGATTAGGCCTCAAATTCGCCGCGAGCATTTGGGACTTTGGACAGAAAGACCCATCCAAAAAAATTAAATAAAATACAAGAGAAAGTTGCATATTTAGCTAAAAACTGCTCCAAGCTAACATATAGTGCTACTCAGCTATTATACAGATTAGTTTGGGAACCGCTAAAGACTCAGAGGCTACACTACAGGCTTTGTTTTAGGAAATGTTAGCTTCAGAAATTCTGAACAGGTGTGTCTCAAAGCGACACAGAGAATATCATATTTACACAGCACTACATTTCTAGGTCTAAAAGAAGTGATAAATTAAGAGAGATACATTTTCGAACAGATAGGTACAAGCATTCGTTCTTTCCTCACATAGTAAGTCGCCATGATAAATACTGAGCTCCACTTAAACACTCCAATAATAAACTTCTCTATTTCACCTCCCAAAACCTTATCCTTTTCAGTAATGGTGTCCGAACGCTGCATCCCATACGCCCAAGTGGTCCATCGAAGGGAGGTATATAGATGTTATTTGAGCGGAAGTCATCCGTTGCGAAGACGCAAACGAGACCAAGGCATATCCGACGAGGGAATAATTGCTTATTGCTAATCCCACCGTGAGTGATAGGCTCAGGTGTGCACGTGAATCGAATAATCGAAATATTGACGACGATTTTAGTCATCGTGTTGTGATGATTCACTCCGATTACGATGACGATAAATGCCATCGAATATCGATACCGATGAGTAGATGAGGGTCACGTTATCGATTTGTCTAAGCAAACCAATCTGGGAGCATAAAAAAATACCAAAAATCTGAAAATCGAAAATTTTTATTTCCGCCTGTGTTAAGAGTCTTTGAAGTAGGTGAATACCTCGCACCTCTTGAAATACCTTACACATCAAATACCTTGAAATGAGCACCGGGTGTGGTTCTGGTCAATTGCAAATTAAATGTTCATTTGGTTTCATTCTATTTAATAAATTGTACTAGTCCTTCTCATTTAAGTTTGATCCAATCAAATGCTACTTAATAGGCACATCAACCTTCCGAACTAGACAATGCACAATTCACTGATACTGAACGATCATTGATACCCATCGATAATCATTGATCATCGACAACCATCGACCATCGAATACTCTTTTCGATGATTAAAGACAATCACGGGAATCGAAGCATTAAGATGGACTTGTTTCCCCAAAAATAGATTAGCAAAATCGACAATCTCATTAACGTAGATACGTTTAACGGAGGGCTCTTGAAAGCGATTAAACAAAATTGAGTGGTTATTTGGGCGGTCCACGTGGTTTATTGACGACTGAAATGCCGCGAATTTTTGGAGACTTTGAATTCTATGAAATATTAGCCACATTCGCTTATAACGTAAAAATAAACTGTTAAAATTTTAGGTGAACGTGCATAGACAGACGAATATGTGAGAATATCGGTTAGACTAATCAATCTCTACGAGAAACTGCCAGACGCGAAAATCTATGAAGTAAAATCGGGGCCACAAATTTTTAAGTAGCGGTCCGATCTTCTGAATTCCCATCGGAACGGATTTCGCAAAAAACAATGCTTGCCATTTTGACTCAGAGAATATTGTCTAATTCTTAGCAATGCTTATACAAATTTCTAAGAGAGACACTGAATGCAGAAGTCACAATGAGAGGAGAGAAATTAGTGCGGGTGGATTCCTTCACCTTCCTTGGAAGTACCATCACTTGAAACGGATGAAGTACAACGGAAATCTGTCAAAGAATAGCCTAAACTAAGAAAGCGTTAGTGGTGAAAAGACAACTTCTGTGTTCAGAGGAGATTGGATTATGAACGAGAAAACAGAATGTGAGAATGTTTGCGTGGAGCGAGGTACTCTATGGATCGGAAGCATGGACCATTGGAAATGTAGACCAGAAAAGACTCGAGGCTTTCGAAACCAGGTGCTGTAGTAGAGTACTGAAGATAAAACGAACGGATAAACAAGAAAAGAAGAAGTATGTGGGAACGGAGAGGAGGAAAGGACCACATGGAACAATGGAATCCAGAAAAGAAGAACCAGAAGTTAGAGAAATCTTCTCGGGTTTGGCACTGGGTAAGGCTGATTAATCAGTCTTAGCCCTGATGACGATGAGAGAGTTTCTCGTCGAAACGTCGGCCTTAAATAGCCTTACCCGGTGCCAAACCTGAGAAGATTTTACTAATATTATTCGCTGGGTAGGCCTACGATCAAGAACCAGATGGATTGAGCGCATTCTGAGGCACTTTGGGTTGGTGAAAATAATTATTGAAGGGAATATTGAAGAAAAAATCCTCTTAGGAAGAGCCATAAATAAATGGATAGGACAAATAAAGAATTAATTACAAAAGAGATCTTCCAGGAGGTAAAGGGAAATAGCAAAAGATAAGAAGGAAGGATGGCTGCAGTAAAAAATCTTCAGATTGAACGACCAATGGTGATAATTAAAAAATCGGACGTTTACTTTCAAACTGGGGATAAATTTGGTGCAAGGTGAACGATACATAACTGTTTAACTTACACTATATATTCCACTACTATTTTGTATTTCTTGCTGTAAACAGCTGCAAAATGAAATTTAGTCGTTTCAACTCCAGAAAAGTGATAATATGCACCGATCTGAGAGTCGTGTAAAGCTTGTGTATGAATACTCTCGAGATAGTGTCCCAGGGAATTTCATTTACGACATCTGGCATCAGCCGAACCATCATATTTTGTTATTCATGCTTAAGATTTTGTCATAATTCTTCTTCTCCTCAACTCTAAGGGTGCTTGGCATTCAAATCTTTCTTTTCAGAGCAAGTCTCTTGATTTCAGCACATCTCTTCCCTTCTCCAATCCCATAGAGGAATTCCTGCCTAGGTCTTGCTCTTCCTGTACGTCCCTCCACCATTCCTTCCATCAAGGTAGTCATGTAGTTAGGGTGACGGGACAGATATCCAATCCATCCTTCTCTCCTTATCGAGATTGAACTTACCAATGTTCGCCCATCCCCAACTCTTCCCAGAACCTCGATGTTTGTAGTTGTCTCAGTAGATGGAATCTTTAAAATTCTTTTGTCAGACTAACGTTCATAATTTGAGTGAATTTTGTGGCAGGTTATACTTCATTTTCGCTTGAATGTATTTCATTGTGACTAGAAGATGACGGAAAAGGGAATAGAATATAAATATAGACGAGAAAAAAATAATTCAACTGTCGAAAGAGAAAGCTGCAACATTAAAATCAGACAGTCGGACGAAGACGAATACGAATGTTTGAAGAGGTCTTTCAATGGAACAGTCGAATACGAATGGACAAAGTCGGTCTCTCTATTGAATGGTTTTGGGAGAAAAGCTTTAAAGGGTAATGATATAATCGAGAAAGAATTTGTTGCTATCAAGAAGTGAAAGTAAAGGCCCTTTCCATTATAATAATGCCATTTTTGGTGGCTTAGGCGAGCTTCTGCGGTCGTAACAATGCCTGGTAAAAGAGAACATTCCTTTGGCCATGTTGAGGTTTGATGATTGCTTACAAGCTTTCACTCAGCACCTTACTTGGTGATGAACTGATTATCGAGCCGTACACAATAACTTTAGTGTCCCATCTTGTTTTACCTCAATTACCAACGTGGAATTTCAGTCAGTCATTCATAGTGTAATTTGATCGCGTTCTTCGCAATGTCCACTCGGATAATCAAATTAGACCAGATATTCCACTAGAAAGATGAATTTCCTGATTGATATTCTCACCAGGAATAACTTTGGAAATTGAGTAGTATATATGTGACCTTTTGATCCTTGAGAATGAAACCAACCAGTCCGTTTAGCATACCTAAGATTGGCCACTTGAACGTAGTAGGCTGATTAAGATTCATTAGAGCTAGAAATTCAAGCTGTGGTGATCATATCAAGCTGTGCTGAACAAATGTTAAAAATGCCCCTCACCTTAAGTCAAGGGCAAGGTCTTGGTGGTCGGAATTGATACTGCGCTGGAATAAGATCTCACTGGTGGCGGAAGTTAGGCAAGGATATTCTCATACTGCCAGAGGTATAGCTGTACTTAAGGAGTACTTCCGAGAAAATAATGTAACCAATGGGTTCACAAGTTGTAAAAGGCCGAGAACTGCTCTCTTATGAGATTGAAATGCATAGTTAATGACTAATGAGCTCATTCTATAAGTTACCTTCAACTGTTGGTAGTAGTCAGGCGGAACTAGGTGGTATCTGTTAACATTGTAATGATAACACTTTGTTTTTTCCACATATATTTATTTGCTACGACCCGGGTTTCGACGTTCGACGTCATCTTCAGGACATCATCTTCTGTGCCTGCAGATAACGTCGAACGTCGAAACCCGGGCGTAGCAAATAAATATATGTGGAAAAACAAAGTCAAATCTTATCATTACCTTCAACTGATTTGACTGACCCCGATGAAAACTTTTTTACGCAATAACTCACACAGCTAATATCTTTTAGCAAGGATTCTCCCCCTTCCTCCTAAGCTTTTCTGGCACATTGAATGTGATGAGTTGTAGCGAATGTGCAAGAGAATGGCAAACGATTACTGCATTCTTATCAATGCTTTGTCAAATGCCTCGGAAACGAATGGAAGTCCACGCCTAGCCCGTTTGATGCTTTAAGGTAGTCCGAGCGAGATAGTTCCCTAGTCATAATAGAGACCATATTCGAACTATACGTTTTAATTTCACCAACTGTGAGAGACAAGAATTAAATATTGCATTATTAATAGTGCAATAATATAGTTTTATATGACGGAAGTTGTAAGTAATCAAATGAAAATATCTAAATAAGTATTTAACTTGACTCATTTTTTTCACGCGGTACGTTTGAAACTCCATTGATGAGGATTTTTGTGATACCCAAGAACCTATTGCAGTGACAATATGATTATTTTTCAAAAATAGTTGAGAAAAAATACAAACTACGCCCGTTAGTTTGTATTACGACATCTAAGTGTTAGAAAGCCATCATTTTGTAAATAATGTCTCTATGGAATGCATACACGTACCATTTCCCATGTAAAAGGGCTGATATTGTTTGGCAAATATTTTCGGAAAATAATCTAGTAAGGTGTAAAATTTTTGGTGTCATTAGAAGGGTGAGATCGCTTTCTTTAAATGAGACCAAATTCATTGATTTCTAGGTAAAATGATATTTTGCTTAAACCACCTAAAGGGAGTTGTGAAATGAAATTTAGGGCCAGTCTCCCGTCTGTTTTCCAGTTGGTGTCGCAAACTGCGCGAGGGAAAACATTAATGCTGGTCATTATTCGAAGAGTGAGCTTTCGCGGAGGATTCTGCGACTCTGTAGGCAAGTGGGTCACCTTGGATTTATTTCTTCGCAGCGGCTCGCGACTGTTCGTCGGCGGTTTAAAGCCGCCACTCCCCCGATTCATGAAACGAGAGGTGACTTTGATTCCGAGATGACTCTACCCCCTGTTAATTCGTTCGGCTTCCGAGTTTTACGGCAGCGGGACTCCGAAACCGCTGGGGGCTCCGTTTTTAATGGCTCCGAGACTCGGATTAAATTTTATTATTTTGTCGCGGATCTGGTAATGGGATCACTTTTTTTAGCAGACGTCTAGGCCGCAACAGAAGAGGCTGGGCGTTTCGAAATGGTATCGTGACGTTTCTCCGAGGGAGTATGTTGGTCAGGAAAAGAGGGACTCTGTTTGCTACTAATTTTTAAGTGGAACTGAAAAATTACTCTATTTTTAGAGGGTTCGAGTAAATGACGATTTTCATGGCGTTACCTGCTGTGAGTATGGTCCATCAAAACCGGGTACGCGAAACGAGGGAGGAGGAAGAGATTAAAAATTTTTACACATTCAGATGCTTTACTTTTTACGCTTATTTTTTTAAAGAGTACATTTAAAGGAGGAGAGTACTCCCATAGCATTTTAATCGTTATATATATTATTCTACAGTATATTTACTTAACATTTATATCTTGATGATGATCTCGAGCTATCTTCGCGATATCGCTCGTAGCATCTAATGCAAATTTGAGATATAGCTTGAAGATATTATGCATTTACGTCTAAATCTACATACCATTTATAGAACTGTGTAACTGGACACGCAGCAACTTAAACAGTGTCAACTGTGGGTGATTACACAATTGTGTGGAATTCATAATGGAAAAATCATTCGACTGGGCTTGGATGCGAACCCTGACTCCTCGATTTCGCGCTGAATGCTCTAACCAATTATGCTGGCCGTGCATTGATTAGATGGCAAATGATTTTTCCATTGTGGATTTCGTATATTAGTGAGATCACCAACGGTTGACACCGTTTAAGTTACTGTGCGGCCAGATCTGCAGTTCTTTGGATGCGTCAAAGTAAACACCTTTGTACTTGAAGTAAGGCTTTACCTCGTCGATAGTAGCACTGTGCGCACGTATACAGCTCTTTACTGGCAATTTCTGCAGGGTACCTGGTAAGACAACTTATTCCACAAAGCCTCCAAGAATTTTCACATTGGAAGAGGTTGCCTGGGTAGTTTAATTGATTCGAGCACTTGGCGTGAAATCGAGAGGTTGGAAAGATTTGCGACCACGACTGCACAAATATCACCATTTTTTAATTTTCAAAACACGCTGGACGCAATTTTGACTGTTGTAAAAGTTTTGCATATTGTCATCACATGACATTTAAACACCTCCTAGTTTGTACTTCTCTTTGTGAAGGGAGTGGAAGAATTTTTACTTTAAAGGAACATTCATTAATAGTAAAATTACACTGTATCAACCATGGTCACTGCAGACTTTATCAGTATTCGTAATTTGAGGGTTTCAGATGTTCGGGTGCCTTCATTCAAATGCCAAATTTGGATGATAGTGTAGCCTGACATTTATGTCTGATAAAACCGTCAGTCACGAACAGGGTTGGTGCATAGCGTCTTTGACCCGCTCCCTGCGAGATCAAGAGAGACAGAAAATGGGCGGTTACCATGAGACACCACGCCCGGAATCATTTCCTCCTCCACATTTCAACGTCACACTGATTTTTACGGAATTTCCGGCCACCCATGACACATTTAGGAAAATCCATCTCCCGCTCAAGCATTTCCCGTTTTATCCGCCTCTTCTTCATGCGTTGACGTCTTACAGCATGTCACTATCTTCTCATATAAAACTTAAATCAACAAATGTTCCAGTCAAGCTACAGGTCCACTGTTATGACGTAACTGTCGGACACTTGTCAAGAACCATCCTTCAGCTAAAAATTATCTTTAATGTTTCGTTAAACCAAGAGTTTACCTTGTTGTGCGTTGAAATTTGGTTACATAAAATTTTACGGGCAAATGGCACTTGATAGAGTATTCTCTATCAATAAAAATTCGAAGTAAATCGTGTGGCGACGTAAATAAATAAATCCTTGTTATTACTGCTATTTTCGCAGCAACATTTTTCCGGTTATAAGAGCACAATTTAATCGTCGTTAGCGCTCAATTTTCACCCGTTTTCTTTTTAGGCTTAGACAACATTCCAATAACTCCACTATTTATTTTTTCACTTTTATATTTGTCACAAGTTTCTTTGATTGATTTAATGTTTCATCTAAATGACACTATGTACTCATACTTTTGTGCTCAACCAATTTCGATATTAGTTCTTATCTGTTCATCCTGAGTCCCCTCTTAAGCTCCGACTTATTAAACCGGTCACATTCCTAACGCTTGAATAAGAGCTTGCTAGTCTCTAGTCAGCTTCCTTCTGAAGTGCAGATATTCTTACGAGTAAGCTCATCAGCTAATTCATGAGTCTGTATTTCAGTTAGTTTTCCCTTCAATGCAAGTTCAGTTCATAGGTTTGACCTTCATATAATCGTCCTTGGAAGTAATCATACATTTTATTATTGTGTACTGTGCGATGAAAACTTAAAAGAAAAATTAGGTTTATTCTCAAAGATGAATCTGCCTGAAAATAAACAAATTCATCACACTGTATTCGTGCAAAACACATAAGACGGGCAAAGACAAAAGCAGTTGGGGCCCGATCGGAATTCGATTGTATGTGCTCTCAAGTAGTGCGCGAGCAGTATAATTAGCCGTTTCGAGTGTAACTTTACGATTGAGTGGAATTGATTTCAATCAGAATGGGAAGCGATAACTTTGTTATTCTGCTAAAAATGCATGGTAACACAGCCTGAGATTTGGCTCATTGCGTTGTCTTCAGGCGAATACAGTGAAAGACTTTTATATTCAGGAATAGATTGAGGTTGGGAGCGGGGTATAGCATCCTTTGGAGGTGGATCATTGAGGATTTCTGTGCTGAAGCAAAGATAAGTTACCTGAACGATCCAATCTCTTCAAGTGGTAAAGATAGGTAAGTAAAGATACCCAGCCTGAAAGTAAATGTAAATATGAAGCACAATGCCTGATACAAACCACAAAGTCTTCATCTGAAAATGTTTTACGCCATAGAATGGGTCATATTTTTAAAAATTATCATATTTTAGCCTAACAGAAGGACTATTCTCCATTCTTATATTGATTTAATTGTCAAACGGTTGTGTGTTGTGCTAGTTGCGAATTTTCAATCAACTTTGTGCCGAGATTCGCAAAGTCTTTGTTCATTCTTTGTGGATGCACTCAAGCAATGCCTTTGACGTGGTTAACCTTGACAAAAAGGTGATGCAAAGTTTGTATAGCGACACACTACGCCACTATAACTTCGTGACTAATAACACAGTGGAAATAAGTATGGCCTCCGTCGGAATTGCTACCGTATTGCAAGCATGAACTTGGCATATTTGCGCGGCGCGTGCGCGAGTTACTACGAATACGAGCGTGCGAGTCGCCAGGCAACCCAGATACGCGTGTGCGAATATTTCCACGTGGTATCTCTCCTGACTTCGATGTGCTAGCGCGTAGGTTTTTGTGCCGAAGGTAGTATGGCGTCAATAAATTAACTCTATAGATAATCTGGGAAAAAATGTATGCAATACTCGTTGCTGAGGAAAATCTTAAGGCGTTTTGTGTAAAGTTTCTCATATCAATCAATACTCACCATAATCATTTTTTTGTGAGAGCCTGCTACATTCCGCCATAAATCATGTTTATTTTCTGCTTTTTAAGTTCTTATATAGCAGCTAAAATGAAAGATAGTATCATGTATATAAGCATAGAGTAAGTATATATAGAGTGGCAAAGCAATGCTAAAAACTGGACATAAATTTTTGAGAGCTTTGGGAAGAATTTATCAGGTGCCACTACCTTAGGGAAGGAAGAATTTTGGCTTACGGTGACGGCCACTTGGAGGCGCTAGTAGTACTCGGTAATTTTGTATCAACATGCAGATGTGGAATTGCCATGGCTGTTGTGTGATTTTTATTGAGTATCAATTGCTTTGTCATTGCTATGAGACATCGATAAACAGTTGACTCCGTGTTTCGTAATCGCGTGTTTTATCATATTGACGTGAATTCGGTTCATTGTAGACGATGTTCATTAAAGGTACATTAAAATACATGTTTAATTTGGTCTCTACGACTCAATAAAATTTCTTTCCGTCGCCATGGGTCGATTAGTAAACATCCAGGCACCGAAATCATCATAAGACCATCGTGTGAGTTATGCGACACGAAATGAAGTGTCCGTGTGCCAAAGCTCATTTGTTATGGCTTTTTGTGCAACTTCAATACACCTGTTCCATCTATCGGCCAAAGTAGTATTTAAAAACTCATATCAAAATCTCCCTATCTCTTTGCCACTCTATGTGTACTCACTCTATGATGTAAGTTATGGGTCCTCTTTTACTATTGCCTTAGTAGTACATTAGTTAATGACTATCATCCGACATTTGGAATTTAGAATGTTCATAGTTATAGCTCCATGGATAAGTGATCTACTACTACAGCTGACAGGTTTACATATGCAGGTTTGTTATATTTTCCACGCATGTCTAATAGCCTATGATTTTACATGGGAACAAGAAGTACTGACATCAGAATTCAGAAGTTATTACTGTGGTATATTTTTTGTTGTGCATTTGATGTGGCACAGAAGGCATGACTTATTCGAACTGTCGGGCGTGCTAAACTCCGTAGTCGCTCTGAAAATTCATATTCATACTTTTATGTTTATAGAGACCGATTTTGCTTCGATTGATACGATTTCACTCCATTGTGCCCCTGGAGGCATAATTTATTTTAGATTCTAGTTTCAAACATTGATATCGGTCCCCTTTCAAATCTTTTCATTCATGGCTATTATCTCAAAAGGTTTTTTTCTTTAGCTGTGGAGAAAACATCACATCTCTGAAGGCCACCACTCCTCACACTCTTATGAATAGCCTTCGGAACTATTTCTTCGGCGTCCTCGGTCAATACATACGATATTTTAATCGTATGTTGAACATTAGAAGAAAAGGGCCGAAATGACCTAAAGAGTGCTTTCCGAAGCCCCTCATCTGGAGAGAAGATGACTATATGTAACTGTGGCAACTGATGGATTCTCGCCGTGGAGGATGGGGAGAGCCTTGCTCTCCGTGCCACGGGCGGCGAAGACAGGTCCCCTCGCTGAGCTGAGAGATCTCTTCGAAGTGGTGGCTCATAAAACTCCATCGTCCGGATAAAGATTTTAATTGACGAACGCTTCTTAATTTCGATGTTTCGGTTTCGGCCTCGAGGGAACACAAACAAGAAGAAAAACGTCTTTGGGAGGGAACCCGAAAGAGAAAGTCGAGACTGCGTCTCTCAAGCTCGGGCGTTTGGCGCCACAGGCCATCTCGGATGACGTAGGAAAGCTAAAGGGTTCCTGTAATTTGAAGGGCAGACTCCTCATACCTGTATCACTGAAAAATCCCTATTACATCAGAAGAAAGCTTTTACTTTCGTTTCCATAATGGCCGGACATTTCACATTTTATGATGGAATTCGTTCCACGAAAATTGGGAACCTCTTTCGTTTTCCCAATAATGACTTTGATGCTGGAGGTTCGCTGGTGGAGGATACATTATATATATCTTTTGCTGGAGATACTCAGACTATGAACTCCATTCAGTGCGACGCTTCTTCTTGAGCGTTTTAAATGTTATGAACACACGCAATTAAGGGAGTGGCTTAAAGTAGATTGTAATCCATATTAAGGGTGAGCACCATAGGACAATATAATAGGTATGCTCTATGTACCAAAAATTTGTGCTCTTACCTATCAACTCTAATTTTACTCAATCAAATATTCACCCAAATATAATGCTTTTTTGTGTGAAACTTGGCGTGTGATGAAATAAATGCCAAAAATCAGTTGAGGTCTGAGATAGCCCCATGAGTCTCCGAAAATACGTCTTTGGATGATAGATAATGAAGTCAAAAAACATTGATTTTCAAATCGGAGTTAATTTTGTTAGCTTCCAGAAAAGAAAGAGTTAGTTCAATATTTATAGAAATAACTGAGAATATTACTCTACTTCATAACTTTCAGTACCAAAACACTAAAATCTGACTCTTTCCTTCTTTGATTCATTTTCTCGATTGGAAAACTATTTATTGTTGTAAGAAATGTTGATTTCAATGTCTATTTCAACCATCTATAAATGTTGAAGAAAAAAAGAAAAATAGCGGAAATTTTTCCATTATGCTGAAAGTAGTATATTTTCAGTTTGCCTTCTCTGTCACTGCTAGTTCTTGATATATTACGAGGGTCGTTCAATAAGTCCTTAGAAAATCCATGAAAAGGGGAAATATCAAAAATGGTTTGTTTAAAGTAAAAATCATTACTCGCTAGTCAGCTGTTAAAGTCTCAGTTACATACATCACCATGGCTTCATTTTAATTGTCGATAGAAGCAAAGAACTTTTGTTTACTTATAAAAATGGAAAAAAGTGAGTTTCAAGCGGTGATAAAACATATTTAAAAGGCTTAACGCCGAAAGAGATCAAATCAGTGATGGATAAAGGTTATGGCACATCTGCTTTTGTATTTGCAACTGTTTAAAATTGGGTGAATGAGTTCAAACGTAGCTGTACATCCACAAAAGATGACCATAGTTCAGGACGTTCAGTGTG
The DNA here is from genome assembly GCA_963169105.1 of Ceriagrion tenellum. NCBI lineage: Eukaryota > Metazoa > Arthropoda > Insecta > Odonata > Coenagrionidae > Ceriagrion > Ceriagrion tenellum. Next base: position 140,589,698 of record OY720640.1, on the reverse strand, counting down.
AGTGACTACTCCCGAAATGATTGGTAAAATCCACGATGCGGTTTTGAATGATCAACAAATCAATGTGCATAAGATAGTTGAGGCGACAGGCATATCGTATGGTGCGGTGTTTTCGATTTTGCACGAAAAATTGGGTTTGAAAAAAATCTCGGCAAGATAGGTGCCGCGTTTGCTCTCAGTGGACAATAAACGCAATTGTGTGGTCGACTCTGAGGCTATTTTTGGGCTTTTTTGTCGGAACCCTGACGAGTTTCTGCATCGATACATAACTATGGATGAAATATGGATACAATACTACACTCCAGAAACAAAATAATAGTCAAAACAATGGGTTATTGTAGGCGAACGGGGTCCGAAGAAGGCGAAAACGGTGAAAATAGCCGGCAAGGTAATGGCCACGGCTTTTTGGGATTCACGTGGAATCATTTACACCAATTACTTGGTAAAAGGAAAAATAATAACTGGGATGTATTATACGTCATTATTGCACCGGGTGAATGAAGAAATCTAGAATAAACGTCCTCATTTAAAAAAGAAAAAGATCCTCCTTCATCAAGGCAATGCACGTGTGCACAGCCGCGCAGTTTCGATGGCCAAGATTGTGAAATTAAAGTTCGAATTATTAAAAAATCCACCGTATTCACCGAATTTAGCCCCCAGTGACTTTTTATTGTCTCCAGACTCGAAAAAATCGCTCGGTGGAAAATGGTTCACGTCGAAAGAGGAGGTCATCGCCCAAATAGATGCCTATTTTGAGGAAGTCCAAAATGCTACTTTTTGGACGGCTTAAAAAAGTTGGAGTAGCGCTTGGAAATGTATATAGAGCTAAAGGGAGATTGCGTCGAAAAATAAACAGAAATTACACAAAATAAATCATTTTCCTATCTTTTTCTAAGGACTTATTGAACGACCCTGGTACGTATAGAGTTAGCATCAACATTATCAAAATTTCGCTTGTGCCATCTTGGAAAAATGACTGCCTCGAGAAAATGAGGGCGGGATAAAATCGTTGCATTTATTTTCCATTGAATGTGGTTATTCTTGTACAAAAAATGGATTTTTTTTCGAAAATGGCCGTGCAATCAATTAAATTCTTATTGTATCATTTGACATGGAATGTCCCAGCAGTGCTCCAACGCAACGACGCGACGGCAACTGCGCAGTGCCCGCTGCAGCTGTCCTTACCGATCAGCGGAAAATGCTCTGCTAAAAATTACTGTAAAATCAGCACTCGGCCGTAAACTATTAATAGCATCTGTAACAAATTATGCTAGATTGACATCGACAACAATATTGTCAAGTTCAACCGTGTCCGAGCACTTATTCCTTGGATAGATTTTATACAAACAACGATAAATTTTTTCTATTCAACGTCAAAATATGAAAGTGAGAACGAATGATCTCAAGTCCTTCACCAACGATATATTTAATTATACTGAAGATCATTTCACGACTTTTAAACTGAAAAATGGTTGAATGTGAAGTTAATATTGAAAGGCTAAAAAAACGGTACTTTTTTCACTTATGCACTAATATGAATATGAAAATAAAACAAAAAATATCTAACCAAATCAACCAACGCATTATGAAACGACCAAAATAATGGTGTACACTTCATAAAGATGATTCAAATGGTTTACTTTATGGACGGCGTTCATACTCGAGTCTCCAAATTTTTGGTACGAAGTTGGCCAGTGAATTGTTACTGCAAATTTTAATTTATAAGGCATAACGCATATTTTAGTGAAATTTTCTGCAAAAAAAATTGAAGATGAATTTAAAGGATAGTTTTTTTAAAGGTTATACAATATATGCAAGATGTTCTTCCAACTATAGCACTCGTCTATACTAAAATACTACTTTCTCTGCTTGCAGAACATGTCAACATGCACCCTTTGTGTCAGTTAGGCTGGATGCTCCTTCATGCAATGCCATTGATGGATAAGTTTTTGGTGAGTACAGTTCAATCATATTACTGGAACAGTGTACATTTTCCCATAAAACAGAATGTTGTCTTAGCCCTCGGCCAGTTTATTCCAAATCTGGAGGATCATCCATAGCATCCGTCAAGTTTGCCGTCCAAAGATCGATTCGGAGTGGAACGGATTATTTCCATTAGTGAACGCATTTATGCATGTCACAAAAGTGGTTATTGATCTTGTCAGCATTGAAAACGATAATCAAGTTCGTGTACACAGCAATCCCATCACATTACCAGAATGCGTTTGGTAAAACTTAAGAAAAAGCAACTTGGATAGAAAAATAACAGAAATAAGATATTAAAATTGCCTGAATTACAAAGCTATTTCATCCTTTAAAGCTTTATAGAATAATGTAATTTACATTTGAAAGTAATCTAAAAAAATACAGCTTTGGACACTTTATGAATAGTGTCCTTAAAACTAATAAGAGCTAAACTAGATAATCTTCAGCTACTGCTTAGTGCCCGAAATTGAAAAGTTGTTTTACTAAAACAAAATTATATAATAAATTAATAGCCTGATAATATATTCTGAGTATGTTAACGTGAAGAATGGAAAATGGCGGTAAACCAACATTATGGATACAATGTAAGGTAGCTGTGTGAAATATTTTCTTCAATGATCAAAGGCTGTGTCATCATCAGGCAATATGAATAATGTTCATGGTGTGATAATACTCTAAAAGAAGTATATACTTTAGTTAATCATAGACGCTTCAGTGATAATAATTTGAGTTCAAGTGCAGCTGCATTCAACTCGAATTAAATTACATGCAAATAAGTCGTATCCAAATTCCTGTGGTTGGAACTGGCTCGGCACGCTACCAAAGAATATGAGATGTCAATGAAGTACTGTGGGGTGAACAGTTACTACTTCAATACCACAAGACAGAGATGCCCTCGCCAGTAATTCAGCCGGTAGAAAAAAATCCCTTTCAATCAACTTTCGAGTAAAATCTGACAAATGTACAATGATTATCCTTCACTCTCACGACATTATATACTGTTGAATATTCATATTCTGTATAGGAACTCCCTAAGGATTTTCAAGTGTTTGCCGTTGCATATTTTTCAAATTTTTACATTTAATTAGCGTTATTTATAGAATTTATAATGTGTTCAAATAATAATAGTTTTTAAGCAAAGTCATTTTAATTCACCAAATTTTACGATCCCGGACTCTAGCGAAAAAGAATTTGCCGAATGGTTTGTCAGCACACATTGAAATCAGCACTGTTTACCTCTGTGTGACGCATAGCTGGGTTTGATTAATTTAATTTATGCGATAAATCAGGTTGTAAATGAAAATATTAACTTGATTATTCCACATAAATTTCTTAAAAGATGACCTAGGTTTCCATGAGGCACGTCTTCACCACCTGATCATGGCGTGCCACGATGAAACCAAGGTTTTTGTGAAATAAAATTTATGCGGATTAACAAAGTGTAACTTTTTGTTTGGAGTGTAAAGCAAATATTCCCAAGTCACGCCATCGTGGCAACGGCGATACATTAGGATGGAAAAGTTAAGCATTCTTAGAAGGTAAACATATCTTTCAAGAATAATTTCCTGCAGGCGTAATTTCAGCATTCAGTGCGAGCAGGCTTCTTACATGAGCTGTGTTCACAGAGCAGAAGACGAAAACTAGCTTGTTGGCCCTCTACATGGAGAGGAAAAGTTATTGATCCGGAAGAGTGCAAGAAAGTAGCAAAGTTAGGAAATGGGCAGAAGAGAAATAGTAATACCCAAACTTTCCAAACACAAGGTTTGTTCGCTGATTATGGAGGTTCTTATCTTCCTCCTCGGGCATCAAATGAGCAGAATCAGGAACACCCCTTGAAAAAATTCTCGAATCAAACTAAACTGAGTGGCAAAAACAGCAAATGCCATCAAATACACCTGCCAGACGAAGTCCTGATACATCAGTATATGCACAATATATATAAAGTATATAGAAAACTCTCTCAGCTGGAAACGTGTCACAAACAACGCAAATGTACAAGCAAAATAATTGCCAATGCTTTGTAGAAGCTGCCATTTTAAACTGATCGACAGTAACACTATTTTGTTACGTCGAAAAAACGGTATGTTGCATCACAGAAGCATGAGTTATCGTTAAAAATATCGGACAATCGATGTCATTTGCTTCAGACGCATGCAAAAGTTATTGGGCCAATGAATATTTTGCCATGGAGACATATATATTTACTCATTCGCGGAAGTCTGAGCCAGAAAACGGTGTTTTATGGATAGCAGTAATATTTCTCTTCGTGTGGGTATGTTGGCTCTCCTGATTATCACTGTATCTGGGGAAACAAGCTCTCGAACTAATTCCGTCCCGAAATGTTTCAATCTCCCTTCACACGGACAGAGGCCTCTCGTCTAAGGCATGTCTCACAAAAGAGTGTATGTTGGTCGGTTGTGTGTGTCCAGGGCTTGGCCATTCCTTCCTCCCCATCAGAGGTGACCCCTATGGATTCGTTCCTTTTGGCGCCGGCGCCCCAATCGGGTGAGCAAACAGACGACGGCCAAATTAGAGCAAACCTTGTCCACCCTCCTTACCCGTACCATCTCTCCCACTCGCTTTCTCTCTCTCCCTCTCGCTCTCTTCCTCTAGCAAAGGATGACGGGAACATCTTCGTAGAAAGCCATGGTGATACCACCCAACTTGAAGCAAAATTATCAATAGAAATAGTTCTTGGATTCCTGGAGGAATATATCGGTAAAATAAGGCGTTGGCACTTCCTCACGCTCAGTTACCTGTTACCTGAGGAAATGACTGATAGTTCCATCTGCTTCTAACACTATGGTGAGTTGGATATTATTTTTGCTTCTTGTCCAAAGTTAATTTTGTGTTCAACCTAAGCATTTTCTATTAAAATTGAGTATACCGATTTTTCAGACACGCATTCTAATACGTAAAGTCTTCACCGAGCTTCCTCGCTCATCTTCCTAATCGTTTTTCAAAGTAAGCCTTCGGGGTCGCTAATTGGTGTATTGGGTAGTGAAGGGTCAAAAATAAGTAAATATGCCGGGTGATTCAAAAGTCTTGTTATGATTACGAAAAATCATAACTTTTTTTATTTTTCAACATAGATTCATAAAAAAAGATGAAAATGTGACTAAATACATCACGTTTTATTGAGTTACTTATTAAGTTACTTCCATTTGATGCACAAATAAAACTTGATGTATTTAGTAAAATTTTCATCTTTGTTTCATGTATCTATGCTGAAAAATAAAGAAGTTCTGATTTTCCGCAATCATAACAAGACTTCTGAATCACCCTCTGCATTAAACATAACAATTTCAATACATCACCACAGTGGCACTCTTTCCTTGAGGCTAAAATAGAGAAAAGGCTCAAAGGAAAACTTTATATTTCCTTCTTCTAATTTTATTCTCAATGGAATTGCAGCTATTGTTTTCCTTGAATTTTTGTCTCTAATGCGTACCTATCTTTTCTCGATTTTTGTATTGATAAATTTGCTATTAGTCTGCCTAAAAGTTGTCTTGATTTCTAATTATTTTATCGTATAAATCGTGTTATTAAAGTTTTCAGGGAATATGGATGAATTGCTTGAGGAATTATTTTGAAAGAGCACAAATGGGGATTCCCTTCAAACAGCTTAGGTCCCACCTTTTGGTATTTGTGGGCGAAGGAATTTCCTTTGATTTCCTTCCCTGATTTTCTCTATCTTTTTCCAAGGCCACATCAATTTTATTCATTCCTTTCCGCCTTTATACGTATGGCTCCTGGCACGTATTGAGCGAGGTAAAGGGATCAAACCGCCATCTCTCCCAACGACCCTCGCTCACGGACAGGGATGACTTGGCGCTTCCCCCACCTCCTCCCTTCTGAAGCTGTCGGTGGCCTATTGGGCGGGGTGGGGCAGTGAATGGCGCCTGAAAGTGATGTCTCATCCCTTAATGGGTCCGAGGGAAAATTAAGAATTGAGTAATCACCGCAAAGTTTTAAATGGCGAATAATTTTCTTTGGATGAATATGGAACGAAGGGTGAACTTCGAAAATTAATTATTTTTTTGTATTAAAATTTTCGACTTCTCTAAAGTCTTGACGTACTTGGAGACTTCTTATCCTCATCGCTCAAATGGATCTGCCCTCCCGAGCCATCGATTGTGAGTCCTCACAAGTAAAATCAGGAAATTAAACAAGAGTGCGAAATGGACTGTATTCTCAAGGAATCGTTGAGCACCATTTAATAACATAACGCGCATACCACGTCTGGAATTAAAGGTTTAGATTAAAAATTATGACTGTGCTGATGTGTTTTTGCCGTAGATGAGCATACTACGTTAAAGAAAGGTCACGCCATTAACATTGAGGCTTCAAAAGTGTTACACAAATAAAGCAGTTACTTTCCGCGGCTTATAAGGAAGGCAATTGGAATTGAAAAGAGACCCCAAATTATAAATAGAGAGGATGGCTATAAACTCCCTTATATATGGACATCACTTCTTTGGAATTAATTTTCAAATTTATTAATTCTAAATTCATCAACTGTTGAATTTGTTTATTTATAAAAAAGAAAACCATTGTTGTTTAAAGATCATGACGAAGCCGGCAGAAGAGCACGGCGAAACTGTCGCAAACATAATGCAAAAAATACTCGCAGAACCCAAAGATTACCAGATATAAATTATGACTATAGCTGATATTTTGCATGTCCTTTTTCCTCACGCAAGATACAACCATCTTTGTAACCCATGATAATTTCAGAAAACCCCTTCTTACTGCTCATAATATGCCACGATTTTTAACACAAAATACGTTGCAGAAACAGCTAAAAAAGTTGAGAAATTCGTGGTATCAAGCGTGACTTGGTGAAAAGGATTCATACTTAAAATAAACTTGGTGGTTGAAAAAGATTTTGCTTTTTTTACTTTAAACCTATTGAAACTTCCCTGTTCAAGTGATTTATTTTAAGTGTTTTTCATGTCTTTTAAACGCTTTTCACCGTAACAAGGGCCCAACTTATTGAACAAAGAGAAATATAGCAATAGCTACTGAAAATTAGGACCAATAGTTGTCCATAATTCCAATAATGTGCATCTCCTGCGTAGTTCTACGTGCGTCTGAGAATGAATGGCCATCGATTTCTTATTTCAATAATCAAGTCACCTGACCCCGATACGGCCACGTCGATAATTTGTACAAACACATGAACTTATTAAATTATTTTTCATTCAATTTATAAGGTGAAATTTCCTGTCTTAGATCGATAAATTTGTAATAGTTGGGTGTGCAGACAACATTCGTTTTAGAATTTTTCTATTATCATAGGCACATCCATTTTGAAAACTAAAAAAAATTTTAATTATCTTCTCACATTCACATCGTAGTTTTATTTCGTGATTTCAACCTTCAGGCTTTTTAAAATTGACCTCATAGTCCTGATGTTTCATGGGAGATGCCTTTGTTCCTCTTGTAATTCGTCCTCTTTGCCTATATAATTCTCGAAAAGGACAGATACTCGTTGATCATACTTATTGGTAATATGCCAGAGGCCTAGGTAGAGTCAACACAACTGGTAGAATTAGATAAACATGGTAGTTATCATATTTTAAACCGTTGAAATGATGAGGCTAATATGTTTAGAGAAAGGGCAGATGTTTATTTTTTATTGTTTTAAATAGCTGTGTCAACAAAAAAACACTATTGTTTCACCCTGAAATTTTCTGCTCAAACCTCGCAACTACCTAGTAATTCCGTTAGTTATAGTGTTCCTACTCATTATTTTTTTACCCTCTGCTTTGTATATTTTTGGCGTTTTAACTCTGCTGTTAAACAGTCTCGTTTTTGGCATTAAGTGAAAGCGTATTAAGCGCTAATATACCAAACAGAGAGACCGGGGATTTTAGGTTTGATTAGGTTAGGCTTAATGAAAAATCAGACGGATGAGTTGTTCTGTATTATTTCAGAGGCCATAGGAAAAGAGGGCTCTTGCCGTCAAAGATTAGAGATGAACTTACGAAAGGAGAATATTGGACAAGAACTACAATTGCATTTTTAGTAGTAAAACTACGAGAAATTGCCGTATTGTACTCAACTCTGAAGCACTTTAACGTTCATTGACAATGCGTTACTGCATTGAAGAAGTGTATATGCTAAACATTTTAATGGTCCAGAATGAAAAAAACTGGAATTGATTCAATGTTTTTGAGCATTATTTAGGCAATATTTACTAATGAGACTTGATGTTACCATCGATAGCCCTCGCTCTCTTCCTTTCCTATCGTTTTTGCTGCAAGTTCTCTTAAATATTTGTTGGTAATTTACTCTTTAGATTTTCATCACATATAGCGACATTACCAAAAAATTTAAGACTGAAATTTAAACGCAGTTAGTCTTCTCAGAGCGGAAATTCCCCCTTAGAAGACACCCATAACGTATTATGTGTAAAATTAAATAAGATGACAGTCTTTATAACAAATTGAAAACAGTAAAAAAAATGAGCATCATTTCTAATGACAATTCGAAGGAGTCCAGAGCTTAATTTATCACAAGGGCTCTTTCTCTCACATGAGTAAATACCGGTAATTTAAACCATAGTTTAAAACTACACGTTTTTATCATGATTTAGTTTGTGGTAACTTCAGTCCATCGTCATGATTCTATTGTCTCACTCGATTGAATTTCTTTTTAGAAACAGCTATCCTTATCATTAAGAATTAGCGAGTTTCCAGATTGATAATAGATTCCAAAGAAAATAAGGGGTGAACGGGAATTAAATTGGTATCTTCAGGAATTGTATTCGAAACTTTATGCTCTGTTTGAGTAAAACAGTGAAGGTCTTGGGGTTACTCTTGTTGAAGTGATAAACGCCACCCCAAAAAATGATAATTCGTATTTTCCACTGTGTTTTATTACAGGACCTTGAATCAAATAGCATCGGGCGTTATCAAGGTACCTGCAGTTACTAACGGTTGATATATTCATTGGAGGAGGTAACACTTTATGGTCATCTTCGACCACAACTTAGCCTTCGATTTCCTACTTAGCAATTCGGACGAAAGAAAATGTTTATGGCGTGAATTTTTGCAGCTAACACATGTATTTCAATGAAGTCCTGCACCTTGAAATATGTCCTTCGAAAAACTATCGATCCGAAAAGAGATTCAAAGGACACGAGGGCAACAATGGAGGACGACCAACAAATCACCCGTATAGACATATATGGATGGCGCTCAGGGCTAAAGTGAGACAAGTCCATTGGAGTCAATTCTGTCGATAACGCATTCTAAGTTCCGCAGTTCTATCTAGTGCAGGGATAATACATGATTACAGCTCTGCATTGCTATTATTAGTTTATAATTTAAGAAAAAGGACTTGGCCTTCGTTTTATTAGAGCCCTCTACCTTTTCATGATACACATATACATTGTATGAAAATGTATTCCTATGAGATTAAGGATTGTTCACGTCAGTCCACATTACTCCTGACGACGAAACATCCAGCAGAGGGCACGAAATGTTGAATGATTATATAAAAAACAGGGGCTTAAACTCGTTTGCTAGGGCCGCAGAAAATTTTACCTGCTCTCGAAGCCCCGTGGAAGGGTCGAACCTCATTTAGCCGGACCAGAACTCGGTATCCGAGCCTTGGTGTCGACCCCTCATCGCGAGTGGGTAATGGCACCAACTGACCAGCCTAACCTTGGTTTATAAAATTAAAAAGTTAGAAATAAATCCAAAAATAATGCTCATATTTATATTGTTTTAGATACGCTGGCGAAAATAGTTTTTTAACCGCTGTTGTACGATAGATATTAACCATTTTACGTGCTCTAAAAAACTGGGAAGCCGCACAAAATCTTCAAAATATACCACATGGTGCAACTGCATTTCTCTGCTCATGTCACTAACCCTTCCTTCTTTTGGTAAAGCTATCGGCAAACATCAAAGTCGTGATTGAGGTCTCGAAGCTTAAGCCTTGAGCTTGGATTTACACACTGCGGCGTCCGAGTTGTGACTTTTCGGCCACCCTCTTGTTTGTTTTCGAATTCCGACGTTTTAAGTTTTTATACATTATTTGTAGCCTATAAAATTTAGACTCCATGTTAGTGGATTGGTAAGACTCCATATTTCTACATGATTAGGACTCCTCCGAACTAGGCGACCCAGCGTTGTGCCCCCTTTCCTCAGAGTGCCCGGCTTACGAGCAAATCCGGCACCGTCCCGCTCGTATTTGTAGCGTAGGAAGCGCGGAAGGAAAAGAAGAAGTTTCTTCGCTGAGGATAGACCTTTTATTGGATTATTCCTAGTACAGACTGCCGTGAATGGTAAGAGAAGCGGCTTACATACAGGCATGGAATCGTCGAGATCGCCACTCCAGAACTCCAGAGAATATTCTAGAAATGTCCCAGAGAAAACCAGAAAAATAACATGAAGTTAATTAACAGAAAAGTATTCGCCTGCACTGAGGCTCGAACACGGGCCGCCCGCTTGCGAGGCGAGCGCGGATCCGCTGAGCCAACGCGGCAGGTGTATTGGCGTATCGCCACATATTCATCGACGCCTGATTTTTCAATGGAATGAACTCCAGGAATATTCCCTCCAACCACTCCGCTATTTCTTTTCAACCCTCGTCGGGGGGGTGGCGGAACTCTTCCTCCCTCCCTCCACATCCTCCACCCCCACCCCCCTCCCATCTGGAGCAAGCACTCACATTCCCTTGGCGGTCCAACGCACGTGGTTTCAGGGGCCAAGCTTCTATCGATTCTTGAAAAAGGGGTTTTGACCCGCTTATTTTTCCCTCCGCGACCGATGCGGAACCACTATACTACCCCAGCTTCTCTCGTCTGCTTCGCCTAAGCCAAAAAAAGAGAGGAAATATGTTTAAAAAAAACAGCGTATGCGTTTGCTGGTATGCGCGGAAAGCCGCGCGTGCATCGAAGAAATCGATTTTCTTCCCGAGAATCCTTACATTCACTTCCATCTCATCTTAAATCAGCTCGTCAAAAATGAATATTCGAGTCCATTTGAGCCATTAAAGATGAGCCGAATTTTAACTGAATAAGGAAATTATTTTTTTAAACGGTATATTAGAGACATTTTCTGACTGAAATATATGGATATATTTGCACTTATTTTATGATATTCATTAATCCCGTGATCAGAGCAGGCAAAGGTGGGCCTACCTATGGAGCGGCTCCTGGACTTTTTCAACGACTGAGCCCTTCTCGAAGCAAAAGTATCTCGCGAAGCCATGAGGATCGCTTGGCCTTTAGGTATATCTATGTCCAATGAGGTGTATTGCCTACAATAGAGTTGGAATAATAAGGTGTATATCTTAATGAAGAAAAACAGAAGTAACGAATGCTAGATAGAAGTAGTAATTACATTTTTGTGATTTTTGTCATTTTGATTACTGGCGTGGTTGGATACCCTAAGTGTCACTTGCGTTGGTCTAAGGGCTGTCACGGTTTGGGAAATGACGCTCTCGGCGGCACACATGAAATACCACTTCCACTGATCAGAGTCGTAGCACATTTCCCTTGTTTCATCGAATGGAGTGGTTGAAATATTTCCCTCATTACGTGATGCTCACTCATGAGACATTGTCTCTTAATTTTGGAGTGCGTGCCTGCGTGACCTGATGCATTCCAAATCAGTTGTCGTCACGGCGCCGTAAAACTTACTTTATTATCGTAACAGAATTAGTATCAAAAACTTACCGGTTCATGATCGCTGATTGGCTACCGATGGGAAATTTATGGTAGTTGGTTGCACGCACAAGATAAGAGCGACGTCACATAGGGTCACGTTGCAGTAAAGTGTTGTCATCGTTGGGTTGGAAATAAAGGAAGGAGTGGGGTTGCTATACTTTAAGGCGCCTCGTTTTTCCTCTTCTTTCTAGGAGCGAATCGTAATACCCGGAAATATTTGCTTACCCGGATGGATATTACAGATATGATTTTTTTTCCAAATCGGATAACATATTCTGATAGTAATTTTCCTTTAAACTTTCAAAATTTTCAATGAAAAACGCTAAAATTGTCAATAATTTAAATTTGGTTTGAGCGAGAACACTTTTTTCGTAATGAGATATAACTTAGGACTATATTTGATATTATAGCCCAAATAAGCCAGCAATGTTGCCCTTAATTATCAAACAGATGACCTTTGATGGTACCTCTATTGTATACTATATGCCAGTGTGCCTATAGTCTGTAGTATAGTATACTATCGGAGGAAAAAGGGGCGGTATATGGGGCAGCGGAAGAGTAAGATTGGAGTGGGTGAGAGGAGGGCATCCTCGGGAAGTGCAATTGCATGAATGGGGAGGGCTCTGTCTTGAGAGAGAGAGAGATAGGGGAGAGGGGGAGGGAGAGAGCATTTCTTCTTCCGAGGAAGGAAGGCAAGTGTTGTGTGTGCGACGGTTGTGTAACAAAGTAAAGACATACAGAGAGTACAGGTAGTAAAGTAAATAGTAGAATCACGAGTAAAGAGAGGACAGGTGGCGCTGAAAGTGGTAATCATCTCATTGCGCTTTCTGCCATGTTCTAAGTAAGTGAATTGTGACCACTGTGACTTGAGTTGCAGTAGTGCGAGGTTGGCTGAGAGTTTAGTTATATGAAAAATAAAGCAGCTTCTCATTTATTTGACGGAATTTACACAGCGGCAAGTATTGGAAGGACTCGTGGAAAATGAATGAGGAGAAGAATGAGACTAGAAAAAGCGGTATTTTAGGTGTTCAGCCTTAAACTGTAAAAATAACTCTGGAATGGTGGAAGAAAATTTAATTTTTTTCCGTTTCACAAGAGACCCTGTGAGGTGAGTTATTTCATTAATTTGTGCTGGTCTTGCATTAAAATCGGGGAAATGAGGGTTCTTTTTGAGTGTATTATATGATTATTAAGTGATATTGCGAAAAAGGTTTGATAACCAGATGTGCTCTTAATACAGGTCCAAGGAATGGGTGATTCGTTGCCGGCGGTCGTATTTGGAAACCAAAACCCCCGGGCCAATTTGCATAATAACTGTCAGATTTGTAGCGTGTACTTCGAAGGGGTAATGTTCCGGATTATTTTTTTGAAAAATCGGTTACATAGTTATGCGATACCAAGCATCTTCGATGTGCCTAATCCTCCACCGACCGTGGCGAGCCGAAAAAAACCTCCAAGGCCAAGGCAATGTGCAGATCCTTGTGCGAAGAGTATTAAAGGTCAGTTATTATGAGTTTATACGTTGCTAATTTATATATGCTTACTCTGTGATGGCGTAATGGGCGAGGAAGAAAGACCTGGGAGATTGGGAAAGGGGGAGAGAAAGGGAGAGGCGAGGAGTGCGCTCTCGGAATGAGGGACGCTTGCGTCCGCTGGGAGTCGTCGGACGGAGAACTTTCTTCGGAGGGCATGGATGCCATTGGGAGGGGGAGGGGGTGGGTGGTGGAGGAGAGGAGAGGGATGAGAAAGTGACACGCCCAAGTCGGTCCCTTTCTGACTCTCCGTATCTATCTCGAGGCGAAGGAGAAAAAGAAACGTTCGGATGAAACTAATCACGAAGGAGGAGGTTAACTGAAGCGAACTTTTGGCCCCTTTGGGGCGGATCTTGTCTGATTTTCTACAAGCACGTACCACCTTGCTCTCACGATGCTTTTCCCGAACAGGAATCGAACTTTGGACTTCAATTCGGACTCGAAGAAGTATTGGGAAATCAAGTCTATGATGGTGAAGCCGGAAGAGACAACATGCCTAACTCTGGAAAGCAAGAAATAGAAGTAATTCACACGAGGATCATCAAAAACCACAACCATTCTCTCAGTAGCATCACGTCTTTTACCAAGACAACCATTTATGTTGCTCTGTACAACTATTTCTTATCAATTTCATATTCATTCAAACGTTTTCTTAGTTTTACACCAAGCAAATCTTCCACAATTTCAACTCCTCCATTCTTCGGTGCACTATTGCCCGCAATAACTACTCTCTGAATTCGTACTCGTACAAATCCAGAGCAATCTATGGAATACCGATGCGGCATTTTTCATGCATTCCCCACTTTTATGACGCATTTTGGACATGCTTCCCCTCTGCGGAATATTTACTCTGCGAACGTAGCCGATGGACTTGCCTGAGGTGCGTACGACACGAGTCCCTTTCCCCCTTCGCACCTCCTCCTCCTCTGGTACCTCCAACCCCCCCCCCCTCCCCTCCTGCTTTTTATCAGTGTTGATAGTGATAATTTGGCTTATATTAGGTCATTATTTGGTTATCTTTATTGAGATATAAGTGGTGATACGAGCATCAAAATTTGTATTAAATTTTGTTCAATCTTGAGATATTTGTTTTATTGCTGGGCGTTGCGTTTTTACGAATGGTCGTAATACCCTTGAAAAGCATTTTTATATCAACCTCCTAGATTAAACCAGTTTTTACGTCTCGAGGTTAGGTCACGTGGAAATAAAACTATATCTTCTTGCCTAAGTTTCGGCGTATAATTTACACCATCATCAGGGCTATACAAAAGAATTCAATAACCATGTACAACAGCATTGCATATAAATAAAAGGGGGATTATCATCCAAAATTTGTTTGAAAAATATAAATATAAAGTTACCTTGGAATTATTGGTTAATTGAACATCATCGGTTATTACATATTATTCCACATACAGCCTTTTGGTACTTGTAGAAAAATATTAAAAAATACCCCATTCTCGGAACTACAACAATATAAAACGTAAAAAATTCAATATATTCAATCAATTCTGAACAACTTAATATAAAATCTTTTTATAAACTTACTATGGAATAGGCGATCCAGGGTTTACATTATACGCCGAAACGTAGGCAAGGGGAGATAGTTTTATTTCCACATGCCCTAACCTCGAGACGTCAAAACTGGTAATATATTTGAATAATAACGTTATTATGGGTAATTTTAATTGACATTTTAATATTTGGAGACTTTACTTTTTGTAATTTTTTTTGGAGTTTTTGAAATGCTTGTCTTATGTATACCTCATCATAATTTTCACAAAATATGGAATAAACGACATAAGTTTTTATTTAAACTTTCAATTGGTCCACGTGTTTGTGCTGTACTTATAGCATGTCTGTGCTATAATTAATACGGTACCAATGTTTGAACATCCTTGTATTCGATCTTGTACGCCCATGGAAAATATATCTCCTCTATCATGTTTTCTTTTTTATGCGCAAGAAATGTGAAGTGCTATTGGATTCTTTAACTGCGAATATGGGGTTTTCATAGTTAGTTAGAAGTGAGTTAGCTATTTTTGGGGAATTATTTTTTTCTAAATTACCTTCATCTCGTTCTACATTCTCACTGTGAAGACCTATCTCACTTTGATTGAGTACTCAGCAAGTGAGAGCTAGTGCTATATTTATTTTTTATTTTGAACATTGCGGACATTAGAAATTTCAGGATCGCAAGGATTCTTTCGCCAGTCTACTGTATTTTTTAACACTAGAATTCCTTTTTTCATTGTTTTTAGAAAAAAGTTAAGTATCAGTTCACTATTCTATTATAAACGATATTTTTTCATAAAATGGAAAAATAATAAATTGTGATAATTTCTGGTACTTTATCTGGCGATGATATGTATAAGTCATTTGCATAGATGCATATGAATGGTAAATTGGAAGATAGTATTGGAAATATTGCATCCAGCAATAAAAGTTTGTTTTATGTAAGATCTGCCTGGTAGTTGCCACCATTGATTCCACAGAGACTCAATTTGTAATTACATAATGATAGGCTTTACATTATAAAAATTCCTGATTTACACATTTTAAATATTAAAAAAAAGTCTTTTTTGCATAAATTTGCGAGTGAACCTTGGAGTTCACCATTGTCTAGAGCAGTATGGCTACTTATATTAATGGATTTATTTCTAAAAGAAGGACACACATACAAAACATATGTGGCGCAGCATTAAAGAAACTAGATTTTGTTAAACGTATAATAGGAAGGTCCTCGGATGAAAAAGTCAAAGGGGCTACTTCGCTCAGGTTAGGCCACACCTCGAATACGCCGCGAGCATTTGGGACCCTGGTCATAAACATTTAACCAAAAAAATTAACAAAATACAAAGAAAAGCAGCACGCATCGTTAAAAACTTCTACGAACGAACATATTGTGTTACACAACTGCTAGAAGGATTAAAGTGGGAGCCCTTAGAAACTCGGAGGCAGCACGCTAGGCTTAGGCTGCTTGAGATATTCAGAACTGGTGTGTTTCAAAGCGACACAGAGAATATTATCATGACGTCTCACTATATTCCTAGGTCTGACAGTTAAAATAAGATAAGAAGAAGAGAAGAAGAGGAGAAAGATATAAAATAAGAGAGATACTAGAAGAGACGAAGAAGAGAAAGATATAAAATAAGAGAGATACTCTTCCAAACAGATGGGTACGAAAGCTCGTTATTTCCGCGCACTATAAGCGACAGCTATAAAAACTGATCCCCTCTAAATACACTCCCATAATGCATATCACCATTACACCTCCAAAAATTTTAATCTTTACACGGCTGGTGACCTACCATCCTCTGCCACACGCCCATGCGGCGGCTCGCGGGGTATTATGTAAACGTAAATGTAGATGAGACAATGTCGAGTGAGAAAAACTTGCGTATAGTGAGAATTATTTGTTGTTTTATTCTTTCGAAAACGTGACAAAAAATTTTATACGCTGCGTTAAAGGAAAAAGAGTGATGAATTTAAACATCAAAATTCGTCATTAATAAACATAAAATTGGCTTCAGTTAACGGTTTCATGAAACTTATTCTAGTTCAGGAAGGATTACCTGTATTATGATCTTTAACTAATTAATTTTGTTTAGATAGCATAATTTTGGTTATAGAAACGTATTTTGTTATGAAGTAGATTTTTCTTGAGCAATTTTTTTTACTCGAGTTACCAAATACCTTGGTTTGAAGCGATGTTGCATGGTTTTTATTTTAACTGAGTGCTTTCCGCAACAGGATTTCAGTAGAGAACAGACGTTTTTGTCGCTTTTCAAGGTTGCTCTCCGGAGTAAATGGGTTTCGGGTTGCACGCCATGGGCGGAGCATGGAAGAAGATCTCGATTCGCTCGCCGTCATTTTGTCAATACAAAAAAGACATTTGGGAAGGGATTCATCCCATTGATGGTAAATGCGATATCGATTATCAGCGGGTGAGGGAGAGGGATTCATATAACAAATCACGAAGACCACCAACCCCATCATCCCACTGGATGGTCTTTCAATCTCAAAAGTTGTATGAAACACGACTGAACCAGGAAAGGTGATGTGACTTGGATAAATGCTGTATTTTTCAAAATATACTGTTATTTACCTTCAAATCCTATTTCTCTTGTCAACAGTTCTAATAATTCGGGACATAGTTAACCCTTTCACCGCGATAGTCGACAAAAGTCGATCTGCAAGTATTTATGCTTCGCCGCGATGATCAGCCATGACCATGAAAAAAATGTTCTTTGGCCGCAACAGAAGCCCGAAGTGTCTGATGCTACGTCCCCGAATTGGAACGCGGCAGAGGCGATCTCTGGTGCGGTATAATTAAACCAAGTGAACGCATGAAGAATACGAATACGAAGAAAATAATACGAACGTGACTTTTGTTTTTTTTATTTCAAAATGACATTTTCTAAGAACGCTTGTTGAAAACCAGATACGCTGTGAAAGGGTTAACTTTGGCCAAAACTTAGGCGGAAATATGCCGTAGTTTATGCAGCAGTTGTCAAAAAACAAACAAACACAGTACATTGTCGTCTTGTAGCATAGGTCGAGATGACACCGCAATGCGCTGCCGTCGGCGACGTTCCCTTTGTTGTATCACGTGATCGGGTCACGTGAGGCCATCGAGGGCGCTCTTTACCCTAGCGGTGGCGGCTCCGCGTTCCCACCTCGCCCCAACGGAACCCTTTTTTGCGAGATTAAAAATTTAAAGGGGTTTGTGGATGGTGACATATCTTGAGGGAAAGCTTTAAGGGTCCGTGAAGGCGAAGGGGACACACGGACGCAGGCCTTTCCCTTTTTTCAATACACTACAGGTGTCGGTGCGCACGCCAGGCCAAAGCTATAAAGCCCATCCCATGTTTTTATTTACGCCTTCTGCGCCCAGTTCGCCTCCCGTTTGGAACATTGAACCCTTCTGAATGTTTTACATCGAAAGAAACTTCAGCGGACCAGCGACTTAAGACCACCGAGCGCCAATCGACGCGAACAATGGTGACGTCTATATATACATAATTCCGTGCCTCCCGGGAGAATCTTTCATTGATTATATTAACATTACAAAGCCTTATATTTTTTGGTGAAATCACCTTTGAGTATCTCGGAGACATCCTAAATTCATTGGTTTATAGTATTTACTCGCGAAAACTAAGTAGGATATAATACATATTAAGATTATGAATTTACATTAACGTATCCCAATGCATCACGATATCATATGATACATATATCACGATACTATACAAAAATCAATGGCTTTAATCAATTTGATATCCTTTTTCATGCATTTTTCAGATGTAATTAATTTATCAAACGCAGCATTAGTACAGCAGTATTGTTTTGAAATTTTATTGCCAGAACATATGCAATTTTAATGTAATTTTCCAGCGTTTGTGGCTACGTATTATTGTTTCAGACAGAGGATTTTAAAAAGATTTTTTGTAAAAATTTTGATAGAGATTCACGCAAATTTTAAATTTACTATGACCGAAGAAATAAAAATAGAGATGTTATTAATTTTGATAAATGAGAAAATCCTCGTGGTAATAATTCAAGGAGTCATAGTAGCTATTCATACTCACTCACCAGTCAGTCATGTGAAACGTGAAAATGATATCTGCTAAGTGTAATCGTCATCACTCGGTGCACGACAAACATTCAAGAGGTCACTCAATTGAATGACCTCAACTTCAACAATTGACTATTAAATTTTGAATTGTTATCGATTGACTTGCTGATTGTGTATTACAGTTTGAATATACCACATTTGTCATACTTTTCTATTGATAATTTGAATTCGTGAGCGAATTAGTGGATACTTTTTGACGATGTACATGTACCTACGAATGATTATAAGCTAATAATCGCCATAGGTACAAGAGTCTAGTGGTTGCCATTCTATTTTCATTTCTTCTGATCCCTCCGTCACCCATTTCCCAAAATTGAACCCCTGACATTGAAGAAAAAGTTTAATATGGACCATATTACTTTTAAGCTACAAACTTACTTCCACTCTCATTAAGATATTTATGCTTACCACTAATTGTTCTAATTGAGTTTGGGTCACCGAAGGCACTTGAAAGAGCCTTTGCTAATGAGAGAAACTCATCCCTATCAGACTGTTTAACAGGGGTAAAGAACAGACGCGAACGTCAATATCGCCACAATAGTGTTGTTTGCTCAAAATGAGATGCTTACAGACAAAAGGAAATAATAACACTAAATTTTATCTTAGGCCAAAGATAATTAAAATGAGCTAACTAAAGTATACCTGATAAAACGTATACTGGCGGCTGGGAACCGCTGAGAGAAATTATTTAGTTTCCATGGGAGAAGAGTGATTCCTTCCACAAATCTAACTTCATCAGAGCAAAGTTCATCGCACAAGTTTTTCGAGCCGATGAATCCTTAACTGATCCGTTGTCTTTTGATAGGTTCATTGATGCATTTGTGAATCTATATCAGAAACGTCCAACTTGACACCGCTCCCCCTCACAAGGAGAACAGCCAACTCACGTTTGGTCCAAGCATTACTCTTTGGGCGCCAGAGTATTGTATCCAGGACCACAGAGCGGCGGAGAAGAATGGAGATCTTCTAGCTCCAGCGAGATATGTGCACCCGCTGCCCCTTGCCCTTTCACTTCCAACTGGAGCCAATTTCCTTCTCTCCAGCCTCCCGAGATCTTCAGCTGGGAGATTGGGGAATGTGTGGACCGTACAGGGGAGGGTCACTATCTCCCCTCCTCCTCATCCTGGGAGAACCTTCCCTCCCTCGTGCATTTCTTGCATCTCCCTAACTGTCCACTGTTGCCTCGTCGGCCTAGGCCTAGTACGATGAGTATATATTACGGATTTAGATGTTTGGAATTGTTGCCTAGGCTACGTGATGCCTAAATTTCCACTTTTAATTCATCCAGTCCTTGGCACCACTTCGATTAGAGTCTTTTCAGTTGTTATTGTAAATAGACGTAGTTGATTGTTGCTATAACATAGTTATAACGTGAGTCTGTGGTGAATATTCAATAACGATCGAGGAGGTATGAATTACTTGACGCTTTGAATAATATCTTGCTATTTTTGTGATCTAAAAGTTATTTTGTAAATGATAGAGAGAAATTTTCTATGACAGGAAATGTGTAACGGGTTTATGAAACGTCCATCGTGTGCCGGCGACGATGTATGCCAGACTCTGATTCTAATTTGAATTCATTAAGCCCGTTCTGCTTAAATATTTGAATTCAGAATGTCTTGTTTAAACAGTACTTGCTTCGTATCAGACTGCAAAACAGGGTATGCGTCTACGAGGATCCTAAATAGGAGACTTGGATTGAAAAATAAGAATCTGTTCAAGGCGGTGGTAAGTGCATTCCTTTTTACCTGCACTGCAATGATGGCCACTGGGAATACTCATGAAGTCACCTCGCATTATTATTAAATTTCCGTATAGCGATATTCACGAAGTGCTAAGAAGTTAATTGTGCATTTGTGTAATTAAATTTGGAGAAGAATTAAATATATCTGTAGACCGGACAATATTTAAAAAGTGCATAATTACGTCCCGCGTGTAGTACTACATTTTTATCCACTGCATTATGATTAATTGTAAGTAAAACCCATGTATATTCATGTTAAAACCAGTACGACGAGTTTATTTACAAACTGTCGACTGTATTTACATTTGTACAGCTTCCGTCTTTCATCACTAGGCGGCACCGCTTTCCAAAAATTTGTTTGTTTACGGAATTCTAGACAACAGTTTTTGGTGACGAGATAACAATACATAATACATATTCATGGCTAGTACGATGACCGATTTCATTTATCGACTTTCGATGGAAAACGTCATTGACATGCTTCGGCTTCGATGGCTGAAATCGATTGTTGAATTGGGTGTGTACCATATTCAATGGTAATGATGATCACAAGTTAAAGTTTCAGGCTTCACTTTGTGGAAAACTTTATATTACTAAAGACAAAATTGAAATTTCGGACAAATTTGGTGTTTATGCTTTAAATTGCGACTCATGTGACGCTAGGTACATTGGCCAAACTGGACGGAAATTTGAAATTAGGATGAAGAAGCTTAGAAAATGTTTTTTAACTGGTGACGTTTCTTCTGTTTGCCAAACATTTATTAGATTGTAATCATTTAAGTGACTTTTAACGTGAAATGTTACATATACAGGATAAGGGCATAAAATTATATTTCCTCGAACAACATGAAATTGTGAATGCTGTCAAACAAAATTTAAATTTGGCAAATGACCTCACATTTGACGCGCATTCGCCACTGATATCAACAAACTTTTAATGTTTGTTTGCGTCATATACTCAACCTTGCCATTGTGTGTTGTTTATCCATACCCCTACCCATCCCCATTGACGTCATTCTCCTTTCAACCCCAACCTTTTCTTTCTCTCCCTCTCACCTCTTCTTTAATTCCCCACCCTCCATCCCTCCCTCGCCTCCTCCACCCGCCCTCTGTCAGGGATATATGGACTACGAAAAAGTTATTTGTACCTTGATAATGACATAAATTTGTCGAGATCATGGTCGGAGAGAATAAAACAGTGTGGAAAGTACAAAGTGAGGTCTCTTTTCATCGTGATGATGATCGATGCATTGCGGTACTTGATACCTGTGAATGGCGGCGGCAACGATGTATTTCGTGTTAGCAGTCGCTGGGATGTGTCGATTTAGGATATATTGACGCCACTGCCTCCCTCAGGAAAACGTGAACGACTCTCGGTTTTAGTTTGCTGAATGTCTCACTTCACCATTTGGTTTGGCTTTCGAGTACGTGATAATTGAATTGGATCGAACTAATTTATGAAGCAAAAGGCCTATTTCTCAAAGAGAGCGAAAACATTTACCACATTGCATCAGCATTAAACGGAACATGCACCCTGCACACAATTCAAATAGATGTGAGGTGCATGCCAATCGAATTCCACCGACATTAAGAACCAATGCTTTTTGATATTTCGAAAGTTCAAATTGAAGACATCAATGCATTTGTTTTATTCTCGTGATTGCTTCTGAAAAATATGTTGAGACACATAATAGTTTGTGATCCGGACGGGTGGATGACGGGCGACGGCATTCATCTACATCTAAATCTACAGATATTTTCATTTAATCACTTACAATTTCTGTCATATAGAACTATTTTATTGCACCATTAATAATGCAATATTTAATTGATGTGTCCTACAGCTGGTGGAATTAAAACGTATAATTCGAACATGGTCTCTATTTATGACTAGGGAACTATCTCGCTCGGACTACCTTAACACGGATACCTGATGTACTTCACTGCTAATTAACAAATGATTATCTCGTGGAGCAATGATCATCGAATATCCCTGTGACCAGGTGATTACCGAATGAAAAGTATCGAATGCCTCCCGGGCTCAACCCAAACACAGAGGGATGGACCCGAATGAGACGATTGCTGCGGACCCAGACGCCTCTTTGTTGGAAATTCTTTATTTTGCTTGCTTAATTATCACAGCTAGGACTTATTATTCTCTTCTGTAACAAGTAACCAATCAACAGATTACAATCTTAATATCCCTAGTTACATCATGCATCACACAATATATTCAACACTCTCTCATAGTCAAGTTTGATTTTCTTTTGTACCAAACACCCAGGCTCTCTGTGTTCTTCAAATACTTTAATGTCCTTTTTACGTTTGAAATGTCAGTTATTATTGAATTTTCCAGGCTATTGCAGTCAACTATGAAACCAGAAGCCTGGAAAATCCAACAATAACTGACATTAAAAACGTAAAAAGGACATTAAAGTATTGGAAGAACACAGAGAACCTGGGTGTTTGGTACAAAAGAAAATAAAACTTGACTATGACTGCATATACTGACTCTGACTATGCAGGTGATGTGAAGAAGACCAGGAAGAGCACAAGTGGATATGTTCTGGTGTTCTGTGGAGGTCCAGTAGCTTGGTGATCTCGTAAACAACCCATTGTGGCTCTCTCCACTACAAAGGCAGAATACATCGCAGCAGCTGAGTGTGTGAAGGTGAAGTTATGTTTGCAAGGACATTTATTGAAGAATTGGTGGGTGAAGAATTGTGCGTAACTTTAAATCTGGACAATCAAAGTACTATTAGATTAATCGAGACTGGTCAACTAAATAGACGTAGTAAGCACATTGATGTTAGGTATCATTTTATTTCTGAAAAGGTGGCAGAAAAAAGTGTCTTTAAATTACTGCCCCACACAATTTCAGTTAGCTGATATATTTACAATGCCACTCAATGGTAACAAGTTTAATGCACATAAAAATATATTAATGCCAAGCGATTGAAGGAATTTAATTTTGCTAAAGAGTATGTCATTAATGTTGTGCATTGTGTATGTATTAATTTTGTGTTGTGAACTCCGATTCCAAGAAATGTTTTTTGCTGTTGAAAAATGTAATTTGTTTTATGTTCTGTTTTCAAACAAAAACTTAAGAGAGAGTGTTGAATATATTGTGTGATGCATCATCTATCTATGGATATTAATATCGTAATCTGTTGATTAGTTACTTGTTACAGAAGAGAATATTAAGTCCTAGCTGTGATAATTAAGCAAGCAAAATAAAGAATTTCCGACACTCTTCCGCGTGCCAACGCTGCGTTTGGCGGCGCAAATCTGATGCTGCTTTTGAGGTGAGGGGTACCTCCGAATCATCTCTGCGAGACCGAGACGAGTGGATGAGTGATGCTGGGGCGAGTCGTTGACGGGGTCCCCCGCTGGCATTGTTACGCCACCACGGTGACGACACCTCGTCCAAGGAATGGAGAGGCGGGAAGAGGAGGCGTGAGCAGCCCGCCGCCATTGGGACAGTGAAAGTTCCCCTGCTCTTTCACCGCTTTCTTGGAAATCACATTAAATTCGACTATCTTCGTGCGTCACCATCGGTGGCATGTACAAGTCGATGCCATCTAGGGATGCGGCAAACAGATTTCATTACTGAAAGTAGGTGGGACGAGCCTAATTCAAATGAGTGCTAATGTTCGATTCGCTTAAAATATTCCGGTTATTGGCCTAGAAATACTAATGTGATCTCATAGTAAGCGAGAATACGAGTAGTAAAGTAAATGTGAATGTACGTGGTTTATGTGGTTACCGTCCTGCCGCGTCATACAGTCTCGCGCAACTCCAGTCAACATCCTCATCGTGGATGAATTCAGTCCAACTCTTAATAACAGTGTAGTATTAGAGGCTCTTGATGCCACTAGTGTACCAGCCATTTGGATTCAGATTAACTGCAATATCGCTGTAGTTTATCTGGAAAACTTGTCCTGGATAACGATTCGAGAATAATGAAAGATATATACTTGGGATTTTTAGCCAATTCATACGAATGAAAGACTGCTTTCAAAGTAACGAATGCGTATCAGCGTCCCAGAAAAGAGTTTGTAGTACTGCAAAAATCACTAAGGTATATAATAAATTCTCAGGCTTCACTTGGTAGAACAACATTGCGAAGGTTTGTAAATAATTTCACTTTGCAATATTCCAAAATGGTTTTTCTTACACCGACCTAGTTTTCGACTCAAGTGAGTCGAAACCTAGGTCGGCATAATAAAAACAATTGCGAAACATTACAAAGTGAATTTATTTACAGACTATCACTAAGGTACTTACTGCATTTCCTCATAGTTTGGGTGATGAGTGAAATGAAATGGAGCTTTTTGTATTTTGCTTCCATGGAATTCAATGGAAGACGGTCGATGTTGGGTGCATTTGAAATTCGCTGTACCCTTTAGAAAATCTTCAAAACAATTCCGAAAATATAATGAGTATTTTGAATTATTCCCTTAATATTACTTGATTTGGAATACGTCAGAATTTAGCCCTAAGAGGGCGGGGTGCTCTGTGGCGGGGACACTGCGCACATTCTACTTGGCCTTGGAGCCTGCATTTCTTTCTCTTTTCTTCTCATTCTCCCTGGACAATTCTTTTACCCAGTCCGAAATATGCTACACTGTTTCTTTCATTTCTTTCGCCGACCTCTGCGTTCCAATCTCCCAGAATTATATGGTTGTCTTTCCCCTTCGCTGTCCCAAGGACTTCTTCAATTTGCTCGTAGACTTCTTCTGTTTCTTCTTCCGTATGGCTAGACGTCGGAATTCATACCTACACGATCACTTTGTCCGTCGGTTCTCCTTCCAGCTTCACCACTGGAATCATTTGGCTGTACTTCCAGACTGACTTCACTCTCCAGCCTCTTTCTGTCTTCAGTATGAAGCCTACACCTGCAATCCTCTGGCTGTCTCCTGAATATATCATTTGTTATCCGACGCTCCGGTTGTCGTCTGCCCCCGCCCGCTTCATCTCACTGACTCCCGGTATATCTAGCCTCCCCAACTCATTTTAATTTAGCCTTAATTTATAACTATTTAAATAATATGTTCTTTATTTGTTGAATGGATTGGATTGGATATTTGGGGGAGGCGACCGACAGCTAAGTTCATTTGCGCCATAGGGGACAGGTAAGGGAGGATGGGTGGATAGAAACCCGGCGTCGGCATTAGCCTGCTCTTAACAAAAGGCGCCAAGAGGACCAAGTTTTAACGTCTCATCCGACAGACGGAGTACTTGAAGTGCCCTCCACAAGACACTCACGTAGGGATCGGGTTGTCTCTGAAAAACATCCCTGCAGGGATTCGAACCCTGGCCACCCGCGTGGTTAGCCAGTACCTACTCTATCCACCACACCAACCCGATCCCTTTTCCCGATTGTTGATATTCGGACTCTACAATTCCTATAGACTCAGGTAGCGATCATCGATTGTTTGATGGAGAGAGCGATGGAGTCGCTGTTGTGGCCAATGCTAGAAGCTGTAAAGTGGGCGTGACCTATCCACCATCTCTGTCTGACCCCGATTTTGAATTTTTACGATGTTTTCCATTTAAAAATTACCAGAAATCACCATTCGCTTTCTTATTAAATATGCATGCTGCTTATATACAATTTTTTTATTTATTTAAACTTGTAATAATCCGCTTACTCGGTGAAAGCTGGTACAATCTAGGTGAATCCAGAGCTCAAAAGAGCTGATATATGTTTCAAGAGTTTCTAGACTTTAAATTCAAATGATGGCGGATATATGTGTCGTGCATCTGCTCATTTGTCCATTCCATCATGCCATCCAAAGAAAAGTAAGGAAAGAGTAGAGATATTCAATATGGTTGTTATTTCGGTTATCAGGCCAAAGTTTGATGACGTAACGCTCTGTCCTTCTCCCTCCACGGTGGCGGTCCAGCATCACCGGCGCATTATAGTATTCACACATCTACTTCTCCAACCAATACGCGGACGAATCTGGAGCAAGTATCTCTTCACATTTATCCATGGCAATTTCGAACAGCCACAGAAGCATTTCACATGCTTGTTTTAATACATGCATACCAATCGCGCCGTTCCCTTCCGGGGTACGCACAAG
Source organism: Ceriagrion tenellum (assembly GCA_963169105.1). Taxonomy (NCBI): domain Eukaryota; kingdom Metazoa; phylum Arthropoda; class Insecta; order Odonata; family Coenagrionidae; genus Ceriagrion; species Ceriagrion tenellum. Next base: position 140,563,024 of record OY720640.1, on the reverse strand, counting down.
GTTTCACTCTTAAATGCATATTTGTGCACCTAACTCTGCTTCAATAACTTCCTCCTTACTGACCTATCCTTGCAAACCTCTTTTGCTTCATTTATCCCCATGCACTGCTTCATACACGTCCTCCTGTTTTTAAGACTCCCAATATTCCTCCTCCTTAGATTTTCCTCAACCACAACTTTCTCGGCCTACCTCTACCTCTCGCACCATTCATTTCACTCTTATATATCTGTTTCATTATTCGACTCTCATTCATTCTCTCAACATGGCAAAACCAACAAAATTACATTACTATTTGCCTATATACCTTCACAAGGAAAGATTTCAAGCTTTCACAGCGAATCATTCAATCGAATTCCTCTCTATTCTCCCATTAGGACAATGTCTGCATGGAGGCCAACGTCACAATGGAATACTTTCCCATCGTCCTCAGGGCTGGAGACGCACTTCGAAAAGTCAGCCGTCATGCTAACATTAACCCTTCTGGATACCCAAAAACCTTACCTTTTGCGACATTTAAGTCAGATAAAATTATTACTTGTTCACTTCTAAATCATTAAAATACTTCCAAAACTTTTTCTAATTCCCCTGGCATGCAAAATTGTACCTTACGAGAGCATTTGATTATGAATTGCAATGAGTGAAAACTAGAAATGGTTTGAGGGGTGATACATTTTGAATTATTTATTTAAGAGTAGGGATGAGTCGATTCCACTTTTTTTCGATTCCAATTCCGATTCCGATTCTTTCAAATCGATTCCCGATTCTCTATCCCGATTCCATCGATTCTTATTCCTAATAACAGGTGGGATATTGATATACCAGAAGCGTACGACTGTTATTTAAATCCAAGTATTGGCCGAAATAAAATAACAAAGACCATTAAGTCGCTCAAAAAGTATATTTATTAACAAATAGAAAATATACCCTCAGCTTATTGAGGCAGTACATAAAAAGTACAAATTGATAGCCTACACCCAAAATTACTGAGACAAATATGATGTGATAAACGAAATTTGATTTGGATATTTATCTATCTGGAATCGATGAAATCCGAATCGACTTTAGGCGATCGATTCTCGGTGCCGGTTCTAATCCTGAGAATCGGTGGAATCGAGAATCGACATTTGTATTCGACTCATCCTTATTAAAGAGATAAGGTTTTTAGCAGGTTGACATGAATTGTACGATGATTTTTTTCTGTATACATGATTAATTTTAGAATATATTATCATAAATATATAAATAGTCGTTTACAGTTACAGTAGCAGGAAAATGAGATTCAACACACTTCTATAATGTTATGCTCCAGAAAGCAGACATTCATGCTTAATGAATCCTCTGGAAATATAGGATGTTTAAATGATCCTGTCGATATGCATGCACGTCTCGTGCCTTCAGATGTTTTTAATGCATTTAAGGAAACGGGAATAGAAGAATCTGTGGCAAAAGCTGTATGCGATGCAGAAACATACGAGCAGTCGCGTCAGGATATTTTTATTTATTTCACTCTGCGTCCGTGACCGATGACTTATCACGATCAAGAGCTGAGAGTCCTCGTTTTCCGTGAATGCCGTCGCTTAAGTGAAAAAAACCGGGAAGAAACGGGAAAAGAGCTTCATGGAAAACAGCTTGTTTCCCCGCTCGATTGTGTTTTTCTTTTTTCCCTTATCCCCATATGCAAATGTGAGAGTACAATGCTCGGGGCACCACACGGAGCTGATGAGGTCAAACTCAGAGGTCGTCCCGATCCAATCATGTATTCAAAACAAATCCTCGAGTCCGTTTGACGAGGTGTTAACGCGGTGGCCGGGTGTACTCTCTGAACTTAATTCGCTAAACCTCGCGCGCTGTCGTCGAATCCGTTCGCGTTGAGACGTCTAGTTCCATTGATTTCTTTGCACGTCAAGGATTTTGCCGACGTAGAATCAGTCGAATCCACGTGACGATGATTTCCTCTTCGTCTCTTTCGTCTTATTGAAAATAATGGTTTGTCACACTTGAATACGGCATAAGAGAAAAGAAGCCAAATGACGTTGCAATTTGAGAAATGAATGACAGAGGAAAAAAAGGGAAAAAATAAAGCTGCGAGTGTATTTAAGATGGAGAAAAACACCATGCAGTCAACTTTGAAACATCAAAAGCCCATAAGAACGGCTTGTGAAGAAGCTGAGGAGATGAACGGAAACATACCGCACCGAAATATATAGCCAGTGAGTTAAATATTACATCATTACCGTCAATCAAAACCTTCAACGTCAAAGGTGTTGCGGATTCGATGTGCATATCTTGTTTGGCTCTTAAATGAGAAGAACGAGTTATGGCGCTAAATTCCTTGCATTGCCTAATGCCTTAGTTTTTCTGCAAACAAAATACTCACTTTATATGCCCCAAGTGTTAGACGAACGAGAGAGGTCAAAATTGAAACGAGGAAAAGACTGCGTCAATACTGATTTACTATTCCGTGTCACTAATGTGTACTTACAGTTGACACTGTGGAAGGTTATACCTCGGATATTTCGTGGAATCCTTTGCATTTTTCAAAAGTATGAACCCAAAAGTTCAAAGTCTGGCTGTGATACACTTAACGGTGTCGTAATGTGCACTATAATATTACTTTGTGCCATTATTATTTCCGATAGCTGGGAAACATAAAGCTCTATTAGAGCACCCACAAAAATCCATAACGTTGGAGAATGCTGTCTTGGAAGGCATGTAGCGACTCTCATTGGCATTTCGCTTCCCCTAACTGAACTTAAATTAGTTTGAGCTGCTCAACAATCTCCGCTGTGGATATCAAAACTCGAGATTGACTCCTCCATTTCCCGACAAAATTGCAGTCATTTGTAAATAAATGCCAGATAATCGTGACCGCATGGAAAATGTACACCTGTGACAAGTATTTTGTGAGGACTATTACATTGTTACTACGATTTGAGGATGGCAAATAATCATGAATATATATCATGGATTGTTGACTCGTCGCCAAAAGCTGTTGTCTAGAATTCCATAAATAAACAACTTTTTGGATTGTGGCGCCGCGTAGTGATTAAAGACGTCAGTTCAAATGTAAATACAGTCGACAGGTTGTAAATAAACACGTCTTACCGGTTTTACATACCATTAATCTGTAATCAACATGAAGTGGATAAAAATGTAGTACCATGCGCGGGATGTAATTAAACACTTTCTCACGTTAAAAACAATTAACAACGCCCATTTACGAGTCGACTAAGGAGACTTTTTTCTAAGTAGCGCCAAGGATTGGGTGAACTAAATGTGGAAATTTAGGCAACAGGTAGCCTAGGCAACAATCCCAAACATTTTAACCCATTATGTATATTCATTATTATTAAAGAAGCTATCGCTTCATTAAAATATACGTTTGGAGCATACGTTAATTACATTGCAGTGACGTGAACAGCTAAGAGCATGACGACTGTATGGGCAGATCATACATACCAATTATACACGATGCTTATATTATTACTGTTAATCAAACCGAGCTTAGCATGATTCAAGTAGTGCAGTGGAAACGATTTGAGCGCATCCTATTACGGAAGTGCATTTGATTATCATAATTGAAAAGAGAACTGAGAACGTTTCTTTTTGTTCAACCGATTCTTGTAGCGTCCGACTAATTATAGGCAAGCGGCGAGTCGAGAATTCTGAGAGATAAATCGGCAGCAGCGCTGTAAGCTACCAAAGGAGCCAAGGTCCTTCAATATCGATTATATTCTTCCTTCAATACAGGTTTTCGAATATTGAGCGAATCCGCCATTGATGTGTTTATTTTACTGTGTTCTTCATAAACACAGCAAAGGTTTTTCTATTTTTTGCTGACTTATTGTTTATTGTTCGAAAGACGTGTTGCGACGCATATTTACAGATTTCCCGGGCTTTTTACAGCAGTTTTTGCTGAGTAAACTCATTAATGTCGACACGTGGTCCAAATGTTGGCAGAGATCGATGTCAATAGAGCTACGGATTCATGGAATTTTTCTCCTTTTATTTTTTCGACTACCCGGAAAACAACATAATTAGCATCTCACATCGGGTGCATTAACCATGGACAAACACTAACATCTATCCTGAGTGGTGATAAATCTATCTAGGCGGGACTAGAATCCGCGACTCTCGGATTAGCAGATGATGACTTAACCACGTCGCTACCGGTATCGGCAAATTACTACCCTGCCTAAAGAGTGAGGACACAGGAGAATTACTGTATCGAGGCATTGGTAAAATAAAGAACTCGGGGACATAATAAGCCACCCTGTGACTATTTTCATTAAATTATGAATCTTATTTAACAATTTTATATTTTATTTTACAGTATTTAAATTTGTTTGTTCAGTGAATACCAGGTCACCGCCACTTTGTACGGAAAGTCAGCATCGTGTAACCATAGTCTCCTCGGCAACGGATTCGATTTAAGTGCTGATTTTGGTTCCAAATTTTTGGTGCTGACCCATGCGTCGTGTACAAGGCCGTGAGAGATAGAGTACGATAGAAATGAGATGTTAGATAAGAATGATTATGATCTAATGGTCGGAGTGAAGAAAACAGGGAACTCGGTTAAATCATCTTCAATGCTTGGAAGAGGTTTTTCACGAAGCAAGGAAGAACAACCATTGAGAGCGCACCAGACTGAATCGGTGGGAAAAAACAGTCTCATCAAAAGGCGTGTGCGAACACCTTCGTCCTCACTTCAGACCTGAAGAAGGTAGATGTAATTCTACCGAAACTGTCGTCCACGAAAATTTAACCACACGGAAGAGATCCCAAAAAACCTTCGCTGCCAAGTCCCACTCAGAGTTTGAGAGAGCAGATGCAAGATAAAAAACTTTGAGTTGATGAAGGAGCAAACTAATTGGATGCGTCTTGTTACGCTCCTTGCCAGTGAAAAGAATTAACGTAGTCCGAGCGACATAGTTCCCTAATCGTAATAGAGACCATATTCGAATTTTACGTTTTAATTACACCAGCTGTAGGACACATCAATTAAATATTGCATTATTAATGGTGCTATTATATGGTTTAATACGACAGAAACTGTAAGTAATTAATTAAAAATATCTAAAGAAGTCGTTAACCTGGCTCATTTTTTTGCGCGGTTGATTTGAAACTCCTTCAAAATGGAAGGTTTTTTGTGATACCCAAGAACCTACTGCGGTGACAATATGATTAATTTTCAAGTATAGTTGAGAAAACACACAAACTACACACTGTTAGTTTTTTTACGACACTTAAGTGTCATAAATACCTCATTTTGTAAATAGTATATCTCTCTGGAGTCCTCGCAGGTACCATTTCCCATGTAAAAGGGCTGGTATTTATTGGCAAATATCTCCGAAAGTAATGTGGTAAGGGGTAGAATTTTTCGTGTCTTTGGAAGGGTGAGATGTTTTTCTTTAATATGAGATCAAATTCATTGATTTCTAAGTAAAACCATATTTCGCTCAAACTCCCTTAAGCCCGGAGGAAGAAATGGAAGAATTAGCGAGGAATGAAAAAGATAAGTGCAGGGACAGGTTGAGAGGAGAGCAAGCTAAACTCCAAATTAAAGTACAACTCTAATGACGATGATGAAGAATCGACGATCGCGTGCAAAGACTACTCAAGATTAAAATTTCTGTGCAAACATAGGAGGGCAAAGAGGATCAGTAATTAACGTATTCGCAGCGCAGCCCCTATTTCTTCATTCCTCCTGGGAGCCAATGAAAGAGAAGAGGAGATTTAACGCATATCTTCGTTCCAAAATTATTCTCCTCGAGTTCCAAAATCGACGCGGGCTGAATTTATTTTATTTTAGAAAGTCTAGAGAGAGAGAGGGAGGGAGAGTGAGAGGGAGAGAGAGGGAGAGAGAGAGAGAGCGGGAGAGGCAAGGAGAGAGGTCTCGGTGGACCCAGTCTCCACCGTTCATTTTACTCGAAAACTCTCGTTTTTCTCAAGTGGGTCAGGTGATAATTTTACTTTTTTATCGACGCAAAAAATTTAAAAAAGAACGGATTCGGACAGCCTCACCCATTCCTCGCCCTCAATGTGGTTCGAGCGATTTTCACTGATTTGTGGATTTGCGTGGAGCTGTACATGCATGTACTTATCCTGGTACGTTTATGTGAAAATGAAAAAAATGCACGTTACTGATTTGGTTTCTTGGAAAGTTATGGCTATTTTAATACGAATTCTCATGGAACTTGTATCATATGTCAAGATAATTCCATCCTATATGTACAGATTTCCCAATAAACGCGAGATATGTATTACATTCTACTTCATTATGATGGTTAAAAGCAAGTATCAAGATATCTTGCCGAGTGACAAAACACGTATTTTCGTGCGATTTTTGTATAAAAATCCAATTCCGCGCCGTAAACTCATATAGGATGGAATAGAATAGAATAAGTTTATATAGATTCTTTGGGTACAAAATCCCTCAAAAACAAAAGAGTGGTGCATTGTGACGTTCATGAAGCTAGTACATAATAAATATCAGCATATTTTACAAATATTAAAAATAAATTTAACATTTAAACAAGAAAACAGATATGTTGCCGTTTTTAGTATACCTATCCAAATAACTTATTGGTGGAACGGGAAATCATAACATTTATTCTTATAAGATGATGTAACAATGCTTTAATTGAGGTGGAAATTTTAAGTATAATATAATCATTTCATCTTCATCTACATCTAAGAAATACCGTGCAAGCCACCATAGGGTGTGTGGCATGGGGTGATTCCACACCAGGCATGCAGCAATCTTCCCAGTCAAATCAGAACGCCGCATTTCCTCCGAATGTCAGGCACAGGCCAAAAGCCGTCAGGACAACTATCCGCAGTCAGACCACAAACCAGGAGAGTGATACATAGAGGAACATGCTACCATGCAGGACGCTACTCAAGATATAACTACTGGTCAGTATTATTAATGTGTCAAATAAATAGCACTACAAGGTACTAATACACGCAGGAGTATTTCATGCCGGAGATTGCATGAGAGGTTAGTATCTACAATTCATGTTAAGATACTGAGCACTACTGACAAAAACTTATTTAACCTAGTCAGTATCCTAGAACTGATCTATCACAACTATTATGGTGCCTTACATTTACTTTACTGCAAATAATAGTGATTTTCATCGATTTGACCGATACACTTGAATAAAATGTGGTTCAATTACTCCTTTTTCAACTTTCTTGAAAAGTTATGAAAATGGGCACTCAATGACTCACAATTACCACTCCAGCCATCTTAAGCGGTGCAGATGTGACACACTCTCGCTCTTTTGATATCGGCGGATGCAGATAAGCGTAGGCATCCGTGATCGATGCGATGGCGAAATCCGGCACCTCGCAGTAACCACTTACGATGTTACGGACGGCCCTCCAGCTGCACACCAATCAATTCTAAGAACGGTGGAGGCATAGGGAAATGAGTGGAATGGGCAGAAAAAGAACTCCACCCGATTTTTTTGTTCGAATGGGCGGTCGAGAGAGAGAGAGAGGGAAAGGGAAAGTTGTTCGCGCTCATCTTTCGGAGACGTGAGGCAGAGAGAGTGAGGTCGTGCTGTATGTAATAATCGGCGCACGCGTCGTTTCGTGCCCACCGGCAACAAGACCATTAACCTCCGTCGACCTTAGCTTATCCTCCGTCAGCGGTGGTGGCTAAGTCCTCGGCTTTGCACGTAACCCCACCCGTCGTACTATTCCAATGATTAAGTGAACACATCCTCGGACTCGCCGTGGAATCCTTCCTATCCTCGTAGCCTTCAAACTCTTTTTACGGCTTTCATATATCGACGATGCATTCTTTCTGAGGCCCTAAGGAGTCGATTCCTTAAATTATTTAATTTACTCCCTCATCTACCCCCCCCTCCATCTCTTTGACGTGCCGTATCTCCTCTTCCCTTGTAACCGTCTTTTATGTTGACATATCGGGCTACCACTTCAGCCCATCTTCACGCATCAAACCCACCAATAAACAAAGATGCATCCATCACAGTAGCTGCCATCCATTCCACACCAATACATCCCTTTCTTGCCCTCTCTTTATTCGACACCTGATTCGCATCTGCAACAACCCTCTGATTACCTCGATAAATTCCTTTTCTTATCATACCAATCCCGTCACTGACGAGCGTATCCTGAGATCCTCCTTAACAAGTGCTTCCTTAAAATAAATCTTTTCCCCTTAACCATTTCCAAGTAAAAACTTCTTCAGCCTCTCCCTCTGAACCACCTACGTGTTAATTCCCTCAAAAGAATCCTCAAAAACCTTTCATTACTCTTCTCAGACAACTTCACCACCGCCATCATATTCTACAAATGCCCCTCTCTCATCTTCAGACGCCCTCAAAGTCTCCACAGCATTGTAAAATCCTCCTAAGTCTGTCTAAATAAGTGGTTCCCAAAGTAGGCGCTACCACCCCTAAGGTAGTGGTTATTGAATCTAAGGGAGGAAAAGATACAAGGTGGTGAGAGAGGGGGCGGACGCTGACTGCAGGGTGCTGACCCAATATAATTACATAAATACACGGTATGTAGTGAATTAATTATTTAGCCATAAGATTTGAACTAAACATCAATTTTATTGTTGAATGTTACTGTTATAATATCCCTGATTTGGTCTTGAATTCCATTGTTTTATAGTAATGGTAGTAGTAGATTGTTAGGATGCGTCGACAACATACATAATTTTTCTCCATGTTTTCTGGTTGGCTAAAAATTTCATTTCTTAAAATAAAAACCTTAAATAAGTAATTTGAAGACAAGCTTAGATTCATAAGCTTTTGATGAGTACTGTTTCTTGGATGAAAGATATTACACGACTGAGAATACTTGAGTACCCCTGGATGCGTTCTATGTCCCCAATGGTTTTAGAGTTTACGATTGAGGGCCTAGGATTTGTGGGACCAAGGGAGAAATGGCTCGAAAAACTTTGGGAAACACTGGTCTAAACCATAATAAACATAAAAATCAATACCAACGGATACATAGTTCCTGTAAAATTTCATTTGCACCGCGAGGTGCAAAAGGTGCCCACTCCTTATCACCGGACCACTCTTCACTAAATTCATCAGCCATCTACTCCCCTCGGTCCCGACTCTTCCTTGCACTTCCCTCAACATTGTTTAAACCCTCTTGTGCAACTTATGTGAAATTTAATATGCAAGCCTAACGACTATGGCCCTCAGTTTTCAGATAAATGGCCATCGGGCGTCCCCTGCTCCCAAAATGTCTCCTTCCCCGTCCCCACCCATAATAAGATCAAGGGTTTATAAAATGAAATTTCCAAAAAAATACTTTAAATTTGGCGATATAATTAATTGACGATAAGATTTGTCAGGCGAAAGATGGACAAAGTTATATTCTTGTAATGAAATCCGCCGGAATAAAGTTGCCGTGAATAGGAATCTGGTATTGCGGGGCACTCACTAAGAGCCTTTATGGTAGTCCGAGCGAAATATTATTTTACTTAGAAATCTATGAATTTGATCTCGTTTTAAAGAAAAACATCTCATCTATTCAATGACACCAAATATTTTACACCTTACTACATTATTTTCCGAGATATTTGCCAAACAATACCAGCCCTTTTACATGGGATATGGTACGTGTATGCATTCCAGAGAGACATTTTTTTACAAAATGATGGGTTTCTAACAGTTAGATGTCGTAATACAAACTAACAGGGCGTAGTGTGTATTATTTCTCAACTATTTTTTAAAATTAATTATATTGTCACTGCAATAAGTTCTTGGGTATCACAAAAATCTTTCCGTTTTGAAGGAGTTCCAAACGTACCGCGCGAAAAAAATGAGTCAAGCTAAATACTTCTTTAGATATTTTCAGTTAATTACTTACAGTTTCTGTCGTATTAAACTATATGCATTGTGCAACTAATGTTAACATAATATGCAACTAAATATGCAACTAATGGTAACATTAATAATGCAATATTTAATTCATGTGTCCTACATCTGGTGAAATTGGAGAAGAGGGCAAGGAGAGACGGAGCGGACCAACGGGTCACCTCCTGGTGTATACCAGGGGGATTCGTACCCAATTCTACGGCGGCGGTAAAAGCAGCGGTGAAGGGCACGGGCTGCTCTAGACTGCGGGTGGTGGCACATGTAGGCACCAATGATGCTTCCGAGCGCGGAGCCAATGAGATTTTAGATTCCTTTAGGGATCTAAACTCGGAGGTGGAACGCGTTCGGAGGGGCACTGGTGTCGATATGCGGCTATCCATCTGCAGCATTGTTCCACGGACCGACTGCGGTTCTCGAGTTTGGGACAGGATTGCCTGGATCAACAAGAGGCTGTGGAAATTCTGTGTGAGCATTGGGGCAGAATTCGTTGATCTTCGGCCGGTGCTTAGATCGTGCCGGGCTCCCCTCAACTCGTCTGGGGTGCATTACTCCAAAGAGGCATCTGAACGGGTGGCTCGTAGGATTTATGAGCACTGCAGGTATTTTTTAGACTAGAGGGTAGGTCATCTAGTGGGATTCGTAAAAAATTAATCAAACGTAGCCTCCGAGGAAATCAACTTTGCGAAAACCTCCACATCAAAGTAAACTTAGGCGCGGTTATGCCGGAAAATAGCGGAAATATTTCCAAATCGCGTAATCCGGAGAAAGATATTATATCAGGTGTAATTAGGACTTCCAGTGTAAATCGTCTACCTAATACACGTAAGCTTGAAAAAGGACCAACCGACTCTCACCTTACGAAATACGACATTAACTTTGTCGTAGTTAATTGCCGTAGCGTAAAAAACAAGCGCGCAGAAATCGAGCATATATTTCAGGACGCAGATGTAGTCTTAGGAACAGAGAGCTGGCTTGTGGAGGATATAAGCGACAGCGAAGTTTTCCCGCCAGGATATGAAATCTACAGACGCGATCGACGCGATAGAACAGGTGGCGGAGTTTTTCTAGCGGTTAAATCACATTTACACAGCACCGCTCACGAAATAACCGACAATGTAATAGAAAGCGTATGGTGTACAATTAAACAACAAAACAATAGGAGAATACATGTTTGCTCTTTTTATAGACCTCCAAACTCCGAAGTAGATACTATTTACCAATTAGAAAATCAAATATACGCATTTACTTTGAGAGATAGTAAAAGTGTAATAATTATTGGGGGAGATTTTAATCTCCCATGTATAAATTGGGATTCTTACACGGTAAAACCGAATTCGAGGAATAGAAAAATCAGTGAGATCTTACTCAACGTACTCTCAAATCACTCGCTATCCCAAGTAGTCGACAAGCCTACGAGAGGTAATAAAATATTAGACCTTTTAGCAGTAAGCCATCCTAAGTTGATAAAACATATCAATGTTCTCGACGGTATAAGTGATCACAGAGCAATTCTTGCAACCTTAAAGACAGAAGTGGAGTCAGCCGAAAAACCAAAACGCAATATTTATTTATTTGATAAATGTAACTTCATTAAATTTGGCGAGATGCTTAATGATTCATACACGGACTACGTAGCTAAAACAGAGGATAAAAGCACCGATGTGTCATGGAAATACTTTTTAGAAATCTTACGCCAAGGAATCAACGAACACATTCCGCAAAAACTGAAAAGTGATAGCAAAAAACCTCGTTGGTACAATAACGATGTTAGGAGAGACCTTAGGAAACAGAGAAAACTGTACAACATGTTCAAAAAAACCATTACGTTTGATGAAAAATCGAAGGAACTAGAAGCAAAAGAGAGTTACCTTGCGCAACGCTCAAAAACCAAGAAAACATTGCGTGCTGCACTGCGAAATTTCAAGAAAAAAATACTTGGAAAATTACTCGAAGAAAATCCAAAATCTTTTTGGTCATATGCGAGAGAACTTCAGGGAAAATCTTCTACCGTAGATTCGTTATTTGATAAAGATGGTAAACTTGTCACAGAAAATATTGATAAAGCTAATGTGTTAAACTCCCACTTTGAAAGTGTTTACACTACAGACGACACTGCGTGTAATTTAGACATTCCATACATTGAGGAACCGATGAAAGAAATAACAATTCAGCGCGATGGGATAACTAAACAGCTACAATCGATAAAAAGTAATAAATCTCCGGGTCCGGAGGGAATACCCGCGCGCGTCCTCAAGGAGTTAGCACCACAGATCGCACCGTTCTTAGAGATAATATTCAATAAGTCATTATCTGAAGGAAAGATACCAATGGACTGGAAAACTGCAAACGTTACACCGATATTTAAAAAGGGAAACAGACATGACCCAGGAAACTATCGACCAATATCATTAACATCGATTACAGGCAAGATTCTCGAACATATCGTTGTTAGCAATATCATGACTTTTCTGGACAGTCGAAACCTCCTGCATAATTGTTAGCATGGGTTCCGGAAAGGTAGATCATGCGAAACACAGCTCGCGCTCTTTCTTCACGACGTTCTCAAATCTGGTGAATCGAAAAGACAAGTTGACGCACTATTTCTAGACTTTAAGAAAGCTTTCGACACGGTACCTCACAGAAAACTATTATACAAATTACAGTCATGCGGGTTAAACGAACAAGTAGTAAACTGGATACGTGACTTTCTGAGTGATCGTAAGCAAAAAGTAGTTCTTGACGGAATTAGCTCTGATATAGTTAAAGTGACATCAGGTGTCCCGCAAGGAAGCGTTATTGGCCCACTTTTGTTCATTATATATATAAACGACCTTTGCTCCCGAATTAGCAGTAAAATACGTTTATTTGCCGACGACGCTGTCATATACCGCGAAATTAGTGATCAATCTGACTTTGAAATTCTGTCATCGGACTTAAGCAACGTTCATGCGTGGAGCAAAGAGTGGGGACTAGAACTTAATCTGAGCAAATGCTCGGCGGTGCATTTCTTGCGTAGGTCGTCCAACTATCCCCATGTATATGTTGTGGATGGCGTTAGCATAAATGCGACAGATGAAGTGAAATACCTGGGAGTTACGATAACTTCGAACCTATCGTGGGGGACACATATAAGAAATATTTGTGGCAGAGCCCTGAAGAAGTTAGGATTTGTCAAGCGTGTTGTGGGAAGATTATCGGATGATAAAGTGAAAGAGAGGTGCTATTTTGCACTCGTCCGGCCACACCTTGAATATGCAGCGAGCATATGGGATCCGGCGGAGAAAGACCTAGTCCATGAACTTGATAAAATACAAAGGAAAGCTGCGCGATTCGTGAAAAACTGCTACGGCCGTACAGAAAGCGTTACACAGATTTTGAAAGATTTAGGGTGGGAGCCGCTAGAGACTCGGAGGCTACGCGCTAGGCTTAGATTGCTTGAGCAATTGAGAATGAATAACTTTCAGAGTGACACGGAGAACATCATATTAGAACCACATTATATTTCCAGGTCCGACAGAATCGATAAGTTAAGGGAGATATTTTGCCGAACGGATAGGTATGGGAATTCGTTTTTCCCCCGAACAATTAAGGACTTTAATAAATGCTAGGCGGAACTTTGATTTTTTTTGTTGACGGCTGGTGTCCTAACACCCCCCGCCACACGCCTTTTGAGGCGGCTTGCGGGGTAGTATGTAGATGTAGATGTAGATGAAATTAAAACGTATAATTCGAATATGGTCTCTATTATGACTAGGGAACTATCTCGCTCGGACTACCTTTATTTGATGATTTTGAGATAAAATTCAATGCTTTTATTCCTCACTCGCGTTTTTATGTATAAATGATATATCACCCATTCAATTCTGGACAAAATCTAGGGTATACTGCGTCACGGTCTTGCTCCAATTCATGTAGCTTCCTATAACCAGGAATTATTTAGTAGTTCGATCTTTGAAACGACTTTAAATGTTTTCACGGAAGCCTAAAAACCCGTCATCCTCATTTCCATTCAAAGCGAAACGTTGAAATATTAAAATTATGTTGAGGAATTCGCATTAGTCTCCACCAGTTTCCATTCGAGTGAGTGGCTAAACTAGTTTTTTATGAGTGCGCCGAAAACTAAAGTGGGGAAAGCGCATTAATTCGATGGGAAGTACGAGACAAAAAGCATGTCCTTCGGCGTTTTCGCGCGAGGCTACTTGGTTTCCCGATTGCCGTTAATTCACGCATATATTAAACATGCCCGCCGATTCCATTTCCCAGTGACCCTCATTCTGCGGACACTCCCCCGCTCCGTCGCCACAGCGAAAGTGCCCAAAAGAAGAGGAAAGTCCTTTATCATTCCATCCCTGCCCTGAAGCCTTGGGAGGGAGGGGGGGGGGGCTGGAAGGGGGCTGGAAGGGCGGAGGAAACGGTCCCACTCACAACAGCGCTAACGAGAGACCGAAACACACTCGTATACCTCGCGGCACGCGCGCCTTCGTGTTTATTCCGCGCGTCTCGTCTCGCTTTTGTTTCGTTTTCTCCTCCACCTGCGGCTCGAAAACCGTTGAAAGTGCCACATGTTTTTAATGAGCGTCCGAGACATGCTATTGGCCAGGCCAGGCCCCTCTATCAGGGTCGGTGTCCTCGTACCGCGGAGTAAGAGTTCTCTTACTCCGTGCCTCGTACCCTCTTTCACGCCGCACTTCCGGTCTCATTCTTCCTTCCTCGGATAGCCGCCAGGTGCTCTTCCTCACTTCCGGTTATCAAGCCGTCGTCATCATCCTTTTCCTCCGAAAGCCCTTCTCCTCTTCCTCTCTAACCGTCGTAGCTTACGCTACCTCACCCTCTTCTTTTTTTATGCAACTGTTTTTTCCCGAGTCGTCTCTTCCCGGTTTGAATTTAAACCGTTTTTCCTGAGGGTGGGGAAGTGTCGTTATACCCCAGCTCACTCTCAAGGTCGGTGCATGATGTGAGACCAGGGAACTTTGACCTCAGTCTCAGAGAATTCGGTGAGTTGATGTTCACGGCAGCATCAGCGGTCGACTGCGCGAAGGAACCAACTTTGTACGCTGCCAATCATATTCGACTGTCACAACTTTCGCGCTCACGGCTCCAGATTCTTCTTTTTTTGGTGCCAATCCTATCGCAGATTGGAAATCATCACGGATATTACATCCTTGTATTTTCCACTTCTAATAAGTTCACTGGACCTGCAGTCGATCCTCTTCAGTAAATTGTCTACGGAAGTCTTCTTCCTGTGCTCAGCTTCCCTTCAATTATTTCTTGAAAGATATTTCCAAATATTTGGTACTTTACATGTTTCATCAAACGACCAAAATACTGAGGTTTTATACTTTTGATCATTCTTAAGTCTTCTGGTTTACGGTAAAAATAGGCTAATTTATTTGTAAAATTCGGCCTCTTCTTAAATTTGTCACATTTCCAAGTTGGTATTATGGTATAAATGGGCTGATGGTAGTACAACCTTAAAAAAGAGGCACAATTTTTTTTATCAGTAATGCTTCATGCCACCTGCTGAATTTTATAAATGTCCGCATCGGATACATCGTGGCTGTCGAGAGAAAAAGGGAGGTTAGAATAGAATAGTTTGCATTGGAACATTTTGACATATATGAGAATGTGGAAAATGAATGAAACTTGCTCAGAGGAAACTGCTCTGTTGCGAATGGCACTGATATACATTCGTAAATGATTTTAACTTAAATTTCAAGTCGAAAGGTGCTGCAGTGGACCAGGGATTTCACAAAAATTTAGTACTGGTTAAATTACTCACATTTAAAGTAGTATTTCACGATGAAAAATCACAATTCAATCAATCGGACAAACCGCAGAATTTTTTCACACTCACACACGGCCCATGTTTTAATGAATTATCTTCATCAACGGATGATAGTGTATGGAAAATTCTTGTTGAGGTAGAAATTGATTATGAGACACCAACAAAAAAAGTGGTGTGCGGAAAGGACCAGAGGAGAGCAAATTACTCGAAATGGATGTCTGGGTAAGAAAGTAGG
Source organism: Ceriagrion tenellum (assembly GCA_963169105.1). Lineage (NCBI taxonomy): Eukaryota > Metazoa > Arthropoda > Insecta > Odonata > Coenagrionidae > Ceriagrion > Ceriagrion tenellum. The sequence goes on along the minus strand of OY720640.1, from coordinate 140,547,129 downwards.
CTGGGTAAAATTACTCAGTGATGAGGGTGAACTTTGGGTCATTTTTTTAATTTAAAATTTTAAACAGTTCTCTTGAGTCCATCTCTCGTTTGTTCTACCATGATTATGAAATTTTCCAGATTAAAATCACTGTTATTTTTGTTATACATATTTCAGGGACATCAACTATGTCCTCACTGGTTAGGTTGTAACTGAGCAATAAACAAAGGTATCACTAATGTTTTAAACAAGTGTATTCACATCACGTAAGAAATTTTACGAGTCACATGGCTGAACACGGATAGACATATTACAAGGAGAGCATCAAAAATAAGGAACAATATGAATTACGGTATATGAGAAAAACAAAGAAAAAAAACGAAATATGCACAGTGACACGACACAACCTAATTGAAAATTACAAATATCAACAGTTATTTACATTTTGTAAACTCAGATTCTGACACTTTCAGATACACCAGGAGTCCCTTGTTGGCTGTTTCAAACGGTTTGACTAAGGGGTTGTAGTTGCATCCTGCTCTGTTGCGAATGGCACTGATATACATTCGTAAGTGATTTTAACTTAAATTTCAAGTCGAAAGGTGCTGCAGTGGACCAGGGATTTCACAAAAATTTAGTACTGGTTAAATTACTCACATTTAAAACGCATATTAAATAAACGAGAAACCCTGTTAGTCCACTGTTAGAGACCAATGTTGGTCCGCTCCTACTAGTCTTAGGCCAGTAGATATATGATCTACATTCATAAATATAATCACAAACTTCATTATCCATTTCCAAAAGCGCCTTAAAACCCTTCCCAAAGTACATCATTTTGGTACTCATGTCAAATCAATCATTAAAAACTTTTATTGACATCACTGTTATAGATCAGCCACAAAATCGGGATTTTTAAAATCACTTCCAAGAAAGTCTTGGGAAACTGCTGCAATAGCACTTAACATTTAGGTCGTTAGTTTTACTATCATTTTTTCCCACGACCACAATCTGAGTTAATCTTAGCTTTATGCCAGCCATAAGACTCTAATTGTTTTACACGTTTACAACTCAAAAATAAAGATTTTTTTAACTCCTTCATTGCCATCAGTAATGGCCCCTTATGGCCGAAAGAGTACTTCTAAACAGCCTCAGAATGTCGTATGCATCCAGTAAATGTAAATATGTTTATTAGATGTATTGACAAAAACAATGAGTAAATCTCGGTAAAACTAGCGGGCAAAAACCAAGAATAATAATTCAGAGAAAAACCAGAGTCCCTGAAATATCGAAGACAGCCCAAGTGAGCCAGTGAAAATATTATGGACACAAGGTGACGAGACCTGACGTGTACGTGAACAGGTTAAATTGAATATTAACGTAGAAGGTAAGAAACTCTGAGTAAGACCTCAAATAAAGTGGGGTGATTTTTTAATGGCATGACAATAAGCAATATACTACATGGAATTCCCTGATCCATGATGTGTTTCATAGGAAAGTAGTGTGGAGAGTCCTTTCAGAAGATGTTAGATTATTTATTTATTTAAAGAATAATAGTCCACATAAAGTAAAATAGCCAATTTAAAGTGTACTAGAGACAAATACAAAAGACACACAAATTAACAAAAATAACAGGAAAAACATAAATAATAACAAAAACAAAAAAACTTGACTTAGACAAATGTGGAGTTGGCGTTCACGTTTGTTTCAGTCTAGGTGCGCATTTTATTTGTGGAAAGATGTGTGGAGGCCAAGTTGATAAAGTTTTTTGGTGAGAGGGAAAAGAGATCGATATCAGAGGGAAGTGAATTTATTAGGGAGGAGAGCCGGAATAAAAGCGAGCGTTTAATTAATGACAATCTTGGAGTTGTGATATGTGGTAGTGAGTTGGTTCTTGTAGGGCGCGACGGTTCTCTGATGTTGATAAATGAGGTAAGTTCGGGACTGTCAAAGGAAGATTTGTTTTGTAAATTAATTTTAAATCCGATCTGAGTCTTTGATGGAAGAGATTACAGATGAAAAGGGAAGATAGTATCTCGTTCGTAGATGAAGCGCGGAAATTTGGAATTCTGTATTTAACCATTTTATCAAAGAAAGTGGTGACAATGTTAAGGGTGGCGAGATTTGAGAGTGCCGACATAGACCATATTGGGGAGCAATATGTTAGTATCGGAAGAACAATGGATGAGAAGTAGGACTGTAGTGCGGGAATATTTGATATATCTGGGAACCGATATAAAAGACCTAGTGGAGACAAGGCCTTCGATTTAATTGCCTGTATGTGGTCAACGAAAAGAAGCTTGTGGTCAACTATTATTCCCAAATCTTTGATGGAGGACACGCAAGTAAGTGGGATTGAGTTGATGGAGTAGTCGAAATTAATGGAGTTTTTCTTCGTAGTTACTGCCATGGCGCTGCATTTTTTGTTATTTAATTTAGAGGCGAGTTAAGCTGAATGTGTTTAAGACAGCCTTTTGGTGCTATTTCAGTGATGAAATTGAGGAACAGAACCATAATACTTGCAAAATAGTGGCTTGGTCATTACAAATCCAATTAATTTAATGTTTATTGAACGTTGTGTGGACTCTGTAGCGTATTTTTAAGGAAAAAGAGACGAGGAAATGAGCGACTTTCAAAGCGTCCAAAAAAAAGTACAAGTTATTTCGCCGGAAAACACCTGACGCGGGGCCTGCTTAATTCTTCACCTGCTGTGGAAACATGTTTAACGTTTGTCCTTATTTTATCATCTTCGGCCGTTGGACATCCCGTCTCGGGGCTTAAAAACGAAGCGGGGATTCTTCAGAGTTGCGAACCAAGGCGAAATAATTCTCTGGAGGGCTGTAGGCGACCTAATTCCCGACTCGAATGGCTACGACGTTTCCCTTTCCTCCCTCCATCCGACTCCCTCTTCCCCCTCCCCCTAGCTATCAACAGCTCACCCTTAACTTCTCCCTTCAGCCTTCCTTATCTTCTGAAAGCCCTCTCCAGATACCGCATCGCCTTCTTCTCTGGCCTCGTCCGCATCTCCCCTCTCCCCAACCAGCCCCCCACTCCTACCTCCCCCTGCCCCCCCCCCCCGCTCCGCCCCCCGGCCGGATTGGAGGTGATGTACTCGGCCCCCGAGAACATCACCTCCAATTCATTTTGCTTAAGGTGGCTGAGGGGGTAATCGTGAGTCATAGAGTGCGCCTTCTATTAACTTTTCAAGTAAGTCGAGAAACATTCTTGGACCTCATTTCACTCAAGTAATACCTTTGATAAATCTCTCGCCATGCAAGTATAAATAATATGCAGCTCAAGAGCTTTATAATACAACTTTTGCCTTAATTGAACCGCTGTTATGACTTGGGTTTACGGTGAGAAATTGCGAATGTAAGCCGAAACCTTTTCTAAGTACGTTTTTTCATTACTTGGCATGATACCTTGATATTTCTTAAGGCCGCTTTACACAGTATATTTATTGCATAAATGAACGTATCATAGATTGTGCAAGAAAATTGATGGAATTAGAGCAGATTCTATTTCCCGTTCATTCATTCAAGCAATCATACAATTTACCGCTTTACACGGTACAGTTTTCTTCATGAAAAAATTCATACATTCGTTTGTATAATAAAATGTATCGTGTAAAGCGGCATTAAGACACCATTACATTAATATGAAACGTATTATATTACTTGTTGAAGAAAATCGGTTCAATTGTAATTGAAATATACGTCAAATGCCATTTGACTACATGTTAAACGGCATTAAATTTTTAACTCAACTAATTGGTGACATGTAATATTTTTCACCTCAATCTTTAGGTGCATGTCAGCAATATGTCAAGGTAAGCAAAGTGTCAGGCAAAACTATACGAATACAAAAATCGCTCCAACCACGTATAGGTGGCTCTGGCTACAGGGTCAGTTATGCCACAAATTCTGAACACTTATGCAACATAGCGTTGAAGTGCGTTATATTAACTGATATGTAATAATAATGCTTCCTAGCTATTTTTACAATAATGCTTACTTAAAAGTGGAGATTTTAATGCGGGCTCTTATGAAGATTGCTCATGTTACAGCACATAAACGCCAAGTTGAACAAGGAAGCTATAACAAGATATTTATTTAAACTATCAATAAGGTAAGAAAAGTCCTAGATATGTTATAAAAAATGAAATATATGCATCTCACCAACTATTTCTCAAAGTTATTGACGGATTTATGCCGTAACTGAATTAAAAAAGCGGTAATTCTATGTAAATGGCGCCACAGTCGATTCCTGTGTCTGACAAATGTGGTCATTATAAATACATTTGTGGAATATTCTGAAATTTTTGTGACCTAATTTTGTTTTTTTAGGCGACTCATACTATCACCAAAAGCAGTATTTTTTACCAAACCAAATGAATAAATACTTGTGTTTTTGTATTCGTTCTGACTCACATGGTCGATGTTGAGCCGCCAAAACTCATTGCGAGGCGGAGGGAATTTAACGGAGGGGGAAACAGGAGGAAAGAAAACAAGTGTCGCGGGAGACATCGACCGAAATCCTTTCTTTTCAAGTTTGAAAAAAAAATAATCTTCAGTGAAATGAAATTTTCTAGGACTGGCGGCTTTGTTCCGCTGTCTGAGCGCCGTTTGCCCGAGTGCCCCACCCTTCCGTCTCCTCCCCCTCCCCCTAATGCCTCCACCCTCCCTGCCCTCCTCAAAGCCCATCCCCTGAGATTCCCCGAAGAATATCCTCGCACTGCTCCGCGGAAGAGGAGATGAATCTTCCCTCCCTGACCACGGTAGATATCCCACGAGTCACTCCAACTGAAGAGCTAGCTGCTAACTCGGCAGTATTCCTCGTGAATGAGATCTCGAATTGCGGTAGCTGAGGGTGGTAACCGTGAGTCGTTGAGTGTCCATTTTAATAACTTTTCAATTAAGTCGGAAAAATCTTGATTCACACTCCACTGAGGTACATCCGCTAATGCGGTGGAAATAACCTCGCGTGTAGAAATATTAATTATGCAAGAATTGCATTATAAAATAAAAAGCTCATCTAGACTGAAACAAACTTGAACATCAACTCCAGATTTGTCTCAGTCAAATTTTTTTTGCTGTCATTGGTTCTGTTTTTTCCTGTTATTTTTGTAAATTTGTGTGTCTTTTGTGTTTGTTTCAAGTACACTTTAAATTGGCAACTTTTCTGTATGTGGACTATTATTCTTTAAATAATAAAAAATATAAAAAATAAAAACAATTCGTAACAAATGAAGCATTATTGGCCATGGATTTACGGCGCAAAAGTCGAAATTGAAGCAGAAATAATTTGTAAATGCGTGTTATTTACTCGAAGTAGTACCTAAATATTTATGAGCAACTGTTTACATAATATGTTAATCTTATTTTGAGTTTATGGGAAAAATTTAAACATCCAAAATGGAATTATTTCGAAATTTATTTCAAGTAATACAATACTACTTATTAAATTAGCATTAATATGTCAAGAAAACAAATCTGTTGCATACAATTTCTTTAATTTAAATCTATATACTATTGGTAATATGTGCACGTATGCATGAAAATCTGTGCGTAAACGAAAATAGCTCCAACTACCTAAACTAGGAGGCTCGTGAATCAGTCAAAGCGATTCACGAGGTTCCTTGTCTCTCTTGACTCGTCTGCAGATGGCCAGGCGTCGCGCTTGAGGGAACCTGTTTGGTTAAGTGGCCCCTGTCGCAGTGGTCTAAAACGGCCTCTACAAAGGAGCACAACAAAGGGCCCTCGTATCATACAAACTGTAGAATAGATTTTTTTCCTGTCGAAGGGTGAATACAGATAACCTAAAGGTTTTACAAAGTTCTCTTTGGGATCTGCACTGAATTTTTAAAAATCCATATATCCCGACGTTTTGATGGCCGAGTTACCTGTCTTCATTAGGGCTAAATTGATCCCAGCGGTGGGATTGGAGATCCCGAATGGAAATTTTAAATGCCATATCCCGGGAAAGCCTCAGATCTTCGTCCATAGCTAATTTCCACAGATCTGCAAAACGGTGAATTAGAGTTTCAAACAACCAGCACTGTTTGAAGCTATGTTATTCATCTTACTCAAGTGTCAGAAAAATGCGAAGTGCGTTATTTTAGCCTTCTAAAATATTGTCATAATCATCATAGATTTTCTACCGAGTGAATGGTGTGGGTCCATACACAGTGATCGCCATTATACCTCCGAGCATGGATACTTGCGTTTCTCCGGACAAAATTAGCATTTCCCGAATGAATAATCCCTTTTCCTTTCTGCCTCCCTTTGCCAAGTCTACAGCTAATGTTCATCCCCTTCACCTGTGCTTACCCAACTTGATGGCATACACTCCACTCCGTACGTCTCAAATGCATGATTTCTCTCGTTAGCTTCTTTCATCTTCCATAATCATAAAACCGTTATAAAAGCCAGTTTTCATAAGCCCAACTGCCTTACTCTATATAGGAAATACAAAATTGACGAAACAAGAGCGTATAGGCTGACAATAGTGTATAATTTGCCGACTTATCATTATCTGCAGTCACCAATCCAAAGATTTTGTAATTACAGTTCTTCGCTCCTTCCCTCTACTAGCCAGCCCAATCATTCCTACATAAGTATTTACTCTGACGTTCATAATAATTTGACCCATGCATTATATTCTTGATCCTCCTCCGTCTCTCTTTCTTTTCATATTCCCTATTAATGTTCCTTTCAAGTGGCTATAGCATCGTCAAATATCTCCAAAGAGTTTGCCCCATTTTCTTCTTAAAGTTTTCATATACTCAATTTCTCTCTGTGTGAAGCGCAACGAAAGAGGGTAATGATATTATCTCCGTAAACACCTGTCCAGAAACAAAACCTTTCCAACCTTGGAAGAGAAAATCATGAAATCAGCGAGGAGCAAATATTGTCGGCGAAAAACTAATAACGTCTCGGGCATTTCACAAAACCGATCAAATTACAACCCAAGCATTCAAGTTCCAGGTAACCGCTACCTAATTTACCCTCCAAGATCAGTGGAAAAAATGAAATTACTAATTAAAGAGATCAGGCTCCATGAGTGAAAAATGACTGAGTTTTGGAAGAGAGGTTAGCTCCTCGTCGTCTAGTCCCGAAAAGAGTTGGAGCGATTTAGCTTCAGAAGGAAGTTTTTCGGCAAGGTCAAGGTAGATCTTTGGGATATTATTATTACCCAAGAGTGTTTTCATTTGGCTATTTGCTAGGTGGTTACAACAAAACAATACATCGCATGCGTTCAAATGGTTATTCGCTGACAAAACAAAATAACATAAATCAATTTAATAAATAAAAACTAAAAAATCAATTGATTCTTCACCTTTTCTAAAATGTATCGATGCTTCCATGAAATGACTCCAAATTGTCCTGCAGGCTGCAGTAAAATAATCAGAGGATCGAACGACCAATGAGGATGATGTCGGCTTGCAGGACGATTCAGAGAGTGGATTTTGCCAGTGAACTGTGCATTACCGTCACAAATCTTATCACGCAGTCTTCCAATTTGGACAGAAGACTAGGAGCAGTCGCATGCAGGCTAAAAGCTATTAACTGCTTTGGTAAAATTTTTGAAATGTTGATTAGTGCCAAATTCATTACTGTATTAATTGAGAATAGCTTTTTCATTCACCATTATTCAGGAAAATTATTTTTTTAAATTACTTGCCACCCATATAGTGCATCATTTCAAATTCAAAAGGTCTTCAGAATCTAACACATAGCTAGGGGTAAACATTGTGAGTCACCACTTATTAATAGGAATTTGAATCACCGACATAAATCAATAACTTGATATATAATATTAATGATAAGCAACGGAAAATATATGTGTTCTCAAATTTTATGTTTGTGTTTTCACTCTGGATTTATTTTTAGTATTGCCTCGAGTCTGTAATTTTTGCAGCTTCTTTAAATTTTTGTGTACTGATAAAAGTGTGTATTTACGGACTTTAACCTGGGCCTTAATAATTCGTTGTTGGGAAAAGGAAATTACCAGACAAATCCCCGAGCACCTACGTAGAGCGTTTAATCCCGTGAGATAAGCCATTGGTAAAGGACGAGAATGGCTCCGAACCAGTTGGGAAAAAGGGAAGGAAGGGGTACTAGGAAGGGTCTAGTCTAGGGTCATTCCAAAACCCGGTCACAATTAGTTTGACCGCGTAGTGGACCATGAAACCTGGTTTATACTTTTTGTCATTTGAGGCCCCGAGTCCGCATTATGAGTGAAAGCAATTCCGAGCCCCATCCGCCGTAGTCTGTGCATTTGTATTCATTCATTCGTTTACATTCGCCAGCAGCCATTCACACCCCCCTCATACGAACAGCGACAGAAGCTCGTTTTCACCCCCCGCCACACAGGTCGGTTGGATCCTTGGAGCAAGCGACTCCCACCACACGAAGGAGGCGCAGGTGACGACTCTGTTACCATCGAGAACCACGAGGAGGTCGTGCGAGCGACCGCTTGCTCATCGAAGGCTCTTCTCCTCAATGAAATGAGTCGATTCCTTCGGGCCTTGCTAATTGTAAGTATTACACATTGAAGTAGATGGAGATGACACTTGCTATGGTGACCAATGCTAAAGGCAGTAACGTGGGCGTGGTCTCTCCGCCATCTTTGTTAATCCCGATTTTCCTATAACGCACTCATTTCGTAATTTTACGATGCTTTCCAACAATAAATAAATAGAAATCAATATGCATTCACTTCTTTAATATGTATTCACCAAACGTATATATTTAAATGTATTTTACTAAATAATAATCCACACTACCGGTGAAAACTATGGTAAAATGGTGTTGAGTCCAAAACACTAAGAAACAAATTTATGTGTCAAGAGTGAGTAGCCGTAAATTCTAAACATATGGCGGGTATTCTTGCATTTCATCGGCTAAATCCTCCATTCTGCCGTGCTATCTAAAGGAGAGCTAGGAAATAGCAGGGATAACCCATATGGTTGTTATTTAGGTTGGCAGGCTGCAGCTTTGATTAATAAAGGCCCTCTCTATCAACCTTTTAGGGATTACAATAAACCATTTCCGTTGCCAAAGGATATATTTATTATATTATAATGAATATTATATCATAATAAAATAAATAATGATATTAGAAATATTTTTTGACAGCACGTCGGATTAAAGGAAAATTATTATTCTGATAGAAAGCCATGAATATCTTGCGAATTCATTTGCAAAGTTTAAGATAAGTATTTTTCATGTAATCAGTGCTTAATCAAAAGATATATAGGTTTTTACACACAAACATTCTATCATATTTCATTAGATGTGTTTCTTTGAAGTTTCAAAAATGAGCAATCAGATTCTAATTTTATGGGTTTGTATTGATTAACATTTGAAAATATTCCAACAACCCCCACCAAAAGTAACTGTGGAAGCCCTAAGTGCACCAGTAATGCTAATCAAAAATTTGCTTTCGATTCGAGCCAAAACAAGAAAATTGAGTGCTCGCAAGTTAACACATAACTACGCGTGAGTCACTATAATGGAAAGCACTTCTGAGAAGGCCATTCCCATATATGTGGAAGCCAAAAAAACAGCAGGACCAACATCAATAGACATTTCCGTCTCACGTTAAGCATTTGAAACTGCGACCGACAAGAAATGAGCGTAAGTGGGAATAGAGTCTCATGACCAGGTTCGCTTTTGTTATATTCGAGTGCCATTTTTAAATTTTATCACCCACATTGAGGAAATCAATAATTTGATAGATAATATTAATGATTAATAATGGAAAATATATGTGTTCTCTACGTTTATATCAGTGATTTCACTCTGGCTTTATTTTTAGTATTGCCTTGAGCCAGTAATTCGTTCAGCTCCTTTAAAATGTTATGTAAACAGATAAAAGTGTGTTTACGGACATTTATTTCACAAGTCATTGAGCGAATTTAACCCAGTTGATCAATGTGTTGTATCAAACTAATGAATGAATTTCTATTTATGTGTCTTCTGGAATGAGGTATCAATTGTGAAATCGGTGAATTGCTAAAATGCTCGATTCTTATGCAGCTTCGTTATGTAAATCCAAAAAAGTATCCCTCGTAGCGGCATAAGGTTAAGTTTGACCCATTTTTATTGTTTAAGGTGTTCTGCTGTATGTTATTGTATGTGATGACTTTTATCCAATTTCTAATATACTTATTTATATCTTAGAATTTTGCCATTCAGTGTAGTCATGTCAACGGCTTCAATTTGCTGAGCGATAAAGGCTTTAATACGATTACTCATCAGTGATGTTGCGTTAAGCCTGTTGATAAGTTTCTTGGTTGAATGCTGTAATGGGTTTTACGTGCAAAATAACGATTGTTTCATAATCGTAACAAAACTAAAAACGGTTTACAAATCATTGAGTGATATTTTGCCCAGTCGATCAATGTGATATATCAAAGTAATGAATGAATTTCTATTTGTGTGTCTTCGGGAATGAGGTATCAATGTTGACATAGGTGAATTGTTAAATGATGGCTTTTCTTCACTATTGTAGTTCATTTATGCTCAATAAAGGAATGCAAAAATCATCGAGGGTGAGGAATATGGAGCCTAGGTCTACTTCAGTGACATCTACTGGACGAGACAAGTAACATCTAGTATTACCGTGACGCCAGCGCCGCCCTTCTCATATGGTGCATTATTTGGCTGTAGGTCGTATGGGACATTCTATAATCTATCCAGCTGACGGAGACGGGCTTCACTTGGCGGAAATTTGCACGCTAAGCATGATGGAGGTAGGGGCGTGGTATGACTCAGCACTTGTTAAATGTTTTATTTAAATTTACCTCGCCTCAGTAGCATGAAAAAATAATTAATTTTGGATTTTATTTTAGGCGGGTAATATAATGCGAAGTGCTAATGAAAACATCTCTTACACAAAGAATGAAAAACAGAACCCTTTTAGCAAATATCTCTTTCTGCGCTGATACCTTTTGCAAATATTGACATTCGGTAAATTCCTAGAAAAAAAACTTTTATACCTCACCGATGGGCAAAAGTTGTTTGCAGAAATAAATTTACAACAATAATACACGAAAGAATATAAAAATTGAATAAGTGGAAATACTAAAAGAAAAAAATGCTGCACTCATGAGTGGAACTCATAGAGAATGAGATTATTCAACATAATTTACGTAATGAAGTTTCACCACGGGCTTTGAACAAGGCGTGAATGTAAAGATTCAATAAGTAGATGACAGTGCTAATCACCTTCAACCATATTTTATTCAAGGTCTTATTTATTAAGTTGGCGACGCTTGACCACAGTGGTGATTTTTTATTCTGAAAATAGATTCAGGACCTTGTCCGCAATCAGACTGTATACAATGCAAACAGGCACACAACTATTGTGGTGGAGAAATCATTGTCTCTCTGCGTAGCATCAAAATTACAGCAATGCAAAGCGTCGAGGATAAAGTTTATAATAAGCACATTTGCAGTCATTTATGCGTATATGGGAGAGAGCGTTACGAATTCCTAGAGCGACGTACGAAATAATACGCTGTAATTCATCGCCTACCGTCGTAAATTATCAACCAAACTGCGCACAGCCTTTCACGGCGACCATTAAGTCATTGTCTCGTCAAATCGGCGCTCGATCGAGTATATGCCAACTCCCATCTCTGTCCCGGCGCTTTGCCTCGAAAGAACATGAGACGAGGAAAGAAAGGTAGGGTCATAGGCGTTAGGTGAGACTAACAGTGATTCATTCAAGATTTCGCTCGAAGCATCTCTATTAAGCTAGTTCACATACTGCTTTTGGATCCTATTCCGACTCTAAATCTACGACTTCCTCTACATGTGTCAAGTGATTTTCCGCCAGGTTCTATATTTCCCACGGCTGTCTTGAGTTCCAGCGCGAAGGATGAAGTGAGAACAATGCAAAGGCCACAGGAATGGAAAACATCCCTTAAAATGAATATATGTTTTCACGAGCACTAAACTAGCCTCAATGACATCCATCCCACCTCTTCTTTCTTTGTCGATAATAATTGGAGCTATAGAGTACTGTTGGAACTAACAACGCAGTCAGTGAAGCATTGATTTAGTCACTTTAGCCATTACGAAGTACGTTTCATGAACCAGCCACACCAAGAATGATGCCCTCTCATTGATTGTTCAATCCAAAGATTGGTTGACTGCAGCCCTCCACCTTTCCCTATCTAATGCTAGTTTCCTTACCTCATGGTATCTCCTCCTATGTGCTGTCTCAGGGTGTCTCCAATCCATCTTGCTCTTCTTTTCTCTATCGTGTTCCATTAAATGGTCCTTTCCTCTTCTACTCTTCTCTACACTTCATCATTTCTAATTTCGTCCTTCCATTTTTTCTTCAGAATCTTTCTCCAGCACCAGGTTTTAAAGGCTTCTACTCTATTCTGGTCAGCTATTCAAATGGTCTATGCTACCGGTACATTGAGTGCTACACTCCACGCAAATGTTTTCACATACTATATTCTGGTTCAGAGTCTATCTTCTTTGAGCACAGAAGTCTTTTTTCCGTGAACGCCTTCTTAGCTTGGGCTCTATTCTCCGCTCGATGTCCGTTGTGCTTCCGGTGATGGTGCTTTCGAGATAGGTCCACTTTCTCTAATTTGTCTATTCTCAGAGTGACTTCTACAATCAGCTTCTCTCTTCCGCATATCTGGATTTCAGTCATCGTCTTACTGACTTTCCTGTCGTATTCTTGAAGAACTTGGTCCGTCACGTTTAGTAAAATTTGAAGAGCATTGCCATTTTCAGCTATGGCTGCGATATTACACCCTATGATGATGCCCTATTAAAGTGCTATCTACTGACAAATAGCACTTTTGGAATAGATAATGAACAATACTTATAGTGATCAGTGTCAGCTAAATAATCGAATTTAAAGTCACAACATGGGAGACCGAAAATGTGCAAATGCTTCCTCAAATATCTCTCGAGGCAAATATAATAACAATTACTCGAAATATAGAGCCTTGAACTTGAAATCCATTTGGAGTCAATTCCTGAATCACCAATAATTAAGTCCGTGGTCACTCATTCGAGGTACTTAGTGTTATCCAGAGTAACCCATGATTACCTGATAATAGGTAGTGAGCCTCACTCAGTCATTATAATACATATAAATATTTTTGTACTCTATAAATGTAATGTTGTAAATCAAACGGGAACATTGATGCACTTATCCAGAAGTTTACTGGAGTGAAAATTCAAAATTATCTGCTCTGATGCAGAACTTGCTCATCAATTTCTATTCTGACTGAAATCAATATTGGATCTCAAAATTACTGTGTACTCTCATTATATGATTTTTTAAACTCAATACCTAACCTTACTAAAGCTTAGCGATTCCTCTGGCAATTCTGAAGCATAATATACATCCTCATACGCCATTGAAATGTATAATCATTATTGCCAATGTCAGGCTTTAATGGACCTCTATATTTTCAGTTTTAATGCTTCCATTTTAGGCATATCATTCGTTAGTTTAATTATAAGAATTGATTATTAGGGGTTTTCAGCGTGTGAATGAGGGATTATATTCTAACAACACCCTGTAATGTTTTTCAATCGAATAGTATCATTTCCTTTCCTTATGAATGAAAAATCAATGAACAGCCTCGGAGAGATACTTTATTGTTCGTAGGCATGTTCGTATTTTTGTGACGAGCTAATTGTAAGCTCTCTACATCAAGTCTAATGCTGTAGGAGCCTGCTCTCTGTGAAAGGTGTTGGCATTATTTGTTTTGTATTTACAAGGCGTGGAATGTATAGCATAGTAAATGAGGAAGTAGATGATGGGCACTCACTAGTTAATCACTAAGGTACATCTACATCTACGTCATACCCTGCAAGCCACCCAAAGGGTGTGTGGCAGGGGGTGTTTCCACACCAGGCATGCATGAATTATACGGCAGAACACCGAAACTACATTGAAACCAGTGTGCCATACATGCAACGCGCCGATTAAAAATCTACTATCCAAGGAACATTCTATCGTCAATCGTTCCAACATGCAAGGGATACAAAGACTACTGCTACATATTCAAAATATCATGCATAAATAAGATCATCAATCTTTACATCATGCATAAATAAGAAAGTAGAGAATATATAGAGAAAGATCTACTGTTTAGCTATTCTCACAATTGGCACTCTTCATGACGACGATCACAGCTGTTATGGTCCCAAATGGTACGAAGAAAAAATGACATTTTATACCTTTCGGTTCTACACTCTATCTCTCTAATTTTATTGGCGCGATCTAATCTGCCGTAGTACGAGGGGGTTAATAGTATGTTTTTTACGTCGTCAGAGAAATGTTTTTCCTGAAATTCAATTAAGAGGTTAAGCCTATAATATAATCTACGCTGTGATAGCGATTCCCATCCCAATTCTTCTAACAATCCAGACACACTACTAAACTTATCATAGCATCGTTTTACATATCCAGCCCCTCTTTGCTGCACTAGATCTAATTCCGATATCAACTCCGCTTCATACGGATCCCATACACTAGTACCATATTCCAGATGAGGCCTAACGACTGAAAAATAAGAGCTTTCTTTCCAAAGTTAAAATTCATGCATGTGTAAACTAATTTATATTAAGAAATTGTATTATTATTCTTGCAAAACGTTTAACTTGACACTTATACAATGCAGATAAAATTTTGATCGTCGTCCGATCAAAAAAGTTTTGACCAGTCTGACGCTAAAAGCGATCGAGCGAGATGCATGCGCTGTACGATGTAAATTAATCCGATATATTCCGTACGAATTCTAATTACGGATCCTTTTGCATTAGTGAAAGGTAATTTGCCCATGTGCAAGACTTTCTTGTTCCAGTACCAGGCCTATGATTAAGGTCCAGGGAATTTGTATACCTTACTCCAAGACGGCTAAAAACTTAGGAGTCATCTTCAGCAATACTTTGTCTTGGAAAGATCATATTTTGTATGTTTAAAATACAGTTAATGCTGCTCTCCATCAACTGAAAAATCATAAAAATCTGCTGCCCATCCATGTAAGAAAGCAACTTGTCTCCACCTTAATTTTCCAAACTTTGATTACTGCTGTCTCGTGTTTTATGATCTCACAACAGAACTAAATCTAAAGCTTCAGTGCCTGATAAATTCCTCTGTAAGATTCATTTATGACTTACGGAAATACGAGCATATACCCCATATTTAAACAAGCTCTCCTGGATGGACACAAAAACAAGAAGAAAATTCAAATTGGCCTGCTTCATGTATTACCTATTCAAACACGAAGACCCACGGTACATCATTGACTTTTTTCCCCAAGAGAAGCATTCTGCCAAATATAGTTACCACAGCCGGCCCTAACTATCTACATGTCCCACACTACAGATCCTCGACATTTCAAAAATCATTTACCGTTGCCGCCTCTCAAACTTGGAACCACCTTCCTAAAACAATCGAAGATTCCTCATCACTGCACTCATTAAAAGATAAACTATATTTGTATCAAACTGCCCAATAAGCTGTTCTTACATTTTTCAACGATTTATAACAAGGGATGAGCTGTATCATTGTTGTATGAATTCAAAATTTTTTGTATTATTTTTGTTTATTTTACAGTATTATTTTGTATCATTGTTGAATATTTTTGTATCAGTGTTGTTTATTATTGTTCGAATTGGATGTAATATCTGAAGAACAATAAATTACATATATCTATCTATCTACAAGAAATGGGAGGATTTTTACATAAGTGTGGGCAGAATTTGCGCGAGAAACGAATGGCGTCGACTGCAAAGGAAGAACCGCGTTGAAGCTCGAGCAGTTCTTCGAGCTAGAGTTAAGCTCCCAATAAGAAGAAATAAGCGTCCCGTGAGTCCCATCGCTCGGGAGGCAGGGACGACGCCTGGTGAATTGCGAGAAGCAGAGTCGCACGACCGCCCCTGAAAGTTTCGTAATATATGCAAAGCCTTGGAAGTGAACCCTGCTGCCGCTGCTGCTGCCACCACCCTGCAGGCGGTGGGGTGGAGAAGTTTTCAGGAGGACTCCCCGGCGCCTAACGAACTGGTTATCTCGCGGGAAACTTTCCCTCCTCAAGGACTTCCCCGCGCGTTTTATTTTTATGCTTTTCTATCTCTCGTTCCTCTCGGGAACCAACACCCCGTCCTCTTTCCCTCTCCTTGTGGTCGCGACCCACCCTCTCATGTGCGCCGGCGGAAACATAGCCCACAGTGTAAGTACCAAGGGGAGGCTTCGTTTTAAGGCATTTTCGTGAGTTAGATGTGAGGCAAAATCGTTGAGTGACGGTCGTGCATCATGTGTCCAGAATTTAATGAACTCTTTTGCACCAGGTGCAGTAACGATGGTGAACGAAGTAAATGAGACCCAAATGATGAACATCTGATTTCCAGAAAAACAATCTGATGCAGGAAAGAAAATTAACTGAAAACTAATTACAACCATACAAAACCAAGGCCAAGTTTAGAATGAATTAAGTAAAAGACAGCAATTTGAACGGAGAAATAATGACAGCAAATATCAATCAGGTGCAATAGTTATCTACCTAGAGTATCTTAACAGTTATTTCCGTCTAGTTAATTCTGTCACATTTACTTATTAAATTCTTGTGTAAGATTTTTGTGTATTCTGCCTACGAAGAGATGTCCATATATCGCCATACCGTAATGAAATTGGATGGCTGACCACAAAACACAACAGAAATATTCCTTAACTACGTTCCTTTATGTATTATTTCATTTGAAAAAGCCTGAATATCTCTTTAGTTTCTTCAAAACTATGCCGAAAACAACAAATTGACAACCAGAATACATGTCAATTTCATTTATTATCCCTTATTTATTGGACCACCTACTTCCATAATTCCTTCCAAGTAGTAGGGTCCAAACTGAGGAATTCTATCACAGATGAGCGAAAAAGCATTTCTCCCTAAAATCGTTGTAAATCAAAGATATATTGTCTGCTACTTGGCGACTCATTTTGAATATTTTTCATGTGCACAAAGGTTTTGTTTGTCCTCGTCTCTCTTCTACCGTTATAATTGTTCTTACATCATTTTAAACTGTTTCTATTAACTCATACATTATGAGTCTGTCGTTAATATTATTTTCTGAATCCCAATGCCTTGAATATTATTATTTGTAATTTATCGATTATATAAACGTAACATGCTACTATTATATTTATTGTTACTATGGTAAAACCTATAATATTTCTATTGTTTTTATTTTATGTTTTGAGTCTTTGCTCACAGCGAAAAACTGTGTGTAGTGTATTTTCCAGACTTTTGTATTTGATGTAAATTGATCTTGTTCTTTAAGGACAAGTAGCCCTATAGCAGACCTTAATTATGCACGCCAAAATGGATAGATACTCGCTTGATATAGTTATTCCCAGAAATTTAATCAATAATGTGTGCCGGAACTGATCGATATTTCTTACGATTCAATATAAAAGAATGTGATTTCACACATAATATTTAAACATTTTGTGTTTTTAGAGTTTAAAGAAAAACTAAACGAGTTTTTGATGCGAGAAATATGGGATACTAAAAGGGTATACAATGAATTCGTTTAATTAAGTACTGACATTATTTGATGGCCGATCTGTTTCACGTCATAGCGTAAGAGAACTGTCTATGCACCTATACCAGTACTCTACAGAATTTAGGTTGTACCCTGGACTTTGTTTTCTAAATTATCAATTAAAATGAATGATGAATCCGTTAAAAATGCCGTGGTAGAATGAACTGCAGGTAAACAAGAGGAAAATTTGCAAAGAACGTGAAGTGAAATGATTATAATTGCTTTTTCAGTCATTCCCATCACGATTCAGATCCACATCGACCGTTATTCGTGTTTTCTGAGGGTTTTGTATGATAAATCGATTTTGAAATCATCACATTGTAGTTTCGTTCCAAAATCAGGAGGAAGTTCATGGTAATGCTGACGAATAAGGAGAGTGGAAACCTTTTTGAACAACTCGAAGGTTCGTTGTTACTTCTTTTGAACTCGCTTCACGGAACCAGAGCGATGCCAAAGACTCAGTCATTTTGGACGGATTCGAGGACTCGACTGGTAGAGTTGAGCCTCAAGGAATACATTGGCATCACATTGAATATGAAATGTCGTTTCAAGCCCGATTCAGACAGACAAAAAAAGTTTATACATCGAAAATACCATAAATAAATGTAGACATAAAACCTTGGGTATGAGGAATTCGAGAAGAGCGTCTGAACATTTTATTTTTGACATTTAAACAGTTTGACTCAAGTGTCAGGTGATTCAGAAATCCAGAAGAGATGGTAAATAGCAGCCTATCTCATGATTTTGGGCTGCTCATTTCAAAATGTGAGGAATCAACGAAATTTTGGGATATTGGAATTCTGAACTGGACTGAAAATCCTCTATTTCTGAAATCATTAAATCAAATATTCACTCTGGGCTAGAAGTTTGCTGTACAAGACTTCAAATTTGGAATAAATCCAAAGTTAATGGCAATTATAGTAAATTCCCTCCTTTTTATGAAATCTACGAATTAAACTCTGTTCGTCCCTTTTAGGAAGGTAAGTGCTAAAGAATTTTAAGATAGTATTTAACTTTTACGTTTCCCTTATAGTTCACATTTTCAATAATTTCATGTCTTTTAAAAGTAATTTAAGTTGTGATTTCATTCACAGTGATAGCTTTACCTTCAGAATTTGACCTCCATGATTTTTTTCTCATTGAACGAAAGCTCGTTTTCTCCAAGCTAAGGACGTTTTTTTCACGTATGCAGCTATACGAGAAGAAATAACATTTAAAATCATAATTTAAATTATTTTGAATATTTTTACAAACGGAAGCATAGGCTGATATCATTTGGAGGTGCTTAAGTTTTTTAAGTACTTTGGAAAAAGAGAAAAATCTCAAGTTGAATATTTGTTATGCTAAAGTGTTAAAATTAGTCTTTACCAGTTTCAATTAGAAGAGCAACTTATTTTTTTCCCTTTTCCACTCAGCAACTTTGAAATGTTTCACTCATCGTATTATCTTAGCCCTTAAAACATAAAATTTGTTAATCTTACTACCTTAAGGTTAATTGGGGTAAAAAATTTCTTTATTTCAGGCTTTGCAACCCTGTCCATCGAACCGAGAATATAAGGTTTTTGCAGACGTGGAATGGCTTGCTGAGCTTTCTAGAACCCCATGGTCTATATTGAAGTAAGTATTTTTCTACACAGACCTGAAATTAGCCTCAGAAATGAAAATTTGGAAAGCTTTGAGAAAGGAGCGTGTGACTTTTTCAGAGTAGTTAAAATTTATTGGACCATTCCGCCCGCAATGAATCTTGGGTTTTCATGCAAAGGAGCCGCTACGTCCCACCAATGATTGGATGCAAATGGGCGATAATTGTGTCCCACGGCCCGGAGCAAAATACTTAGGAATGAGAACTATTATCATTGTTTCATATTTTATGAGGCTAATGACGGTGAACATGTCGACTTTTCCTAACTCCCTGAGAGGCGTTCATGATTGGAATGAATTACCTCATTGGGAAAACGAGAATTATGACGCCAAGGCCACAGTAAATAATGAAGCGGAATCCATTTTCTCTTTCAAGCAGATGTTCCCAAGGGGTTTTTACCTCAATGCCGTCCTAAATTTTCTCTTCAAGTCACGTAACGTCTGTCCTGTGGTGGCTAACTCTCAGCAGAATAATATTACGAAGTCCCTTCCCAAAGATTCAGGCGTACCTTGAATGGGAACCCCTAGGACCACTGTGGAAAAAAAAAACACTGTCACAGTCTGGCTCTATGATTTTTCTCAGTATAACAATTATAGCAATGCGGCGGTCCAATATCGAGTTTGTTTTAGAATTCGTGTCAGTTAGAACCATTAAGGTATATGGAGAGGGCATTACCTCATCCGACTGAACCCTGAAAATCAATATAACAACCATGTTGCCTAACTCTGCTCTCTCCTTACTTTCCTTTGGATAGAACAACAAAATGTCAAAATTATTGGATGTAAAAAGAAAACATCAACCATCTTTTTGAAATTTAATGCGAGTAACTCTTGAAATATATATTTTATGTCTTTTCCTATGATTTCTACCCGATTTTACCATATAACTCACCGGAAGTTCGGATTATCAGTTATTGAAATAAATGAACCACATATGTAAGGAGTACGTATAATAAAAACAAGTGCACGCTGATATGTAGTAACTTATCGATGGAAAACTTAGTACAATTTCAAAATCAGTGCATTAACCCGCAAGCGCTATAGGAAAACGAGGATCTACGGAGATGTCAGACTGGCTTCAGCTTCTAGCATTGGCCAACATGGCAAACGCCCACTCTTTGGTTATAACAATTCTACATTTGCATACTACGCTTCGACCCGCCGCATGGGCGTGTGGCATGGGGTGACAGGTAACCAGCCGTGTAAAGATGTAAGTTTTTGGGAGATGTAATGGTGACATGTATTATGGGAGTGCACGTAGAGGAGCTAAGTTTCTTTTGTGGTCACTTATTGTGAGCGGGAAGAACGAGTTTTTTTACCTATCTGTTTGGCAAAGTGTCTCTCTTATTTTATCGCATCAGTCAGACCTAGAAATGTAGTGAGGCGTCATGATAATATTCTCTGTGTCGCTCTGAAACACACCAGTCCTGAATATCTCAAGCAGCCTAAGCCTAGCATATAGCCTCCGAGTATCTAGAGGTCTCCCACTTTAATTCCTCAAACAGTTGTGAAACACTGTATGTTCGTTCGTAGCAGTTTCAACGAAGCGTGCAGCTTTTCTTTGTATTTAATTAATTTTTTTGGTTGGACCTTAATGATCAGGATCCCAAATACTCGCGGCGTATTCGACGTGTGGCCTAATCAGAACAAAGAAGCATCTCTCTTTTACTTTTCAATCCTTGGACCTTCCTATTATAAGCTTAACAAAACCTAGTATCTTTAATACTGTGCCGCATATGTTTTTTTATGTGTGTTCTCCATGATATATCTGAAGTTGAGGTAATTCCTTACAAGTTTGTCAGGAAGAGGGATTATATTGAATATGGAGGAATGCTGTCGGAGAGTGTCCGACTGTGCCCTGTCTAAACCACAGTTATCGACTGATTTTAATGAATTAAAGTGAAATCATGGCTGAAAATTTTACAGAAAGTACGTGATTTAAAAAATGTTGTATGCCAACCAAGCTGCAACAATTTCTGTTTTACATCCGAGAGCCTTCCTATTATACGCATAGCAAAACCTAGTTTCTTTAATGCTGTGCCACATATGTTTTGTATTTGTAATCCCAGCGATATATCAGAAGTTAAGGTAATTCCAAGATACTTTAATGTATCTGAAGATTTATGTTTACTCCCCCCACAGTATAGGTATGGCATTCGTTTGATTACTTTCGCAGGAAGTGAACTGTCGTGCATTTACCACTATTAAATTCTAACCCTCAGTCCTGGCACCACGAATGAACGTTCTTAAGGTCTGATGACAGATCTTCAAACCTCGTCTTTCAGGTAGATGGAGCGATGATTACGTCATCAAACTGTAGTCAGTTACAAATATACCCGAAATAGCAAAGCAATCTAATAGTAATTTCTGCTCTTTTATTACATTCCTATGAATAGCACGACGGAATGGACGAATTAGCGGATGCACAGCAAGAATATCCACAATCTGTTTGGAATTTAAGGAAAATAGCTCTTGAAACATATACGAGCTATTAGCTATTAGCTCGTATTAGCTACTTTGTGAAATCAAATCTTATCGATTTTACAAAAGATTTTACCGGAAATGCAGAATATCATTCATTTAAACACATGTATATTATATGGATAATGCATACCTAAGAAGTTATGTAATGCCAATTTATAGAAAGTTATCAGTGGAAAAACATCGAAAACGTGTGGCATTAGCGCGTTAGCCTGTAAGACCTTATGGAAAATCGGGGTTAACAATGATAGTGGACCGGTCACGCCCTCGTGAAAGCTTCTGGCAATGACTACCATTTCAAGACCCCTCTCTATCAACTTATATAGTTTGAACAACTGAAGTCCTTCGAAATTAGAACACGAAAAACTATCTTCTGCATAAAATCCGTAATATTCACATACAATCATCCTCTACAATTAATGGAGCTATGTAGAAATGGAAATTTCACAATGTATTCCACTCTAGAATGAAATGCTGTCCTGAATGAACCATCGATTACCAAACTAGCCGGACGGACTCATGAACTCAGCCACGAACATTCGAGGTAGCTGGAAAACAACTTTCCTGAAACAGGTTTCTAATTACATTTTATAACATAATTCCCGATGAATAAGGCGACAAAGTGCATCGATTTGGTCGGGACAGCACTGGGTTTTGTGGTCATTCTCCCGGTGTCTTGAAATAATTAAAAAGTTTATTGGTTTAATCGGTTTTCAAATTTTCAAGTTCCAGTAGTTGAAAATCCTCTCGGAAATTAAAAAAGTAAGGGTACCTAAATTACATAAAAATTATGGCTTCCCTTACTGTTTGACGCACTCCTTTCCGTGCAACCGTGACTGCTTTTGTTGCACTCTTTAAATATTTAATTCAATTGGCTAAGAAGTATAAAAGAGATTCATTGCGTTATAGAGATACATAGGAAAACACTCTTGAGGCATCATTTTGTGGTTAAGTGGTAAATACTACAGCGATTATTAATCCACCACTGAATGAATTAATCTTAATCAAAATAGTTGTGACATGCAATTTGGAGGAAGCACTCAGTATTATTTGCTGAGAGTATATATATGAGTATTAAGAAAGAAACACTAAGACTAAGAAGCTATATTCTTTGGAAAATATTCACAAATTTCAGCACTCAATTGATTCTCAGTGAAATTATGATACGTTTTATTCATTTTATTTCCAGTTACTTTGTTTTCTGATGTAATGATAAATCATATGTCAATATTCTCGAATGTTCCTCGTAGTCTATTGGTGGTCTGCTCTTCCCTAATATCGTATTAATCCTTCTTGACCCCTAACCATTGTTGTAAGAGACATACTCTTTATTGACGATTTTTTCTTATATCGATTATATCGCGGAAATAATTGTCTAGCTGTTGTAATCACGGTCGAAAAATAAAATTTAAGCGAGGAATATCTCCATTTTCAGTTTTACTATGTCTTTTTTTCCATTTGAGGAGAGTTTTTAAAAATGTGTGGGGCCCAAAATATTGAGGTTTTGAAAATTTTGATGTTCCATGCAATCACAGAGCAGTTCCACTTTATTGCCTCGAGCGACACCTTTGGTCTCATCAAAGTGCCGTGACAGAGAGGTGCTCCAACGACGTACAGAATGAGACGCCTTCAAGTCAATTCCTTCTCTTTTTTGCCAGCTGACATCTTTTTCCTCCTTTAAAATTCTCCTTTCATGCTGGCCTGCAATCATTACCGTCTGGATTTCGGCGCGCCCGCGTCTCAGACGTGGGGTTTCCTAATTTATTCACGTTGCTCCCTTCCCCTCGGAATCCAAACCACTCGTACGCAAGAGCACGCTTCTTCGACAGCGCACTCGGCGCTCGCTAATGTATTGCGAATGAATTTTAATGCCCTCCGCCACTATGTAAAGGGTATTCCATATCAGGTATCCGCGCATCAAATGCTGCCCCCTTGAGTGGGATGGGTAAGTGAGGAGTGGGAGGTCGAGTGAGGAACATCGCCATTGGTCGTCCGTGTTGAGCATAAAGTACGAAAGTCCGGCCGAATGAATTGGGACGAATTGATAAAAAGTTAGGAATGGCTCCCTTCTGAATTAATTCTGTTCCTTTCAATTCCGCTCGTCTTTCTGAAAACAGCCCCATTGATGTGTCTTTGAGGCATCTTAAATGATTACTAATTTGCGAAAGTGAATGAAAGAATCGAAAATCCGAGAATGTTGGTTTCAAATGGCGCTCCACGACCTGCTTCAGTTTTTTAAATACACTCTTTTGGCTTGTGTCCGTTGGGTTTCCCTTTGTATGATTTCTTCACATTTCAGGGAGCATTTATTAGAAAGTTCTTGGGGTCCGAATGGAAAAATTACACTTGGTTTTCAGCAAATCGAGCAGCAAAAATCAGGGCGGAAACAATTGAGTGTGTGTGATTCAAGGCTTTCCCGGCGACTGCATTGAATGTAGAGTCTCCAACCGGGTGACTGTAGGCGAGAGGCACCGGCATTTTGGAGGCGAAGTTTGTCATCGTCCTAAGGGTTAGTTGAGAGTCGGGGATGAATGCGGGTGGGAAAACACAGCAGTGAAAGGGACGAAAATTCTACTCGATAGTTGGGAGATATTCTATTTTGACCCGACAACAATCGCTGGAAAAGTCATAAAGTGACGTCCTATTTCATTCATTTTACATGTTCCAAGATGGCTCTGGCCAAACTATTTGAGTAAAGCCAAATACAAAATTTCAAATGTTTAACTTTTTCTTTAAAAAATCCATATTAAGTTGATAAAATAAATTACTTATAGAAAACCAAAACTAAGGTTAAAAGCAGATTATTCCAAGAATTTATTTCTGAAAACCACGTTACTTCACTCTGTTTAGGCCACACCTCAAATACGCCGCGATCATTTGGGTCCTTGGTCAAATAGATTTCACCAAAAACATTAATAAAATACAAAGGAAAGCAGCGCCCTTCGCTGAAAACTGCTACGAGCGTACAAGCAGTGTCTCACAACTTTTAGAGAGATTTAGGTGGGAGCCCCTAGACACTCGGAGGCAACATGCTAGCTATAGGTTGCTTGATGAATTCAGAACTGATATTTTTCAGAGCCATATAGAGAATATTATCATGACTCCTCACTACATACATCTCTAGGTCTGACAGATGCGATAAAATAAGAGAAATACACTGCCGAACAGATAGATACAAAAACTTGTTCTTTCCACGAAAAATTAGCGATCAAAATAAAAATTAAGCTCACCAAATACTCTCCTATAATACATGTCACCATTTCACATCCAAAAAATTTACACTTTTACACGGCTGGTGACCTAACACCTCGTGCTACACGCCCATGCGAATGCTCGCGGGGTATTATGTAGATATAGATGTAGATTAGTTCAGCTATAGGAGCCGACTGCCGCGCCAT
Source organism: Ceriagrion tenellum (assembly GCA_963169105.1). Lineage (NCBI taxonomy): Eukaryota > Metazoa > Arthropoda > Insecta > Odonata > Coenagrionidae > Ceriagrion > Ceriagrion tenellum. The sequence goes on along the minus strand of OY720640.1, from coordinate 140,522,042 downwards.
ATTTATAGAACTACAGCATATTGCCCTCAATTTAGTTTAAAAAATAGGTGATAAGTAATTTATTATTTTTAATAATAGGTGATATGTAATTTAATTTCCAAGGCTTTTCGCTTCGTATGAACAGTTTTAGTTAAGAGCCTTAATATAATTTTTCGTTCCAAATGACGCTTTTCTGTTGTAATATGATTAATGTCCATTAGATTTCATGTCAAAATTTCCTCTTTTAAGACTGAAGTATAGAAAATCCGAATATCAGTAATTAAAATACGGAAGAAATGACATAATAACAGAGATGTGCGTGGAAAATGAATTTATTTTTCATCTCTCCCATATAACGCACTTCAAATGAGCGATATTCAAGCTTTAGGTATTTCTGAAATTATCAGCCCTGAGGCCAGAGACGCCTTAACCGTCCAGCGGGCGGGTGGGTGGAAATTTTTCCGCCCTTTATTTTAATTAATAAAACCATGCCCCATTGTGATAAGAGCCCGTAGCCCAATAGGACTTTACGTGCACTCAATCTACCCTCGTTGACATAGGATGGCCCTGACATCGTGCGGCGAAATCGTACGTGGTGAGCCCTAGTCCGTATCAGAGCTGACAAGCACGAGAAATCGAGTTAGGGAGAACAAATTTCCGCCGCGCGCCCGTCCAATAATTAGATTCGCTTGTGACCAGACCAAAAAAGTGTGCAATAATTGTATTTTATTTTGCATATTCACGGTTATTTTTTTAATCTCTCAGTTCTTTCTAATAGATATGTTATATTCCTTTGTATATAAAAACAATTTTTTATTTCTCTCCTTACCTATTTTTATTTTATTTTACGAGCGATATAAGTTGATTTGAATATACTTGAAGCTCTGTCATCGGACCTTAACAACGTTCATTCGTGGTGCCAGGAGTGGAGGTTAGAATTAAATACTCAACAAATGCACCACAGTTCACTTCCTGCGAATGTCGTCTCAAAAATGCCATACCTACACCGTGGGTTGAATAAGCATAAAATCGTCAGAGACAGTAAAATATCTTGGAATTAGCATAACTTCTGATATCTGGTGGGGATTATACATACAGAACATACGTGGCGCAGCATTAAAGAAACTAGATTTTGTTAAACGTATAGTAGGAAGGTCGGATGAAAAAGTCAAAGAGAGATGTTACTTCGCTCTGGTTGGGCCACACCTCGAATACGCCGCGGGCATTTGGGACCCTGGTATTTCCACGAACAATAAGCGACCACGATAAAAACTGAGCTACACTAAATACACACCTATAATACATGCCAACATTTCATCTCCAAAAAACTTACACCTTTATACAACTGGTGACCTAACACCCCCTGCCACACGCCCAAGTAGCGGCTCGCGGGGTACTATGTAGATTTATTTTTGCATAAATATTATTCCATTTTATGAATCTCCATTTCTGGGGATCTGTACAAACAGGACTGAAAAGGATCAGGAGAGATACTTTGCCAAATAAATAGACGGCGACGAGAAGAACGATAATTTACATTTGTTCCGCTAAGGTGTCTCGAGGAGCACATGTATTCCTGAGACTCATTGTTGTCCATATCTTATTCATTTGTGGTGGCCTCTCCTTTAAACTGCATCACAATATCAGTACCTTGTCGATGATGTACTCAATCGTTTCATCACTCAATCTACCTTCTACTCCTTTCTCTTTTCTCCTTATCTCAACATTGTCAGTGAAAATTAGTTTTATAAAATATTTCATTGGCTAATTTCCGCGCACTCAAAAATGGTTATAACTCATAATTATCTCATTATTTCCAATATTTTTTCTCTGTCTTTGATTATATTGTATATTATTATATATGCCCCATGATGGTGCTTTCTAAGTATTGCAACTGCTACTCTACGCACGCCATATTTCCCTAGGCATCGCTATTTCCTCCCAATATCATCTTAAGCCAGAAAACCCGAACATGTAACGGCTCATCGATCCCAGTACTTTGCGTGTCAGTCTCTCGACGATGCTTATTCTAGCTTAGAAATCTATCCCATGATGGTTTGATTATCACTAGTGATATTACTAATATTTCTTTCCTATATAGCATATAAATGCTAATTTATTAACCAAATAACGGTAATAAAGCCTAACTAAAATCTTGCAGTCTCATTAAAGTGTAATTCCTTTTTTTTGGTTTGGAATGAAATAAATTTATACTTTTCCACACGGTTTATTATCCGTTGTTATTATTTAGTATCATCTTGAAAATGACGCTATTGCGTTGAAACTGGTTGAGGATAATAAACCGTGTGGAAAAGTACAAAGTTATTTCATTCCAAACCATAGAAAAATTCCACTAAGTAATCCCGTCGACGATTAATTTAACTTGTAGTCCCTTTGATAAGAATATGAGATAATCATTTGTGGTCCCTGAATATTGTGTAGGAGCATCGATGGTGACTGGCAGTAATTGTAGATTTACACCTATCTCTCGTAAAAGAAGAATAAACTGCGGATGGACAAAATTCCACTGCACGTCCACACGAAGGAATCGAGAAAGCGCGCCCTTCTGAAATGTTGACACGCACTGATCATTAGCTATCATGGAGACATAACCTCATAAACGAAGGCGTGTTGCGGGAGAACGAGCGTCGTTTTCTTTCGGAGCAGAACATGAGAGCGGTCGCGGTGCTTCGCTTGGAGGGATGGCGACCGCTAGGGGGATAGGTCAGTGCTTTGTCGAGGCGGGAGAGGCACTCGGTGGTCAGAGGGTCGCTTTCCGAATGCAGAGCGGGTCTTCGAAGGCGGACGGTTGGGCATCGTCATATTTCAACGCGATTTTCAGGGAAAGGGCGTGCGTTCAAAAAAAGCAGGATACAAATGGTGGTGTATTTGCACCGATCCCTCCCTTTGACGTTTGGATTCCGCGGCACGTACGACCGCAGCGCGGGAGCGGAAAAAAAAGCGGAACGTAACCTCTCCACATCCGCCCCCTCTCCTCCCACGCCTTCCCCCCTCCCCTCCCTCCCTTCCCCTCTCCCACGTTGGCTCGGCCAATGCTGTTCCTCAACGGGCGATTCAAGTGAGCACTGCCCTCATTACGCGCCGTGGCTTCCGGTCATTACTCGCGCAATTTGTAGTGTCAACCTCGATGCTTGGGGATCGCTGCCACGTCGTGAGTAGGTCGCGACTCATTTCATCGCTTGTCATTTTTTGTAATTGTAGACAGCTTATGGACCGAGGCAAGTTTCGATGGCTATTGGAGAAGGCACAGCTCTCATGTCCTTCTTGTAAAGGAGCGACCCGCTTCTTAATACATACTTCTTTATACTGTCCGCCTCATTAGCTCGGTATACCCACCACCGGCCTCCATCCAGAAAGCCCTACTCCGCCATCCCCCTCCCACCCTTGTACCCTGCCTGAATCCTAAGTGCCCTCAACCATCCAACCCCTAAATTCACTGTTACCCGCTCCAATAACCTCCTCCGACACCTCCTTATCTCCTCATTTGGGTCCATCCCGCCCATGTGCCATAACACTGGCATGCCACAAATGTGGTGTTCCAAAAATAGGCAATGCTTTCAAATGTTTCACGTCACCCCCCAATTCGATGACAAATGACTAGAAAACTATTTTTGCAAAATATCAGCTCAATTAGAAGCCGTGCCTCAAATACTTTTGGCATTAACGCCCTAAAAATCCCATAGGGTAGGTGACACAGATGAGAAATTTTTTTTTTTCTCTTCCTCGTAGGCACACGTTATGGCTTGGGAATCGGCGGTATACTTACAAAGATAGTTTGTTATGTTTACTTGACTGACAAATAAAAATATTGACCATTAAGGATGCTTACTTTTTTTAATTTTTGGCATTTACAAGGTTGAGTTCCTCCTTTTCACACTCACTTTGTGTAAACTTCGATTGTTTGTAAATTTTCCTTCTGACCACCCTAGTGCCACGAGCACTTCCTCGTTCGTCTTCCATCCCGTCCGTCACGCCGCCGGCTCCACTCTGCTTCTCAACCACATTCATTTCACACGTCCGCAGCCCATTCATACCCTTCTTCCAAACACTCCATATTCCTGCAGTGTTCTAGGTTTACAATTTGTATGTGAGACTTCATAGCGGTTTTTTTAAAGACCTAACGTGAGTTCCCCGTCAGTAGTTTCCGTCATTATGCAAATACTTTTGCTAGTATAAGTCTGCTTTAAATGTCCTATCTACTGCACCATTGAAGAGTCTTCTCCAATTAGCCGACGTCTCTCTCCGTACATTAGAAAACTCTACGTGAGTAAATTGTTCTTTCTGCAACATAGTGTTGTGCCCTCTCACTCCCGTCAAGTAAAGCCCGCCTTCTTCGCAATGGGAAATATCATTACATTTACATATGCATGTACTACCCTGCGAGCTGTCGCATGAGCGTGTATCTGGGGGTGTCAGGACGCCAGTCGTGTTAGTATGTAAAGGAGAGATTATAGTGCGGTGAAGTGGTGAAGTGTATTGTTAGTGTTGGGAGTGGAGCTCCGTTTTTACTGTGGTCACTCGGGCGAGGAAAGAACGAATTTTTCTACCTTACTGTTCGGCAATGTATCTCGTTTATTTTATCGCTTCTTTCAGACCTAGAGATGTAGTATGGCGTTAAAATGATATTATTTGCTTATCTCTGAAACGAACTTGTTCTGAATTTATGAAGTAATCTATGCCTAGCGTGTAGTTACCGTGTACCTAGTGCTTCCCAGCCCCATCCCTCTACAATCTGTGAAGCTCTTTTTGTTCGCTCGTGGAATTTTTTTCTGAGTGAGCAGCTTTCCTTTGCATTCTGTTTATTATTCGCATTAATTCCTTCTGTGCAGGGTCCCATATTCTCGCGTTATATTCTGTGTGCAGGGTCCCATATTTTCGCGGTGTAGCATTGTTAGGGCGAAGTAGAACCTTCCATAAGAACTTCCTTACCTTCGGTTTAGTTATGATTTTTCTCTTTTCTTCGTACTCTTTGCAATAACATTCCGCCACTGTGCCATCGATTGTGATTGTTTGTTGTTCGGGGGTTGGCGGTCGAGAGGTGCGGTCATTTGCGCCTTGAAAGACCATTGGGCAGCTGGAAAAGAGAAGGATTATTTGGAAATGGCAGAACGTTTGAGAGAAACCCGGCGTCAAAAGTCAAGCCTATTCAAGATGAAAGGCGTCGTAGGGTCACACTGCTCGACGTCGTATCCGAAAAAAGCTGTATCCCACTTAAATTGTTCACCGCACCGCCAACTTATTCAGTAATTAGCATTTCATTGAGAAATTTTCGCCATTGCCGGAGTTCGACCCTGGACCCACATGATGGGAAGCCAGAGCTCAAGAAACCACACCAAACCCGATCCCTTTTCTATCTGCGGTTTTAATCCCTTGGTTGGCAGACTAATTATCGCCTTTTCCACACTTTTTATTCATTGATCAATTTCAACGTCTTTGCGTCATTCTCAAGGTACATCTACCTTGAGAAGTATGCCAAGACGTTGAAATCGATCGTGTAGTTGAAGAAGTGTGGAGTGGCACTGAATATTTCATTGTTCATGCTTAATATGGTTAACTTCTACAAGGTGACGCCCCACTCTATCAATATAATTATCATATGCCCATCACCAAATCTAACCAATTTATTAGCTGTCCCCAACTTTTATTCCGATATCAAACTCTCGCATTGATTTTTGTGGTAATAGATAAGCCATATGGGTGTTCAAACGCTCAGCTGCATCGAAAATAATCGTGATTTGACCCCATTTCTCACGTATTGTGCTAAAAATTCAGCCAATAAAATATACCCAATTATATTCACAAACCCATTTGTTTTCCAAGAACAGCTATGCAGAAGTTTTACAAAAATATTAGCAATGTGAAACAATGACAATAACTCAATTATATCATGTTGTGACGGAAAACTGAGTTTCTATATCTGGATTCTACCGTATTCGCCTCTGTAAGTGGGCGTGTAGCAGGAAGTTTTAGGATACTAGTTGTGTACAGGTGTGGAGGAAAGGTTTTGGAGGGTGAGGAAGTGTTTCTAGGAAAAATTTCTAATAGGATTTCAAACCGCTTTCCGATATCCCTTGAGGCAGCATTCAACACTCCCCGAACGCTTTCGAAATTTTTTGCAAACGGTAAAAACAAAGTTGATATTAAATTATTCAGATCGGGTGTTTCCCGAATTAAATGTAATAGCTTTAATGTAGCTTACATTGGTCAAACAGCACGAAGTTTTAAGACGCGGATCAAAGAACACGTGAAGTTCCTTAAATAAGGATACCAACTCACAATTTATCGATCATCTGCAGGATAATAATCACGTAAGTGATTTTATCCCCAAAATTCTACATGTCCTACCAAAAGGTTTAAAGAGGGATGCATTGAAGCAAATGGAAATTATCCAAGGGCCAAGCAACCTTCGCAACGAATTTCTTTTTCCGCACCCTTCCCCACTCCTTTCCGAAAAGATTTCCCTTTTTACAAGACCCTGACCTATTTTCCCCTGCCTTTCCACCCAAAAATTAATTAATCCTCCAAAGCCCTCCCCCCACCAGCTTATTGGCGTTGGCTACACTCTTAGCTATCAACAAATATCATATAAAAAATTGTGCCTGAAGATGCAGCAAGCTGCGAAACGCAAAGGACATTAATAAATCGTAGTGGAAAAGTACAAGGACCGTTCTGGCGGGCCTAGAGATGTGAAGTGACGTCAAAATGCTAATATTTTTGACACTCTCAAACATATCTGTTCTTAATTTCTCAAACAAACTAAGTCCAGCGCGCGGCCTCCGAGTCTCTATCAGCTCCCAACCTAATCCCTCTAAAATGTGTGAGACACTATTTTTTCGCTCGTAGCAGTTTCTAACGAAAAGCGTTGCTCACCTTAGTATTTTATATAATTTTTGGGTTGAATCTTTCTGTCCATAATCCCAAATGCCCGCAGCGTATTCTAGGTGTGGCCTAACCGCGGCAAAGTAGCAAACACTCTTTCACTTTTTCATCCAAGGACCTTCCTATTATACACTTCATAAATCCTAGTTTCTTTAGTGCTGTGCAGTATATGTTTTGTATGTGTGTTTCTCACGATGTATCTGAAGTTAAGGTAATTCCAGGGTGTGTGACTTCATATGACGACTTTATTATTTACTCCACCCACAATGTAGATATGGCGTTTGTGCGATGACATTGGCAATAAGTGTACTGTCGTGAATTTACTTAGCCACTTTCTTTATAGCCTTGTGTCCTTGCTTATTTCGCAAAGTGGTTTGGTGACCATGCCTCCCTCTCTTCCCCTCCGTCCTTCCACTTTACCCCGTCCACTTTTGCTTCCCCTCCTTGCCATGAACTCTTACGGGATCTATGCATCAACCAGACCTTAGCGTGGGGCGTCCAATAAGTGTTTAATGATATTTAATCATCTGATTCCCAGGGCGGCTTAATGTAAATTCAGTAAGGGAATGATATAAAATTATATTCAACATAATGAGGAAACACGCTGCAACAATATGCCGAAGGAAAAGTTTTTTGAATTGTAGTCATCAATTCATTGGGTTCGAAACAAAATCTTCGAAATCATAACATATTTTCTGCCATAAAAAAACTAGTTTTCCAACATGATATTTTCTGACCTCGTCATTCACTTCATCCTCCTTCGTATCCAATCAACATCCAGCCAGCGTCTTGCAGTGCTTGACTACCTCGAAAGCCTTCCCTTAAACGGCAAAGGTTAATGATATTTAATCATCTGATTATCGGGAAGTTTAATATCAATACGGTTAGGAATGATATAAAATTTTATTCACCGCAATGAGGATACACACTGCAACAATATGCCGTAGGAAAAGTTTTTTGAATTGTAGTTATGAAATCATCGATTTCGAAGCAAAACGTTCAAAATCATAACATCTTTTCTGCCATTAAAAACGAGTTTTCCGCCGTGATATTTTCTGACCTCGTCATTCACTTCATCCTCCTATGTATCCGATCAACATCCAGCCAGCGTCTTTCAGTGCTTGACCACCTCGAAGACCTTCCCTTAAACGGCCCTAACACCCTCCACAATGGACTGTCATCTCCTCGTCGACAATCTGTATTCCCGCGCTCGATTCCCGACCGTTTCTTCATAGGCATTGAGTGGGTTGATAGGCACGGCTACGGCCGCTCGTGGTCTGCATTCGAATCGCCGTAAATCAGCCGCTCTCGCGCCGACAGGCAACCACCCTCCTCTCTGCACTCCACACCACACACTACCAGCAGAATGCCTTCCTCCTCCATTCTTCTCTCTCGCTCTCCTCTTCAAACACCGACTCGCCACTGTATGCCGCGCAAGTTTCACTCCGGCACGTTCGCATATTTTTTTTTTCTGGAAAGAATTTGTGGCGCAACGGGCAGGTTATAATTGGAGTAAGAGAGACGATGTGCGTGAAGGGTGGGGGAATGTATTTCCGCTTATGGTTGGCAGAGGGCGATCAGGGAATACTGACTGTCATTCTTATGAAAAAAATGAATGGATATCACGAAAGAACGGAAGGAATTAGAAGATGTCTATGAAGGCCGCCTTCATCGGCGATTCTCTTTCTTGGTCTCTCGGGAACGCCGAGGTCGTTAGGTGAATGGAGAGAGGGCTCCTTAAGTTCTGCTAAGGAAGAGAGCGTTCCAGCATTTATTTTCTTTCGAGAATTCGACGCATTTCGAAGGATTCATTGATGTGAGAGACAGCCGTGGCTTGAAAACTGAATGTTGACGAAGGAGTATGCCAGTTTGGGGAAGTTTTATGCTTATAATGGACTGGCTACATGAAAAAAAACATCAGTTTTATTCTAAAATACCATTTGATTGTAGTATGTACGCGCCAATCTCCAAGATTATTGAAGTGAAATCAACCCTTACTCCCTCTTTGAAATCCTCCGAGAGCAGGGGAACACCTTGAATTACATGCCTCATGGAAAACTGTGGTGTTTTCATTCACTAACCCGGATAATCATTACGACGACGAATATTTCAAGGGTTATCTATTTCACATTTCACAAACGTGGTCCTCGGTGAAGTTGTTTCAGAGAAAAATTCTGTCATCTTCTAAATATGTAATATTTGCTATGGCCGATGGTTCATCACTATTATTTGAAATCTGCATGCATATTAATTCCTTGTTGCACCAATTATGGTTTGCCTCTGTTTGAATCAGCAGCTTGTCAGACAGAGTTTTGAGTCACATGTCCTGCTTCGCGTGCTGGGGCACTGCCCCTGGGGCAGGCCTCTATGCTTCAGTAGCACGCATGATTTCAGACTGCAAGGTCATTAGTGTCATAAAGCTGCTTTAACTATTCCGATGATAGGTTTACATACGACGTATTTTCTCTTTTATATAAACGCCAAAGAAAACAAAATTTAACATAGAGAATATAAAGAAGGCGCTTCAGACGCGCAGGTAGTTTGAGCGAAATATCATTTTACCTAGAAACCAATGAATTTTGTCTCATTTTAATGAAAAATATATTACCCTTCCATTGACATCAAAAATTCAACTCCATTCCACGCTACTCAAGGAGATATTTACCAGAAATACCAGCCCTTTTATATGGGAAATGGTACGTGTATGTACTCTAGAGAGACATAATATTAAAAATGAGGCATTCTCTACGCTTAGATCTCGTCAAAAAAAATCAGCAGTGTGTTGTTTGTGTGTTTTCTAGACTATTTTTGAAAATTAATCACATTGTAACCGCAGTAAATTCTTCGGGGTCACAATAAACCATCCGTTTTGATGGAGTTTCAAACGTACCGCGTGAAATAAATGAGTCAAGTTAAAGTCTTATTTAGATATTTTAATTTGATTACTCACAGTTTCTGTCGTGTATAACTATTTTACTGCACCATTAATAATGCAAAATTTAATTCGTGTGTCTTACAGCTGGTGAAATTAAAAAGTATGTATCGAATATGGCCTCTATTATGATTAGGGAACTATCTCGCTCGCACTACCTAAAATATTCATAAAAAAGAGGCGTGGATAGCAGCAGACCTGATAATAAATTACGCCCCTCCGAGGAAAAACCTGGATGACTCCTTTTAACGTGAAATTTTTAATCAGGTGGTCACAATGTGAAATCTGCGTGGGGACATTTTTCCTGAGATATAATTTTTGAAATTAGCAGTGAAAAGTTTAATCAGGGAAAGTGTTCATATGCTATTTTGTTTTGAGCTAAAAAATTAAGGTATTTGTACATAATTGCTTGTAAGATTTTGCTTAGCCACTGCACGATTACTTCCGGCAAGTATAAAGAGAAACTCTGCAAGCTGCATACAATTTTTCTATCCTCCGATTATTTTCCTTAGCGACTGAGAGACCCAGTAAAGTCTTGCCCTCCAACCAATGAATGATTATGCCATGCAATCATCGAGGTGGATGGAGAGGTCACTGGCTATTGTGGTCAACGATAAAAGCTGTAACGTGGGCGTGACCTGTCAACCATATTTGTTAACCCCCATTTCTCTTTATCGTTTACGGGTTGATGCAGTAATTTTGCATTTTTACAATGTTTTCCTTCAAAAAATCACTATAAATCAGCAAGGATTTATTTTTTTGACATCCATTCTCATAACTTATATTTTTTATATATTTAATTGAAAAATAATCCTCATTCCCGTTGAAAACTATGATAAAATCGAGTAGAATCCATTACGCTAAATAATCAATGTATGTTTTAAGATATACTTGTCTTACATTTCAAGCAGATGGTGAATATTCTTGCTCTGCATCCACTAATCTATCTCTTCCCTTGCACTATTAATAGGAAAGCAAGCAAAGATAAGGAATTAGTAATATGGTTACTATTCCGGTGGTCAGGTTACATTTTAATGACACAGTGCCCTCCTCATTTACGTCAATGTACGTTTCCAAAGTTGTTTATGTTCATATTTTGCTGCTTATTGTATAATTGCAATGGACTGGCTACAAATGTGCCATTTGATTATTTTAATGCCGATACTTTTCAGTGTTTTGACATAATTGACTTCTTTAAACCAAATATAGGAGCTTTAATCAAGAAACACAGTGAACGCTTTTATCATGGCATTCATCATATGGAAAGAAGTCATTAGGAAAATTGATGCCGTACTACGATGGGATATTATGTAAGGGGTTATAGTTCGGGCAGAAGGGTGAAAAGAACATAAGAATATAAGAGATTAAGCCATTCTTATATACCTATATAAATGTGACCATTCATGTACTCAAATGCAGTGTTATTCATTAATTTTGCACTTATTCCTATCAATTTTTTAAGCGTGAAACGTTGTTTTTGTTTATGATCCTGGTTGTAGAAAGCATGTATTATAATAACCTTTAAGAAAATTAACGAATACATTATTACACCCAAAAGATTAACACTGAATTAAAGCTCCTTTATATTCAAAATAAAAATCTCTAATTATTTATTAATCAATTAAGTAGTAACTACTAAAATTTTAGTAAAACACAGTGCTGATTTTTGTTACGAAGTATTTTTCAAGGGCGATCTACTCCTTCACTTCACTTCTCGGAGGATATGAATCAGGCGCCTTAGTCTCTCCAAAGCGAGGAAGGTCATCCCTTTCTAAGGTTGGAGCGTTTGCATGGAAAAGGAAATAAATATCCCCGACGGGGCTTTTCGCAATGGCCGCGTGATTCACCCATGGAGCCATGATCGCTTAAAATGGTCTTAAAGAGTCGAGCATTAACCGAAGAAGGGCGCATGAATCAAGTGTGGGAGAGTGAAGGTCGGAGGTGGGTTTCCACGTTGCTGGTAGACAATAGTTGCAGCAAGTAAACGACGATGTCACTCAATAGTTGATCTCATAAATATCAATAGGCCCACGTAAAGCTCACATCAACTAACATTTCTGTTACGAGGTTTATACCTTATTTTGTTGCAGCGTTTGTGTATCTAAATCTTATTTTATCTTTTGAGGAAACTTTGAACTTCCCGCAATACATCAACAGATACCTTCATCTTAGCTTGACACTTACATGTATCAATCCAGCTCTCAATTTTGCAGCGTTTTCATCAAATATCTCTTAAAAGAGACAAAGAGTAGATCACACTATTGAGATCGACTTCGAGGAATGAGTGTTTGTTAAGGGAAACTATAAAAAGCGAATTTTGCAGCGTATCAAACTGTTCTCACCCCGAAGTTGTTATGTAGAAGCGAAGTTAGGGAATGTCGGGACATGAGAGTAGGCTTGATGCAGTAGGTATAGAGCACATTAGAATTGTTTGCTGGAAAAGTAGGATGGGTAGGGTCATGAGTAAGTGGATGATGAAAGAATGTTGATTGGACGATCCAGTAGTGAATAAAAATGGAGACAGCGTGCTCAGATGGTTTGATAATTTTGAGGGAACGAAAAAGAGTCGAATAACGAACATATACATGATTGTTCTTTGTAGATTGTTGTTAGTAGATTGTTATTTGGGAGAGTCTTTGACAGGAGCTCGGGCACCTAGACCTTGAGTGGTTGTGATTGTGCCAACCCCGTTTTTAACCTGCTTGCCACATGCAGACAGCAGTCATCTACATGCCGCCACATCAATTATCAAGCACTTAATAGTTGATGTGGTGGTATGTAGATGACTCTGGCAGACAGGGGACATGAGTTACTCATCCAATCCTTGAATGGGCCCAAAATTGCTTAACTTCAGTGATCAAACGGGAACTGGTATTTCAATGAGGCTAGGCCGTTGACGAACATATAAATACTTCCAGAGTGAATGTTGTGGGAGGAAGAGAGAGACCGTGAAATTTATGGGTGAATGCAAGAGAAGAGACTATAAAGAGGTAGTAAATTAGGATTCTTTAATGTCCCCTTCATTTTGCATATGAGACACGTATTTTGGCTTATTGCAATGCCATTCTCAATTACAACGCTTGAACCTAAGGATGGCATATAATAAAAAGCCAAAACACGGGTCGTATATGTAAAATAATGCGCGTTACAACATTTACTGATTCTCATTCCAGAAAATGCCGTTCCACCGTATCTCACCGGAAACAGTTGACAGGATTCTTAAAAATGGAGAGCGTATATAAAACAATCCATGTGTTTAAGGTAGTGCGAGCGAGATGGTTCCCTAATCATAATAAAGACCGTATTTGAATTATACGTTTTAATTTCACCAGCTGTGAGGCACACGGATTAAATATTGCATTATTAATTGTGCAATAATAAAGTTTTACATGACAGAAATTGTTAGTAGTTAAACGAAAATATTTAAATTAGTCTTTAACTTGACTCATTTTTTCACGCTGTACGTTTGAAAATCCATCAACACGGAAGGTTTATTGTGATCCCAAAAGATTTACTGCGGTGAAAATATGATTAATTTTCAAAAATAGTTGAGAAATCACACAAACTACACACTGTTGATTTTTTGACGAGATCTAAGTGTAGGAATTGCCTCATTTTTAATATAAGGTCTCTCTGGAGTGCATACACGTACCATTTCCCTTGTAATATGGCTGGTATTTTCTGGAAAATATCTCGGAAAGTAATGTGGTAAGGGGTTGAATTTTTGGTGTCAATGGAAGGATGATATATTTTTCTTTAAAATGAGACCAAATTCATAGATTTCCAGGTAAAATTATATTTCGCTCAAACTACCATAAATCTTCCAAGCGTGTCTCTCCGGCACAAAAATGGCGTCCCGGGAATGTCGAGCGTGTTCGTTTGGCACATTGATGGACATTTAAAAAGTTAGACATTAATAAAACTCCGGCCAGCTAGGCTTACGGCTATGGAATAACTCAGTAAGATAAAGGTCATGAAAGGCAAAAGAGGTACATATGTAAGAATGGGGCATTACAGATGGATATTAGTAAAAGGGAACAATTTTCTAGGGCCAACGGAAATAGCAAAATTCTTGAACTTTGCCTTCACCGAAAGGGAATGGGGTGATAGTTACGCTTACAAATATGTATGCTGTTTTAATTTCTCGGCTCCTTTCGTCAACTTACGGAGTCCTCAGGTACAAAATTCCCCAAGGAAGACCCAGAAATAACAGTTCATGAGCTAAATATCGAGGAAATTAAATAGAAAGAGCTACCAGGAAGTAAGTGAACTAGCATTAGATTGGGAAGGGTGGAGGGCTGCAATCAGCCAATCTTGGAATTGAACGACCATTAGTGGTGATGAGGTGCGTACACCTTTTAGTGCCGGCTGGGTTTGGGAGGTGAAACGTTTTTTTTCCGATTTAACGCCAAGAACCTCCCCTCTCTCGTGGTGTAAAATCACCGCCATCAGACGGTAGAGAGGAAAATTGAAGCCCGTGTTAGTTTGCTCCGCATGTGAATTTTATTTTTCCGCCGCAGCAATCTTTTACCTGTATCGGATGTTTAATTTGATCCACGCGTTCGGCAGCACCCTCTCGTCTCCATTACAAATACTCCTCCACCCTCGCTACTAAACCATGGGAAATACACTTGGCCTTCCCACTCGGAAAAGGCGGAAACACAAAACCCCTTACCTCCTGCCCCACGCTCCGACCAAGAGGAGAACTTCCCATCTTGGGAATGGGCGAAAGGAGCAGTACGAGGGGCGAGGGGTGGGAATGGAGGCGAGTCGCGCGAAAATACACTTCCGTGCCTCGGGGGATGTGGGGATGGGGTGGGAGCGAGGAGAAAGAGAGGCATGGGGAAGGCGGATAAATACACCTGGGTAAATATTTCCTTAATGAGAAGAAAAAGCAATGAAGAAACGTTTACTTCAATTTCATGCGGGAGTCGTGCTCTGTCTGTAGTGCGAAACTCCTGGAGACTGTAGAATTATGGTAATTTTCTTGATTAAATGTTCCGAATGTCTTTCAAATGGCATTTCAAAATAATAAACAGTACCTCAGTGAGAGAGAGAGAGAGAGAGAGAGAAAGAAAAAAATATTACAGAAATTTTTAAATTTGAATCTTCTAATTCCAGTCTTTATATGCACAACTAATTTTGGACATGTAAACTTTTTCATGGAGTACTATGTTGTCAAAGAGGATTTTCCTTCGTCATTATTTATAGAAATGAAAGCGTGACTGTGCGGTCAGTTATAACTACCAAGCCGCTGCACGAAATGACGTAAAACTTTTTATCATGATTCATCCTGTCACTCGGAAGGTTTAATGCTATTTTTTATTCCCTTAATGGTCTTCGGTTCGACTCCAGACGAGTAAAAGCGTTTCCGTAACAAATGCATGTAACGTTCGTTTTTCTGGCATGCAGATATTTTTTCTTTTGCATATTTAAATTAGAAATAATGGTTGGACAAAGCCGCGACAAAAACTATTGGAAAGAAAAAAATAAACATTTTTATTTAATTTCTATCAATTTTTGTTTTTTAATTGATTTACTTTACATTAAAACAAAAAAAATCATAAAATTGCTGAAAATTCAGTGTTTTTGGTGCGCTGTTCCCCAGACCCAGATATAGCGATGTTGAAGCCGAGCCTCATGTGGATATATAAATGGTGAATATAGGCCTCGTACGTATCAATTGAAATAGAAGAAGCCATAGAATCTACGATAAATACATTGTGTGCAATATATATGTCGACATATTTCGATTGCTATCGAAAGTATAAAATAAGTTAAATGTTTTTCACACCCGTTGAATTTCAAACTTCCGGTACCCTCCGCTAGTTGCTTATAGAAAGGAAAAGTCATCGTGGATACAAGATACGAATTACAATTTCTACAATGATGTGTACTTACTTATGTCTACGACGACTAAATTCACGAAGAAAATCTTTTATTTTCCGTTCGGATGCCGTTGTATTATCGGAGGAAGTTGCTGTATTCGTTCCCATGGAGCGTTGCAAGAGATGAGATTGGAAAAATGCGGCGGTGGAGAATGAGAGGCGCTATTGGCAGTGGCTAGGGATGGCGATCTTAAATCTGAATACAGTGAATACAATGCGTGTTGGGTGCACCATTGGCGAGATGTTCTAAGAGGGCACACGAATCACTGCGGCTCAAAGCGGGCAATTGCTCTTTCGAGACATTGAGATACAAATCTGCCCGATCAAAGAACCTTGATTCGAAGCCAAGAGTTAGAAACGTCGCCAAGTTGGAAAATTATGGCTGAGTTTCTTTCGAACACCCTAGGGAAGTGTGTGTGTATCGATATTCCGGTACATGCGCTATATTTTTCCAGATACATCGATACATACATGTCAGTATATTTTTATTCAGCCCCCGTACTCGATATCACTGATACTCGAAACAGTACTCAAAATAGAAATTTTTCTTATTCAGCCTCAGTAATTAAGTTTGAAAAAAATGATTAAAGAGATAAGAGTAAGATAAGATCGATTGTCAAGTAAGTCAACAGTGTGGGGAAAATTAATTTCGAGGTTTTTCACATGAAATATCCTCTAATTTCGCGCGCTTGGTCAAAAACTGCTACGAGCGTACATACAGTGTCTCGCAATTTTAAGAGGAATTGAGGTGGGAGCCCCTAGAGACTCGAAGGCTACACGCTAGACTTTAGTTTGCTTGAGAAATTCAGAACTGATATTATTCAGATCGACATAGAGAATTTTATCCTGACTCCTCACTACATCTCAAGGTCTGATAGATGCGACAAAATAAGAGAGATACACTGCCAAACATATAAGTACAAAAACTCGTTTTTTCCGCAAACAATAAGCGACCACAATAAAAATTGAGCTCCACTAAATACACTCCTATAATACATGTCACCATTTCATCTCCCAAAAACTCACATCTTTACACGGCTGGTGACCTACCACCCCCTGCCACACGCCCATGCAGCGGCTTGCAGGGTATTATGTAGATGTAATTGGATGGACAACCTCTACCGGCATATGTTTTAAGGATATTCTGGTGCATTTTTAACCTCATACCCATTGTGAAATCGTTGTTTCAACAATATCGGTTTCCGTTATAAGTATTTAGGTATATTTTTATGCGCCGAATTTTCTCAGCCGATGTCATCGTTTTATCGTGAGAGGGGACGTTCATAATAAACATTTCGTCAAGAAGTCTGCGCGTGCAGTGGTGAAGGGCTGCTCGTAAACTGGTCCGCTTGGGCGTGTGCTGTGTGGTGCGTCGAGACGGGTGCACGGGTGCGCGCCGTGTCGAGACTTCCCGACGCTCCCGAAAGGAGTCGTCTCGCATGTCGAGCGCAGCGACGCCCACTGGGCGATGACCAATTGTTTTTAATGATACGCATTCTTCACTATTATGGGCGGGAACGTGAAATTTCATCTAGAATTTCATAACTTCATTTTATGATTTGTCACCAATTAATCTTGTATCAAATAAGTTTTGCAATTGAACAGATAGGTATTGACGAGATATTTCACTTAGAATGAATATCAGCGGAGCAGTCCAAGCCAAATCTGGTCGCCAATGGCTCATCCTCACGCAAAAACCTTCCCCCCGTTACAGTTGCTCTGCACTTGAGGTGGAATAAACTGTTTTCGGAGAGAAGCGGCTTCTGTCGCAGCTGCTTCGGTCTGGCAATTGTTTCAAAAGCTGTTGCAGACAACAGCTTAGTCAGTCGCATCCGCGCCGTGGCGCTCTGTGCTCTTCAACTGCAACTAACAGCTGAAGCTGACTGTTTCGTCTTCTATTCTACTCCAGTTGCACTGCATGTGCGTCTGCGTGGCGTTTATAGGCTACAATTTGTTGGGTTTGATTCTGGTGCCAGCTGTGGATGGTTAATTTACTCAACTTACTCTGTCTGCCCATCGCTGCTGTTAGAATTGGAAACATGGGTTATCTTTCACGGCTCCAAATAAAACTATAATTTTATTTAAGTGAAAATTTTCTGCTATAATTATTTAATACAGAACAACCAGAAACGTTATAACAGTGCCGAACGATTGTCCGTTGTTTACTGTGCATCTAGCTGTTGTCCGCAACAGGGTGTTTCATGGAACTGTATCATTTTTAAAATTTATCTTTTGTAAACCAGTTGCAATGAACCTGCTGCGTTCTTTTATTGCCAACACTACTCTGCACCTGATCAATGCTACACTACGACACTACATCTATTTCTCTCGAGTTTTTATCCACAAAGCTACGAAGACAGAAGGGATCGATCGTCTAGCTGCTGCAAACAATGCATTGCCGACGTCTCTCTCCACGTGTCATTCTAATTTCAAAGGCGTTTCCGCATCAGAGAGCACTTCTCTCCGTCTCGCTGTATTCCTTTTAGATTCTATATCCCTGTGCAAAGTCACGCTCCTTCCTCTCCTTCTTAATTTTCATCCCTCGGGGCATCACCATGGGGAACGCACGCTCATTGCGATCTCGGACACGTCCGATAGTCACGAGTTAAACGGAGGGTTCCTACAGTTTTGGAATCAACGCCTGCTCCAAGAATGTCGGAGAAAATAAATGAGAAAAAAAATTGTTCGGTGAGTTTTCATATTTTCCATATTTGGCATCGTTTGTGGCCACAAGATGAAGTCCTTGGCATTCATCTGCGCCCTGCGAGAAAGGAAATAAAATTTTAATGCGATCCACTTGTTTCTGAACAGAAATTTTCGCGTGGTTCGCCTTGAATATAATGTCTCAAAATAACGGCCTCTGTCAAATAGAGGTCTGATTGCCTCCACCATTGATTTTACGCTTTCATGAAAACAAGCGACGGTTTTAATGATAAGGATAGGAGGAGGGAAGGTGACATTGGAGCCGGATGAGGGGAAAAAGAAGGTGAAACAGAAGAAGTGCTCTAAGCCATGCATTCCTCGCGTTTTTGTGGCGCAGGGACTTCTCTCTTCTCCTTCACTACCAATTTTATTTGGCCGCCGCACATTGGTCTAAGAACCCACTTTAGCGGTCAAAAATCGATTTTCTCAAAATGTTGACTTTACATCGTAGATGTTCTTATGATAAAGAAAAATGATCAATTCAGTATAAACCAAATGAGATTTCATCCCTTGATGACCCATATCTGGCTAGTACAGACGGATATCTGAGGGATCAGCGCCACCGCCTAAAAATCATTTCTTCACGCTCGAAATGGAAGCAAAATATAACTCGACTTAGGCGTTGTTCCACCATAAAATTAGATGATTCACTCATTGCAAAACCTATACTACAATTTTACTCTGCCAAATTGTCTCTTCTTGTCGTATTTGAGTAACTACGGCAAGATATTCTCAAATGGTGCTACGCCACGCACTTTACCGGCATGAATTAGACTTTTAAAAAAATGTTCCATTATCATGTGATGAGACAATATACTAGGGCTAGTGAAGTCCTTTATCTAAAGGAAGAAACAAGAGTTATGTGCTCTTATGTGCCATTTTTAAAGCTCTTGGCACTTTTATCCAGAAGCGCGGGCAGCGGTGCTGCAGCTAGTTGCTCATTCTCACGCTCCATCTGAAGAGTACGTGCTGAGAAATAGCGGTCTGTTAAGATTCTCAAAGAAGTTAAGTGGCTTAGAAAGACGTAAATTTATTACGTTACACTCTAAATACAATAATACATATCATTCGGTATATTAAATAGCATAGCTATTAGTGTTAAAGACATGGTGCAGATGAAAATCGACACGCTCCCATTTGCAATATTAACAAATACGACTTCTATGGGTTCATGAAAATAAATAAGTTGCAGTATTTTTCAGTCATTATTATATATTTACCCTATAAACTGGTAGTTAATTTCTTCTACGTAAACATTTGAGTAAACAGAGAACTTTGGCTCGGTTTGAATAGCATCTTCCTGCTTATTTTCATCATTTCGCAGGAGTTAAAACCCGATATAACCGGGACCGAGCATGTTTAAGAGAAGACAGTTCTTTTAGGGAATTTGGGAAAACTCGAACGACTCCAATGCAGAGAGGAGTGAACGAATTTTTCAATTCATAAATAGGTAAGAGATTCTCTATTTAATCATGGTTTATAAGTTTTTGTTGCTATTCGAACGAGAAATGGGAAATAACTTTTCAGTCGTAAAACGGAACGGAGTGCACGGATGTTGTATCCTTGGTATCCAATGCATGTTACTGTACATAATATGTACTTTGACTCCCTCAACGTACACTCCCACAGCATGTGTCTCCGGCAGAATCTTACCCCATCCTACGTAAACTTGACTACAACTTCAAGATCGCCAGCCACCATATATGCAGTTAGGAAGGCTTCAAGTGAGTGGATCCGGAAAGAACTCAGAAAATGGTACGGAATCGGAGACAGCATTTCTTACTATCTATTCGTGTTACAAATTGAATTAACCTATTCCTTGCACACTGTGGAATGGTCTGCTATTGATAATTATGTTCGGATTCTCAGCAGTATAGTGACCTTTAAAAAGCGTGAGATAATTAATCGTAAAATACTGCGGTTAAGGGATCGGACGGCGGCTGTGATCAATAACGCCAGTGTGACACCGCAAGTTCATAAATTCCACCAGAGAGTTTTAAACCATTCTCATCACCAATTTCAAGAGGAAAAAATGGTTGTCCTGTCTAAAGGGCTAAAGTACGCCCCTTCAGCTCCTATTACCCACAACGACCTGGAAAAGTTAGCGATTGAGTTTGATGTTGCCCTTAAACGAGCGAATACTAGCCTTAAACATGTTGTTGCCAACGAGATAAGTAAGATTTATCCAGCAATTATTTACCCACCACCTTCAGAGATGCTGTTCAAGTACTTAAAAAGATTCGATCTATTCAGAGACAAGTATTGGCTGAAGACCTATCCTTGCAGATAGCTGACAAAGAAAATTGCCTGGTGATTTTGCATCGTGAGGATTACATCAAGAAGTGCTGCGATTTCATTCAGAAATCTAATTTGACTCCTTTGGAGAAAATTCCTCTGCCTAAATTCCAACAAGCCATCAGAGATGCGGTTAGAATGTCAACAGAACTTTTTAAACCAAAGATGCGCATTTCTTGCTAAGTAAAAACCCTATCCCTCCTAGGCTCAACGGGTTTATTAAAATTCACAAGCCGGACGCCCCTATTAGACCAGTGGTGTCGAGTATAAGCGCTCCAGCGCACAAATTAGCCCTCACCTTGAATGAACTTATATCGCAGCACTTTGCATTCAAATCAAAGCGCGGTGTCAACAATTCTCTCGATCTCGTGGACAAAATAAAAGACATCATAACTCCGAATAACTCTTTTGACATCGTCAACCTTTTCACTTGTGTTCCATTAGAGGAAGCAACTGGCCTGGCAATCGATCTCCTCGGGGCAGCCAAGATCGCGGAATAAACGAAGGACGAACTATCCACCCTTCTCAAAATGTGTGTGGCCCAAAATTATTTCAAGTTCAACGGTAAATTTTATAAACAGGGTAGTGGCCTTGCTATGGGTTCACCTCTTTCCCCACTGCTGGCAGATATTTTTGTTGATAATTTGGAAGAAAAAATATTTAGTTCAGGACAAAACCTACTAAATTCTGTGGTATACTGGTACAGATACGTCGATGATATTATCGTGCTTTGGATTGGAACTGATCGGCAGCTGGATATTTTTAAGATTTTATGTAAATGATATTCATCCCACAATTTCATTCACCTGTGAAAGAGACTCTAACCACACCTTAAATTACCTGGATCTTACGATTAAATTCGATAAAGACCGGCATTCCTTCTCAATTTTTCGGAAACCCCTTTATACCGACCATGTCATCCCAGAAATTGCAAGACACCATTACTCACACAAACTGATGGCTTTTCATTCCATGATTCATCGCCTGTTCAACATTCCACTATCAAGAGAAGACTTCAAGAAGGAAATCAGCCCAGTTAAACAAATTGATTCAGCTAACGGGTATTCAGCAAATTTAATAGACAAATTAGTTTAAAAAAACAGAGAAGATTAGCTATCGACCAAATGTTTTCCGCGAACGAGAGTAAAAAGAAGCAGTGGTGCACGGTAACATACCTGGGTGCAGCATCTCGGAAAATGGCTCACCTTCTACCTAGGGACGAATTCCGCCTGGCTTATAGACCTAATGCCACTCTCCGAAAGCTGCTAGTAAAATGTAAGGACCCGATAGAGCAATTAGACCGATGTGGAGTATATTCATTGAAATGCAGCGATTACAATGGTGTCTACGTGGGGCAGACAGGAAGAAGCTTCTGTGTGAGGAGAAAAGAACATTTAAGTGCTTACAAAAACATCAAAGAGGATAAAAGTAATTTTGCTATGCACTTAATATGTAGCAGCCACAGGAGTGATTTTACAATGAATATACTAATATTATGCAACGACCGCAGCAAATTTGATTCAAGAGTGCGGTAGGAAATTTTAAAATCTTGAATAACCAAGACAACACCTTCATTAACGAATACCTATACCCTTCCTTTTTCCCCTATTCTGGCCTCCGTTTCAAACTTCTTCTCCCCTTCCGTTACGTAACTACGGAAACAATAGGATAAACAGATCTCAATTAATGCCTGATGATGGTGATCATTCACTGAAACCCGGGTCGCTTAATTAAAATAAAAAAGTGGTATTAGTAACAGTTATTCATCGACAAAACATTATAATGGAATACCACAAAGTTAAAGATGACCTAGTGAATATTATTGTAAATCTTTCTAAAACACTTCGCCCAATACAGTGTTTTGATACATTTTATTGGTAAAAGTTGTATGTGACCGTTTAAACACACAATATTATTAACTATTATTCCAAGATTTTTGACTTCTTAAGAACTTTTTGACGGATTTTTGGTGGACTGCATATCTTGCAATCGCAAGATATTGACTCCCAGTCCAATCCGACATCAATCGGTGCTATCAGTTGGTCTCTTTCCAGCTCCTTTCAGATTCTGGCTGCGGAAAACGCATCAAACTCTGATTTTTTCCAATTCTTCGCTTTTTTCGGCATTTTTTATTCACAGGCGATGAATAAGACGCAGTATTGAGTTTCTCTCTCAAGCGCGGGTAACATTTAGAGGAACTTCGGGTGTTATGGAATAGTCGGGAAATATGGAACATCGTGATTTCTCATTCGTCAATTGGCGAAAACAAGCGGGAGACGCATAAACTACTTCAACATATTCCCATAATGCTCTGTAGCGAGTCCAGTTCGTCTCGAGGCACCGTGTGAGTTACGGCGCAGAAAAATTGTTTTCGTAGTTTTACAACATTGTTGCTGGTAAGTTTTCAAAAAAATGCAATCATTATTGAAAATGTACACAAGTATTCAAAACTAAGAAATTTATTAAGTTAAAGAGTTGTAGATTGTTATGTATTGCTCGGTTTTTGGCTATGGCTACAATTGGTTCTGTTGTGATGTTTTGAAATCCAAGATGGTGTGTCGGGAATTTTGGAATACCAGGTATTCCATATTGCCCGACACATAAACGGTGAGCAACAGCACATTTATAAAAAACGAAAGAAGAAAAGCAACAAAAGTGGTCCTGGTAACTCAGATAAAAGGCAAAAACAAGAGAGCTTCAAGCCACGGAAAAAATAACTTTGCCAGAAATTAGAGTTTGTTTCTAAGGACGCTTCCAGTGGCAGTAACGAACCTTTTCACTCCGAGGTTTCATCACAATTGGACTTTGTACAACCATCTTCTGTACCAACAGATGATGATGCAGAATGTTTGTTCTATGAAGGAAAGTTTTCAGACGATAGAAGAGGAGAAGTTTGGGTTAGATGTGTTGTTTGTAAAATGTGGGCCCACCTTGACTGTGCAGGTGCTGAGAAGGAGGATTATATTTGTGACTTCTGCAAATAGATAAATGTATTAGTCTATTACTAAAAAGTAATTCTTTTGAGATTTCAAGTTGAAAGCAATCCTATAAATGCGTTTTGTATGCGATAATTTTTTTTTTCAAACTTACATGATTATCTACATTTTTACCACCCTATTCCATATTTCCCGACCATCCCATATTACCCTCCAAGTGCAACCTTTTATTTAAACTGTTTCTCAGTGGCAAATGTTTTAAATTTTTCTAAGATATACACAAATACTTAATACTAAATAGTTGAAGCTTATGATAAAATGTGAAAGAGAGCTAAGAATGAGTTAAATTCGGATATACAACTACAAAAATAAACGGTATTCCATAATACCCGAAGTTCCTCTAGCGTAGATTCCCCTCTTATAGCTGTAACTCGTAATACAAAATCCGATTAACGCTAAAAGTTTGACGCAAGGACTTTCTTGCCAAATAATTGATCACCAACTGGGCAAATGATATCGCAAATATGTATGTAATAGAGACATTGAAATAACTGGAAAAGCGATCGCAATAACGTGGGATGAGGCTCTTAAGCGACTATTCGTTCATACATTGAGAACAATGTATTTATCCTTCAAATGGATATTTTTTTAGTTTTTCTTTAATTACTTTTTATTTTATTTCTGCGTGTAGTTCAACCTTTAGGAGTTAATGCTCAATTACACTGATAAACAAGACGTAGATATCTGGCATGGCATTCACATTTTCTGATGTAACTTTTTATGCTGATTTCAAAACTGAAAACCGTTTTTGTCTATCACGTCAGGTTTTGAAGATATCATCAAAAAATATGTTGCTTGGAACACCGTTCGTCAAAAATAATTCTCGGAGTCGTTTCTCATTGTTTTTCATGCTGCGCTGAAAGTTTTGTCATTATTTTGGAAAATAGTTATATTTTATGTTTAAGTCTTCTCTATCACTCTAGGTTTCGATTCCCACTGAGTTTATCAATATATTTCGTGTATTTTAAGTTAATCTCTGCAGAGGATGTAGAATATTTAGGGCCCAGAGATCCATTGGGGAAAAGATTCCTTCCGAGGCAATCTGCCAAGCCCTAGTTTCTTAAGCATTCCTCTTCCCACAAAAACCTGAAGGAAAATATATGTCTCGCAGAACATATGGCACATTGTAACATCGAACGCATACAATGCAGATGACGTCTCCTCTAAAAGTTGGCAAAGAGTTACATTTTTCGTAGTGAAACGATGAGTGCGTGGTAAATGTCATGGATTATAACGATCTTTATCCACAATATGGTTTGATTTGACAGATTTACTGCCTCAAACGTTCCTTCTATTCTTCAAAACGATGTAACGAATGGTGAAAGGGTTTGACTCCCAAGTACGTTCGGATGAAACATCGGAATCGGCGCGTCATCGAGAAGAGCGATCGAATCTAGTAAAATCAGCTCCATAAATATAACCGCGTCTTTATGCAACCACGTCTTATGACACTGCGTATTCTGTGCTTTCATTTTATTGTACTGTATTTACTGTACTTTCAGTTATTTTTATTTTACATTTAGTAACAGTGGAAATTATGGCGTCCAGAGGTTGCAGAAATTCACCAGATCTGTTTTTCTACGTGTGCGGATATGTAACAGACAAATCCCATCGAAAGACTTTTACACCATTTCTGAAGAAAGCGTATGAATTATACTTTGATTCGAAGGTGGATAGTGGTATATCGTGGGCACCACAGTTCATCTTGTTTATTTCACCACATCACCACAGTTTGACATGTGCTTGCAACTTGCGCGGTTGGATAAGGAAAGCAAAGAAAAACAGCCATCTGACATTCGGAGTGCCTATGATATGGCGTGAGTCAAGCAACCACATTGCAGACTTATTTTGTTGCAAAAGTCACCGGATTCTCCTTCAAAACTCGTGCAGGTGTAAAGTACCCAGACGTTCCCTCAGTTTCTAAACCAATACCACATGATTCCGTTACTTTTCCATTACCAACACCACCAGTAGAATCCACATTTGATGAAGAATCGCAAGAAGGAAGTTCTCCTCCATCTCCCACCGATGAGTCCGATTCTGACTATTAACAACCTGGAGAAGATATTCATTTGATGAATAGTGCTGAACTCTGCGACCTTGCACGGGACCTGGTACTAACAAAAGGCCAGGCTGAATTGCTTGGTTAACATCTTCAAGAATTTCATTTGCTTGCACCGGGTACAACGACTTCACATTTTTGGCAGAGAAATAAAGAACTTGAGAAGTTCTTTGCAATGTGCGACACTTTTTGCTATTGCACGGACGTTCAAGGTCTTATGTTTAGCCGTGGGGTTGAACACAGCACTGAAGCGTGGCGACTGTTTATAGATTTATCTAAAACAAGTCTGAAGGAAGTGTTATTGCATAACGGAAACCGGTATGCGTCAGTACCAATCGGATATTCTTGCCTCCTGAAAGAGACGTATGAAACCATGTCCGTGCTACTTGAAAAAATACGCTATCGTGAGTACAATTGGCGTATCTGCGGTGATCTAAAAGTAATCGCTATCCTCATGGGAATGCAGACAGGGTACACCAAGTACTGCTGCTTTATCTGTGAGTGGGACAGCAGAGACAGAAAGTACCGCTACATAAAGAGGAAATGGCCTATCAGAGAGAGAATGCAGCCAGGAAGTAAAAACGTCGTTCGTGTGCCGTTGGTAGATCGTGACAAAGTTATCATGCCACCTCTTCACATTAAGCTGGGTCTCATGAAGAATTTTGCGAATGCTCTGGACAGCGACTCAGATGCTTTTCTGTACCTGCGCAACAAGTTTCCGGAGTTAAGCTATGCGAAAGTGAAAGAAGGAGTGTTCATAGGTCCACAAATAAGAAAGATCATTGTTGATAGCCATTTCCAAGACTTACTAGGTGGGACTGAAAGAGATGCATGGGTGGCATTCAAGTCAGTTGTTGTCAGTTTCCTTGGAAATTTCAAATCTGATGACTATATGAATGTTGTGCAGAAGTGCATAAGTGCGTACAGACTGCTGGGTTGTAACATGTCCCTCAAATTCATCTCCTAGACTCGCATCTAGACTCTTTCCCGGAAAACCTAGGTTCAGTCAGTGACGAACATGGTGAACGATTTCATCAGGACATCTCAGTGATGGAGTCGCGCTGTCAGGGTCGATGTAGTGCAGCCATATTGGCTGACTACTGCTGGTCACTTCAGCATGACATTCCAAATGCCAAGTACAAACGCAAGTCAAAAGTCAAAAGCCAAGAAAATTAAACCAAATGATCCTTAAACTAAGGAAGTATATTGTTAATATATGTATTTAATTTCATATAATAAGTAAGTGCTCAAGTGAAACTTCGGTTAGTGAGTTACTTGCCCCGATGCAATGCTAAACATTGATAAAAGGTTAATGTAAAATATCTCGAGAACGGTGGGTGATAGAGACAAACGATTTAAAAATTATGAATCAGCATGAATTAATTGTCTTAGCAAGCATGTTGAATACCTAGATATCCACCAAAAGTTTATTTTTGTTTATCAGTGTTATTAGTCACCAATTCTTTCCGAAGAAATCATTTGGGAAAGCCTCTTTTCTGAGATTAGCACGATAACGTCCGATGTGCTAAAAATGAAACATTGATTTTCATTATTTATCTCCGATCTTCAATTAAATTCTCAGTCTTCTGGCTGCCAAGTGATTCCCATCGTTCTTCTTCCTTCCCTTTCCAATGATATCTCCGTTTGTTTGGTTTCTCCGGATTCGAAAACCCTTTCGGATCAAAGATTGTGAATTCCCTCGAGCTTGACACGCAGTCTAGCCGCTCTAGTGTCATCATCATCATCAATGTAAATCTGTACTATGACAGGTTCCAGCTGAACTCCTCCAACCTATTTTGCTCCCACATTCTTACCTCTTTGTAACTCCTATTCTCCCTTAAATCCGTCAACATATCAAATTATCTTCTTCCTTTCTTGCATTTTCCTTTCACTTTTCCTTCCATTATCTTACTCAGGAGGCAGACACACAAGTTCGAATTGCACCTCGAAAGTGAAAGATATGTGAGGCAAATGACTTTTACTCCACCTTGACTCTTTCGCATTTAAACATTAAGAGGTATTCTTTCGGGCGTCTTGAATCGAGAATTTCAATTTCTACATTCTCGCGAGGATTTTCAAAATACGAGAGCGAGCGTTTTCCTTGTCTTACCTGGAAGATGCTCCTCGGATGTTGCCGCTGGTTTTTTCAACCCGCGCCCAAATGGGTCTGAGACAGGGAGTCGGGATAAATTATTCGGCTTTTCAATTCTTCACTCAGGTTTCAGTTTTAGCCGCTTCCACCAGAGTCCTTTCCGTCGACGGCGTCTTCCATCTGCACTTTCCTTGAGAGTCAACATGTCGAAAGAGAGTGTGAATAACGTAAAATGAGACTTTCTTACTTAAAAGGTGAAGACGATCGAAGGTAGTCAACATTCTACTCAACGCTTTTGAGCCGAGGTTATTGTTACAATGTTCGAAATTAAATAATGCTAATTTACCCAAAATTTTACTTTTCACTACGACCATGAACACCAAAAAGAACATTTTCATGTTTTAATTCTGTTCATTCGGTACAAATTAAAACAAGTTTCTGAATTTTCTTCTTTCGGTAGAAATTATAATCACCGATTTTTACATTCCCAGTTTTGCCGAAAAATTCGGACTAGTTCAAGTTTAAACTTTATGTTTGTCTAAAATTGTCATGGCATCCAGTAAAACATAAAACCCTTACGCTTATGTCATTAGCGTATTAAGAAAAGTCTACAATCATCGTTATTTTCCAAATTTTAAAGTTGTGGTTCAAGTCAAAATATATCAATCTGGTGACTGTTTTTTTGACCCCTGATTTTCTCTGTCGATTGAGGCTCTAATTCTAGCTAACGAATTGATAATCGAGCCAGTACAAAATATGGTTTTCACAAATTTCGTATGAAAGTGGCAAATATATTAATGAATCGCATGAATTGATGTTGACGATGATCGACTATACGATGAATTCTGCAGCCAATGGTTCTGTAATTAAATAGCGTGCCTTGAGGATATGAATTACATCGATGCGGTAGTGGAGATAGATTTGGACGAAATTGGTTTCGAATTTGGTCTATCACCACTTCATGCCCGCTTGAAGTGTGTATCAATTGTGCCGACGGGCAGATGAAAATAAGTAAGCATCTAAGTGCTTTAACAAGCACCTTTCGTTTTGCTGGATTTTTGAATGTTTGCCTATCGTCACTCGTCATTTGGATATGAAGTCACGCAAAGCTTCAATTTAATAAGGTGTAGCCATTTTCAAATTTCAAATTATATTAGAACGAGCACAAGTTGCTTGATATTTTGAAGCAAGGATCTGGCTCAACCAGTGGTGGGAATACCACTCGTAGAGTTTTGCCGCTCCTGATTTGAGGGCAGTCATCACAGGTATCGACGAAAAATTAGTTTACTGTTTTGCAGTAGAACTCAACACTTCATGTAACAATGCAATGGACCCTCGCAGAGGAGAGTATTTATGGACATCGCGCACCCGTTTGTGTCACTTTATAGTAAGTACAAAATGCCTAGATCTGTTCATAAAATATTGGTACTATACGGCAGTCCAATCGCCTTAGTTGTAATCTAACTTGTCGGATAACTTTCCAAGGAGCCGTAGGAATTCGAAAAATACATAGGGCATTGAAGGGAGTTTTACTGAAGAAGACGCTCAAGGTGAATTTAGAAACTCACAATTTATTAAAATCGTGGCGCGCAATCAAATTATTGAATCAACTGAATTAATGCTTTAACGCCGAGAAGAATACTATCAATGCAGCCGAGCGTAATCAAGGTTTGAGGAATTTTAAGCCAATTTATAACCCAATAGTGGTTAGCCAATAGTGGTTAAAACTAAACGCGGGTAATAGCCAGGTCTCATCTGATAGCATTGCAGTGTAAGAATTGTCAGAAAATGCATTTATTCCTTGAATTAAATGGAATATTCTACAAGCTGATTGGTACGTTTTTGGACAGTTTTTATTCCACTGGCACATCAATCCGTTTTGGCGCCTATGGATGACCGACCATTAGGTCCTTTTTGTACTCTATATATGGTCTACCTCTTCTTTCAAATAAATTTTGTCCAAAATTTACTTACTCTCCTTTTTCCCTGCTTCCCATTGTTCTTCTTTCTTGATTTCTCTTCAACATTTCCTCTCCTTTGAAAACGTTCTTAATCGATTTCTTCTGCCTCCTCTGAGCCTCCGCCACCAGCTTCTTCTAATCTCCAACCTTATTCAAATCCTCCTCGTTCGTCTTTCTCGCTGTCCAGTTCACCTCCATCCTTCACCACATCTCAAACTCCTTAAGTCTACTAATATCCTCCATTTGCATTGATGAGGTCTCCGCTCCATATAGCAATATGATCCATGGCTAAATCTACATCCTATGTCCCTACCACTAAACCCCTTCGCCTTTAGAATACTACCCAGATACGTAAACTGTTCGACTTGCACTATTTTGTCCCAGCTCACCCTTATATTCAGCCTCGCATTTTTCTTCTACAGGTACTCATCACTATCATCTCTTTATGATTTATCTCCATGTCACATTTCTCGCACTGCACCTCTTGTGCAGTCATCAGTAACTGCAAACCCGTTGGCAGGCACACCGATGCCTGATCATCTGCAAATCTCACAGCCTTCATTAGAGTCTCTCCTATCTTTATTGCTTCCTTAAGAAATTTTGAAGACCAGTACAAAATAATATACTTTTGTTTGATCTTTCGGGACATCAGCAAAAATACCTCCAAACTGTCCCGGCTGGATCGGTAATTATGGCCACATCACTCATCAATAGAGACGTTGTGATTGCTTTTTAACCATTCCCGAAGTTCCATCACGGTTGGGGATCTGAATATTCAGTTTTAATTTGACATTTCATTCCAAGTTTTCCCCGATCTTGCATGTAGCGATTTTTGTAGAGGGCAGCACAGTGTTTCTTCGGAAAGTTCGGAGTGATATAAATACCTCTCGGTTGACATCCTCGTCTCTACATCCATGTACAAAATTTTTGCATTTGCTATGGTCAGAAAGTGAATTTTTGATTGAAGAATTGCTCGATTTGCAGTGAATCAGAACTAACAGGTGCACAAAGTTTCAGGTTTGGCGCAGCGTAAAATATTAGGAAACAAAATATGAGTCGGAGTAAGGGAAAATACTGTGATAAATACGTTTTTAATTTCCCTTGTAGGAAGAGAATATTCTGGCATGTAGTTCGGAAAAACAATACTTTTACAGCTTCCATTTGGAAGTCCACCTACTATTCGACTTGTCTAGCCCAACTCCTACCCCTTGACCTCTCTACTACTCTAATATACTACTCTCCAGTAGGTTCGCGACACGGGATCCACCTCGTTGACGATAAGCTGAATTATCGGTAAAAAAACTAAAATAAGCTGAAAACCCTGCGTTATATTGACAGGCGTCAACTTCTTTCGGGACGTAATGGATGGCACTTAGACGAGAGAGAAAGAGACAAAATATTCTGAGACTCATGTAGAGCGATAAAAGCTAGCAAAAATTCAAGTATGTGTCCACACCTACATAAAACTTGCGAACCGTCGCATGGTCGTGTGAAGGGGTATTAGAATGCCAGCCATGTAGATATCTACATCTGCATACTACCTCGCGAGCCGCCGCACGGGTGGCAAGGGGTAGGTCACCAGCCGAGTAAAGGTTAAAATGTTTTGAGGTTAAATGGTGGCATGTACTATGGGAGTGTATTTGGAGGAGCTCAGTTTTTAGTGTGGTCACTTATCGAGTGCGGAAAGAACGAGTTGTTGTATCTATCCGTTTGGTAGTGTATCTCTTATTTTATCGCATCTGTCCGACCTAGAAATGTAGTGAGGCGTCATGATAATATTCTCTGTGTCGCCCTGAAACACAACAGTTCTGAATATCTCAAGCAGTCTAAGCCTAGCGTGCAGCCTCCGAGTCTCTAATTAGCCTTAATCCCTCTAACAGTTGTGTAACACTATATGGTCGTTAATAGCAGTTTTAAACGAAGCGTGGTGCTTTTCTTTGTATTTTGTTAATTTTTTGGTTAAATTCTTATGACCAGGGCCCCAAATGCTCGCGGCGTATTCGAGGTGCGGCCTAACCAGAGCGAAGTAGTATCTCTCTTTGACATTTTCATGTGAGAACCTTCCTATAATACGCTTAACAAAACCTAGTTTTTTAATGCTGTGCCGCATATGTTTTGCATGTGTGTTCACTGCGATATATTGAGATCACGAGATATAAGGGATAAGGTTGTGAAAGTTGAACTGGGGAAGTATATTACTGGAGTGTTGAGAATGGCGGACAGTTTTTACTATGGTCTCTTATTTTGCGTAGAAAGAGCAAATTTTTATATCTATCTGTTCGGATATGTATCACTCCTATTATATCGCTTCTGTCGGACTTGTACTCTTAGATGTAATGTGGCGTCAAAATGATATTCTCTGTATCGCTCTAAAACACACCTGATCTGAATTTCTCAAGCAAACTAATCGCAAACTGTTTGTCCCCAGTAGCCCCTAGCATAATTTCTCTAATAGCTGAGAAACACTTTATGTTCCCTCGTGGCAGTTTCTAGGGAAGCGCGTAGCTTAAATGATAATAGAAATAAAATTACTTAGAGGGCCCTTCATGCTCTCGACAACGCTTTTCGTATGCCTTCTTATTTCACCATTTAATATTTCTCCAGTGAGTATGCCATCATTAAGCACGCATGTATGGATGCAAAATTTATCTAACTACAGCTAATTTAGCTGTAGATTACATAGTTATATCATAGCCTATAATTATGGAGATTTATTCAGCACAGATTATCAGGGGTAATATTAGTATGAATCACGGAGAAAAATTGGTGTTGCTGTAAAATTTCCTGATGCATCAATACCTGTTGTGTATTCCTCTCAGATATTCCAGGGTGTAATAAGTGTTTGCGTAGAGAATGATGGAAGTTAACCCTAAGGGAAATAATGATACTTCAAATGACAAATGCAGATTCAGAAGGGATGGAAATTTCATTTTACCATTATGATGGTCCGATGAATTTCCTGTATTTCCTGTATTGTTACTTGTTGTGTGTACTGCCGACTAGCCATTGAGAGTAACGGCACATACATGCACTAAATACTCATTACTTCTGCCACCTTACACATGACTAAACAGATTTCCATTCAGAGATTCAATTAGCAATTCCACCATTCCCTACGCAAACACTTATTACACCCTGGAATTAAAAAAAAATATAATTTAAAAATATGTATTTTTCCCTATCATGGCATTGAACAAGTAATGTGTTACGCAGGTGCATGGTTGCAAAGATACACATCAAGGCGTCAAATTTCGTCAAGAAGTAATTCTGTGATTTGACCAGGATTCGAACTCGGATCTCCACATTTACGGTTATGTGTGATATCGGGTTACACCAAGTCTAACATACCCGACCAACCATTGAGAGATCCGGGTCCGAATTCCGGACAAACTATGAGATTTTTATTCACGGCAAATTTAATCCCCCTGGAATAAAATTAACGATACATTTAATTCAAAAAAGAATAAGAAAAGAGTTAATTAGTAGGGATTAGCCATTTTGTTAAACGTGTAGCAGACAAACCTTTGGTTGATTTATAAAAGTTATCACGTACTTGTCAAAACCACACAATTATTGTGATAAAGGACTTCTATGGTAATGATATCTTGTTGGACTGTCAATGAGAGAAAAATCCTCCACAGGGGTCATTAAGGCATAAAAACCTTACTGAGGATCCAACACGAACCAGCATTTTTGATCCAATGCGACCGTGTTATCTGGTCCGCATCAGCAGAATACCTTGACGAAAGAGTGGACTCGTGGGTTAGCGTTCCCAAATCCATTTTTATCTGAAATACCCTCACGGTTGCCTGTCAAAGTTATACTGTACCATTTGTTAACCATAAGCTATAACCGGACCATTTAATTATGAAAGTTATAGTCTCTCAATGGAGGTTATTTGATAAGTAATCTCTATAATTAATTATCTTTCTTTAACAAAAAAGTGATTGTTTCATTTGCGACCGGTTTTGAGGATGCCCCACTCATTATTCATTTCATTGGCCAAATCATATCCCTTTGAGCCATTTAAAATTATGAAACTACTCTTCCATCCCAGCCACAGTCCTATTGAATTGGAGAAAAATTCTCATTTCCTGAGATAATGTCTAGTTTTTTACTTATTTATTTAAATAATCATAGTTTATATTTGTGTATCAAATTTATGATTCCAATCACCAACGGCAAACAGAGAAGATATTAGACATATATACAAACACACTATTGTCATGTATTGGTTTATTACATATAGGCTTTATTTATTGTTTTATTATTTTGTTTGGTGTCACCAGCCAGTTACTTGTGAAGTTAGTTGATGGCATCTCCAAAACAGGTTTTGTCTCAGGTGTTCCAATGCTCTGCAACTTGTTTGTAAATATTTGTTCAGTATACGAAACCTGGTAAGGAATAAATTATATACTAGATTATGATACTACCAAACGGAATTGGTCGCAAATAAATATTCATTCTTCGGAATAGTAAAGAATTTTTCTTTCTTACTCATCATGAATGAGTTCCACAACATTACGCAATTCACCTTTACGTATTTCAGGCATCTCGGAATCATAGTGCCACCTCAAGACCTGCAGACTTGGTCGAGATTCCCTCGCTATGAATCATTTCCTTCATTCATCACTTTCGGCCTCGGTGTTTGCTCGACTAACACGTTTAAACCAAGCAGAGGAGCTTGAAGTATGCGGTGGAATTCACTCGTCGCCTAACTTTCCAGGGGGTTGATTTTATAACTTGGCTTACGTTCGAACCTTGCGGATCCGTTCGCCTTCGATCGAGCTCTCTTCATTCGACTGATGCCTATCGAGTGGTTTCGTATGGGTGGTCGTATAGCAGATCATCGAACGTTATGCTGTTGTCAGATGGACAGCATATTTGTAGCTCGTTTCTGTTGAATTCACTCGCAATGAGCCCTGTTTTGAAAGATCTCACTTTAAAAATAACTTTTTGAATACCCATGAAGAATGATGAAAAATTACAATGCATAAAAATCAAACTATGCTTCTTCACGGGCATTATTTCCTGCCATCAATGACTTCATTTGATTATTTAATTCCTAATAGCTTATAGAGAGACTTTTTTGAGGCTTGTCCTCTTGCGGAAGGAATTTCTTTAGGAGCTGGTGGACTATTTAGACTGAGCGATACAAATTTTCTATTCTGTGACGGATGTAATCGTGATGACATGGTGAATACAATTTGACAATAGAAAATTAATGAATTATCTTTTTCCGAACTATCTGTTAGAACTTCTGTCTTATCCTTTCAAAGTGTATTAATTGTAAATATATAACTTGTACTTTCCTTACGTATGGCTGAGATTCTTTTGAGCTCTCCTGTAACTATTCTGCAAAGTTTTTCCTTTTAAAAAAATGAATGCATTTTGAAACTCTTCCTTCGTAGCGGCATTAGGTAATATACATTTTTCAATTGTAGGGGTCGGGGAAAAAGATTGCCCAGCAACATTTATGGAGACTCCGAGCTGTCAGTGCCATTTGTTAATTGTCATCGTACCCAAAAGAAGTCATTCCGGTGCACTGTGCTCAATCAATGAGAGGATCTTTGAACTCTATCAATATTTACATAATTTCCATTCATGGTATCTACCATTTCAAGATTTGAACAAACTTTTTCACTGCCTCTCCCTTCAAATTAAGCAAATGTTGCTTGACACTCTTTTTCCCTGACCCCTTTAATTATTGACTCGCGACTATCAGTGGACAAATGTGGCGTTTTTTCACATTGGTGTGGCATACTCTCTGTCGCCTTGACGAGTTTCTCACTTCCTCATCGTGCTTTGAGGCTTGTCCTCTTGTGGAAGGAATTTCTTCAAGAGATGGTGGCTTATTTTGACTGAGCGACACAAACAAATTTTCTGTTCCATGACGAATGTATTCGTGATGAAATGGTGAATAAAATTTGACAATAGAAAATTAATAAATTATCTTTTTACTAAATAAAATATTTTATTAAAATAAATTATCTCCATCTGGTTTCACAGCTCGTTATTTGCTCGTCGCGATGTGGAGACGGGGGTATACGGGGGTGTGATACGGAGTATATGATAGATAAGTGTTAATGCGTGATGGGCTGCCACGATGACACGTACGATAGTAGTCTGAACGAGGCATGACTCGGCAGAGAACACCAGCTTCTAGATGGTAGCCGTCGTGCTTGTTCCCTCCCCCCCTCTCCCCCGCTCTCCCTCCCCATTCCATTACTGGGCTCTGTTGTAGCTGCCTGGCTGCCCAGGGCCTCGATATCCGATGGCTCCCTTCAGTCAGCAAACATGCCTCTGTCTGATGCGCCACTGACGGCTCTCGCGCCGACCTCTCTTCACTGTCAGTCTCCACAGTGAGCTCGTATCATCGCCACCCCGCACGGTCGGAGGCCTTACGACCTCCGTTCGCGGCTTGCCTGTTACTCAAAATGGCATCCATTTCATCAGGGAACGTTATTTTCATATTAAAGAAAATATTCTGACCTCTATCTAACTTGGCCCGTCATTCAATTTCTATCGCGTGCCTCAGAGCAGTAGGCACGTAGTTCTCCTGTGGAACGTTCATTCCCGGTTGCGGTCTGCTATGGGAATCCGAGGCAAGCAGCAACATCGCGGGCTTTGACTTCCGAGTCTCGGCGACCGCTTTGCAGAGGGCGGCCAAGAGACGAGGACATCTGAATAATATCCAGCAGAAAAAAACATGCCGAAAGGCCCTATGGCCGGGCAGACGAAGCGGATGGAAAGTCTGCCCGCGGACCAACTGCACCAGGCGCTAAACCCTTGGTACACGCGTACCACTGGATTGGGATTGCTGTAGTCTCGTCCTCTGTGGTGGCAGTTGGGCCGTCGAGGGCGAGGCGTCACTGATGGGCCACACTTATGGATTGGGTTGCAGGGCGGAACGGAACTAACCCCATCGAAAATAAGGAAGTGGAGAGGAATACCGTGTCACAGCCCGACGGCCGGAAAGATCCTGACGCACGACGCTGTGTCACAGTTACCAGTGAACTTGTTAGTCGAGGTGCGAAGCGGTCTCATTTATTCCACGGTGTGACTACTGGGTTAATCGAACCATCCGAGCGGTGATTGTCACCGGCGCGGCGAAATTGCTGCAGTAGACCAGTGTAGTGACTCATACCTCGTCTACACTGCATGTGCACTTAATTAGTGCTTACTTAAAAGGAGCACTTAAATGCAGACGAGCGTCTACATGCAGATCTTAAATCAACCGCAACCCCAGCTAGTGTTCATGGAAAGAACTTTGCATCGCGCGAGTGTTTGGAAATATTTTCAGTACAAACTAATGAATAAGAAGATTATCACGTTCACAAATACTCAATTCTTTGTATACACAATGTAAACACAAGTATGATGCGTATGGCTACCGAAACTCTTTGCCCTATCGACGACGAGGCCTCGACTACATCGATGGAACACTATGGATATCACCTAAGTCAACCAAATGCGGGGTTCCCAAGTCTACCTAAGTGGAATCGTCACTTTAATGATGAGAAGGCGTCTACACGGTTCCATTAAGTGGAAGGTGAAATTAAATGCTCAATTGAAGTGGTCAGTGTAGTAGTGGCGTTACGGCTGAAACTGGGCACATTATAGTGTTGCTTTGGCTCAACTGACTCGCAATGCATTCAGGTACCTGGCTGTGTCTTCGCCTACATGTCTTCCTGTCTCCGTTGTTCAATCTTGAGGACTCTGAGTCATCGTCTGGACATAGAGTATGAAGAGAAACAACCGTTTTAATCAACTGGCTCACCACGTCCCCTCTCATCGGGTGGATCTGCAGCGGTAAGTTTCCACTTATAATCGCATAGCTTTAAAGAAGATTCACTCTGGTGCTTTATTGCTCAAATGTGTACTCATAGTAAATGAAATTCTTAATATGTGGTTTACTAAATGCGAAATCGTGTTCGACATTCGAAATGCATTTGCCTTTCAAAATGTTAGTTAATTTGAAGATAATACTCCCATGAATTACCTCATGCTCAGAATATCGCCGTTTTGTCTTGCACTTTGAATTTATTGAGGTATAACATTATTAATTTTTGATGTGTTGATACCTTTAAATTTATCACCTATGTAAATATAGGTTATAGTGCTGGAGCTGCAACGCAAACGTAATTGTGTAACACTATTTATTTTCACTACCTCGCCAACAGCACAACTGCCCTTTACTTCGGGTGTTTAAACAACATCAACAACCCTTGTCATGTGTGGTGAAAGGAGGGACTCGAACCCGCGACCCTCGAATTGGCAGGTGAGGACTTCAGACTGTCACACATGGAGCCAAAAATCCGTATCAACATTGGCTGCAGGAAAGTCTGCGTATCTCCCGAAATGCTCGTATTGTTTCTAACCTCAGTTAGTCTGTGTAATTCCTGGTCACTTGCCACACTTCTTGCTAATTCAAGGACCATAAGGCACTAATTGGTTCGAGCGGAACAGAAGCAGTGTTCTTTAATGTATATAGACCGATTTGTTGGCTACATTTTATTGTACAAACGAGTGCAAGAACTCTTTAACGAGGAAAATTTTACCGTGTAACGCGACAAATTGTATGATTCTCTAAATGACTGGTCGGGAAATAGAACCTGCTCAAATTGCATTCATTTTCATGTGCATTCTAGGATACATACATTTTTTACTATATAATGTACCGTCTAAAGTGGACGTCAGGGTCGAGAAAAGTATTTAATAAGGCATAACTATTACAATGTCACAAATAAATTAACACACGTTTTAGAAGAGGCTCTTTAAGTTAAATGGAGTTCCATGTGTAATAGCGAGTGGAAGGATACCAATTCTACTGTTAACTGAAGCGTTTGTCCGCCTTCGACGTCTAGTAGTGAAGGAGTATTTGATGCCTGTATGTATATATTCTACAGGTTACGATATCACCTCAGCAGACCTCAGCCTACATTGATCCAGTGAGCGTGTCCCCAGGCGCGTTCGTATATTCTGTTAAATACGCAAGTTTCTGTAAATGACTAAGATCTATCTTCATTTTACTCGACGCTTCGAGAATTAAGTCTATCTTTTAAGGTAGTCCGAGCGATATAGTTCCCTAGTCATAGTAGAGGCCATATTCGAAAAATAAGTTTTAATTTCACCAGCTGTAGGACACACGAATAAAAAATTGAATCATTAACGGTGCAATAATATAGTTTTATATGGCAGAAATAGTAAGTAATTAATTTAAAATATCTAAATAAGTCTTTAACTTGATTCATGTTTTTCACGCGGTGCGTTTGAAACTCCTTCAAAACGGAAGGTTTTTTGTGATACCCTATTGCAGTGACAATATAATTCATTTTCAAAAATAGCTGAGAAAACATACAAACTACACGCTGTTAGTTTTATTACGACAACTAAGTGTAGGAAATGCCTCATTTTAAATCAAATTTCTCTCTGGAGTGCATGAACGCACCATTTCCCATGTCAAATGGCTCGTATTTTTAGGCAAATCACTCCTAAAGTAATGTGGTAAGGGTTTGAATTTTTGGTGTCATTAGAAGAGTAAGATATTTTTCTTTGAAATGAGACCAAATTCATTGATTGCTAGGTAAAATGATATTTCGCTCAAATTACCTTAACACGCGCGACCCGGGTTTCAACGGTTTAGCGTCATCAGGTGACTTTTGAAGGATTTCAATCATCCCATATGTACACGCGCTGTAGAGAAGTGTTGGGAATGAGGATAATGATTGAGGGTGGTGGGATGGGGGTTGAAGGTCAAGGGATACGGTAAGAGGAAGTATATACAGTGGAGGGGGGGGAAGGGATAAGCAGGAGACAACTGGGAGTATGTGGAAGGAGGCGTCTCTCCTCCTAGCTTCCCCCATGACCTTCAAACAAAACTTCCATCTTCACCAACACCCTAGCGACCCATTATCCCCTTTCTGCCTCCTCCTTTCTGCCTCCTCCTTTCTCCCCCCTCCCTCCTGTCCTGCAGTCTCATGTATATAAGGGATTGAAAACGTACAAAATTTTTTGCATTGAAATCCGGGTCGTGTGTACTCTTTCATTTCTGGTGTTGTAAAGTTACCATATTATGGAGAAACCGGCGATTCAAAGTACCTACTGTTCTCATAAGATACATAAAGTTTGCCATAATGAGTAAATTTAGGCTCAGTGCTGCTTTTTATAAGTTTTTAATATCATGTTAATTCACCTTTGGGTGAAATTCTGTGTTACAAAGCTATAAACAGAAGTTTAAACCTCGTTACGAAAGCCAGTAGTTATACTGACTTCAGTCTCCATTAATTTCCGGCAGGACTTGGTATCATATTTTTTTAACAAAGAGAGGGAAGGGTATGATTATCTTCATGTTTAAAACATTATACAGTGTAAATTAAATGCCTAATTTTGAGGCCATCTATTAAGACATTTGATAAAGCAGCTATACAGCAAAAGTTTTCCTTTTGAACGTTGCAACATTCATCACTGTATTTGCTCCCAAGAAAACTGGAAGTCCGTTTTTTACACCTAAATGCTCGAGTTATATCATTTTTGACCTAAGCATAAAAAATGTATAATTTTCCTCGATATACATTGCATATTATACCAGTTTTCGAACTATCTTTTTTGCGGAAAACGAGATTAAAACTCATATGAAGAGAGGCCATCGCATTGCCACATAGAGATAGTATTTCAGCATAAAATTAATCAGTTTGGAGCCAATGTAGGTTCGTTAAATGATGACCGATAACTGATTATATTTATACATCATTCGATTGTGGGTATCTTACTTAATAATACATCCCCAGAGGTGAGTTCTCGGACACACCTAAAATAAAGGTCCCTCCTTAAATACTCATGATTATGGAATACCACGAAGTTACGAAGTACATTGTTTATTGGTTGAGCCGTTTTAGCCTGATAAATGGCTGATTTGTATTCTGCATCCATCTTTGTTATTTACCATGTTGCATTGAGAGTGATCTTCATCACAAAGGCACTGTCCGCATCAGATTGAAAGTAATGTCAAACGAAATTAGAGAGCGTGAGCATTGCAGTGACTTTTTTTCCCTTGATCTATTGAATGTACAAATCGGAGGTAGTGAATGGGATTTCCCAGCATGAATCTGAAATTTTCCACGCTGGTGAGCTATCCAAACTCTAATTACCACTCTCCCCTTAAGACAGAAACCAAGGTGAACAAAATTTGACGGCCTGATCCCCACATTTTCCTTTCACCTCTTTCTCCTCCTCCTGTCTCTCACCTTGAAAAATAAAACACTCCACCCTCCCTATCCTATTAGGTGTTTGAAGGTAGATAAACGACGGGAATATCAAATAAATTTATTTATGGACAAACTAATCAACACAAAGTGTTCCAGATACTTGTGTAATAAAGTTATTTTTACATTAATACGCGGAAAATATTGACGAGACATACAGAACTTATTTTTAATCCCAAATTTTCGTACTACTGTGTACGTTAGACCTTTTTATGTAACTTCTTGTAGGCTATGGATTGCCTTACCGAAAGAAATAAGAGCATCAACGAATATAAATAAGTCCAAGAAACGCCTGTACACACATATAATGTAATAAACCACCATGCAATTCAATGAAATATAAAATGTATTGCATTTATGATTTAACGCAGATGAGTGAATCAATGGATTTTGTTTACATATATATTTATTCCTAATAAGTATCCAATATTTGTATATCTTAAGGCCTCATTTTTGTTTGTCCGTTTTTTTGTCTTTGCAATTACTAAAATAAGTTCAACTGTTAACAGCTGGTGCTTATGTTTACTGATAATGTTTAAACAAAGTCTTGGCAACCATCTGCTGTTAAATTATCAGTACATACGAGACTGTAGCTTATTGTTTTTTTTATACTCCTTAAATTTGCTGGGGGACAGAATGTCCCAGAACTTAAATAAAGATATGTATTTATCCCCCTAAGTAGCACAGAAAGGCAGCGACTGGTGCTACTAGCCCCTTCAAATTGATAGTTGTTGTCGAAATCACGGTCGTTAATAAGTGAGAATAAGTATATTCGGTAGTATTTTATTAAATGGCCGGTATATTGAGGAGAGGCTCGTATCCATAGGCGGGAGAAAGAATCCATGTGGTGACGAATCTCATCTTAGTCTCTCGCCGAGGTGAGTGTCGCCATGCCAACGCGGGACGTGCCGGCGCATAAACCTTCGTTGGGAACACCACGGTCCCTTGTCTCCCAGCAAAACCCCTCCCTCTCTTCACCCCCTGCCATCCTCCCAAGACCCCCGCCTCCACCGCCCCCGTATGCGATATGCTGCGAAGGCAGAGGGCGAGGAGTAGGCACGACGACATTCAACCGATAACTCGAGGAATTCCCGCCCCGATCGGGATGTGGGAGCGCTGCGATCGCGATGGGTGGGTGGGTGGCGCTTGTGTCGGCCCTGTGCCAGCGGGAGAAGAATACACGGCGACGCTTCGCGAATGCCATGGGGATGGACAATTGGCAAAGATTGGGGCGGAGGGAGGGGCTGTGCTCACACCCTTGTGTTTCTA
This sequence comes from Ceriagrion tenellum, assembly GCA_963169105.1. Taxonomy (NCBI): domain Eukaryota; kingdom Metazoa; phylum Arthropoda; class Insecta; order Odonata; family Coenagrionidae; genus Ceriagrion; species Ceriagrion tenellum. The sequence goes on along the minus strand of OY720640.1, from coordinate 140,479,701 downwards.
GGCCTCTTTCTTCTCCCCCTCCCTCCCGGGTTCTTCTCCCCCTCCCTCCCTTCAACCCCTCCTTCTCCCGTTGGTGCCGGAGCCAAACGGGTGGGCAGCTGATATCCCACACGTAATCGAATCTGCACGAGGATAACACTGCATCAATGGAGAACAAGAGCATTGCATCGCAACACGATAATCTATAATAAGTTGACTTTTTATTTTTAAAAATTTTCGACGTTAGCCTAAGGGTTTGAGTCTATTAACATAAATTTTCCCTGGCATTCCAGAGGAATTCAATATACAGTGAGGCGGGTACTTTGCATCTCATTTAAGAAAAAACATTTTATTGCCCTCTTAGTGTCGGATGGGGATTTCAATGCATGAGAATGTGCTGCATTTAAATACATGAGGCAACATGCTGTATTTTTTCAGAGTCGTGAAGTCATTATATAGCAGATTTGCTCCAATAAACTGTACCATAACTACACTATTGAATGAAAAAATCTCGCTCAAACTAACTAGTACGTGATATCTCTCTGTCTGAGACCGGGTTTCCGAGAGCAGGTATGGATGCTAACGCAAGAGACAGTGAAACAAATATCCAAATATTCCGATTCTACCCGCAATTTGATGCCGCGAGTTTTTATCAGTTTCACCATCGCATTTCATACGCCCTAAAGGTTTTATTTTTTCATTTCGTTGAAATTCCGCGAATCAGAAAGACTCCACCATGCAACAATGGCGCCCGGCGTCATTCTTATGGCGCCCGGCGTCACAACATTCCACATGCTCTGACTGACCCCATGACTGGAGAAATGTAACGGTATCACCTCTGACCTCCACAGTTTACATGCTCAAAACTTTGTATTTAAATACCGACAGATTAAGGGTCATAGTAATCCATATAAGCTCTTGATCGCTCTGGAGAGTAGGACTGAAATTTACGCTCGGTTGAACGCCCTTGTCTGGCTTGGTGTGATCAAAATCCCCCTTGTTTGTATCTAATACAGGAAATTTAGATGAAAATTATCCCTTTAAATTGAATTCCTTAGAACTCTTATTTCGGGGTGAGATTGGCGGCCCCAATGGCAACGTGGTGAAGTCCTCTCCTGAAAACCCGAGGGTCGCAGGTTCGGTTTAAATATGGTTTTCCTAAATTTAATGCCTCATATTTTTTCTCGAAAACAATGTATTCTTAAAAAATGAAATATGCATATATGAAAGAATAATCTATAATCTATTTACTCTATTTTTCCCCATAATCTCCTTCAAGTTCTCTTACCTTCATCCAGCGATTCACTAGGGTGTATGTGCCCTGTCGGTATCAGTCCTCGCTCTGGCTATGAAGCCAGGTGGTTTGTAAATAAATTCACTTTGTTACGAGGGTGGTCTGAAAAGTTTCCGACCTAACAAAGATACAAGTCATTTTTTCTGAAATTTTTTTTTTATTTTTCAACATTGTCTCCTAGTAACTCTACACACTTCTCCCAGCGATGCTCCCATCTCTGTAACCCGTCCAAATAGTACTCGGCGTTTTTCTCTGCAAAATAATTGTTCACGAAGGTGATTGCCTCTTCATTTGACGAAAATCTCTGTCCTCCGAGCGCAATTTTTAGATGAGGAAACAAAAAGAAGTCGCTTGGGGCTAGATCTGGTGAGTAAGGCGGATGGTCAAGCAGTTCAAACCGTAAGTCGTGGATTTTCGCCATGGCAACTGCTGAGGTGTGAGACGGTGCGTTGTCTTGGTGAAACAGGATTTTCTTTTTCTGCAAATGTGGCCGTTTTTCCGCAAGTTTTGCCTTCAGCTTGTCAAGTATTGATGCGTAGTTTGCTCCTGTAATGGTTTTTCCTTTTTGAAGATAATCGATTAAAATAACTCCATGACTATCCCAAAAAACAGTCGCCATCACTTTCCCAGCCGAAAAAACAGCTTTGATTTTTTTGGAGCCGGTTCCCCTTGTGCAGTCCACTGTTTGGACTGTATTTTTGATTCGGGCGTATAATGGTGCATCCAAGTTTCATCTACAGTAATTAATCGGCGCCAAAACTCGGATTTATTGCGCCTAAACTGCGCCAACAGAGCATTGGAAATGTTCATTCGAAATCGTTTTTGGTCTAACGTGAGCAAACCCGGCACCCAACGCGCGGATAGCTTTCTCATGCCTAAATCTTGATTTAAAACCTGACAAACACGTTCTTTTGAGATGTTCATAACCTCTGCTACCTCTCTCACTTTAATTCGGCGGTCGTCTAGCACCATTTGGTGAACTTTGGCGATGTTTTCGTCGGTAGTTGCAGTTTTTGGACGCCCCGAACGTTCATCGTCTCCCAAGCTCTTACGGCCACGTTTAAATTCAGCTGCCCAAAATTTCACTGTGGTAAATGATGGTGCAGAGTCCCCGTACACAGAATCCAACTCATCTTTGATTTGCGTAGGCGTATTGCCTTTCAAAAACAAATATTTAATGACAGCTCGATACTCGATTTTGTCCATTTTCACAAAAACAATCTCATCAACTCACTCAAACGACTGTTACATAGCAACTGCGCGTCCAAAATGGCTGAAACTTTGTTGAGTAACTGTCAACTGATGAACAACGAAATTCACTAGCTTTTATTTACGAGTGCTGCCATCTTCACGTTGAGGTCGGAAACTTTTCAGACCACCCTCGTATATTCCTCAATGGTTTCTAACGTTACGACCTAGACTCGAGTAAAGTCATTATCAAGATGACAATATATTGGTAATGACTTAACTTGAGTCGGAACCTACGTTGGAATAATGAAAACCATTGTGGAATATTACAAAGTGAATTTATTTACAAACCATCGCCATGTTGTTCCACCAAGTGAAGCCTGAGAATTTATTATATATTTATGAAGCCAGGTTTTTATTGCGCTAATCACCTCTTCTTTGCCCAAAGTAGTGATGTGGGAAGTAATTAGTGGCATTAATAAAAATGGATTAGAGAAGAAGAGATATTACGAAGAAACGTGTATTCTTTCACGATTTTAGGTTTGTGACAGACTGGTATTCGCGAGCATAATCTTGGAGTCTGTCCTCTGCAGTTAACAATATATGTCAGAGCACTCAGATGTGAAATACGATTGCGACATGATTGCCTGATAAAGCTTTTCAAAAAACAGAGATGCGTCTCTAGGTGACCGTATCGACGCACTGATTTATGTTATTAGGGAGTTAAACAAATGCCGGGCGTTACTTTTTGGCTAGCCCTGGTAGGTCCTCGAATAAATGTCGGCTGCGCAGTCATGTCTGTGGAATACGGAGCCTTTTTTAAACGAGGATTTGCGATGATCACCCTCGCTTTAAAATGCTGAATCCTCTTTTTCAATTAAATAATTCAAATATATTACCATTCGACTCTGTTTTGCAGGAAATATATTATTATAAGAATGGAAGTTGAAATGGGAAATGGGAAATAGTCCATCAGTGGCTTAATCCTGCTCAAACGAGAGACATCCGAGGAGCCACGTCCCTCTAAACAGCACTTGAACCCTGGGAGTGTAAACTCCCTGATAATAGAAATAAGTGCGTTGAAACGGTCATATAATTTCACTGAAGTAATGAGAATATACTCCCTAAATAATTTCCCAAACCACTGAGAATCAGTGCCGGTCCTGTCGGGTTGGAAGCCTGAATTCTACCCTCCGTCTACCCTCATCCTACCCTCCGTCTACCCTCGGCGCCAAACTAACTCCCCTCTGAAATTATAGTCTATTTTAAGTCAAATTCCCACAGATAGACGTACATGTAGCCTGATCTCGCCTTATTTATTTTTAAGATCACCAAAATATAACAAGACACATTGTATACTGTTCCATAGGACACCAGTCCTGGAACAATAAATTCCTATTGCATTCTATTCTATCCTGTTCTATTCTACATTTATTTCCTCGGCGCTTTCTTTAAGGGGGCTGTACTTCACTCAGAGTTTATGTCTGGTATGCATGAAAAATTACACGGAACCAACCGAATGGTGATGCGTAGGTAACCCTAAACTCATACTGAGGCGGATAGATATTCTTGGCGTCGCTAACAGTGCGGATGGCTTTCGCTACCCAGTGACTGTTACCGCGTAGCACACGAGTGAGTTACGATGGGTGGGTATTTCCCTCTCCATGCCAACGTTTAATTTTCTCCCCTCTTCACACCCCTCCCCACACGCCCACTTGACCTCCCCCACTGTAAACCTCAACCACTCATTACCCACCTCCTTCCTCCCCCTAAACTATTTGTGAAAGCCTGCCCATGCCTGCAAGATTCTGACCTGTGACGTCAGTCGTTTTATCTCTGCTATAGTTTTGCATTATGTAGTAGTTTTAACTTAACATTTAGGACATAACTGACGTTCGATTACATTTTGTTGGCAGGGCGTGTGGATTTTTATTCCCCAGCTCAGCAATCATACCTATGTGGATGACACCACCACCGGATATTCAATTCTCAAATGTAGAATATATTTCAGGAAATTTGCCATTTTAATCAAAAAGTTGAACTATAAGTGCCGCTCTGCATTTCAAAAACTGAAAATAACCTCGAGGTTGGGAAAAACAGGAATTTGGTACTTTTTGTTGCAGTTTATACCTATAGGGGTTAAGAAACTTTTATTTTCAAAAACTGCAAACTAATTTTTTCTGGATATAAAACAACAAATGTAATTACATTTCAGCAATTCCTACTTTTGGTACAATTTCTTCGGTCAGAAGGTGGCCAGCGGATCTTGAATAATGAGACTTAGATTCGTTTATTGCATGCTCTAATGAGAGCATCTTGCTGAGAATCTTGAAAACATAAGGCAAGGAATCATACTCTTATGAATGGTCCACTCTATATTAATTTACTTATTTTAAAACGCTGCTCATACAAATAAATTGCTGGTAAAAATTCTAGTCAAGAAAAAATACTTGAAACCAATAGTCCCATCGGTGTATTAATCAATATACTCTGGGTGGAGTAAAGATAAAATATTCAGAAACAGTAAAATATATTGTAATCATCTTAACTTCTAAAATATCGTGGGGATTTCACATACAAAACATTTGCGGCGCGGCATTGAAGAAACTAGGTTTTGTTAAGCGTATAATGTGAAGGTCCTTAGATGATAAAATAAAAAAGATTAGGCCGCACCTCAAATGCACCGCGAGCATTTGGGACCCTGGTCATGGGGATTTAACCCAAAAACTTAATAAAGGTCAAATAGGGGCAGCTCGCTTCGTTAAAGACTGCTACGAACAAGCGTGTAGTGTCTCAAGACTTTTAGGTGGGAGTCACTAGAGACTCGGAGGCTGCACGCTAGGTTTAGGCTGCTTGAGAAACTCAGAACTGGAGTGTCTCTGAGCGACACAGAAGATATTATCATGACGCCATACTACATCTCTAGGTCTTACAGAAGCGATAAAATTAAGAGCGATACATTGCCAAACAGAACTCGTTCCTCCTGCGCACAATAAGCGACCACAATTAACACTGAGCTCCGTTAAATACACTCCCATAATACATGTCACCATTTCACCTCCAAAACCTTGCATCTTTACACGGCTGGTGACCTAACATCTCCTGCTATACGCCCATGCAGCGGCTCACAGGGTATTATGTAGATGTAGGTCAGAATGCCATTGTGCTTTTTCCTTTGTAGAAAGAGACTGACATATTCTTTATTGTAGCTCTTTCTGTCTTGGGCTTATTCAAATATCTCTCTTTTTTCAGTATGCACCCGTTAATACCAAGAGGAAAGAACTATCCCAATAGTCGAAGTTCAGCCAGACGTGACATTATTTTCACTCCGTCTTCAAAAATTTCTTTTTAGATTGAGAAATACTAATATTGGCGCATTCATTGCATCACACTGAAGAACGCATCTAATAAAAAAATCACTTAAGAGGGTGGAAAAATAAAATAAAAAATAATTACTCAAATAGTGGTATTTCTACAGTGCTTATCCCAAATTTTAACTCCAACTTACCAAATTTTTTCCGCATCATTTCTGAGAGCGTTCAGACTTTTAGCCTATTTACACCTAAAATATTTTGCTCCTGCCAAAAGCTCCATCTTTTATTCAAACCTGCACTCGATTCATTGATGGATGTTGTGTAAAATAATCTTTTTATTTCAGAGACCTTTTTTCAGAGATCTTTTCATTTTTGTACACTATGTTTTGGTTCGACGATTGTCTTTGACATATTCATATTTATATTCGATATTTTTCAGAGGAGATTCCCGTATCAGAATTCACTATTAGTTTTCAGAGAGTTGTGAATGCAAAGCTCGATGATAGTTGTGAATTCAAAATAAGTGAGTGAGGTCGCACGTAATTGCTATAAATATTTTAAAGTGAACTTACAACCAAACAGTGAGAGTAAACACAGTATAGCATATTATGAAATATTTGTTATGATAGCATTTCATTTTTTTAACCATAACATTGGTGAGTTGAATCTTTGGACGTGTAACGAGTCAATTAAGGCTTAAAAGGGATAGAATGTAGACAATTATATCATAGATATAAAATATTAATAATCATATCTGTCATAATGCTATTCCTTGAGGCGTTTATCGTTTTATTATCCAAATGAGATTATTTTAAAGTCCCATTCAAACGTTAAAAATGATATCGAACCTAAAGGTTCTCCTAGTGTGTTCATTTACGCTGAAACTTCTGGGTAACCTAGGGGTAAGGTTGGATTGGATATTTGGGGAGGCGACCGACAGTTAAGGTCATTTGCGCCATAGGGGATAGGTAAGGGAGGAAGGGTGGATAGAAACCTGGCATCGGCATAGGCCTGCTCTGAACGAATGGCGCCAAGGGGACCACGGTTTAACGTCTCATCCGACAGACGGAGTACTGCATTTAAGCGCCCTCCACAAGACACTTAAGTAGGAATCAGGTTTCCTTTAAAAAACATCCTCCTCTGCATGGATTTGAACCCTGGCCGCCCACGTGTTTAGCCAGTACTCTTGCCACTACACTGACCCGATCCCCTTAGGTGTAAGAGATTAATTTTGTTTAGTCAGATAATTAGTGTAATTATCTGACAAATAATAATAATTAATAGGTAGTGTAATAAATAATACATCGGGAGAATGTTCCACCAATAATAAGTCATTCGTCTTGCAAGGACTCAGAATTAATAGTTCATCTAGGAACTGTTTGGTCTTCATTCCACGCGTGTATTGCCTTCACTGCGTTACATTTCTTTCTCATTCTAGTCGCTTGGAATTGACTCTCTCCGCCTTCCCCATCCTGTCCCTCCTCTCCACCCCCTACTCCCTTCCATCTCCCACCCCCATTTACATCTCCCTTTGCCCATTCACCCTTGTCGTTTCAAACGCCGCGTCCCAGCGACCGTCGACCGTCATAAAACGCTCTCAAACGACGTCGTTTGCCAAAACATCGCGACGAGATGAAAGGAATAAAAGCGAAAGGGAATGCGTGGAAGCGACAACCGGCCGAGGGATTCTCATCGGCCGTTTGTTGTTAGCTGCCCCTCCGCGGGACAGCGTGATCTCCGCTCGGTGAATGGAGAGGCATTGGACACAGGCCGGCGATTACATTTCATCGTCCTCTACAGAGTATTGTCGACGAGAATATAAATGTGATATGAGAGAGATATCATTTCACCTTGAACGCAGCAAAATTGGTCTCTTTGCAAATAAAAATATCTCACATTTACAAACATGCCAAAATATCATCCCCCTACCGTATTACTTTTTGAGAAATTTGCCAAAAAATACCAGAAATTTTCCATAGAAAATATTACGGGTATGCACACCAAAAGAATTTATTTAAAAATAGGAATTTATAACTCCTAGATATTGTCAGTTATTTAATAACGTGACAGTGCGTATGTTTTCTCGACTATTAAATAAATTAATCTAAGCGTAATTTTTGTTATAGAATCGGAAATAAACCTGTTGTAATTGCATATCACCTAATGGAAGGGTGTGGAAGAAAATGAGTCAAGTTGAAGACTTATTGGAATAAACTTCTTCAATGACTGAGAATTCCTGTAATCAATCTACTGTCAATTTTAGTGCCATAAGTATTAAAATATCGGCCGTGTCCTTCTTTTAGCCGCTTAAATAAACAAATCAATGGCCATTATTTATATACTAGTAATTTATGATGGAATACATTCACAATATGACACCGTGCAAAGCATGTCCTTTGGTGGTCTTGTAGTTATTGCGTTGATTTAAAGCTGAATAAGAATAGTGCAATGCAAGAAGCAAGGTATACACAAAAGCGTGCATTATCACCAATAATCGTAGTAAGTGGTGTAACGAGGCTTTTCATTTTCCGTTGAGACAACTGTTTATATTTTAAATTTGAAAATATTGAATGGGCTCTTAAAATCATCTTTGATAATTATTTCAGTAACTTTATGATCGTTAGAACTAATTTTTTTTATTTTTGAAAAATGATTGATTATTTTTAGGCTTTGAAAGATCTTCCTACGTCAGCAAATTATTAATTGCCAGTTTTTCCTTTTTATATAAATTTTGTTGCGGATATATTTCTGTCAATAGTTATATGCGCATTGTTCGTACATATAAATTCTAGAGTGAGAGAAATATGCCACCGCAGGTGGGTGAACAATTTTCTGGTTAACCTCATCACCACGATTTATTTGTCTTAATTTGATCTTTTTATTAATGCATGCCATAGAAAGTAATTTTTGTTCCCTAAGGAAAATTGTTTTGTTCCAACTGCCGATGCATGTGAAGCAATTTTCTCATTTTTCTCACCCTTAAAGTCGAGGTTCTAGTCAATTGATAATAAAAAGCATCAAGGTGTCATGAACCGGAGTGAAATGGGTTTGCGGGGTGAAGATGTTACACTCAGGAAAACTTCGAATCCGGTAGGAATATGTGAACTATCGGAAGAGTTAGTAGACGACGGCGCGCCGTCGCTTCTTCGTCACTTGTTGGTATAACTATACTGCTTAAACCACGATTCCTAGTTTCACCTCCAGTTGGTTACATCACCTTTGTCATCAATGTCTTAACGAAATCACTACAGAATCGTCAAACCTCAGTTATTGTGCCATCCTGGTTAAAAATACTACCGAGGATATATTATCACTTGCCCAGGAAACTATTTCAGAGTAATAATCCGTTTAGGAAACGTAAATATATGTTTAAAATCTTTGTTCTTAAAAATTTATAAAGTGCAGTTAGCAGGGTGAATATGGAACATCGAAGTATCACGAGTTATTACATCGAAGTAATATAAGTAAATAAGAAATGTTTTCGTCGTTTTAGTTACTATTTTTCTGGATGCCACGGACTTGTCAAGAAAACCTGAAGGCCGGGGACATTGGTGTAGATAATTTGAGGGTGGTAATGGATGGCAGTTGTTACCCATTATTTTGAAGGGAAAAGTGTCCATAGTATTTAAAACTCGGAAATGTAACGTTTATAGAGACGTAAGTTGTTACTCTGCTCAATCTATCTCAATACTTTTATAAAATGGTAGTGACTAAATAGAACATCAAAGGGAAAATGTTCAGTTATAGCAATTATTCTGCGGTCGCAAATCACTCTCAAAAGTCTTTAAATGTACCTATCAACCCTGACCACGCTGCAATCCCTGCGCCCTCTCTTCCTCTCTTATTAAAATGCTCAAATCACGCTCATGGTCGGAGAGAAAAGGATAATCCTCCAGCTCCTCCAGTAATCCCTGAGGAGGCAATCATGGCGATAGCCACCCAAAGATTCAATAAGATTCTTGTGGTTTGGAGAAGTGGCCGTCGGTTTTCAATTCAAAATTCAATAAGTATAGAGCGTTTGTAAGGCACTTCCCAAGTGCACAAAATTTGTAAAAAGTATCTGATTATGAAACTTATGGGAAGGATTTGATATAGATACCAATGAATACGAGTTTTCAATGAAAAATATTGGTTGGTTTAAATAGAAGCCAAAGGCTACGTGTTTTCAACGAATACCCTACTTCGCGAGATGGAGGCGGTGCAAAGGTTATCTTGTTTTTCTGCACCGATTGTAGTTAGATTGCTAATATTCAAAGGTGATACGATTAACTGCTAGATTAGGTTTTTAAGCAAAAATTTCACTGAATAAGAAAGAAAGGTGAACACAGAAGGCCTACTGAAAAAATCTCATTAACTCTACCAGCTTCACCCAGGTTTACGCTGCGTAGAAAGGAGGAGGATTCTCACAGGCGTGCAATACATTATCTCGGCGAGGTGACTGAAACCATAACTCAGAATACTTGCGTAAGTAGCAGAGTTTAAAACCTTTACATATATTTTTAAAAAATATTTGTGCAAAAATTACAGAAAACATTAGACGAATCTTATGTAATGTACTAAAATTATTCCGTATAGGTAAATAATTTCAATCAACGGAGGATATCCGGTTTTTGTGGCTGAAGAACTGGCATGCAATACGGACGATCAGGGTTCTCATCCCGGCAGAGGCGCATATTTTTTCCGAAGAAACCCGATTCTTACCAGGGTTTCTTACGTCTTACGGTGGGCACTTCAAGCGTACCACTCCGTCATCGTGTCGTAGTTCCCATGGGGCCTTTCGTTATCGCGCACTCCTTATGCCAACGCCTTGTTGCTCGACTCCTTTCTCTCCTTCTCCAATGCTCCTTCCCTTACCTAACGACCCACCTGTCCTGGACGGCGCAAAAGTTCTCGCCCTCTGGTGGATTTTTAAGAGGTGTTGAATAGCAAGGGGGAAAATAGCGAAGACGGTGAGGCATTCCGTTCTCTGATCAAGTAGGTGCTGATCCTTAAGGCAGACGGAGCGATTTTAGGTTCGACTTAGATGTGAGTGGAACTTTGCATGCATGTAGTAATTAATAATATCTGTAGACAAAAGTCACAAAAATGTCGGTTTCCGGTGTTTTTGGAAATTTACTGCCATTTCAACGCGTAGTCTTATGACACTTTACATGCATTTCATAATAAATCGATGACATATGCACAAGTTTTCCCTCCAACGCGAACTAATGCTTTTCATAACATTACAAAGGTTGCTAAAAAATTACAAAGTATCATAATGAGTGAAAAAACGTGTTTTCAAAGGATTTTTACTTAAATTTCCAGTTCGGCAGCGTAAAAACCAATCATAGAAGTGCTTTAACTAAGGCCAACATTTTACAATATTACTCTGGTGTCATTTATTTTATAAAATACATGGTGATTAACACAGAGTAAATAGGTGCATTTTGTTAACGTGAATTTAGATGAAGTACAGATTATCGCGAAAATTAAAACAAATATATAATAATGCAATGATGTCTCTCTGTCTTTCTGCATGTGGTTCCATCACGCAAATACTACTGAAAGGATTGGGATAAAATTCGATATGAAGATAGAAAATATATCTGGCCGTAAAATACGCTATTTTAAAAAGCCCACCTGGTGGTCCATGGTAAGCATTGGTTTCGGTGCAATGTTTTCATTTCCTGCTTTTTAAAAGGACTTTTACTCGGAAAAGAGAACTGGGATTTATTTATCAAATGGCTGAATAAATGAAGTTTTTACATCTTTCAATTGATTTTATTTTACGCTCCGCGTTCTTAAAATCATATTTTTAACAGAAAAATCTCGCAATTATCCTTGACGACCAGAGATTTGATTTTCAAGAGATATTCACGCCTCTAGCATTAAAATATCACATATTCCTGCTGGTCCATGATAGCACATAGCACGAAAATCTGTATGAGAAGGGCCCAGAATCCCAAGGGCCCCATGATGATAGCTTCGCAGGGTAATGGATAAATTCAATGCATATTGACAACATGTATACTCTTCTATGTCTATTCATACAGTAGCTCTCATAGGTGCACTGCATGTATATGGGAGAACACTTAAGTAGTAAACGATAGACATTAAGGAATTAGATAGACTACACACGGAATTAAATGTGCATGATATTCACGTGCAGCAAATAACAATGGTAATAATGCCTCTGTTGCTACAACAAACATAGCGTTGTTTATCATCGTCTGATACTCAGATGTATAACACGTATTGGAACCGTCTACCTCTCATTACAAATTCGAACTATTTTTTTTGACCAAATCCCACATCATAAACGTTACGAGTTATTTATATATGTTTAAAGTGTTAAAGTTCAGTTAACTTACATTCACTCAATCATCGAGGTGCCTATTCACGGTTCTCACTCGCCGCTGTGTTTCCCTTTCTTGGACTTATTAAAAATATATCCATCAATATGCCTAATAGAAAAAAGAGTAACTTTTCGAAAAAATCTTCAACAGCAAGAGGATGTCTAATTTGCAAGTAAATGTGCCCTCGCAAGAAAAGTGACAAAGATTAGACTTGGATGCTCAAAGGCATGCCCACGAGCGATCTAATACAACACCTTAAGAGCGGCACGCGCAAAGGGAGCAGAATACTGCAAGACACGCTTTGCAGCGTTATTTCCCCGGTTTCCGGGCTTGACATATCTGATTTCTATGACAACAAATAAGTCACAAGGACAGACTCTTCAAATGGCAAGCCTTCACTTGGAAAGTCATGTTTCACGCATAGGCATCTTTACGTGGCCTGCTCCCGCGGTTCAAGTCTATTTTCTAATGAGTTGATGCAGATGATTTAATGATGATCAGTGTTTACTAACATTAAACGAAAAAAGTAAAAAACAGAATTACAAAAAAGAATTTATCAAGAAAAATGGTAAACTAAGTCGGTCACCTCCCCGATGTGTTTCCCGGGTTACGCTAGAAACCGCACAAATTTCAACTCAACCTACGGTCGGGTGAACCAGCTATAAATCTGGTTAAAATATAAACCCATCTGTTTCGAAACTTCAATTCGTTTTAAGATGGCGGAAATTATAATGACGTCACTAGAGGCTTCTTACCCGAAAGCGAGCAGGAAATTTTGCTCAATGAAGGTCATCCGTGCATGAAACCCAGCAATTGCACTAATAATCACCATAGGTGATGTCAACATTTTTCCGGGTTGCGTTCCGCGTATGCTGATGAGTATCACAACAGTTTCACTAGCTATCCTGCTGGCGCCCTCTGGCGAAGGATAGCGAGATGGTTTTTGGTTCATTCTTATATATGTAAGATTTGGCGCCAAAAAACGACCAATACTTCGTCCAATCATGGAGTAGCATCGTGATTGCCCGGGAGTCTTATTACTCTTCTCCATGCACTGTGTACCTAATGGGTCTCCATCTTCTCCGTTGAAATCCATTTGCGTTTTGATGATTTCTGTAACTTCTCTTATAATTCTCAGGAAGTACCTGTAATCCTTGGTTATTATTTTGGCGACTTCGAATTTGATGGCGTGCCCCGGTTCACTCCGTGCGTGCTCTGAGATTGCTGATACTTTAAACTGTTAATTTTGTGTCGCTCTCTGGTGTTCTTTCGGCCATGTGCTCAAAGGAAAGCGATCAAGCTGTTAATTCCCTCGGAAGACGGCTCAAGAGAACCGGAGGGACGAGGTGATCGTCTATCAACCTGGGTGCTATTTAAGTAGTAATGAGTGTGCGTGGCCCATTTTAGGGTTTTCCGTGCATGAAAGTGGACCAATAGTCACTCATCTCTTCGTACACTAAGAAAACGGTCACCGTGTCTACTACAACGAATACAACGAACAAAATAGGTTAAGAACTCCTCAAATGACCACGCTGACAGTATTCTTTAAGCTTTGTGGCTTTCTTACAAGTTCAATGTTTTTTACACCCGTTGATTTTCAACGCGTTCCTCCCGCTGGTGTTGCATAATTTCGTGTTACCGATTAGAAATTTTTGACAATTTAATGCAATTTGAAATAGTAGGCTTAAGAAAATTCACATCCATCTGAAACAAATTGATTACACATGTACAGATCAAAGAATAATTCCGAGTATTAAAAAAATGTAATTACAATAGATTTTCCTTAAACTTCAAATTCCTTGTCGTAAATACCACTCATTTACAATAAGTGAAAAATTTTAAAATATAGACCTTGCATCATTTGGATTACAACATGCATTGTGATTTTCACCGATTTCAACAGATGTTTATGAGTGAAATTCGGTCCAAATACTTTTTTCGACTTGAATGGAGGACGTATCGAAAGAAGAGGGAATGCTGAAAATGAGAATAGAGGGGAGAACACTGGGGAAGCGTGGAAGAGGAATAAAGAGGTTAGGAATTCTGGACGAAAGAGGGAGACAGGGGATCGGGTTGGTGTGGTGGCTAGAGTACTGGCTAACCGGCGGCCAGGGTTCGAATCCCTGCAGAGGCGGTAGTTTTTCAGAGGAAACCCGATCCCTACTTGAATGTCTTGTGGAGGGAACTTCAAGTACAGTTCTTCGTCTGTCGGATGAGACGTTAATCCGTGGTCCCCTTGGCGCCTTTCGTTAAGAGCAGGCTAATGCCAACGCCGGGTTTCTATCCACCCTTCCTCCCTTACCCTTGTTCCCCCATGGCTCAGATGGCCTTAGCCGTCGGACGCCTCCCCAAAAATCCAATCCAATCCAAGAGGGAGACAATAATTTCAACAGATTCAGGCGAGATATCGTGGAAGTTCGTCATATTAAAACAGAAACAACAATTGCACTATTGCACAAGGTATTTTAATGCATACGATGCGTTTCAGCTCACAGAGCCATCATCAGGTACAAGACCGGGTAATTCATCAGGTCTTTTACCTGATGATGCCTCTGTGAGCTGAAACGCGTCGTACGCATTAAAATACCTTGTGGAATAGTGCAATTGTTGTTTCTGTTTTAATAAGGAGACAATGGCATGAGAATAAATGTTTCTCGGGTGTTGCACCGGGTAAAAGGGTCCACAGGTCCCAACGTTTCGGAGATCGACTTGATATCCATCTTCAAACCCCTGAAGATGGAGATCAAATCGATCTTCGAAACGTCGGGACCTGTGGACCCTCTTACCCGGTGCAACACCCGAGAAATATTTATCCAGCAGATACGCCTAGAAAACCTTAGATCTTTCAATAGTATGAGAAATTCAAGAGGGATATCTAATGGCGTGATCAAATCCTTAGGAGTGAACACAGTGAAAATAGGATTAGGATAAGTACAATCCAAAAACCTACCAATCATTAAAAAATAAAGAGGACAACTTTTACTAAAACCACTAGATTTATTAAAAAACGACTCAGGTTTCGATGTGCATTCACATCATCTTCAGGTCTGAGTACCTTTAGATGATGTGAATGCACATCGAAACCTGGGTTGTTTTTTAATAAATCTAGTGGTTTCAGTAAAAGTTGTCATCTTTATTTTTTAATGATGGAATACCACCAAGTGAGACTGACTAAAGTGAGTGATGTTCCTACCAATCAGCGTGTGTGATAATTGAATGAAATCGAAAATTCATTGTGATTTGCGCTGGGTGACGCACTATTAGCCCTCCAGTCGCCTTTGTACCATTTCCTCAATGGGGGTATCCCGCCTTATTCCATAGAAATAGAGAGGGGATCATTTCCCTCCTTTATCCCTCCCCCTCCCCACCCCGAATTCAACTGCGTCCCCGTCTCTGAAAACGGTCGGAATCCCGACGCGACGTCCAATCGGGTCTCCGCATATCACTCTCCAATCGCTTCTCCTCCTCTCCTCATTCGTATTCCGACTCGGGCGCCCCCGTAGTGTCCGCGCCGCATTCTTCGGTCGTCCCTTTGGTGGGGAGGGGGGAGGGTGGGAAAAGGGGGGGGTATTGGGGGATCGGAGGAGGAGGGGAGGGAGGGATCCTGACTTCCTGTCAACCCCACCCTCTTACATTCTCCTTTCCTCCACTCCCCCCCCCAACCATGAAGGCACGACGGCGCGACCCAGCATGCCACGCCGAGAATAACCGTCACCAGAGCTCAAAACTGTCCAATTCTAACCTGTATGTGATCATATAAAGAGACAAAGAGAATATTCATTTATTTAGGTTTCCTACATATACATGTTACCCTACAAGTCTCCACATTGGCGTGAGGAAGGGGGTGTCAGGACATCAGCCGTGTAAAGGTGTTGAGGAGATGGTTATTTGAAGGTGAAATGATAAAGTCTACTATGGGACTTTTGGATGGAGCTCAGTTTCTATAATGATAGCTTACGGTATTCAGATGAAATTAGAACACTTTGTAAAATCCAAAAAAAAAATTAATGGTATAATCCCTTTTAATTTTAAGCAAACTTTAATGGTATAATATTTTCCCTTGAGAATGACAGGAAAGTGTTGAAACCGGTCGAGCTTATACCATTAAAGTTTGTGTGAATTATGCAAAGTGTTCTTAATTCATCTGAATATGATGTCAGAATTCCACAAAGTAAGCTCGCAAACCATTGAAGAGATTGCTTACCGGGCGTGAAAATAATGAATTTTTTATCCATTTGTTTCATAATGTATCTCTCCTATTTTTTCGCTCCTCTCGGGCTTAGAGATACATTGCTGCGTGAAAATGGAATTCTATATATGACACAGAATCACATCTGTTCTGAATTATTCAAGCAATCTAAGGCTAGCTTGTAGTCTCCGAATCTCTTGCATCTACCAAACACATCCCTCTAATATTTGTGGAGCACTGTTTGCTCGATCGGAGGAGTTTTAAACGAAGCTTTGGTTTAAGTCTTTGGTGCAGGGTTTCAAACTCTCTCGACGAATTGGAGGTGTAGACTAACCAATGCGAAATTGTTTTTAATTTTCACCATTCCTATCCTAGAACCTTCCATATTCTGCGTTTTATAGCTCTTAGTGTCTATATGACTGTGTTGTGTTAATTGAACGTGGATGTAGCTTTGTTTGTAAACGTTCCAATCTTTAATAGGTAATGAGAAATATGATGTGGCGACACTGCCTGACATTCCGTTTTTGGGGGTGCCTGACAGAATATTAAGAATTAACACCCAGATTTGAATACCTCTCATTCTGTCGTTGTAGCGTGCGTTGCGTGCGGCAGTGGGTGTTAGGGAGTCAGCCATTAAAATGGAAGAAATTAGGGAGAAGGAATCTGAAGAGGGCTAGAACCAAAGAGAACTTCGTGCAAACGGACTATCTTAGCGTCTCACTCCGGTTTTGTTTTCGCATGAAATAGTCCGCGGTAATTGCTTAATAAAACCTCTATATACCTTGATAATAAAGCCGTAGATGTTGAATATGATGTGAATTTCCACGAAGTAACGTCTCACTCCATCAATTTCATGCTGTTATGTGGTTCGTCCCCGGTGTCCAGTAAAATACTGAAGGACAACCATGCCAAATGATTCCAAATATACCGTTTGCATTGAACCCTGGCTTTGGTTTCTCTTTAAAGACTGTTTGAGAGCCATTAATCAAGCAAACTTTTAAGGGTATTCCCTTACTGAGCACCTAAAATCGACATCTATAACGAAACGGAGTTGGGTGAGGCTTACATCTACATCTATATAATACCCTGCGAGCCGCCACATAGGTATGGCAGGGGGTGTTAGATCACCAGACGTGAAATGATGTAAGTTTTTGGGAGATGAAATGGTGATATGTATTATATGAGTGTATTTAGTGGAGCTCAATTTTTATTGTGCTCGCTTATCGTGCGCGGAAAGGACAAGTATTTGTACCTATCTGTTGGGCAGTGTATCTCGTTTATTTTATCGAGTCTGTCAGACAGAGAGAAGTAGTGAGGAGTCATGATAATATTCTCTGTCTCGCTCTGAAAAATATCAGTTCTGAATTTCTCAAGCAATCTAAGCCTAGCGTGTAGCCTCCGAGTCTCTAGGGGCTCCCACCTTAATCACTCTACATGTTGTGAGACACTATATGTACGCTCGTAGCAGTTTTTAACTAAATGCGCTGCTTTCCTTTGTATTTTATTAATTTTTTTGTTTAAATCTATTTGACCAGGGTCCCAAATGCTCGCAGCGTATTCGAGGTGTGTCCTAACCAGAGCGAAGTAGCATCTCTCTTTTACTTTTTCATCCGAGGACCTTCCTATTATACGTTTAACAAAACTTAGTTTCTTCATTGCAGTGCCGCATATGTTTTGTATATGTAACCCCCACGATATATTAGATGTTAAAGTAATTCCAAGAAATTTTATTGCATTTGAAGACTTTATGTTTACTCCACCCACAGCTTGGTGGGAAGTGAGTTCAAATGAGAGAAACGGAGAGGGCGCTCGCTGTGGTGGCCAATGCTAAACGCTGTGACGTGAGCGTGGCCGGTCCATCATTCTTCTTAAGCCCGATTATCCTTTAGCGCTTGTAGGCTGATGCACAAATATGGCAAATTTAGGATGTTTCCATCGATACTTTTCTAGAAATCAGCTTGTATTGACTTATTAAGCATGCATTCTTTTTGCATGCTTTTTTCTGATTTTAATTTATAATCATTCGCATTCCCGATGAAAATTATGGTGAAATAGAATTAAATTCATAGCAAATTGTAACCACAATATGTTTCGAGAGTTATCTGCCAATACATCTCAAAAAGTTGGTGGATATTCTTGCAATACATAAGCTAACTTGTCCATTTCGTGGTGCTATCCAAAGAAAAGAAATGTAACAGCAACAGTTAACCAAAATGGTTGTTACTTCGGCTGTCAAGCAACAGTTTGATCACGTAATGCCCTCTCAATCAACGTCAATGGTTCGAACCTTTTTGGAATGGCCTGGATGAGAAATTTTTAATGCATGAAAGCATTCGACAAACATTATATCCTAGGAATAATATTGAAATGTAAATTCAGACATAATCGGAACTGAATGGGGGAAGCGCCGCACCATGCTTATCACCTCCATAAAATACCAATCACTAAAATCACACTACAGAATCCATCAAACACAAATTTTAAACAGAAAAAAGGATGCCAACTCAGTGCAAGCTGCAATATTAACAAAACTGAGCAATTTTTTAAATTGGCCGATTCGTAACTTTTGGATATTGCTAGAAAAATCCTTAAAATTTCTAAAGTTGTTTACGGAAAGTTATAGGTTTAGTAAGAGTGGATACTGTTGAGGATTATCTGTTACTTTCCAGGGTATTATTTACCATTTTTTTCTTATATTATAGCAGGCATATATGATTCTATCCATTGTTATGCAAAATTTCATGATATATTTCATTCGTCAAAACTAAGGACTGTCATGAAGCAATCGCCCTTCGGAACGATAAATTTAATACCGACACGAATGCAAACTCATCCCGCCTAAATATAATAAAATACTTATTGATGTTTACCGTGTATTTTTCAATTACATGGGTTAATTGTCTATCCTTTTGTAAGATTTCAGGCGTCAACAAGAAAAAAAAGATTTGAAAAAAAACTTTCATTTATCTTTATTTTGTAGCGTTAACTTTAGGCATTTAAAATTTCAACTTTTAGTCGATATCCTCAACCACTCAGTACTGCCACTAAATATCGATAGCCATTAGAATAATCCTATATTTGCGAATTAGGACTTTCAGCACTCATTGTAATACAACGAATAAAACCGAAACAGTGGATTTATATACCAATGAAATCGATTACAGTTAGATGACGAGAAGTTCAGTCCAATTCTATTTTCAATTTTCAGTATTCGGTTGTTCCTATCTCGGCTTTTAGAGCAATGATTAGACATCATATAACCGGCGCCTGTCTGTATGTGGCAACGCATTTACGTTGACTGAAAAATATTAGTATTCGAGTCAAGGCACCACCAATTCTCCATTCAAGAGCGTTTCAGAATGCAGGCCTTAGATTATCACGGAAAGCGTTTTTATTTATTTTAAATCATTGTTCATGGACGTCGGTGAGAAATTTTCCTCAGTTCATTTGACGACAGTTTTCGCATTTTAATTTAAATGTTTAGCAACTGCAAGTAACACGATGTAAAGATGGCTGTGTTTATGACATCAGTGCTTTTCTTTAGTGAATTAACTTCTCAGTGACTTGAAAAGTATACAAATTCGAGATATCAGCAAACATTTTTTCTATTATTCCTCTGAAAACGCCCAGATAAAAGGTATTGTAGGTAACTCCCACTGAGGTGGATGGAGGGGGTGCTTACAATGGTGGCCTGTACGTGGAACTCTAGCGTGGATGGAGCCGGTCTGTTATCTTTAATACACCCGATTTACCTTTGCGTCTAAGCGCTGAAGCAGTGACTTTGTGATTTTATGATCTTTTTGGCGATAAACTACCTAAAATTAGCATGAAAATGCACCTTGAAATTGCGTTCTTTAGATATAAGTTTTATTTAATTAAATCCATAATAATCTGTATGCCTACTAAAAAATACCGTCAAATTGAGCAGGATCAATATTTCTAAATGATTGATATATATTTACAGAGTTACATGCCTTAAATATTAAATGGAAAAGAGATATCTTGCATTGGATCCGCTAATGTGTTTACTCATCCATGCCATCCAAAGGCATGCACTGAAAGAAGAGGGGGAATGTGGATATTATGTTACAGTTTGGCGCGGACCATTGGAAAAATAGACCAGGAAATACAACAAGCTTTAGAAATTTGGTTTTGGAGGACAATGCTGATCACCATATAGACATATGAGATAACAATGAAGAAGCATAGAGAAGATTAGAAGAGAAAAGTACCCTATGGAACACGATTCAGAAAAAGAAAGAACTAGGAGGATTGGATACCCTCTGAGGCACGATGAGCATTAAAGCATTTAATTGAAGGTAAAATAGAGGGTAAAGTCCCCGGTGAAAGACCAAGGAATAAGTTCATGGACCAAATAAAGAAGGAAGTACATACAAAGAGCCACAAGGAAGTAAGAGACTTAGCATTATTTGGGAATGGATGGAGGAATGAAGTCAACCAATCTTGGGGTTGCACGATCAATGACGATGATACAGTTCGTTGATATCAATCCCAATGTACCTCGATTGTAATTTCACAGTATGTTCGACCTTAATCAAATATTCATTCTTAATATAATTTAGATATCATACATACTACGCACAGTTTCATTTCAGAATTATCTGAGTGTCAGAAATTTCTCATCGGTATATCTCTCTGGAACGTGTTTCCGTATCATTTCATTCCATGGGAATAGGCCTATTTAACATGGAAACCTTTTCTTGAACTGATTGCATGCAAATAAAGGGCAAATATTTTGGCATCATTTTAAAGATGGGATCATTTACTCTTTTTAAGGGTTCTTTGAGCAGGATTTCTCCCCAGCCCTATAGCCTATAGTCTTATTTCATTTTATGATCTCAGCCGCTGTAAGAAATATGGGGTGAACTTTTTTATAGCAGCGGCGCAAAACTACTGTGTTATACGCAATCCTCAGTAATACAACAGGTATGCCGATAAAAATGCTCAGGTTAACTCTCTTTATTCACCGTACATTGAAAGTGCCTTCATTTCGGATGGTTTTTTTTAATGAGGAAAGTAATTTATTTATCTTTTTAAATAGTCGATATGGCATGTACGTTAACCACTGTTAAAATTTTGACGATATCTAGGCGCTATAAATCCCATTTTTTTAAAAATTGATCCTCATTGATCTCCATGTAAAATGCTCGTATTTGCAGGTAAACATCTCGAAAAGTAGCGCAGTTAGTGTCAGACATTTTGGTATACAAGGAAAGATAATATATATATATATATATATATATATATATATATATATATATATATATATTTTTTTTTTTTCTTTAAAATTATATCAAATTCATAGATTTTAGGAGAAACGGTATCTCGCTAAAACTACCCTATGTTGACTCTGGAATCACTCAGTGAGTCAGGTCAATTTATAGGTTTAACACACATTTCCTTTATTTAGTTGAAAAAGTCCTACTTTCGCTTATGAAATGGGATATTGCTAAACACAAAAATTAAGATGAAAAATATGCACATTTTTCCACGAAATATTTTATCTGGCATATATCCTGCCATAAGAGTCGACTGAAGCGCCACTTCGCTCATTCGCTCATGACTTTAAAAAAATAGGTGGTAACATACCTATAATTTATTTTTGTTCTATTTAACAGGACTTTTGGCAATTGTTAAAGAGTATCAATTTATAGGATGACTTCGCTTTCTCGTTCAATGTGACGATTTTTTGCTGTAATCGAAGCAATCTCCTATAGAGACTTGAGATGTTAAAATCTTCACTTTTAAGACTGAATTACTTTAAAACGAGCCTAGAACCCTTATTTTAATTCCATCTCAGTATATCAAACGCCCTTCTAAAATGCAATATTCATGATTTTAGAAAACAGTTTCATTGATTTGAGCGTAATTTAGTGGAAGTTCGTCATAATGAGAACATCAATCGCACATTTCCACAATTTTTTATCACCAGTACTACGTAGTTTGACTCACATACTTATCATTAGGTACAAGACAATGAGAAACAGTAAACATCCCACGTTCCCTTGTCCTCTCTTTGGTTTTGAGGTGTTTGGTTTTCCTGAAAATACTCCCCCTGTATTCAAACACATATCCAGCCCTTCTTTTTACTATATAAGTGCGATGTCTACTGTTTCACATTATCATGTACCTGATGATGACTGTGTGAGTCTAAACGTGTAATAAAAATAGTGGAAAAGTATGATTTTTGTTATCATTATGTTTAAAAAATCTTTAAAAAGTGATTCTGAGACCAGACCTTTCTTACTGTCAATTTCTCTGAATTATACAAGTTGTGATATCACGGTGAATATGACAGGGAACGAACTCGGAGGCTAAACACTAGATTAAGGTTGCTTGATAAATTCAGAACTGATATTTTTCAGAGCGACACAGAGAATATCATCATGAATCCTCACTACATCTCTAAATCTGACAGATGTGATAAAATAAGAGACTCGACCAACTATTTTACAACACTGTTTATCTTCCAGTGGAACCTAGTAGCCAATAGCAATCTTTTATACCCTTCAGTAAAATCCTGCGGCTATTTTTTATTTTTTTTGAACGTGAAATCAGCGACAGGCTTAAGGGCTCCAATAGTCCGATGGTAGAACCTTTTTTATGCATAAATATACAAAAACTAAATAATCTTTATAAAAAAATTCTTTAAATCTTTTAATGAGACGGGTGTCCAGATCAATATAAGACCCTAGTTTGAGCAATGAGACTGACAGAGGCGTGATAGACGTCAAGTCTCACGAGACCTCTCTTAGAGTACGCCGCAAGCATATTGGATACTTACGAAGTAAGACTAGTTTCAGAAACAAATCGAAAGCAGCAGAGATCTGTAAGGTTTGTTAAATGATATTACAATAAACTTAGCAGAATTTAAATTATTTTTTAAGAAATTAGGGTGGGAAACTCGTATTGATCGAAAGGATAAACATTGGTTAAATTTTTTACGAAAGTCTGATGCCAATTACTTTGGCCGGACGTTCAATATATTTTTCCAGAGCCATACATTTAAGGTAGAAAAAAATCACAGGCATGAAGTTAAGGAAATAGACTCGAAATAGATTGATTTAAAGTATCATTTCCTCCACCTACAATAAGGGACAGAATTAACTTCGATAGATCAGTTATGTGAAACTCTGATCCTCAATAAGAACAGAAGACTTAGTACTGTTATCGATAACTCACCGTCATTATTAAAAACTCATTAAATATCCGGTATGATTTAGCTTTCTGCGTGATGTTGTAGTCCCTCATCGTATTCTGGATTCCACCACCATGTGCTGCGCAGAAGGTCAAAATTCTGTCACTAAATGGTAGTTGTATCACAACTAGTGTAATGCATGGCAGTATGTTCTTCTGCGTAGCACTTTCCAAGTTTCTGGTCTGACCGCGCATTGTTCTCCTTCTCTGCTTTTTTGATCTGCACCTATCGGCCGGAAGAACGTGTGATATTCAGATTTGGACTTAGATAATGATTCTTGCACATTTGATGTGGAATCACCGAGGTCCAGTCACCCTAGTGATGACTTGCTTGCATGGTACGTCGTAGATGAAAAAGTCTCTCCTCGTCTCACGGCTACGCAAGAAGGGTTCGACAAATTGGTTGTTAACGCGAATAAAGAGGCGATGAGATAACTTCGGAACGGAGGAGCCGACTGTCCGATTGCTCTTCTGATGGATTCCCGTCGCGTCCAACACTCACATCCGCGCTTCCTCCTTCCCTCCCGTCTACCCTTCGTCCTATTCCGGATTCCACCGCCGTGTGCTGCGCGCAAGGTCAAGATGTCCCCACCAATTGGGCATCCAAATCACAATCGTCTGCAATGCTTTCTGTTAGATTTTCAGAAGTGCGAGAAAACGTTCTCTTCATTGAGAGCCCTCGCTGGACTAATTGAACAACTGCTCAACCGGAAGAGGCTGTCAGAGGCTCTGGGACGTTGCGTCGCCAGTGACGTCGCGTCGCTGCAAAAACGCGCTCTGCCCTGTGCAATGCTGTCAAACGCGGAGCTGCTATTCCATCTGGTGATTCCTAATTGCGTTCTTGTTGCTCGTAAGCGTTCTTTCCGCGTCGCTTTCGTCGGCATGAAGGCGACAAATTAGAAATCTGTAGTAGTCGGCTCGACAATGCTCTTCGCGACAGATACGAATCAATCCACTCAGTGAGTTCATGGTTATATAAATTATATATTGGAGAAACATTTTTTTCTCCAAATAATTTATAAATTATGACATTTTACTTCAGGATTTGTGGTCAAAAAATAAGTAGTATGCGAGGAAATAGTAAAGAGCCTGTTACTCTATCTTCAATAAGCACATAACCGTTATTCCTAATTTATTTTACAGATTATCGAAGGACTTAGGGAGTATAGCTTCTAATAGATTATACCGTCCTTCTGCATATATCTCGATACATCCAAAGCATTTTAGCGTCCATCTGTGAGGACAGTGATTGACAATTCCTTCCTTATTCACCTCTGTATCCTGGAAAATAGGCAGCACGTATTTCCAAGTCAAGAATAGAGCGGAACTCGCATGGATCTGAAATCAAGTTTTTCCATATCGAAGCTAGACGAAAATTGAGTGCTACACGATGGTGTGAATTTAAGAGCGAAGCGTCGTAACAGAGCTGAATTGTCAAGGGATCTGGCCTCTAGCGGAGATTCCGATAGTTATGTATGTATTTTAGATGAGCCGAAAAGAACTGGTAAGTTCGATACGAAAGGTTTACCGAAATGAACCGCTTGATAAAATAAATATCCTCTCATAATTCATATTTTCATGGTAGTTTGAAAGAATAAATGTATTCGCGAGACCATTTTGATGCATTACTGCACAATCTAAAGTCGTCGTCCATGATCGCATGATCTGAATTACCACAGCGGGCCTTACTTTATACTGGTCTGCGTTCACTGCGTTATACTGATCGGCAGCAGTTGGTCTTAAATTTTAAGAAAAGAGATAAAGATAAGCGTTGAGTAATCATTTAAGATTTTCACCAAACTTTTAGGAACGATATTCTATCTCCAATCATGACATTCTTCCTAATTGTCAGTTGTGCATAATTTTTCTGGAAGTGATTCCACTTCAGATGAATACTTTTAGATGTCACCTTAATATCCTTTGCTTGTTCTGACTCATTCCCTTTAGTGTTCTTTCGCATTTAAGTGGTGATACAGATTCTCCTGCTGACTGGACGGCTTCCCGATGAAAACCACGTTGACTTGGTAGTAAGTTTCAAAGAGGAAATAAGCCTGGAAACGTATTTCCTGACATCTGCTCTCAATTGTCACACGGGGCTGACTTAAATGCGGGGACACTATGGGAAATATGGACTAACCTCATAGCTCTGGATACGATGGTCGAAATGTCGGGCGAAGGCGGGTATTGAGCTGAATGATGTGATATTTATAAGGAGAATGGTGCATTGTTTTGTTTTAGGCGATGAGTCGACATCATTATACTTGGAAGTCTACGGAGACGGAACAATGTTTCTTTTTGGCCCTCACTTTTAACATTGAATACGTATGAAGGTTCCCTATTCTGACGTTGATACCTTCACTTACTTAGCAATCATAGTAATTGATCGTTCAATGTAAAGATTGGATGACTGCGGCCCACCAGCCCTCCTGGTTTCACGCTTGTGGGCTTGCCTACTAGCACCTCTACTTACGAACTTTCTTCCATATTTGTCCTATGCATTTATCCCTTTAACTTCCTCTTGGGAATTTGCCCTCTTCTAAAATTCAATTGTATTCTTTAATAGCCCATTGTGCCTCAGCATGTGTTCCATACACCTGGTTCTTCTTTGTGATTACATTCTGACGGCAAATGTTTCTCTAAATTTGGCTCAATAACCTATAACAAAAGGAAACTTATTTTCTCATCGTCTCACAACTAAAACGGTTCAACGCTCAGCGTATAACTACTACAACAGAAAGTGTTCCATCCATCACGATATTTTTCGTGAAAAAATAATTGCCAAGGAGACAGTGTAATGCGCGGGCTTTGCTTCCTTCACAAACTGTCGAAGAAGTTCGTTGAACAAGCTATTTGTGCACCAAGAAGCAATCTTCCACTGTGGGTGCCGCCCATCAGGGTCATCTAACAAGGTCTTTATACCCTTCGTAAGGACTTTGCCCTCAAAGTGGAGCTCAAAGGCAGGGGAACCTTTGTGTGAAATATTTTAACTTTGTGTTCGGAACGTTGAGGTGGGTGGAAAAGACATGACGACATCAAACTGAAGCCTGACAACCGAGGTAATAATGCTTCTCCTTGTGCTTACTTCGTTTGCCTCTGAATAGCATGGAGGAGTGGGTCTATTAGTGGATATAAAGCAGGAATATGTTACTAAATATTGCTATGCTTTCAATAATTTCAAGTTTATATATCTTGAAATGTATATTACTTTCTTGGAGGTAGTGATTCTACACGATTTAATTATGTTTTTGCTGGGAATAGGGAATATTTTTCATTTGAATAAACAAAAGATATTATAAAAAGAATAAGAATAATACACTATATGAAGTAAATACGTGGTCATTTTAAGGGAATTGCAGTAGGGAAACATCGTAAAATCGCCGAATTAATTCGTCAGTTCGTGAGCACTGAGTTTAAATCGGGGGGAAAGCGATGGTGGCCCACGTTACAGCATCAAGATATTGGTCAGCAGAGCAAGCGCCCCCTCTTTCTTCCTCAACAGGTCGGCCACTGTCCGGTCAATGTGCCTTCTCCCCCTCCTTCCTGGGTCTATCACTTAATGCACATTTTTATAATATTTAAGTAAGTGGAAAATGGTCTTGGACCACACTTTACTCAAGTTCAACTGTTTTTACGGCGTATAACACCAAACACGTATTTTATGCATGAATTGTTCCGATTTTAAAATTTGTACTTTATTGAAAGCATTGATTTGACTTGATTTTACGGCCCGAAATTTGAAATTAAAGCGAAAAATCATATGTAAATACGTGGTTTTTACTCGGCATTATACGATGGCATTTGTTAATAGTCATTGTGATAATATGGAACATACTATTTCACGCGAGGTGGAAAACCTGTACATAAGTATTTTAATTATTTCGTAATATATGACAGTTTTCATAAGCCTTCGTGTTTTACAAACGCCAAGGAGCCAAATCGGCAACTTGCAATTTTCTCACACACACATTGCTGAAAAGTAATCTCAAGAGTGCAATGTTATACGACAATCTATTTATTTTTAAAAAAATCACTCTTACCTCCAATTAAGTGTCTAAACTGTTTCGTGTACTTTTATTGGTGTAACATTTCATACATTTTTAAAAAGGAATATTGATACGATTTGATCCATGAACACAGGCGAAACAATACCTTTTTTACAATCCACTAATCGACCATTTGTTTCATTCTTGGCTGGAAAACATAAATTTTTGCACTCATGGACGTAAATCGGTATTTTCTCTGTGTTAAAAACTATATTCACTTTCGTCTCACTTGGTACATTGAGATGTTTATATAAAAACTGGAAAACGAGGGAGTGTATGATTAGTTACAAGCTGGAAATCTTGTATCTTGATTGCAATAGTTTTGAATATTAAAAGATATAAATGCAATTGCTGGGCGATCTTAGGAGAAAGACATTCCAATAATTATGGCATGCACCCCAAGGTATAGATTTGAAAAAATCGTGGAACAGAGGCCTATTATCTCCATGAAAACCACTATTCTTCTAACGCGATAGAATTTCTGTCCTCAAGTTTGTCTGTTTTATCGTATCTATGAAATTTCAATAGTTTGCTACCACGTATTTTATTCCTCTCATTTATTCTGCATACTTCTTTGGCAATTTAATTGTTGTAATTCCGTCATGAGTACTTGTACAGCCCCACTTAAAACATGCTCTTCTTAATATGAGATGTTTGTACTTAGAAGTTTTTATGATTGGGTTATTTTTCATGACTATTACACGTGTATAACTAATACATTTTTATTTTCTATTTAAATAAATAACACCTAGTGATTACAGGGAATGTTTCTCAGGAAAAAAAACCTTGGTGGTGATCTTAAAAGGAGGGAAAGGATCGCGATGAGAGGCGAAGCAGCAGAAACGGGAAAGCAATGCCAGAAAACGCAGCTAAGATAATGCCATTCTTATTGCTTGCCTAAAAAGGGTTGCGAGCAGGTGCTTGTAGCACCTTAAATGATTTTATTTTTATCCAAACGATTCTGCATCAAAACACGCTCACGATATTCGTAACTCAATGGAGAATCCCATTTATTAGATAGGGTTTAGAGTCATGAAGTGAATTTCAGTCTATACATGTTAATGATTGAGCAATGTAAAATTAGTAAAGAAGGGTTAAAAGATAGGAATCCTGGAGAAAAAAAATATGAACACTCTCACTCTTCCCAGTTTGGAGCCAGCTGGTGAACAATGCGCCCTTCCAATGATTGGTCTCCTATGCACCCACCTCCATGCTTCGATACCGCTTTACCGACATTCTCTGTCGATTGAGAGACACCTTTTAAGCACGTAAAAAATATTTTCTTTTTAGCCTGTTTCCATTTTTTTCATTTTGATCTCTGAAAAATGCAGGACACTACAATTTTAATACGTGCATAACTAGTATGGACAAGATTAGTAGCTTTAAGGCAATTAGTATCAACCGCAGTGCATTGCGCTAATGGTTTTTTCCAACATGAAACCAAATGTCACAAGTTCTTCTGATATCTCGGGCAATGACAAAATGTTTAAAATTTTATACACTTAATGCGTGATTTATCACAGTTTAACCATCGCCAATGTAAATTTCCCAAATCAAAATACCGATTTTAACTGGAGGGCTGGGTTGATAGTTAAATTTTCATTTCAGAATAAGATTTTTAGAACTAATTTGACGACTTATGTTTTAAGATTACCTTAGAAGCGCTCTATTTGTAGGTTTTTTAATTACCAAAGGTTGATTAGAAGTGAGTTATACCACACTTATGACGCTCAAGTTGGGTGCAACTCTCTTTCAGGTTTTCAATCTAAACTGAAGAAAATCTTCTCATAAACATCAACTTATGTTTAAAAACCTGTTAAGTCACCTATAAAAGAGCGAATTTCTGTTTTAGCCACATTTAACATACTTGAAGTGTGCTTAGTAGTTGTTAATGGACAGATCAATTTTATCATCTTCAGAAAAAAGGACAGTTAAAAAGAAAAGTTTTGGGCGAATTGTAAAGACTATTAGATTATCTGTGGATGATTTTAGAGAGGAATAAGAAAAGGATAATTTATTTTGTTCAAAAGAGCTAAAGAATAGCATGGTGCAGTTTTTCAGCAAACACTCCCACGCATCCTCTTGATATTCTCGAATTTAACCTCCTCGATCCTGGCGTATTGTATACAATACACAGAGTTTTGAATTTTTTCCCGCTCAGCAACGCAAAATATTGGCAACACCACTAGTTCAACGCTTGCTGATAAGTTGCAGCATCATTAAGAACCGTGATTTACAGAGATATTAACTCTGCAAACATGGGTTACAACGCAAAAGGTAAGTATGAAGAATTTTACCAAAACAATGCTGGATATACCTCGGGAGTGAGGAAGTTAAGAAGCATCAGCCATCGCCTTGCCAAAAACTCTCAAGAGCTTATTTAGGAATTAACACCTCGGCCACTTGAATTTATTCAGAAAGACATTGGAAGAGAGAAACAAGGGATTCAGGGGGGAAAGCAGTCACTTCACTTTTCGTCGTACACCTGTTTAAAAGCCATAACTCATGGAATTTTTGCTCTTGGATTCAAGATTGAAACGATAGAAGTCATATGAGGGACATTAAAGGGAAAATTCAGATTTTGTAAAACATGGCATGATCATTACTTTAATTGAATTGCGTACATCTCTCCCCGTCTCAATTGGTGGTGCAAAATGAGTTGATCGCACATAAATTGTTCACAGAGTTATCACTGAGCCAGGTATGGAAAGCCCGTGATGAATTTATACTCATTGTACACCGGTATAACACTAGATTCCTCATCAAATTGATTAGATTTAATACAATTAAGTTTGTATAGTGAAAATACTGAAATTTTTAGTCTTGAATGGAGATATGAATGTTTTTCGGTAGCACTGGTAAAATAGCCATTTAGCCTACAGGAACTCTAGGAAATGTGGAGAAAATGGAGAGTAACCTATGAAGTCAAAGTGGGGAAGAAAACATCAAACATTAAGTTTGGAGTTAAGGAATATTCCTCCTACTTTACAGTTTGTGCATGTAGCGTTCATGTTGTTGAATTTGCTGTTACTCATTTTAACCGTCCAATGATGGAAACATCTCTCTATTACTTTGCGTGCTATCAATTGAAAAAGGCAGGGAAAGAGGCACCTGCACCGAATCAGGTGCTTTTCTTTTGAAAGTAAAAGTTGTTATTAATGGAGTAAAAACAATCATTTGGAGGATATTCTTTCTTGGTACGTTTTTACGCAAGGATAAAAATATGTGATAGAAATTTCACACCACTGCCACCTGTAGTTTGAGTTTCAACTTCGTTGACAAGCGTGTGAATCAGTCTATCTGTGCATACACCTCGTCGTTTCTCCTTATAATTCTACCACATGCATGACTTTTGAGCCGGCGTAATGTTGATATAGTGACGAAACAGCCTTTAAAAATAGATAAAACTTGTTATACGAATGAAAATGCTCATTGATTTGGACTAGTGTATTGTTGTAAAGCAACAGCTTTGTCATTCTTATGTGCAGTTCAGGACAAAAGTACCTCGACCCTAGGGTGTCCGATTTTTGCATCTGATTCAGAAAGTCATGGCTTTTAGGCTCTCAAATGGTGACATTTGATTATAAAATGAGGCATACAAAACATTTCTGAAATAAGATTATATTTTGGGGTCGCACACGCAGCTTTTCGTTTAACATGGGGGGGTCC
The DNA here is from genome assembly GCA_963169105.1 of Ceriagrion tenellum. NCBI lineage: Eukaryota > Metazoa > Arthropoda > Insecta > Odonata > Coenagrionidae > Ceriagrion > Ceriagrion tenellum. Next base: position 140,448,472 of record OY720640.1, on the reverse strand, counting down.
CATAAGCGCGCACCGCCCGTTTGAAAAGCCCGCGTTCCCGGGCCTCCGCACCACACCCTACCATTTCTTAGTCCACCTATCGGAGGTTCTGAATTGTAGACTTAAATTAGTTACCGCTTTGGGAGGGAGATCCTTGACGACCTCGCCGAACGTGGTGTTAATTTCATCAAGGAGTATTCTCAGGCTGGATTTGACCAAGGATGAGGAGCAAATGCAGCATAAACTCTAAATAGTCTCTAGGCACCAAAATGTTAACCCAAAGATGACAAAAAGGCACTATTAGTCATCAATGCAAATATTTTGTAAGCAAAATGTAATCGAAATTGTCTAAAAGGGTGACATTGGAATTCAGTTCTCGTCCCGACCATAGAGCTTCTTATTTCCATTATATTAGTAAATGTTCTAAATACAACGCTTTGTTCTCTACATTTCACATCCCCTCCCAAAGTGGTAACCAATTTAAGTCTACATATCAGAACCTTCGATACGTCGGCGAAGAAATGGTCCGGGAGCGCGGGCTTTTCAAACGGGCGGCGCGCGCTTATGGGAGCCCCTATGTTAAACAAAAAGCAGTGTGCGCGACCACCAAATATAGTCCGATCTGAGAAATTTTTGTACACCTCATTTTCTCACCGAATGTCACCATCTGAAAGACCCATGTCAAAGACCTATGACTTTCAGACTTCGATGCAAATTGGGACTTTAGTCTGTTTTCCCGCACTTGGGAAAGTCATGGCAACGAAAGCGAATGATGCTCAAGATTCCAGCCTCCCTCCAATTTGAAGCCCCACCCCGGCTCTCGCTTTATGCCGTCAGCGATATTCGTCGCAATTCGCATTTCTCGTTTTAAGACGTTCCGCCCGTCCATTTGGTTTCCTTTCGTGACTTATGAGACGTGAAAGACTCTCGTCAATTTGTGAGATGCCTTATAAGGTGAGAAAATTTAGGGCAGCCATTAAACCTTTTACGGATTATGGAAGATTCGCCGTTTCCTTTGGAGCTCGAAAATATTTTAATGAGCCGTTAGACATTCAGTTACGGACATTCAGTTTTTTTTAGATACATTTTTCCTAGAAACATGAAAGGCATTTTTTTGGTGTCAAGGCTATTTATTTTATGCTGTATTTCAATCTCATCAACATTTAAGAGAGAGCAATCACCAGGTTAAATAGGCCCGTAAGTTATACCTTCCACCAAAATACCTAGGATCGGCTTTCTTATAAATATCAATTTAAATATCCTCCCCAAATTCTTTTGGATGATTAAATTTATGCGATATTTAGTTCCTGTTAGCAGTGAGATGATATGATGCAACTTATAAGAGTTCATATTTACTTGTGTTGCAACCTTTAAATCTTTTCCATAAGCTGCATTTCATTGACAGTTACTATAGAATAGTATTTTTCATCATTTACTAGTAACTACGACTGTCAATACAATAAGAGCGACAAAGAAAATTAAGTTTACATCAATAGCCATAAAACACTTTGAATCGGACACTTGTACAGCAAAACTTAGTGGCACTCGTCACTGGAGAGTTGTAGATCGCTCGCAATGTATCGATTGTGGAGGTGATCGGGCCAAGGTACACAAGGGATCCCTCTCGATATCTGCAGGCGACCTTTGGGAAGCGTCTTTGCCTCTGCCCCTATCCAAATTCTGTCATACCCTTTCATATCCTTAACGCCAATGTCTCCGCAAGCGAGCGAGAGCCACCGAGTGTTGCGACTTGTTTAACGAAGGTCTGCGACTTTGAGAACCCTGCTAGTTAAACGCAGGGGCTGCCTCCCTCCCCATGCATAGCGGCTGTCCATAATCCACGTTGACACCAATAAGGGTGGGGGGTACGAGGGTTGTCAACGAAGGTCCACGTTGGGAGGATGTTGATTTTGTTGAGGGTTGTCGAGGAATGTCCACGTTGGGAGGGGGTTGGAGGGATGTCTACGTTGAGAATAGTCGACACCATACAGTTTACAGTTAATTACAAATTGTCATAGCTACAAGCATTTCTTTTAATTACTTAAAATCCCTTAAATTCCTTAAAATCAGCCTGAAATTACAGATAGTCCATGAGAATCAATTAACAAACCGTTTCACAGCTTTTTCCACAAAAAAAGTCTACGTGGACAACAGGGGGGACGTGGGAAGAGGGGTCCGCGTGAAGTCTACCAGTGTCCACGATGGGGGTGGAGTGGTCAAAAAGTAGCCTATTTTTGTCTTGCCTAAGTGAATTATGCCTACGTGGGTATTGGATAGCCCAATAGGTAGGCAGTTAGCATTGGATCCATACACTGAGGACAGTTTTTTCTCTGCCAATGCCGCCATATATAGCAGCCATTGCAACTACTTGGTCCTGAGTGACTAACCCATGTTCCACAAAATTCTATTTCACGAGCCTATCAGCTATTGGATCTTTTTTGTGGTGGAGATGGGTGGGGGCGAGGAGGAGCGGTATGAGGAGCGGTCATTTGGATTCGGGGGCAAGTGGTCTTCAAAGAAATCCACGAATTCCAGGAAATCATCGGCTGGCCTCCTTTCCACCCAACCTCTCTTATCCCTTCTCTCCCCACCCCTCAAACAGACGCCTACCTCCCTCCCTCCCCTTCAAGGTCATTCCGTGGTCACTCTCAGCTGACTCCCTCCGTTCCTCCCTCGCTCTCAGCCCAGATGAAGGAAATGGGCAAACATTTTTATGCCCCATAAATTGATCTCCATCCCATTTAACCATCTCCTCTCTCCTCCTTTCTCATATTTTCGAGCCGTGGGGATCTCGTATCTTATCGTTCAAGCTCTCGATAACTCCGACAGCCGGCCGGCCCCTCGGGGTGAAAATCTTAGTCGGCTCCCTTGATCGGCATCACATTCGCCGGTTGTTTCCGTGGTGCCGAGGTTGGCCTTACAAAATTGATTTCTTTAGAATCAACGTGAGAAACTCGTAAAGAATGGCGTCATCGAAGATTACTAGTTGTACTATTTATGATAATCGGGTTTCTTGTCTCTAAAGATGTGTTTAAACGATGCATGAACCCGCGTAAGTACGTGGCTGTGAACTGATGCGTGAAAAAATGATGCAAATTGGAGTGGACCATTCACTGGCCACGCGTACACACATATGCACAATTTTTCGTGTTAACTCGATGAAATTTTACCGGTGAATGTGCCCACGCATATGCACTCGGGCGGGTACATGCATCGTCTAATAACGGCTTAAGGCGTGACACACGTGTCCTCACGTACTGAAAATTATTCAAGCACCAACGGTTTGAAAACGTTCTCTTATCTTCAGTGAAGAATGATTTTCTATTTATTCTTTAACCATTCCTTATATAGCGAGCTGTATGATCAAGATGATGCGGATAGTGATCTTCAACGCACACGAACGATGATGTGCGTCGGGGAAACATTTGGTAACATGCCGGTGGGAATTATTCCGAAGGCATTACGCAAATTTCACGGCCGAATATTAGTCAACAGTCAAGGAATTCCTTTAATTCAGTTACTGAGGGTATAGCTCCGTCTATCTTGATAGTTAAAAACTTCATATTTGACATGCAAGACACATTTAAGTTATTTTGAGCAAAAGATATCGACATTCAAATTAAAGACCATTTCTTTAATTTTATTTTGTTACCTAAGCAGCCGTGAGAGAGAGTAAATGATTATATTTCCATTGGCTTAATAATATCGTGATATATGACTGAAATTATGATAGTTTAAGAAATATTTCAATAATACTTTACTTCACTAATTTTATCCACATTGTGCGGAGAATAAGCCGTCATAATAGATGTTTTTTGTGATTCTATGATAATACATGCGATAGGTAATTTAATTTTTGATGAAAATAAGTTGGAAAGTATAATAACTACACATTCTTAAATTTCTGATAACATCTAGGCATCAAACATTCCTCATTTTTTAAGTAAAGTTTCCCAGGAGTGCACATGCCTACCATATTCCATAAAAAATGGCTTCTATTTGTGGCAAATAGCTCGAAATCTAGAACAATAAATGGCATGTATGTTAGTGTCTTAGAAATTTGAGATCGTTTTATTTGCAATAAGCCAAATTCATTGAACTATAGCTGAATTGATATCTCGTTTAAATTACCTTAAAAGGGGGAACCTTCACCTCGGTAGCGTCGCCCTTATTTTAACTTAAGAAACAAAAATGTGTAACCGTCGTTAGGATGAAGTTTCATCCCGCTTAACCCTTGTAAAATAATTAAGGAGTTGAAAAGTTATCCGAGCATTTAATCCAAATTTTACATAAAACTATAGATATATTTTGTAAAAACGACCCGCGTTTCAATGAATTACCTGGAGAGACCAGTGATTATTCATTGAAACTCAGGTCGTGTGAGTGTTATATATCTGTCATTAGGTGTTAAAGTTTGAATACATACTTTGCTATCATTTAATACCGCCAATTTTTTTTTTCTGCCGGACGGTTCTGTTGGCCCGTATGTCCCCGGAATCCCGATAGGCTGCTGAGCCTGTCATCAGGTTTTCCAGGGACCGGACCAACAGAACTTGACATACATCCATGCCCTGGGAGGTGAAAAACCCACCCAGGCGGGACTCGAGCCCGCGACCCTCGGTTTAGCAGGCGAGGACTTTACCCCGCCGCCAATTAAATAAACAATTTCTTTTTATGAAATTTATTGCTTCGAATCAAAATTTTCTCTCAAATCTGTTTTCGTTGACCTTCCCTTATTACAACAGCATTAATCTTTTAACTTGTCAGAGGGCGCGGAGGGGGTAGAAGGGTGGCCGGGAGGGGAGGTGGAAGATGGGAAAACAGCTAATAAAAAGTACTTATGAAAAGATAGAGAGGAGATATGGAGCCACGTTTTCCTCAAATATACTCGGCCCTCTCATCGCGCCCAGGGATCGGTCTCTCGGGCCGAACGCCTAGCGCGCCGTAGGAGATATAATTTAATTTCCCTTTCTACTGTCAAAATTTAGAATTCCATTTTTGCTGTTGGATACTAATTTTTTTTCCCGAAAGATACCGCTGGCGGCTACGGGACAAGGCCGCGGCTTCCCTTAACCCCTATCTCATCTCATCTCACCTCTTCCCACCTCCCCTTCAACCACCCTCGCACACGGACACAGACTTTGCGGTGGCCGCGCCTTACCTCCGCAATTTCCTCTGAAATCGCCCTCCTGGATACAGCCGGGTGTCGAATCATTCAAAAAAGTGCGGTAAGAGAATGGGAAAAAATTTGGAATCCATTTTTGGTAGTTTGATCGGGATATCAATACACTCAGATTTCAATGAATTTGGTATCATTTTAAATAAGAATTTATCACCTTTACCAAGACACCAAAACATGAGACTCTCAGCTACTTTTACTACAAATACAGCTACAAATACTTTTACAGATATTTTCCTAAAAATGCGAGCTATTTCCTACGGGAAATGGGACGGGTTTGCAATCCAGAAAGACATTATTTTTCAAAAATGACGAATTTTTAACTCAATGGATATCGTCAAAATTTTATCTGTGGGAACTTTGTACATTTTATCGACTATTTCAAATAACAAATCAGCTATGGTAGAAATTTTTAAACCACCGCAATAAACCTGCCGATGTGAAGAATATTTCCCCGTACAGCGTGGAAATATGACTAAAATTTAAACCTCATGCTTGGGTATTTAATAAAAAAAAGGGAATTTAAGGCATATAAAATAACATTTTTTCACCAATAATATAAAAAAAATTATTTTAATATCTTCTTTCAGCTGGCGAAATGAAAAATAAACTTAGCTATGGCCTCTATAATGACTTGGCAAAAATCTTGCTCAAAATACCCGAAATCCCTTTCGCCCTGTCCGCGCCTTTGATAATCGCCGATTCCCTTGATGGCATTCCGTCGCCGGAAGTGTCGATGTGTGACGTCACTCCTCAGAACACTTGGCAAATAATCTGCTCTGGGTGCTCTGCTCGCAAAAACCTTCTTTCATCTTTTTTAAAGCTAATTTCAGAACAAAAAGGTCTCCGCCAGTCAACATCTCTGTATAGCTCTCCTCGACCCATTTTCAATTGTCCCGAAAAGATTAGAAATAAATCCGTATTCAGGTGATTCTTTTTTAAGACCATTTAATAGATATTTTTCATTATTTTCTCTGTACTTTAGGTCGAAGGATATTTTTTTCATTTATCATCAGTCAACTTTTTATATTTCAATAAATGAATCCTAAGAGGTAACTAAAACTATAAATTAGGCTTGTTACTGAAAAATTCCACCAATGCACGTATACATTTTATTTTTTAACTTCGGATATGAAAGTACAACAATTGGTTAATAATTCTGTGTGAGGGTTCTGTTCTGCCTTACCCCTGAGACACTTCCTTGCAAATTTCAACTGTGCAAGGCTTACCTCGTAGTTATTTATTACATATTATTTTATTTGATGTAAATTTTAGGTGTTTTGAAAAATCAAACTAAAATTTAAGTTGCGTTATAACATATCAAATTATTGTGAATTCCCCCTGAGGATGTATTTAGGAAATGTGAAACGATGGTGGGAGAAAAATTAAATAACTATTATTTGATATTAAACCGAATGAGAGGAAAATCAATTCTTATTGCGAATATGCCTTGAGATTGGCCATCCTTCAAAGCATCGTCCTCCGTTCTTGGGACATATTGCGCAGGTGGTCCAAAGACGGAGCGTCAGGAGAAATCATCACGGATATTGGAGAATTGCCTTAAAGCGGGGATGGGCGACTCAGCCGTTGAACTCAGCCCTCGATTAGCACACTTATGGGAGCGAATCCGAAGGTCTGCAGGCGATGATTTCAGTTTTAAATTTCGACTCGATTCCGATCCTATTGTAATGATAGGAATGGCGTTCAAATGGAAGTGGTCGATCCAAAGGGATTTGAGGGAGAGTTTTCCTTATGGTGTGTTAAAATGTTTGAAGAAGTTGTGAGGGGCTCTTCAAAGCGCCGAGAAAAGTAATCGCTCATCCTTATAAGTCCTCATTTAATGCTGATTGACCAAAATGCTGCGTATCACGCGGATGATTCCATAGAAAAAATTATTTAATCAAGCCATAGAAATGTTTAGGACTTTGATTTGGCAAAAACAAGACTCGTGCGTTGTCTATTTGCTCCTTCCATCCAAGGTCACTCAATATCGCTGATTTTAATTTTCCTTCGATGTAAATCTTCGCAAAGTGAACAAGTCCGCCATGAATGAGGTAATTTTATGTGCATTCTCCATAAGATTAGTATAGGTCGTTGGACGTGTTAGTTGACTTGGCAGTGCATTCGCATTCAAAATGACGACTTGTGCCTCATATTGGCAGAATTATTTGGGTGTGCTATGGCAGTATGTGCTCCATGAGCACATGAATGGCGGCCGTGTGATTTAAATGGTCGCGAAGACCCATATTGAGTTAGATAGGGATTAATATGAAATAAAGACCATCTACTGGAAGTTTAGGGGAGTTCCTAGATAGTGATGAGAAAAGAAATCATTCATCCTTATCAATCTTCATGACTTTCTTCGACGAAAAGGGTGAGTATCACACAGATCATTCTATAGAAATGAAAATTTTCTCAGCTAGAGTGGGTTTAGCATTTATGGGTTTACTTTTATCTTGTGGGTTTATGGGGTTACTCTTAGTACGAGGGTCGTTCAATAAGTCCTTAGAAAATCCAAGAAATGGTGCTCGTAGTTTCGAAAATGGTTTGCTTTTAGTAAAAACCATTGCTCACTTGTCAGCTGTTAAAGTCTCAGTTGCATAAATCACCATGGTTTCGTATTAATTGTGGTTTATCGATGTTTTTTTGCCATGTCGATGAAGCAAAGAACTTTTGTTTACTTATAAAAATGGAAAAAAGTGAGTTTCAAGCGGCGATTAAACATTTATATTTAAAAGGCTTTACACAGAAAGAGATCAAAGCAGAGTTTGATGAAGTTCATGGCACTTCTTCTTCCACTGTATTTGCAACTGTTTACAATTGGGTAAATGAGTTCAAACGTGATTGGTAAAATCCACGATATGGTTTTCATTGATCGACAAATACAGGTGTGCAAAATAGTTTAAGCAACAGGAATATCGTATGGTACAGTTTTATCAATTTTGCATGAAAAATTGGGTGTGAAAAAAATCTCGGCAAGATAGGTGCCGCGTTTGCTCTCAGTGGAGAATAGACGCAATTGCGTGGTCAATCTGAGGCTATTTTTGCGCTTTTCTGTCGGAACCCTGACGAGTTTCTGCGTCAATATATGACTGTGCATGAAACGTGGATACATCTATACACTCAGGACGAAGAAGTAATCAAAACAGTGGGTTTTTGTAGGCGAACAGGCTCCAAAGAAGGCTAAAACGGTGAAATCAGCCGGCAAGGTGATGGCCACGGTTTTTTGGGATGCACGCGGAATCATCTACACCAATTACATGGAAAAAGGAAAAACAATAACAGGAGAGTATTATGCGTCGTTATTGCACCGGGTGAACGAAGAAATCAAGAAAAAACGCCCTCATTTGAACAAGAAAAAGATCCTCCTTCATCAAGACAATGCACGGGTGCACACCTGCGCAGTTTCGATGGCCAACATTGTGGAATTAAAGTTCTTATTATTACAACATCCACCTTATTAACCGAATTTGCCCCCCAGTGACTTTTTTTATCTCCAGACTCGAAAAAATGGCTCGACGGAAAACGGTTCACGTCGAAAGAGGAGGTCATCGCCCAAACAGATGCTTATTTTGAGGAGCGTCCGAAATCCTACTTTTTGGACGACTTAAAAAAGTTGGGGAGACGCTTGGAAAAGTGTATCGAGTTAAAGGGAGATTGCGTTGAAAAACAAACAAAAATTACACAAAATAATTTATTTTTCTAAGGACTTATTGTACGACCCTCGTATTTATGTTTTTTTTATCACGGCGAAAAAATGGAACTCGTGCGGGACTTCTACCACAGTCCTCTTTCCATCCATTGTGGTGTGCTGCTCATTCCGAGGGCCGAGAGCGCATTTGCGTAATATATATTCCACTTCAAGACGCGCGCACCGCAGAGCACTGCAGACTTCAGGACAAATTTGCAGCACGATTGGTGGGCAGTGAAGTGCGCTTAAGGAAAGTTGAGTCGTAATTTCACCAAAAGTACAATGGAGTAGATTTCATCGTAGAGAAAATATATCACCTTCCCAAATATGCTAAAGTATTTGCCACTTAACCTCATATATTTAGAGACATTTGCCAATAACTTCCATCCATTTGGGAAATAGTACACCTGTGCACTCCAGAGATACTTTACTTCACAATGAAGACTTTATAACGTTTAGATCTCTTCATAAATTCATAAATGTGCAATTTTTGTTTTCTCGACCTTTGTTAAATACATATATCAACAACTTATCGCAGTAATATTTACAGAATCGCTGAAAAAAAATCTCCTGTTATGAAAGCATTTTCTTTGTGCCCAATGTGATAAAAAACTGAGTTAAGTCAAAAACAAATATTTATTTATATAATTACTGAGAAGTTCATTTTGTTAAATATTTAACGTCATCAATATTACAATATTTACTTCATGCTTCTTACAGGTGCTAAAATGATAAAATTAAATTCGTAGATGGTCTCCACTATGATTAGAGAATAATTTGGTTCAAACTACTGTAACATTCAATGATAACCGCATTCACGTCTATATAGCATAACCGATTTCTCTCTTTGGCCCCATTCTTTCTTCAGTACGATGCCAGCGCATGCGGTGTTCAGGTGGTCGATTCATCGTATGGCTCGCTAACTGCTCCTCCATTAGTTGCCTCCCCTTGTTTACTTGATCATTCTACCAGGATATCTACCTCTCCAAATTCACATTCTCCAACTTCTCGCTCGCCCCCAAATACGTCATGTTCAAAGCATCTTTCCTGATCTTGTCCATGGTGACTGATGTTTTTGACTGCTGTCTCTAACTGGTGAGGGTCGGAGAGTTAGTGGTAATATGTGGAATAAGCACGTTTTTTCCAGAAAAATCGGATATTTTCCATTTTAATATTTAGTACACAATTTTTATATTAGTCCGGACGTGCTCCTTATTATGTATTGGTGCCTGTCTCATCGGTCGCAGCTTTGAATCCCGCATTGATCGTTTTTTGTGGTGCGTTAGTCGTCTTATGTAATAGAAGTTAAAATTGGTGAAATATTTTACTTTTTATTTATAATTTTATCTATTATTTGAAATATTGTACTTAGCAAAGAGACTATTATGATAGCTAGTGGATGTGGTGACATTACTCGTGAAGTTAAAGCATGGTGGAGGAAGATTCGACGGTAACATTATCCGTCCACTTTTGAGGGAAGACTCCCTGTCGGGGTCTCCTGATTCCCATTCAAAGTGTAAAAACACGCAAATTTATCTTCTTATAGATGCGCGAGTGTTCCACTGACAAATATCCACTGTTGCCGGGATAAAATCTCACAATCACCAGGCCCAGGAAATACTAAATGAAGCTACTGTTTCCTCATTTAAACTCGATTTGTTATCCCTTCTTGTAGCAACTATAGTGTTCACACAAAATCCTCAGAGCTAACTAAAAATATAAATTTGGCATGTTACAGAAAAATTCAACCAATGTAAGTTTGCATTTTATTTTTTGGCCGGATACGGAAGAACAACAATTGGTACATAATTCTGTGTGAGTGTTCTTTTCTGCTTTACCCCTGAGTTACCTCCTTGTTAATTTAAATTATGCAAGGCTTATCTCGTTGCTATTTATTACTTATTTTATTATTTCAAGTAAATTTTAGATATTTCTTATCAATATGCGAGTACTATACAGACAAATATCCACTGTCACCGGGATACACCCTCTCAATCACCAGGTCCAGGAAATGTTAAATAAAACTACTGTTTTCTAATTTAAACTCGATTTCTCATCCCTTTCTTGTAGCAACCATATTGTTCACGCAAAATTATGTCCACCTTTAGAGAGAAAATTATTATTAAAAAATGGAAGCGTATTTATATCGATTTCTGTTTCTGAGTAGGATTACCAATGTAATACCGCTTAGGTCGTGCCTTTCTGCGTTAATTGGGAGTGGTCGATCATTTGAACTCGCCTCACTCTCGCCTCCATTTTGCCATCCTCTTCACGGAGTCCTCATGCATTCTTCGGTTTCCGATTTGTGTGTCACTGGATGATTAATGTCTGCTCTTCCTGGAAATGCCCTTTTGTTATCTACCCTCGATTTTCCTCCAGACGTCGTTTTCCAGAAATTGTTATTCCTCCCCGCGAGCCATTTCCAACCGAGCGGAAGCTGTTGACGTTCTCAGAGACGGAAGAAGACGAGGCTGTCTTGGGTGGGCCGCTTGCCTCTGCCGGAAGACAGTGCTCACACAACCGGGTTCCGAGAGTAAGTGTCGCTCGCACGCCATGTTGGCGAGGTCTGGGATTAAATTCTCGCCAATGCATGCGTACTTGAGCATGCACGTCCTCCGTGCGTCTTTGCTTCCCCGATTGACGTCTGACGGGCTGAGATTGAAACCACTTCGATATAATTTCGATCACGTAGCTAAGGAGTCACTTTGTTCAGTCACAAAGGTTTCGAGACTTTTATGCATTCAAACCAGTCGTAAAAATCTTGAGCAGCCATTTCAATCGAGTTTTTCTTGCGTGATTATTGTTGATGTACTTGAGTATAGCGATTAGTGACGCAGTAAACAGTATATTTAACACTATTATCTATCCTTCCATTTGGTTATCCAGAAATTCTCGAACGGTTCGTTGTTTTACTACTCTACCTCAAAACTTTTGGTGGGTTGTGTTTGAAACCGTTCGAGATAATTTCGATAACGTGGCTAAGAAGTTACTCCGCAAAACCGCGAAGGTTTCGATAGTTTGAAATATTCCTCTCTTGTAAAAATCTCACGCAGCCCTTCCGATCGAGTGTTCTTGCGTGAGTCTTGCTGATGGAGTTCAATATTGCTATTAGAGACGCAACAAACAGAAAATCTGACACTTTAAGGTATCCCTCCGTGCGGGAAAAAATCTTCAAAATCTCGAACAGTACGTCAGTCGTACTGAGTGACTCCTTAGTTACTGGCTCGGGAACATTCCTAGCGATTTCAAAAACAATCCCTACGATTGAGTTTTAGGTGTATTTTCACATTTTTTATAATGTATAATGACCACTCGAAAAAAACTCACACAGCCATTCTCGATCGAGCTTTTCTCGCAGGAGTATCGAAGATGGAAGTGAATTCCACAATTGAAGAGGTAATAAATTATATATCGGACTCTTAAATTATTCATCGTTTGGTTTAAAACATTCAAAAACCTCAAACTTTTCGTATTCGTACCGCGTGATTCCTTAGTTACGCGATCGGCATCGCCTCAAACGGTTCAAAAACAACCTCCCAGAAGTCGATGCGTTGCCAAGGGAAACCACGGGATTGACAGGTCGGACGATTTGTGGGTGAGTGGAGTGGGTGAAGGGGAGGTAGAGGGGAGGGGTGTGATTGGGGGGGGGGGGGGACAGGCATTCGGCGCTGAATTGCGTCTCTTCTCCCCGCTCGACAGTTTCTCGCATTCATGAGACGATTCCTCGATTTGAATTCGGTGCTGCTTCTGGAAATTTCCCTCGACAACTTCCTCATGAGCGTCAATTTGCATTGATGCGTCTTACTTAAGCCTCAGATTCCAATTGAATATCAGTAGTGCATGGAAAAGTTCTTCAGATCCACCATCAATCAATGTTTTATGTTGAGTACATGGACAGTTTTCTTCGATTTGGAGAAAGGACATCTAGTGCTGGATTAGAAAAAGGCACTTGGTACGTGAATAATTTCTTAATCTAAAGAAGTAACACTGCTCAAACTTGTGGAAAATTAATACCCTTTGACATAGTCAATGAGAGGGTAAAAAGAAGAAGGGTCACTTGAGTTAATGGGCAAAGCTAAGCGTACCCTTCACCAGCCCGTGTCACACACGGCAATGTGCAGTCTCTTAAGCAAGCAGTAAGAGTCCTCCGACACTCACATTCTCATGGAATCTTTTCTACCGTGTCAAGCAATCATGCTTAAGTCAAAGATCACTCTCAGCGCCTCTCTACGTCGATATTACGATCGGCGCTTAAAGCAATCCTGAATCTAACGTCGTTATCAAAACTAGAACTACAGAAGGGAAAACATCAAGATATTTTCTTAGTTCTTAAAGAGTTACCTTCTCTCCTGCGAAATGTTCAAGGAATGAAGACTCATAAGCTCTCCAATTGCCGATATAATCGGGTGTAATGGGCAATGGTTATTCACAGACTGAAGGACTTAGAAGGTTGGCGCAGGGTGTTGGTCATCATACAATATTATATATCCACCTGGCGGTCTCAAAGAACAGTTCTATAGACCGGTTTCAAGTTTTTATGTCACCTGCTATAACCTTTCTTATTTGTTAAATTAAACTTTTGCTGAAGTTACTTAATATTATATTTATTTGAATCGTATCATCATCATTTGGTGTTCTGCCGGCTGGCAGGTCCCGTACACCACTGCTGTCTCCATCCGCTTCTGTCCCGAGCTTCCTTCTTTGCTTCATCATAGCGTCTTCACCTGATCCACCAATTTAATTCTTCTCCTTCCTCTCTTTTTCTTTCCTTCAATTGAACCCTCAAGTGCCACAGTTATTATACTTTTCCCTCTCGTCACATGGCCCAACCAGTTTTCTTTCCTTTTCCTTATTTCCTTTAGGAGCGATCTTCCTTCTTTTACTTTGCTCAAAACCTCCTCATTTCTCATATTATCTACCCATCTTACTTTTTCCATCCTTCTCCACATCCACATTTCATAAGCTTTTATTCTATTCCTTTCCCTCTTACCTAATGTCCACGCTTCACATCCATACATGAAAACGCTCCATGAGTAACATTTAGCTAGTCTCTTTCTCAGCTCCAGATACAGGCTTTTACTGCATAGCAAGTTTTTCTTCTGGCTGAAGGCCTCTTTTGCCATTGCTATCCTTGCTTTTATTTCTGCAATACTTCTCCAGTCGTCTATCACCATCGTTCATAGGAACCGGTAGCTTTTCACTTTTCCTATTACACCTTCATTTATTTTCACACTCGTATAATTTTCACAGTTTACTGGAATCACCTTTATCTTTCCTAGGTTTATCTTCATACCATATTCCTTCATCCTTTCTTCCAAAACCTTTATTAACCTTTGAAGTGATTGCGTATCCTCTCTCCCATCAAAAGATTCATGGGTCATGTCCTCAACATATATATTGAACAAGGTTGGCGACAGACAGCATCCCTGCCTTACTCCTCTACCAAGTTCCGCCCATTCTGTCATATCCTCATTTATTTTTAATGCAGCTTTTTGCCTCATATATAATTCTCTAATGAATTTTCTCTCCTTCCTTACCAACCCCTTCACTTTTAGAATTTTGAATCGTATATATGTACAAATATTAGCAATCTAACCACTATTTTCTTGAAACAATTTGAGAGAAATGGAAGATCAGATGCTGTGTAGAGAAAAGTAAAGCAATAGACAGGCAGTAGCAATGGAAGGGGAAATACAGCGAAAGCAAACATGGTAAGAAAGTTTATCTTGGGGCCAAAAGATATCCAGGATAGGTGGTAGGAATACGCGGCAGAGCTGTATGGTAAGGAAATAAGAACAAGTTGGTTGGGCAAGGAAAGGGAAGGAAACATCGACAGATGGCGTCGGGCCAGGTATCATTGATAGTGACATGGAAAGAGCACTAAGAGACATGTAAAGGAATGAGGGGGTTGGAATAGATAAAAATACCTGCAGAGTTTTTAAAGAGAATTGGCCAGAACGGAAGAAAGAAACTTCTTCCGCTAAATCGTAGATTTATGGGGATGGAGCGTGGTCAGGAGACTTAACGACGATAGCATTAACTCCGATGCCGAAGAGGAGCTAGGCGAAAAATTTGCGAATACTATAGAGCTACAGTATACTCTTCTTGTCCTTGAGGACCAAGAAGGAACTCAAGGGCCACCATTTTAAGACTTTGGAAACCGTCAAAGAAGCGACAACGAGGTGCTTGAAGGAAGTGGAGGTTCAGACGACTTCCAGGGCGAGTTCAGCAACTGGGAAAAACGCATTCCGACACGGAAGGAAGCTACTTTGAAGAATTTTAGTTGTTTGTACCTTTATCACCAGTGAGTCTTTCTTCCTGGACTCATTCAACTTACTTTTGGGACATACCCTGTATTAGCTTAATATCCAATGCGTCCAAAGTAATCCTTAGAGCTATAATTAGAAGGCTGAAGAGCAAGGCTAACGAATACTTGTGGGACGACCAGTTTGGGTTAACGAGAGGGGCGGGAACGCGGGATTTTTTGTTTACTTTGTATAATCCGAAAATACGTTTTGTAGGGTGGACTGGGGCCGTGATAGGATGAGGAGTGCAGCGAGGATGACCTCTATCGCCCCTGCATTTTAACCTGTATTCCGAAGAAATTATTATGGAGGCTTGGATAGAGATATTGGCAGGAAAAAAGGTATGAGGGGATCTAATGAAGTCAGTGAGATATGCAGATCATTAAGAATTGGTTTGTCAGTCATAAAGGGGTTACGTACAATAATGACTACGTTAGAGATTCAGTGCAAGAGATATGAGATGAAGAAAAACAATAAAAAACGAAAGTAATAACATTCTCTAGAAACGAGAAATCGGTGATGAATCTAAGGATGGGTGGACACAAAATAAAGCAAGTCTAGCAGTTTACGTATCTGGATAGTATTTTGGAGAATAATGTGGTGGGGATATAAAATGTAGAATTATCAGGGCTAAAGAACTATTTTCAAAGAGGAGGGAACTTGGTACTTTCCGGCGATACTTTTTAGAACTTCCTAAACATTTTGAATGAATAGAGTAAACTTGGTTTTTCCACAATGAATTTAATAACTTTCGACCATGGTTTCGACGATTAACGTCATCATCAGTGATATCTCTTTGACTTCATTAGTTCCCCTCATATCTTTATTCCTACCTATATCCCTATCCATGCCTCCATAATAATTTCATCGGAATACAGGTTAAAAAGCAGGTCACCTGATGATGACGTTAATCGTCGAAACCATGGTCGAAAGTTATTAAATTCATTGTGAAAGAAACAAAGTTTACTCTATTCATTCAAAAAAAAGGAGGGAACTGATGAAGGGGGATTGAGAAGAGATGCTGCAAAGAAAAGGCTAGTGACAAATTTAATGTGTAGCGTGGCGCTGTAGTATAGGTCGGAGACTTGGTCATTGCGAAGGGAGTCATACTTAAATTTGAGGCGTTTGAGAAGTGGGTTTGGGGAAGAATGAAGAGGGTGAGCTGGGTGGCGAGAACAACGAACGTGATGTTATTGGAAATGATTGGAGAGAAGAGAGAGCTGTTTGTTTGAAAGTTTGGAGAAGAAAGAAGTTCTAGGTGGAGAACTTTTTGAAAAGAGAGGGAATGCTGGAAAGGGGATTTCATTCCAGATCATCACGGATATTGGAGAATTGCCTTAAGCCAGGGATGGGCGCCTCAGCCGTTGAACTCGGCACTCGATTAGCACACTTATGGAAGCGAATCCATCATCAATACTCCTGCGAGAAAAGCTCAATCGAGAATGGTCGTGTGAGATTTTTACGAGTGGTCATTATTCACCATAACAAATGTGAAAACACAGCTAAACCTCAAACCTTGACTTAGGATTGTTTTTAAAATCGCTAGGAATGTTCCCGAGCCCATAACTTAGGAGTCACGCAGTACGACTGACGTACTGTTCGAGATTTTGAAGAGTTTTTCCCGCACGGAGGGATAACTTCGTCTGGATTCCAGATGGAGGTCCATCAGTGAGAGGTCCCCGAGGGGAGAATTATGGGAAAGAGAGGAAGAGGGAAGAAGAGGGTCGGCATTCTGGACGAAATAAGAAGAGGGAGACGATATGCCATGAGTATTGTCCACATGGGATTTTTAAGAAGTGAGGCAAGATACAATCTAATGGCGGATAACCCATAGGAGCTATAACGGAACGACATGACAGAAATTAGTAAGTCAGGATAAGTGCTATCCGAAAACCTACCCATTCGCTGCTAGAAAAGTCGAATTTAAACCACTATTAGCTCAGAGAACAAGAGTTAGCCTCTATCCCTCCGCGTGTTCATTGGATCTTCCCTAACTATGCGTTTATCATTTCTCAAAGCTCGAGCCCCATTTGCTTTCGCTATTTTTTTAAATTTTGTTGTTGATTACCTAAGCTAGACATTGGTCAAGTTTTGGGATGGTAATTTTCTTATAAATGGACTCACTGGTTATTTCTTTTCGAAAAATCCCATTCAGATTGTCTCCGACTTACTGCAGTTCCAAGCTGTACTTAAATATGCGTGTGCGAGCTCGAGGCGTCTAGTCTACTGCGGTTACTCCGGCAACAGATTTAGGTATTCGAAGTTGCGAATGCAAATTCCGGAGCTCTAAATCAGCAAATATTGTGTGACATACCGTTCCAGTCAATTGGGTATATACTGTTTATGAGGATTTCAATGCAAGTCTCGTTCGTTTAATAACTCTGTTTCCTTTCTGAAGCACGCTTACAAAAACTTCATGGAATTGTTCCCACAAAGCAACTGAAATTATCTTTTCCTGCGACCTTATTTTGATTATTGCTTCATCAGAAAGCTTTTAAGCGTGTGAGTAAAAAAATATTTTTCCTGGCAACAAAGGCCTTGGTTTCTAGCGCAACCGGCGGAGGCAACACTTTCGGAATCTTAGCAGAACTACAATATATGACTTCCAAATGATCTCCGATTCCTGACCTTTTCCTGAAATTTTCCACTGCATCATTGCCACTGAGTGCTTGGTTCTATACAATTTTTTCACATTGTTTCCTCGTTTATACTCCTATCTTCTTTGAACATAGCAGCTCTCTTGTTACCATGAAAGCCTTCTTAGCTTTTGCTATTCTTCGCTTGATGTCCATATTGTACTTCTTCCGTCCCACGTGATGGTGCTTTCGAGATAGGTGAAGAAATCAACTTGCTCAAATTTCTCTCCTCTCAGGGAGAATTCTGCGTTCAGCTTCTCTCTTTCACACTCTACGATTTTATCCTTCGTGATATTTATTTTCATGTTGTATTCTTGGAGAACTGGGTCTATAGCGTTAAGTGACCTTAGAAGATCATAGTGATTTCATTCTATGACTGCAGTATTGTCTGAAAAGCGTAGCATGTTGATATTTTTTCCGTTTTCATACACTTAATTCCGTTCAATCCAACTTCTTGTATTCCTCTTAAAGTCATAGCCAGGAATACCTTTAACAGTGCTGGTGAGAGGTTCATTCTTGTCTTACTCTATTGCTTATTTCCACTTCCATTGTTCTGGTCTCTCATTTGCACTGTGACGATTTGCTTCTTGTATAGTTGGCACATTATTCTTCTGTCGACGTAATCCATTCCGAGGTTATCCAGCAGATGGCACATCTTGCTCCACTCAACATTGTTGAAGGGCTTCTCTAGGACTATAAATACCACATACAGTAGTTTGTTCACTAGTGTTGTTTTCTCTACCATTACTTTCCGGCAGTGTATGGCCTCCCTGGTTCCTTTGTTTTTCCTAAATCCAAATTGGTTTTCCGAGAAGTTGTGTTCAATTTTCCTTTCCATTCTTGAGCTTTATATTCATGCAAGTATTTTTTATGCATGTGACACTAGACTCAGCGTTCAGTGCTCCTTATATTTCTAGAAGTTATCTACAACAGTGAATGACTTTACGCACCTAGCCACGGCGGTGGTTAGCAACACGCCTTTCTTATTAAAACTTCTGCTGATTCAGCTAATTTACAGCAGCAATCCATTTTTTAATTAAAACTTATAAATATTTTACAGCGAATGACTGTTTTTTTTCCTAATACGTTCGAACTTTTACCCAAAGAAACCGAACCCATCATATTTGTAACTCAATGTCGTATCATCTTTATTGCTTATGATGAATCATAGTTCCGGCTCTCAAGGACGGCAGTAAAACGTGAATGATGCCTCAAAAATCTCTGCCCTCACCTTCAAGTTAGTCATCGGTGGAATTCCATTCATCGTCGGTCAGGGAGAAAAATGATGGAGGATAAATGTTTCCCATTGTTCCTTCTGCCTACGGAAATGGGCGCGCATTTGTAATGTCCCACACCTCTCGCCGGTCCACTTCAGAGGCGAAAATAAATTTGTCCATGTTTTATGGCGCGATATACTCGGCATTAGAGAACAGCTGCAGCTTAGTAGGCTTCGTACGCGTCTTTCTTTAGTTAAAAGAATCACCAATCCGGCATTTTTAGCGAAAAATTGGCGTTAATTACGAATATTCATTGAGAAAGAATACTGCCATGAATAAAACATCAGTGCCTGCGTGGCTGATCAATGAATCGATGAGAACTCGATATCGATCCCCGGGAGTGTCTTCCACTCTTTTGAATGAATATATGAATATATTTTCGATCCAAGACATAAGAATATTTTCATCGCAGTCGTATCTTCTTTCCCTTGGATTACATTTTGTGTATTCTCCTGATTACCTTATTTTCTGTTGCTGAGCCAAAATATTTGTTGGGCCTGTTTGCAAAACAACCCCAGTCCCGAATTATGAACACAAGAAGTGAAGCATCCAATTTCTATTGTCCCGCCCACCGAACCACTAAATATCATAACTCCTTTTTGGTTAGATCCAATAAATTATGGAATCTTCTCCCCAAAGATCTGAAGAATATTCAAAACCCACAATCATTCAAACTCAAACTTTATCACTACCTTCAACATACAGAAATCAAAATCTAATTCGCTTTGGCAATGTATATCACTGTCAAATATTCAATGTCAAAATTCGATAATTTGTATTGAGTTTATAACTGATCTAAGTGTGTTTAATTTCTTTTTTATTTTGTAAATTAAAACTTGCATATCATTTGCAATATAATATTAATACTATGTTGTACCACTTTGTTGAAGTTTTGTTGTTAAAATTTATGTGGAATACTTGGTTATATTTCGTTCTATCTCGATGTATTGTATTTTCATGCGTCAAATGTCCTCACCACATTTTGTTTTTTTTTTTTTTTATTTTATCTTCACTATCCTGAATACAGCACAATAGGCCAATTTACATCGGTTGGATAACAGTAACAACAGAGGAGACACAAAACACCCATGTCCTGGGCAGATAATATTCTACCCAGGCGGGACTCGAACCCGCGACCTTCGGGTTAGCAGGCGAGAACTTTACCCCGCCGCCGCTGGCGTCGCCACATATTGTATTATTGGTGCTCTTAGGGTTGTTGTACCCGGAGCAAATAAACTTTATCATATTATTATATTAGACGGGGATCGGTTGCGATGGCGCCCGCCTTGCCAGCCTCAGTGAAATGATCTCCGCTGGACCCCCCCGGTTGCCTATCGTTCGATCGGCGCATTCCGCTCTTCCATATCTCCCTCCCACTCTCTCCACTTTTCACCTTCCACTCCCCTTCCCCCTCACCAATCTCCTATATCTCTCGCACCCCCCTCCACTTACCCTCCCCCCCCCCCACACACAACAAGAGCCAGTGCCGGAATTCGTCCGGCATCCTCGTGGGTTCTCAAACCTGCCGGCAGATGGAAACAGGGGCGGAGCGGCTCGGCGGACAGTAGCGGGCAATCTAATTGGTGGCCGTTTGGCGCGCGGGTGGTCTTCACCCACCCCCTTCATCCCCCTTCTCCCCCCCTGTCCAATGGGCGTCGGTGATTTAAAAGCTCAAGGGGGAGAGAGATCTCGCCTCTCTCATATGTATATTTTTTATTTCGAATGCCCCCAACTCCCTCTCGTGAAGCCGAAGTGCCCTCGTTTCCGTGGGAAGAGTTAAAAGGTCAACGTCATCCGGTGAACCAGCGATGATATCGCGGTGGGGAGGGGAGCAGGAGGGTTAGGGAGAGGGGAGGGGGGCGGGGTGGACATAGGACTCAAAAAAAAACCGATAAAGACCAGGGGTGTTGAGTGGAGAGTGAGAGATGGGATGGAGACGAAAAGATGGAGCTATCACCCGCTGATGCTGAAACTCCGAATCATGAAGAGGGTTGAAAACTGCTACGAAGGAATATATTGTATTTTAGAGATTTGAGAGGAACTAAGTCCGGAGCCGCAAGACACTTTGAGGCTGCACAATGGTCTTAATTTTCTTGAAATTTATTATTTGGAGAATTATTTAAATTAGAAGAATATTATCATGACTCCTTACTAAATCTCTAGGTCTGACAGACGCGATAAAATAAGAGAGATACACTGCCGAAGAGATAGGTAAAAGAGCTCGTTCATTCCGCGAACAATAAGGGATTACGATAAAAACTAAGCTCGCTAAATACACTCCTATAATTCATGTCACCATTTCATCTCCAAAAAACTTACTTCTTTTCACGGCTGGTGACTTAACACCCCATACCACACGCCCATGCTCGCGGGGTATTATGTAGATGTAGAAATGGGAACCGAGTTACTTATCCCTGTTGGAGGAGAGAAAGGAATGCAAGTTGGCATGTCCTTCCGCATTAGACAGTGAGGGGAAGTTTAGGGATGGACTGTTGAACGGGATGTTATTCTGGATACACACACGAATCTCCTTTTCGGAATTGCGCTGCAAGTCAGTCGAATCGCTTCGTGTCCCGCTTTCAAACAGATAGAATAAAAAAGGAGAGGGTGGGAGGGGAATGGGATGAGAAGTGGAGAGGGGGAGGGTGGAAGGGGTGGCGAGGGGCAGGGGGTGCCCGCCTGCCTGCCCCACTCGAATCGTTTTAAATCTCCATCTCCGAGGAAGTCGCCTCCCGTTGTTTAATTTTCCCACGAAGCTGCGTGTCCTTGAAATTATCGGCAGTCGGCGGGCGGCCCGGCCCCATCATCCGTCGTGTTTGCGTGTCAACTCACCAGAAGAGCCATCTTCGATTGCAATTGAGCTTCATTTGTTTTTATTCTTGTTTACTTTCCACCATATTCTAAGAAAAAATACCCAAAACTTTGGAAATTGAATGATATAATCCAGCGAAGGTCGGTAGTTCATTAAAGGCTGTATTCCGCTATAGATTTCAGACCTTAAAATTGTATGCAATCGTTCACGGTCGCAAAGATTTTTAAATTCCAATGTAGGAACGCAATCTGGACCATTGATAAGTCATATTTTTATCTTCGCCCGAAAACAAAACAAACGGTAGTTGCGTCGCCTACTTGGACGAATCAAAAATGAATAAATCAAATAATTAGATCATGAAAAGAGAACTCGCTTTGTACTTTCCACGCTGTTTTATTCTCTCATAGACCTTTGTTCGACAAAGTTTTGTCACTATTCTCGATAATGACAAAACTTTGTCGAAACTATGGTCGGGGAGAATAAAATAGTGTGGAAAGTACAGAGCGAGTTCTCTTTCCATGTGTGGCTTTTCCACAAAGTGAAGCCTGAAACTATAACTTATAATTTTATCAGTTAAATTGTCGTTCAAATGCTATATATAGAAGGTAAGATAGAGAATAAGAAAGCAAAGACCTTGTCATGCAGGTTTTGTATAGAAAACGGGCATTGGCGAAGTAGACGTTACTGAAGTTGCGTTTCCGATTACGTGAAAGCATTGACATTGCTTTGAAGAAATTGCCATGAGAAAAATTCGGCTTAAACCGGGAATTGAACCACGGACCTTTGGTTTGCCGGACTAATGCATACAGCCGAACAAATTTTTGTTTCCCAGCCTTTAGAGGGATCAGGTTGGGAGCCCATTAAGACGCGGAGGCTACTCGCTATGCTCACTATTCATAACAAATTCAATACAGGAGTGTTTCAGGGCAACACAGTTAATCTCATTTGGACGCCACACTACATCTCTAGGTCTGATAGAAGCGATAAAATAGGAGAGATTAATTGCCGAGCAGATAGGTACAAAAATTTGTTCTTTCCACGCATGATAAGCGACTGAAATAAAAACTGAGAATCACTTAAAACAGTCTCAGAAGACTCTTTGCCATTTCAACTCCCAAAACCATATCCTTTGTAATGTACATATCGTATCCGACTGCGGTCTTAACATTCCCTGCTACACGCCCATGCGATAACTCGCAGGGTAGTATATAGATGTAGATTTACTTCAAGATCCGGAGCACGGTTAGTCCTCACCTAAGGATTCTTAAAATATGACAAAATATTTAATTTTGACAAAATTACGGTAATTAAGGCGAAGTCATATGCAATGAATGGATAATATGGCCTAAGAGTGCACACAAAATAGTGTATAAAATTATTAATTGAAGCTACCTGGTGCGCGTTCACAGCATGGTGACGACATAACCAAAGAAAACATAGCATTATGCCCATTACAGCGCAGTTTTTAGATACATTTTTCCTCAGGAAGCGTTCTCCAAGAATGACTGAACTTTCAAATCTCGCCCCTCCCCAATGCACCGACTTCCCATTAGCGATAATTCTTCGACATGTACTCACGATTGAACCAAGTGAGGATCGGGGGTTGGTGTGGTGGCGGCTAGAGTATTGGCTAACCATGCGGGCGGCCAGGGTTCAAATCCCTGCAGAGGTGGATGTTTTTCAGAGGAAACCCGACCCCTACTTGAGTGTTTTGTAGAGGGCACTTCAAGTACTGTACTCCGTCTGTCGGATGAGACGTTAAACCGTGATCCCCTTGGCGCCTATTGTTAAGAGTAGGCTAATGCTGACTCCGGGTTTCCATCCATACGTCCTCCCTTATCTATCCCCTATGGCACAAATGACCTTAGCTGTCGGTCGCCACTCCAAATATCCAATCCATTTGAACCAAGGAATGAGGTTATCAGCTCATATACTATGCTGCAATTAACTTTCGCGATCCCGTAAGCTGAGTTACAGCGGATAAACAGCCGTTCTCACAATTACTCTTCTAAAAAAAATTCAATTCCCCATTCCCATCTCCGCTCGATCAACTCTGGTTTTCCCTCTCCCCTCCCCCGCCTGCATATCATCCCCACACTTCCCCCTCTCCTCTGGGGACTGCGAGGCGCCTGTAATTGACTTGAGCCGAGGACTGTACGGCGAATGTTGGGGGGAAGAAGAGGGAGAAATGCCACGCCCCCCGGCAAAACAGAATCCCCACTCCACTGCTTGAGGCAAGGCCGACCAGCGACCGCCAAAATCTCGACGGATGGGATGGGAGAGGGGAGGCGTTGGTCGGGGGAGGTTGAGTTAGAGTGGAGTGGGGGGTAGAGGGGTGTGTGCTACCTTCCCCCCCTCCATGCCTCCCCCATCCTTCCTTCCCCATCATTGTTAATCATAGATTAAAAGTAAGGATGAGTCGAATCCAAAAGTCGATTCTCGATTCCACCGATTCTCAGGATTAGAATCGGTATCGAGAATCGAATGCCTAAAGTCAATTCCGATTCCCGATAGATAAATACTAAAGTTAAATTTCTTTTAATCACATTATATTTGTCTCGGTAATTTTGGGTGTAGGCTATCAATTTGTACTTTTTATCTGCCTCAATAAGTTGAGGATATATTTGCTATTTGTTAATAAATATACTTTTTGAGCAACTTAATTGTCTTTGTTATTTTATTTCAGTCAATACTTGAATTCAAGTAATAGTCGTACGCTACTGGCATATCAATATCCCACCTGTTATTAGGAATAAGAATCGTTGGAATCGGAATCGGGAATCGATTTGAAAGAATCGGATTCGAAAAAAGTGGAATCGACTCATTCCTTTTTAGAAGTGATTCAAGTACTTCCCGGTATCGCCACGTGTGAGCGCGCGGGGTAAACGAAATTAAGTTATCACATATTTTTAGCTAATCCGGGACTAGCCACGGAGTTCCACTTTTACGGAGTCACCCGCAATGCACAATTGTGCGAAATCCACAGAGAAAAAATCATCTGCCTTGACCGGAATAGCTTGAAATCTGTCAAATAGAGTGAACGCCTGTCTGTGTTCATAGTGCGGTCTTTCCTCGTGGGCAGTGGTGCTCAGTTCTCAGTAGCGACTGATTGTTACATTGTATGCCCGGCAGTCGCGATCATCTGGTCCCGTAAAGGTCACTAAAATCCACGGTAGGGGAAGAGGACGCCTCGGTAGCTTTTAACTGGCTAAAGCACTCGGCCGGAAATCGAGGGAGTCAGGGAGGATGGCTTTTTTCTCTGTGGAATTTCGCACAAGTCACTACATTTTTATCCGCGTTCGAGATGGCGTTGCCGCGTGCGATCATCGATACAGTAGTGGAATATAATGTCGTCGGAGTGAAACGGGTGCAGTCGCGGCAACTTTATCGGTCAGACAACTGTTTCAAATAACTGTTTCAAACAACTGGCTAGTTTCGTGATCACTACCGCGTCGTTGCGCCCTGTGCTGTGGAGCGGCAGCCGACAGCTGAAGCTGACTTTTTTGTCTTCTATTCCGTTCTAGCTGTTCTGCACGAATGGCTGCGTGGCTGTTATAAGCTACAACTATTTGAAATTATTATTATAAGGTACAAATTGTTGTAAATTTATCTATTTCTGACGGTTTCAGGTTTATTCAGGCAATTCCGCTTACCTGTCAGCCCATCGCTGCTGATAAAATGAAAGATATGATGTATCTTTCATGAATCCAAATGAAATCATAAATTTATTTAAGTGGCAGATTTCTTATTATAGAATTATGAATTTCCAGTAGTGTTCCAACAGCGCCGATCGATACCCGCTGTTTGGTGTGCTTATAACGTAGTTCTCGTCGGCAACAAGGCGTTTCACAGAACTATTACGTTTTGAAATTGTTTCGCTTGCGAAATAGTTGCATTAGAACTGTTGTTTCTCTTCATGTGTATATTTGATTCTGGGAACATGTGTCATCCTCCAAAACAAATTACTCTCTTCTAAAAGTTTCAGAGTTTTATTTTCGAAGTTTTTCTTCATTGTAATCGTTCGTTGAAAAACAAAAGAGTGGGCAACCGACCCCACAAACGCGCTCTCGCGGGAAATCCTTTGGTCCGCTGCCGTCCGGTGGCGCCACCGCCGGAGAGAAATTCGATTCGCTGCGGTGCGGCTGTTAATCTTCCGTCCGTTTTTTAAGTTTCTTTCTTCCTATCCTATCGTGTTTTTCCCTAGAGGTAGTATGAAATGAAATGGGGGAGGAGGGGTGAAGGGGAGGCTGTAGAATGGACCGCCATAATAATAGTATACCCCACTGGGCTTAGATCGGAATAAAGGCTCCAGGCCGCGCCGCCCTCCGACTCTACCTCCCCGTTGTTTACATCTCTCTCTGATGCACTCCGGGGAGCTCGCTCCAGCCGCGGGGCGCCCATCCGGTTGATCGCGTTCAGTTTCGTCGAAAGCGCCGACCTCGGCGATCCGCGCATTCACGAAATCATTGTGACGATATGCTTAACGTTCCCGAAAAAAGCGCCTCCGACACTATCTTCTCCATTCTGATAAGTAGTTGAAATATACGTGTAATTAATCATTTAAATACGTTATACTTCTCAACAAATTCGATGCTGCAGGGATGTAACATCGAATGTGCGCGTTAACTTTAACGAAGTGAATTCCTATTTTTTGTTAATCAAGTCTGATTAACTTTCCAAAATGTACATTAATTATACCTTGGAATACAATTTGTCATAATTAGCTCTCACAATCGATTTTAAAACCATGATGATGGTGATGATGCTTCATCAATGATGAAAACCGATTTCTTATCGAACAAGGAAGTTTAATCAGGCGTTCAAAGTGAATAGGGCGTGATTAGCATTACTTTTATGCGTGTAAATTATTTGAAATTCAAATTCATGCCTATGTAACACAGGACATTGAATTTTTTTGAACTTTTAAACTACTTTTAGAAACAATCCTCCATGTTGTAATAGTTTCTAAGCAATCATCATGGGCAGAGGACGAAATGTTCAGTGGCTTCAGAAACATTGTGGGCAATCAATGAGTGAATGGTATTTGGCTTTAATTTATCTTGATACAATTGTAAGCTGTATTTATCATGCAGCAACTTGTTTGGCAGTAGGTAAACACAAAGTGCATATAAAGGACAGTCACTCGAATAAAACTTCTTCTGTTTTGTTTTTGAAATTTTCAAGTCAAATTTTTGATCGACGACCTAATCGATGTTTTAGTTTTCATTTTAATTCTATATTTTTCGTATTTTAATTTTTTCCAACAAATTGGGTTATTAATTTTATTTATGGCAACTCTGACTTCATATGTGTTCATCTATGACCTCAAAAACCATTTATCACCAAATTTCTCATTGATTGAACGTTTCATTCATATTTTGGCCATCTTTTTGGATTCCTTCTGTCTCACATCTACATCTACATAATACCCCGCGAGCCGCCTCATGGGCGTGTGGCAGGTGTCGGATCACCAGCCATGTAAAGGTGTAAGTTTTTGGAAATGGAATGGTGACATGTATTACAGGAGTGTGTTTAGTGGAGCTTAACTTTTATTGTGGTCGCTTATTGTTCGCGGAAAGAACGAGTTTTTGTACCTATCAGTTCGACAGTGTATCTCTCTTATTTTGTCGCATCTGTCAGACCTAGAGATGTAGTGAGGAGTCATAATAATATTCTCTATTTAGCTCTGAAAAATATCAGTTCTGAATTAATCAAGCAACCTAAGCCTATCGTGTAGCCTCCGAGTCACTTGGGGCTCCCACCTTAATCCCTCTAAAAGTTGTGAGACACTATATGTACGCTCGTAGCAGTTTTTAACTAAATGCGCTGCTTACCTTTGTATTTAATTAATATTTTTGGTTAAATCTATTTTACCAGGGTCCCAAATGCTCGCGGTGTATTCGAGGTGTGGCCTAACCAAAGCGAAGTAGCATCTCACTTTGACTTTTTAATCCGAAGACCTTCCTATTACACGTTTAACAAAACCTAGTTTCTTCAATGCTGTGCCACATATGTTTTGTATGTGTACTCCCCACGATATATCAGAAGTTAAGGTAATTCCAAGATATTTTACTGTATCTGAAGATTTTAGGTTTACTGCACCAACAGTATAGGTATGGTATTTTTTGTGATGATTTTCACAGGAAGTGGATTAAGGTGCATTTGATCATATTTTATTCTAACCCACACTCCTGGCACCTCAAATGAACGTTAAGGTCCGCTAAGCTTCAAAGTCCGCGACTTCGCTCATTTTACGGTAGATAACTGTATTGTCTGTAAATAATCTTAATGTACCTACTGATAACTCTATAGCTTAGGTCATTGATGTAAGTAATGAATTGACGAGGGCCGATCACACTTCCCTGAAGAACACCGGATGTGACTTCGACCATATCAGAGCTGAAACCATCAATAACTTCTTTTTGCTTTCCATCGCTGAGAAAGTCACTTATCCAATTCACTCTTTTTCTATTGACTCCGCATGATTGCAACTTATATATGATGTTCGTATGGTGTTGCAAAGGATAGTGTGCAGATCTACATCTACATACCACCTCACGAGCCGCCGCTTGGGCGTGTGGCAAAGGGTGATAGGTCACCAGCTGTATAAAGATGTAAAATTTTTGCAGGTGAAATGGTGACATGTACCATGGGAGTCTATTTAGAGGAGCAGATGTCGATGTGCGTAAAGTATGAGCGCAAGTCTTGAATTTTCCAATATTAAATTTACCTTTTTTACGAGAGCCATTCATCATGCTAGTAATGCATTCATTACGTCAAGTCTTACACTGTTTTCTCATCCATACATTTTGCAATACTCAAATACGTATCGAAAAAATTCACTTACTAAGTGTTCCGATGATAGCGACATAATGAAGATCCTGGAATGGATGGAAATATATGCTCAATAATTACAATACAGATTAACCGATCTGCAAGTTGGAGAGTGCAATGTTCTATTGGCATTCTATTGATTAACCCCGCTCTGTTGAAATTGATCTCTTACAGAAAGTGTTTCATAAAATGCAGTCTTGTATTCAAGAAAAACCTTGAATAATATCAGATACAAAATACCATTATGTTACTATTTCCGCTGATTGACACCATTTTTCAGCGTTCACATTGCATGCCTGCGACTTATTTCGTCTATAACTATTGACCATGGAATAACGATAAATTTATCAACTATTCTTGAAGAAATTGCCATGAGAAAAATTCGACCTGAACCAGGAATTGAACATCGGACCTTTGGTTTGCCGGATCAATGCGCAGACCTCCTCTCCAGACTCTCCCCAGCTCTTCAGGCTACGCTAGCCTGGATAGCGTAGTCTGCGCATTGGCTACGCTAGTCTGGATAGCGTAGTGCTCTGCACATTGGTCCGGAAAATCAAAGGTCCGTGGTTCGATTCCTGGTTCAGGTCGAATTTTTCTCATGGCAATTTATTCAAGAAAAAAATTCACCTGCTATTTTTGAACATTTTGAATCAACTATTATTACAAATTCTTCGTTGCGTTTGGTTTGGCTACATGTATAAAGCCAATTTTAAGCTGTATTTCAGTTTACTATGTATGACTGGCATCACGTTCGACCAAGGGTGGCCTTTCACCTCATGTGAGTAAGTCACCCGATCACCCGTGCACAGCGAGGTTACGAAATCACGCGTGTCTTTCACTGACTCTATCTCATAGCATTTTGCTCATACACGTCTTGGAATCTAAGATTCTAATTCGTAAAAATTCCGAATACTACTGAGATAGATCGGCTACTTGTCATAAAAGCCTTGGTATACTTGTCATAAGAGCAATACTCAGAAGTTTTCTGCATGTATATAAAAGACTTAAACACCCCAACAAAATGAGACTTTTTTGCCTCCATGGCCATGTGACGGAGGAAGTTCGAAAAGATTGGTCACGCGGGCTAGCCTTCAGCTTGCGCAAGAGAATCAAATCAAAACACCCGAATAATTGTACCTATATCTTGGTCAGAGAGGTAATTTCAGCAATAAAACTTAGCTCTGCTAAGGAGGGAGACATGGAAAAAACTGTTAAGAACTAGCAAAATATTCTGTCTTGCACCTCGCATAATGAGAGAGTTTCAAGCTGCAATGGTCGAGGCTAATGAAGTTTTATTGATCAAGAGAATGTCTCTTTCCAAACGTGGGAAAATTATCCAGTTTTAGTATCAACAAACAAATTAAGGTCTTTAAAAGTAAATTTTCGCGAGTACAGCCACCCCTACATGGTAGGATGATGTATGTTTGGAATCGAAGTTCACAGAAGCCCCCCAGTATTTCCATTATCAACGTCGTAAATATGCTCAATCATTTTGAGCGTTGCCGCGGTATTGGATACAATTTTGTTGGTTGGCTACTAGTTGTTGAGCTAATAAACTGATGGCAGCTTACTGACGTATCCATGAATACGACCGCAGATATTTAATGAGAAAGCTTTTAAAAACATTAAAGCCCTAGATCGCCAGCCCATTTTAGTTGACAATAGCCAAATACCACTGACTGGCATTTTGGTCAACCTATCTCAGGAGTCACTCAGCGTATTGCCATCTAATTTGCCTCACCACTGCGCAGTAGGCACAAGGTGTTCTTCTAGAAATCTTTTTAATATTATGCTTTTTGTTTATTAACCTCAGAGTGGCCAGCAGCACAGTAGGTAGTAACCTCAAACTTACTCCAGCGGCATTCGCTCACCTCCACTCAGCGACTGACATTATCAAAAGGTTAAGATCTTTGGACATCCCGAAAATCGCTGGTTACCTTTCCCGCACCTGTTGTGACTTGACGCTCCTATATTTTCCTATAAATCATGTTTAACAACGGCGGGCTGGGGAGAGAGTCTCTTCCTACTCGCAAGAAAGTGTTCACCGTTTGCTATCAATTACAACGCGTACGGAGACGCCACTCCGCGGCAGTGGCACGCCCTTAACGCGCGCTCCCAATATCCTGAGGCACTGTCAGAACCTCTATTTCGCCTCCCTTTCAGTAGCACTTCTCTTGCATTTTTTCATCCGTGGACCTTCTTACCTTTAAGAATGCGTAAATTTATAGGCTTTGTAAAATAGCTAATAATTTTAGATACAGGTTCGCGATGGAAAAATAGAGGAATCTTCACATAAATTTCCTGGCTTATTCGTCCATGGCAGGCCGATGGACTGAGCCCACTTTGAAGCTCAGTGGGGTGGTGAAGAATTTATTTGAAGGAATAGCAGAAGAAAAATGCTCAAGAGGAAGTCTAAGAGATAAATATATGAGAAAAGTAAAGAGGAAAGTACACAAGAAGAACTATTGGAGAGTAAAGGGTCTAGCACTGGATAGGGAAGGAATGGAGGGTTGCAGTCAACCAATCATAGGAAAGAACGACCAATCAATAGACTCCATTTTCTGAAGAATCTTTTACGAAATCATCCAGAGTTTCAAATTATCATTATGTGACAATAATAAACAGATTCGGAAGATGCACGGTTCTATTATTTATTTTACATTTTAAACCTTAAAAAACTTTTTGTCAGAGAGCCCAGTTTTACTTTTAACGAGTTGGTCAAAAAGCTGCGAAGATTTTTATGTCTAAGTAAAGGTTATTTGGGATTTATTTTAAAATAGCTAGCGTTTATGTTTAATGCATACATAAATATATTAAAGAATCAGAAATTTCATTCGAGTGACTGTCCTTTATATGCACTCTGTGTTTACCTACTGCCAAAAAAGTTGCTGCATGGTAAATATAGATTACGAATGTATCAAATAAATTAAAACAAAATGCCATTCACTCTTAGACTACTCACAATGTTTATGAAGCCACTAAACATTTCGTCCTCGGCCCATGGCGTTTGCTTAGAAACTTTTACATAATTATATCTCATTATGTACTTACATTCATAATTTTAAATTGCTTCGATTGCCCAAGGAAATTAATATCAGGTAACTATAAGCTAAAATATTAGGTATTTCATCTATACATTACAAGATAGTTGTGGTAAACATGGTCATTACTGGAAGAGAATTTGCAAATGTCAGGTAATTGAGTATGTACGTGCTGTGATCGACTTGAAAGTGGAGGAAGCGGGGTGGGGGGACCCATGAGGTGGAGTGGGAGGGAGCAATCTATTGTGTCATTGGGATTGATTGCGGGATTGATCGTGGTGATGCTCTGAAGGTAATTAAGATAAGGTGATTTCAAAACGCACGGAAGGGCCTCGATCCAATTGCCAAGCCACAGTCATACCATGGCGTGCCAGTTCACCCCTAAAGTAAATAGACAGCCTTCCGACGACTCACGGTGGGCTGTGATTTAAAAAAAGCTGGCCAAAAATCGAGAAGAACTTTTTTCCTTAATATAAGCAGAGATTTTCCAAGGTCTCTTTCTTTCTTAATAATAATAAATTCAAGTGTTCGGTCTTCGTCACATTACCTTTCATACTTGCTGTATGGCCAAGTTATTTCTTCATCTGTTTCTCGGCCTCCTATGCTAATTTTATTTCGGTAGTAACTAATCTCGGGGAACTTTCACTAATCCTTTCTTCATCCATGTGATTTGTTCGATCATTCCATTATTGATTTATTTGGAACGCCCACTCGTTAATGTTTTTTTATTTTGCATGTTTTTCATATGTTTTCACCCCTTTTTGTAATGTCCAGTAAAGTTTTAACCGCAGTTATCCATTCCCCTTTCATCTCACCAGATTCTGGGTTCTGGCTTAACGTTCCTGCTGTCTAGTCGAGACGGGTCCTGGAAGTAATAAATTCTCTAGTGGCAGTTTTATCCATTATAGAATCTAATAGACTTCTGAAAGTTTAATCTACCAAATGGATTTATTCAAGCATCACGCTACCTTTAGGCTTTTCTTGTTTGTCACACTACTTCTGATTTCACGACACCATTTCCAGATAGGTCTGTAATGAGTTATTAAATCTTCATTTCCTGCAGTATGTTTTTATCGTCTACGACTAACTTCAATCTAACAAGTGTAACTACCAGAGGTCTTAATCTATTATGTGATGAATGAGATGACCCTTGATGAACGCTGTTTTGCACATAAACTGCTTATCTAGGTGATAAACAATGGTTTGCGAGCTGAAGGGATTGATAAGGATATTGATAAGGAAACACCAATCGCAGATTCAAATCGACGGCTGCCTCGGGTCCAATCGACCAAAACAATTCTTTTCACAAGAGTAATAATAATCGAGGAGTCAATCGTTTACTTTTAAATCGAATTATCGATAGGAAAATTCCAAATGAGATTGTTCTGTTCACTTATAGAGATGCCATAAGGTTTCAGGATATCATTTGTGTTTTCATGGCTACCATCAAACTGGAAGAATTTATTGGACTTGGGTTAGCAGCGAGACATTTGAGGTCTTCCAAAGTAAGTTCCTCAAATTTGGAGTGATTTTTGTTGACCTATTATTTTAGGTTAATTAAGGTATATCAGCATTTCGCCTCAAAACATTGAAATGTAATTGTTAATAGACGGAAAAGAGAATAGATAAGAAAGAAGGAGGTCTAACAAGCATGCACCTATACGGTTCCTTTGGAATGCCATTGAATAGAATGTAGGAAAATATCATCTCCCTCATGAGTGCATCACTCATCGGCGATCGGTCAGTTAGCAGTTAGCTGAGTTTCGAGGCCGTTATTCTTTTCGGCAAACTAATCCGTCTGAGCTAGAAAAGTAAGGAATGAAGATTTTTTGGGGCAAACAGATGAGCCGAGCTCGGCTCGGCTCGGAGTCAACTGGGGCTTAAGTGCCCAGTATTATGTAATGTATAGGGGGTCAAGTGCCCGTCTCCCTTTAAAAGGAGGAGCAAGGAAGGGAGTCGGGCAGTCGCCTCCGCACCGAAGTAATAAACGTACGAAAGAAAATGGTCTCTTATTATCATCGGCCCACAGATCTGCCACAGGGTATCCTCCTCAAGACATTCCATATTAGGGTAAAGTGAACTTGGCAAGAGCATTCCTAAATTTAGGATAAAGAATCCTACAGGATGTTAATGGTCCTTACCATGTGATCCAACTTAGTGTAACATAGGATAAGTTTTTTATATACTGACTCCCAAGCTCGAATTTCAACCGCGTCTTAGAAAATATGTATCATTCTCCGAGGATATTGATTACGTCCTCGTCATGTGATAAATTTACTACAATGAGAAATTTACTATTATACAGAAGGTTAAGTGGTTAATCAAGATTCACATCACAGTAAAATTACGGATTAATGTACGCAACCAGTAAGTTTTGAACAAACCAAATAGTAGAATACTTCACTAATTTATTGAGCACGCTATGATAGAGACCACAGATAAGGATTTGCAGTGAAAGGGTTGAGCCACTATTGAGCTGCCTTAAGTTGTATCAAAATACGCTCGAGTTAGCAAGTTAAAAGAATAATCACCCGATAGTTTTCAACCACAGATGATCAACGCTTACCCTCTTATAAAACTAAGGAATTAACCACGACATAATTCACATTTTCTTTTGACAATCAGGATATTAAATGCCACACGTGCGATTAACACGAATGAAACTTACTATTTGAGAGGATAGCTTCCACTTCCTTCATGACAAGCTTCCCTTCCTAACTGCGAGTATTAGCTACACCCCAATTTTAACTAATTACACATACGTATCAAATTCAGGCGAAGGTTGAAACTGGAAACTCCTCTTCTCATGCGTCACCTTTTTTTCTAAATCAATCACTGTGGGCTGCTGTTGGGAATTTTTCATGAAGTAATCGAGACCGCGGAGGTCGATTTCTCCTTATACATTTACTTAAAATTATAAAATATCTCCGTATAGTTTCCTGACATTAGTATTCCTTATTCATGTATTTGCTCTCCATTTTCATTCATGTTGACATAAACTTTAGCACGCCAGGGTTCCTCTTTTTACATCAGAAATATGGAAAAGTAAATCTTGTCGGAGTTCTCTTTCCCAGGAGGGAGTTTTGAGGGCATAGGCTGAAGGAAGTCGTAAGTCTCTTCGCTTTTTTTCTCACTGATCTTTCTTAAAGATAAATAGTTTCATGAGTTTATTCATCATATAATCTTCCTCTGTTCTCGTAAGAACTTCCAAATCTCTCCTCATCGCTGGGGATGCTCCGATTTCGGATAGACTCCGCTTTTTTTTAGGACCGATTTGTGAGGTGAATACGTGGCATCATCGCTCTTTCGTTTCATGAGGCTTACACAACTGGAGCTGATCCAAGTTTGTAGACCGTGAGTCTGCGGGTGTTGTGCACCAGAATGGCCTAGAATGTGGCAAAATTTGTACGTTTAATTGCATCTAAAAGCGAGTCCAATATAATTTCCCGATGGTCCTTACCTATGTGAAAATCCATAATAAAAAATCAAAATATCTTGTTGATTTTTTTCGCAGTTTTAATTTTGGCGAGCGCTTTCATCGCATAGGCTTGAGAACCATTCCCCACTCCTGGACTCCCCCCTACTGTCTGTCTCACCCCTATGACCCCTTCCCAAAGCTTCTCATTGTCAAAATACACTTGTTGGCTCACGCTCCCCATACCGTAAGTCCCCATTCCTTGCTCAACGTCCATCTTAAGTTCCTCCCTCCCCCCACCCCTTCCCTGCGCTCCTCCACCCCCACAACAACTTCCCCCTCATATAACATCCCCCCACCCCCAACCCCTTTCAGTTTCTCCACTTCTTCCCCTCCCACCCTCACCCTCCGCCAACCCCTTATCAATTTGTATATATTCAGTACAGGACGAGAACTAAGTACCTGAAATTGTCGTCTTTGCGATGAAACCGTTCGAAAATAAAACCGCGAATTGTTACCTTGGCATTTAAATTTTTCATTTTTCATAAATTCCTTCACGATCACAGGGATCTGCCATCAATTAATATTGACGCACTAAAACAAAGAAAACATTCTTAAAAAATGGTTTGAAATGAATTCCATAAGTTATAAAAATATTACTTAGTTCTAGAATGTAGTACGTATCACTAAGAAGTAAATGAGAATCCCATTTTCGGGAATATGGTGTCGAAATATTTTGATAACTTTCTATTTTATGGAGGCACATTTTTAGTATTAGTAACTGCACCATCACATGACTAACAAATGAACGAAAATATGATTAACATAATCCAAAACCCAAGTAGAATTTGTAAGTTAGTTTTGGAAATAGCCTTTATTTAGCATTGTTGATGACATGTGAAAACCATCAGTTGTGAATTGAATGGTTTACAGTACTTAATATAAAGAGCTGGAGCTATCAATGAACTCCCCTTCCTGAATCACATCTCTCCTACATGCCAGCTTCAGGGCTGAGCATGAAGAGCCAGGAGTGGGAAGAATGTAAAGGTTTATAAAAATATTCTAATCGAATTTGCAGGGGATATTGTTTCAGAATTGTTAAGAACGTTCAGATCATGAAAAATAATTGGGTGACTCTGTTTCTGGAGTATTTGGGAAACAATATTTAACAATTTTTTAAACTTTAAAATTGAAAAAAAACTGAGATTTAAGAAGAGGTATATATCGTCAAAAAAAAGAATCAGAGATATAAGTAAAAACGTGGTTCAGGGCACACATTTTTGGCAAAATTAGGAAAAAGAATTCAACGATCAAAGTAACTATAAAAAGTTCAATTTAAATAAGAAGAAACTTTAGGTTTTCATTTTAATTTACCTAATCCCCTTATTAATCAAGCAACCAACCAACTTGGTAATGTTGTTGCTTAGTCGTAAATATTTGTTAAAATATTCAGCTATATATTCAGTATAGCATTTTAAATGGGCGCAAAGTCAGTCAAATTGAAGGCTTTATGGGTATGCTAATGTGAAGAAAATCAATGGGCCCCAGCGATAAGTTCATTGTAACGAGTGCCCTCTGGAATATCATTTTAATTTTCCTTATTTTTTTTCTTTACTTCGACTCATTTTACGGATGTTAGTTCGCGCTGAACGATTGTAATGTTTCGAAGGATCGGTCGCTTCAAACGAGTTCTCCATCTTTCCGTCAGAGACCGCTCTGAGCAGCCGAGAACCGAGTCCGCAGTTCAAGGTACAGCGGGAGGCCGAGAGATGGCCAGAGGGAGGCGCCAAATTCATGGGTGAAAAACTCGTCGATGGAGCATCAGAAAGTGGGGCTCATTTCGCGTTGTCCCCTCTTCCTGGGTAAAGAATACATGATGCGGCATTGCTGCATAAAGGAAGATGCACGTTTATCGATGCTGCAAAAAGGATTTTCACGTTTATCTCATTGTAAATGACAATTATGAATTGGCAACCATGTCAAAACTTGAGTGCACAATTAAATTGAATTATAGACGTCGAGTTTCGTTTAGTTAGTTACATACAATCGTTAACGAGAGGATGATACATGCATTTCTATTTCTTTGTTTTGCATGGATAGTATCTGTGAATATGCTGCGGTAGCCTGCAGAGGAACTTTTACCTGCTTAGAATGTCAGATCGAACTTCTTTTAGCAATTTTTAGAAACTTCAGTTTCTGTAGAAGATGTCACATCAATCTCACAACCGTGATGCCCCAGGGGTATATACTTGTACCCTAGGTGAAATAGAACCCATGTATATCTTAATTTAATTTGGGAACTACCAGTTTGAATGATAGCCGAACAGGAGTTATGACAAGTACGTGTATCTTAAGCATTCGTTTTGAAAGTTATTTTAAGTTAGGAAACGAAGAACGCCACTGACTTTGTCTCTATGAGGTTTTGCGCTTCTTATTATTGCTCCAGAGGTTAACTCCTCTTTGTACAAATTTCTTTGCTCTACCGTTCGTAATAACAAAATATATCATCGTGGTTACTATGTATGTGCATTTGTGGCTGACTAAAATTAAGTCATTCTATCCCAACGCTATGTATAATACTCAATGCTGTGTCATCAAAAGAAAATTTGAAGAGGGAAGAATGAGTTTTTGCAGTTTCTGCCCACTCTCTTACTTGGCCGCAGCATAAAAAGAGATGACCACTAACAAATTATAATACACCTTCCTATGTATTTATTTTCATTTTCATAAATCCTATTCCACTCTTGTTTGCATGCTTGATGAAATGAGTCTCTAATAAACGCTCTCACGGCAATCTTCCTGGATAATGTTCAGATTGATCGGTCAGAAAACGTATTTGTGTTAAACTTTTAATTGTCATTTTTGATGAGGCAACTTCGCCAAGTTTCCTGAATTCAAGTTTTATTTATTTATGTATGATTTAACACTTTCCCGGCGAATTAAATTAGTGTACATTTCTCGGGCTCGCCACCGGGTAAGATAGTCATAGGCAGCCGACGTTTCGGGTTCCGACTCGTTATCAGTAGCCTTGAGAATGGGTAACGAGTCGGAACCTGAAACGTCGGCTGCCAATGACTATCTTACCCGGTGGCGAGCCCGAGAAATGTACACTAATTTTATTTATTTGCTTCCGAATGATTCTAGCTGAAGGTGAACGCTAGCAAGAATCCGTTTGGATTTGTAGTACCTACAGGGTTCCACTTAGAAGAGTGACTTGTGAGGATCACGGTTAAAGATGCTGAGTTGCTTTCCCATTGTTTCCCTCAGTAGGGATTTTTCTTTCATTTAATCCAACCATTCCAAAATAAATATGCTTACAAGCAAGTACTCATACTCCCTCGACACAAAGTACACCTACGTTCTGCCTCAACACTGAAAAATTTAATATTTAATGTTAAAATATACATCTCCTGCAATCTTTTAAAGGAAACTAATAGATGTTCGTATTAAGAAATACTACTATGAAATGAGGGGATCACTTGGTGACAATTTTTTAATATATACTGTTCTTTTCTTACACCACGTATCCATTCGTTACTTTTGTTCATCAAGAACAAATATGTACTATGTGCTTGTTACAGTAATATGCGATGATAATGCAATTTTACATGGATATCCTGTTTCTGGGACGAAACTATGATTGTACATGCTAACGACGAAATTAAAAATAGATGTGGTTGTATAACATAATTGAAAAAATACTATTACGCACTCATTCCTTTTCCAGGTAGAGCAATTTAAAATGAGCTTGTGTCTTTGTGTAAGGCCCTGAGCATTGGCTGTTTCACTAATTTCTTCCTCACCATTCTGCCCTCACGTGCCCGTTTTGCTTCTGTCTCATTCATACATTGCTTCGTACACATTATCTTCTTCTTATAACTCCTAAGAGTTATCGTGATCAGTGTCTCTTCCATAGTATTCTGATGAATTTTTCTTTAGTAATCTTCCTCTCACTCAAATCACTCCTCTTTCATAAATCTGCTTCAATATTCTACTCTCATCCGTTTCCTAAACTTGGCCAAACCAATTTTCATCTA
The DNA here is from genome assembly GCA_963169105.1 of Ceriagrion tenellum. Lineage (NCBI taxonomy): Eukaryota > Metazoa > Arthropoda > Insecta > Odonata > Coenagrionidae > Ceriagrion > Ceriagrion tenellum. The sequence continues at coordinate 140,409,266 of OY720640.1, read as the reverse complement.
CGACTACGAAGTACCGGGCCATTAGGGGGTGTGACACGGGGTGATTCAACGCCAGGCTTGCAGCACTCGTCCCAGTACAAACCACACCCTCGAAAGCAAACCCCGGCAGCTGGGCGCAGGCCAAAAATCAGTCAGGGTAACAATGCGCGTTTAGACCAGAAACTAGATAAGGGTTACTCAGACGAATATACTAACATGCAATACACTTGTTCATATGTAACTTGCGTACTATTATTATTACCCACCGATATGGTGAGTATTAATAACAGAAATAAGAAAGAGGACAACTTTTACTAAAACCACTAACTTTATAAGGGGATCGGGTTGGTATGGTGGCTAGAATACTAGCTAACCATACGGACGACCAGGGTTCTAATCCCTGCAAAGGAGGATGTTTTTCAGAGGAAACCCGATCCCTACTTGAGTGTCTTGTGGAGGTCACTTAAAGTGCAGTTCTCCGTCTGTCGGATGAGACGTTAAACCGTGGTCCCCTTGGCGCCTTTTGTTAAGAATAGGCTAATGCTAACGCCGGGTTTCTATGGCGCAAATGACCTTAGTTGTCGGTCGCCTCCCCAAATATCCAACCCACTAATTTTATTACAAAACGACCCAAGTTTCGCAGTGCATTAGTGGTTTTGGTAAAAGTTGTTCTTTTTCTTATTTAATGATGGAATACCACCAAGTGATACGGATGAAAGTGATTAATAACAGAATTGATAAATTATATTACAAGATTATAAATAATACAGAAAGCGAAATCCTGCCTGAAATATTATGCTGGGTGAGTTGAGTGAGACATTAGTCTGTTATCAAACTCACGTGCACGTGCAGTCTATTCCACTCGTGAGCGTGAGGGTTCCATCCGTTCATCGATCATTTGAGCACTCATTCCACACTCTCTTGTGAGCTGCTCATTTCAGACTCAATCCATCCTCTTTTTTAAAGGCAATAATTACCATAAACCCCATCCCGATTACATTTCTAAAACCTCTGCTTTTTCCCGGGAAACGGGAACTTAACATCCATACAATTGAAAGGAGAGGAGTATACATACTTTCGTGAACTAGGATTATTGATGCCTCGGGCAAACATTCTGTGATAATTATCCAATGGTGCCCCCAAGAACCCGGTAGTTTCTTTGACTGAACTGACTGAACATAACTGTTTCTTTGACTGAATATAACTGAACAAACGAAAATATAGACATTTCAAAGTATTTTTTGATCAGGAAGTGTGGACTACGCTGTTTAATAAACCCAGATATTTGAAGTTGACAGGATTGACCCCTGTCATTGCTGTGTCGATAAATGGTAGTATGGTATCAAGGACTCCTCAAGAGTATACTTGGATAGAGCTTCTTCCGAATAGTTCAAATGCCTTTCCTTAAGAAATTTTACTTTCAACTGTCCTGAAAATGAGTGAAATTGAGTCTGTTCAAATATCTAATAAATATGTCCAATAATAATGCGCATATTGCTAGTGTTAGACTCTGTACATGAGACCGGTAATTCTGTAGGATTCCGCTGTCTTCACATTTCGACGGGTCAGAAGGAGCGAACAGTAGCAATGGAGCCGTGGACCGATGAGTTCTGAAATGAATGCCCCATAATCTTTCCGCTAAGAGGAGCAATGAGTATTTACTATGGATTTTTGCCGACAGATTTCCAAATTATGAACGAATTAATCAAAGGTTTTAGTACAATGACAACCATTAATTTGAATGTTATATAATCGAGCATGTAAATTTCGCGACGCGAATTTTCATGACCTTGAAATGCATTCGTTATCTTTTTTATCGATTAACAATGTATAATGATACATATGATCTCTTCCCCATGCGAACTGCAACATATCTTATATTAGTTTCGCTAACAATATAGAAAGAGATAATTTATTGGTGCTGTATATAAGATGTTCTCTTTCTTACTGCCTTAATCCTACCTTACCTTAAGTCAAGCATAAAACTAAATGAAGAGCTGAAGGGAGAATTGAGTTAGATACGCAGATGATGAAGTGTTTGCTTGCTCCAAGTGATTAGCAGCTCTGAATATCAGAGACGGAGCATCTTTCAGAAAAAGTCATATCAAAAGGCATGAAGAGAAAGATTGTCGCTGAAAAAATTTAAATAAGGGATTGAGGTTAGGAATAAGTTTTGGTGGATGTTGGTTCCAAAATTGGGCACATCTTCACGTTTATCAAAGAAGCAATGGAAAATTGCTGGAAAATTTTCAAAGAGAAGCTAAACAAAGCTAAATTGAATTTTGTTCAATTAATATGAGGTACACTATCATAACTGCTTATACAATTGAATCTGCCTTTTATCTGCCGCTCATTGACACTGTCTTCTAGGGCTCAGGAATATTCGATGGTCAATGGAATTTCCATTTGACCAATCAGCAGGGGAATTGAGTGCCTTGCTGGTTACGTTGCAGCCAATTTCGTTCAATGTTGGTGGTATTCTTTCTTGCAGATCTTCGCAGCATAAAGAAGTCTGACATTAACGTGCTTATTTTTATGAATTATTGTTAAGTACACCATAGGTTTCTTAAATGTTTTCGTTCATTCGGGAGTGCTTTTGTATTCGGAATGGCGACTTGCGCCTCATATTCGTAGATTTCTTCGGACATACTAAGGAAATAACGCTCATAAATCATTTTCGAGGTGTGTTCAAAAAATACCCGGAATGTTTAAATTTCGCGCGTTTGGAGAGTCCGATTGTCAAAAAAAAATTTTATTGTGTTGGTATACATGCCCCTGAAGTATGACACAATTTTCAGCTGTATTCATTGTTTACTTTATCTGTGGCAACCGCTAAGGTTAGACGTGTTTTCATGAGCTCGGCGATTTTCGATTGTTAAAAAAAATGGATCAAAGAATTTGTATTAAGTTTTGCGTAAAAAATGAAATAAAGTGTAACAAAGTTTCGTCACCTGTTATAACTCTTTTGAGCAAATCTGAGTCGACGTTGACTTCATTTAGTGATTCCTGAGCAACTTCCATTCGCCGCTGTTTTTGTTCAAAATTCAACAATTTTGGGACAAATTTTGCTGCCACGCGTTTCATGCCCAAAATGTTCGCAAAAATGTCATGGCATGAGCCAATCGATATGCCAACATCATCAGCAACTTCTCTGATTGTGATTCGGCGATCATTCATAACCACTGCTTTCACTTTTTCCACGTTTTCATCGGTTGTTGATGTGCTGGGGCGTCCGGGGCGTTCGTCATCTTCAACGTCTTCACGGCCATCTTGGAAACGCTTATACCACTCGTAAACACTTGTTTTTTTCATAGCAGACTCACCATAGGCCTTTGTTAACATTTCGCACACTTTGTTACACTTTATTTCATTTTTTACGCAAACCTTAATACAAATTCTTTGATCCATTTTTTTTAACAATCGAAAATCGCCGAGCTCATGAAAACACGTCTAACCTTAGCGGTTGCCACAGATAAAGTAAACAATGAATACAGCTGAAAATTGTGTCATACTTCAGGGGCATGTATACCAACACAATAAAAATTTTTTTTGACAATCGGACTCTCCAAACGCGCGAAATTTAAACATTCCGGGTATTTTTTGAACACACCTCGAAAATGGCAGCTGTGTGATGAAAATAGCTGCAAAACCTCATGTCGATAGAGATACGGATACGGGTCTGGAGCGTACTCTGCATTGCAGCGATAGCGTGAGAGGTATTGAGGAAAGGTGGAAAGGACGGATGTATGAGGATGAGAACGGTGAGAAACAGATCTGAAACACGGCTTTAAAAGCTTAAGTTTGAGCTCGTGGAGAAATAATTGTTGAGCTCGGTGATCTTTGAATAGGTTTGTTGGCCAAAGCTGTTTGGCAGAAATGTAGCAGTGGATTTCACGCAGTAACCATTTGTAACACGGCAACAGAAGTAAATATGGACTCTGGTAAAAAGTTCGTCAGAAATTTGATGATTAGGTATATTGAAAAAGAATGATGGTGCTATTTTATCGTGAAAATTTATTAGGGAATACAATTCGTACTCTTGGAAGGAATGGAGTGGATTACGTATTAAATTTGTGGCGACCAGGGACCTGTTTCTCAGAGCTACAAGTCTGCAAGTTACAAGTCATGTGACTATTTCCACAGAAGGCAAATGGGTTACTCAGATATTTCTAACCGAACACTTGCATTAGTCCAAAAAAAATGGCGGGCCTAATGAAGACCATACATAACTCGTATTTTGATGATTACCATACATTATTGGCGTTCACCTTGCAATATTACCAATTTAAAAGTTAGTGCAATGTTTTTGCGTAAGTACAAATGATTGAATATTTGCTGAAAAGTAATTTGATGTGCCAACCTACGTTAAAAGATCCCAAGCGAATGCGAATTTCGGGTAAACCTAACGTCATAAAATATAATCGTTTATTTCGCTGTATTTCTTGAAGGATGAGTTCAAAATGGTAGTTATTAATAAACGTTACATTTCAAGATATCGCGTTGAGTTGGTTTTATCTTCATTGAACCACTATTAACGGATTTATAACGTAATATTATTACAATACTTCATGATAACATACCTTATGTTGACGTTTAGAATATTTTTGGAACTTACAGTTCGTATTTCCACTTATTTACGATTGCATTACTAAATAGAAACTCATTGATAAGTAGTTGTTTATTCTTTATAAATAATAGAGTGTGAAACATCAGTATATTTAATTATTCCCTCCACCCTGTCCAAAGTTAAACATGACTTGCTCGTCGCAATTCATTTTTCGTTTGATATTCAAATGAAAGTCAACTCGCTACTTTGTTGATCTTGGTAACTTGGATTTTGACCGAAATTCACGACGACACAGCCGTTGAGAGAAAATAATTTCGCCATCGATTTCTCGTCGATATCGGGTCCAATCTCAATTGCTTTCCGTGGCGTATGCTGAAAGGTCGCCGTGTCGCAACGACGTTCGAACTTTGCGCCGCCAAAAATGGTACGATCAAGACCTGAAGATAATTGAAGTATTTCCTACGATTCGGTCGCACGTTTCGGGTGCGCACACACCTTTTCCTAATTTAAATAACACTTATCCACTAAAAATGGAATATATTATCGAAAGTGTTGACATTTAGTTTTCTTTATTTTATTGATGCCAAAAAAATTTAAAAATTGCTAAAAACCTAAAACATAACAAATTCATATAAATAACTGAAAGACGCAAAAAAATCATTAATTCAAATTGCAAAAGTACAAAAGTTTTTTCTATGAAACAAATGTATACAAGAATAAACAAAATTACGAACGTTTTTTTTTAATCAAAACACAACATTTATCCATCAGAAATCATTTAAAATATTTACAAGAAAAATAAAAAGTAATTGAAACACATAAGTAATCACGAAACACAATTTAAACTTTACTCTCAAGTCATAACTACCTCAGTATATGTACAATTTTTCATAAAAAAACAAGTGAACAACAATTGATTAGTTAAAGGCATTTTAAAATGATAAATGAAACAGATTTAACAGAATGCCATATTAAGTCAACTGCATTACTTTTGATACAATAACCATAGTTTCACTTCTTTCTTTAATGATGACACTTTGTCAGTTTCTCGAATTGGCTGTGGCAATTTGTTGAATATCTTTGGAACAATGTACATTAATAAGCTCTTACCGTGGTCGTTGTAGTATTTTGGAACAAAATATTTTTCAACGCAGTGGAGTCGAATATCATGATTTACATTTCTTTGTATTTTGAACTTGTTTTGAAAGAAATTGTCACATAGTATGAGGTACTGAAAAAGTTCAGTTATAGGTAATAAACCTAGTTTAATACATATGTTTGATACATTGGATTCAGTTACATCCGGACAGGATACTACTTTATTTTGAATTTTAATTATCTCATTCAAAAAACTTCGGTACGTTGTACCCCAGATTGTCAGTCCATATCGCATAATAGCTTCGGCTAAACCTTGGTAAAGCAATTTTTTCACCTCAGTTGGTAACACATATTTCAAGAGTGATAGTTGGAAGAGAATGCAACGGAGCTTTCCACACAAATAATTCAAACGTAATCTGAAGTTGTATTTTTCGTCTAAAATTATACCTTAATATTTAAAATGATTAACCAGGGAAATTACAAAACATGAATTGTAAGCGACAGCTGTTGCTTGTTTTGCAGCCCCGAGCGGAATGCAAAGATGAGTGGGAGTGAAGAGTTAGATTTATAAGTCTTCTTTTTTTCTTTTACCCTGAGAAATTGAAAGGTTACAGTTTTTAAAATTATTAATGACTAATTTATTATCATGGCACCATCTTTGGATGGCACAAAAGTCATACTGAAGTTTTTGCCTAGCCATCTCGAAGGATTTACAGGTCGAAAGTAAAGCAATGTCGTCTGCATACGTATATATTTTACATCTATTAATATGGTAAGGTCATATAATTTATGTATATTAAAAATAGAATTGGTTCTAAAATGGATCCCTGTGGAACTCCAGTTTCTACAGATTTTATAGTGCTATGATGATCGAACAACCTGACAACTAATCTCCGGTCACTGAGGTAAGATCTAAGCCAGGAAAGCGGAATTCCACGTATTCCTGAGCGTTCCAGCTTTTTCAAAAGGATGTTTATATCGATTGTATGGAAGGCTTTTTGGAAATCAAATTAAACACAACTAATGCGAAATGGTTCTTGTTTAGACATGTAGGAACATCTTCGCTGAAGTCTTTCAGGAGAATTTTAGTACTTTTTTGTTGTTGATATCCATATTGGTGTCTAGTGATGATATTAAATTTATCAAGAAAACCTTTCAACTGGTTGGCAACGTAGCGCTCTATGATTTTATCAAGTGAGGGAAGAATAGATATCGGACGATAGTTATTAGTATCATTTCTTTTACCTTGCCTATAGATTGGCCTAATTGTTGCTAGTTTAAAATTTGATTGCATCTTCCCTTGTTCGATATTTAGATTTATCTACTGTGGTATTATTTTGGTTAATTCCTGTCCATAAGTGAGGTCAACCAATCTAATTCTATCATATCCAGGGCTTTTTTTCTTCATGCTATTTAAAATATTGCGTACGTCAGTTGGCGTTATTGACATTAGGTAGTGAGAATGTATACGGGCTAGTACTACTATTACAATCACTGAGGAGGTGGTTTGAACAGTTTGGCAGTGTATGTTCTTTATATTGTTGGTGAACTGTAAAGCAAAAGCTTCACAAACAATGTTTATATTCCACTCTTTCCTAAAGTTACTTGTTATAAGTGAATCAACAGTCGTTTTGTTTGGAACGCCTCTGAGATTGTTTACCAGCTGCCAGGTTTTTCTGATGTTATTTTTATATTTTATAAATTTTGAGTTGTAGAAGTCATTTATGGACTTTATTAGTAAGGCAGTGACTTTATTTCTCTGTATTTTGTAATTCTGTCTATGCAAATCGTTTGATGGATTAGCTTTACACTTTCTAAATAAGGCATCTCTTCTCTGTATTTCCAAATAAATGACATCATTGATCCAAGGTTGCTTATATGTTTTAACTCTATTATTGTTTGTTTTTTTGACGGTAGCCTTCTTGTATATGTGACTCGGTTGTTTGTGCAGTTGCTGATATATACAGTTTGGGTCTTTTAATGTTAGCAGTTTCAACCAGTTCATGTTATTCATCATCTGCCTTACTATCCGGCTGCAAAGGTAAAAAGAAGAATGGTTGGAGTTGGTGTCAGGTATATTGTCATTAGTGCGGATGAAAATGCCAACCGGAAAATTATCAGAGAATTTTGTTTTTATGATGAAGCTATTGATATTATCATGAAAACCTCTAACGCTAATATGGTCAATGCAAGATCTTATCACTTTGTTGTTTTTTATTTCTAATCTGGTGGTTTTATTTATGAAGGTCAGGAAACCACTGTTAGCGAGGATGTTTTTATATGCTGACACAGTGATATCCCTGTTAGATTTTAAGTTTAAGTTGAAATCTCCGAGTAATCTTGTGCTTTTCTGTTCTCAATGAAAGCCTCTAGACTAGTTAGAAAATCCCTTTTGTTTCTTTGTGGTGGTCTATAGATGTTTATTATTAAAACAGTTTCAGAGCCTAGGTTAGTTGTTAATATTAGAGATTCGCACTCTTTTATTTCAATATCAATCACCTGACCAGGAAAATTTTCCTTTAGGTAGAACGCAATTCCCCCTCCTTTTTGATTTTGCCTGAACTGATGGTAGGTGGTGAATCCAAGTACATGAAAGGGATGTATTTCTGACGATTTGACATTAACCTCAGTCAGGGCAAAACCAAGGACAGGGGAAAAGTTGTTGAACTGATTGTGCAGCACATTAAGTTCATCCCAATGTTTCTGTAAAGACCTTACATTTATTACCGTATTTACTCGTATAAGCCGCGCACCTTTTTTTTCCGGAAATGCCGGTGAAAAAATGGGGGTGCGCGGCTTACACGAATCCTCCAGATTTTCATGTAAGCCGCGCACCATTTTATCTGAAATTCCTGTCGTTAGTTTTTCTAAAGTCGATAGTTATTCCAAAGTAAATATATCGATGTGAATTGGTAAGTATGGTGTGGTAGTAAACCCGTAAGGTATTTTGAAGAAGTTAGAATTAAAAATCATCGTTTATCAAAGTCTGAGCGTACAACGATACTTGAAGAAAGGCTATATCAGAAACACCACGTGACAAAGCACTTAATGTGTATAGATCGTACGCACCTTAACATATTTTAGGACTAATAATGTTCAAATCTGTATCTACATTGTATCCTTTAAGCTGCCGCAAGGGGGTGTGGCGCCTCTTAAGTCTTTTCAAAGTCGTAATCGGAGTTTGTTTCGGTATAACGTATCTGTAGCAGCATCTCTCACGTAATAGATAGCCACTTTTGCGTACAAATTAAAGTTACATTGTAAAAACACGACAAAGTATTTGTTACCTAGTGGAAAGACTCGTATGCTCAGTGATTGTACTATATCTTTCAAAAGTCGTGTCACGAATCGAGCGGCGCCACTTTCGCTACGATAGTACTTAACCTCCGCGATAAGCCATGACCACCGAGAGTTAGAGATGGGCAACATCGTTCAATACAATGACCGAGTCATGAATCGGTCGTTCAATTCAAGGAATCGATTCTTGGATCTCGTTCTCGTTCAATTTTTTTCATAATAGTGGTTCATTGAAATAAATTTAAATATCTAGGATGAATTCCTTTAATATAATCGGCTTCAATTAAATTCAATGTAGCATTTAAATTGGTACATGAAGAATGGCTTATACAAGAAACTCCTATTATTACAACAACAGCACATGAAAAATTAAACTCCTACGCCAGTATTGGTAGTACACATAATAAGGCCAACCCTTTGACAAGTAAAACTTTTGCAATAAACAAAAGAAATTAACATCTATTAGTACTTTCCTAATAAATGGGAAATAATAGGCATAAATAAAAGTACTTATCGAATTAGAATGGCTTACATAAGCTACTCCGATAATTGACGGAATAACATTTGAATGAAATAAAACTCCTATGACTGCATTCGTGGATATAATTAAGCCCGTTCCTTTAAATAAATGCAAGTTACTGGATACACATTTGGCAAAAATGATTTGTAAGGGATTTCATCGGATTGCTGCTATCAGACAATCGGAGGAAATGAATCAAGATATCATTCAATTGTACGAATGTGGAGATAACCTTTTGGAACATTCTTTCAATGCTATTCTTTTGAAAAAAGTTACTGCTCCGTCATTTATGGAACAAACTCAAAGACGTTAAAAAAATATTTCTGGTAAAATTTATAATTTTGATTAAATTGTTGCCTCAGTAGGTTTGCAGATAAAGGAATTATGAATTTATTTATTCAAAGGTCAAGGAAAATTTTTAGAAGTTTGCGAACAAACGCATACGGACAAGATTTTAATAGTCAAGAATTCATTATTCCACCGCGATCACTAATTCCTTGAGTATTTATTGATGCTCGGGCCAGCGACTCCTCAAGGAATCACTGAATCCGAGTCCTCATCTAAATCCGAGTCCTCAACTGAATCTGAATCCGAATCCTAATCTGAATCCGAGTCCTCAACTGAATCCGAATCCTAATCTGAATCCGAGTCCTCAACTGAATCTGAATCCGAATCCTAATCTGAATCCGAGTCCTTAACTGAATCTGAATCCTAATCCGAATCTGACTCCTCGAGGACTCATGAGTCCTCCCTCTCCGCGGGCTCTACGAGAACACAGGTCCCCCTCCCTCAGACTTCAAATTTCAAGAGTGGGGGGACTCGTTTCTTCCTCTCGTTCACTTAATTCTCTGATTTGCCGTGTGGTGCGCCCATTTCCATTCCCAAACTTCCAAGGGTGGGGGGACTCGTGGCCTTGCCTGTCAGTTAGTTCCCATCTTTGCCGGGTGTTGCGCTTATTTTCATTACGAGTCGTAAGGAACGACGGTTCATTGCCGCGAACGACTCCGTTCGTCAACTCACTTCAAAGAGTCGTTCGAATTGATTCGTTCGTTCGCGACCGACCCATCTCTACCGAGAGTAGTCTAGGTGGTCATGGATTAGCCCGCCAGCTCCGCCAGTCTATGTTCTAACACTCAATGCTCGGGCTATGAAAAATATTACGGTGCATTGGACTCATGCGATATCACAGTCTTCTTCAATCCCGTGGACGAAATGTTCTCTCATATTCCTCCTCTTGCGTTGCTATTTATATGTAAAATTGAAGCAATATCGGTTGTCAATGAGAATAACGTTATGGAACGTATGACATGAAATCAGGGGCCGATTTTATAACTTAACCTTCGAGCGTTAGAGTCATTCCCGGAGATTTGTGGGCAAAGATTATATACTTTGTGGGTAATACTTCGAAAACAATTACCGGTGCCTATTTTGTAACCAAAGTTCGAACGCATTTTGCCTCACGCTCGCATCCTCGGCTTACAATACACAACAAAATATCTTTCGAAGCGGCCATTAGCGTTCGAAGGTGGGTTTGTTTTTGTTTCTTAATTGATTGTTATTTGAATAGCTATCGTCGTTTGGAATGTTTTACATACTATAAATGAAATATAACACACCATTCTCGACTTTAATTATAATTGGAGGCCTAGATTGCTGTTCGGTAATGTTTTGGAACACTATTTCAATTACGCGTATTGTTGTGAATAATTATAGTATCCAATTGTCGCCAAGTATCCTATTGTAGAGATTTGTTTTCACTTTTAATTGCAGTTGGAAGTATTAAATCTCATTACTGCAAGGACATGGATGTCATAATTCCTTAGGATAGTGAAAATGTTCATCGTGTGATTAAGCGGCAGTGTTTATTGTGGCATACCTGTGCTTACAAATGTTACTTATGCGCTGTGATGGATTTTGTGTGCTCTCGTGGTGATGTATTAACATATTAAGGTTAATAAGAGCCACGTTTCATCTATTGAGATTGTGTGTTGTGACAGGTATTGTGCTTAAAGACTTACAATTGCGTAACAAATATCGGAGATGACTGATAGCTGCAACTATAATGTCCTTCCATCAAATGTCTAACTTGAGATTTGGATTCTATGTCAATTGAAATGATGTTGGTGATTTAGGTTTGCTTCTGAGTATTAAGTGTTGTTTTTTTACGTCTTCGATAAAGGATAAATGTTGAAGTGTTTTTTAATTTTAATGCAGTAACTTGCCATACCAAGAGTCACTTTGCGACAATAATAAACCCATCTACGTTTAATACAAGTGATAACTAGTTGAAATAGACGTAGGCATTCGAATTTTTGGCCATGTCAAGGCTTATTATTTTGTTTGAGGGTAAATTGTGTGATTGTTTTCGTCCAAGGGAAATGGCGATGATTATTTTGTCAAACGAAGTTTGTTGGTTCGTTCTGGTTTGAAATATTGCTTTATACAAACATATCCTGAAGTAGTCGAGACGAATGTTGAATGGTGTTGAAGCGGATTTCAATGATATTAATTATTATACATTTTCTGTGATAGCCTACACGGATATCTATTGTGATATTTCTGCAATATGTGTATAGTTATTGGCAATTTGGGCTTAAAATGCGTTGTGCCACGTTAGTCAGTGTGCTTGAAGTGTTGTTAGAAATTAGGAAAATATCGTGGATGGCTGTGTTCACTCACTACAAAACGGAGCTGGATGATGCAATGAAAAATTTATGGCAGAAAGATATTCTCTTTTTTGCATGCACACATCCGCCAGTCCTCTTTGATTTCCTCTTCCCAAGCAGGTGGACATGGAATGCTTGAGTCGTCTGTGATTTGAACTATTTAGGACAAAAAATGTTAATGAATCAATTTGTAAAAATTTATAAAATGAAAGTTTTATGATATAAATATATTAATTTTATTTGTATTTATAATAAATAATGAATCATCATAAGAGATGAAGATAGTCCAAACAGGTTGCCCACCATTCAAAGCTTGTATGCCAACAAACACTTTGAAGCTTGCCTTGAGCATTGATTGTAGATTATTGGTCATCGATAGAGATTTGAAAATTAGGCCCAATGCCATATTTTCACATAGATTATACCAAGTCAAAGGAGGCACGTGAAACCTGGGAATCTATTTCTTCTGAAGCTTCATGCCATATACTAATCCTTGATATAGTACAACCAACTCATCGGTGAGTAGTTTGTCTGAATTGTTTAATTAGGTAAACTATAGTTCAGCTGGATATTCCATAAATTGGACTTCGATGATTATCATTCACCATTGGTATTGTGTATTGAAATTTTCTCATGTGTACTGATCTGCGTTAACTCCAATACCTTGCATAGAAAGCTTCAGATATGCATCACAGATGTATTTTGATGTGATATTTGTTTTCATGCATTGTCTTTCCTTACCAAGGACCTGGGTCCTAATCCCAGCTGCTAGGATATTGTGATTGCTGTATGGGATGAAGAGACCAATGCATTGGTCTCTTGGTCCATGGGATATTCTGACGATTAATTTTCGAGCTTCCTATTTCATTGTGAAATATTTGAGGTGTGTAAAAACTTTTTCAAAAAGAAATTGTACAATTTGGACTTTTTAAACTCCATTGCATGCAATACTTTGGATAAATTCCTTTTTCATAGATCCTGCTGTGCTTATATCAATGGTATTGACCTGTCAATGTTAGTCATACTCCTTGATCACTTATTCATATGTTTAATTAGAAAGACACTAATCATAGTAGAGACAGTCAAGCGCAAAGGATAGTATACTTTCAATTACTCCATCTTGCTTATTTTTCCTCGAGATAGTGTGGAGGAGGTGGAAATATATTGGCTCTTCAAATATTCTGATATCATCTCAATTTTTCTGTCATTCAACATTTTGTGCACAGAAAATGCATGGGTAAATATGCTTAGGTTTCGTATAAGAGACTGGTAATATGAGACCTGATATAAATATCAATGTTCAATCTCAGGCACTCAGATGCATGGAAGTGGCTTCACATCCACTCTCAACCAAGTCTATGCGGCCTCACCTCTGATTCTTTATTTAACACAATGGTGGCAACCATATTCCAAGCCTTCTGGTGTGTCCTTAAAGTAGCTTACATCTGTGGTGTAGTACCTTCAGAAGCCATCTTAAGGAGTGGAGAGAACAGTGCGATGGTCCATTTAAGCTTCAACCGGGCAACTCTTTTGTAGCGTTGGTAGGCGTGTGGCGGTAATTTACCGAATTTTGTTTTTCCGTCATTTTGTTCAATTATTCATCGTAAATCATTATCATGTGGATCAACTTGATTAATAACTTTAGTACGCATGAGAAAATGTTAGCACTAGAGAACGTTTAATGATGACTGAGATGGATGACAGGCTAGGTCGTTAGGACTAATCAGGCATCTAGTGTCATAATGTGTAACTGGAGAATACATGTCCATCCCCACCTCTGAGTTGGCTGAGAGTCATGAGTAGTTGGCTGAGAGCAAGGTGTAGTGATTGTTAATTAAATAGTGTTAATGTGGTGTAAGTTACTTCTTTTTAAAACTAGAACTGACATGGGTGGTGGAAGGCAATATGTCAACATGTACAGATGGAATACTGCATTTCAGAGGGAACTATTTTACAAAGATGCTATATGCATTATTTTGGTCCGTCTTATATAGCCGGGTGTGATTGGCACATTGCTGTTTTCCTGCATTCCTTTTTTAAACATACTCTTCCAGGCGCTAGAGAGACTGTAACCATTCTTCCGGTTATAGTTTTTAGGATGCTTTGTGATTTCAATGGCAACCCGGAATATTCTGGGGTAGAAGTGGCTTTCCTTGGATTGATTCCTTCGACACTTCACGGAACACGTTTGGTCAAAACCCGGTCACTAGGTGGACATCAAGAATCCGAGGATTTTATCTAAGCATCCTAATAACTTCTACCAGGAGGACGGTTACAATCTCCCTAGTGCCTGGAAGATGATGTTCAAAAAATAAATGCGGGAAACCAACAATGCGCCAGTCAGAGAAATTTCCACCAATCAGACCCGGCTATTAAAGACGGACCAGAAAAATACATTGCCACTTCAGACCTGAAGACGCCAGCAGGAAGGCTGGAGAAACTGTTGTCAACCATGGACATGACGCGGAGGAGCGCCCGAAAGCTGCTCCGCTGCGAATCATATCCTGCGGAGACCTTCGAATCAACTGTGCACTCGACGACCTACGATCGCGCTCCAACCACCATAATTTTCGCATCCTGTATTATAGTATGTATGTACTACCTACCTGGAGGGTGGTAGCATCCATTTTGGGAAATACTGCTCGCTAGGGTAGTCGAACTCAGCTGTATTCCGCTCTACAGTATACTCGTAGTTTTGCAACGAGTGATTTTCAACCACTCGCCACATTTTGAGTTCACGGCTCGTGCTTTTTTCGCGAAGTATAGAAGAAGAAGCGGTGCATACATGGGTTCCCCTGCCTCCTTCACTTCCCCTCCATCCTTTTTTTATACATTGTATGTTATTAAGCTCCATTTATTTTTTTATTTGAACTCAATAATATGTTCATTTGTTTACTACTTCGCTACTATATTATTATATTATTTTTGTATTCT
Source organism: Ceriagrion tenellum (assembly GCA_963169105.1). NCBI lineage: Eukaryota > Metazoa > Arthropoda > Insecta > Odonata > Coenagrionidae > Ceriagrion > Ceriagrion tenellum. Next base: position 140,394,205 of record OY720640.1, on the reverse strand, counting down.
TGCTCTAAGGGACCTGTCCCAGAGTATAATGAATGATTATTCTATTCTTTTGTATTTCTCTCTCATCACCCTCTCTGCTTCTAGAAAAGGTTGAAAATAGCAGGCATGACGGCGAACGCTCCTGGGCGAAAGTGAAGGATGAGTTCAGAGTTAGTGTAGGCCAGGACTATCAGTCTCAAAACATCGTATCGCCTGAGAATTTTAACTTACGTTTGGATCTGACGAAAATCAAACGCGACCGACCGAAACGTGAGCCCGGGGAAGGCCTACTGAAATGCAGGAATCGGCATCATGGATCGAGTAGAATGTCACCACCATTTATTTCCTAGCCTCCTTCGGAGGAATACGTATCCGATTATCAGTTGGTGTGTTTGTCCGCCTGTGAAGTTTCATCGTGAAGGGCTACGTGACGCCTGTTCAAATAAACATATACCTTTTGTGATGGTTGTGTCTTAGCAGACGTATCACATTGACTCGGGTAACATGTGACCAGGGAAATTTGCTTATTCTTTCTTCATCTGCATTATGCCAGTGGGCTGTTCTTCTTCCCTGATGTCCATCCATCGTCCTCTGAGTCTCCCTTCACTTCGCTTTTCAATTGGTAAGTTGTCTCTCGCTATCTTCTCAGTTCTTTACTTACCTACATATCTTTCAAAAATGATCGTTCAACTCATTCCCTCATTTGTTCTTCATGTAAACTATTGGGACTTTCCGTCCGATAAAGTACACACTGCTCACTGCAGCAAACGGCGACCTTACCCTCCTTTCATTTTAGAACCTGCGCACTTGGCAGTTCACTTCAAAGCATCGGGAGCAGAGTTCATATACGCTAAAATAACAAAAGAAGTTCGTCAATCGCATCCATAGAGGTTTTTTTGTTTCGATTGTCATTAACGGCGTCAATCGTGGATAGTGTAAAGCTTTTAGACACTCTGTGGTAGAAAGAACATATTTTTAAATGGATTATTTTAAAACTAGTTCGACATAATTTCACAAAACATTTGGCCGTGATTGTTGTGAACCCACTACCGGCAGTTTTGTCCTCGCTTAAGAGGGCACTTTCAGATCGAGTGTGATTAATTCGTGGAAAACTCTGTTTTGTTATATTTGAGCGAGTTTTCGGTGATCCACCGCGTTAAATTACTTTAGTGGACGACAATTTCGTTCTCGTTCCAGAGGGCATCTTAAAGTCGAACATAGGATATACTACTGTGAACGAGGACGTAGCTGTCCTGAAATATAGAAATTCAACAAGGTGAATCAACAGAAACCTTCCCAAATATCAGAACTTTATATTTTCCATGGATTTATTAAAATCGAAACGGCCGGTTTCGGCTGTTATGCCATCAACAGGTACAATGTATGCAATGAATTGAGGTCCGTCGCGCCGCTGTTTACAAGTAAAATGGGTTTGGTGTGGGTTGGGTTTAGGATAAGCTGGGGAAAGGTTCAGTGCATGTCGTTCAGTTGACTCAGGTCGTTGGGTCAGCTGGTGGACGTTTAGGAGGTGGGAGTGGGGCTGGTGTCTGTCTGAACAAACCGCTACATATACGGTCTTTTTTCGTTTTTGTTTTCAATTCTCAAAGGTTGTCAATGAAAAAATCGACTACAACCTCAAAATGTGTAATTTTGTAAATTGATATCTTTCGGCTTATCAAGACAGAATTGTTTACCTGATATACTTTGGAATTGTTGGCTTGCCCATGTTGAACATGAAAATTACTGAGCTAAAGAATAGCAGGAAAGTACAATTTATTCTTTTCAATTTTGATGCTAATATTAAGTTCTTCTACGAAGGCACGCCTGATATCGTCAAGTTTGCTCTGTCACTACGTCCTCATTTTACCTCCTTCCTCGATATACGGAAATATACGAAAATACAGAAGAGTATAAGAGGAAAGAACCATTTGGGACACTACACAGGAAAGAATAACCAGATGGATTGGACACACCTTGAGACACAATGGGTTTGTGAAAAACATAATTGAAGGCAAAATAGAGGGAAGAGTCCCAGTGGAAGAGCCAGGATAATGCCAAATAAAGATAAAAGTACATAGAAATAGATACCAGGAGGTAAGGAAACTAACATTAGGTAGGGAATGGTGGAGGGCTGCAGTCAACCAATCTTAGGATTGAACAACCAATGATCGACCAACTGTCCTGCGAGGCGCTGCGGAGGCAGGTGGCAAGGGTTGTTAGAACACCAATCATGGAGTAAGAGTAAGGTGTAAGGGAAAGGAGGTGGAGGTGCGAAGAGGTGAACAGTATTTTAATGACATATCTTAATATTTTATTGTCACGCAGTTTTTAATATAATCAATACTGGTGCGTGGAACTAAGGGATTTTGGTTCGCATCAGTTCGGCTTTGTGTCTCTTTTAATTTGTCGCTTCTGTCAGTTCTACAGATATATATAGCTCAGGTTCAAAATAATTTTCTCCACTTTGTACTGAAACTCGCCTGTTCAGAGTTCGTGCACGGAGATTACATTTTGGAAGCGTACCTGCGTATTAAAGTTCACATTTGGGTAATCGTTTCTTTGAGCCCTATGATTTATTTTGTCGTAGAACACGAAAACATTTTTTTAGTACGTGACTCCTTTTCGTTCTTCATTGAGTGGGTTCAAGCGACTACTCTTGTCTATAGGCAGTGTCTTTTGAACTTCGCCGGTTCATTTAATTTTCTCACCCAATCAACCCCGGAATCACAAACAAGAATAACCTCACGTGTCTTCTCTTTTATGACAAATAGATTGCTTTTAATCATTCGGCAGGAAGTTGGTAATGAACTGGAGGAAATTTATGCTAAACTCCAGTACTCCGTAAGACTTATGTTCATTCGGCCATCATCTTGGGAATCAGATGAAAATGGCTGCAATTAATACAAATAGGAAAAGTTAGATTAGCCTATATCCCAGTTGACGGACGATGACACCTTAACCATCGACCCGGAACATGGTATACCATCGCTAAAATAGTGATGACTCTCGTAATTCAAGTTGCATTCGTCGTACGATGTAACTAATCCACTGGCAGCCATGAGTGAATGGTTGTTATAACCATGAGCCCAAATATAGAGAGGTGACGGTTCCATTGATAATCACTGAAACCACTTCGATATATCTTAATTTCATTTACTTCTTAAAAAACTATTTCATTTCGAAGGTCATAAAGTGTTTATAAAACGGAGCACATTTCAAAATGAGTAATGTTAAGGTTTTTACATTACAAATCATTGGTGGCTGGACTTCATTGGTACAGAAAAAAACATGTATGAGAATAATGAATGAGTAATTTTTACTTGCTTTTGATGAATTTTAAAATTTTATTGCATCATATTTGGTAAAACGTAAGAAGTCTGAGTCTAGTAGACCATAATTTTAAATTGAGCATTTCAAAGAATATCATATACTGTTGATACAAAAGTGCTAAATTTTCAATAGATGCAAGTACTTCAAAGACAGGTGAAACGCAGGGCTATGAGTAGGAAGTTTAGTATCATTCAGCTAATGGATTGCACAATTTTAAACTGGTTTTGATGATGTCATCGCTCGCCTGGGGTCGGTTATCTCCACTCTGTCGTAGTAAATGAGGAACTTGATTTGGCTTCCGCACCTTAAAATGTAGGAGAAAGATACAAAGAGAATGTTCATACAAAATGCCAATTAAAGTTTGTCATATTAGTTTAACTCTGATTGATTTTTTTGGTTGAAAGTTTTAAAATTTGGTGGAAACTTTAATGTAAAAATGAGATGGTAAGGTTTTATTTTGATTACTCGGAGTATTTTTGGGATTTGTCTTTGAAAACAACATTGTGGATGGTGTGATACAATCATTTACCCAGTGGTCAAGTAGTCTCTCTGTGTCTCTCTGGAATGGTATTGAACTAGAATATTCTTTATGGTGACAGTAAGGGAAACACACGCAGATTTGGTGAACACAATAAGATTTGAAATGTCCATATCAAAAGCGGACGCGTTTCATAACCGAAAATTAAAATTGATCTCCAGGTTCTAATATCATTCGGAATCTATTCTGTCTAGAATATAACCGAGAGTGAAATGAGAAAACGAAGTTCGATGGCCAAAGCAAGCGGACGAAATCGGTAGACATGGAAGCCCCAGCCAGCGATCGAAGATGACGGAGGAACTCTTAATTTTTTCGGTCTTTCAACTCCTCCTGTTCCAACAGCTGTCGCATGCGCTGCTCAGGAGACGATGAAACGGCTGTTTTGACAGTTTCATATTGGCCAGTCGCGGGAGGATTCATGATGATGTCCTCGACTCTTTCAATGTATCAGCTGCCCAACTGAGCAACCGCGTACGAGAACTTCGTCATGTCACTGATAATATTAGCCAAACGGAACTGCACTTTCACTTGTTTAAACCATAGGGCCTTTTGGCTTTTCGTCCCGAATACGTACGATAACGCGGTTTACGCTCGCTGTGTCTTCGCCATCTGGACTCACGGCGAAAACCAAAGACGCCCGGTGTAGTCTTCCTATTTCGGATAAATAATCATTCACGTTAACGCTCACCACTCGTTTCGGGGTCACCACTTTGGTGAGCGAGAGTGAAATAAGAAAACGGAGTTCGATGACAACGATTTATTCCGAAGAAATGGCGCGTCCTAAGTTTAATAACATTCGCTTCGTGTCTCTTGTTTATTTACGTTGTTCCCTGGTGATCTCTGCCAGCCTCCCCAGGTCGATCCTCGGTCGTGGCGCTCCAACCAGCTAGCACCAGGCAGTCGCCACAAGTTCTTTAAACATTACACGGTAGTATTATAGATCGAAACACTTTGTGGTATGCACATGAGAATCGTACTTTAATGATCTGGATTTCGTTGCTGTTCGTCATCATCAAGTCCACCTAATGATGTCGCACTGATGTTGTCAAAGACTGCACCGAAGTTCTTCGAGACATAACGCGCGCCTACGACCTACTTAGTGTCAACCAATGCCTTTGTTTCGAAAAGGCGTTTTCGCGAGATTCATCCCGAGATATGACAATACGTCAAGCCCGAATACCGCAAATAAATATTTTAATTCCATCTTGGGGTCATTTGCATTATGTTAGATAGTTCTCAATATGCCCGACCTCGAACAGCTCGTGATGTACTTTAGTCTTTTCCGTGAATATCCCTCGTCCTAAAAGCTTAATTTGGGTTAATTTTGTGCCACTATGAATACGGGTAGATTATGTTCCAAGGCGTATCTTGCTTAGCTGGTATATCTATAGTTTTGGCGATTTTTATTTTAGTACTGCGAAATTACTAAGCATTAATACCCCCTGTAACATTTATCGTAATATCCAGAAAATTCTCAAAACGATAAAAGGGGATTTTTTGGAAAACATTTTTATCACTAAGTTCCAACTTTATAGGTCCTATTATAAGAAAATCCTTTGAATTCCTTCAACACGTAACCCAAATCCAATACTTACCACAGGCTATACTGGGATTACATCCTCCTGAACAGGAAAAAGCCACGACAAACCTTAGTACTTCTCATATGTAGAGAGTCGTTTTATATAATTTCATGAAGTTGTCAAAATTTTGGATTCGAGGGATGGCAAATTACGATGTGACATTTTAAGCCTGTGAACCGGCTATCCGGCTGGCGAACGCCGGGTGACTGCTGTGTTGGATCCCGCGGGGGACGCCGCAGGAGCGAATACTTTGCCCTCAGGGTGCTGGCGACGGCGTGGCTGGTCGCGCTCAGCAGTCAATCCAGGACGCCACCTCCGGGGCTTGGTGCCATCGGCCGGATACTCATACCAGGACCTCAGGGCAAGTTCCCGAGGTGGCATTAGTATCACTAGGAATGATAATTGAAATATATGTCAGGATTTTCTACTGGTTAATTGGGTTAAAATGGAAAAGGGAGAAAAATTCTCCGGATTTTTACAGTCGCAGGCACTTATTTCTCGAGCGTTGAGTTGATAGATCGTGTACGTTTCCTATGGATCTAAGATTTAATACTTCTTTAACCACCCTTTGGCAAAACTGAAAAATGTCAATTTTGGTAAATTTAGGCAATATAAAGACCAAGATGCACGTATGAAAGAGTTTCAGGCGTGACTTGGTGGAAATATTCAATATCCATACTGGTAAGAATAAAAAGACCTCGAGAATGACTAAGTGTCGAAACCATGGTCGGTCCTTATAAAACAGTGGAAATTTACTATCGTCTTTTTATTCTTACCAGTATGGAGCAAGAAGCACGCCGATTAAAAAGCCGTATTTTCTTGTGTTAATATTCATGCTTACATAGTGCATGAATGGTTAATAATATGTGGGTTTTTATCGTCACGTCCATTACCGTTGGACTGTCGCAGAGAAAGTAACCCGAGAACATGATAAATTTATTTTTAAAATGGTTTATCGGAGCAAAAAAATTCCATGTTGCACAGGTTTTTAAAATCAGATGAGTGTTGTTTTTGCAAGTCCTAAAGATGTTATTTAAGGATATAGAAGAATTAGGTTGCGTATTTCAATATAAATATAGTAAGCTTGTCTTTGAGGATGATGAACTAACATAGGTAAAGATAATTATGATAATAAGTAAGTGAGATTGATAAGTATAGCAATGCTTCACTCGATCAGAGATTCGAGTAGAAATGTGCTTATTCTCTAGGAAGACAGTTTTCCCGGTCCCCTTGATTGATCCTGACTCATGACGTGGTGAGGTCAATCCTGGGGGCCGATTTTATAATTTGGCTCACGTCCGAACGTTAGGGATCCGCTCACCTTCGATCGAGCTCACTTAATTCGAGTGAAGTGTTTCGAACAATTTTATATGGGCGATCGCACATCAGACCGTCGAACGTTACTCTGTTGTCAGATGTATATTCGAATTATACTTTCTCACGAGTCTTATAAATTTGCCTCAAATGTCTTTATTTGATAATTTCAGTCCTAATGCCTTGTCATCCTAAGTATTTTTCGGATAAAACTATTTCGCCGGTTCCAATTGCCTGTTTCTTTAAAACTATAATCTTTTTACAAAAGTTAAAAGCAGAAAAATATGATCCATCAGAGTTTAGCTGTATCTTAATCTTCATTAGTGAATAATGATGGGCTTAATTTATCAAACCGGCGAACATAATTTACTAAGATTTCACCATTAATGGTCAATGAATATTATGTATTCGAATAGCATTATATTCTCATTCCCGTGCATATCACATCGTATTCATCTCCAAAACCTTTATTTTTCCCGAATACATTATTCTGCGCATATTTATCTCTATATAGAGATCTATAAAATTCTTTTGAATAAAGAAAATAGTTACTGCAAATAACCAATGGAACTATACTCGTTGCAAGAGCAAACATTATTCTCATAATTATCCAATACCCCTACATCCTTCCCGTTATATTTCATTATCTAATACATTACATACACTAAATACAACTAAAGCTCGACGATTCTCTTAACATGTCAGTGTCCAACCATCACACTCGATAGAGTCCGTTTAAATTATCTTGTACATGATGTGAAATGTAATACCCTACATCAATTGATTAGGACACTCATTAGTACTCAACGACTATCCTCCAAAAATTCCTGACCCAAAAAATTAATATAATAATCCACCTACAAGGCTATATTCAAGGATGACCAGCGTATGATCAAGTGAAATTGAAAAGAGCAGAGTTGATAAGTTTCAAAAGTATATTTCTTGCAGCTTATATCATATCTTCCGCTATATTTTTAGAGCATCTTTTCCATCATAATTGCTACAATTACACCAAGCTAAAACAACAACACCAAATTGAGTATTATTCATAAAATGGAACAATCTATGCTAATGATAATAAGGCAAATAAATACAAAAAAACTCTTAGTTAAGGAGGCACAATTAAATCTATGCTAAAATATGAAACATCATGCATCGCATACAGACATATTATCAAGCTTCCACTTTGGCGAAAATTACCTAACTCCCTAAGAAAACATTCAATAATGTCAATAACTTTCTGCCATAAATTTTTCATTGCATCATCCAGCTCCGTTTTGTAGTTAGTAAACACAGCCATCCACGATATTTTTCTAATTTCTAACAACACTTCAAACACACTGACTAACGTGACACAACGCATTTTAAGCCCAAATTGCCAATAACTATACAAATATTGCAGAAATATCACAATAGATATCCGTGTAGGCTATCACAGAAAATGTATAATAATCAATATCATTGAAATCCGCTTCAACACCATTCAACATTCGTCTCGACTACTTAAGAATATGTTTGTATAAAGCAATATTTCAAACCAGAACGAACAAACAAACTTCGTTTGACAAAATAATCATCGCCATTTCACTTGGACGAAAACAATCACACAATTTACCCTCAAACAAAATAATAAGCCTTGACATGGCCAAAAATTCGAATGCCTACGTCTATTTCAACTAGTTATCACTTGCACTCTTGGTATGGCAAGTTACTGCATTAAAATAAAAAAACACTTCAATATTTATCTTTTATTGAGGACGTAAAAAAACCACAATTAATACTCAGAAGCAAACCTAAATCACCAACAATATTTCAATTGACATAGAATCCAAACCTCAAGTTAGACATTTGATGGAAGGACGTTATAGTTGCAGCTATCAGTCATTTCCGACATTTGTTACGCAATTGTAAGTCTTTAAACACAATACCTGTCACAACACACCATCTCAATAGATGAAACATGGCTCTTATTAACCTTAATATGTTAATACATCACCACGAGCACACACAAAATCCATCACAGCGCATAAGTAACATTTGTAAGCACTGGTATGCCACAGTAAACACTGCCGCTTAATCACACGATGATCCTTTTCACTATCCTCACTAATTATGACGCCCACGTCCTTGCAGTAATGAGATTTAAAACTTCCAACTGCAATTAAAAGTGAAAACAAATCTCTACAATAGGATACTTTGCGACAATTGGATACTATAATTATTCACAACAATACGCGTAATTGAAATAGTGTTCCAAAACATTACCGAACTGCAATCTAGGCCTCCAATTATAATTAAAGTCAAGAATGGTGTGTTATATTTCATTTATAGTATGTAAAACATTCCAAATGACGATAGCTATTCAAATAATAATCAATTAAGAAACAAAAACAAACCCACCTTTGAACTCTAATGGCCGCTTCGGAAGATATGTTGTTGTGTATTGTAAGCCGAGGATGCGAGCGTGAGGCAAAATACGTTCGAACTTTGGTTACAAAATAGGCACCGGCAATTGTTTTCGAAGTATTACCCACAATTCAGCGGGAATGGTTCTAACGGTCGAAGGTTAAGTTAAGTTATAAAATCGGCCCCCTGAGTAAATATCATACGTTCAATGTCGTTATTTTCGTTGACAACCGATATTGCTTCAATTTAACACATAAATAGCAACGCAAGGGAAGGAATATGAGAGGACATTTCGCCCACGGGATTGAAAAAGACTGTGATATCGCGTGAGGAGTGGAATGCACCGTAATATTTTTCATAGCCCGAGCATCGAGTGTTAGAACATAGACTGGCGGAGCTGGCGGGCTTATCGCGGAGTTGATGAACTATCGTAGCGAAAGTGGCGCCGCTCGATTCGTGACACGACTTTTGAAAGATATAGTACATAGGGAGATATACCAGGAGGTAAAGGAACTAGCATTAGATAGGGAAAGGTGAAGGGCTGCAGTCAACCAATCCTAAGACTGAACGACCACTGAATATGAGTCACCGCAACTTCGTAGTGGGGGTTTGAGCGGGGACCAGATATGGTGCCATCATTTTATGTTGTTGCCGAGGAGGCCTGTTGATGTACAGATAACTAGGATGTTAACCTAACTGAGGAGTTGGTCGGAATTTATAACGTGTATTGCACCAAGGCTGTAATATATTAATTTGAGATACGTGGAGATTTTCTTCCTTAACCAACTCAACAAATTGGTCATAAAGATTGGTGGAAAGAAGTAACTTCGTCAAAGGAGTTGTTTTGGGAGGGGGGGATCGGTGGAACATTCGCGGAAGCGAGAGATACTAGGCTTGATGGAGACCTTATTCTGAGTCAATGCGTTGGAGAAATTTCTAGAAGCTGGAAAGAGATTGAATACTTATAGTAATTAAAGTATCAGGAACGGAGATGAGAAATTTAGGAATTTGTTGAGGGGAGAACTGTGTAGCTAATATGAGACGTCAGGAAAAGGCTCCTTTACACCTAAATTTAACTTAACTAGCCTAACTTCACGATTCAGTCCTTCAGCTCAATAAGCTCAACTAAATAAAAGAATTACCAAGGAGCTCGTTTGGTGGCGAAGTACTGAGTTTATTGGGATGGTAATTTAAAGTCTTGCTGCCTGACGTAATAGAGGTTTGTAGCGCAATTTATATAGCATTTTTGTAGTTCAAATCACGCTTTATATATTCAACTACATTCTATTTACAATTCTATGGGTAAGCCATATTATCCACATTCGACGCAATAGGATCTTTTTTGCACTGAAAAAAACATTGTTGCGACTAAATTGCGTGAAAAACAATTGAAGTTCATCAGTTATTGCACTTCATCACCAGGATAAAAGTGCGAAGAAGAGGTTTTCAATCGATAGTCCTTGGTGCCTCAAGCATGTTGAAGGAATCCGTCTTCGGAGACTGTCACCGTGTGGCGGTCGAATTGAGTGCTACACCTCGGCGAATAGCCCTTGTGCTTCGAGTGCGAACTAAGAAAGGAATAGAAATCTGCGGATATGATGCAAAGGGGAATGTAAATGATGTGCTATCCGATTCAGGGAAAATTGGATGTAAGAATTTTCAATGAAGCAAGGGCATTTTTATCATTCTATGTGATATGCGCTGTGTAGGATACAGAAGGGTTATTATGAGAGGAGACCTACATTATGCTAAGGCATTATTTGGCAACCATAGGATAATTCAGGAAAAGGTTTACAGGAAAAGAGAAACGTGGGGCTAATATAAGCCAGCTCATCAAGTGCAGCAACTGGCCCACGGGTCTTATCCTAAAGACTACCCTTGAAATCCTCTCGTAGTAACGATCCTCTTTGGCGAGGAATTCAGGCCGTGGAGTTTCAAAATGCAAGCAATTGTTTAAAGAATTTCCGTAATGTCAACTACTTGAGCCCCATATCAATCACGTAATAAGCGTTTGAAATAATTTCGTCTTCTCTGTGCATCTGAATTTTTCTATAGGCCGAAGAACAGCTAAGCACTCTAGCTTGGAAACAGAAAACTTCCTTTCATTGCTGCATTAATATCTTGTGGCATAAGCAATAACCTTTTCCCCGTCAAGGTTTTGTGTAAATATTGACCCTGGTCCTAAGTGACTAGCATCCCAATGTAATATACGCTCCTTCAAAAAATCGGGACATGACATGATATGTGCTGATATCAGCAATTCTTTTAGCGTAAGGAAAGCTTTTTCGCACTCTGCGGTCCAAATGAAATTTAACGTGGGCCCATTTCTTTTCTGTTAAATCAAACTATATATGGGAGATATTATTGAACAAAAAATTTCTCCTCACTTCACGGGTGTATTGGGCCCATAAAATTTTAAGATTGCCCACACCTTTTCAGGACTAACTTGTAAACCCTCCTTATTTACAATGTAACCCAAAGATTTTCATTCATTGGGGCAAAACACCGTTTTTTAAGTTAATAGTCAAAGCAGCCACCTCTAATCGCTTGAAGACCTATTAAAACAGTTCTAAATGTTCGAAATTCCACTTTCGCTGGAATTTCGCACAATTGTGCATTGCGAGTGGCTCCGTAAAAGTGGAACTCATTGGCTAGTCCCGGATAGCTTAAACTCTGTTTTAAATGTTGTTCAAAATTACTGGACACAACAAAAATATCATCATAGTACACAAAAGTATGAAGCTGAAGAGCAAAACCAATGACAGCATCGATAAACCTATGCAAAACGGCAGCTGAAGAAATTAATCCTTGAGGCATCCTCGCGAGTTGAAATAGGTCTCTGCCGCGCTCAATAAAAGCAGTTTTTTCTACTTTATTTCACAAGTGGTATTGAAAATATGCATATTTAAATTAAATAGAAGGCTAATAGTGAGCGTCCCTCAATTGATCAAGAATATCATTAACTTTGGGTAGAGGGTAAGCATCTGGCATAGTCATCTTATTAACCTCTCTCAGGACAATTACCCACCTGTAGCAACCATCTGATTTCGGAATTAACAATACGGGAGAGATTGAAGGATTTGAGGACGGCTCAACTAAGAAACGGAGCTCAACGGAGAAAAATCTAGGAAATGCCATCAAGGTCCTAGACCCGATGAAGGGAAATACCTGATCTACACCTCCCCGTGGTAGAGATGGGACAACGTCACTTTAAGTGACGGCTAACGTAGACAGGGACCGAAGGATGACCGGGATAAGTCATCATCCCAGTATTTGCAAGGGGCAGGGCACCCTCTTGTCCTGGAAATGGGAAACCGTTTCCAAAGGCGGAAGAACCAACAGATGGTCAACGGCATAGGATGTGGAAGGCAAAGGGAAACCATCACATTAAAGATCCCAGGATATCCCAAGCATCAGCAGTAAACCATGTCTGTACCTTTTGTAAAATTTTCCGGAGATAAAATAGTCCCCCATTCGGATCTCCGGGTGGGGACTGCGAAAGATATAAACAAGGTGAAGAAAAACAAATTCAAAATAGCTACTTGGAATGTGAGAACCCTGCTGCAGTGCAGCAAACTAGAAAACCTGAAACTTGAAATGGAACGACTGGAAATTGATATCCTTGGCATATCAGAAATGAGATGGCCCCAATCAGGAGACTTCTGGTCGGGAGAATAGAGTCATTCACACCGGAACTGATCAAGGCAGACCAGGACTGTGAGGACCTGGAGTAATTTTAAGAAAAAACATTGGATCACGTGTCAAGGGATATGTGTCAGATAGCTCCAGGATAATATTAGTCAAATTGGAAACTAAACCAAAAGACACCGTAGTAATACAAGTGTATATGCCTACGTCCAAAGAAGCGGATGCGGTAGTTGACGAAATGTACGAAGAAATAAGTAATGCGATCAGACATGCTAAGGGAGATGAAAACCTGATTGTCATGGGGGACTGGAATGCGAGTGTGGGTGAAGAACCAGAAGAAGGGATTGTCGGCAGCTATGGACTTGGAAGAAGAAATGAAAGAGGAACCCGACTAATCGAGTTCTGCTCGAGACATCAACTATTTGTTGCAAACACTCTTTTCCAGCATCACAAGAGAAGAAGATACACCTGGAAGGACCCATGAGACTTAAGAAGATAACAGGTCGATTACATTTTAGTGAAATCACGTTTTAGGAACCAAGCGAAAGACTGCAGGAGCTACCCATCTGCAGACATAGATAGCGACCACAACCTGGTCCTGATGAAAAGCTCACTCAGATTTAAATGTCATAAGAGAAAGAAGGTAAAACAGAAATGGGAAATAGAAAAACTGAAAACTGAGGGACTCGCCAGACAGTACGCACAGGAAACGGACGACCTTGTGAAAAACTTCCAACATGGCAGTGTAAAAGAAGAATAGGAGCAAATTAAATCCGGTATATACAAAGCAGCAGAAAAGATAGTAGGGAAAACTAAATCCAACAACAAAAAGAAATGAATTACAGCAGATGTTATTCAGGTTATCGAAAACAGAAGACTATAGAAAAACGCAATTGATGAACAAGGAAAAGCTGAATACAGAAGACTGAGGAACTTAGTCAACAGAGAAGCTAGGAAAGCAAAAGAAGGTTTTCTTCAGGAAATGTGCAGGGAAGTGGAAGAAAATATGCAGAAAGGAAAAACTGATATAGTCTACAGGATAGCAAACAAATTTTTTAACAGACGGAAAACAACAATACCGGGCACAATAGAAGATAAAGAGGGGAAAATGCTGTTTGGTGAAGACGTGGGGAAGAGGTGGAAAGAGTACATTGAGGAATTTTATGACGGACCACCTCTATCAGAGGGTGTAATAGGAAAGGAAGAGGAAGTTAACGAAGATAACAAAGGAGACGAAATCCTACTTGAAGAATTCGACAAAGCCCTTAAAGACCTACAGGAGAACAAAGCAACGGGTATTGATGAGATTCCTTCAGAACTAATCAAGAATGCTGGTGAAAATATGAAAACAATGCAGCTGAAAATGGTTAGGTCCATGTATGACACAGGAGAGATATCAACCGACTTCCAGAAGTGCATCATGGTTCCTATCCCGAAGAAGGCGGTAGCTACAAAATGCGAACAGTACCGAACCTTAAGCCTAATATTTCATGCGTCGAAAATCCTCATAAAGATAATCCTGAGGAGAATTGAAGGAAAGTTAGAGGATATGCCGAGTGAAGATCAGTTTGGATTCAGAAGAGGATCAGGAACAAGAGAGGCAATTCTGGCATTGAGGCTTCTTATTGAAAAACAAATGCAGAGAAATAAAACTACTTATATTGCCTTCATTGACCTGGAAAAGGCATTTGACAATGTTATCTGGAAAGAGATGTTCAGAGTGCTGAAGAAAGCAGGCCTAAAATATAAAGACATGCGGGTAATACTCAGCTTATACATGAGCGAAATGTTTGTGATAAGGAATTTTCATCAAAAGCAAGAAGCAAAAGTTAGAAAAGGCGTGAGACAAGGATGTGCTCTCTCTCCTCTTATATTCAATGCTTACATCCAGGAAGCTATAGACCAAGTTCGTGAAACTAATGAGGTGGGGAATAAAATTAATGGACAGAAGATAGATATGCTGCATTATGCAGATGGTATTGCTGTGATCACAGAGACCAAAGAAGATCTAGAAAGGATGCTCAACACAATGGGTACGATTTTCTGTAAACAGTATGGCATTAGAATAACAAACGCAAAACCAAAGTGATGGTTTGCAGTAATGAAGAACAATATGAACCCCCAATAATGAAAATTGGAGGAGAGAAGCCAGAAGTAATAGAGGACTTTGCCTACTTGGGAAGCAGAATAACAAGAGATGGTAGAAGCCAGAAAGAAATTGTAAGCAGAATACATCAGGCCAAAATTGCATTCTATCTTAGAAAGAACCTACTCACCAGCAAGAGCATTAGTTTGGAAATAAGGAAACGGATGATGAAAGCATTTGTTTGGAGTGTGGCCCTATACGGGAGCGAAACATGGGTAATAAGAAAACAAGAGAGAAGGCGGCTAGAAGCCTTGGAGATCTGGCTCTACAGAAGGATGTTGAAGCTCAGCTGGAAAGATAGAGTCACGAATGAAGAGGTACTGAAAATAGTTAAAGAAACCAGATCCCTGTGGAGGCATATCCAAACAAGAAGAGACAAACTCGTAGGGCACATTCTAAGACACGACAACATCGTTATAACAATAGCAGAAGGAGCTATAGAGGGATGGAATCGCCGGGGACGACCAAGGATGTCATTCATGCAGCAGATTGTGAATGATATGGGTTGTACCACATACACAGAAATGAAGAGAAAAGCAGACAGAAGAGAGGAATGGCGTACTGCTGCAAACCAACCCCAGGGCTGAACACTGAAGAAGAAGAATATCACCCTTCCATTGACATCAAAAATGCAACCCTTTACCACATTAATTTCCGAGATATTTGCCAAAAAATACCAGCCCTTTTATATGGGAAATGGTTCGTGAATGCACTCCAGAGTTGCCAAATATTAAAAAAGACACATTTCCTAAACATAGATCTCGTCAAACAACCAATAGTGTGTAGTTTGTGTGTTTACTCAACTATTGTTGAAAATTTATCATATTGGCACCGCAGTAAATTCTTCGGGATCACAATAAACCTTCCGTTTTGATGGAGTTTCCAACGTACCGCGTGAAAAAATGAGTGAAGTTAAAGACTTATTTAGATATTTTCATTTGATTACTTACAATTTCTGTCATGTAAAACTCTTTTATTGCACAATTAATAATGCAATATTTAATTCGTGTGCCTCACAGCTGGTGAAATTAAAACTTATATATCGAATATAGTATCTATTATTATTAGGGACCTATCTCACTCGCAATACCTTAAGCAATTCTTCCTTCAGATTAGGGGAGAATGAGTAATATCTCTTTTTCACAGGTTTATCATCACTTGTGTTTGTGGTATGTTCGATAAATGATGTGGACCCCACCTTTCCCAGTCCCAAAGCACCCCAGTCCTAAGTGTGCCGAAAGAATTTTCAAATATGTAAACTACTCGATTCAATTTAAGAAGTTTTTACTGCATGAAGTCCTCACGAGCCACTAATACTTCGTCAATTCTCACCTCCACGGATTATGACTAGCTACACACTCCTCTGTTCATGTCCAACATTCAACCCCTTCCACGACAAAAATCTATAACCTTAAGGAAATGCATGCCAAAGAACGTACGACAAAGAAAAATCACCTTTCAGTTAAATCGTCAAAAACATCCGTTTAATAAATAATTGTTTTCACCAAAGTTTTCTTTGTGTAGGTCAGATAGTTTTTTAAGAATCAGATATCACACACGTCGGTTCCACACAGTTTAGTGAATATCACTGTCAAACAAGCTGCTTACTCGAAGAACCTTGTGCTAATGATAATGCTGAATATTTATGGAGTGTTCTGCTCGCCGTGCACTGTTTTTGTCTCCAAAATTCCCAAACCCCGTCACCATTCCTTGATTCCTTAAGCCAATTTAGCTAACTAGGTGTCCTCTTCTTTTGAGTCCATCAAACCGTTTCACTAGGTGTGGATCAGAGAAGTGCAGAAATGTTCCTAGCTGCGAGGTGATTGCCTTTTTGTAGAATCAGGCGGGAGTTCTGGGAAGATGTATTCAAATTATTGCCCAAGTGAATTATTTAATTTCTGTAAAGTTCTCTCATTCGGCCATTTATTATCCGATTGCTCGATTAACTCATATAGCTCTCGAAATTTCATGCATTCTTCATTCAAGGCATTTAAGCTTATCAAAATACATTTCATGATAATGATCATTATGAAACTATATAAGTTCATAATTATTCATTTGAGAAATTCAGTACGCGCTCACTTGAATAACATTTGAAAGCACGAGTATGCACCTTTAAATCCAGGAATAATGGAACGGGAGAGCATATTAATGACGCCCGTGAATGGAAAACCCATTGAATTTTTAATTGCAGCAAACATTTACAATTAGCGTTAATTGAAAAAGAGTAATCTCTCGACACTAAAAACGGAACGCAAAAGTTCAAGCTTATCGAATTAATTATTAATGAAACGACTCTCCTGTAATCAATTACTGGAACAAATTTTACAACCATTCACCCAAAGCATTGAAATGCACAACTTTTTCATCCGTCGTTGATAATAAATTTTGCAAGTGTCGTCCTTTTCACCCATTCGCCCAATCTCTGCATGGTTAAACGCACGCATCTCTGAGCTACCAAGTGTAATTATGGGAATATTCTTTCCAAAAATGTGACAATATCGACATAAAATGACTGTGGCAGTTGAAAAACATATGCCGATATAAAATGGTGAAATTTTAAATTTGCGACGGGTACATGCAAGCATCCATATGGCAATCAATTGGAATTTAACGAGACAGCTCAAAATATTGTAGTAAATTATCATAGTGGGTTTTATGATGCCCAAAGCACACCTGCCGATTTCGTGATGATAAACAGATTGAAAAACATATGCAGACAGGCTCAAATTAACAATCACTCTGATCATTTGCATTGGCCATTTGAAGGCCGCGCGCGACGAACCAAATCAGCACGTATCCGTATGGCGCCAAAGCTTCCTCCTTCCTGTTCACTTTTCAGGTTCACCTTTCACTCAAGTAAAACTATTCGTACGGAAGAAATCACTCTGCATGTCACATTAAATCCGATGAAATAATTATATTGTAAAATTTTCGTCTCGATTAAAGCATTAAAACAACGTTTTCGGAGCGGAATTCGTAGTTTTTGCGAAAATAATGCGTAAATATGTGTTATTTACTTGGTATGATACCTCGATATTTGCTAGTCACATTTTAATGGCATAAAACGTAACATTTCATGTTAAGGGAAAAATCTGTACATGTTTTATCAATTTATTTTGAAACATGTAACAATAGCCAAAAGTGAACGTACTAAAATAGGGTTAAATCGAAAAGAATCAAATCGGTAACATGCAATATTTTTCACTTTTATGCATATATATAACTTATTTGCTCACGCATACAAAATTTCAGGCAAATCAGTGTGAATACCAAAATCGAATCCAACCACCTTAGAGTTTTACAGATTTATTTCTTCTTCCTCTGATATAAACTTCAAATTACACCATCAGCATCTTTACACTAACCGATCTGTACGCGAAATTGGACGAAAGGCACGTCAGAGATGTTTTATGCTGCGACCTCGAATGAATTCCTCATTTTCATGCTCAGACTGGAGTTATGAGCCATGGGGGACCTTGACTAAATGGGAGACTTAGTCGACCGTGAAATCACACCAGCCAATGTACTCCCTGTAACTGCATAAAGAGACGCAAAAATCTCATTTATGCCGTCTCCGCCGCAAGAATATTCAAGGACAACATAATATTGGGCACTTGGATGCTGAAACTAGCTGAATCTAGAGATTTCGTGCAAACATGGAAAATATAGACGATTCTCAATTCCTTTGAGACCTGGCTTTCATCCAGGCTCTAGGACGTGAAGCATCAATTCTCAATTATAGATAACACAGGTAAGCGACTACTTAGAAAATGAAGCAGAAATTCCTATACATACGCCCTTCATCTGAAAGTTCTTTGATTTTGGCAATATAGCGAAAAGGCTCCTTTAGCGTAGCTCATGTATCAACTGTCAGTTCACCTGCTGGTAATACGCGGATCACATCGTTTTCGATTCTATAATGAAAATAAAACTGAGACTTGAAATCCACCATAACTATTCCCATTTCAATCCCAGGTCTTCGTTGATTACTATTTCTATGACAAACGAAAGTAGAGCCACTGAGATTCCTTGTCCGGTGACAGTTGAGTATTTGCTTTTAATCGATTATTTTCATCATGATCCTTAGTTCAAAATTTACTTCTCACGTAATTATACTCTCCCTTAAGGTAGTTTAAGCGAAATATCATTTTACTAAGATATCAATGAATTTGGTCTCATTTTAAGAAACAATATCTCACCTCTTCAGTGACACCAAAAATTCTACCCCTTACCCTACTACTTTCGGAGATATTTTCAAAAAAATACCAGCCCTTTTACATGGGAAATGATGCGTGCATGCACTCCAGAGAGACATTATTTACAAAATGAGGAATTTCTAACATATAGTTGTCGTAAAAAAACTAACAGTGTGAAGTTTGTATGTATTCTCAACTACTTTTGAAAATTAATCATGTTGTCACCGCAGTAGGTTTTGGGTGTCACAAAAAACATTCCGTTTTGAAGGAGTTTCAAACGCACCGCGTGGAAAAAATGAGTCAAGTTAAAGATTTATTTAGATATTTTCATTTAATTACAAACAATTTCTGTCATATAAAACTATATTACTGCACCATTAATAATGCAATACTCAATGTATGTGTCCTACAGTTGGCGAAATTAAAACGTATAATTCGAATATGGTCTCTATTATGACTAGGGAACTATCTCACTCAGACTACCTTAAGGTATTTTTCTACTTTTCATTGTTTTTACCTGAATCTCTTATTTTCTGGTGAAAGAAGTTTTTTTTTTATTCAAGTGAAATGTTCGCAAAAGTTTGTGAGAGGAAGGAACCCGATGGTTTAAGGGATGGGAGCAGAGGGGCGAGTAATCCTTAGGGGGTGGGAGGGAGGGTGAAAAGGCGGAGATGGGAAGGGGGTTGGGGAGGGAGTGAAAGAGGTGGAGGGAGCGGGAAACTGTGACTCAACTGATGGAGAAGGAATGAACTTGTGAATAATAAAGAGAGCGTGTGGGATGGGGGAGTGGGTGGAATGCCTTTTGAATTACTCGGGCGGGATAAATTAAGAAGCGCCTCAGGAAAGCCACCTTAATTGGAGAGGAATAGCCACAAGGACTAAGAAAGAGATGCCAACATTTTAGATTTGACGGTATATATTTTAGTTATCCTCCCAAATAAAGCCGGAGTTTTTATATCACCCAGTATTCTATATTTTTGTGATTTTAAATCTGTTTTCCTGATTAAATGTGGCCTAATTTGAAACGTTACTCGCCCAGGTGGTATGGTTTGATTTCTCGTTTTTAATACATTCCATATAAAAATTTTTACAAGTATTAGTTCAAATATAATTGGCCAAATACTATTTTTCCCTCCTGCATTATGAGAAGTTAAAAACTAGCAAAGAAATTTCAGTACTACGCTTGGTTACTGCTAGAATCTTTTCCAGCTTTTCAAAATTGAAAAGTGAACACATTTCAGGACTTAGCATGATGTGGTCTCTATGTAAGTGAATAAAAGTCAGTACTGGGTTATTACAAGTCAAATCATCCAATAATATCCAAGCCAATTGATCCGATAATGGCATTTTTTTGCCTCAGCAAGAATTCGTTTGTTTATTACAATGTGGTGTATACGTACTTAATACAATTTTGATGATTACTCTAAATGACTCAAGAAATAATCTTGAAGGAGGAAATATCCTACAGACCAGATATTTTACACCCTAAAGGAGTTTTAATTTCTTTTTTGTTGTAATTGAACAAGTAGTTGACGTTTTTTCTACATAAAACTGATTTTTGAAATTAGTTAGGTAGAAAGATATATTCAATATTTTGTACTATGGAATGAAACTATGTTCTTGCATAATTAAAACAGGATAGCTTCACACCCAAAATGAATGACTTTTGGACTGCTTTATCCGTTGCTGAAGCTTATAAAATTATTTAGAATTGAACGGTATACAAAAGTATAACAAAACAGTAAAACTTCGAGTCTGAGAAGCGGCTCTTCCCGAATCGGGCTTCATTATCTTCTTGAGGGGCGCTATTAAAAATGGTTGGCTCTCATAAAATAATACACGCCATTACATATAGTATATGGCTAAACATTGAAGTTTGAAATTTTACTCGTTGGAGGTTTATAGCAGTGGTAAACTAACGGCATACTGAAGCACAATTTTATGAATGGTACACTCATTTTTTAGTGCTCCCAAGGGGACCTATTGTTAAAGGAGCTATAATGAACGGGAGAATCACCATATATTATTATTATATAATATAATTCAGTTATAACAAATATGTGCGTGCTAAATTGGACTTTTTTAAATTGTCAAACAAACATTTTATTATTTTTGATTTTATTGAACATAAAATGAGCCATCTGCATTTGCGAATTTCAGTTTCAAAGACGAACAGTCATTAAATTTTGTATATATTTTGTAAATTTGTAATTTATGCCTAACGTTATTTGATATTCTTGCTTTCATTGGGCGTGAACTAAATATTAAGTTTTAGCTGTATAATTCTTATCCCACTTTCCGTCATTCATTATTTTGCAATGCTGGCATGCATTACATCTGTGAACGACACGGATGTCAGTGGAAACTCGGTCGGCGAAAAGATACGTAGAGTTAAAAGACAGCGGGCGCTGTTATTATCGAGCACTTGGAAAAAATAATCTGCTGAGGGACTAATGAAGTGGCGGTCTACGTAAGTAGTAGAGTATATTTTTACTCTTTGGTACCCTGTGGTACATTTCCCTCCTTCGTATTTCATGTAAAGACTCGTCACTGTTGAGAACACTACCTTTACGGAGGAGATTCACCGTCCCGATTCCGATAGAGGGAAGTTATTGCAGTATAAGGACGTTTGGAAATGACTCCTGCTATATTTCCTGTCCCTCGCAAAAGACCGGACCGTGCGGATAACATGTTTATCAATTTTAAGATACATCCGTTGGTTATTATTCAAGGTAGTGGCTTCAGAATTCGAATCATCAAATGTTTCGCTCAGTGGCCACAACAAAATCTATATTTTGGATTTTCAGATAGTGGGATGGCATTCCCTAAACTTGTCACGTAGAGTAGCTCCTCAGTAAGACATAGCTCTATTGATTCGGAATAACGTTGATCTAACTGATTATTCCACCGCATTTTATGTGGATAGATTAAACATTTTTGGCTGTTTTTTCTTTTCACAGACAGACTTTCATTTCATCTCTCACATCTTAATTCAGATAGGCTTTCGTTTAAATTGTTTGAACAAGTCTACAGTCTTGATAATTTCAAACTTTTTGCGAATAACTGTGGAAAATTTTCGGGTAATATCGCTCCAAAACTAGACAGAGACAGAGTAAAAAGGTATTGAGGAAATTATTGCAGCAGTAACGTCCCTTACTTTGCAAGATCTTGCAAATTAAATTCACTATCCCATCTTTTTATACCATGAGAAGGGGTTTTGGATCTTTTAGCGCGAAAATTGCCGCGTCAATCCCGTGCATTCCTTGCCGGAACCTTGAAATGCGTCATTAATGAAACCCCCTCAAAACGGAAGTTTTTTTTGTGCTACCCGAAAACCTACTGTGGTGATAATATGATTAAATTTTTAAAAAAGTTGAAAAAACATACAAACTACACACTGTTAGTTTCTTTACGACATCTAAGTGTTACAAATACCTCATTTTTTAAATGATGTCTCTCTGGAGTGCATACGCGTACCATTTCCCATGCGAAAGGGCTGGTATTATTTGGCGAATATCTGGGCAAGTTATGTGGTAAGGGGTTGAATTTTATGTGTCGTTGGATTGATGAGATGTTTTTCTTTAAAATTAGACCAAATTCATTGATTTCTAAGTTAAATGATTTTTCGCTCGAACTACCATAACCTGACAGTGTTTGACCTTTTTCGCTTCTGGATGTCAATATTTAATACTTTTAACTGCTTGAAGTATTGCTTACTCTCTCGTAATATAAATACAGCTTCAATCCATAATCATTAGATTGTCGGCTACACTAAATTTTCGCGATTTTATGTTTCCTAGATTCCTCCTCTTTTGGGCAGGTACGTAACTCGGGCACCTCAATGTGTAGGGATGCATTTATGTGTTTATTTTTTTATGATGATAAACTGCTGTGAAATAGGTACTTCCTTTGATTTTTCCTAGTTTTCCTCGGGAAAAAACACTGTTGGTTCATAAATAAATTTCTCTCGTCGTCATTAATTGGCCACTGTGAGTTTGATGTCAAAAATAGCATTATTTCCCCATTATAATTGCCTTCAAATCAGTCCGGAATAATTTAAAGACCAAATTAACGGCGCCTTGTATTTCAATTACTTCTCGCAATGCGCTTGGGGATTTATTTTTTACGTCCCGATATTAGCTATTTTTTCCAATATGACCTTTTCTGATGCTACTGTGCGTTTTGTTTTTTCTAAACAGCGTGTAAATGTGTTGATACAATGATTCGTAGCAGGTAGCTTTCATTCATAGCTCTATTTTTTATAAAAGTATCGTGGAAAATTCTTCCTCGTGCACCTAGAATCATCGTTTATACATATATGTACGCATTTTTGTTCGACTGATTTTAATGTTTCTCATAAGTTACTAATGAGTTGCGTATAAACTCAGCAATTGTGGAGTGATTATGATTATTTACAATTCAATTAAGAGTTTCTCTTAAGAATGTTGTGTTTACAGGATTATATCATTGTAGTGAGTTTTGGTTGTAATAATTTCAGCTATTTTAACCTGAGAAAGTTCCTTTAATACCAATTTAAAGGTAAAAAATAATTTAATACGCTGAAATTAGACAAAATAGGGTGAGAATATTTCTCCAACGGCCGTAATTATTGGCACCACTCGCCAAAAGATGGGAAAGAAAATATTTACCTTGTTGGTTTGGCGGTAGCGTCAGTGACCAACCACAGCCTCTCAACCAGAATCCCCTGGTGAAGGTATACGGGAACGTTAATTCCTCGCCAGTAACCATTCACAGACACACACACACTCAACCCAATTGGGATCCTTCACAGGGCTTTTTAGAGACCCCGTTAAGGATGCCTGAGTTATGATCACAAACACACAGAGCAATTACTCTCACAAGCACTCACAAAATCACTCACTCACACATTCAGCAGGGGCCAAATTCTGGGAGAATCAGGCTCGAGAAGAGCTAGGTCAAAAGAATGAAACAGGAAAAGACGAGGGTGTGGTCACTGACGCTACCGTCAAACCAACAAGGTAAATATTTTCTTTCCTATCTTTTGACGAGTGGAGCCGATAGTTACGGCCATTGGAGAAGTATTCTCGCCCTATTTTGTCAATGCTACGAGGCCGTAGAGCTCAAGTATCCTTGATTTTTAACGCTGAAATTCGGTTTAGTCACTAAATCCTTTTGCTAACTGGTAAGACTTGTAACCTGGCATGGTAATAATACATATTACAATTCACACTTTATTAATGGCCCGATCGATTCCAACGTCATAAGTGTAATTGTCAAGGCACACTGAAGGCATATATACCTACTAAAAAATACATACCTCAAGGCAAATATGCCCCTAGTAGTCCATGCACTTAATTTATGGCTATATTGATTTCTTCGTTTATAAGCGTCATTTTAAAGGCACATAGACCTTGTCAATCAAGGTACTTAGACTTGGTCTTCGTGTCTTGATAAATTCGCTATAGACGCTGAAATCTACCTGGTCATAAATAATGTTCGGAAATCTAATAATCGAGTCAATGCAACCTGATAATAAATGACGCCATCGACGTTGGAATCGACCGGAACATAACTGGTGTGGAATTGCAATAATTATTCTATTAATTATTCTTAACATTGAGATTTTCAACAACGCGATGCCTTATTCCATCAATAAAACAAGGTTAGCCATTGCATAGTATTTTTACGGAAAACTAAACTGCTTGCATGGTAACTGATGAAAGACGAGGGTGTTTTCCCCATACCTATCACCGCTTTTCCATTTCTGTTATCAGGGATTTCGGGAGCCAATCCACTTATTCGTCTAATGACGTCCGTACACTGTCCTTCCGTCGGCTCCTTCTTTGCCTCCGGGTTTCTCTGAGAAGACCCTACGGCCTCGCCATACCCGACCCACCCTTCCACCCATCCCGACCGACCCCTAAGGGGCAGGACTCTTCAAAAGGATAAGGTCGCCCCGCATTGAGGGGCGAGAGTCGATTCGGCCGCTCTGAAAGAGAGATGCACCTCCCGAGGAGAGAAAGTGGGCGGTCCCCGGTGGGTCGGACGGACGTTTATCCGGGAATTCATAATTGGCAGGGAGTCAATTATTTCACGGTGTAATTGGTTCTCTCGCTTGCAAGGATCGGTCCTCCGCGTTGAGTTGAGTACACGAGACTGTAAGGCTTTGCCGTGAGTTTGAAAGGAGAGGAGGGAGAGTGTGCGAGAGATAGATATATATCTGAGGATTCGTACGTTAGATTGGGGATCAGTTGTGGGTGTGGGCGAGGAAATGGGTGGTCTCAGTTTGTCGGTCTCTCCTCCGCTGTCCTTTCATTCGGCGGTAGAAACCTCTACCCCACTGTATCCTCTTCGGTCCTGAAAGTTATCCATATACATACATACATACATACCAATCCCGCCGTTCCCTTCCGGCGTTTGCAGAGTCACTAAGTTTCACTCATAAATACACATTTGTACACCTAACTCTGCTTCAATAGTTTCCTCCATACACTGAACTATCCTTGCAAACCTCTTCCGCTTCATTTACTCCCATACACTGCTTCATAAACTCCTGTTTTTAAGACTCCTAATATTCCTCCACTTAAGAATTTCCTCAACCACATTCAACCACAACTTTCTCAGCCTACCTCTACCTCTCGCACCATTCATTCTACTCTCATATATCTGTTTCATTATTTGACTCTCATCCATTCTCTCAAGATGGCCAAACCAACGAAGCACACTCCTTTCATACACGTCCATTACTGGAGCATCTAACCCACAATCATTTATTACCCACTCATTCTTGACCCAATCCATCCCACTTTTGCCGCAAACACTCCTCAGATAACTCATACCCACGGCGCTTAGTCTACTCTTATTTCTATTCTGACATACCCATGTTTCATTATCATTCAACAAAGTGGGGAGAAGTACACTTTTGTACACCGCGATTTTTGCTTCCTTAGACAAGCACTCATTCCTTGATATGCTCCTCATGCTACACCTGCCACTTTCCTTCCAGCATTCGCACGTCTCTTTATCTCCTCACCTATCCGTTCCTCTTTCATAAACATCCTTCCTAAGTACACAAAATCATCCACTTGTTCAATTACTTCACCATTTCCCCTTATCATACAGTCATTCTCTCCATTCTCCTTATCAAAAACTACCACTTTAGTCTTGCATGCATTTACCCTCAATTACCATCTGAAAGTTATCTGGTTCGAAATAAATTACTTCTCGATTGTTTAATAAACATGTGGTTCAAATAAATTCACCAGTGAGAATATATTATGTATAATTTGAATCTTTAGTACAGTCACCTGGCTGTTAAACATCCAGAGAGATTTAAAAACGCCTTATTTTATTTCGTCCACATTACAAAATCTATACCAAATTAGCTAAGTCGTCAATAATTTATTGAATTTGAAATTTTAGTATGAAATATGGCAGAAAAGGGAACACTAAAGAATTATGCAACTTTTAGCAGTTACGGAGGAAGAAGAGGAGATTATTTACTATACATCCAGCATATATGACATAGAGAGCTTTTTAGAAAGTGACCATCGCAAGAGTATCATACATTAACGTTAGTATTAAAAATTGTTCAAAAACTATACCCTATTTTTGCCGCAATTTATAAAATTAGTCCGTAAAAATGTACTTCAAAATTTTAACTGCACACATTAAATAAAGGAAGTCAATTATACTAGGTCTCAGTATAGAGTAAGCTTACTCTATGGTGTCAGACACCCACCTATCTCAATCTCGCATGTGAAATAGGTGACCGTTTCAGAGAGTTAGTGGAGAATGAATTTTCCTCTGTGATATTTCGAACTGATGTGCGCTTGAGGATGAATCCGTAATAGTATGACCGTGACTAGAAACGATATCCTCAAATCACATTTCTTATGTGCTTGTTGAAATATTGTATGACCACTCACGTGATTATTAGACGTGTTTCGGTAGATTATGATGGATACTTTGGTTACCTTGTTAGTGTGAAATTCCTCTTTTGCAGCGATCAAATGAATTGATCTATCTCAAATTCAAAAGCAAAGAGTTATTAAAATTGTTTTTGACAATTTTCATCCAAATTCCAAAGAAATGAATAAACTTTATTGTTCTTAGTTTTAAAACTTTCAAATTAAATAGTCAAAATTTTCAACTTAATTTTAACGATCTAATTTAAATCTGTGCTTGATTCTGAGGGTTTGGAAACACGACGCGGCGTGGCGTAAATGAAGTTCGCATTGGTTCGCATGGATCGAATTCAGTGTGTGCCGTTGAGGTAGATGGAGATGGCATTACATTGCCTGACAACCTAAATAACGACCACATTGGTTATCCCTGCTCTGGAAGTGAAAATCGCCGTGTACAAAAGCGTACTTCTCCCCACTTTGTTGTATGGTAGTGAAACATGGGTATGTCAGGATAGAAATAAGAGTAGACTAAACGCCGTGGGTATATGAGTTATCTGAGGAGTGTTTGCGGAAAAAGTAGGATGGATAGGGTGAGGAATGAGTGGGTAATAAATGAATGTGGGTCAGATGCTCCAGTAATGGACATATATGAAAGGAGTGTGCTTCGTTGGTTTGGCCATGTTGAGAGAATGGACGAGAGTCGAATAATGAAACAGATATATGAGAGTAGAATGAATGGTGCGAGAGGTAGAGGTAGGCTGAGAAAGTTGTGGTTGAATGTGGTTTAGGAAATTCTTAGGAGGAATATTAGGAGTCTTAAAAACACGAGGGCGTGTATGAAGCAGTGTATAATGGGGGTAAATGAGGCAAAAGAGGTTTGCAAGGATAGGTCAGTATGGAGGAAATTATTGAAGCAGAGTTAGGTGTACAAATATGTATTTATGAGTGAAACTTTGTGACTATGCCTACCCCGGATGAGAACGGCGTGATTGGTACGTATGTATATTTTCTTACTTTCCTGTGGGTAGGGACGGAATGGACGATTTAGTTGATGCAGAGCAATAATTTTCACCATCTGTTTGAATCTTATGGTAAATAACTCTTTGGAACATACATTGGTTTCGTAGTGCTATGGGTTCCACTCCTCTTTACCATAGTAATAACCGCGAATGCAGATTATTATAAATTTAAATAAATAAAATATATATGTATAAATTTAAGGATTATGCACATAATACGTACAGATAAATGCTAATGATTTCTATCAGTTTATCAATGGAAAACAACGAAAAATTGCAAAATTAGCGCGTCAATCCGCCAGCCCTGACGAAAAATCGGGGTTAACGGAGATGGGGGACAGGCCATGCCCACGTTACAGCTTTCATCGTTAGCCTCCGTAGCCATCGATCGTCCTCTCCTTTTACCTCAATGGTGACAGCAAACTGTAGGAAACCTTTGTATGAGGGATTTGAGTCCTTTGAGTGCGGCATGACGTGATATGACGTCAAGGGTACCGCGAGTGTTCCAGCTTTCACTATTAGGCCCCGAGTGAAAATTGGAACACACTCACGGTGCCCTTGACGTGATATCACGTCATCAGCACCAGCGTAAAGACAACCATGACGTGACATCACGTCGTGCCGCACTCAAAGGATTAAAGGCACGGAGCGGGGCCACTGATGGCGCGCATCGCATTCCATTCGGTGTTCGCGGCCTAAAATTGCCCATTTTAAAGTGAAGTACGTGTTGGCCTCGAAAGATTCTTTACCCTTTCATCGGCTGCGATGATTTAAATTTGTAAATTATTTTCAATCACATAAAAGTTGAAAACTGATGAATGAATCCCGGCAAGAATTCCTATTCGCTCATATCGAGGCGCAAAAGAGATGAAATCCATTGAAAAAGGAAATAAACATAAAATTATGTTCGGCCGGAAAGTTGATGACAATGGATCGGGGATATATTTTTATAGTGAAAAAGAATAAAATTACAGACTTTACTTGATAATTTTCTTAATCTTCATAATGAAATCCAGAAGTATAATATGTTAAATATTGATATGTAAAAAGACGAAATTTTTAACCCGTAAATTGTGATTCGCCGAACAACCTAGAGTAAGATTTTGCTTCCGTTGTTTGCTCATTTCAGTTGTAAACTAAAGACCTAAGCACATATTCGAGCACAATACGTGGAGTGCATATTTTTCTGCATTGTAAAATTCAACGTTTAAGGATTTTTTAAGAGCTTTGACGCAAATAAATGGGCTCAATATCTAGAATATAACTCAAGGGAAGATTCACGACGGATTGAATTCGTAGAAAATGCCTTGTTACAATTATTGACGTGGTACTCGTGGAAATCACTGCATCAAACCAAGGTTTTCGTTAAATGGATATTCCAGTCAAGGCATTAACGGTGCGCGCACCCCTCTGCTGGCATCAAGCTGCGTTGGGAAAGGGAGAAAGGCATATGGTGACGTTGCACTCCAAATGCCCTCTCTTTCACTTCCTGCTTTTCTATAATTATTAAGGCGTTTATGGGAAAACACCCAGGTAGAACAAAAAATTGTAACAAGCAACCAGAGACCAAAAGCAGATATTAAATTTAAATATCACATCTCGGGTGCGATCATTTATCATAGATAATCAAGATACTGGTAGTGAGGCAGTTCCAATGCCATTGTATGGGAGAGAGACGTCGATGCTCTCAAAACATAAGTAGAATCTGAATAATGAGCTAATAAGCTGAAATTTAATCATGAGAACTTTGGATGACGGAAAATTATATGATAGAATCCGTCGTGAAATCATAAGACACGCTTTAAACAGATTTGGCTATTTAACCGCATCCTGCTTTCACTGCCACGTACGGAATGGAGGTAATATTGTCTACCTCCATCCTATTTACATGCATTTTCTGCTACTACTGTAACAGTTTTGCTACCATTGTAAATCCCGTAAATTTTATATATTAGCGAGCACAAGTACTCTCTTATTAAGTGAAGAATGCCTGACTAATTTTGTTTTGATGATGACGACTAATGAGAGCGTACAGTGGTTCCATAGAAAAAGCAGGCCTCATGGAGTAGTTACAGGCATTTTAAACCGAAAATAATGGAGATAATCGTTTAAAACTGTTTGAAATTACATAAGCTAGGCTTGAACCGAGCAAATATAAAAACTAGTTCAGAACTTAGTAGCCAATCGAAGCTGCGCTGTATTTTAATTCGGTTCAAAGGACGCTCAAATTCACCTCGTAATCACGCGGATTCAACCGGCAGGCGTCACTGACCGCATACAAGTGCGTAGAGCGTGCGTGGGTTCCAGCCTTTCAATGCCAAGTTGAATTCAGCAATCCATTCAATTGATGCGCCTCTTCAACTAAGCCACTTGTTTGAAGAACAAGAGTCACTATTTTTAGTTTCGTATGACTTCGGAGCTGAACCCCAGCCACCATCCACAGTACTGCATTGTACACACTCTCCCTTGCAACAATATTTCATTGGCTGGAGTTTTCACCCAAACACCGCAGTGTTTCGTTGTGCGAAATAAAGTTTTAGCCATCCACAGCTCAGCACCTTTTAAGAAAGCGAGAGCTATAGCTCCTTGATCACCGTGTACCTCAACCGTGACTGGGTACCAAGTACACCCCAGTTGACGGGCTCATTAAAATTATGATGATCATTCTGGTGTATCTCTTGGTGAATCCATTTACGAAGATCTCCAAGGGTCATATCATTCAATTAATTTTTTATGATAACTCGTTCAGGCATGTTTTAACAACTCCAAGTGGCCCTTATTCATACCAGTGTTGTTTTTAGATAAGTCCATGAACTTATTTCATTAATCGGGAAAATAAGTTGGGTTAAAAATTATTTTAATCGGATGATGGCAGATGCACCATATTGCACTTAACCTTTGGAGAGTGGGTTATTATTGACCGTTTTTTATAGCAATTGTTTGTGCTACCGGAGCACTCTCCTTGCCTTTTAATGACAATGACTGAACGGATATGTACTCATGGACAACATTAAACCACCATACGTTTAACACACCATAGTCGTTATGGTTCATGGTGTTAGTACTGTTCACTTTCTCTTAATCTACACACATAGCATACCCATAAGATGGAATTCAAAGCACCGATACAAAGAGACTCCGTAAAACATTTTCTTATTGAATATTTTACATGATACAATCATTCTCAATCAATATAAAATATATATTCAGAATGGAGTAACTAAAGAAATGCTTGGATGAAAAGATGAGAGAAGAAAAATGTAAAAGAAAATATTATTCGCGTACTAGAATATGCATTTTGCAATCACAAGGACATGTGCCTCGTATACTTATACCTCCAGGGAATAGAATTTGATCTAAACAATTATTTCACTTCACTAGGGTTCGTTCTCAAATCTTTAAATGGCTATTGTTGACCAATTATTCAATGAATACATAAAATGGCCCTTTTGTTATTTGTTAAATCAATTTTCGTTTAAAAGTTTGTCAAATATTTTAGTTTTGGCTATGGTGAATAGAGGTCATTACATCTGCTGCGCTACGGTAAAGAACGTATTCGAGAGCATCTTATTCTTACAAATTCCAATAGAACTTGAACTTTATCTTAAATTAAGTGGTATCAGTAGAGTAACTGGTTAAAATGCCTCAACGACTACTTAGGATGGGGTTAAACTCCAAGAAAAATCATGAATTTTACTTGAAATGAAATTCTGCACATGAGCGCTCCAAAAAGTAAAATAAATCGACTCCATATAAAATTTGAGGCTGCAAATTGAGTCGTGAGAAGCCACTTACAAGGGCGTCCTATTCAAAAATGAAATTTGGAGTAAACAAAAAATATTCTTGTAGAAAAGGAAGGAAGAATAAATGGTTGAAAACTGTTCCTCGAGGATCTTCAAAACCATACGATAGAGCATGACGCTGCGGAGAATTACTCACGAGCTCAAATGTTGTAATGTTAAGTTTTCTCACGTCCATGTTTATTGTGTAAAATCAATGAAATCAACAGATTTTATTCTGATTATCTTCAAAGTTGAAATGAGATTGATAATACTCACTCCAACTGAATCTTATATTGGTTGGTCAACGTTTTCCTCGAAACCCTTTCAAGTATTGAGAGTTAAAATATGAGGCAACTGAATGCTAATAAAAGTGATATAAATTGTCATTCGATTTTTTAGCAAAATCAGGAAGATATTATTAATATCACTTGAAAAACGGGAGAAAATAGAGAAAACAGTTGAAGAATGGAATCATAGGTCACCTCCTATGTTGCCTCGCTGTCTTGAATAAATACATTTGAAATTTTATAGTAAAAATGTATATATATTTTCTGTGATGAGAAGGATTTGCCGCCATAACCATTAACCACGAAAACCACTATATGAAAAACATTGTTTAGAAATATCACAAACATTTTAAATCACGAAATACAATTCTTTATACCCATTGGGGCATCATCTTGGGCAATAAAAGTTTAAATCAAAATAACTTGGTAAATTTTTCACACGCCTGAAGATGTCGCTAAATCACTGAAACCTAAAACTTCACTAAAAAGTTACTAAAATATTTTGATTTAAATATTATGGATATTCACATAGTTAACCCTGATTCTATTGGGAATAAAATTTGTTTATTTTTTAACTTTTTTTGTTAATGAAGACTCCCTGAAAGGGTGAGACCGGTTGTGCTTTGCAATTAAAATGTTTGCGGATTTTTTAAAGAATTCATTTAACTTCAATAACTGATTGAAACTCTCGCGGACCATAGAATACGTAACCAATTCTTTTTTGGGTAATTTTCCGCATATTTTTTAAATAATCCTAACGTTTCCCCTCCCCTGCTGGAGGCTTCATCAGAGTATCAATTTAATTTTTAAAAATACGCGGAAATATACCCAAAAAAGAATTTTTTACGTATTCATTTAACTTGCTCTCACCATGAGTCAATTTCGCCACGTTACGCCGAATAATCTTCATTTTATGAAACTTACTCGTCGATTGTCTGATTTGACGATGCGGTATGGCGTCAAAGATTTTCAATTGGTCGAAAAAAGCATTTATTCCTGTATCATTCACACTGTGGGGGAGTGAGGTGATGGGTGGGAGGCTTTAAGGAGAGCAAGCCGGGTGAGTGGAGATACGGGGGATGGGGGGAGGAGTGGAATGGGGAGCGGGAGGCCTTGGGATTGCGAGGCCGGTCGAGGCGCCGTGGATGGCGGCTGGGGAATCGAACGAGAAATTAATTGCGAGTGTTGAGGGGAAAGGGGCGATGTAGGAGGGCGTGAGTGTTTGCGGAGAGACGGAGATTTCTGCTCTTTTCGGGTGTATTGGTTGGGGAGCGGGAGTCCCAGAGGATGAGTCGGAGGAGAGGAGCGGGGGGATCCAGGAGAAGGGGGATTTTCAAGGATGAGACGGGAACACGGGGGTGTGCGGTGTGGAGCGGGTGTGGCGCAGGGGTGGTTGAGCAAAGATGGTTCAAAACTAAAAGGGATTGGTCTTGTGTTGCTAAACGTTAGAATCAAAAGGCAAATAATGATCACGTCGCTCTCAATTGGATTTAGGTAGTAAGCGTAGTGAATTTGGAGGTTTTTATGTGTGCCATGCAATATTCTCTTCACTTAAAAAAATTATGTTTGGTGCAACTTTGTAGAATACATTTTTTTAAATAAAATATTAACGTTTACAATCTCCAGTGGGCTAAAAGTAAGTGCACGACCTGGACTTCAATGCTTTTGCTTCTGGTGCCTAATGACTTAAGCATTCATGCATTAGTAGCGTCATATAGCACTTACTGATTATGGAAATGCATAGAAATCCGGAATGCGCCTTTTCTTTTTGACGTCTGTGTATTATGAACATTAATATTATGGAGATATGTTCTTCTTTGCTTGAATATTCGGAATTAATTTTTATTTAACAGGCAATACTCAAAATAAATAGTGAATAATAAAACATAAGACAGTCTTTAATTATGTTTTAACCATTTCTGACTTAGTAATCCATGCGCGTAGAAAGTACATTAGCATATGTTACGTACGTTTTGGCTGACATTTTACGTAAGATATTTATCATATACGTTCAACTTACGTTTTATAGAACATTTTTGAGCTATTTCATGCATGATACACATCTAGTTCCAGCGTATGCTTGCAATTTCTTTATATCTCTCATGTATTCCTTTTACATTACCAATGGAACTGATTGGTATTTTTTTATTTGTATATTTTTACGAGTTTTTGTTTCCCTAATGGTGGCTAAATCTACTTCAATGTTACTTTCCATCAGATATTGCCACTGATATTATGTCTTATAAAATATTAGACTCGTGGTAAAAAAAGTAGAAGTACAAGAAATAGAAGTCAAGTAGTTGGAAAGAGGTATATTTTCATGAATAAATGGGCGACTATACAAAAAGTATGATCATTTTTTACCCAACTTCCATGGAGGATAAAATATAATTCAGCTCCGGAGGGACCGTGAAAATGGGCTCTAGGATTAATTGACTTTGTGCTGGTGAAATGTGTGTGCAATACCTGGTTTTGGCATACGTAATTGCTTCATTTCAGTTTCTTCCTAACGCCACAGCGCCGCGGCCACGCGGTAAAATTGTGAGAGGCTTCTCGACAACACAATTCTGAATTTCGAATATCGTGCCATTTTAGCGTACTCAACGCTTGTTTATTGTATATTCGTGACTATAGAAGTAACAGAATCGCACGTGGCGCTTCACTAGCGTTCGCAAACGCTATTATGTCACCGCGTTATGATAGATATGTAGAATTAGAATTGCCTTCCAGGACTACAATTGATAGTCAAGTGTTATTTTTCGGTTTTGCCGTAAATTATTGTTTATCCATGATAAGACATTTGAAAATGATTCCATCCTTTCAGACTCGCTCAGTCGCTTCATGCTGCGGCACTATAAGAGATCCGATGTGAAGCTGTTGAAGAAGATGAGATTCGTTTGCTTAGTAGCTTGGTGTCCTCATGAATGCGACGTGGAATGATACTTGGGTGAGTCTTGAGTTTATGTGCTGTAATTAAGGCAGAAGTGTACAGCAACTCCAACTGAGTTAATCATCGCTTTTTGCTCGAAATAATTCAATTGCCCTTTCCAGGGCAACCAAACCGACCGTCATAGTTGTCAGATGAGATTAGAAGTGAGAATGTGTAAATCTTGAGAAATGGAATACCCAAGGGAATCAGAACTCTCGGGTATTTATGTCAGAACGATTTGGATACTGAGCAATTTTTACCGGAGTTTACTAGTCATTGAATGTATCTATATCATTATTTTTAATCTCCTTTGCTTTGGAACAATATTATTTGTATGGTACCTATAAATGAAAAAATATAGTTTTATACCATATAACACATATAATGTCCTAAAATTAAAAGTAAGCAATTGTCACCATTATATGAAGTTGCTATTTTCCTGAATAAAGCCCCGTTCACAACAACCTAACTTGGCTTAAGCTATTCCCGAGTACCAATCGGGGCCTGAAATTTCCAACCACTTTCAAAGTCAATATTACAATCGATTGATTGGCCTTATCGATATCGTAATCACCTTTTCCCTAGCCTTTTCGATAGTAAACCAGGCCTTGCTATTGGCTCGAATTAAGAGAAAGTTGAGAAATGCTCAACTCCAAGACTACGCCAAGTCGAGTTAAGCCACTTTAAGTTGTTGTGAACCAGTGTGTTGCTTTCTCACGGACTCAACTCCTAAGTCGCGCCAAGTCAAGCCAAGTTAAGTTGTTGTGTAAGACTTGTGTTTCAAGTAATACAATGATTGATGAGATTAGTTTGCTGAAATTATTCAGTGCAAATGCAAAGTATATATTGATGTAGATGACACTAAATAATGAGACCTTTTCACCATTCAAATTTCTAAATGAGTTCCGTTA
The DNA here is from genome assembly GCA_963169105.1 of Ceriagrion tenellum. Lineage (NCBI taxonomy): Eukaryota > Metazoa > Arthropoda > Insecta > Odonata > Coenagrionidae > Ceriagrion > Ceriagrion tenellum. Next base: position 140,358,248 of record OY720640.1, on the reverse strand, counting down.
TAAATTAACGTACTCAGTCGTATTTCTGACTGCATTGGTATTTTATTATTGCATATGTGCGACATTAGAATTCTTTGGGTAAAAAACGAATTCAGGAATCAGAAATAAATGTATGTATCATGATTGCTAGTTGCTTTTTTAGCTTATTGCGGTTTAAGGAGTAATGAATCAGTCAATCAAATTTTTAAAAATATTTTCCCGATATAATTTGATGGTGAAATTCTTTGCGTGCAAACGAATGGTGCTGTGACGAACAATCGCGAAATCCACGGAGCATTTTATTTACCGATTCAATGCCTCCTTGGAATTGCGCCGTCGAATGGCAGTTCGGACATCCCCTTTTAAACTTAATGGTTGAAGACGTAAGTTTGTGGAAAGTTCCCGCAGACATGACGAAAAAGAAAAATCTCTTAGTATATTCCACACTTAAAACTTTTATTACCGACCTAGGTTTCGATTTCCATACAATCATTTTCAAAGGTCCACACGCAAAGAATCTTACCATCACATTACATCGGAAAAAAAGTATTTTTTAAAATTTGATTAACTGATTCACTTTCACCTATGCAAATGATTGCAAGGCAATCGAAACCTAGGTCGGTAATAAAAATTTTTAAGTGTAGAATTTGCTAAGAAATTTTTCTTTTTCGTCAAGTCCTCGGACATTCCCTGCCACCCGCCCACTTGCTTCCTGCCCCCCTCCTCTCGAACTGTTTGGAATTGTGGCGCATCCAACCGCTTCTCTTCTGCCCATCCCTCGTGGTGGGCGCTGCCTGCTGCGGTTGGGTTAGGGGTTAAATATCAATTTCCTTCTCGCCGGAAAGAGGATGGGTGAAGGCGTTGGGGGCCGCGCGAGGGGGTGAGGGCGGAGGGGATGTGGGGGGGGGATGAGGAGGTGAACGAGGAAAAAGTTGAAGCGGGCGGGAGTGACGCCAGCGAATCTAAGCCCTCATCTACCGCCGCTGGGATCGCCCCAGATGCTTCGGGTTCCAGGAGTCGTGCATTCGGAGAGTAGGAAATTGCGGATGGCTAAGGCAAAATACCTTTTGCCTTAGCCATCCGCACGTCATGCATGACGGACTTTGATTTCATGTATGAAAAAATACACACCATCTCGTCTTCAGACATTTATTTATGGAATTTTCCACAATGTACAATTTCTATCCCATATCGCAGACTGTAACAACTTATCACTAGAGCCACGAATTTTTCGCGAAACGATTTTTTCGCGGAATGACGCGAAATATCAAGATTACTTGGGATAACGCGAAATATATTCTCCTGAGCGAAAATAATGCGATTTTTAAAGAATTTTTACTGGTTATTTTGCGAAAATGTTGAATATATAGCAAAACCTCTACCTATGGAACATCTTTCCACCGTAAAATCCTCATCGCCGGCCAAAATTCAAGTATGTAACAGAGGGAAACATCTTTGTATCGAACCACATTATTTTCGACAAACCTCCGCGTACTAAGAGTGAATCCCCCGAGACCGCGAAACTACCTCCACCGAATGAAATATTCCGTGATAAGTTTTGTTCTTGCTCCCACTTGTTTTCTCATTTCTGCAGGAAATATTACTGCTTCCGACTATTAAAATCTATAATTTTAACCGCTGACGGAAAATTTCCATTTGAATTCATTCAAATACCCGTACAATATTAATCATCAGATGCGTTCTACATGTACAAATCCAACAATTTTATACATCTTATTGTTCTTTGACCTTTAATTGTGAATCAAACCATCAAATAAGTTATTTTAAGCATAATCCCTCTTGTATTCTCATCTTTATTCGTCCGAGTATAGATGGGTAAATTCCGTAATTTTCAATTGAGGTAGTTGTCAAAAATTACCCTAATTTTCAGGGATGCCGGTAATCAACGAAAAATACCTCGGTAATTTACGAAAATTACCGCGGTAATTTCCGATTTTCACGTCTCTACGTCCGAGCACCAAAATTTCAAGCAGTCGCCAAGCGATATTCGTTTGTTTTGTTTTTCTCGTTTTTGCAGCGCGATTTTGAACTTTGTCCATGGAGCCGGCACGAATGTTACATTAGTGATTACATTGTAGTCAGTTCATTACATTGTAGTCCCCGCGGAAGCCGGCTTCACATGGGAGTGGAATAGACGGAGTGGATTGTGATTGGCTAGATGCTTTTCCACTTGCTGCCTGTTCCGTATATTCCGCTCCCATGTGAACTCGGCTTGAGACATCCAATATTGCGTAAATTGACCTAAAGAAAATGCCGAAAGCAGTAACTGTGATTGACCGCGAAAATCAATTTCGTAGTGAAGGTTTCTATGTTTTTGATAAACAGAAGAAAATATTAATGTGCAAATACTGCAACTGCCGAATTGAATGGGCACGTAAAGATACTTGTGCTAAACACTGTGAGGGTGCAGGACATAAGAAATTCAAAGAAGAGGCAAAGGAGAAGGGTCAATGAGTGAAACGGCAAGCTTCACTCCAAGAAACCTACCAAAGTTCTAAAATGGCAAGAGTAGAAAAAAATCAATTCGTCATGGCTACCTGTAAATCATTTTTGGAAGCCAATATTCCAATAGAAAAACTAGATAACCTCAGTCTGCGATCATGGATGAGTGAATACATCCCAGGTGAGCAACTCTTTAATTTGTCTCTATATTTTTAGCTGGTAATACTGATCTTTTGCCATATAACCTTTGGATATGGCTTACTTTATCTTCTTAACTGATATACTTAAAATTATGTATACTATCTTCAACTCTGACAATATAGTGTTTCTCTATTCAAAAGATACTACTGGGCTGGGCCAGATAACATGGAAATTTTGTGTTGCAGTTAATATTTCATATTTTTTCAGGTGCTGGAGATTTGCCTTCAGCTGATATGATGCGGAAGACTTACATCCCTCAAGTCAGAGAAGAAGAGGAGGCATTTTTAAGAGACGAAATTTGAGAGTTTTATTCACCACAAATTCTTGCCTCTACTTATCACTGCCTATAGGCCTGTACACACGAAGAGATTTCTGTTGCCGGGCATTGCTTACGATACTGTCGGCGACAGATTTCGCCGTGTGTACGCCCATATCGCAAGACATCTGGTGGCATGCAAGGCAATCGCAAGCAAGTTGCCAGCGATAGAGCGTGTACCATATTCCCTGCCATATCGCTACCTACATCCATAGCAACCACCACTTGAAAAATTAAACAGCCGCGAGAGAAAGCAAAATACCAGCGATTTTCATCCACCTGAACAAATTATTTACAGCCAGAGAGTGAGTATATGTCTAAATATGCTTTGTAATTTGTTTAAATATACTTATAATTTGGCGGGTTCTCTCGAAAGAGTAACCAATATCGAAACCGGTCGTGACAGTGCAACTATAAACAGCGAGCAGTCGTGTCAGATCACTAGAACTAGAAGTGTGTAATTTTGTTTAGAAAACTTTTAGCTACCGTATTGGGTTTATGACATTGGTAAAGTATATTTAGAAAGGAGCAGAGTAGTAGATTTTGGATATGATTTTCTGTTTTTGATGAATTATTTAAATATACTCTCAGTGAGTCATGTGTGATTTCATTTCATTTTCGAACATATACTTACGTTCAATTGTTTCAACACCGTCTCGTGGCACCGTGTGTACACAGAAGCGAAAGATGTTGCTACCATAAATGTCGCCGTCCAATCATACCGGATCTGTCGCCAGGATATGCGCCACAGACCACACAATCTAAGCGTCGTGTGTACAGGCCTTAACTGATTGTTTCCGCGCGAGGTTAACCAAAAATTCATCAGATTATATCTTCATCTAATTTTAATAAGCACGTTATACATAAAAATGTTTCTAATATGAAAATAGGCCATTATTTCCCCTATATATGTATTCAAAAGAGTAACCGCTCGTGAAGAATGACGGAATTTGATTTTTAAAATAGGTATTATAAGATACTTATAATCAGATAGTAACCTTAAAGATATTAATTACAAAAAACTTGTAAGTGATTTTTGTGATGCATAAATTGCGATTCTTTGGAAATAATATTTTTGTAAGCAAAAGTATAACAATGTCCTAGAATACAAATTCTTAAAATAATATTCGAGACCTCTGTTTCAAAGTAATCCTATTAACTGTATTTTCCATGACTCGCATGATTCGTTTGGTATTTAACTACCATGGTACTTGGTTGGTACATGGTACTTGATTCGCTGAGAACTGTCGTTAAAATTACTATTTTCTTTGATTTTGTGCTTGATACAATGCCACAGCATCCTTGTAGGTGGATTGTGGTAATATTTCTCTTGGATGACCAAATACCGGCGGGTCGAAATGCAGCTTCGAAAGACCTTTGTGAGGCAGCTCTAGGCAGCGCTAATTAGATAATGCTTCGATCGTTGTAAGTTCATGGTTCCTCACAAATACAATTTTGACAACCTAAATATTAACTGAGGGAAAAGCGTTTTAAAGGTCACGCGGCTTTCAACTGATATGTGGTGGAAATGTCTACAAAGCTACTAGCTTGGCCTCGTAGAAATACAAAACTTCAATACATGTACATGAATAATTCAATACTTGTGTACATAAGAAGAATGGCTATTTATAAAAATAATGACTGGAAACTCTTGTGAATAACATAAATAACATAAAAAGCATAGTCTGTCTGTCCTCAAATTTATTTCCCATTAGAAAATACACGCGTTGAGTTCAGTTCTTTCGCTTGGCAGTCCTTTCATTTTCACGTTTAAATGAGAAATACAGGTCACAAATAGTCGAGGCGAACGTTAAAAAAGGAAATAAATTTTTTATTACCAACGAAAGGTAATGATGCTATAATACAAATTATTATTATTTCTCGAATTTCTTTGCTGTTCGATTTTGCAACAATTTTGAAAATACATCGGTGTAATTGTTCAAAATTTCGGTTTTTCGTTCGAATTTTAAAACAGGTTTAATCTTAAGGAATGCATTTTTTTTGCAACATATCACGAGCATCTATAATTCGCAGGAATGTGTGTGGTTGGAAATCACGAGCTACGGTGACGGGAAACTTGTTTGCCCGGCACGCACCTGAGACTGGTATGATGCGAATGCATTGAAAACAGCATTTTGTTGCTAAACATGTATGTACCTCCTCTGGGTCTATCTGAAACCGAGATTAGTTTTTCAAGGACAGCCTTGGGTGACGACCGAGATACAGACAGAAAAGCAATGATATCCGACTCCGATATCTGCATTCATAGCAGTCAGTATTTTACGTCCTAACATCGCACATGGAATGAATGTCGGTTCCAACATTTGCGAAAGATGCTTTGATTATCGATACAACCCTGGTTTTGGAATGCATATAATGTTGCAAAAGGATTTTTTTCTCACTTCAAAATAAAATAAATGCCTTAAACCTATGGTCAAGCAAATTAATGGATTGCGTTCCATAAAGTGCTTTATATTTTGCGTCCAATTTTCCAACATGATTAATAGTAATGCTTCTGAGGATACCATCTAATGCAGCTTTGATTCCAAGAATGGTTTTGGTTCAGATCTCCACTTTTATTTTTTGTATTACGAACCTTTCTTCTCCCATTATTCTATCTTTTAACATCCATTAAATTTTATTGTCTATTTTCCATTGTTGATCTCCCACGGTAATCCTCGCCATTCATCGCTTGTTAAAATATTCTTCTCAAGACTCTGTTCCCAGTCGTGAGAATATACCAAATATGCCTTCGGTAAGCTCTCAAATATCCTATTCTGTTTTCTCCTTTTGGCTTTCTCCCACTAATTGTTTTGCTGGTATTCTCTCGATAACTCTTTAAGCCTCCTCTTCCGTTTTTGTTTCTTTTTCCCTTCTTGTACACCATTCCCTTGAAATCATTTGACTAAAATTCTATGTTATAAGCTCAGGGCTATAAATTATTTCCTCTAATCCTTTGATTTTCCCATCATGTAATCTGTTTCTCTTTTACATGGAATTTTAAAGAAGAGGGATGAAATGATTTGACTCTTATTTCTCATTTTAAAAAATCTAGATACGGTTCTTCCTTTTTAATGTTCGGCATCCTGTCTTCTCATATCTTACAGTCACATCAACTGCTTCATGTGCTTTTATTTTGAAGTCTTTCTCACGCATTGAACGTGCAGCTATTTCTCGTCCACACTTCTCGTGGTACATGAAAGTGCTCTCTAGAACGCTACAAGAAAATGTGGTATAGAAACTTCGAAAGTTCGGAATTAGTTCATTTTTCGTCGTAGCTCACATCATTAGTGAAGCCAGTGGAACTTTTTCATTCCTGGACTTCCCTTCCCCTTGTCGAGTATCTTTCAATAAAAGTTATCCTTCTTTGTATATCTTAGTTCACCGGGCTGTTATCAGTAGAGCGCGGAAAAAGTCCTCAATTTTGCAAAAAAGTTGCCTAAAAAGTCACAAATATTTTTTTGTCTCTAAAAAGTCATAACTAATTTCGTGAGAAAGTTGTTAAATTTAACTTAATTATTGGAAAAATGAGCCGAGAGATGCGAGTTAATGGGTTTTCGAGTTGTTATATGGACTACAAGAAAGGAAAAACTACAATTTACAACATATTTTTTTAAAATCTGAATAACTTTTCGTTTGATGACCAGCAATTGTGGATGAAAAATGCAAATCCCTATTATTTTTGTAGCCGATAAATATCTACCTTTATTTTGGGAAGGGAACATTAAAGCTTTATGTTTTAGATATATAATGTTTTTATATATGTTTCAGATAACAGATTTTATTTTTTTATTGCATCAAATAAAATATAGGAAAAACATTTACCTACTTCATTCTTTTTAAGTTTCATTGCCTCGACGACGCGTCATAAAGTAGTGGAAGACAAGATATTTTTCCATGTTTTCCATAGTGAACGTTGTGCGACGATTGCTCAAAATAAGTTCGTACATCGCAAATGATCGCTCAACTTCACAGGTTGTCATAGGAGCATACCTCCGTGTAGCCACTTCACTTACAGAGAATTATTGGAAGATGTTAGATGTCTGCCCCTTGAACTCCCTATTGAGAATCTGAGCTTCATCACTCATCAACTCGGAGCCTTCGTCTTTACTTAAAACATTGCACAATTTTGTATAAACACTCAAGGCTTATTCACCCTTTATATTTTCAAGTTTCTTCTTTATATTCATAATTGACGACACTGAATCACTTGGGCTCAGGATGGCTCAAGATTCAAGGTGTTTGATTGTTTCAACCAAAAACCAAAAGGATGCTGAAATGCATATCAGATCCAGTGGAAGTGTGCTATCTTCTAGGAGTTACCGAGCATTTTCCACACATTCTGCATCATCTTCAGGGTCAATAGTCTGTATATCCTGTAGTGAAAGGTTTAAATAAAGTTTTCCTCTTAAATTTTGAACGTGGACTTGTAGTTATACTCAACGGTAACTAAGAGGACATTATATTATACTTGACTAAGTGGACATCATTACGAAATATCTTTCATTATTTAGTGCATTTGTAGTTATAGTTAAGTGATAACAACTGGCAGGAATTCTATCACATATAATGGAATCAATTCATCAGTCACAAATATAATGCAGATAGTTATTTATATTCTTAGCTTTTTCGAAGTGCTGGGCATTGAACACACAAGCTTCCAGCCATGTTCCAAATCTCGTGAGGACTGGGTCTGGAGGCAATGGCAGATCATAGCAAAGTGTTTTATATACTTCCACGCACGATGGTGCTTCAAAAAATACCTGAAAAATAGTAAATATGAGTTCTGCAGTAATAACATAGCTATTTAAATTTATTTTTAGTTTTATTAAAATTAAGAGTAAGTGCCTTTTTATTGGCAGACACCACCCACTTATTTTTAATGGGAAATCTTTTGCGTATTTCTTCACACACCCTGTAAAGAGCGTACACTTAGCAAGTGATGTGAATCATTTTAGGGTAGAAAAACACCAAAGCATTGGTTGCTTTAACCGTGTAAGCCGCCTTATCGGTTAGGAGAAGAAGTACATTCTCTCTATCACTATTATCTCCAAACAAAGAGGCTGTAAAAACATTGGCGCGGACATTACGATAAATATGGTAGTATGTAGCGGCAAAGAACTCATCAAAATAAGTTATACCGTTAATTGACTTCAGTTCTGATTTGAATACGCTCGCTTTTTCAGCAACAATTACACTGTACTAATTTAGGTATGAATACTTACTTAAGGATTCGTCAATACGGCGTGCAACCGTTTCATTATTCACTCTTTCAAGTTGCTTGGATTCCACGAGGTAGGGCTTATTGGGCTCATCTGGTGTCAATTTTCCAACTAATATGTTGCACACATATCGTCCCTTAACATCAGTTGTCTCATCAGCAATGGCATATAATTTGCTTTCTTTCAGGTCATCCTTAATACTTTTCGTGTTATAAATCAGAAGAACATTTTTAAAAAGTGATACGGGGGCAAACGCTTATAAGAGTAGTAAAAACTTGACCTTGGGAAATATTTATTTTCTCCGTGCGAGTTAATGCTTATTTGTTGTTAATTTTATTCCAATTGGCTTACCACCAGGAAATTGTAAAAAGATTTCAATAGATAATATTACTACCGACGCAACCTATGCATGTTAAATTGCATGTATTCAAGGCATAAGTCACATTTTAAAATGACAACTACTTCTTTTGAAGTGAACCTTAATATACATTTCAAATATATAGCAAAAAGGATTAGAAAATGTATGCCTCTTGATTGAATAAAGTGTGAATAAGTGACAGTTTCAGTAGGACTGCGAGGAAGGACCGCAGTCTTCCTCAGGCCCCATATTCAAGGAGCCTCGAAGGAGCCCTCAAACAAGAAATTTTTCAGGGAGGGATAATAAAATGTTTCCCCAGACCCACCAAATGCCTCAGGGCTGCCCTTGTTTCACTACTAAATAAAACCTTCACAAACTTTTCCTATTTCTAATACCGAATGAAAGGGGTAAGTAGTTATGGCGTGGATACGAAGGCCGTCCAATGGATCCATTATCAATTCCCTTTAAATACTTACAACAACTTATGCGAAATTCGCGCTAGGTAAAATATTGGAATGATGAAATTGTTGAACTTTATTTGCCTAAAATTTTAAACTCAAAGATATCAGATATTTGAGGATCTGTCCAAGAAATATTATGGATATTTTTCGAAGGTTTGATACATTAAAGTATTTAATCAGTTACTCTATTCATTAGAAAATATAAAATACAAAATCTCATGTTAAAAATTATTGAAACATTCTCCCTGGGCTTCAAAACGTATTTGTGTGATAAAACATTACTTTACTGTCAACTCTTTACCATAGAAATTTATTTTTTGAGTGCTAAAATAAGCAATTCCGAGAAAAAATATTTCTTCTGAATCGGTATTAAAGCTGTTCTTATTTTGTAAAATAAATTGCCATTTACCACTTGACATCAAGAGAGGATAAAGTTTATTGAGAATGGAGAGCTGTATTGTATCGTGTATTAAACGATCTTTCTCGAGGCAGCACGCAAAATATTTCAGGGAAGTATTTTTATAACTTAATGATTGATGGTACTAAATTTTACTTTGAAATCATATTATACCAAAGTTTTTAATGCCTCTTTCCTGAGAGCAGGTATGTAAATTGATTTCATTGATTTTTAGAGTAATTACTGCATAAAATATTTAAAAAATTCATACCTTTTCGTTGAGTCTTGGTAAGTAAGTTTTCCCAAGAGAACTATCAGATAAAACTGTCCTCCTTTCATATTTTTCCACATATTATGTGAATAAATGGTGTTTTGATTTGTGAGTAGGCCGCAAACAGCTCGCACAAGTCCGAAGTAAACTCATCGCCGGTGGATGTAAACGACAGCTGGCTCTGTCGTAAACTCTGCAATATCACGGTCTCCTTTAATTTCACTTGAGATTGATGAGATGTGCTGTCAGTGTGCTGTTTCACATGTGACTTTACGTCTTCTTGAAAAATATGGAGACATATCATTTAGTATCAGAATTACTTTGAAAAGTGGTAATTCCGAATTGCTTAAATAAGTTCTGTGTATAAAATAGGAAATTATAATTAAAAACACGTGTAATTTATAGTTAAAAATACATCTAATAATATTGAATTATTTGGGAATGTCAAACGATGCTTAAGGTAAAGATTAAATTATTATTATTATTATTAAAGTCGTCAAATTCAAAAGTTGTGTTGATACTCACGGTTTTTTGTACAAGCATTGCAGTAAATGCTGTTGCTCAGTACTTGCAGATACTTGCATACGCAGTCAGCTTGGCTCCTGAAGACGCCTGTCCTTTCACCTTATACATTTTCTTCACTTTATATATTGAGCAATTCCTCTCTTCATATCTTGTGCTACACAAATGAGCAGACGACGGTCTTGCGACGCTTTGAAACCTCAGCAAATTGCTGAGAACTTACGTGGCTCGCTCGTATATAAAAGAGAATAGTGTTTATAAAATGTGCATACATTCACCGGTCCTTGTTAAGCCTTTATTTTTCCTCTTTGCTCGAGTGCTAAGGGCACATTGCTTGCCTCGCTACAATGTTGGCTCAGTTCCAAGCCGTGCACAAAGCGGCGCATGCACCACGTTGGAAACTTTTGATGGTCTTTCATATAATTGTATCATTTTTCCTCAAATCTCCGGAACAAAAGAGGAGAATTGGCATACAGTGTTGAGCTGTTGGCTTGTCAGCAGACCACCCGGGTTCAAATAAGCTGGTTCATAATTAGATCAATGTATTCTTTCAGATCAATGTATCCCGGGTGAAGTCTTTGGACACCCCCAGGAAAAAAGCTCCGAGTGCGAGGTGGCTCAAGGATAGGAACTGGCCCCCCTACCCTAAATATGCAAAATTCACACGCATATGGCTTAGACGGGGGTGAGCTCTACCCTCACCTATCCAACCCGACCTTCGGGTTGAAGCATTGAATGAGTGTTTTTTTCATGAACCGTGGAGCAATAGAAAGAAATGATTACAATTCCCGGAGTTATTAGTAAAATTTCGAAATAATAGTTATCAGGAGTTTACATTTTTGCAGTACATCTCTGCTCCGTGGAATACCGCATGAAAAACACAGATGTGTCCAATACCCAGATGAACAAAAGTAATCACATCAACCAAGCTTAGGCATGTGGTTTCAATGAAAAAGCCCGGAAAAGTCTGTTTTATCAGAAAAAGTCCCGCCACGCCCAAAAAGTCTCTAAACAAATCATTAAAAAATGATAACTAGAGCGCAGAAAAAAAGTCTTTTAAATTTTTGTAAAGTGGGACTTTTGTGGTTTTAAATACAAGTCTTTATCAATTTTATTAAATAAAACATTTTTTAATTTAATTTATTTAATAAAATTGATAAAGACTTGTATTTAAAACCACAAAAGTCCCACTTTAAAAAAATTTAAAAGACTTTTTTTCCGCGCTCTAGTTATCATTTTTTAATGATTTGTTTAGAGACTTTTTGGGCGTGGCGGGACTTTTTCTGATAAAACAGACTTTTCCGGGCTTTTTCATTGAAACCACATGCCTAAGTTTGGTTGATGTGATTACTTTTGTTCACCTGGGTATTGGACACATCTGTGTTTTTCATGCGGTATTCCACGGGTCATTTGCAAATTCTTTCCACCTATCCTGGATATCATCTTTTTCGGTAAATATCTTCCATGATTTGTCCATAGCCCCTTACTTCTCCCTCCCGATAACATCCTCACTTAAAACGCATGTTGCACCCACTTCCCACTCAGTCACTATCTTTTCCATTTATTAGCATTGTCCCTTCCTCCATTTTTCCTTCGCCTACTCTTCCCCTTTACTCGCCAAAGTTTATCATTAAACTCCTCATAAGTACTTGCTTATTCCTTCCTGGCTGTAGACCTTATTCCATATCCTTTTACCCCCGATTTTCAAATAATTTCTGCTATTGCCTAGTGCTTTTTCATCCTTCGCGTTATCATTGATCTTTTTCTTTTTTCTAGTGTTCGTATTATTACCGTTTTCATACTTACCTATTTTCCTTCGAATTTTCTCGTTTCCTTTGGTTCATCTTATTTTCATCTCAAACTACTCCCGACATTCTCTCCTTTTTAACCCTTCTTCTTTGAAGCTTTCATATTCAATCTCATCCACCCCCGAATAGCTACGCGAGTTTTTCACTCTGATCCTAAAACGTCATCTTACCATGGTGTAATCAGTTTCAGTATCCCCCGGAAGTTTAAATGTGTATCTATGCCTGGGGCGGAGTTACAACCAAGTACTTATTACTAGTAATTTATTGCGCCAACATAATTCACCGGCGCCCTTCTTCCGGTCATTTCTCATTCTAAGCTCAAACAATTCCACTTCATATCCATACTTCCCCTAATTCACCTCTGAATTCTAGTAGTCCATCGTTATAAAATATTTCTAGCCCAAACTTCTCTTCTGGATGTTTTTACAGCTCGTATACCTCTTCCTCCCTATGGTTGCTTGTAGGATCGTATATCTTGATCAGTATGGAATTCTTTGGGTTGGCCTTAATTGCGGCCAGTAGTTGTCGAATCGCCTATTTTATCAGCTTTCCAAATTTATGTTCGCCTCAGTTTTCATTCGGCGAGTTAAATTCTAGGAAAGGGTAAACAGTTATTATTATTCAACAAAGATTCTATGATTGCAGCAATGTAGTGTAGTGAGGGGTTATCCTTGTAATTTGGGCCACCAAAGTACGAATCCATGTAGCTATCTTCATGAATGCACCATAAAAACGATGTATTCTCCTGACCAACATTACTCAATCAAAGATGACACTGGTATGTACACGTGTGACGTCAATTTGATGTCTCTTGGGCCTTGAAATTAAATTTGTGATTGAAAATTTTGGAATTTGGTGGTTTCATATTTTTACACCGAGAATTATGGAGGAGAAATTTAGGAAAAGTAACGAGCAAAATGGCCAAGATTATGAAACTAAATAAATAGCGGCTACTTTTTCGGGAGGAGTTTAAATGCCGCTTGCGGGCGTTCTGGTGTTAGCGATCAGCAATTGCTGTTTTTCAACCAGTAAAAGTAACTTTCTAGTCAACTATTTTCCAAGTAGAAAACATTACTTAAAAAAAGGATGATTTCACTCATTCCACCTTTTTGGGTCAAACTATCAAGCCTGACTGTTGAAATATGGAAGGAAGACATTTAAGAGGAACGCCTCAACGGAATTGTATCAAACGTGTTGCTTGCTTTAGTGAAGACAGAGTAAGGCTATCAGTCCGAATTACATGCTGGCCCAAATTACTCGGATTTCCCCCTACTATGTGAACGGAAGTATGTTGAGTTCAGAATCCTGCGGCGGGGACGCCAAATACAAAAGCGAGTGCATTTTACAGTGCGCTGGAAGTATCGTTGTATTTCTCACCGCGTGAATGAGTAAGGTCCGCGCAGCAATCTCACATCCCGAGGCGAAAACTCCAGCTTCGGTCGGGACGAGAGCGACTGCTCTGCAAACGAATTCGTCCGATCGCGGAAACCTTACTTTCGCACAACCTCCCGTGCATCATTCAGCCGGAATGACGGTGCTACCGGCGCCGGCTCCCACCCGCATAATCGCTTAGCGTAGTACGGACGACTGAGGAAAAACGAAAATCGCCGCGAGGAAGTTGAGAGGGGGGAACAATCGCCGAACGCGGATGCGAAGGACGCGGGCGTTAGAGACCGCTTCTCTGGCGCAAGAGGCGGGTCGCCGCTCTCTCTTGGGCAGAGCATTCCCATTCGCTTTGACGAGGGAGGGAGATGGGTTTGAATCGTTGCGTGTGCCATCTCGATCCACGTTCGAGATACGAGGGAGCTGCATGTGAGGGCCAAACCCGCCAGAGAGAAGGATAGAGGTGGGTGGTGTTTAAATCAGCATTTCAACTCTTCCCACAATTTTGTGAAATCTAAGAGGCACAGAATTACACTATTGTGTTAAATAATGTGTGGCTCCTATTTTTAATATTCAACTTATTTTACTCAGAATTAATACTCACAAGAGTTTAAAAAATCCAAAAATTATCACCATCGATCGATTAGATCTCTTCCTTTGATGTACACAAACGTAAAATATGTTTCATTGAGATAACAATGAAAAATCATACACCTTGACTGGTGCTCGAACCCTTGATATCGTGCTGAATGATTTAGACAGTTAAGCTAACGAGACCTGTCCTCCTCCCATGGGTTTTTCAGAGGTTAAAGGGGGAACTTTGTTTTAGCGGTCAAAAAATTAACGACATTTAAGAATTTTCAAAAATTAAAATGCAGTATACCAGCGTGAAAATCAAGTTTTGTTTTATTTAGGTAATGAAATATTATTTTTTCTTAAAAAATGAAAGCCCTTTTTTTAGCTTCTAAATGCGCTAAAATATGCCTGCAGCATATACGATTGCAGCAATTCTATTGACCTGAATCTAAAGAAATCTGTGTTTTTATTAGTATGTGTGATATGTTTCTAGTTGAACTAAAAATTTGATTAAGACGAAATTGAAAATTTATGGGACTTCGGAAAATAAGGTTGCTATTATTACAATTAATTTCCACCAGTTTGTTGGTAAACAAAATTGTGTCGCTCCTGATTTTAATATTTAACTTATTTCACTCATAATTGATACTCACAAGAGGTAAAACAATCCAAAAATCATCTCTATCGATTAGATCACTTCCTTTAATGTAGTCAAACGTATAAAATGTTTTATTGAGAAAATAGTATTTGAAAATACGAGCAGAGAGAATAGTACATAATTTTTGACACTTCTGCCATCAAAGGATAATTTTCGATCTCTGGCCTATGCAGTATAACATTAGATTATTCTAAAAAACGAATTTTGAGCAATTTTTTCTGCTTTACGAGCCATACTTGCTTGTTGCTGCGATACTGTCTAGCCAGTTGCCACTCATTGTACACGTTTAAAAGAATATTCTCCGATATTGCTTCTATCGATTTTAACAACTTCAGAAAATCGATTTTGGACCCCATAAACGAGGTTCCCACATTAAATGGGGCATGATATGGTTTATTAATCACAACTTTTTTTCTCAAATCAACGTAGGGACGTTATTTCTAAAACATATGTTAAGAATGGAGCGTTCTATCCGAGGTACTTTTCATAAAGATGGGACAGCGTGGGACTGATGGAGAATTTGGAGTACGCATCCCAATTCCCATTTTTCCCATCCCAAACACTGCTCATGACTTCCTACAACTGAGAGCAGTCTCATAAAATGCTCAACGCATCTGTGTGTCTGTGAGTTAACCCTGGCCGGTGAATGATCTCAAAATCACGCTGCTGGAGCAACAATGGCCATCTCATAAGCCTTGGATTACTTCCAGCTATTCTATCCAACTATCGCAAAACGCTTTGCATGGTGCATTTTATTTCAACTCTTTCATGAGGAAAATTGTACCGTGTAAAGTGGCTCATTGTATGTTTGTCCAAATGACTGAACAGAAAATAGAACCTGCTCTGATTCAATTAATTTTCTTGAACACTCTTTGATATATTCGTTTGTAAAATAAAGTATACTGTGTAAAAGCGGCTATAAGGAATCGATACCCAACACTATCTGGAACGGACGGACTATTTACATGGGCGTGAAGTGAAATTTTCACCACCCCTCTCTCCCACCCCACACTAATGTGGCAAATTCCTTTCCTGGTCGTTCTATACCGTTCTCTTCCTCTTCTTCTTCCGTTCGATTTTGTTAAAACTCTAGCTCAAGTGTAAAAATGGGATGATTTTGTCTGTGGTCATCTAATAGATTCAGCCATCCAATTCGTGCCTTAGTACGTTCGACATTTAGTCGATAGTATTGCCTCTTATAGAGATCCGTTTTATGCGTAAATCTCGGTAAGCCTATATGTGTCCCGTTGCCGTTAGCAACTTACAACAGTTGCTGTATACTTGCAACACATATTGTAGTCTTTCAATGGTCAAATATTATTCCCTTTAGATGCTAAAACAAAATCTCACGGTTTTTAAATTGTTACTGAGGAGGACTTTATGCTCGCATACGGAAAATTCACGACAGCAACAGCGCTAGTGAGGTAACAGCATTCCTAATGATGGCCATAACTTCAACTAAATATATAATACTCTACAGTCCTGATGAATTTTACTTATCTCCCGACTAAGCTTCCTGTGACTGTAGCGCGATTTCTCTCACCCCTCGTCTCCATTAAGGTGGTTTGAACGAAATATCATTTTAGTTAGAAGTCAATGAATCTGGTCACATTTTAAAGAAAAATATATCATTTTTCAATTGACACCAAATATTTAACCCCTTACCACAATACTTTCCGAGATATTTGCCAGAAAATACCATCCCCTTTACATGGGAAATTGTACGTGTATGCACTCCAGAGAGACCCTATATATAAAATGAGGTATTTCTAACACTTAGATGTCGTAAAAAAACTAGCAGTGTGTAGTTTGCATGTTTTCTCAACTATATTTGAAAATTAATCACATTGTCACATCAGTAGGTTCTTGGGTATCACAAAAAAACTTCCGTTTTGAAGGAGGTTCAAACGCACCGCGTGAAAAAAATTAGTCAAGTTAAAGACTTATTTAGATATTTTCATTTGATTACTTACAATTTCTGCCATGCAAAACTATTTTATTGCACCATTAATAATGCAATATTTAATTCGAGTGTCTCACAGGTGGTGAAATTAAAACGTATAATTAGAATATGGTCTCTATTATGACTAGGGAACTGTCTTATCGCTCGTACTACCTTAGTAAGTTATTCTTTATTTCTTCCGATAACTTTGGACTCTCATATTTCCTTTCTCTCCTCTTCGTTTCTTTCACCATGGTTTTCTCCGATTAGCTTCGTTTGATGACTTTGAGTTGCTGTCAGAACTCTCTCCCTCACTTTTTGACTTCATTTCAGAAGAGTCATCCTTCCTCTTCCGACCTCTCTGTCCTTTCTCCGATCCATCATCCGTTTCCCCTTTCGTCCTTTCTCTTTCCCTATTGCTGACCTTGTCACTTTCTTCTTTTGAAATTGATTTTCCGTGGGCTTCGTTGTCACTAATAATTTCGTGAACGATTTTACCTTCGATTGAATCATCTTCACTGGAGGCACATCGTTGTCCATTTCAATATCTGAAGAACGCTTATGCGTAGGCTTGGATGAATTCCGTTCCGCTTTCAATTAATCTCTTCTCTTTGCTTCTTGATACCGCACCACATTTTTTTCAACCTTATATTACATGTTTTGACATTTTTCAATTAACCCTGAGGCTATATTTACCAATATGTATGCACATATATTCAGTCCATTGTTCACCACCACACCTTTCCCTAATACTCTGACGAATCCTCCTGCTTTGGAAAGATATAGATCTTGTACCTCAGATGCTTGTTACATACATACAGAATCTCCCAAATTATGAGTGGGGATCAAATACGACATTTTACGAATGAAATATTATAATAAGGATAATATTTTGAATACTAATTTGGTGCAATGTTTCCAATTCCTACATCATTTTTTTCCTTCAATGCAAACTACACAATCTTTCAACCTTAAACTATTTTCTTCTTTCTCACTAACAAGTGTCATTTCGGTCTTCGCCCAGCATTTCCTTCGGTTTTATTCAGGTTCCTGGTCGAGTTTCTCGGCACCGACAAGGCCTCAATATTTCTCTGCCGAGTGACGTATCTAGTGCCCCGCATTCCCCTTTGTCACAGAGAGAATGTGGCAAGTTACATGAAACAAAAATGTTTGCTCGAGTATAACTCGATAGAGATCATCTCATAAAAATAGTCAGCATGGTGCTTTGGTATCGGAAACTACAAATATCTCCGCCACCAGTAAGACTCGTCTGCTAGCGCAGATCTAACTAATGTTCGGATCTTTTTCCATCTGCGCTGCGTTAATGACGCCACGGCGGCTATTGGAAATCGCCAAAACGGGAACAGTCTTATACAGATCAGGGCGAATTTACTATTGGAAAACGCGTTTTATCTTCCATCTGTGCTTGTACCAACTCTTGATGAGATCAGTAATCTCGGGAATGCTTTGGACTTCCTCTTCATCCATTCCGGAAGATATGGTCTCTTCTACACCGCAATGTTCGTGCTAGACTGATTCCACAGATTCCTGCCGTGATACGCCCTTACCTTCATTCTCTCTGTCTTTGGGTCTTTAGTTTTCCCTGGTCTGAACCACATGCGCCCAGTTTGCCTCTGCATTTTGCTTCGGTTGTTAAGGTTCGGTCGATTTTACAGCAAATACACGCCAAAATTCAGTTCGCGTAGGACTACTGCTACATTCCCAAACACACATTCAAAATTCCCCACGAGTTTGACCTCCGCCAAAGGAAGTGCAGTCGGGATTGTGTGATTAAACACGATTAGACACACGTGCGATCGACAATCGCACTAGCCTATCCCAGGTGCATCAAAATACACTTCATTAGCAACGACGGTGGTAAACAAAAAAGTCAGACAAACTTGAACGGACTAAATGGTCCGGCGTAGTCGAGTGGAATGTTTCGAAGAGCTGTTTTCAGGAATCGGTTGGGTGAATAGGGGAGGGGAGCGAAGAGGGTTTTTATAATACGAGCATCTAGTTGCACCTCACGTCACAAGCCATGTGGGACGAGGAATCGGGAGGTGAGGGGGGAGGGAAGGAGGGGAATATAGAGAAGGGGAGAGCGATGAAGAATAGGAAATTTAAGGGTTTGTTCCTTCAGTTATCATTTGTTCTGTTTGAGGCCGGCAACATGTTGCCCGCGGTCGTCTAAATCCTCCCCTGAGGGATCAAAAGGGAGAGTCTGCGCGGCATGATTCTCATTTGTTTTTTTTTTAAAACCTTTCTCCCTTTTTTTCACGACTTTAAACCCGGCTCGAAACAACGAGATCCCATGAAGTCCACAGCGCCACCGGTAGGTCTGCGGGCATTTCTATAACCGTGCTTGCACATGCCCTATGAGCTTGAAGTATAGGACATGACGTCATCAAACTGTTACCTGACGACCAAAAGGTCCACCACATTGCTCCTCCCTGTTCTTTTCTTACTTACCTTTCAAAAGCTCATTGGAGAGGATACATTAGCGGATGTAATGCAAGAATATGTACCCTATGTTGAAATTTAAAGAATAAGTAACTTTAACAAGTGTTTGTTACGTTAAGATATTTATCTACTTGTTTCTACTCGGGTACTTATCTGAGAATATATATATTTCATTATTTAAACAAATAAAAAATTAATTGGGAACTTTCGTTTCAAGAAGTACCCTAAAATATGTAAATTTTAAACCCGTTTTATATTGGAAACAATGTACAAATGCAAAATTAGTTCATAATCTCGTATGCGCTACGGAAAATCGGAGACAAGGAAGATGGCGCACAGGCATCACCTACAAACACAATCAAGTATTGCCCACCATAACAAACGCTCTCCTTTCATCTACCCAGATGACACAGCCCAACCAAAGCTCTGCCTCTCAAGCTCCGAAAAACTTGCATTAAAACTCTACAAGCATAGGTAAAACAGTGGTAGAATATGCATTTATTTTCCAGGAGTGCAACTCGTGGACAATATTCTGGTTTACAAAAAGGTAAAACATGGGAATCCGTTTTGCCTCTATGAGGTCCTCGGGGTATGAAAAACATGACGCAAACTACATCAAAATGAAGACATGTGCTGGAATAATAGAATTATCTGAGAGGTGATTGGGGTGGAGAGAGGTGCAGTAAAACAGTCGCCGAGCCGATAACTGCAGATGTTAATGTTGATACAAAATTCTCAGTTTCCTTTTAATTTTCCGAATGACGCGCGGGTGAAATAACTCATTAAAATTTTCAAATTCATTAAAATTCAAAATTCCCTATCGTAAGTTCCATCTTTTAGGACACTTAAGGAATGTCGTTTCCTGGGCAAATATCCGTAAACCATTCCCATAACCAGCCTTAATTATTTAGTGCAGTGTTACACGTAAACTCCACTTTCTCAGGCGAGATATTGTAGAACAGCATAATGAGTAAAAGCTCAAACGATTTCGTACTGTCTACTAGTTTTTATTTCACCTCTTGCTACACGTGTTTCAGCTGAACAACAGTCATCCTTGCCTGAGGATGACTGTTGTTCAGTTGAAACACGTGTAGCAAGAGGTGAAATAAAAACTAGTAGACAGTACGAAATCGTTTGAGCTTTTACTCAGTGTTACACGTGTTTGCCAATGTGGAATAGCGGTGAGTGCACCTATTGTAAGTTTGGCAATAGTGTTCTCCATTGGCTTCATGCTTTCAACTCAAGGTGGAACGCTATAGAAAGGTATATCATCATCATTGGTCGTTCAATCCTAAGATTGGTTGACTGCAGCCCTCCCGCACCTATCCCTATCTAATGCTAGTTCCATAGCCTCCTGGTATCTCTTCCTATGTACTTTCCACCTTATTTAGTCCATGAACTTATTCCTGGGTCTTCTTTTGGGGACTTTTCCCTCTAATTAGTCTTCAATTATATTCTTCGCAAACCCATTGTGTCTCAAAGTGTGTCCAACCCATCTGGTTCTTCTTTTCTGTATGGTGTTCCATATAGTCATTTACTCTTCTAATCTTCTGTACACTGCATCATTTCTTATTTGTCCGCCCATTTTATCTTCAGCATACTCCTCCAGCTTCTGGTTTCAAAGCCTTCTAGTTTTTTCTGGTCAGCTTTGTCAATGGTCCATGCTTCCTTTCCATAGATTGCTACGCTCCACATGAATATTTTCACTAAAATGTTTCTTGGTTTGTTGTTCTATCTTCTTTTAGCACAGCAGTTGTCTTCTTCCCATGAACGCCTTATTAGCAATTCTCCGCTTGATGTCCGTTGTACTTCTTCCATCTCACGTGATGGTACTTCAGACAAAGGTATATATACTCGGGAATTAATCAAAATTATTAACGTGCATGGCCAAAACAACGTTACTTTGATGTTTCACATTGATCTTTTAGTTTACATTTGCTATTCTCATTTGAATATCCTCATACAATATTAAACGTTGAAACGTTGAACATGAATCTTGGGCACTGCAGAAATCGTCACGGCAACTAAAACATTTTCCAATTTAACTGGTTTATTTAAAAATCTAAGCAAGATCTTAACAAATGAATAACCTTGATTACTCAGGAGGTAGTAAAGAATACAGCGCTTCTGGCCAGATATCGCTAGGACTATCCATTTCCGTTTATATAAAAACTTTCCGTTATTGTACACAATTCGTAGGTGCTGCGCTTGTGAAAGCAAAACGAGGGAATATATGTTAGAGAATGACGAAAAAATAAACCATTAATTTGTCTATTACTTTTTGAAGAAAGATGATCCTAATATATAAATCGTAAAAAATGTAATGTATTTTTCAATTACTATCCAGCCATTCCTTCAAGGAGCTAGGGGAAATTTCAAATTTTTGTCGCTCCTAAAAGCCTTAATAAACTTATCATTCAAAATTGCTGCAATATAATAAAATTTTAATATTGCTAGTAAATTTTTACAATTTTTTAAAATTCGTGATCATATATGGTTTTTCCATCAAATTAAAATTGGGGTTATAAATTATATTTATTTTGGAAAGTTTGGTGATTTATTCCAAGTGAATATTTTTAACCGGTATGAAACCAAAATTATGAAAATGTATTTATATTAAATAGATTTAGGAGTTGAGGTTTCATTCGTAATAAATTGGAAATGCAAATTGGATTCACGTCATAGACATTCCAATTCGCTCGACAACATTTTACTTTTTGCTATACCGCATTATGACTGCATTCTGTGATGAAATTTGGAAAGCGATGACGTTCTACAAACTAGCATTCCCTCATCTGGAGCATAGATATTAGATCTAAAAGCTATATTCTAACGCCTAGGCCACTCGCGAACCCAATACTCATAAATAACACTCGTAGATATCTGAATTTTTGATACACGATAAAAAAATTTCGTCAAAATGCATTTGTATTACTTAAATCGATATTTATGGCGGACCTCAACAATTCTCCTCAACAACCCTCCTCAAACGCTGTGTTTTTAGGATTATTACAGTATAATACATGTGTGAATATTTTTAGTTGAAATGGCATGACAAAAATTCATATCAAACTACCAGAAAAAATCAGCAGTTTTATTTGCCAGCAACGCTCAAGGTTGCTGGTGAGGATAGGTTTCGGTAACTGTACAACCTGAACATAAACGGGTTATAGACACGGAGGTACTTGAGAAAATTTACCGTGGTGTGACGAAAGAATAATAACTTTAATCACACACTTTCGTGTGTCGTTCATCGACGATGACCGTCGATGAACGATGACTATCGGTGATCATATATGATCAGAGTAAAATGTCTCGTTAGGTAATTTGATGCGGCCTTCAAGTTAAGAGTGCATATGATGAAGCTAATTGAGCAGGACAAGAGTACAGGTTTTCATCGGCTTATAGACAACAATGATTCGTATTGACTCATTGGTGTCGATGGCATTCATCGTCCTTGATGAGGTTCATCGCATCGCAATGACTTAAATCATCGTCGATGACTTCGATTAATGGACTCATCGCCCAGGCCTATCCTTGGAAGGCCATTAATGGAATCATTTTCTGCTGTTAGCATCTAGACTAATGTGGTACGGACCCAAATCGTTCCGTGATCCCATCTTGTAGTTAAATAATTGGATGTAAGTGTTCACCGTTGGTTATCGTAGTCATTGAGAAGGATTTCATGGGTAGTACTTACTCCTCTCATTTGCTACCGTGTATTTGATATTCAAAAGAGGCAGATATACAGTTCCATCTTGTGAGATGTTTTTGGGCCCGTTTCTTAAATCTGCATTCAAGCTACCATTTGCATTTCCATGTGGAGTCCCCTAAGGTAATCGTCAGATGTTCAGTAGCGTATTATAACATGCGTTAACCCATTATTCTAAATACGCTACGCATTATTATAAATACCCTAAATACGCTTTAGAATTAGTGTAGGTACATCTTGTTATTAATGTGAGACAACAAAATCGTGCCCGCATTAGTTTTGCAATTGTAAATTAGTCCCCCTAAATTGTTAAGGTACAGTGTATTTTTTCACCAGGATTTATTTTGGTACAAGTAGTCACAGTGACAATAGGATTCCACATAGTTTATCGCAAAAACATCGAAAATATGCTAAATGAGTTCACGGAATGAAGATGATGGAGGAGAAAACGTAGCACTTTTTTGCGCGAAAGCAGTTGATTTCCGCAAGTCCTAAGAAGGATAGCGCTAGCAATAACTACAATGAAATGGTTGATAGTTTGATGTCCTGACTGATTTATTGACTTATCAGCCTCGAGATCAGCTACTGATGGCCACGGAGGGAAACTTCAGTGCGTACATTCTTTGAAATAGTGTATAGATGGTCCTTGAAATACCTAGATATAGGGACATACTTATGCAGGATTTAATTAACGGCATATTATTGGCATAGTTATACTCCAATAATTTGTACTTTTACTCCCAAAAGATAGTAGTTGAATTTGGTGGAGATGTCTCTTTCTTTGCGTGTTTAAAATTATTCGACAAATACACTAGGAATCAAATTTTATAATTGAACGGCTTAAAGGCTGTTATATCTCATTGTTCATTCAACTTTATTCATTATTGTACGAAACATTTAGCGAAAATAACCCAATAAATATTAAAGATACATATTTTAACAACGATATCTATCCATTTGGCCTTAAAATTCAAGTAGTGGTGAATTAAAAGTAAAATATTCCCGTAGCACAGCGGTTCCTCATCACTTTTGATTTGTGAATCCCTAGTTCACCCATTAAAGGAACTCTTCTCTTTCCTTACATTGAGTTCAAATGAACGTTATTTATACTCTTGCCAATATTTTATACTTGATGGAAGCAGCTTGTCGCAGGAGATGCACTTGAATCGTTTTGGGAAATGTTAGGTGTAATTACCATTGCTTTCCGTTGTGTGCAACAATCGTAACGAATAATCATGGCCTTGAAAATCGACCTATGGTTCAAGCACCTTCAGTAACTATTTCCATAATTTTCATGTGTTGTAAACAACTCACTTATCGGCCGATCTGTGAAAAAATAATGGAATAACGCTGATGACAGCATTGGGAAATCATCATTCTTATATTTTGGTGCTTTTTAGTCATGACAATTAATTCAAGACAATGAAATTATGGGAAAAACTATGATTATAAATAAATGTCTCCAAAAAATATCATTTTGATGGATCTATCACTTGGCTGGCGAGGTATCGATCATTAAAATCGACCATTTTACACTACGTTAGATGGTAAATAACAAAATACAAATATTACATTCTTCCCAACTAAAGCGTTATCCTTGAGATACCTCTGTATAACTACAAAAAAAGGCAAAACTTTATACCCTCCGGCGTCACTTCGTGGAAGTATTTTATACTTGAATCCATATTAAAACAATCCTTGTACTTTTCCATTAATATTTATTAATACTACGTGTTTTACAACTTGCTGCATCATTTTATAAGAGATTCGAGCAACCTTTGCAACGAGTTTTTTTGTTTCTTTATTGGCACCCCTCCGCACTCCTTTCCTAAAAAATTTCCCTTTTTCCACGCCCCCTAACCTGTGTTCCCCTGCCATCCACCCAAATATTAGTTTTTTCTCCGACCCTCTCCCCCCCCAGCTTATTGGCGTTGGTTACTACCTTAACAATCAATAAATAACATGTAAAAAATTGTACCTGAGGATGCAGCAAGCTGCAAAACGCGTAGTGAATTAATAAATATTAGTGCAAAAGTACAAGGATTGTCTTAATATGGATTCAATTACATAAAAAGGCATTGAATTTGAATAAAGCAATAATAGATTTATTTAACTCAAACTTTGTAACTTCTGGACGGTTTATCGCTTATTTATTTTGAGCGAGTCAATATAAAATGAAATGCATACGTAAAAAATTGGAATTCATGTTCAAAATCAGCTACAGTGCATGAAATAATCGAAACATTATTTTTCTTCGTTTTTATAAATTGATATATTTCATTTAAAGCCGTAACGCATTCAATTCTGAAAATGAATGAATTTAGCTATAATTGATATATTTGATTAATTTTTTGCTCCTGATATTTGCAGTTTACGATGATTTGCGTAGAAGGGTAAGAACTATCTCAACGCCGAACACAGCATCAGGAAATCGTCATTTTTTTATTTTAAATTACAACGCCATCGTGGTGGAATGGTGGCGTCCTTCCATTTGATGTTTCATTTCTAAGTATTGGCCCCGAAAAGGTTATCTTTAAATTGAAATGGCTGTCACTAATACATGGAGACTTAAAACATAATTTTTCCGTGCGGCTTATCGGTTATATTAAACCTATATTTAAGATGAAAATGCGATTATCAGACAAACTTCCGGTCCGCAGTCTCATTGTTCAAACAAGCTGACAATACTTGTAGGGGAGATATTAAAAAAATTAGTCTTTAGCTGCCAATGCTCCAATGGTAACGTCGCAGTTTCACAGGTTTAATGTTTATTCGCAAACCACTGATTAACAAGAATTACGCGAAGACAGACAAATTTTAATCAACGTGCAAGTAATCATGATTGGTAGAACAAAAGGTCCGGAAGTAAGACTGTAACATTGCTCGATGCTAAAAAAAAAGATTTTTTCACATCAATATTGATTGGCGTGATATAGAAAAAGATTATTTCAAACGTTTTTATGTTTATTTATAAGGAAGAGGTTAATAATGTAAGCACACAGACGAGACTTTCTTTTTCTGTTGAATTCATTTTCAAATGAGTATATTTGTTTAGGTCTATTTCCTTCACCAGGAAACATTGAATTTTATAAGATATTCATTTTCATGGGGACATCATTAGAACATATATGAAATAGAATAGATTTCTCATACTCTTAAAATAATTAATAATTCATGGAATGACAAACTTGAAATCTGATTCTGGATGATTTGTCGTTCGTATTTTCTCCCACAGATATAATTGATTCCTAATGAAGACACTAATCCAATTGTTCGACGTAATGATTAAATGATTCCGGTATATACGTCAGGGGAAACACTAAATCATACTCCTGAGCAATTATGTTGCTGGAAAAAAATATTCATTCAACAATTCGGCATCCTTCCACACTTGAAGGATTATCATTAATATCATGTTCAACCGCACTGCGGTGCTGGTATTTTCCAGCTATTAACCCTTTCACGCCCGAGCTTCGTGGAGGGAAATTCTTCCTTGTTACGAGTCTCTTGAAAATTTTCTTCACTCCCCTGTACGAAGCTTCCTCGCATCGACGGAAGGCAGAGGTTCCCTCCCTAACCATTTTTGGACCCAACTCAACGGGTCGCCGATCCCTTTCCTCGGCCGCTGTCCCAGACCCTCCAAGGATTTAAAAGACTCCTTCACAGCGCGAGTCCACGGTCAACTGACTGAAATTGCAATGTTTAATACAAACAAATATTCGTTGTTCGCATCGATTTTTTTACATTTAAAATGAATTTACTGTGTTTTTCTGAGCGTGCAGAAATTTTAAACGAAGTTCTAACGTTCATATTGACGGATTTTTTCCCAAATGCGTACGTTAATGCCGTCTTCGATTGCTGTTCTATAACCCCGTTGATATTAACGTTGGAATTTCGTTTGAAATTTCCACGAGGTAAGCAAAAAAAGATGAATTCATTTCTAACATTGGATTTCTAAAGTAAGCAACAAATACTTTTTTGGAAAAAACACTGCAAATAACAGTAGTTGACCGCGTGGAGAGAATAGGAAGGGGTCGACCTGAGCGGCCGAGGAAGGGCCTGGGCTCGCGCTAAGTCTGATCTCGAGGGGCGACCGCGTACGTGGGTCTATTGTTTCCGCCACGGTCACTGTCTTCCGACCTGTGCCGCATAGGAGCGGCATTCGTCGGTTAAGGTAGGAAAATTCACGCCGCATATATGAGGCATTCGTTGTTCAGGGAAGAATATCCTCGCCGCACAGGTGCGGCATTCGGCGCGAAAGGGTTAATGTGATATTGCTACAAAAATCTCTCATGAAGAGTTGATGAGGCATGTTTATAGAACTCAGATGGTACTTCCAACACGAAAAGTTGAAAATACAAAGCCCAGAAGAGCCAACCAAATATTTATTTCATGATTAAATGATAACACATGAACAATTTGAAAAGGATTAGTACAAGGAGTATAACGTCTGCAATAGGAACAAAATCATGGGCCTCAAGCGAACCAGACCAACACGCCACGTCTAAGTAAGCATGGAATTGAAGATACCATAACCATGGCACCCGAAAATTAATAATAAAAGTTCTTTTAATCAGTGCGAAAACTGAAAATACTGAAAGTCCCGAAAATAATATCAGTAGGCAACGAGGCTCAAGAAAGCAGCACCAGAAGCTCAGGGTGATGGTTCTCTTATATGGTGAATCAAATGGAAGAAGTTAGTGTTTTTGGGTAGGACTGAATATATAGTTTCAATATTGTCAATGTATGTGTAAGCAGATGAATTGAAAAAAATAAAATACCTTTCTTTTAAGAACGCAACGGTTATTTTTCGCTCGTTATTATTCTAGCCACATACTTAGTCACGGTGTAGTTTTATTATAACTCAAAAGGCAATTACGATAATATGAAGAAACTTCCCAAACCAGAACTTATGAATTTGTTTATTTTTAAGGAAACTCTCTAATTTTACACCGGTGATGAATATTAGAAAATGTCGCAACTATCACTTCTATTATTGTAAGAAGGTTTTACCTTAAAGTAATTTGAGTGAAATATCATTTTTGTCTCATTCACAGAAAAATATCTCCTCTTTCTATAAAACGAAAATATCAGTCTATTACAGCATTACGTTTTGAGATATTTGTCAAAACAACAATAGCCATTTTCTATGGAAAATGGCACGTATGTGCAATCAAATGAACATTATTTTAACAAAATGAGGAATTTCTAACAACTGGATGTCGCCATGAATTTTAAATAATGTACGCTTTAGATTCATCAACTACCTTTAACAATAAATCAATTACTAACTGCAGTTATTTTTACAAATACGCAAAAAACCTTTCGATGTGACGGTTTTTTCCCCGTACGGCGCACGGACTTGCGCACGCATTTTCATTTAACTGCTTGAGTGAAAAAGTGAAATTCTAATAATTCTAAATCTAAGAAAATAAATAGTGATCTCCGTTATAACTATGACTAAAAAATAAATACTTACCAAGAAAACGACACTGATGGTAGTGAGTAAAAGCAACATTGAAAGAAAATCCAAAATAATAATGGAAAATGAGGAAATTTAACAAGTGAAACAATTATGCTATTTGGTTAGCATGCCTACTGAGGATAGCAGATGTTGTGCAGAGATAAAAGAAAGGGTGGCACTAACAAAACAGGCTTTTTAAAATAAGAGAAACCTTCTAACAGACAAGCATATGAGTATTGAAACTCGGAAAATGTTTGCAAAAACATTCCTTTGGAATACATTGCGCTATGGAAGCGAGAGTTGGACCCTTCGGGAACGGTAGAAAGAGCAAGTAGAAGCAGAAGAGATGTGGATTTGGAGAAGGATGCTTAAGGTAAGCTGGATGGAAAAGAAAAGTAATGAATAGGTTTTAATGGAAATAAATGAAAAGAGAACTCTGATCAACACCATGAAAAAAAGAAATACAAAAATTTGAGGACATCTCCTGAGACATCACAAGAGATGTTTTGTCAATGTGATGGAGGGGAAGGTGCTCAGGAAGAAAGGGAGAGGAAGACCAAGGCTACAGTACCGGAACAGGGCACAAGCACTGATCGGGACGGGAAATTAACGGCAGTTTAAGAGATTAGCAGAAAACAGGACCATTTGGTTGCAGCAACAAGGGGGAGACTTTAGTTAAAGAAGTCATAACTACGGAGAAATCTCGCTCGAACTACCTGGGACTCGAGTCGGGAATCATCTGTGGGTGAAATGGATGGATGGCGGGTGTGGGTAGAGGGATGAAGGGGGGAGGGAGATTTTGAACGGACGGTTGGGGAACTTTGAACTTGCCCGCGGTTTCCCCACCGCTCTCTGCCGACGACAGTTGACGTTTTCTCCCTCGCGACTCGATGGCGTCAGCGACAGAGGGATTACTCACTTTACCGCTTGCATCCATTGATGAAATATGCTCACCGACATAAATATATTATTTGACTGGGTCGAGCGAAATGTCATAAAAAAAGGAAAAGCTTTCAAAATACGGTGACATCTTTTCTGCGGCGTCCAGTGTTGTTACTTTCGGCTCATTCACATTAATGACAATCTGAAACTACATATTGTTAGAGGAATTAGCGCGGCTTGAAAATAGAGACAAACCATGGGTAGTAAATAGCGCTCAATCACTCACCCTTTTACTGATGGTATCCATAAAGTCTGATGACACTTACTTCTCAGTGGGGGTTAGATTTCAGCAATCGTCCCAGCCTTGTGTGTATCGCCACTTTCTTCTTCCTTGCTATTTATCTTTGTGTGGAATTAGGAAAGTAAATGGGTGTAGTTAGTTCCTCATCTACGAGGGCAATTTTTTTTCAACCTCCGATCGCACAGCACAAACGCCAGACAAGTGACAGCCGGGTGATGTGCGCAGTAGGCAAATGCGCATCTCCTGTACTACACGCTCCGTCACTACCGAGTTCACTTCGTCAGTCTGTGCTGAGCATTAGTCATAAACATGGCCGCCTCAACTGATTCTCCCGCCAAGTGCAAATTGCGAAGCTTTTTTCGTTTCCTGTAAGCAGAAGGGACTAGTGAAGCAGAAATTCACCAAAGAATGAACTGAGTACATATAGAAAACTTTATCAGTGATAGTGTTCTGCATGAATGGTGTCAAAAATTTAAAGATGGCCGAACTTATGTGCATGTTCCAGGGGGTCAATCACGCAAGTCTGTCGCTACAGACGGCTTTGCTCAACGAGTTGACGAAGTGGTTAGAGAAAACCGTAGGTTCACCTTGAGTGCTCAGTCTATGGAATTTCCGGAAGTTTCAAGATCTTCTTTGTACACTATCGTTACTGAACATATAGGCTTCAAAAAACTTTGTGCTCGCTGGGTCTCAAAAATACTGGCTGACAACGGTCATTTATAGACTCATTTAAATTCATTGGCGGCAACATTTTATGAAAAGGGTATCGTAAAAATTGTCCCCAGGTACAACAAATGCCACAATCGTCAAGGTGATTATGTCGAAAAGTAATCATTATTGTACATAACTTTAAGTAATAAAATAATTTTTAAATATCCACTTTTCTTTTATGAATGGCCTATCGGAGGATGAAAAAAAACTACCCTCGTAGCTTCACTGAAATTCATAGGCCCTTACCACATTGGAATCGATGTGTGATTATGTCCATTGGTTCATGCATACCATTAAAAATGAGTGTGGATACTTTTCACGTCATATTTATTTTCAAATGGTACTCGAGGAAATCAGACTCTGACTCAGTAATGCTAAGTGAATTATTATGACAAACGAAGTCGTCACAATTGGTCGCTCAATCCTAAGATTGGTTGTCTGCAGCCCTCCACACTTCCCTATGTAATGCCAGCTTCGTTACTTCCAAGTGTCTCTTCTCATATACTTACATCTTAATTTGGTCTTTGTGGAGGAGGAATAGAGGCTTTAACTTCAATAATTTGTTAATCTCGCCACCGTACAATAAAAACGCCCTGTTCAAATCATTAGTTTAACACGCCCGAAGTTTTAATTTTTCATTTAAGGAAAAAAATAAAAATAATATTAAAGCGATTTAAAAATCACTCCACTAAATAATTGAGAAAACATTAAAAATAAAACCTGTAGCAACGTTTCATATCTCACCTAACCTGTGAGTTAGAATTTACTCATTTTGAATTTCCCTCTTCAACGCTCGAGCACACCAATGCTAGAACACTCAAAGCTCAATTACATAGAAGAATAGCTCCTCTTTCAATGTAAAATATCCCAGAAAGTAAGGTCATAAAGACTGGCCACCTGGCATCATTACAAGGATTCTACATATGTCTATATATTTCGGTGGCAAAAATGGGATGAGTTTTACGTTTATTAACACCTCACTCCAACGATGAGGTGAGACTGAGATGACTATAATGAACAGCACACGGCTTGCCGATGCCGGCAGCAGTGTGCTGAGACTGGTGCACTGCCGTGACATTTATGCGGTGTTTTTAGAGCTCACAAACCATTCGACCAGTTGGGAAGCTGACAGTGAGAATTTGATTTCCTTTTTTGGCATGAACACCGGAATATGATTCAGCGAGTGATCGGAGGTTAAATTGCGGCTGTCCTGGCGAGGTGGACTTTATCGAGCAGACTGTTGGATTCAGTTAGCTGGCAGAAATCCAGCCGGGATATAGTTTTGCACCTGGAGGTAAGTGTAAATTTAGTCAACCATCGGCAAACGTCAGTTGTCTTTCTTGGAGCTTTTTCAAACTTAGCGAAATAAATTGCTTGTTCACAGAGAAATACCTGTACCGTTGCGTGTTTGTATCCCTTTCCATTTAAAATACGAAGGCTTCTATGGCCATTTGGAGTGGATAGTAAGCAATGGCTTTCACATTAGCAGTGTCTAGCAATCACAAAATCATTATTTGCCATATTTTGACACAAATGAATTACTTTATCCATATTCAGAATGATTTTGTAAATAATTTTGCCGACTAAACTGTCGTATATAATGTACTTGTGGGCCAGATGGTGGTCAGTAAATGGGTTAACTTTAAAGATCAGAGCCACTCAAACTGGTATACAGAGCATTCGTCTAAAAGTCATCCATCTTACAATGAATATGGATTAAACTTTTGAATGCTAAAATTTCATTTACTCGCGGTCAAAGTCAAAAATGTTTCACGCTGCCAAATGCCAAGTGCGATTTTGATATGCACGTTTCACGGATAGAAAAGTTGAATAGGCGCATTTAGGTAGGCCGCGTATCGATCAAAACGGGTTGAATGTAAAGAAAAACGTAATGATGAATAGCATTAGGAGAACCAGCATTCCGATGATAACATGAGGCACAATACGCTAATATGGAAATGGAACTGCTACATATGGGTACATTTGACTCTGCGAGCTGCCGTATTGACGAGTGGCAGTGGATGTTGAGATATCAGCCGTGTAATGAAGTAAAGAAGACGGTTTTAGAGAGGTAAAATGGTGAAATGTATTTTGGGAGTTTTGTGTGTTTGGAGTGGAGATCAGTTTTTGGTATGGTCCCTTATCGGGCGAAGGAAGAGTAAAGTTTGCACCTATCTGTTCAACAATCTATATCTTCTATTTGATTACTTCCAACCGACTAAGAGATGTAGTGCGGCGTCAAGTTGTTATTCTCATTGTCATACTGAAACATACCTGCTCTGAATATTTCGAGCAATCTAAGTCTAGCGTGCAGCCTCCGAGTCTCGAGCAGCTGCAAACCTAATACCTCTAAAAGCTAAAAAACATTCTTTCACTCTTGGTAGTTTTTAACTAAGGGCGCAGCTTTAATTTTTTATTTCATTCATTTTTCGTAGTAACATTTTAAGCAAACTCCAATATACTCGGAATTATTCGAGGTGTGACCAAACCAGAGCTTAGTAGTACCATTCGCTTTCGCTTTTTCAGCCGAGGACCTTCATAATCTGCGCTTTATAAATTCTAGTTTCTTTAAGAATATGGCATGTTTCGTATGTATGTTTCCCACGATAGGCCCGAAGCGAAGTTAATTGCCAGTTAATTGCATTCATCTGACGAATTTATGTTTACTCCATCAGCAGTTTAGATATGGCGGTCATGTGATGATTTCCGCAAGAAGTGTACTGCAGTACATTCATTGAGATTTCATTCAAGCTTCACTCCTTACACAACTAGTTAAGGTAGTGTTGGTCCCATTATACAGGATGCGGCATTATAACTTCCTTTTTTCAAAACGCATTAAAACCCATTTTATGAATGAGAGATTTTTTATTTTTTTGTGATGTTGTAGGTACATATCTAAAGTTTTGCGTTACACAGTTGTGCAAATCATATCAGGTAGGTGAAGCCCCTTATTGTCCATACATTGAATTAGCCGATTTCTGGCGTTTTTCATGACCCTTACCAGCATAGCAGCGGGTATGTTGGCAATTTCTGCCCGGATGTTGGCCTTCAGGTCTTTTAGGATCCTTGGACGGTTGACATAAACTCGGGATTTGAAATAAACCCTCAAATGTGTTTCTTGTGGAGGTTGACACAAATGGGAGCAGAAATTGCCAAAATACCCGCTGCATCTGGTGGCAAGATACCCGCAGCATCATATCTGGTAAGGGTCATGTCAAACGCCAGAAATCGGCTTATTCAGTGTATGGCGTCACCTCCCTGATATGATTTGCAAAACTGTGGAACGCAAAACTTTATATTTGTACCTACAATATCACAAAAATTTCTCATTCATAAAATGGGTTGCATTGAGTTTTGAAAAAAGGAAGTTATAATTCCGCACCCTGTATAACATACAAGTCCGCATCTTCAAAAATTTCGCGGTATATAACTGCATCGGAGAGAAGGAGGACAGGAGAAAGTTGGACATCAGGGGATGATGACATTTGAAATTGAAGCGATAGACGGAGGCGTCGCTACGAGGGCCGAGTGAGGCGTTGCTGTGAGCCGCGGCACGGCGCCTCAATTTGAATGGCGTGCGGTGCACCACGGTGACTCGTCAAGGAGGGTGTGTGGGGGGAGGGGGACTGGAAGGACGCGGGAATATCTCATCTACATCTACTTCATGCCCTGTAAGCCACCCAAAGGGTGTGTGGCAGAGGATGCCTCCACACCAGGCATGCATGAATTATACGGCAGAACTCCGAAACTGCATTGAAACCAGCGCACCACACATGCAACGCACCAATTAAAAATCTACTAAGCAAGAAGCATTCCATCGTCAATCGTTCCAACATGAAAGGGATACAAAGACCACTACTACAGATTCAAAATATCATGCATAAACAAACATCAATATTTACATCGTGCAGAAATAGGAACGTAGAAAAATATAAAGAAAAAGATCTACAGTCTAGCTAATGACACTATTCGCACTATTCATGACGACGATCACGGCTGTTTTGGTCCCAAATGGTACGCGTAAATAATGAGATTTTATACCTATCGGTTCTACAATCTATCTCTCTAATTTTATGGCCACCTCACCATCTCAGTCCGTCTAAACTGGCCTTGACCCAACCCGAATGCCTTTACGAGCGTCGCATCGTCCGGAGAGAGGGTTCGATCTGCACGAGGTAAAGTGAAAAGAGAAAGTCGACAAAGTTTGGATCGAGTACGCTCATAAATTTTTCCCACCAGCGACTCCCTAAATAGCAAAGTGAACGAAGAGTAACAATAAACTCTGTCCGATGCTTCTTATCAGTGTCTTGTGGTACATATTCTTGAATCTTAATTAGATTGTGGTCATTTGAGGAGATGTGGAAACATACTCACACGAAAGGGTAAAGTTAGAATTAATTAAAATAGCTAAGCTTCACCGAGAGTACGTTAGAGGGTACTTAAACTGAATGTAGAAAGAGTCAATCCCTAAACTGAAGGAAATACAAGGGAATCCCCAATAGTTTATTAATGTGAATGGCTCTTTTCATCATGATTCTGTTGAATGGTTTGTCCTTTACCTTCCATAAGACAAATGAAGCCAGAATTACTATATACAAATTTATTTAAATTCCGCGGTTTTGTGACTCAAGCAAAGGATGCCGTTTCAGCTTCACAATGCATCATGTGATCCGAAAGGTGGAAAAATATATGAGAGATGGACATGGACAAAGGAAAGGTATTATAATCCATGGTGATAGGTGCCGTTCTTTCCCAAATTGCAATGCAGAGCACCTACTAATGCATCGCATTTAAAGATTCCTCACAGGATTGTGTTGCTAAACTTAGTGTAAACGGGGCCCAGTGGAAAATTTTATGTCTATTTAAATTATTCTATGAAATTAATGGTTTTATATTACTCTACGTACCCATGGACAACTATGAGAATGGCCCCAGAAGTATTCCTATCTCACCACAGTTTTTTTTTTAATATTATTATATATATAATTTATGCATCAATTATTGGTGATTATATGCCGAAGTGATTCCTCATCAACGTCGTATGTATAGTCAAGGAGTAGCATGCTACATAATTGCATCATCTTTAAAAATGACTGTAATATCGTTGATGGATTCTTCTCTAATTTTCTAAATTAAACTCGCGGAGCACTCGTGCAAACCATTAATCATATAACTTCACTTAAAGTCTAAAGGCCGCTTACATGGTACATTTTATTGTACAAACGAATGTACGAATTCCTTCATGAAGGAAATTGTATCGTGTAAAGCGACAAATTGTATGATTGTCTGAATAACTTAGCGGGAAATAGAACCTGCTCTAATTCCATTCAGTTTCTTGTAAATTCTATGATACATTCGTTTGTTCAATAAAATATACCGTGTAAAGCGGCCTTAAGGCCAAATCTAAAGTTTAACAGGCGATCAAGACTAAATGTTCCGCTAAGCACTGCACGCTTCATTTCATTCGCTGTAGTGGCCCGGATCGCGCTTCGCGTCGTGGTGTTTTCTTATTTTTCGGCTTGCGCATTTTCCCACCCATGCAAACGCCCACCCTCTCTCTCTCTCTCTCTCTCGCAGCAGTCGCAACAACGACCGCTCGGTGTCGCCACCGAAAGCGGGCGCTGTCCGACCGCCCCCTTCCACTCGAGTCCCACACCTCTCATTGCCCCCAACACCCACGGATGTTCGGCTTGCGACGGCTACCCACCTGCATTAATGGATACACCGTCAAATCGTCGTAAATGAATTATTTTCCCATTCGCATGCGCAAATGTTCCTCGTAAATATTCTAAATATAATTTCAACGACTCGAGGACTTTAGCACGCAAAGTTTTTAAAAGCGGCGAGGGTAATGTAATTGCATATGTAGGGCATTAATTAGGTGTATCATAGTGCTTACCAATGGTGATTGCTTTCGGCTATCAAGTAATTTTCAGCCGTTAACCAAATACATTTTGATATTAGCTGTGAAAGAGCACAGGGTACTTGAATGAGGCACTGGCTTTGACGATGCAGAAATCTATTTCCCTTTCTGTGCCACTCTCTGGTAATGTAGCATAGTTTCCGTCGTCGGTCCCAGTGGCGGGCGGCAGTCCCGGCGAGGTTAAGTCCTTGCCTGCTAATCTGAGGGTCGTGGGTTCGAATCCCGCCTGGGTAGATAATTCACGCCCAGGACATGGATGTTTGTGATCGTCAAATGAGTTATTTGTCAGAGAGGACTGTAAAGTCCTAAATTCGCTCAATAAAGACAAGTTATTATTATTATCTCATAAATGAATCTCAGTGTTTGGATGTAGCTCCTCCTATGTTCTACACTTTTATTTAATATATTTTCTGATTCATTTCATATATACTCTGAACTTTGATTTCACATGATGAAATAACCTAATGATGAAATTTGACAGTAATGTTCAGCCAATTAGAGTTTACTGCTTTGCTGTTGGGAGGGAATTGATAACAGGATCCTTGGATAGTGATGAAGAGAAATGACGAAATAAGGAGTGTAATTGTAGCTATGAGGCCCAGTGAGATGTGGTTTGTGGGCTCAGGAGAAGGAGAACGATAGCAGATAGGAGGATTTCAAGATGTAAGAGTGTAGCAGAATGTCCGGCCGTTTTGAATGCTTTATTTTTCTCATAATAGCATAGTGTAGCTTTTTGATTAATAGAAATGCATGCGATAGATTTGAAAATTTCAGAGCCACTGTATAAAATCCAACGCAAACTTCCGGAGAAGGTCGTGGACAAAACTTGCAGAGTCTTTGAGGCATAATGATCATTGAGCATCGGATTATCCAAATAACTTGAAATTTCTGCGATTTTAGTGGCCGAAAAAGGACTGAAAATAAAAACAAGTAAAATTTTTTAATACTTGGTTTCCAGGTTTTTCCAGCTTAATGCAATACCACAATTGTCCTTTCTAATGAAAATAAATCATGGCTATTTTCTGCGCTTTTGGGTAAAAAAGTTTGAATGTTTTAAAAATGAGGTGGTGCTGACGTAAAATGAAAATCGAATGGGCCAAGATAATCACTACCTAATGAAGATTTCTGGCGAGGAGTTGGAGAAGAAAACATATTTATGAAGCATACATCTATAAACTACACAGCGGCCGCCATATGGGTGTGTGGCATGGGGTATTAGGATTTCAGCAATGTTAAGTTGTTACGGATAAGGTTTTGAGAGGTGAAATTTGAAAAGATCCACTAATTTTACGCGGAGAGAAATATTGTTTGTACCCATCTGTCTTCCCATATATCTCTCTTTCTTAATTTATCGCTTTTTTTGGACTTAATAATGTATTTTGGCGCCCAAATGCAATTCTCTGTATCGCTCTGAAGCACTTCTGATTTCAAAAACTCAATCAAACTAAGCCTTGCGTGTAGCCTTTGAGTCTCCAGTAGCTTCCAACCCAACCCCTCTAAAAGCTGTGTAACATTTATATATTCGTACTTTGCCTTTTATGATTCTTTTGTTTAATCCTTGTGCCCAGGGTTCCAAATGCTCGCGGCGTATGCGAGGTGTGGCCAAACCAGAGCGAAGTAGCATGTCTCCTTTACTTTTTCATCCAAAGACCACCCTGTAATACGCTTGATAAATTCTTTTTTTTAATGCGGTACGTGTGTTTTGTATATGTGTTCCCCACAGTATGTCTGATATTATGGTATTTCCAAGATATTTGACTTTTCGATGGCTTTATGTTTACTCCACCCTCAATTTAGGTATGGCGTTTGTTTGATAACTTCTTATTTTTTTATAAAAAGTTATGAGAAAAAGAAGACATAATGAACACATTTTGCGATACAGGATACTCTCCTAAACAATATCGAAGGGGCAACGAATAGGAAAATTAAATGAGAAAGACCAAGGGAGGAATTCATAGAATATAATATTATGAAGGACTATAAAGTAGACTTATAATTGGATGGATCTGTTATAAAAGAAAAGTGAAGAGAGAGAAAAGAGCTGAAATATTTCCAATTGATGATGGCTGACTAGAAGGACCGAGTTACAAGGCCTCTTCGCCCTTTCATTTGGCTTCTAAACCTTCTCTTACCAAATATGAGTGGCCCTACTCAATAGTAGCAGTGTTAAATCCTTCCGTCATCTTGTTCTACGCTCTGGGTGTTCCATCATACTCATTCTGCAGTCCATTTAGAGGTTTAATCCTTCACGATACCATGTTTCCACGGCGTCCTGAAGTGCATGCAAGTTCCATTGCAGTTAAAACAAAAATACCAGTATTTATTCTGCGATTCTAAAACTAAATAAGCAGTAGGAAATAAGCCGAAAAAATAACAAATAAAATCCAAGTGTTAATATGGCTGTTGTTTCAATATTCATGAGATATTTACTTATTCTCCAATACAATCATATTAAAAATTATGTATTCATTCGGCTTCATTTTGCGAACATCGTAAGCTAAACTGATTGGTACATAAGTATCCACTCTTCCAATTGTTTTTAAATTGGTGATTTTTAGTATGATCGATCTATTTTAATTACTTTTAAGACATTATCAATGTACAAAGATCCATCTATGTACCTTGATAATGACTCTATTGACATTGAAATCGATTGGGACATAAATGAAAAGTAAAAATGTACAAATAATTTTATTAAAATCCATAGAGTTGTGAGTATCCTCAAGATGACGCCTTACCCATAAATATAAATATTTTAGTGAAAAAGGCTATGCGTTTATCTGACCACTGTCTTTGTGTGATTTATCTAATTCTATTCGCGTATTTTAACCGTGAAATGTTTTTAAGTAATGCTATTTTAAACGTTAGAGGATATTAACATTTTGGCAATGGCTCTGATGGAAAAAAATTGCATTTTGCCATATTTTTTTCAAGTATTATACTTTTTTTTCTAGTCCTCTCCACGTGTAAGTAAGCACTTAAGCAGTCGGCATGATCCGGTCTCTTTGAAATCATTAATCTGCGGTGTGAGGAAGGAGAACGTCAAAAAAGCACATACTTGTTCACCGCTTATTTGTTATCACGCAGGGCACTCCTCTCTTCTTTTTCCTAATGCCCTCTCGCACCGCCAGAGGGAATTAACGAGCGGCCAAATGACGGCATACAGAGGCCGTGGGGGAGTGGGCGAAGTACGAAGTGGGAGGAGCACGGGAATTGAGCGTCAGGTTTTTGACGCGAAATGTTTGCGTTCCATTAGCGTTCACGGCGGTTTTAGTGTTGCATTGCTGCGGCCAATCGGCGTTTAATATGCGCAACATCCCCCTTCCCTCTCTCCGTCCACCCACCCTCCCCCAATCGTCTCCCCCTTCCCTTTTATTTTTGTCGGTCGCATTTCAGGGGCGAGCCTGAGAGATCGGAGACGAAGTTTGGTGAGGGGTTCGGAAATGGATACCGGCGATAAATTACTGCCACGATCCCTCTTCCGTTGGCGCTGCTCCCCCCGCCCCCCCCCACTTACTCCCATCCTCACCTCCTGGCCTTCGAGATCCATCCCCCCACTTCACCTGCAACATCGCTTGAGTGCTGTTGTGAGTTCCCCGGAGACGACCTGAAGACCATGTTGCGGTACATAAATAGCCCGTGGAAGATTGAATGGAGCAAACGACTTTTACGGGATACACTGCACAATATTCAACTTATAACACTGAAATATAGAAATGTTACTGATTCAGAGAAAAGGATGCAGGAAGAAATGCAGAGGCGATTTTATGGATGAGTGGCGATGGTCAAATGTCGTCCACTAATATTTCCTATAACGAATGTGAGAGAGAGAAAATTTGTAAAAGAATAAAGCGGGAACGAAAATATGAAACCTATTTTGCACCACAACATTCTCATAAAAACGACACTGGAAAAAAAATGAATGCTTTGAATTATCGAGGAAGGCCAGGTTAACAGGACAATTGTGCGGGTGAATACTTTTGCGGGGATGAAAGTGATAAGAGGGAAGACGAGGGTCACAATAAAATAGACACCGGATAACGTAGAACAGTGTTGATGTGATGTGATGAACAAGAGTGATGAAAGCAAAGTTCCATGGAAGAGTGATGAAGAACGCATTGGACGGAGGGAATCGGCGACTAAAGACAAAGCGGTGGCGATTTGGAAAGAAGTCGAATGAAATCTTGGGGGAGATGAAAACGAATACGAACAAAGTTTAGACCGACTGGACATATTGTGAGGCAAGGCAGTCTCCTGAGATAGTTGGAGTGCTTTCACCAAGAATTCAATGAATTTGGTCTCATTGTAAAGGAACATTTGCCGCATTACTAAAGATACTTAAATATCTGCCACATACCGCATCAATTCTCGGGATACTTGCAAAAACATTAGGACTATTTTGCAAGAAATATGATACGCATGTGGACTCCATGGAGTCTTTATTTTAACAACTTGATGACTTGCAACTCCCGAATCTCGTCAAGAATTTAAAAAATTGGCTACTTTGTGTGTTTGCTCAACCATTTCTTATAATTTCGTTCCATTACTCACTGCGGTAAATTTTACAGAGTCATTGAAAAAAACTTTGGTTGTAAAGTCGTCTTTATCGGGCGGAGGGAGAAAATGAGTGAGTTTAAAGACTGATACAGACAGACAAATACCTTTTTATTGCTCGATTTTCAGTAAAATTATTTACTTCATGATTATTATGGCTGCTGAATGTAAAAAAAATAAATTAAAATCCAAATATGGTCTACTTTATGACTTGGGAAATATCTCCCTCAAACTACCTTGAAAACTATCTCTCCTCCTTCTCGAAATCCTAATATCAGATGAATCGGAAAACAATTTTAAGTGATATCACTAAATTTCAAGAAAGTATTCGACAAGGTTCCTAACAAAACTCGCATACAAATTACAATAATGCGGAGTAAATGTAAAAGTAGTGAATAGTATGCAGAAAATTCTCAGTTATCGCAAGCAAAGAGTAATTGGTGATGGAATCAGCTCTGATATGGTAAGTCACATCCGGTGTTCCACAAGGAAGCGTCATTGGCCCTCTATTATTCACCATTTATATTAATGACCTAAGTTCTCGTGTCAAATTAAAATTAGATTATTTGCGGACGATACAGTCATCTCCCGCGAAAAATTTCGAAAATGTGGACTCAGAACTTCTATCATCAGACCTAAACAACATTCATTAGTGGTTATAGGACTAGTGGGGTTGGAACTGAATCTTACTAAATACACCACAATACACTACTTGCAAAACTCATCACACCAACGCCATATCTACACTGTGAGTGGAGTAAATATAAGTTCTCAGAAATTTTCAAATATTTTGGAATTACCTTAACTTCAGATATATTGTGAGAACACACATACAAAGCATATGATGAAGATTTGGCAAGCGTGAAATAGGAAGATCTTTGCATGAATGAGTAAAAGTTATGAGTCGCTTCACTCTGGTCAGGCCACACCTCGAATACACCGCGAGCATTTGGGACCCTGGACGGAATGGTTTAACCAATATATTTATAGAATACAATGAAAAGCTGCGCGTTTCGTTAAAAAAACTGCTGCGAGCACAATTATGGCCTTTCTCAGCTTTAAGATCGATTAGGTTGGGAGCCGCTAGAGACTCTGAGGCTGTGCGCTAGGCTGAGTTTGCTTGAGAAATTTAGAACAGGTGTGTTTCAGATTGACTTAGAAAGTATAATTTTTACGCCACTTTACAACTCAGGACCCGCCAAAAGCGATAAAATTAGAGAGAAACATTGGCGAAGAGATAGATACAAAAATTTGTTCTTTCTTTTCACAATAAATGACTACAATAAACCGGAGCTCCACTTAAAACACACTTATAATGAACATCACTATTTCACCTCCTAAAACCTCATCCTTTATACCATTGCATGACTAGTGTCCTAAAACCCCCCTGCCACACACTCATGTGGCTGCTCCCAGAGTTGTACGTATATGAAAAAAGCACTGATCGGAGAAAAGAGTGGGGCGTGTTATAAATGTATAAAATCAGTTCTGCTTACGAGGAAGAACATCGTGAAAATTTTTTGCTGTGTGAGGGATGCGAAGACCCTTAGGGAGGAATCAATCACTTGGTTGGTTGAGCCGAGTGGAAGTTGCAGCGACGAACAAATCTGTGGATTGTTGACCCCTGATTGACAATGACGACTGTGACTCTCGAAGTTTGTGTCGGTGGACCCGTCTCGTTGAGTGCAATTGCTGGGGATTGGGCAGTCATCTCCTGCCACGCCTCTGCCCCTCCCTCCTCAACGTAACTTAAAACCCTTCGCACAGGTTTGGGGCAAAAACTTTTTTTACACTAGGTATTAATTTATTTCGAGCGTTTATATCAAATTTAAAACATTAATTTTCCTTTGTCAACTTTTTAAAATCTACTTTATTCCATCCTCAGGGCTAAGTTGTTAACATACTGGACATAAAAGTCCTTTTTAACGGAATCCATATACACACCAATAATCTGTCACACATGTCCTTGTATCAATTGCCTTGGAAACAGATATTTACAAAATAAACTCCAAGCATCACATATTTGTGGCCTTACTCGATGAAAACGCCACCATATCACATGTACCGGACTTTTTTTATACGTATATTTGAATTATAGTAACACTAGAGAGCTGGCTATTCATAGGTACATAAAAAATGTACAAAAGTAATCAGCATATGAATTTGATGGCCCCAAGTATGATAAATTTATTAAATTGCAATACACTATGCTTAGATTTGCTACGTCATTTGTTTATGGCATGTGCGGGAGTATATAGCTTTATGTGTCATCTCTTTATTTGCAGTTTTTTGTTGAATTTATAGTCTACAATGTTACTTGCAGGATATTTTTACCGGATGTTCAACATATTTTGCTGGAGCCAAAAAATTACGTTATATACGATCACGTCCTCAGATCAAGAGAATAGGCTGCAGAACCAAATGTTCTAAAATGTCATTTTTCCACTTGCAATAAAGGACCAAAATACTTGCGATAGAGCAGTTCTATGGAGATTGAATCCTCACTTGGCATATTAGATTTTGTACTTAATGTCTTCCCATCATTGCTAACAACTCACTGCATGAAAATTGCGGCACGATTTGGCTTTCTGAATGATTTGGTATCTTACAGTATCATTTGTTGATCGCATTGGTAATACTCAGGTTATACCTTAACGAGTATGATAGATGTTAGCATTTTCGTCTTCGTAGCACTCTCTTAGTTCCTAGTTTGACCACGCACTGTTATCCTGATTGATTTTTGTCTTCGCCAAGCTGCCGGG
This sequence comes from Ceriagrion tenellum, assembly GCA_963169105.1. Taxonomy (NCBI): domain Eukaryota; kingdom Metazoa; phylum Arthropoda; class Insecta; order Odonata; family Coenagrionidae; genus Ceriagrion; species Ceriagrion tenellum. The sequence continues at coordinate 140,314,919 of OY720640.1, read as the reverse complement.
AGAACGTTCAAGACTGATTTTGACTGTAATGAGTGCTGTATGCCTGTTGTGCTACTTTTCACGTCAATATATGCGCTTTACAGGCTAAATTTCAGAACAATTAGTGCGTCAACTCTATTCTTTTATCTCCACTCATTTTACGCACAACAAAGATATATTCCAATTTTCAAAAAGATGCTATATTCCAATTTTAAGAATTTCTGCATAGAGTAACCCTGAGGCCAAAGCCATAAAGGGTGAAGGATTGAGCGTTTTTATTTCCTTATAATTTATGGGGAGAAATTCCTCACCGCATGGCTCTATTAAATAAGGTCTATTAAGTCTTGTCAAAAACCTTGATTAGTGTGCTAAACCTACTGACGGAGCAGATTTTTGGAGACTACCAATGTGGCATTAGAAAAGGTAAATCAAAAATGTACCAAATCTTCACGGTTTGACAGATAATGGAGAAATATTAAGAATATGGTGTGGGTGCTCACCAATTTCGAAAATCATATGATGGAATAAGGAGAAGTAAGCGGCATCAGACGATAGTGAAGATAGAATTCCCTACCAAATGAGGTCATCAGATCGATACAAAAGACCCTAATGTATACTGTGTGAAAGGTAAATGCAGAAGGGAGCCTCATTAAATAATTTGAAGTTAATCCGGGCTAACGACAAGGTGATGTGCTACCCATCATGCTCTGCAATGTGGTCTTGAGGTGGCGGTGAGAAAATCAGATGAAAGAAACGCAGGTGGTATATTGCTCACCCATTTATCACGAAACGTAACTTACGTCGATGGTGTTGATATATTGTCATGACTCAAGGATCAAGAGGAAGGACTGAAAAGATTGTAAATGGAGGTAGAACAAGTTGAACTTAATGTGAGCTGAGCTAAAATATATTATTTATTCTCATTTTGGAAAAGTACTGCTATAAAAGAAAGCTTTGTAAAATAAAATTAAAACAATTTTAAGAGTTGTATTAAGTGTAAGTATTTGGGACTTATGGTGTCAAAAATAATGAAATGAAATACAAACTGGGATTTGCAGCAGGAAACAGAAATTATGGAGCTTTGTTGGAGTTACTCAACTCACAAAACCTCATCAGGAACTTAAAAATAACGGTTTATCGAGCTGTAATTTGACTTGTGGTAATCTATGGTTAAAAAACTTGATCTATGACCACAGCGGAAGATGGGATTCTTAATAGATGATAAAGGATAGTATCACGGAGCAAGAAACAACCTGGAAGAGTCTGAAAGAACCTGGGTTTCGACTTTCAACGTAATCTTCACTTTAACTTCACTTCACAATTAAAATCAATTCAAGGTCGCCATAAATACCCAGGTCGCTTTAAATAAAGATTTTTAGAATCGTTAAGTAACCAGTTATAATCACTATAGTATCAAAAATTATGAGTAATATGTTATTATGGATGGGTCCTTAGGGTAGAACGCCTGGAGGTAGAATGGCCAAAAAATATGCGAAAGACACCCAGGTGGTAGCAGATTGAGAGAAAGGCTTCGTAAAAAATGGTTGGATGATGTAGAGAATGACCTGAGATGGAAGAGAATAAGAAGATGGAGGATAAATGCGAGAGATTGTGATGATTTGGCTAATATCGTCGGAAGGGTCAAGGCCCTATAAGAGCTATTGTGCTGAGGAGCAAGTAAGTAATTTCCCGATTTGTCCAGAGAACAAACATTTTCAAAAATGTGTTCGTCGGTTGATTTGAGATCAATCTTTAGCTCATTGAGACCAATTTTTCAAGCCTAGACCATCGGGAGTTTATCCTTTCGTATTTAGAGCCATTTTGCGCGTCTTTGAGAACGTCGCGATGTCGGATGGACCTAGGAGCAGTGAAAAGTGTTCGTAAACTGTTTTTTTTCCTGCCTTTTTGATTATGTCCTCTTGCGTCGTCGATACGCTGAGTGAGGTTGGAGAACAGAGGGCGTAGCAATGACTCATAAGGAATCCTCGAGTGTTGCCTTGGCCATGGTGAATTTTGCCCGCTGCCTGCTTCGGGTTGTTTAGCCTGAGTTAAGAGTTGGATTACTATTTGAAATCACAGTCGTTCCTCGGATAGGCTTCATGCGGAGCTTGGAAAGTGGTCCATTCGATCTTTCTGAAGAATTCTTATTCCCACACACAAGTGGCGATATGCCCCTCATCCCAAAATAGTACCTCCATTTCCTTAATTTTTCTTCTGCTAATGACCTTACTGCAGTGTAATTATTCTCGTTTTCATTATTCTCATAAGTTTTTTCTACCACACACAGGTACTTTTCCTGCATCTTATTTTCCTAAAATTCCGCAATGGTTTAATTCTTTTTCTTCACGTATGCTTCTATTCTCTGCCTCCCGGTATCTCTTTCTCTTCGTCTTTTTGAATGAATCAAAATTTTACGTCTTTATCCCCCAGGATTTATCCAATTTTATTAATCTAACATCAAGTTTCATGATAAATTAATGATGATCCGTGCCCACATCCATCCCTCTGAAAGTTTCATGTGTCACGAGTCTTAACATGTTTTTAGAATGGTATAATCAATTTGGAATCTAAAGAATTTCCCCGGAATTTTTCATGTGTACCTACGCATGAGGTTATGCTAACACAACGTAATTGTAATTAATAATTTATTTCTTCTGCCTAGTGAATCGAATTCACTGCCTTCTCACTGCGATCATCTCTTGTTTCCAGCCCATACCCCCCAAATTCACATCCGTCCCTCCCCTACCCAACCATTCAATTCCATTCACCCATCACCGACAGGTTTTTTTTAACCCGCAACTTCTCCAATTATTTCTTCTCGTTGCTTGTACACTATTCCACCTCTTCATCCTCATGATTGTTGGTAGGAATCTATAACTACTCTGCTGAAAAATTCCTTGGAAGCTGTTCTGTAAAACGTAAGGAAATATACAGAAATAGACTGTATTTCTTTAGTACCTGTCCCCTTTCTAAGTATCTGTACGAAACATGAGAGCCTAATTCTAAAGAACGTATGTTCTGTAGAGTTATTTTCTGCAGTGCAAAATAACTCCTTACAAACTGTTCTGTAGAACTTCAGCAACTCTACGGAAATATGTGAGGTTTCCGTCGACCCAGTTCCTTTTCTAAGGACCTATATGGAGATTTGTTGGGAATTCCACAGAACAACCTAAGGTATCCAGCAGAATATCCCTAGGTATTCTGCAGAACATCGAAGGGAATTCCGTAAAATGGCATTTCAATACTTTAAGGAATATCTACAGAACTTTTTAAGAAATTCTGTAGAAGTATTTTAAGGAAATTATACATAATTTTTTAGCAGGGTAGACGCTAGGAACTTCGTCAAATATGCTTGTTTCAACCACCTGTATCCTGTCTCTTACCAGTTTAATAGGTATTTGTTCACACCCATATCTCAAACGTCTCAAGCTTAAGCCCTGCCTTTGCAATAGCACATTCTCCGACCAATACAACGCCACGCTACATATTAGAGTTTTCACCAGTCTTCTCCTTATGTCTCTACTTATATCCCGCCTTATCATTTCCACTCTCTTCAAAAATGCTCCTATAGTTGAGGCAAGTCTGCATCTTTAGTCCCCACTACTAAACCCATTCTCCTCCAAAATACTACCAAGATACGAAGATTGCTCGACGTGCTCTGTTTTTTTGTGTCCTCCCACTCTTTTATCCAGCCCCACCATCTAACACCTGCAGATTCTCATCACTTTCGTCTTCTTATGATTTATCTTCATCCCATATCTCTCACACTGCACCTCTAACGAATTCATTGTTGCCTGCGACCTCTTAGCTGGCTGACACACCAATTCTTTATCATCTGCAAATCTAACTGACTTTATATGGTCTGTTGTCCTACCTCCATCCCTAACTCCATCTCTTCCGAAGTTTTTATTTTGCTATTCTTTGGTATCAAAATTGGAGTTGTCTTCATGTTGTCTTCCGGCCACACACCCTCCCCATAAATCCTGCAAAATTGCGCAAAAAGTTTCCCTCTTCCGTTCTGGCTCATACTCTTTAGGAACTCTGCAGGTATGTTATAGGTATATTCCCACTCTCTCATCCCTTTTCATGTGTCATAGTGGTCTTTCAATTTAACTATGAAGGATACCAGATCCGTTGCCATCTATGTTGGTGTCGTCCTCCCTGTCTGTATCATACCTACTGCCTTATTTCCATGGCATACAGCTCTTAGATGTATTTTTTTCCTCCTCTCCTGGATATATTTTGGCTCTATTGACCTGATCTGATCTCTACTGATTTGGCTTCATCACCTTTCATATCTTGTCTGTGATTGCTGCAGTTCCACTTCCCTGATGATTTCATCGACCTGGTCCTGATGCTTCTTTTCAACTGTCCCGTTTAATGCCTCTGTATTCCACTTTTGTTCCCTCTACCCCTTCCTTATCTTTCTGAGTTTAATGCAAAATTACATCACTAATTAGTTATTTCCAGCGTATGCATCAGATCTTGGATATATATGTGAGTTTTTAGTACTATTTCTGAATTCATCTTTAACCATAGTTTAATCTCTCTGGAATCTATCTGTGTCCATCGGTTTCTTTCATCAGTGTCTGCATCGAGGGTGATGACCGAACCATGTATTCATGTTTGATTAATCGTGTTCAATGCATATGTGAACCATGTATTCGTGTGCGATTAACAGATTCTTTCTCCAACAAAACTCGACAGATTTCTCGCCGCGGTCATTTGTCTTTCCTGGCCCAAAATCACCCACTTTCCGTCCATCTCTTCCTTCACCCACCACCCACCACATTCCAATCCCCCACTGCCACCAGCTGCTTGGTTCCAGGTATTCTATCGATAACTTTCTCCTCCTAATTTTTAACCACATATGCACCTTCTTCACTATGATTCGAGATAGGCATATACATCTGGATTACGACTAAGTTCGTTGGGTCTGCCCTCAGCTCAACAACTATAATCCTATCTCTCCTGCTCTGCAATAATATCTCTCTACCAAGGTTTCTGCCCATTACGAATGCATTGCCACGCTGACTTTCATCCCCTACGGAAAATGTCACTCTATCGTCATCGCTCCAATAGTTCAGATAAATCATGTTCATGTGTATCGGAACAAAACAAAACTTGCTGTGATCGGCCTTACTTGATCCGGTTTTTGCTATGGCTGGTACAGGAAGCTTTGAAGAAAGAAATCAATGATATCGATTTTCATCGCGTTTATAGATAATGACTATGTTACTCAACGAAAAATGTTTTGAACGTCCGTATTAAACCAAATCGGTTGCCGGTAAAGATTTGTTCATGGTATAAGCTTCTATTCACTTGATGTTGTATCTAATTATATGCTACAGACATCAAGCGGAGAATAGCCCAAGCTAAGGTTCATGTTGAAAAAGCATCTGCTGTATCCAAAGAAGATAGGGATACGAACGAGGAAAACGTACAAGAAAACATTCGCTTGGAGCGTGACACATTTTTGATCGGAAGTACGAAAAATTGACGTTTTTATCAGAGAATACTGGAACTTTTTATTAGAGTCTTTGAAAATTCATAGTCCAAATAAAGAAAAAGTACATAATGAAAGATGCCAGGGAGTTATGCAATTAGCATTAGATAGGGAAAGATGGAGAGCTGCAGTCAACCAATCTTACGATTGAGCTACCAACGATGATGATATCTATTATGCAATAAAATGCTATCACGCTCAAACCCTATTGCGTGAGTTCCTCATCAAGTGTTCGCCCCCTCTTTTAGCATTGCTCGCTCACGTGATTCTCCGCACGCGAAATTAAGCTCGCCCACAGCTACGCAACGTGTTCAGAAAGCACTCTCTCTGACCCATCCTCCCACGCAACTCGTCCTATCTCTCGCTCATTGCCCTTCTATTCAAAATGACGGGCCTGCGATGGTTTATTTGTATTCAGAGGGAGTACGAGAGAGCTTTGCTCGCGAGGGAGAGAATGCGCGGCTCGCAAGTCATTTGTCGAGGAGGTGCTCTTTCTAATCGTCCCGTATTATTCGCGAGACATGCAACGTGCCCTGGTTCACATTGCTATCTTTCAATCCTTTCGGCTTCGAAGGCGCGCCCACTGACTTTTCGAGTTCGTAATGACGCATACCCTGCCCTCTATCAAGCTAATTATGCCCTGAAACACGCCTCCGGACGGAGAAATAACGACGAAATCTTGCGACGTCCAATGAATTCAAAATGAAAGGCTGCCAGCGTTTGAGTTCATTCTCAGTTTGAGTCTTTATTGCTCGCATTACTAAACATTCCTAAAATACAATGCCCAGATTTATGCCCCGTTATCGTACGCGTAACTTACGAACTGTTATTGTTTTTGCTTTACCAACAATTCTCCAAAAAACATGGGTACTGATTAGGAGCTCTTAGTCAAGCGGGTTCTGAAGAATAATTTCTGGAAGTAAGGCATACCAAAATGAGCATTAGCGTTGGAAAAATGTAGTAAGTACTAGACTAGGGCCGGACGAAGCCCAGATCTCAAATCCACAGGAAGTATTTGGGCATTCATTATCAGGAAAATGCGAGGAATAAACGTTTTTTACTTCCTCAAACGAAACGACCCCAAATTTAGATGCGATGCGGAAAATGGTGGAGGAAGAATGGAAAATGGACCAGAGTAAGATGATGCCAAAATGTGGGCAACTCCATGTCTCAGAGACTTGGTCAGCAAATCGAGAATGGAGGGGGATGGATAGATTATTGGGCTAATAAACATCCTCATCCTTTATATAATTACCAGCTCAATTCTCAAATATAAATAACTGTGGTCATGTGCACACATGCCTCAGGTTGAGAGACTTACGAATACATCTGAACCTTTTCCACTTGTTCTATATAAAGCTGTATAGTGCCCTTTCCAAAATTCAGTAGCACTAAGAGATGAAATTTATGACCCTGTTAAAAGTCTTTTAATATCTTCATGTAGGGCACACATAATTTTAACCTCCGTAGAAGCTATAATATTACGACATATTTGAAGAGGAGTAGATTCTTTAGGGGCGTAGCAATCGTATTATGTTTGATGATGTACATTCCTAATTTTTACTCCATTGACTACTCTGCGGAGTTATGAGGAGTATGCAAATGAGCATACAGAAGATATCTAATTACTGCGTAGTCGCTACATGGAAAAAGTGATTTGTATTATTTTATCACCTTCACTGGGGAGATACGCGATGCATTGTTGTCAGAGTATTACTTACGGGTGAGTGTAAGAATGCTCCTCATAAAATTTAACTGCGTAATTTTAGCCAAACATTTTTCACTGCGAATATGTCAAAAGGTATTTAAGTGATTCATTAATTTACCTTCTCCTCTAAGTATTATCCTCCATCTTCTAAGTTGAACTGTTGAACTACACGGTTAATGTATTGCTCATAGCAAACCTAGAAAACAATGCTGGGTAAGCTTCAAATACCGTTTTAAAGATATTTTGAAGAAAATTCCACACTTGTTTGGTCTCTCACTCAGATAAGTAATCGGTATTTACAAGTTCGGCAGATAGAACCAAATTCTAATTCCTAATAAAAATAATTGCCCTCTTTACTAAATCATTTCAAAGTAATTTAAAGGTGAATGTAGCATCAGGTAAGGTCACTAAATCGAGTAACTGACCCAATCAGAGATCCGGTCTATTCCCTCCTTCATGAATAGCTTTTCATTGAGTGGTAAATTGGCGAATGAGTAGGTATGAGCATCGCACGACAGACAGGACGTAGAAATCAAGTGGGGCCGAGTACCCTAGAATGGGAAGTAAACGTCTCATTCGACGACCAAGGAGACCGCTCTGATTCTTTTACTAAGCCCGAATATGCGTAAAACTCACACGCTCATGGTTGAGGTCAATATCCATTCCCTGGGCCTTCCGCGGATTCCTGCGAAGTTTTGGCTGCAATAAAGTCACATCGCGTAGATTAATTATAAAGGCACTAAAAGAGGCCACGCCAGGATTTGAACCCCAGGCATTCTTGGTCGCAGACGAACACTCTCCCTCTAGGCCACTTCATCGATCAAGCGAAATCCGCGTCCAGTGGTTCTTACTATGCAACGAAAAAAGGGAATTTTAATGTTTCCTTTAAAAACTGGACCAAATAAAATGTTCTGGATTTTTGAAAGTAGTTTTCAGAAAGTAAATAATGTTACGTTAGGAGTAATTAAGAAATGTAAGTGTTTGAGACGACCTGTATGCACGAGGACGGAAACTTACGTAGGGTTTCAAGGTATTGGAAATTCTCGTAAATAAAACTATTCTCCACATGGAAACCATTCTATTCAACCAGATTTCCCATACTTTTACTTGAAATTCACAGGATATTACGCCAAAATGTTAATTGTAATGCATCATATTTCTCGGAAGTAGTTTGAGGCCTATAAAAACGATGTTCATCCACAGCCGTCAAGTTGAACCGTTAAACTACATGGTTAATGTATTGTCCATTGCAAACCTTGATAATAATTCTGGGAAAACTTCAAAAACCATTTTAATGATGATTTCAAAATTATTCCACACTTATTTGATCTCTCTCTCAGATAAGTAATTTACAAATTCGGAAGATGGCTCCAAATTATAATTTATAATATAAATATTTGTCATCTTTACTCAATCATTTCAAAGTCATTCAAAAGTGAAAGTAGCCTCAGGTAAGTTTACTAAATAGAGTAATTGACACAATCAGAGATCCGTTCCATTCCCTCGTTCATGGATAGCTTTTCATTGATTGATAACTTGATGAGTGAGTGGATATAAACGTCAAATTACAGGCAGGACGTAAAAATTATGTACGGCCGAGATCCCGAGAATGGGAAGTAAACATTTCATTTGACGATTAAGGAGACCACTTTGATTCCTCAACAAATCCCGAATATGTATAAAACTCACACGCACTCATGGTTGAGGTCAATATCCATTCGCTGCACCTTCCGCTAATCCCTGCGAAGTTGACAACAATAAAATCACATGGCATAGAAGTTAGGGATTATAAGGGCACGAGAGGAGGCCATGTCAAGATTTGAACTCCAGACTTTCGTGGCCGCAGACAAACTCTCTCCCTCTGGGCTACCGAATCTATCAAGATAAGTCCAGTGGTCCTTACTATGCATCGAAAAAAGGGAATGCCAACATTTTCTTAAAAAACGGGGCCAAATAAGATGTCCTGAACTTTTGAAAGTAATTTTCAGAAAGTAAATAATATTATGTTAGGAGGATTTAAGAAATATAAGTGTTTGAGATTACCTAAGTGCACGAGGGCGGAATTTTACTTAGGGCATTAAGAGATCGGAAAAAATAAAATTTTTGCCTCATGGAAACCATTCTATTCTACCAGATATCCCATATTTAAACCTAAAATTCACAGGAGAATATGCCAAACAGTTAATTGTAATGTATGATATTTTTCGAAAGTAGTTTGAGGCATATTAAAACAACGGTCATCGACAGCTATTACCTACGCGCGGAAAAACTTTTTATTGTAAGTGGATTTGATATGGAGAATATATGCATTTTGTGTCCCAAGTAATAATTCTTCCATCGTAACTTTTCTTAAGTTTCAACCATGAAAAATTCTTTTTAAAGGGTCCAAAGCTCTAAAATAAATATGGTAAATATCTCTACATAATTGACTACGACTTCGTAACCTCGACTGGCTGCGGGATGAAGCAAATTCATCTCATTTATAACTCCACGATGGTCTCGCGAACGTGAACCTTATTTGTATTCCTATTTCTGTGACGTGTAAAACCGTAATCCATTCATAGAGAGTTTGAATATTCCCGGTTTCCATTGGATGTATCAGTGTTGTCAAGTTGTTGAAGGTAAAGCGATTTCAATTAGTTCCCGCGTACGCCGCATTCAGACGCCAATGAGTTTTGCGTTAATTTTTTCCGCCACTGTACATTTGTGTCGTTTTTTGTTTGTCATATGTTCGCTATAAATGGGCTTTATGCTGTCTGTGAACTTTTTCTCACATAAAATAAAAAAACGAAAGAAAAAATGTTGAAAATTGTTCATAAAATCGTCACAATGTGCATCCTCAAAAACTCACACGCCGCATTTTTCGCGGTGCCATGAGTGGCGCTGTTGCGAAGATCTCTCCTGGGTTGCAGCAGAAGCCAGAACTATAACGGCGTTTTCGGCGGTGGTATACAGTCAGTACCCTTCAGGTGAAAGAAATAATAAAATGACGTCGTATTGTTACGTTTCCACATACGCTCGAATGTTTGAGGCAACATCGAGAAGGACTTTGTATGTTACCTTTGAGAGTATCTCACAGTAAGATCACATCTGGCGGAGCAAGAGTCGCTTGGTTAGGGACAGAACAAAGCCGATTTATGAGCGTATATGGTGTCAAAATTTAATGAAGATAATGTGTTATGCCTTGCATTAAGTAAAAAAATGACCAATTGGTAAAAAACTTTCTTAAAGTTGCTCGGCTCCCAATGAAGACCGCTCGGTGAGGGTGAGAAGCTGGGGATTCGTCGGTTTAAGTCGACGTGCTGTGCGAATGAGCAGAAGTCGCCAAAGAGTGGATAGTAGCAAGGTTTTTCTTTTAATTTTGTAATTTTCAAGGTTTTTTTTGTTACCTGAACAAAATCTCCATGCCGATAAGAGTCTCTGGGAAAGCGTATCACGGTTAAAATTAACTTGGGTAAAAGTGCAACAAAATGAAAAGTCAAAGCGAATATTTTAAAATATTGAATAATATATATTAAATGCTATTTTTTGTTTATAAAGACGAATAAAATTGCGCAATATACTTATAAATTTTAATCAATAACTTGAAGCTTTACCCCAATACATCCGTATTTTAGATACCTAATGCCATTGACGTTGACAGCCCTTTTCTCCTGACTTTGATTGATTGCTGTCGCTTATTTGCAAGCAGAACGATGTCTAATGGGGAATTAACTTAAAAAAGGAACTTTTCAAGATAAACAATAACAGTGTAAAATATCGAAAAATATTTTTTTCCCGATTTGGGCAAACTGTGAGGCGGACTCTTCTCTCTGGCATTCTCCAACGTCGGAAGCGGGACATTGAGGACGTTTATGTGCCAATGACTTGGCATCACGCATAGCTAAAAGAAAATTTCGCCAGATTTAGGAAATTTCTTGGATGGTTTTTAACATAGCATTGTTTAGATTTTGAAGTTTTGTTTGTTTAATGAAAAGTTGTAGTGCTCAATGGCTGCGGAGCCCTCCATTGATTCTCCAATTGGAAGGAAGTACACATTGGGCATTTAACTCCCATTAAAAATTCCAAATTTGGCGATGGAAATACTCCATTTAAGAGAAAAAATTTAATGAGCGCAAAGTCCTGTTGCCACGTCGCACCCAATGAAGTGGCCTAAATAGACTGAGTTATTTACATTGCAAATATAAACGACAGTCAAACCAAGGTTTTATTTTTTTAGAGAAAAACATGTCATAGTGTACTTAAAAAATTATCGACTTCAGGTAATTCTTTTGGCATTCTCCAGTCTAGCAGATAACAATTTAAAGTTTATGCGACAATATATGTTTAGGCATTATGCATAGCCAAATATAAATTTCTCCAGGTAAATCTCTAACTCGGACTCTCCGAGTAGGCGTAAATTCCAATAATCGTGATATGTTGGCGAAATTTGTTGGGCTAGGCCCAGATCCGGCTCTTTTAATATTAAAAGAGAGTTTCTTTTTTAAGAGACGATACAGCAAAATTCATCGAAGCATTCATTTGTTTTAACGTAAATAGAAAATTATCTTCTCCTAACTCGCTTCAAAAATGTTTTCGCCATAGTCTGGAGGAGTTGAGTCCCGTCTTGGGTTGAGTTGGAAATTTCGCTCCTCCCGTCCTCAGGCGGCTGCAAATTGCTCTTCAATCATCAGAATGCTCTTTGAACACTAGTATTCATATTTTAGCGATTGGAGTAACTCATTATTATTCTACAAGCATTCTATCGGTAAAAGGTAGATTTAGTTAAAGATCAGAGAATCTGCTCCCGGTTTTCTTCGCTTTTAGGGGCCTATCTACCTCTATTATTCCCTTTTGCGCCTCAATATACGATATACCCTTCTTCATCCTGTCCATGAAACGTATTCTCTTTCTTCCCCTTCCCCACTTACCCAACACCCTTCTCTCTATCACACTCTTGAGAAACCCATCCCCTATTATTACTTCCTCCAGTCACCTACCCAGACTATCCCGGATTTCATTTTGATCTTTCTTTCCTCGTCCACCATTCTAAGCACTTCCTCATTCGTTTTCCTTTCCGTCAATCTCACCCTCTGAATCCTTCTCCACACCCACATCTCAAACGTCTGCAGCCTATTCACCTCTTTCTTAGCTAGCGCTATTATCCTCATTATGCCTTTGCTACTTTTCCCATTAACTTCTAGCGCACTTCCGAAGTAATGAAAATGGTCTGCATGCTCAAGTTTGTGTCCTTCTCCTTTTATGACTAGCCTCACTTACTTTTCCCGAGTGAATCGCTTTTCTTTTGTTTTTACTCATATTTTATTGAATTCAAACATATGTGTTCGCGCCCAGTGAAGGCAGCAGGCTTCATGAGAGTGTGTCTTTGCTTTTGGTCTCCGGTTGCGGTATTGTTATTTCTCAATCGCTGATGTCTAAACATATTTCCGAGTTACAATACATGTGAATTGCTTAAACGCGGATGCACTAATACGAGGGGTCATTTGGATATCTCGCTAGGAGCATAGAACAACAATCAAAGTAATGGCGAGAATAAAGTTTCTAAAACGCTAATATTTATTACTAGGCATATGACTAAATGTTTTAAAAATATTTCCGAGTTCGATATAATATCCATTGCTGAGATTAAGAGTATTTCTGACAAGGGATCATTTCCGAAATATCGCTGAGCATATAAAACTACTATATTCAAATTAATGGTGATGAATAATACCACACAAACGCAAACGCTTTATATCAGGAACATTTTAAAATGTTCTTAAAATATTTTTGCCTTGCAAATCATGTTTATCGCTGGACTAGGGTATTAGTGACGATAGGTCATTTCGGAGATCTCACTAAGGCAGCTATTCTGAATAAAATAGCTGTACTGCTTATGCCAAAAATAGCTAACGTGACGCTTTCGGTTCAAAGAATAGCGTCAATTCAGCTATCTAAAATTCTGAACGCAGACCGACGCCTGGGAGCGACGCTATTTTAGGCGACGATCTGATCCCCACGTTATTCTAAGAGCGTCAAGCTATTCTCGAGTGAAACGGACTCCTGATTCTTTATCACACGTTATCTAACGAGGATTCGGCAAAATATGCATTGAAAAGTGTTCCTAAATGCATTAAAATATTAGCAGGATTGACTTGTCATTACGTATAGTCCAGTAAACATAAAAAAATTCTTCTCATTAAAAGTAAGAAAATGTGTCAAGCTGGACAGGAAGGAAAAGTGAGCAAACTTATTTAAAACTGAACTAAGTTGAGTTTAAGCATGAAATTGGAAACCTTCCTTGACTTTGCCTTTTTCCGTACCTCTCATTGTAGACTGGTATTTTTTCCGATCGAGTCTCATTGCTTTATTCTTGCATTGCAAAATTTTTCCCTTCTCTCAGCCGGGGATAACAAGTTTGGTAAAATAGAAGAACCTGATCTACACGCATAGGATGAGTATTCACTCTCTCCGTAAAGAATTGTATCTAGAATTTCCGTTGTATTTTTTAAACAAGTCGGCTCGAACTAATGCTTACCATATTCACATTCACTTCCAACCTCACATTTCCCAACGGTCCCACAAGATTTTCAAGAGGCTAATTCCGATGTCTAACCATCTTATTAAGCCCACGGGCTATTTGCAATAATAGATTTCAAATATCCGTGATAAAATAATTGATATTTACCATCACATCACTTTCCTTGATACACTTATATAATATTATTCCCACTTCGTATGCATCCAAACGTCGTCTGCTCAGCCGGATGGACAAAAGTGGTGAGAATAAAATAAGCAACCCAACAGATACACAAAAACAATATGCTTTGTTACAATTTTAAGTTGAACTGTGATTATACGCGTTTAAATTGTTCTCTCAGCATGGTAATCCGTTATTTGTCAATATTTAACAACCGTTGCAAGAATTTTCTGAAATGAATTTCCGTTCACCGCACAGGTTCTCCGAAATTTTTCTATCAGTTGATGAATTTAATAGAATACTAGATTATTTTAGATAACAAATCCAATGATAACTTCAAATGAAAGTATACTTTGAAGATAATGCTGGATCATGCACGTCTCATGTATCCAAACGTCGTCCGCTCCCTCCAATAAATTGTAAAAGTTAAAATATTCAAAAATTAACCTAAAATATGCATGAAAACAATATGATTTTTTACGATGGTGAGGTGAACTATCATTATAGAAATTAAAATTGTTTTCCCAGCACGGGTAGCTGTTATATGTCCATATAGGTACGCAAAACAAACATTGCCAGCCTTTCCTAAACTGAAATACCGTTCACAAATTCTAAAATTATCAGAGATTTATCTACCAGCTGATAAAATCAGAACAAAATAGAGAAAAATAATAGTATCCTAAGACAGCATTGAATGAATTTGGTTAGATTATTTATTGAAAATATTCTTTCATGCACTCACGGCATCCATGGCGAAGGTCTCAGCTGTTTGTGAAAAACTTAAACATCGCTCGTCATTGGCTGCCTGAATTTCCAATTACTGTACCAGAAGGTTTTCATACACAAAAGGACGGAATTAATAATAGCATTACGGAACCGACGCCTTGGATAGCTGCATCGTGTTCAGAAACCCTTCTGACGCTATTCTGGAGCAAGGAATAGCATTAGCCAGAAATAGCGTCGCTCGATTCAGAATAGCAGCCTAAGTACGTTGACAATAGGAATAATCATTGTAATTAGGAAAAATAACGCAAAAAAACTCAACATTTTATAAATAGGCAAATTTTAAAATGTTATTAATATATTTTCGAGTTAAATTTCAAATGAATTGTTGAGACTTATGTATTAATAACGAGGTATAATTCCGGACGTCTTACTTGGTAGGTATACATAAACGCAATATTTAATATAATGGTAAAGAATAACACAAAAAAACACAATCCTTTAATAATAGGCATAAATTCACGAAAGTAGCTACTACGATGTATAAAAAATGATACAATACTTCATTCAAGTGATAATTATTGATAAAAGTATTCACTACCTTTCATTAGACTGAAAATTATGGTTTGTTTACATCCACGACGGCCGTCGCTAAGAGATAGTCATTTGTCTAGTGTTGTTCACTTTTCGTTGATAATAACGTTTCATTCTTTGGTCCATAATTCCGCATATGAACAACGAGGACTTCATTGGCCGATGTGAATACTGAGGTACTTGTACAGACTTGAACGAAGAACTTGCCAAACACTGTCAATTTTGATAACGTCCCCTTTCATTATTTCTACCTTTAGTTCTCTAATTGCTAGGGTAGCTATATACGGCCGAAGCGAGACGCTTTTAACGCCGTCGTTATTTAAACCCCTGAGTTAGGTTATAGCCCCCCTTGGTAGAGTAACTGTGAACCCCAGAAGTCAAGGGGTCTAAGTGACATTTTTGGAAAAAATAAGTTACGTGCAGGAATAGGATGGGAACATATTAATCTATTATGTGGCAAAGGAATCCAAGTGATTTTCTTCACGGGTGCTGCTATCTAGGGTAATGACTCTTAGCTAATTAGTGGGTTGTACTAAACATTTTCACCTTTGACATAAGTTTTCTCTAAACAATGGTATTGTTACTTAGACCCCAGAAGAGGTCATTGTCCACACCAGAGGTAAACGACCCCACCAGAGGTCTATGACCCCACCAGAGGTCGATGACCCCACCAGAGGTCATTGGCCACACCAGAGGTCAACGACCCCGCCTGAGGTCAATGACCCCACCTGAGGTCATTGACCCCACCTGAGGTCATTGACCCCACCAGAGGTCTTTGACCCCACCAGAGGTCATTGTACCCACCATTGGTCAATGACCCCACCAGAGGTCAATGACCCCATTAGAGGTCAATGACTTCATCACAGGACTTCATCATCTTCACTGACCCCACAAGAGCACACAAGCACACAAACACATAAACCTTGTCATAATATAGAACAAGATAATTCCAATAATAAACCATAGCTATCAAATTTAATTTTGAGCAAAACTTGGTGAGCTTTCCCAAGCAAGCATCCTCTTTTTCCATCTAGCTTCTGTACTAATAGGAACGCTCTAAGTTATTTCTTTTTCGGCAATGTACCATAACTTTTTGAAACTCACCAAAAATGTCAGTAGAAATATTTCATTTATTATCTTGTCATATTATTCATTACACAGCCGTAGATGGTTATTATATAACTTGTGAGATCTCAGAATTGAATCCAACGAAATTACGCAAACAGGATAGCTATTTCCATTTGGACCCCTCTTGAGGATTTTTTTTGTTTGATTCGCTACCATTGCGCATATATTCTTGATAAAGATGGCATTATGAGTTCGGTAATCTCTGTGGTCGATATTATAACATAGAAACTTAATTTGGGTCAGATGTCAATGACCCCATTCAGAGATCGATTACCGCCACTCAGAAGTAAATAAGCCTGCCAGAGGTCATTGACCCCACCAGAGGTCAATGTCGCCACCAGAGGTCATTGCCGCCACCTGAGATCAATGACCCCACCAGAAGTCAATGACCCCAACAAAGGTCATTGACCCCTCTAGAGGTCAATGACCCCACCAGAAGTATATGACCCCACCATAGGTCATTGACCCCACCAGAGGTCATTGACCCCACCAGAGGTCATTTACCCCCCAGGAGGTCAATGACCACACTAAACGTCAATGACCCCCACCAGAGGTCAATGACCCCACCAGAGATGGTTGACCCCTCCAGATGTCATGGATCCCACCAGAGGTCAATGACCCCATTCAGAGGTCAATGACCCCTCCAGATGTCATGGACCCCTCCAGAGGTCAATGACCCCTCCAGAGGTCAATGACCCCACCAGAGGTCAATGACCCCTCCAGAGGTCAATGACCCCTCCAGATGTCATGGACCCCACCAGAGGTCAATGACCCCATTCAGAGGTCAATGACCCCTCCAGAGGTCAATGACCCCATCCAGAGGTCAATGACCCCATTCAGAGGTCAATGACCCCTCCAGAGGTCAATGACCCCTCCAGAGGTCAATGACCCCACCAGAGGTCATTGACCCCACCAGAGGTCATTGACCCCACCACAGGTAATTGACCCTCATGAGGTCAATGACCGCACTAAAGGACAATGACCCCATTCAGAGGTCAATGACCACATTCAGAGGTCAATGACCCCTCCAGATGTCATGGACCCCACCAGAGGTCATTGACCCCACCAGAGGTCATTGACCCCACCAGATGTCATTCACCCCACCAGAGGTCATTCACCCCACTAAAGGTCAATGACCCCTCCAGAGGTCATTGACCCCACCAGAGGTCATTGACCCCACCAGAGGTCATTGACCCCACCAGAGGTCATTGACCCCCCAGGAGGTCAATGACCACACTAAAGGTCGATTACCCCTCCAGAGATCATTGACCCCTCCAGATGTCAAGGACCCCACCAGAGGTCAATGACCCCTCCAGAGGTCATTGACCCCACCAGAGGTCATTCACCCCACCAGAGGTCATTCACCCCACCAGAGGTCATTGACCCCACCAGAGGTCAATGACCCCACCAGAGGTAATTGACCCCCCAGAGGTCAATGACCCCACCAGAGGTCATTGACCCCTCCAGATGTCATGGACCACACCAGAGGCCAATGACCCCTCCAGAGGTCATTGACCCCACCAGAGGTCATTGACCCCACCAGAGGTCTTTGACCCCACCAGAGGTCTTTGACCCCACCAGAGGTCATTGTACCCACCATTGGTCAATGACCCCATTAGAGGTCAATGACTTCATCACAGGACTTCATCATCTTCAATGACCCCACAAGAGCACACAAGCACACAAACCCATAAACATTGTCATAATATAGAACAAGATAATTCCAATAATAAACCATAGCTATCAAATTTAATTTTGAGCAAAACTTGGTGAGCTTTCCCAAGCAAGCATCCTCTTTTTCCATCTAGCTTCTGTACTAATAGGAACGCTCGCAGTTATTTCTTTTTCGGCATTGTTCCATAACTTTTTGAAACTCACCCAAAATGTCAGTAGAAATATTTCATTTATTGATAAAACTGAAGATTCGGACAATGTTTTGTACAAGGCCTTCAAAAAAGTTACTTAATGTGTTTCGAGCTTAACGAGTAGCTTATGGAAGAATTTTTGGACCCACGGAAGCTCAATGATGAGATTAACTGAGGAGCAAGGGTCAGAAATAGAGTTAGTAATTAACATTATATAAATGTATTTTTATTACACATGCTTGTATGTACAGTGGCGGAAGAAATTAACGCAAAATTTTTCGCGCGCCAGAATGCGGTATTTTTGGGAACTTCTAGGAGCAGTACACACTCGAAAGACTGGCAACACTGAGGAAAACATCGTCTACCGCAAATATTTTAAATCCGCAATGGAACTCACATTTGTCGGAGCCTAGAACTTGGTCATCAATCGCCTCATTTTTGAGCTTTCGTCTCATTTTACTTGCACATTCAGTCGCAGCGCATCGCTGTTTGTTTCAACGTGGTTCTTAGGTCGAATGGTATCATTTATACAGTAAGACTGATGATAAAAAATATTCACTATCCCCCCCAATTCAGTATACTATATGCTAAAATATTCATCTTCTACCACCAAGGGATATTTATTGTGGTCGACTTTCCGAGGATCTTTTAGAATGATGCGTACTGTGTCTGTTTCACCGAAATAATATAAATCGAGATTTATCCTCACCAAATGTCGATTAAAAAAAGTTTTAATTAAAATAAGTATTGTCTACGTAATGTAATTTTTCATGATTTTCTATTTGTTAATTGACGAAGTTCCTTAAACGGATATTGATTAAATTGAAAACTGATATTTATTTATGAATCATTCTTGACCCAATATAAATCCATCTTTAGTTCGTCAGAATGGGATTGAACTATGAAAACATACGTAAACATATATGATTTCACGAAATAAAAATAAATGTGCTCGCATCGATACCGAATAATCTAGGCATATTTTCCCGATATTTCTTTCATCTTATCACAGGAAGCTTGGTGACTAGCTGTCCACTGTTAAGTTTTATCTTGTAAATATAGGATATACGAATAAGCATTCAGAAAAGTTTACCCAAATTAGGTGTAGTTATGGATAAACAACTCTATTACGTCTGATTGCAAACTATCTTATATGCTTAGCTATAAATTCGCCGCACATATAAAATTAACAAAAAGCCCTTTAAATGAGTTCAGTTTGGAGTAAAATATCATTAATGAGATAAATTAATAGGTAACGGTTAATGTTGTAGCTGTCAGATGTATTTGGCTAGCTAAAGAGTGGTCCGTGTTCGATTTGTAATGAACGCAAATGAGTGTTTATATAAATTTCCTCATATTGGCGATATGAATGAATGTAGTGTGTAGCTGCAATGACTGGCTGATAATATGAAAATTTTTAAATATAAAAGAGATAAAATGCTCGACCAGAAATAGAACGAGAAACCCAAAAATGTCTCGACCAGGGATGGGATTTCGGTTCTTTTCTTCTTATGGTCGTTATTGTCATCCAAAAGGCAAGCCGCATTGGTAGGGCAATGCACAAGGTCCTGGAAGCGCACTCCATTGCTATGTAGCACCCGATCTTTCTTAATGACGATCACGTTTTCGAAATCATGAGCGTACTCGAACAATGTTATTATGAAGAACCATGATTGCGATTCAGTTTTGCTACCCAATAACAACTACTAGACTTTCTCGTGACAAGGCGAATTTATGATGATGTTTCGTATCCTTTCGGTGAATTTATTTGCGTCCGAATGCGTTAATGTGAACTAAGTTACTTTTAAAATGAGTGGTGGTATTGTCTACGAACGTTTAAAATAACCAAAGGATAGGAAAAAGCATACTACTCTCCCGGGAATACAAACAGAAAGAAGTAGTTCTCGATTTTACCTCATCAGCCCAGACCATTCCAATCAAACGCCATAAGTTCCCCTCATGCATGGGTTTGGAGGCCAGCTCCTTAAGTCTGAGTTAAAGCAACGAGCAATCGTGGAGGACTCTTGAGGATCCCTAGAGGTTTCCCCGTGTCGATACAAAGCTCCACCAATACTAATCCATAAAAAATCGGAATGTATGAAGGGCGCATTATATTGATTTGGAAAATAGTATGCCTTTAATAAGAGCTTACTTTCCCCTTGTGTTGCGGGGGATACCTTTTCTGCCATAGATAATGTCTTGAACGCCAGGCGTTTAGCTCACAGGAAAGAAGTGGTATTTGACTTCTCTTACGCCCTTAAAAGTATTCGACGGGGGCTTCCAATTTTTTCGAAGCGCGACGAGCCTTTTCTTTCTGGTGCAGCAAGTATTTGAAACCTGTGCGTTATTCACAACAACAAACCACCCCGACCATCACCACCCGGAACTTGGCCAAGGTTTACTGATGACTACTTCATTGAGACGAGCGTCGATAGACGAACAAGCAGAGCGGACAGCGCAAGCAGACATACAGTTCAAAGTTTTAGCGGCCTCTCCCACAATTCTTGGAGGAAAAAAAGATCTTAATAGCCTTTGAGTATGCCTCATTTTTCTCCCAGGCGGAGGAATCGGATAGTAGGTTTGTAAAAGGCAAAAACATCTGTCGAAAAATTACCCGAAGAGGTGTTCCGCCTTTGACTTTCACCCACTGAACTTTTATTTGGTGTTTAAAAGTTCAAAAAAAAAATATCTTACTACTATCAAACGAAATTCATTAAATTCATGTCCGCTATAATAAGAATTATGTTTATTCAAATTTTTATCAATATTCATTTTTCGTCCGCAACTAGGAATACTTACGAGTTCACAAATGTCAAAATTCTAGGCGATGGTTCAAAATCAATCATGAAACATAGATGGAGCGGGCTGTACGGAGCGCAGCGTTCATTATGAGAAAGATGCAAGAAACAAACGCTTTTCTACCCCCTCAAACGAAACAACCCCAAATTAAGATGCATTGAGGAAAATCGTGGGGGAAGAATGGGAAATGAACCCAGTAAAATGATACCGAAATGAGGGCAACTCCATGTCACAAATACTTGGCCAGGAAATCGAAAATGGAGGGGGATTGATTGATTATAAGGCTAATAAACATCCACATTCTTTATGTAAATACCAGCATATTTCTCGATGATCCTTTGCTGTGATTATGAGCACACATAGCTCAAATTGAGAGAATTACGCATTCATTTTAACCTTTTCCACTCGTTCTAAATAAAGCATTACAGTGTCCCTTTTCAACATCCGTTAAAATACATTACCACTAAGAGATGAAATTTATGACCCTGTAAAAAGTCTGCAAATATCTTCATGTGGGGGCACTCACAACTTTAACTTCCATTGAAGCAATAATATTACGACGCATTTGAAGAGGAATAGATTCTTTAGGAACGTATCAATCGTATAATCTTTGATGGTGCACATTCCTAATTTGCACTCCATTGACTACTCTGCGGATTTATGAGGAGTATACAAATGACCATAGGAAGAATATCTAATTATTGCTTAGTCGCTACATGGAAAAGATGATTTTGAGTATTTTATCACTTTCACAGGGGAAGATAGGCGATGCATTTTTGTCGGAGTATTACTAACGCGTGGGTATAAAAATGCTCCTCATAAAATTTAACTGCGTAATTTTAGCCAAACATTTTTCACTGCGAATATGTCAAAAGGTATTTAAGTGATTCATTAATTTACCTTCTCCTCTAAGTATTATCCTCCATCTTCTAAGTTGAACTGTTGAACTACATGGTTAATGTATTGCTCATAGCAAACCTAGAAAACAATGCTGGGTAAGCTTCAAATACCGTTTTAAAGATATTTTGAAGAAAATTCCACACTTGTTTGGTCTCTCACTCAGATAAGTAATCGGTATTTACAAGTTCGGCAGATAGAACCAAATTCTAATTCCTAATAAAAATAATTGCCCTCTTTACTAAATCATTTCAAAGTAATTTAAAGGTGAATGTAGCATCAGGTAAGGTCACTAAATCGAGTAACTGACCCAATCAGAGATCCGGTCTATTCCCTCCTTCATGAATAGCTTTTCATTGAGTGGTAAATTGGCGAATGAGTAGGTATGAGCATCGCACGACAGACAGGACGTAGAAATCAAGTGGGGCCGAGTACCCTAGAATGGGAAGTAAACGTCTCATTCGACGACCAAGGAGACCGCTCTGATTCTTTTACTAAGCCCGAATATGCGTAAAACTCACACGCTCATGGTTGAGGTCAATATCCATTCCCTGGGCCTTCCGCGGATTCCTGCGAAGTTTTGGCTGCAATAAAGTCACATCGCGTAGATTAATTATAAAGGCACTAAAAGAGGCCACGCCAGGATTTGAACCCCAGGCATTCTTGGTCGCAGACGAACACTCTCCCTCTAGGCCACTTCATCGATCAAGCGAAATCCGCGTCCAGTGGTTCTTACTATGCAACGAAAAAAGGGAATTTTAATGTTTCCTTTAAAAACTGGACCAAATAAAATGTTCTGGATTTTTGAAAGTAGTTTTCAGAAAGTAAATAATGTTACGTTAGGAGTAATTAAGAAATGTAAGTGTTTGAGACGACCTGTATGCACGAGGACGGAAACTTACGTAGGGTTTCAAGGTATTGGAAATTCTCGTAAATAAAACTATTCTCCACATGGAAACCATTCTATTCAACCAGATTTCCCATACTTTTACTTGAAATTCACAGGATATTACGCCAAAATGTTAATTGTAATGCATCATATTTCTCGGAAGTAGTTTGAGGCCTATAAAAACGATGTTCATCCACAGCTATTCCCTGCACGAGGAAATACGTTTTATTGTCAGTGAATTTGATCTGGAGAGTAAAACATTTTTATATCCCAACAAATAATGCTTTCATCGTATTTTTTCTTAAGTTTCAATCAAGAAATTTTTTTTAAACGGTCCAAAGCTTAAAAAAAATATGGTAAGCATCTCTACATAATCAACTACGACTTCGGAACCTCAACTGGGTGAGGGTCGAAGCAAGCTCATCACGTTTATAACTCCTAGACGATCTCGCGAACATAAACCTTATTAGTATGACTATTTACGTGACGCGTAAAATCGATATCCATTCATAGAGAGTTTGAATATTCCCGGTTTCCATATGCTGTCTCATTGTTGTCAAGTTGTCGAAGCAAAAGCAATTTCAATTAGTTCCCGTTTACGCCGAATTCAAACGCCAATGAGTTTTGCGTTAATTTTTTCCGCCACTGTACATACACTTCTCCTCAGACTGCGTTGTATAATCAATGCAAGGTCGATTATTTATAATCCATCGTTGAACGAAGGTGTGGAATTCTTTGTGACAAATCTGTTGGATTGGCCAGGTAATCGATTCCAAACTTCAGTTGGATTAAAATTCGCGCCAGGCGTTCTTACGAATGAAGTTTGAACCAACTGTCCGCAAGAACTGGTCTGGCACTCTATAGGGACGTTTCGGGGATCGTGGTTTGAATTTTAGGGTAGGCCAAAGGTTTTTTTAAATATTGATGCGTGACTTTCATAAGTATACTAGAGGGTGAATCACCTTCAAATTAAACTGCTTAAACAAATGAACATAAAAGCTTCAATCAAAAACAAAGAGATTACGACAGTTGAAAATATCACAGCTATTTGCAAGAATGCCTTATTCTTGACTTTCTTCCAATCACGTTCAATCAGTCGATCTGAGCCGAGGTTTTAGGGCAAGGAGGGAACAATTTAGACAAAAGTGAAAAAATATGAAAATGCTTTCTAACGGTTTTTCATGGAATTCTGAAAATAAGGATGAGCTAAAAACGATTGTGAAAAGGAGGTTAGGGTGCGTTCCCACCTTGGCTCCAGGCCGTTGCAGAGGAGGCGATCCGGACGACAGGCTGAGATGTGTCGAGTGCGCCGCCCCTCCATGACTGGCTGCTTTCAAAGAATCCTCCTCCTTGTCAGAGGGCCTAAATTTTCATATGCTTGCCTCTAGGACCGTTCTCCGGCCCGAAGTAGGCCCGCGAGCTTTTGAAAATGCGGGGAGATCCGTCCACCACTCCTTCATGCGCTCGGGTTTAACATTCTCACTGGCGGTGTTGGTTTCTTGCCAGCTTGTTGGAGCTTGTTATCTCCCGGCTTTGCTTTGCCACGGGCCATATAGAGAGTCATTTTTTTGCCCGAGATGTGTAAAGTCTAGCGAATTCTCACGATACTCACAGGGTTTATCACTATAATGTATTACATACGTCATAAGTGTGTAATCAGTAATTCTTGTATTCAGTGGATCTATGTCAGAACCCTTTAGAACTTTGAACATTTCCATACTTCCCTCGTATTCTTTGAGCTTGTATTAGCTATTGAATTTCTAAGCATCGTTTAGGCATTAAGTTTTACATTTATTTTTTAATAGCTGTAGAAACTACCACTCATCAATGAAATTTGACGGAGATTTGTGATTACACTTTTTAATGGCAATTTATCCCCTGATGGGTTGTCAGTTCCACCAGAATTGCAAAAAGATGGCTCGAAAAATCCATGATCCGAAATTTACCTGTGAAATGTTAATATTTTAAAATTCATTGCTATCCATTTTTATTCAGATTTGTCGGATTTGAATTTTGTACGAGATTACTCTATTCCTTGAAAACGAAATGTCTGGCATCAGCTCGAGTGGCGATTCTCTGTTGGTGAAGCTAGGCTTATAATTTTTTATTGGTGTTCATTGGTACATGCGTCATCGATGTGAGATACAGAGTTTTGAAATAGAAAAGGATAAAATTTACTTCCCCGCCCAGGATTGGGAGTCTCCGAAAGTAATCTATATCCGTATTCCTTTTAACTTTAACTTTGGCTTTAATAAGCAGGCTCAATTATTTGGAAGGGTGAGCTCACCAGCTTCAGAAACGGGTACCCCTCAAAAGACATTATTTATACACGAATAACCTCACCTAAAGTTCCAGCAAAACCGTTTTTAAATACAAAGGACACCATTCTCCACTTCTGTTCTGCAGCAGTTAGGAATGCATCACATTGCTAATTGGTAAGAGTTAATTTTCTACAGTGGATTGCGGTCTCAAGTATGAATTTGTGACACGAGAGTCCGTTCAACTATAAAATCGTTGGTTGGAATATAATTTACAATTCCTCATGCTGACTTAAAAAGCTCATCTACGATATGAATTAGGATCTAAACTCTGCCTAAGGGTGGAAATGACCAAATAGCATGCATTGGTGCGCTCGTTTTTTTATCATCTGCGTGAGATGATAGGATTATATGGCTTATATATAGGATTCTATTCGTCAAAAAAAGTTCAACTAGTGAAACTTTACTCAATTCACTTCTTTGACCAGTGCTTACCTTATAGAATCATCATGTTACCTTATTCATCCAGGTCTATTTCCATTGAAACTTTTCATCTCAGATAACCGATTTAAGTTCTTTCGTTTCCTTTTTTAAGGATTAGCGTTATTTGTCCATGATTTTGTAGAGTTATGATTAGTACTCTCTTTGCGAGATCTTAATGTGGCTGTATCACACTATTCGATCAGCGTCTGAATAAATATGGTTTATTTTTTATAACTCTTGCGTACCGAGTACTTTCATAAATTATGCTTTACGGAGCGTTTAAAGCAAAAAATTACACTCAACATGCTGCTGTGGTAAAAATACCACATTAGCAACTGAAACCATTGAAGTAACGAAACAAAGATCCAGAAGATAATTTCACTTTGATGTATATGAAATGTATTATACATTACCTCTATGCTTTTGAAGACGTTCTTCTAATAGAATTTTATTCCCTCATATCTTTCAAGAGTCCACTTATACCATGTAATTCGAGGGCAGAGACTAAATAAGTTTTATGGTTTTGATAATCTGAACATTTATTAATACTACATGAATCGAAAAAACTTCTACGCCTACAGTTTTCAAAACTTCAAAAAAACAGGAAAGGTGGTCATTCTTTGAAATTCTTGAAGAATGCCTCATTTGACAAATAAGTCCCGATCAACTATTATATATGTCCCTGGAAAATAGTTTTAGTTATTATTAGTGATAATGCTGTTTTGCTTTTTCACTTCTGAAATATATAATAACCTCTCAGGCTTCACTTGGTGGAACAACTTTTCGATGGTTTGCAATTAAACGCGCTTAGTAATATTCCACAATGGTTTTTGTTATTCCGACCTAGGGAACCTAGGTCGGAATAATAAAAACCATTGTGGAATATTACTAAGTGAGTTTAATTACAAATCATCACTTTTGGAATACCAAAGTTAATAAAAAGCAATTTGAGTTCTGTCCATGTCTGTTTTATATAAATATTTGAAACACTTTTCCTACTCTTGGAAAATTATAATGGGTTTTAGGAATTTTTAAAACTGAGATCAAGCCATCGTTTCAGTTGGCTCGCTTCTATAGAGGGTTAAAATTAAAAGGGCAATATTTTTTCAGATCGCATATAATTGTCATGGAGGGATCAAATCACGTTGGGAATGATTTACGAATGTAATGAACGCTTTTGTTTTGCTCCGTAATTGCTTCTCACTCCACTCTCCCGATGTGCACTGGGGAGGAATCCTGGATTTAAAAAAATCAAACTCTCGTGGCTGACAGTAACCAATATTTAATCACTCTGGTTTTCATTCTCTACAGACATTCGGAATGTAATTTTTTTAATGTTTGGAATACTCTTCTCATTAATTACAATAGTCTTAAAAATAAATATACGCCACATTTTTGGTCTTATTCTCGCCGTGCCGTCAAACATTGTGTGTTGCCTCTCCCTCACCCAATATCCACGCCTTTTGGCGCCGATGTTTGGTGTTCTCTTGACCCTTGAAGCCTTTCTCTTCTCATTCTTCCATATCTGCCGAGTTCTCTGCGTTCCGGTTGCGCCAGCTGCCCACTCGATCGCCGCTCTGGTCGATCGACGCCGTCGCGACGGCCGGTCACTCGCGGAAGTTCCCAATGACGTTCGCTCTCGGTTCGATACTCGGCGAGGGCGGAAAACAACTTCCAACCATCCACTCACTCATCCTTCACAGGCTTCGAACACACCCACACCAACAAATTGGCACATTAACGAAGAGGCGAAAGTTTGGAAAACCGAGAGTTTTTTGCTTGCTCAAAATAAATCTATGGTTTTTTTAATTATTACGTTTTGGGTGGTTGCGAAGGGGCGTACGAGAGGGATAAGGACTTGGATGGTGAAAGGTATTAGGGAGGGTGGAATCTGAGAAAGGAGATAATGGAGAGGGGGGTGAGAGTGAAGAGTGGGCGATGATGGAGATGAGAATGTGCTGATCGCCTTCTCGGGTGCTCAAGAGATGAGCCTGTCTAATCGGTGCATTGAACGCGACCGCCTTACCTCATCTCGCCGATCCTTGAAAATTCACACAGCGCAATATTGCAAATGGAATTTAGTTTATATTAACAACACAAGCATATCATCGGGAAAATATTTCAACTTAATTATTCCGTTGGTGACCGATGCCCTGCAGCGATCTGAACAGGAATTTAATGATTAAATGCCAACCCGTGGCGTTATCCTGCAATGTCTATGAATTGAATGAATAAATATTTTGGTTTTACCAAAGCGTTTCTGACGTTTAGACTGTCTGATGTAACAAAACTAAAATAGCACGCCTACGGGAAGAGCAGACGCTATCTGAAACAATCAATAGTTAACAAGGGAGAACGAGTTTGAGTCTCCATATCATCCCAATCCCATGGTGTGTCTGCCCAGCAAGTATGCATAGAGTACTCAGTTATGAATGCGGTGCCATTTATATTATTAAAATAATATTTTTAGGGGATTATCTCGGATGGAAGCACCTTCCCTGGTAGTTTTCTCCCTTAAAGCTTGCATTTTCTGTGCATTTAAGTTACATGCATGACTTTTAATTCCCAAAATTTTCTACTCCCCCTCCTGACAAATTAATCCACTTCATATAAATAGGGTCTCCTTAGATGTTCATTAAATTTCATGCATGGAACGTTTGTTATTTCAAATCTGACTATCGATCCGAGCTCTTGCCCGTTATTCTGGAAGATGACATGGTGGGCATTTGAAAGAGATGAGCTGTGTTATTCGAGGCATCGAGAGATGAGCTTCGTTAATGTTTTGTCACCGAGCAGAATCAGAGCGATCAGGGCTTTGGCTGTGGGCACTCGAAGGCATCTGCTCCGTGTGTCGTGTTTAGCTGTGCATATGTATATTTGTGTCACTAAGGAAGTCAAAGGTGATGATTGGAGGATGCATGAGGGAGACAAGGGGCTGTCGATGAGGGAGTGGGGGGTGGATGGAGATTGGGAGGGGGGAGGGAAGTTGAGGATCGAGGGGCCCGTTGAAGTGGCGACCCCCTTTTTCGCCCCTGACGACCATTCCTTACACTCCGGAGGGTAAGGAGCCGTCCATCGACTTGGTTCCCGTCTCACCTGATCCAAAGAGAAGAAATCATTAAAATCAAATGCAATTTAATCTCCTTGAAATGAGAATGTACCCTTGAAAATGACGCACTAGCGTTGAAACCGGTAGGGGAAGATTAAATCACAGTGGAATATTACAAGGTATTTTATTTTCTCCTACCAGAATGTTATTTCACAAAGTAGAGCCTTCAACAGTTGAACTATCATTAAAATCGTCATGATCATTATATGAAATAATTATGACAGAGAAGCATTAGCTTAATTCCATTAGGGAATGAATTAAATTGATTAAAAAATTTCCAATGACATTAAAACTAGGAAACTCACAATATGCCAGTGCGAAATAAGTTTTATTTTGTAATAATTCTTTCAATACGGAACTTTGTGGGAAACAGGAAACAAATATTTCAGTGTCCTCCATTTCTTTCTAAGTTTTTGTATTTATTGATTAAATTTTCTGTTTTTGAGTATCACACTTTGACAATGGCTACATTTTTATGAAAACGAACGTACACATAAATAAAAATACACTTTAAGTATAATTTCACTCTCCAGAAAAATTTATATTTGGCGGTTTATGAACCACGATTGTCATTAATTGCAAGAAATTTGCATTTTACCCCATTTTTTAGTTTCCTGCATCCAATAATCTTTGATTGAAATTATGCTTGAAAGTTTATATTAAAAATATCAACTGATATTACTAAAGAAAATCTTTGAAGTTTGATTTAAACCGGTACCATTTAGTAGCCTTAGTTCATAATGGGTTACTTGTGACAGTAGATATTTCACCAGTTATTGTTTTGCTGAATAACGCTCAGGCAGTAACTTTAAAGTTAGTTTACAGTTTCTCATTTAAGAGTAATTTCAAGGATGTGAAATACTTCGGACGCCAGAAAAAATTTCATAAAATAAGCAATAGAAAAAATAGCCAGTATAGTATAGAAAATATGTAGTCAAAGTGAAGACGCAATTCTGTTGCAGGCTATTTATGACCTTATTTACGAACTCACGGTCCCTAGAAAAACATCCTTCCTGGAGAGAAATATTTGTCGCTATACAAAGCAATGTTTTTGATCAGAAATAACCAACTTCAAGGAAACCCAGTGAGTTTTGATGCTTTTCTTGGGAGTGAATACATTTACACTGTTCATCCAATAACGAAATGTTAGCTTAAAATGGTAATTTCTTGGTGAATCACTGGGTGGTAATGAGTTTCAGTGAAACCTTGGTCAAAAATAAAATAGGAGCTGGATATATTTGCTCTTAACTTTGAGAAGCTAAGTTTAATAATTAAATAGATTTTTCAACCAAACCTCACAAGGGCCGAGTAAATTTGGTCCATGCATTTTCTTAACAAGCAACAAATAGTCCGCAGAAAAAACAGGTTACACTACTCTCGTGGAAGCAACAGGAAGGAACAGCTTCTTGCTCATTCGTGATGAATGTCTGTATCATCAAATGGATCTCGATTGGAATGGAAGCAGATCTTATTTTCCTTCACTAACTTTGTTTCTTACTTTTAATTTTTGGATGCATAATTCAGTAAAGAACTATGTCTTTTCTAAGCAATGATATTTTCAAGCATTAGTTATATTATATAATTCGTCCATAAATTTGTCATTTGAGCAAGAATATTTATCTACGTGAGATTACTGAAAAATATTTCATCAGAAATTATGTTTTTTATATTCTTTGGCTGCCTGAAGTTTGAAGCTATTTTTATTACAGTTAAAACTTATGGAGTGATATTTGTCCCTAAGTTGAGAAATTCATCGTTTTCGTGGCTGGGAGCTGTTTTTTAGCCCGCGGGTTACATGAACTCGATATGACTCTCGTTGTTCACTCAGATGAACTGCTATGGACGACTCAAAGGGACTCGGCTATATCGTTCACAGACCATAGTAAATATTACTATGAAATATGGTAACATTGCAATTAGGTTGGTGATTTTGTGCATTCAGGCGAATTCAAAATAGTGGAACCTTCTTTAGGTCCAGTGAAATCCCAGTTTACACGAATCATAATGCAAAGTTCTTATATTGAAGCAGGATTTATTGATCAAAAAACTTTTCTTTGGTAGTGTATGCTTTGTTGGAGAAGAATAAGTTTTATTGATTCATTTCAATGTTCAAAATGAAGGAAGTTCCTGAAGACTTTGATATAAATTATCCCCTGACATGACGATAAGTATTTAAGTTAGTCCTGAAGGTGACTTTATCACTGCTTGCATGTCTCTCCAAGTGAATGACTCACCTCCGATTGACCTCTTGCCCCACACCGAGGTCAGCTTGTTCCACTTGGCGGCTGGTGCCCTTTTGCCCCACAGGCCCTTCAGGTTGTGCCAGCCCGGATCCCTCTTGCCCCAGGACCCTGACGGGAACAACGAGAATGATTGCGTTTAGTTCGATCAGACTGCCATGCTTTCCACCTCTAGGTCCAGTCACGGAATTCTCATTTAACTATTAAGAATAGTTTTTTTCTAAATTCTGTATAGATAGGCATCATATCTTTGAAAAAAAAACTTAAATCATCTTTAATTATATCTTGATCAGAGCTAAGATACCTCCATTTGAGTCAGTGAATTAGATCCTCCTGAAAGTCTTATGCACTCAACACATTCAAAATTCATGGAGTAGCCACTTAATCCAGAGAAAAATTCTTAGTGGCATGAATATAAATTTAATATATCGGTTTTTCCCACTCGATTGAGCTCATGTATACATCTTGTCCAACCAAGGCTTAAAGGCCAGGGTTGAAAATCGCTATGAAAAAATCATTTGACTTGCCCGGGATTCGAACCCGGATCTCCCGATTGCCGGTCAGGTGTGTTAGTCAGTGTAACTATGTGCACCCGTGCGTGCGTGTATATGCACCCGTGCGAGTGACTTCGTACCACATCATTTGTTACATGCAATGTTTGGAAACAAGGCTTAAAGGTTGACTAATATGGTATGTTAATCGAAGTGAATGGTTCCCAGGCTTATAATACATGTCGACGAGTTGAAATTCATAGCGTAAAAACATACGAAAAATTTCCCAGCCAAGGGGAATGATTTTTTCTCTGTGAATTTCACACAATTATTATATACCTCCTGCATTTTCAATGGTTGGAAAGCCCGTAGCTTAGCAGTTGCCTAAATTGTTCAGAAGATGTAAATAAAATTATCAATTCAGACTAGGAGTCTTAAATCATAAATATAGTGCAGGAGGAGCCTTAGAAACCACTATGAAATACATACTGCAAATAACCTAAATTTTAATATTCTGAGAGTGACAAATATTTGCGAATAAGTTACCAGTAGAATTCCTCACGAAACTGCAAGTGTTATGGAGTTGATATCGCACCGACCATGAATTAGTTGACCCTTATGTTCTCTTAATTTAATGAGAACTTCATTGCTGTTCCCCTCAATCAATTCAGCCCGGCGTGACGTGTTATCGCTCCATTGGTGGTCGCGCCGATGACGTTCCTGTGTGTGGGTCGACCGCCTCGTCCCGGCGGTGCTTCCGGCGTCGTCGATGACGACCGTCAATGCGGGTAGGTCGCCTTCAAAAGCTCGGTGTAATAAATTAGAACAGTTATGATATTTTCTTTGAGGCTGGAAAATAGGTGAATGGCGATGCCGAATAGCGTCGATGATAGAGGTAAATGTTCCCTATGATTAAATCGCAAAATTGATATCGGAAAAAGAGTCAATTTCTGTAGCATTCCTTATGTTCTTCAGAATAGCTCTTAAGGATTTTTTAGCAGGGCTGTTTTTGTGGTCCACGGGGCAATCCGCAGACGATGACACTCGCTCATTCATTCATTTTTTTAACCCTTTGAGTGCGTCATGACGTGATATGACGTCATAGTTGTTTTTATGATGATGCTGATGACGTGATATCACGCCATGGGTACCGTGAGTGTTCCAGCTTTCACTAGGGGGCCTAGTAAAAGTTCTCTGGTGAAAATTGGAACACTCTCGGTATTGACGTGATATCACGTCATCAGCACCAGCGTAAAGACAATCATGACGTGATATCACGTCATGCCGCACTCAAAGGGTTAAACCATATACCATTTCGCACTCGTAAGCGTCTAGTATCTACGCGCATTATCCCACATATTGATTATTGCTGTCTGGTTTATCAAGATCTAACTGAAGAGCATAATTCAAAGCTCCAACGCCTATTAAATATATGCGTAAGGTTTACTTTCAGCATAAATAAAGACGATCATATTTCCCCTTATTTTACCCGTCTTACATGGTTTAAGGCAAAACCCAAGAGAAAATACTTGCCTGGTACATTCCTGTATTGTCCTTTCAAAAATGAAGAACCCAGTTGTCTGAAGCAATTTTTTTCTGTTAGAAATAATAAGTAAACAAATCGACTAGAATGGCTCCTGATTTTCTTATCGCCCCCAAACATAGAACGACCACTTATCAAAAATCTTTTTCCGTTGTCGGAGCACGATTATAGAACAGTGTTCCAAAGGATGTAAAGGATTGTCTCTTTGCCTGTATTTAAGCAAAGATTTTTTCGTTATTTACAAGCTTTTGAAAGTAAACATTCTGTTGTTTTTTTCCCTCTCTCTTTTCTGTTCTCTTATTATTTTTATTACAAAATTTATCCGCCCATCCTTATAAATTTTATTTTTGTAAAATATGAGCTCTATGTATTGTATAAACTCTGTATTTTTTTAATGGGCAACCTTAAGGTCCAAGAACAATTCTTATATATTATTTCTCAGACGTGTTTTTTGTGGATAGGTCAGAACTCCCATAATTCTTCATCAAAATTTATGATTCAAACATCATTTTAAAGCTTATGTTCCCCGCTTTTGATGAAAAATAAAAAAGTTTATAATTAATTTATTTGTTTAAAAACTTGATAATCATGTATATTATTTTGATCCTGGAGGTTGGGCAATTAACGCATCTGTACTGATGTGCGGGTTGCGTGAGAG
The DNA here is from genome assembly GCA_963169105.1 of Ceriagrion tenellum. Classification (NCBI taxonomy): domain Eukaryota; kingdom Metazoa; phylum Arthropoda; class Insecta; order Odonata; family Coenagrionidae; genus Ceriagrion; species Ceriagrion tenellum. The sequence goes on along the minus strand of OY720640.1, from coordinate 140,281,370 downwards.
CAAGGGTAGTCGTTCCTCCAGAATTCGTATTTATTATATAATTATTTCTCAAAGGTGTTTTTTTGTCGCAGCGCCACATCTCCCATAATTATTCATCAAAATTAATGATTCAAACATTGTTTTAAAGCTTATGTTCCTCGATATTGACGAAAAATAGACAAATTGTTTAAAATTAAAGTTTTTGTTAAAGAAATGATACAACGCCATCTGCTGACAATATAATCAACTAATGTGTTGGCAATGGCTACGTACTTAAAAGACTGACTGTGGCGGCATCTATTTACACATCGTTTAGTTAGATTGTTTACATTCTACATGCAATCAGTGTGACCGTTTACGTTATGTATCTCTAACACAAACATAAATGACATATAATTGTCCATGGGAAGAAACATGTATAAGAAAAGAAAGAAAGAAGGAAGAAACAGGAAGAAGCTGCATGCTGTGCGAAATATTCGCTCGGGTCATCTGGTAAATCATATTATTATTATTATCCATTCACTCATCCCCTCTGCGTTCTCCGCCGCTCACCTTTGAGGTTCTTCCACGCCCTCTTGCCGTAGGCGCCAGCACTGTCGCCTCCGTCGGCGTCCTCCTCCTCGGCCCTCTTGCCCCACGCGCCCTTCAAATTACCCCAGCTCCGCTTGTCCTCGAAGTACTCCGGGGGCGGGAAGTATCCGCCGTTGCCGTACTCCGCCGCCGCCGCTGCCGCCTCCGCCGCCTCCAGCTCGGCCCCCGGTCCTCGCACGTACGGTCCTCCGTCCTCGGAGTCGTCGCGGGGACCGTCCTCGCCCCACGCACCCTCCTCGCCATCGTCGTACACGCCGTATTCCGGGCCCCCGCCGCCCCACTCCCCGTTGCCCCGCTTGCCCCACGATCCCCGGAAGTTGTTCCACGAGGATCCGGTGCCCCTCTTGCCCCATGCGCCGCGGATCGAGTTCCAGTCACGCTTGCCCCATCCTCCCTGCGCACCACGAGAAGACAGAAAAAAAAAACAAAAGAGAGATGAATATCAGAGGGAAAGGCATATATTGCATCAGCTACCTCAAGTATTATGATTGGAAAATAACATCTGTGATCTCTTTACTGAATTGTTTTCGCCTCAATTCTGAGGATAAGTATGTTTTATCCCTTCCGAGAGGAGGGTATTTTACACATTCATCCATTGGAGGGAGAATTTTTCTGTTCTAGAAATATGAACCTATGATCTATTCATTCAATTGTTTTTGCCTCAAGTCTGAGGATAAGCATGTCTTATCCGTTCCAAGAGGATATTATTTTATACATTCATCCATCGGAGGAAGAATTATTCTTTTCTAGAAATATGAACCAAAAATAGAAGTCAACAATCACTTGACGATATATCACTCGAAGTCTCTAATCACTTCACTTCTCAAAACTTAGCGATGACTTGACAAGTGATTATGTTTTTAATTGCCATAAGAAGGAAGAGAGAGAGGATAGAAAATGGAGCAGCTTGAATGTATTTAGAGTGTGGCATGATTTTACCAGGAACTCAATGAATTTGCCTCTCTTTAAAGAAAAATACCTCACCTTTCAAAAGAGATTCAAAAAAGTTTCTCATACAACACTAATGGTCAACGACAGAGGGCTTTAGGTGGTTAGTGGTCCTTCTTTTTAGCCTATTTTTATCATATTTAATTAATACTGAACCTGGAGCTGCAGCATTGTCTACCACTGTACCCCGCTTACACGCATTGTCCTCCCAATGAACAATATTTTGGCCCCTTTGAAAAGTGCAGTACCTTGGTTTTGTAGTTTTATCAAAGCACTTTTTATCCTCTTGAGCCTCTTTAAGCTGCATTCGAATAAATTTGGATACATCAGTGGGTTGCAACAATTCCTTGTGGATTGGCAATTTTTTTTGTTCTACGACTGAATAATAGTTGCGCCATGTAGTATATAAAAATATTCAAATCCATCATAGCTTATAAGTCAATTTGTGTTTAATGACTTCCGGCCAGATCAACAACTCACGATGTTCATAACAACGTCCCATTGTCAACGAATATAAAATAAGTGTTTTCACTACATCTATGCTAAAATCATTGACTTTGCACACACAGTTCAATCGCTCCCTATCAGGTAAATAGTACAATGTCAACTTATATCAATAGAATTGCCGAATGATCAGTACCTTGTGAATCCTTTGATTCTCTACCACCAGTTTCTTGAACAATCAATGTAATTTATGATGCATTTAGTTTTTGACATCGTAAGTGATCCTTCGTAGCAGATTCATGTGTGGAATATGGGCTAATTATAGGCTAGGTACAATTAATGTATTGTAAAATAAGTTTTTCTTTCCTCCAAAAATGAAAGTGAATAGTTTTATTTTAGTTTTATTATATTTCTTGAAAAACACTCCGTGTTATTTGAAAGAACCATTATAAGCGCTCCTAATGGATACATTTTGCATGTTTATGTATGATACACTTATCTATAAATGTTTACTGCCTCACGAATTTTTTGATAAATCGTATCCTATCCGTTCCCACAAAAGACACTCTTAGTAAGTCAACAGGTTTGTCCTGGAAACACCTCCAGGGTATCGATTTTGCGGGAAAGACTTACAAGTAGCAGCAGCCGCGGTGAAATGAATCCTCCTTTTCTCACAATGCATTGCGAGTGCTTTTTTAATCAGAGACTCCCCCCGCTTTGCACCTCTTTGGAGATTCTGATTCATTCAGCATCTTCTAAGGTTTTCTGAGATTTACTTCGGATCACACTGATAAAGCAGGCACGTCTGAGGTGACTCTTTGGAGTTCGCCCTGCCCGAAGGCTTTGTCCGTCCCGCCCTCTCGTGTCCACTCCCCACACTCCTGCACGCCTCCCTTCCCCCCCTTAGGGAACGCTCCCTGACGGGGAAACAAGGCAAGGTCGCCAGTCCTCGGTGTCTCTTTATGAATGCGTACGCGCGAATTCCGCGGCCATTTGGGAATTCGCGTATGCTAATGTAATTAATCCAGGGCAGTAGCTTAGTGCGCGTGCGGCAGGGGATAGTGAAAAATGGACGCTGGGAATATTCAAACCCATCCGTGTTAAATGAATTATTATTCATCTTGAACAACGGTTGAAATATAATCTTCGGAGTGAGACTAGATGTACTTCAGACCGTTCTTGCAATTAATATTCAGTGGGACATTCTAAACGCTCACTGCTCTCCGTATTCCTGTTGTCTCCGTCAAAGGATTTCCTGAATTTCCCTGCTCGTTGTCCGTAAAAAAATTCAGGAAATGTCATTTTTATGAAAATATTCCTTTGTTGACGAAAGTGTGAACTCTACAATTCCATGAACAAAAATCAGTAGACCAATCAAGTCGGCCATTCGTCGCATAGTCGTCTTTTGGCACATTTGTATTCCCTTTTCTAGTGGATGTATCTGCGTTTAATTTAACATAAATTTCTATAAATATCGCGGAAATCTCTGATTAATTATTTTTCCTACCATGTCTTTCTTATATACCACTTACACTGAAGGACAGTCTCGTCGATTATGAATCTGAAATGGTTTCAACGACTGAATAGTAAGGTGTTATGTACTGGTCCACGTATAAGCGCAAAAACCTCATGCCGTCAATGTCAAAGGCGTGTCAAAGGGATACCGGTCAACCATGCATTCAAGGCGTGTGAAATGACACGCACAGAACATCAAAGGTCAGAGGTGGGATCACGGTTTCTTCTTTCTGGTAATCGTCATCGTCATCTCTTTAATCTTACAATTACTGTCATGAAAACGCACTCCATAATTTAAAAAAGGTTATTTATAGCACCTGAAAAATTTTTCAGAGTTACGGTAGCGTGTTTGATGTCTTGAATACAATAAAATAAAACAATAAATTGTTATTCTCTCCAGGATGGTTATTTTGGAAGGCCTATAACACCAGCACCGCCAAGAATAGTCGGGCAGAAACAGAATGGAAGGGTTAGGCGAAATGCAGTGGAAAGTAGGAGAGAAACCCGGCGTTGGTATCTGTCTACTTTTTACCCAAGGCAGAAAGGGGTCAAGGGTTAAACGGTCCGTTAAATGGACGAACGCACCAATGGACGAAGCGAAAACCACATGGTTCTCAAGCTGGGATCGCAATACCGTTACAAAATTTCAATTTTCGCTGCCGGAAATCGAACCCCGGCCCTGAAAAACAGGAATACGGCACTTCAGACGTCATATGTACCTGCTCCGGGCAAAACATCATCTTATACGAGAGTAACTAATCATGTTGTAAAAGTAACGGTGACATAGATTTCATACAATGGAAACAATTAGACAAAAAAAGAGTTGTTCACAAGTGTTTCCAGGAACTTTCCTTAATTGTTTGGTTAAAATTTTAACACAAGATAATACTATGGCTATGGACCAACTACCATTCCCCGGATGATGTTACTTGCACTGGTTGGAGGGAATAAATGTTGTCCGAGGTATAAACTCGGAGAGGAGCTTTGGTCCACTCAAGGAGTCTGGGATTATGAGTTTCCATAATTCTTAATAAAGAGATACGCTTTTCTAGGTATTAAAACAATCCGCGGCAAAATAATGTTTCTAATCAGTAAATGGGGACCATCGCTCTCTGAAATCTTCGAAAATCTCGTATTCAGCCAGCGAAAATGCCACGAGTCTAGGTCATTACACCTGTTTTAGGTCTGCCTTCGTGTACTTCTGATCAATTTTAAAAACTCAGTCCTATAAGCTATTTAAGCTATACCGCTTATATTAAAATATCATATCTCTTCCGGAACATCAGTTTCATGCTCTCCTAAAGGTATAAACTTTTTTCTAAGATTATAAAATTAGACTTTACTTATCTTTCAAAATAAAATCATGAAGTACATACTCCATAAGTATCCAAAACGGAGTCATTATGAATCATCAACGGGAATAAAAGCTGGATATATTCAAATGAAGGAATGGAAGAGCTGAAATATATCGGTGAAATTGATAATTCCTACGAAAGTAGACTTATATCACAGCAAACGAGCCCTCGTCCTTAATTTTGTCCTTTTTAATGAATGCCCGAGAATGGCAGTGTGGAGCAGTTTAGCATTTGAGCCCTTCCACAGCATTAGAATTACACTCGCATAATATTTGTCTCATAGTTTTATAGTTTATCACTTATAGTGTTTTTGTGTCTAATAATAATGCTTTTTTCACCATCGTTGTTTTGATTGAGTTTGTAAATGCGTAGGTGTTTTTTGATGACTTTTTGTAATTACATTTGCTATATTTTTTATCATCTTCGTTTTTTATAATTTAGGCGAATTCATTATCAACAATCAAGTAAACTTGATGATGTAAATTTTATAATCATTGCCTCTCCAAACATGACGTGGAATGCAGTTGCTCTCATTATGGATTCACGGGTTATAAGAATAGAAAACGAAGAAAGAAAAAAGACAAGAAAAGCACGTTAAAAAAATGTTCACTTTTGTCATTTCCATCTGACGCCAAATCGCAATAAAATTGACAAATTCTTTTGATAATTATTAAATTGCAGCTGAACTTGATTTGTAATCTATTATCTTAGTCATTTGGATATGTTTTTCGTTTCTATCGAAAAAATTTGTCAATAAATCATTCTTAAGAACTTCCATTTTGCATCCAGAAACAATTTGACACAAACACAGTTCCGAAATTCTCATGAATTTGAAATGAGTTTTTGTCGCCGTTTGTATATAAAATTCGCATTTACATGAACAATGCCAGAGATTAATTTTCACTTATTCAGTTTCCATGACAATTTAGACTAATTAATTCCTTCGAAACTTCGTTACTTTCCCGATTTGAGTCATTTCTTCCCGCACAGTTCCAAACTTACTTTCGGCGTTTAATTTTGCTGATTTTACAGCCTCCTCTCATTATCTCTTTCGTGCAGTCTTTGATGAATTAAACTCTGCACACCTCACTCTTCTTTCTTCTCTCTGATATTTGTTACCTTCGGACTCAGAAATATTATTTAATCCTGCAAATGCTTTACTTTTTTCACCGAGTTTCAGCGCGTTGCTCTTCAGAATATTATCTGTAGAAAGTCACGTTTCGGTAGAAATTTTGTTTTATTTACGTCGCACGAGGATAAAAATACGCGGAGTAATCAAAACTCTTCGCCAAACAGCTCTTTTCCCTTTGTTTCTTAACACCTATTTCATATCTCTTCACTCGCCATTCTTTTATGAACTGAAATCCAAAGTCACGTCCGGATCGTATCATGGAAATGCATATGTAGAGTGAATTCATTGATGACGAGGCAGGACGTCACCAGCAATAAAGGAAAAATTTGCAAAAAAGATGGTTTCAGTCGTAATTTTCGAGGTCTTGAAAATATAAATAAAAATTTGCAGTCAATATCTCTGAATATCTAAAGAAGTGATGTTTGGTGTGAATTTCGTTCCGCTTTCAATACTATTAATAGAGATTTACGTAGAAGGAGATCCAATTATCCAAAACGTTCCCTGTTTCGTATGTGAATTTCTAACGAATGAATTTCCACTGTTTACCCTCAATTTTGAAAATTCTATCCATTTGTATACCGATTTATTTCTCAATTCCCTTTGAAGATTTAGTACTTTTTGTAAGTCATTCATGAAATATCATCTGCATTCTGAAACTAATTGGAAAATGCATTTAAGTAAGACGAATTAATGGGTGGGATTCAAACAAATACTTATATTCGTCCGAGTCATATTTATTGCAATTTGTGATTAATCATTTCCCCGAAAGATTAATCTTTAGTCGTCCTGAACTTTCTTATAATACTCTAATCTGTTACCAAAATTGATATCATTTCCAAACCTGCTGTCCAAAATTACCATTTCGTCGCTCCTTAAATTGTTACTCCCAACACTAACTATCCCATGACCGTGGTCGCAGGAAATAGTAAGTGCCAGTAAAGTAGTGTAAATGATTCGATCCCTTAATGCATACTTTAAAATTATGCCCGCGTCCGTTGCTAAATTAGCTCCGAGATCGCTGCTCGGCTGGCTCATGCGATTATCAAACAGGCCAGCTCGCGCGTCGTTGACGGTGCATATTTCATCCGCTGGCGGCGCTTCCCACTGGGTTGAAGTGTAACAACTAAACAGTGCCTTCCGAATCGGCCAACCTCAATTTCCTTGGCAACCCGTTTTTCTTGCTGACCAAACCTAATCATTGGCTTTTCACCCAGTTATGTGTAAATGAATGTTGTAAATGTGGGGAAATTGAGCGATTCCTATCATGAAAGGTATATGTTTTACAAAATTGAAATATTTTAGACTCCAATACGAGAGGTTTGGTGCATAAAAAGCTATTTTCTTTAAATCTGGCCTCATTTCTCACTCTGTCATGTTGTAACTTTTTTATCCGTCCGAGACGCATATAAATGAATACTTATGACACATATGCCTGACTGAAGGATGAAAGTGAACGGAAGAAGAAAAACCGTTAGAAGTCAATCTGTTTTTCTCGCTATCATTCTATACTTCCGTGTATAGTGAATATCAAAAAGTTAATGTATATGCGCTTTTTTTTCAATTTTAGACTTCCTGGCCAGGAGTAGACTAGTAAAACATTTGAATAGATGTATCCATATCAGAATGAAAATTTATTTTATACAGATTTTAATAACTTTGATATTGTATATGATGTAACAATTACTATCGAAGCCTCTTTGCAAGTATGGACATGGTAATACATTTTATACAAAGTTTTCTGTTAACAGGAGGAAGAACAAAGAAACAAGTAATGCATCCATGAATAGAATGAATATATAATCTTTATTGTATCACTCAATACCATCCATGCAAGTAATCCAAAGCTAATTCACTTTGAACATGTTCTTAGAGGAAATTCCCCGCATCCTTTTCAGATCAAAATCTTATTTCGTGAAACGAAACACCCGTGAAAGACGCAGTGGGTGTACTTTCGGAGGAGAGGCGCTTATATGCCTTCATTTATCTCATCACTATGTGAGCGCACATTTCGTATGGTTGGCTTCAGCATTCCACATTTGTTTGAAAGGCTATAACATAGATTACGGCTTCCTTTTCCTGGCCCGTTCCAGAAATACCTCACTTATCGCAAATGTTCCCGGGGAAAATCCGATTTTTTTTCGCAAAAATATCGCAACCCATCCTCCTTCGGAAATGGCGCAACCGATCCGAGTCGTTTATGATCACATGATCTGGCGGAAACGACGAGCCCGGAGGAATATGGAAGGGCGATACTCCGGGGCAATTTGGATTCTGCGATTGGCTGAATGCACACACCACGGAGTAGGCACACACATATGCACAGTTATGAGTCGTCACGCACGGCCAGAGGCGCGCTCTGGTGGAAGAAAGGTGGAGTGAGAATGAAAGAAGAAGGAGGTGAACGTGTGCAGCGGCGGTGGAAGTCGGGAAGGGGTGGGGGTTACTCAAAGAGGCGATCAATCGCCGGGGCGTAGAGACAAGGGAGAAGGGGGGCCTTTTTTTGACGTGCTTCGACGAGCAGCGCGTGCCGGCCACGCGTGCGCCATCTATCATTCAATATCAATATCGCTCCTTGCGCACATCATTTGCGGATTTTTATTTTGCATTTGAAAAAATAAACATTAGACTATTTTGGATGAAAGCAGTTTGAGTGAGATCGCATTTCAACTGGAATTCAATGAATTTAGTCTCATTTCAAAGAAAAATAGCTCACGCTTCCAAAGACACTAAAATATCCTTACCACACTACTTTTCGTGGTATTAGCCAACAAATACTGCTCATTTTAAATGAGAAACAGCATGGATATGTACTCTGAAGAGTCTTCATTTTACAAATGAGGATTTTATGATACTTAGATCTTGTCATGAATATAGCAGTATGTACTTTTTATGTTTTCCCAATTATTTTTATAAATAAATCGGTCACTCATAGTCAGAAGTTTTTACAGAACCGCAAAAAAACCTTCATTTGCATTATGAAACTTTTGATGGGGCGTTTCTCCATTCACGAGAAGAAAACATTTGATACTTTCTTTGCAGCGCCCGCTTGGTATTTATTTACAAAAGTTATCTACGTTAACTTGTTTTCATTACTTGTAGAGTGCATTCAGTTTCCCAGTTAAACAATAGCGAATCGATTGAAATAAAAATATACGATACATATTTGGTCCCATGAACACCTTATAACATATTAACGTGGATTCACTAAATATGATTAACATGTCACAAAATGTATGCCTCGTCCATACTTGCTCTTTTTTTGGAATGGGGCGATACACTGCCTACTGCGATACACACATTCTTATGTTATCGCGAATCGGGAAGTCCACCGCTGTTACTTAGTTTTGTTAACTCTAGAGTAATGACGTGAATTATCGGGACGTGAGCAGTGACGTCGGTCTCGTGGACCGATTTGGACTCTCGAGTTTTTCAATTGATGATGTCAGTTTTTTTCTGGATGGTTTCGAGGTAGCAGCATTCAACGTGAATTTAAAAGTATTTATCCAAAATTTTCACGGCAACAGTGAAGGTACTTCAGCTTATACTAAATATTTGTTATACGATAAAATGGGTAGAGTAGAGCATTATTTTTATTCGTAAAAGACAAATAACTGTTACAAGGAATGGGTACATAATAAAGAATTCATTTCCATAATGTGAGGAATTACTTATCCTCATATTTAACATATTATATGTATAGCATAACAAAATAGGTAGTATTTGGAGGCACAAGTGGTGACGCACGGTCTGTGGGACCGAAATTAGCTATAAGTAGCGATATGCTTACACAAAGTGTTTTTTTTTGCTTTTATATCGGAGAAGCAGTATAACATAGGAAGCTATTAAATAGCATGGACAACTAAATTCCATACTTCGCCTGCGTCTCCAGAAAGGTCGATCTGAGGGACCGGGCGTCACCGCTCTAGGGTTAATACCAGGGAAAATTCGTTATTTTTTTTGTAGCATCTGGAAATCCAAATTCTTGCGCACTATGGAGTCACAGATGTCGCTTTGTGCTAATAGGTATCACCATCGGTCATTCAATCCTAAGATTGGTTGACTGCAACCCTCCACCCTTCCCGATCTAATACTAGTTCCCTTACTTCCTGGTGTATCTTCTCATATACTTTCCTCTTTAGCTAGTGATCATATCTCACAGTTTTGTTAGTGATTTTTTTTCAACTTATAATGCACAAAATGTTTTATATTTTGTTAATCATATGGATATTTTCTTTCTTTTTTTATTAATAACGCACTGTGTATCGGTGTGACATAGTTGTCACGTCGGGCGCATCTATAATCAAATGCTTCCATATGCAGAAGTTGTGACTGCTTTTGACGTTCGTTTCCTTTATAAAAATGATTTGTACCGATCTCTTGCAAGGAATTACACGTAAATGTATATAATATGTAATGCTATAAATTTTTCCTGTAAAATCTTTCTATACGCTGAAATAATCCTACAGTGGGATACCATATACGTAGTAGGATTGCCATCTATAATCCAAAGGTATTACATTTCTAAGGCCGATAAAGCTTGAGAATGGAGAAATCTATTTAAAATGGAGTTATAAAGACTGTTTTGACGTAGATTCTATTGGTCCCCTCGATGATCTGACGTGCAGACAAGCGTGAAGGGGGGAGGGACACTTTTAGGAAGTAGCCTATTACAAGAGTCTCCCCCTGTAGGGTGGTTGAATCTGGAGGCATTTCTAACGTTGATCATTCAATGGAGAAGGATTTCACATTGATAAAACCACATTCAAGGATATCAAAATACGTAAAACGGGTGGCTTCTTCGTAGAACTAAATCTTGAGTGAGTCAAAGACCTTTTTCCCGTAACAGATTTTTTTTCAAAATAAGTCTTTTTTTGAACTTTTGTGCCCGTTTTTTTACTGATAGTTTTTTTTTCAATTTTCTTGTATTGGATTCGTAAAAATATGCACCTTCATTTAGCTGTTGCTCTAACATTACATGATGGAATACGTTATTCTATTCTAAATCTGAAAACATTTCCGGGAACAGTTCGAATCTGAGTAGTTCCCTGTTTCCGCGTACACTTATCTGATAAAACAAACCCGCTGCATCTATCTATCTATCTATCATTTATTATCTTGAACACTTTTATACGCTGCTATTCACGACTCTTTTGACAAGCACCCATTCCTTGAAATGCTCTACACGCTACGTACGAATTCCTTCTAGCGTCCTCACTTCAGTTCAACTCCTAAGTAATCCTTCCATCTTCCTCAAACATTCAGCCTAAGTGCACAAAAACAACGACTCCTTTAGTAATTTCCCTGATAGCGACGGAATTTCCATCTTCGAATGCATTCCTACACGCTTAAACCCATTGTTCCATTTTCTCCATTGCTTCACTAACGTAATCTCGGACCCCCCGTGTGCTCCATAATCGATGTGGGCTCTTTGATAGCAAAAACTATCAGTGTACAAATTAACTCACAGATTTACATTTATGGCTATTAGCTGGATGTTATCTTTGCATGCGTATCTCAAACTTTGATCCATAAAAAACGAATAACCTTGGTGATATGATGAGTCCTTGTTTTACGCCCAGTTTTATTTCAAACGTCACTGAAGCATCCTTCAACTGTCAAATTGGCTGACTTATGCATGCATTTCCTTCATTATATTCCATAAAGTATCAACTTTTTGCAGTGAACTAGATAGCTATGCTTGCATATTAAAAAGTTATAATTGTATACTGATGTCTCCTGGAGAGTAATAACTTAAAAGTTAGGAACATGGAATGCCGTGTATTTGCCGACTTTGTTATGCATGAAGTAGAATGACTAAATGTAAGCCTTTCAGTTTTAACTCTCGTTTATATTGTTTCATCTTAAGTACGCCCAATATTTTAATAATCTTGCTATCCGTTTTCGAAAAATTGTCAGAGATATATTCTGTACATTTATGTAGTTTCATTTATTATTTCTTGTGTTCATTGCTTTTCCATACATGTCTTATAGAATTTCCAATCACCTTGGTCGGTGGATTGAAATTCTATAAAAAATTCACATAGGAATGGAAGAAAGTACTAGCATATAAATGGGAAAATGGGTTTTGTAGTTAAGGACTTTTGCTTTTTACAAAGAGCTCTGTGAAACAGAGTTTTTAGTTCTTAACTTTTTATGATTTAAGAGCTATTTTTGAAAAGCGAGTGTAATATACCAGCCAAGGTCGGAGCGTCGCCCTAGCGACGGTAAATCCGCTTAGGAAGTGCGTGCGACGAGCGAAGCGACGTGCCCTCGTCTAGATTTCGAAGCGCGCCAGAAGGAAGCCTTAAACGCGCGAAAGAAGGAAGGAGGGCTTTTTGACAAAAAAATGCGAAGCACCTCCTTCATCAGATGGAATCTTGAAGTTTGGGAAATGGTCGCCTCGCAAAGCGCCCCCACCATTGCTCACTTTTATTTGCCTTTCCGAATGTCACTCCCCGAGTGAGATATTATCTTTGGAGGGGAAAACATATGTATTGATCGCCTCGAGTTATTCATTGCTTTGCAGCGAGCACAGTGTGCGGTTTTGAAGCCCGAGTCGGTGGTCTCCAGGGGATACCGTCTCGAGACAAACGGTGCGGACTGTGATACGAGTATAACTCATTCCTCTATGTTGATTTCAGGAGACTCGTCAAAAACATAATATTCAAGAAGACAAAATTTTGAAAAAAAAGATATAATATTCAAGACAAAACTAACTGTTCAACAAGCGTAAAGCCATTTAGTCTGTAGTAGGTTTTTAAAGTTAATGAGCTAAGTGAAGATATTCATGCCTTCTGAAAATAAGGCAATGTAATGCGTAGACGTTGCCAATAGATATATTTGGATTCGACCGCGAATAAAACCACGGACCTTAGGCTTGTTTGGACAATGCGCAGACCATTACATCTACGTCCAGGCTGACTTTTTATTTTGGCAATTTATTCGAATGACTTAAGTGTAGACCGTATTTTTTCGTCACCCATTCGGGCTAGCGCTAACACCCAAAATGTAATGTAGCTAAATATTCAATTAATATGTCCTTCTTCTCCTTAAACTAATTATTAAAAAGATAAATGCTTTTGTGATATAGAGAGTCAGCAATATCTTACTTTGTTTTCCAACTCAGGTGCCTCCATTCTGAGACTGACATCAGTAGGAAATGGAATCTGAGACGGAAGGATAGTGAAAAATGGTGAATTCCAGACCACTCCTGAATTGGTGGCGCATCTCAGATTCGATTGATATATGTACAACCAGCAAGTCACCTCAAAGATTCGGGGCTGAGGGACAATTTTGCACCAAATATGGTCAACCGTAACGGCTTTGTAACGTTTAAGTGCCCTTGAGTGTTCTGCATGTAAGTTTGAATGAACGTCATAACGCCACCGTTTCAGTTAATTTGCTAAGATTTTTAAAAATAAATCATCCTAGTTTTTCCAAACTTTTGTTGTGAATAAGTTATCACATCACCAATCACATTTCTTATTAATAATTTCTAAATTTATCACGTATGGATAAATAAGGAAAATAGTAAGAATTATACAAACCGTCATTATTACTTTCGCTGAATATAATTGCGCCATTTCGTGTATTCTCAAATAAATATATACGTTTATGTCAATTATAGAGATGTTACAGTTTATACACCTCTACAATAAATATTCAATTTACTATTAACTTGTCATTCTAAAGCATTAACGCAAATTAAGTATCTGATATGCACGTGTTAGTCATGACCACGCACTTTGTTCCGCACTACTGTCTTTGCCCGAAGAGCTAAGTTCCGCATTGAGATTATTCCCTTTGTGACTATTTTAATAGTGCCACCTATGAAGTCGGTAAGCCGTATTCATTTTTTCTTGCTTCGCTTGTCGTTAAAATATTCATGTCAATGACCGAGGCATAAATCCTTATCTCGTGTCACCTTAGTGTGGCTGGGACAATTCACTTCAGGTGAGAGCTGCTTAATCTACTACCATTCGAGACGCCACAGAGGCATGTGGCGCAGAGTGTTAGAACTTCAGCCTAGAAACGGGAGAGAATAAGGAAAAGGATTGAGAACAGAGGTGAATTGTATCCAACTGGTATGTTTTATGGTACTGTAATGCTGTGAATGCATAGTGCAGCTATATTCGTGTACAGAGATCAAGAGTTATTTCACATGCATGCTGGGCGTTGTAACTCCCTGATCTTTAAATTATGCTTTGTGTTTACGGTTTCTATGGACTTGTAGTATATGTGCGGTTTCTGGTGAAGGCAGATATGAATTTTTAAGTGATCTCGAAAAAAGATAAGTGTAGCGAAACAAAAAAGTAGTGTATTAAAATTTCCTCTTCGCCGTGCTGTGAAAAATGTAGCGATTTTAAATTCTGCACACTTACATGACAATAACTATATAACGATGAGGCGTTACAACGTGCGAAAGTGTGAGATTTATCATAATAATTTGTCATTATTAAGTTAAAGTACTGTTATTGTGCTCCTGCGAGGCTTGATTAGCTTTTAGTTGCGAGTGAAATTTCATTTCTGTGAGTTTTCATAAGACGGTTTCTAGGTGACGGGTGTCGTCATTCATATAGTTGCCTGGATTCACAATAGCTAGTTGCCCGTTCTACATCGCAAGTATGACCTAGGCTCTTACTAAAAATAGAATGTGGTATTCACAAAGGTGGTACACCTGAAATGGACCACTGCCTTGCTGCGCGCGGCTTCCGACACGGACGAAGCCACGAATCAATCAATGCCCCGGATTGAGATCGCAGGGGCCGAAGCATTTCGTGTTTATTGCACGCTGTGATTCCGGAGTTCCTCGATGTGAATTCCACTGCTAAAATTCTTCGAAATTCTTCTCTGACGTATTTGGAATCCCAAAACTAAATATGGACTTATTTCGAACGAAAATGACGTCTTTAATCCGTGAAGTTAACTAATGGAATATTTTTATGCAATCAGGAAATGGTATTATAATTATTGGCGTGATATTTATTTATTTCCATTTTCTTTATAGGCATTTATCTATTTAGTCACTTGAAAAAATACCATAGGTACATCATGCTTCCATTTTATAGTGAACAAATAACAATCAAAAAAGGACACAAACGCGAAATAAAAAGAAGACAAATAACAAATTATGCCTTAATATGGAGAGAATGTACTGTGCTTTCAGTTAGAATGAGATATGCCTTGCCTTGCAAAGACGTTATAAGATTAGGTGAAAGCGTTGTTGTTTTCACGAAGGGATTTTAGATTAGAGGAGAGGCGATTAATATGGAAGCGTTTGGTGAGTGGCAATCCGGGAGCAATAGCATGGAGCTATGACTGAGTCCGGGTCGTTCGGGTGAGTTTTTCGCAATGTAAGACAGAAATAACATGAGGTAGGTCACTATTCGAGTTCGGAGGGATCTGAATGAGTTTGAAGCGGATGGATGAAATATAACGATATAAGTAGGTTTAGACGATGTAAAAGAAAGAAACACTTTCTACTACTCGGCTAAAAAATTCCTTTGAAGCTGTTCTGTAGAGCGTAAGGAATTCTACAGAAATTCACTCCTTTTCTTCAGAACTAGTTCCTTTTTTAAGGATTTGTACGAAACATACGAGCCTGACTCAACAGAGCGTATGTTCTGTAGAGTTATTTTCTGCAGTGCAAAATAACTCCTCACAAGCTGTTCTGGAGAACTTGAGAGAGAACTTCTGTAGAACTGCAGAACATCCTACGGATTTCTGCAGAACATCGTTGGGAATTCCGTAAAATTGCGTTTCAATACTTAAAGGAATATCTACAGAATTTTTTCAAAAATTCTGTAAAAGTATTTATAATGAAACTATGCAGAATTTTTTAGCTGGGTAATCTTTTACGACTGAAGATCTGTTCAATGCACACAGAGCATGTAGCACTAAATGCATCTATTTGTCTCCAGGATTAACTACTCCGCACCTCATTTTCTCCTTCCGGAAGCGGCTCGGCCCCTACAATACTCGCGCGCGAAGTGAAAAATGAACGAACCGGGAAAAGGCGTCGATTTCGTGGCGCCCACTCGTGGCTTTCCGATTCCCTTTGATGTCACTTCCTGCACCTCGGCTCTGCCTTTTCAGCCACCCCCTCTCTCCCACCCTCCCCAAAATCCCCATCCTCTTTTGAGTGCAGGGGGGAATCCCAAGAGATCCCACCCCTTTTGGGAGGCCGTGCAGAGCGGCAAGTCTCCGAGTGGGATAGAGAAGTGGAAGAGAGAGACGGTGATCGCAGGTTTCATTCGAACCGTGCGATTGCGCGCTGCCCGTGCACGGCCCTTCACATCGGCACTTGAGCACCGCACTCCTCCCGCTCCACCCTTTTCCCCATTTCACGTTCATAATGCGCTTTTGGCTCCGACGCCAATGTATGAGCGATCGCTTAAGTGGCTTCCTTTCTATGGGCCGACATGTGTTTCTCTGTCCCGTCCATTGATCACTAAATCACCTGCGTTCCCTGGAGACTGAGGATATAATTTCACCACAGCACTACAGGGGAAAGAGGAGTTTTCTAGCTTCATTTTATCATTTCATCACAGGAAATAACTTGTACGATAAAATATTTTTACGAAAGGTTCATTGGTGAAATAACATAGTAAGCAGCACTCTACAGCAAAATCCTTCAGGAATGAGAGCAATATAATGAACTACTAAAAGCCACGCGTGAGTGACCCCTTTTTATACGTAATCCTATATCTGATACTTTTGCATTTTAAAGGTAATCGTCTACAGTATTCTTTTGACTACTTTTAGCAAACGGTACCTATATGAGACGATTTAAAACCAGTCCTCCACATTTGGCTGCAAATGTTGTTATTTGCTTTTCTAAACCTTCTGAATAAATTTCCTTTTGAACTGGATTTTGGTCTATGCTGAAGTCCAATCATTATAATGATCGTTACTATCGCAAGACTCGATAAAATAATTACTTCCTCAGCCATACTGCATTGCAGGAACACTTAAGCAATATGCCGTCTAAGCAATAAAACAAAGGAGAAGCGCATGATACAACTATTGACTATAGACATCCGACGTTTGAGCAGACAGTATTTGATGTTGATACACGCATACAATTTCAAACATCACTGGGCAATTATTATTATTGTGTGAGCTACCATTTAATAAAGGCTTAAAGGGAAGTAAGTATTTGAAAATACTTTAATTGGATTGGATATTTTAGGAGGCGACCGACAGCTAAGGTCATTTGCGCCATAAGGGACAGGTAAGGGAGAGAGGGTGGATAGAAACCCAGCGTCGGCATTAGCCTGGTCTTAACGAAAGGCACCAAGGGGACCACGGTTTAAAGTCACATCCGATAGATGGAGTACTGTACTTGAAGTGCCCTCCACAAGAAACTCTAGTAGAGATCGGGTTCCCTCTGAAAAACATCCTCCTCTGCAGGGATTTGAACCCTGGCCGTCCGTATGGTTAGCCAGTACTCTAACCACCGCACCAACCCGATTCTCCAAATACTTTAATTTTACCCTAGCCTACCTGTCTACCGATTATACTTATGCCATGAAGTCATACCTCCTTTCCTCCGTTATTTCGTCCATAAAACTTTATAATTTCTTTCTTCTCCTTATGCCCAGCAATCTCCCATCCAGTACAGCCTTAAGTTATACTTCGTCCCTCATTACCCCATCCAACCATCTCCCTTGGCTCTTCCTCTCTCATCTTACCCAGAAGTTTCCTTTCCTCACCCAACATAACCAGCACTTCCAAGATTGCCCCTCTTTCCGTCCTACGAACACCTCCCATTCTCCCGTCCTCCACACATCTCAAACGCAAGCGTTCTCGTCCTCGTCCTCCTTCCTCACAGTTTTCGTTTCTTCCTCCATACAACGCCACACTCCGTATTAAGCTCTTCGCCATCCTCTTCTCAACATCCTCACCCAATATGTCCCTCATCAGCTCCCTTTTATTACTCAGCGCTCTCTTCTATAGTGACATTTTTCTCCTTCAGCTTTTCTTACTGTGTCCATTTCCTGCAAGCGTACAACTCAAGTAATTTAATACACCACTTGCTCCAATTTGTGCCCTCCCACTTCCATCATTAGCCTCGCTTTCTTTGTACGAGATAATCTCGTGACTTTTGTTATCTTATGATTTATCCTTATTCCGTGTTTCTTGTTATGATTCGATAATGCATCTGCTGCAGCTTGTAATCCCCACCATGGCCTGCCTACCAAGGCCTGGTCGTCCAAAAATTCAACCGATTTTTTATGCTGGCCTCCTTTCAGATTCCAGCGTGTAATTCTTCCCATAGCAACCAGTATAATTATAAAAAGTCAAAGACGGGATTAAGCACCTATCTTATCTCACGACCTATAATCCCCACAGCCTAACCTGTGAACTCTGGGCCATTTATAATTTTCGCATCAGTCTAATCCTATTATCATCACTATTTGTAATAGTTTCATTTATTTCACTAACAACTCATTAAAACGTCTCTTTGAACTCCACAAGGCATTCAAAATAGGCGGATTATATTTAATGTTTCTTTTTATAAGTGCCCTCATCACCGCAATCACATTCCAATATGACTTTCTTTTCCTGAACACAAATTGATCATCGCCGAAGTAGTATTTTGCTCTGATCTCTAAACTTTTCGAATCGTTCTAAGCAAAACTTGTGGCTTCTGCGTGTGATATCTAGCAAATTGCTCCAACCTTCTCGCATAACGATGCTTTCTCCTTGTTTAGGAAAGGCGTCAGCTATGTTTCTTGTGAAATCTTCTGACCAAACTCTCTTGGAACGACATTTTAGTCACATTCTTTCTCACGTTTAAGTTCAAAAAAAGATCGTCTTCCCTAAAGATATTATTTTTCCAGTAACTCCGAAGGTATGTTTTCTACTTTAACTGCTTTCTTTCCTTGCCTTCATCTCTCGCAATGCCTTTTCTATTTCGCTCTCGAGTATCTCCAGTTCGTCAGAGAGGGAGAGCAGATAAGGCGAGGCGTTATTTTTTTCGCATCACTTGTGGTTTTAAGGACTTCCATCGATCGTGAGCTCGCCGGAGTGGAACTCTCCAACTCTGGATGTCGATTCGGAGGAGAACAAGGCGAGAGTAATCGGAAAGAAAAAGATTTAGAGATGAATTTTGTGCCAACTCGGTCCTTTTCCATCGAGTCGGCCCTGAACGCCACGACGGATTCCCCTTCCTTCCCCATCCTACCCCCCCTGTTTTCTCCTTCTTTCCCCGATTCCTCATTCGCCGAGTGGATTTCTAAGGGGCGACTGTATTTCATACGATCATAAAATTGATCGAGGTTGTGGTCAGGTATAATTTAATGGAGAGAATAATTCAGCGCTCTCTAGGGAAAGTAATTAAGTCGGATAATTTCCTCTCGCGTTTTCCATAAATTTGGATTCGGAATCCGCGAAAATTTTATCTGCTTTTGATTTATGTACGTTAATTTGGAAACCTTCAAAGTTCGACATTGAAGCGCAATGTTTCTAAAAATTGAGAACTCAACCTGATTCCAGGGTCTAACGCCAATAATTTTTATTATCTATCATAATTTTATATTAATGGTGATTATGAAGACGCATCTTTGTGTATCAAGGAGAATTTTACTTTAATTTCTTTAATTGAGAATGCGAGAGCGTAGCCCACCATTCCACGATTCACCTTCATTTTGCAGGTTTGCATCGGTATAAAGCTAAAATAATCTATTGATATGGGTTGAATTAATTACTTGCCGTATTTCCCACAGTTAAAAAATCGAATAAGAACTAAATTTTTAGGTGCCGCCGTAAATTGGAAGAGATAATCGAATAATTAATTGGTTCAGAGCAGTTTTCAGTCAATATATCCCTCAAATCTCTCTCTTCAAAATTGAGAGGAATGCGGTTAAAGCAGTGAACTTTTAGGTATTTTGGGTTTCCGGTAACATTCTTCTGAAGTGTATAAATAGCCTCATAGCTACAGTGCATCAACAAGCCTTATCTTTAGAATATCGCAGGAAAATCTACGCGCAATAACACATACACAGTTTCACAAAGGTTCAGTTGCCAAAAAGTACCTTGGACCTTTACTGAGGGAATGTTCAAGGACCTAGTAATGCTCACCATAGGGATTGCAAACACTCTCTCCTTCTTCTTCCTGCTTTATAATTGGCATTTTCCCGCTCTCTCGTCACCTCAGTGGCTTTCATACTTGTTGATTGGTACGGTTATCCCTCTATTTTTTTGGCCTTCCTTTACTTCATTTTCCTTTCGGTGACTTATCTCGTGCCAATTTCTCTATCCTTTCTTCATCCCTGCAATTAATGTGTTCCCATAAATGTTTTTTGCGGCACCCACTCTTTAATGTTTTCTACTATGCTAGTTTTTCTTGTTTTTTCGTTCCATTTTCTGTCCAAAAGTGTTTTTCTCGCAAACATCCCGAGCACTTTCACCTCATCAGTTTCTAGTAATTCTCTTGTAGATTAGGGAAGCATTCTTCTGGGATTTTTCACCTCGTTAGTGTTTTTAAAGACAACAGTTTCTTATCTTCACTTCGACCTGAAGACGCCTGCTGGAACGTAGGCGAAACTGTTGTCTTTAAAAACAACAACGCGGTGAAAACCCCCAGAAGAATGCTGCCCTTATCATTACAGCACCGCGGAAGCCTTCGCACCAACTTAGTTCTCTTGTCACTGCTGTCTTGTCGAGCCTTCACCATAGGGTCTTTCTGGTCTTACAGCAGTTTAAAATGTTCTTAATTTTGTTTCTACTAGTATTTGGTAGAATTTAAATGAAGAGGAGGAAAGTGCGTGCCCGTTAAAATTGATTATTTACTCTCATTACAGCGACCATATCAAAATTTCAGCAACGTCTGAGATGAAGGAGAGCTTTGCGATGTGGATATTGATCGACGGCTTACTGGTCAGGGAGCGTTTGTGTTTTCCTCCGTCGTCGCGAGAGGGTGGGAGAAATAGATATCATATGTATGTATCCAAATGTGGATGGAGGAGAAAGGGTTGGTGTGGGAGGTTGACGGGAGTCGTGCTATCGCTTATTCGAAGGGGGCGCCACAAGCAGACCGGAGCAGCAACACGTATACCTCCCCTTTCCTCCCCTATCCAGCCCCCACCCGCCTCCCCCCCGCTGCCTAGCATTCAATTACGTCTCGCCCTTTCCAAATCTCGGGCACGTCAATGACAATGGAGGGGTGGGGGAGGTGGCAGGGAGTGTCTGTGCGTGCCGCAGGGGGGGAGGGGGAGAGGGGAAGAAATGGACCTCTTAATGGACTAAACCCCGTTACCCGAGGGTGAGGAGGGGAGGGGAGGGATGGAGGAGTAGGATAGGAAGGAGGGGGAAGAGGGGAGGGGTAATGCGCGCGATTCGAGAGGGGGAGGAGACGCATATTCGGAGAGAGCGAGAATTCTCTCCGCTCCACAGAGGCGTGGGAGGCGAAATGAATTGTGTCATCGGGATACGCCGGTTCCACGAGTCCGGAAAGATACGAATTTCTACAACGATCACTCCTATCTTCAATGGTTTGTGAGCTAACTTTGTGGAATTTAAGAGTTCATATTGAGATGAAATAAGAACACTTTGTATAATCCACACAAAACTTAAAGTTTGAAAACATTAAAGTTTTTTATTTAATTATACTCACAACCCCAAAAACAGCACAACAAAGGCCTTTTACATCGGGTGTTTTAACATTAACAAGAGACGAACACACACACCCATTTCCTGGGCAGATAATATTCTACCCAGGCGGGACTCAAACCCGCGACACTGGGGTTAGCAGGCGAGGCGACCCGCGACACTGGGGTTAGCGAGAGTTACACTTTACCCCTTCGCCACCAGGCCCAACGAATTTCGTGTGGATTATACAAAGTGGTCTTATTTCATCTCAATATGACCACCACTCCTACCTGAAACGCCGAACGAGTCTCAGCTACACGCTTATGGTCTAGTGTCCAAGATCGTAGGATTTCTACACTTTTCTTAAATGAAGGTATTGCTTCAGCGAAGCAGAATATCTTTCCAGTTTGTTGTGAACGCGCTCTTACGAATGGGGTGAAAATGGATGATATCTTTTTGTCCTTGGTTCCTGGTCGAGCAACCGCTCCGAGTTTTCTCCACGAAATCAGAAAATTCATTTAGTTAAGGTGGTACGAGCGAGATAATAGTCATAATAGAGACCATATTCGAATTATACGTTTTAATTTAACCGGTTGTGAGACACGAATTAAATATTGTATTATTAATGGTGCAATAATATAGTTTTACATGACATAAATTATAAGTAATTAAATGAAAATATCTAAATATGTCTTGACTCATTTTTTTCACGCGATACGTTTGAAACTCCATTAAAAAGGAAGGTTTATTGTGATCCAGAAAAATTTACTGCAGTGACAATATGATTTATTTTCAAAATAGTTGAGAAATCATACAAACTACACTCTGTTGATTTATTGACTAGATCTAAGTGTAGGAAATGCATCATTTTTAATATAAGGTCTCTCTGGAGTACATACACGTACCATTTCCCTTGTAATATGGCTGATATTTTCTGGCAAATATCTCGGAAAGTAATGTGGTAAGGGGTTGAATTTTTTGTGTCAATGGAAGAGTAATAGATTTTTCTTTATAATGAGACCAAATTCATTGATTCCTAGGTAAAATTATTTCGCTCAAACTACCTTAAACAAGGAAAAGAATTCAGATGTGCGCCTAGAATAGATAACTACAGATATTTTCAAGCCACAGGTAGGAGAAAAGCTTTCGTAGGGGGCTCAATAGGATGACGTGTTGGCTTCGAGTTCACAAGCTGGACTAGGTATACTACAAGCGCATCCATAGTCATTGGTCGCTCAATCTTGTGATTGATCGACCGCAGCCGTCCATCTTTCCCTATCTAATGTTAGTTAGTTGGTAGTTATTCCTTTACACTTTCTCTTTCTGTTTCCTAAATATTTATCCCTTGGCCTTCCTCTCGGGACATTTCCATGAAGGTTTTCATTCGGTTATATTCTTCACATACCCATTGTGCCTCTGACTGCGCTCAATCCATCTGGTTCGTCTCTGTTCGTTGTTCTATAGGGTCCTTTCCTCTTTTAATCTTCTGCCTATTTTTTCCATTTATTATTTTATCAGTCCATTTTAACATTTCTTCAGCATCCTCCCCTAACACCAGGTCTTGGAAGCTTCCAGTCATTTCTGGCCTACGTTTCCAATGTTTTATGTTTCCCATCTATAGAGTGACAAGCTCCACACGAATGTTTTCACGAACTGTTTCCTCCTTCGTAATCCAATCTTGGGTACAGCAGCTGTGTTTTTATCATGAACGCCTTTTTAGCCTGGGCTATTCTTCGCTTGATGTCCGTAGTTCTTTTCCGTCCCATGTGTTGGTACTTCCTAGGGAGGTAAAGCAATGTTCACTATAGAAATGCACATCTAAGAATAGTGGAAAATATCTCATCCGTATTGAAAATAGAAGATACTTCTTCGACGAGCGTCCAGGTTCTCAGCCCTTTCACTCCCTAATCCAAAGACCTTCCCATTATCCAACTGGTATCGGTTGTATTCTCTGCAATGAAGCGTCACGTCTATCCCATCGCTCGAGTGAATGGATCAGACGTGTTGATAAGAGGAACCGAAGGAATTGCACTGCGATCGCAGTGGCAGCAATTGGAGCAACACGAGAGGAGAGCGATTTTAACCTTTAATGTCGATCCACCATCCGCTAGCGGGTGGAAGCAATTGTTTGCCATATGCTAGACCCAGGAATAATAGTAATTAAGTATGTATGTAGGATCGGTTCATGAAGTCATCTGACGTCTTCCGATTTCTAGCCTCCAAGTCTCTTTGTCCTTCCATAGATCTTCTTCCAATCCTCTTCTCTAAGTTCTTTGTCCACTCCCTCTTTCCAGCTCTTCTTAGGTCTTCCTCTTCCTCTTTTCCCTTGGATTGTTAGCTCCTAGATCTTTATTGTTAGTCTATCCTCGTTCATTCTCTTTATATGCCCGTACCAGATTAGCTGCTTGATCATGATGCCCTCCGTTATATAATTCTTGACTTTCATTATCTGTCGTAATCTTTCATTGATCGCCGCGCAGCCCGTCTCCAAAAATCCATTTCAGTAGCTTTTAATGTTTGTTTAGTACGTTCCTTTGTAGGCCAGACTTCACACCCATACGTCATTTATACTTAGATTAGTAATTACACCACCTCTAATTAAGGCGGCTGGAGTGATAATCGCGGACCATTGACTGCACATTTTAATAATTCTATTATGTCAGTCGTAAAAAATTGTTGGAGACCGATTCCTATAAGTGCATACATTTCTGCGTTCAAACTCACCATGCAGGCTGCAATAGAAGTGGCGCACGAATTGCATTTTACATAATTTCCCTTAATTAGGGCATTTTAAGCAAGGCCCTTCCAGGAATTTGCTTGGTGAACCACGAATTCTAAGACGCGCTAGGAATACAAAATATGAATCCGTTCTGACACTAATATCAATGGAGTCTTTGAAAGGTTGAAAATTATACGCTACGTAAAAAATAAAGCATTCATGGATTACTTTTATTTCTTGTGCCATTGATGAAGTACCTATCGTAGATATTACCTCGCTAAAACGTAACTTTTTTAAATGTACAATACAAAAATACGAGAAGCACTACGCCAAAAATTTTCTTCCATGTTTACTAAACATATTTATTAGCGCGTCTTATTATGAGAATTAGCGACTTTAATGCTCCACTGCGTCAGGTTTTTAAATTATTATATCGGCTTGACAGTTCGTCTATTCTAATTCGTCTAAAATCCCATAATTATAAAATAGAACTGGAGTACGAAGATGAAGGGGAGTTAGGAGGAAAAAATAATTATTCGTCGACGGGCTTAGTTTGTGGAATTTTTCCATGGTTTGGAATGAAATACCTTTGTACTCTTCCAAAATTATGTTTTTATAGCCCTTTGATGATTGGTAAACTGCTTTTTAATTCCAAAGATTTAGTTATGGAAAAAGTGATATTCATATGCTACACTAATACGCCTAGCTGTAACTGTTTTTATATAGGACAAACCGGTAGGAGATTTAATGTACGAATAAAAATGGAGAATAAAAATTCATTGATTAATCTTGATTGTAAGTCTATGTTTGCAAAACATTTAATTGGTAATGATCATGTTTCTAATTTTAACCTGAATGTGTTACATTTTGGGGACAAAGGTGCTAAATTAGATTTTTTGGAAAACTTTGCAATAAGGTTCACAGGTTGTACAAGGAGAGGATGGTAAACGAAGTTGTTCCTATGAACTCACCTCTTTTGTCTGAAGAGTTCCCCCTCCTCCTTCTACCAAATTATGTTTTCAAAAATCTGACCTTGCTTCCTCCCAGTAAGCTTGCACATATTCACCTTACATCCCTCCCCAACCTCTTTTCGTAATTCCCACTCCACCCTCCTCTGGCTCAGGGTATACATGTGTGAGACTGGTATGGTCTCGTCGTTTAGTAGTAACCTCTGGAAAATGACGCTGTTGCGTTGAAACCAGTTGAGGGTAATAAACCATGTGGAAAAGTACTAAGTTATTTCATTCCAAACCAGAGTTAGGAGGCGTCGGGATTGGCGCTCTGGAGGGATTGGATTGGATATTTGGGGAGGCGACCAACGGCAAAGGTTATTTGCGCCATATGGGATAGTTAAGGCAGGAAGGGTGGATAGAAACCCAGCGTCGGCATTAGCCTGCTCTTAACGAAAGGCGCCAAGGGGACCACGGCTTAACGTCTCATCCGACAGACGGAGTACTGTACTTGAAGTGCCCTCCACAAGACACACAAGTAGGGATCGGGTTTTCTCTGAAAAACATCCGCCTCAGCAGGGATTCGAACCCTGGCCACCCGTGTGGTTAACCAGTACTCTAGCCACCAAACCATCCCCCGCTCTGGAGGGAGAAGGGAGAGGGAAAGAGATGGGGAGGAAGGGTTAAACGGGGAGTGGGAGGGAGGAAGAGCACGCGAAATGAACCCCCGACGCTCCAGTCCGCCCGCCCGCCCACTCATTGCGCGCGGAGTGACTTTCAACTGCGAATGCCAAGAGCCGTTAGGTAGGTCGATCGCCGCTCATAAGTCTGCGCAATCACGAAGGAAAGAGAAGAGAAGGACGGGGGTGAATTCGGATTCAGGGGCGGTGAGCGGGCGAGGGCAAGAGGCCAGTGCCCTGCTGGGATCAGACGGCTAAATATAGAAATGCCCAAACTTTTCTAGTCATACATACCCAAAACAGAACCTAGTATCCTTCTACTCCCGACCCACCGAACCACTATATTTCAGAAGTCGTTTGTCGTGGCCGCCTCACAACTTTGGAATTCTATTTCAATTGATGTGAGGAAATCTCGTTCGTAGGCAATTTTTCAATCTAAATTGTATGAAATTTTATTGAATGAATGCTTTTCAGAATAGTTTAGCCTGGTCAGTATTTAATTTGCATTGCCAATTTTTTTTATTTGACAAAAATTGTTTTTTCCCCTCATGGTCTGTTTATGTTTTTTATCTTGTACCATATATCTATACATATATCTTGTATTTATACTTATCTCTGAGTTCAGCTGCATAACATGTACAGTTATTGTTTTTCAATGAGAGTTGTTGTTTTTGTCTTTTTCTTTATACGTTATATGTTATTAAGCTCTCTTTATTTTTTATTTGAACTAATTATGTATAAATCTTTTTATTACCTCTCTTCTGCTACTATTTTATTTTACTGTATTGTTGCTCTAAGGGACCTGGCCCAGAATAAAATAAATGTATATTCTATTCTACCCTCGCATCCATGGCCATCTATGCTAAAGTTGGTATTTGGCCTCCGCTACCAGAGTCCTTCATCATTTTCTATCCACTGCTTCATGCATTATCCCCCTCGCCGGTTGGTTTCTAACTATACTCCAATCGCACTAGCTGCGTCTCGTTCTTCCTGGCGGTCTTCTTACTTCAACATCTAAATACTACTCTACTTGCTGCCGCATGGGCGTGTGGCAGGGAGTGTTAGGTCACCAGCTGTGTAAAGATGCAAGGTTTTGGCGGGTGAAATTGTGACGTGTATTAAGGGACTTTATTTAGTAGAGCTAATTATTAATTGTGGTCGCTTACTGTTCGCGAAAAGAACGAGTTTTTGCACCTATCTGTTCGACAATGTATCTCTCTTATTCTATCGCTTCTCTCAGACCTAGATATGTGGTGAGGAGTCAAGATAATATTCTCTATGTCGCTCTGAAACACACCAGTTCTGAATTTCTCAAGCAAGCTAAGCCTAGCGTGTAGCCTCTGAGTTTCTAGGGGCTCCCGCCTCAATCCTTCTACAAATTGTGAAGAATAATCTTCGCTCGTAGCAGTTTTTAACAAAGCGTACAGATTTTCTTTGTATTTTATTCTTTTTTTGGTTAAATATTTATGACCGAGGTCCCGAATGCTCGCGGAATATTCGAGGTATGCCCTGACCAGAGCGAAGTAGCATCTCTCTTTTACTTTTTCATCCGAGGACCTTCCTATTATACGCTTGACAAAACCTAGTTTCTTTGATGCTGTGGCGCATATGCTTTTTTAATTTTGCTCTTCCATGTCTCACTTTGTTCAATAGTGTAACCTGCTTACTCTGCATCCCGAGGTCCTTCCATCTCGCACCTCTCATTCTTGCGCATGCTATTATATCGTGGTGCTTAAAGATCACTTATTTCCCCATTAAGTTTGACTCTTCACATTTGTGAGGCCAAATGCTTTTCTCGGATTTTGTTTCAAAATATAATGTGTATTTTTCCTCCCTTCTGGTTCATTACCTATTTCCCTGCACCGCACTAGACCACTGTGCATCTTATCATATACCTGTTAATATAATGCGTTGAAATGAGCTACATAGCCTTATTAAATTACTATCAAATAAATGCTTGCTATCCAATTATGCCAGTTCTATTTATGTTACAATGGTAGAGATTTGATGATACTATTGTATCACTATTAGACCCTGAGGCATTTATTCAATAACATTTTTTCATGATATAACCATGATCGAGCTCATCAAATATTGCGCACATGAGAGCGGTAAATGTCATCTGGGATACGTAGGCGTAGCAGCTAGGCTCCTAACACTGCCAGTCACTAAAAGGTAAACAGTATCCCTACAGTGAAGTGAAATTTGTCTTAAGTGTTGCTATTTGGATATACATTTATTGAAAAGGCGGTGAATCGATTTTGAAAAATGAATAAAAATAAAATCTGGTATAAATGATTATTCCGAAATAGTCTGTCAGGCCTACATTTCCAATGACTAGAAATACCTATGTATCTACCTTCAATTTCTGCACTCGGTCAATAATTAGGTATTAATATATTCCTGAAAAACAATAAATAAAATCAGGAACATAAAATCGGTCTCCGGTGTTGAATTGATATTCAACTTAAGTATAAAATATGTACTTCAGGGCGAGAAAAACAGGCTAATATTATCGCTTTTTATTTTTTTAAATTCACAAGGTATATCATCTTTGAAATTTTGGAATTTTTTATGCCATAAACTTGTCATTTTGCAGATGTATTTCAAATTAGTATGCATTATGAAGAGAAATACTTATTACGTTTCCCCTCACTTTTTCCTTTGTTGGATGGGAGTTACCGTTTAAGGAAATTCCAACGAGTTCCTGTTTATCGATTCACGGTTTCATTTGTACCTATGTTCCGAAAAACGGAGAAACGCGTTATAAGAATGGAAAAATGTGTAGGAAGGTACATTGTATTTTGCTTCATTATGAATACTTTTTCTGTCATAACTATAGTTTCATGCGCGGTGCTCGACGCGTCAACGGAGCTGATAACTCGACAGCTGACATCTCCATTCCAGAAACCGCACGATGCATGACATTTTGCGTTTACTCGTCACGGCCTTTTGAGAGGCGATACTGCGGGAAAGTGACGCAGGAGTCGTGGAAATTTTCACCGCGCCTGGGCGACCAAACCCTCTGGATTTTGGTGCTCCCACCCACTCGGGTTCCTGGTGCTCATATGAATGGACGCAAACTGAGGTCGTTATTGCCCATAATAATCCCTCCCTGATCTTTTGACTTCAACAGGCTAATTTTTTATTGACTTCTTGGGAACAAATTATGAGGGACATAATATGACAAGAGAGCAACATCATCAAGAAAGAATTTAGGTAATACAATCTATTGAGAGGAGCTCACCCAGATCACAAAAGCTTCCCATACCTTGGTAGTGTGATATCTTCTGATGGATGAAGCAGTAAAGATATCAGAGCCAGAATAGTGCTGGCCAGGAATACATTTTTGTTAAAAAAAGGTTTGCTAACATCTAAAAAAGCCAGTATAGACCTGAAAAAGCATTATATTTAGACTTTCGTCTGGAGTGTAGGTCTCTACGGATCAGAAAGTTGGACTCTCCTAGAGAGAGAGATAAAAAGAAACTGCTTGCCTTTGAAATGTGGTGGTGGTGCAGGATGCTTAAAGTACAATGGATGAGCAATTTTACCAACGAGCAAGTGCTAGAAATGATAAAGGAGAAGCGTCAGCTGTTGAAAATAGTACAAAGCAGAAAAGAAAGGCTTATAGGGCACCCGCTAAGACACTCTCAGTGGTGTGCCAGCTTAATTGAAGGTAGGATGGAGGCAAAGAGGAAAAGGGGAGGGCCAAGGAAGGAGTTCTTAACGGATATAAAGGATGGAATACTTTATAGAGTGGTTAAGAATCTGGCGATGGAAAGACGACCTTTAAGAGGACAAAATGCTGCCCACCAACCCAACGGTTGAAGAGAGGAGAGAGAGAATCTATTCGGAAGCAGTCCCTCTGTCCGACTATCTTCATGCGATGGTTATTCATTGATAGCGACTCCCCATCATTTACTTTTTCACCGCAACGGACTCAAATGATTTTTTTTAACGATTCTAACAATTTTACTGTAATACAGAGCAAGACTGAATTAGTGTTAGATAAACTTTGGAAATAGATTTAAAACAATCGAAATCCAATGAACAATATACTTAATAGTTTGAGCTAGATTTGACACCTACAATACGACAAATTTTGGACTAAATCTATATTTTAATATTTCCTTTTTTCTGGTGAATGATATGTAACCACTTATGGTAGGCAAAACGGTTTGAAATGTCCAATCAGGTCACCTTTCGGAGTCTTCAATGGCGAAAATAATATTTTCCCGATCCAACTAGCATTGACTAACCACTAGGGCATTGTGCCGATGATTCCTGTTACTTGTATCGGTTAAAAAAATTAATAAATTAAAAAAGAACAAGCGTCTCTGCTTTCCATCGGATTACGGATTCTAGTCTTCGTCTCGGTAAATTTATTGCGGCAGTATTTTATGGGATATATATATATATATATGATCGGCAAACGATGCTTATATCTGTAATTTTAGACTGCCGTTAATGCATTTATGTACTCGTGAAACATGAATTTTTCAGGATGTACCTATTTTACTTTTAATAATTGACTGCATATTGCCCGAGCGGAATCTAATGTTGCACATTGCGCTTTCGTAAAAACATAAATATAAGTTTAAATGATGAAAAAATATTTAGATAATTGAGTAATACGTTATTGAGATAGTAAATGAGTCGTCCGTACCTGATGAATAAATTCGTTTTAAAAAAACAGGGAAAATAAAGCTCCCAATGCATTTCATTCAAGTTCTCATTTTTTTATGGCGGATGCACGGAGTGACCGGCAGTGCTGGTAAGCATTAAAAAAATCGCCACCGTGACACCGCTTCATTCAATTTGGTGCCCATGCTCTCTTCATTTGTCTCTCTTTCCCGGGGCCGTCAGTTAACCCATTGGCGCTTTGTACGTGATGATGGTATCGTGAAGAACTTATCGAAATATGCGACTTTACTCGACGAGTAGTCATGGACAAAGTCGGTGGTGTTCAGGTGGGTGTAAGCCGCTTTCCTTGAGTAGCGACTTGGCGAATGGCTGTCACCAACTAATGAGCAGGTGATAACCTGATAAAGGAGGGGGCAGTCCTTTCCATTGAATACTGGTGGAGAGCGCATAGCGATACTATTTGTGCAATAGGCGCAGTAAGCCGTATACCTAAACGGCTATAGTACTACTTTATTGTAAGAAGTAGAAAGCAGTGGGAAACCACAAGCTTACCAAGTCACCCAAGTTATGTGATAAGAAAGTGTTCAACATATGCTGTCAGAACATTGCAATAAGCTATAAATATTCGGAAAATTCCATGAACATAAAAAATGGCAAAGTTGTGCTCAGAGCTTGTCATGCATGATACATGTACTGAGAATACTCAGAAAACATGCATACGGCAATAGATAGTTTATGCCGATTATGCTAAGAATGTGTTCATAACACATTCAATGCACAATTTCCCTCAGTATGTGCTAATAGTATGCTCATTGAATTAATTCAGCACAGGTTTAAGCAATGACTATGATGCATTCTCAAAAACGATGACATATTTTTCATTAGAGGTAAATATTAAAAAAGGAATTTTCTTAGTACATTTGCAGTCATTAAGAATATCATCCTCGTTTTTGAAAGAGAGATATTCAATGTAGAAGTCACGATGAGAGGAGAAAAAGAGCGAGTGGATTCCATCATCTACTTCGGAAGTACCGTCACGTGGGACGGAAGAAGTACAACGGACATCTAGCTCACTGTTAGAAGAGCCCAAACTATGAGTCGAGAACATAATACATTCTCCCAAAGTATCTAACGTGTCATCGATCCGCGGCAAAGGGTAGCTGTCCTTCTTCGTCACATTATTGAGCTGGTGGTAGTCGATGCAAAACCGGGTTGAGCCATCCTTTTCCTTGACCAGCACCACCGGAGAAGCCCAAGGAGGTGTTAGAAGGTTCTATAACACCGTCCCGTGCCATATCCTTGATGATCTGCTCTGTTTCCTCTCGCTTGGATAGAGGCAATCTCCTAGGTGCTTCCGGATGGGCTTGGTGTCTCCTGTGTCAATACCATGGCGGACCACGGTCGTTCTTCCTTTGACGCCGTCTTCGCCTTCGAAGATGTCTTGGAAGCACTCAACCAACTTTCGTTGGTCATCTGTCACGTCACGGCATGCGTCGTCCAGAAGGTTGGCTAGTCTGCTTGGTAGCTCCTGAGGTTGGTAGATGACTTTGTTTGTATGATTTATGATAGAGGCTACGCTAGAGCAGTTTCCCAAAGGAGTACTCTTTTTGAGCGTCTCGGGATAGGGGTTCACATTCATTAAACGGACCGGAAATCTTCCTCCAGCGCGGTTGATGGTCGAAGCCACCAATACTCTCCGACAGAGCTCGTCGTCCGCATTTGGTCCCATCATCATAACCTGACCTACAGGTACCTCGCCCTCTAAACTCGTCAGCGCAATGGTTTCGCTGCGTCCCTTTAACGTGGTATCCTCTGCTAGAACTGCCCGAGAGCTTGAAATTGCACCTTGTCTTGTCCTCGCAACTCTGGTGTACCGTTACGTTCGCTGCTCGAATTAATTCGTTCCGCCAGGGATTCAACACGACTCTTGAGTTTCTCCTATCTTCTTTCCTGGTCCTGCTGCAATTCTAGTCTCAGCCCGGTAGCATTCTCCCGGAACCTCTCCTCAATCCCTTCTTTGAGTATTCTGAAATCTTCCTCCATTCTCTCTTCTATCCTTCCGAAAATATCCACCAATTTTCCGTCCCACTTTCTTTCTAATTTTTCATCAAGTAACTTTCTTAATTCCTCACTACCGCCTTGCACTTCGAATAAGAAGTTCTCCGGATCTTCTCCCGCCTTTCCCATCGCTTGTATCAAGCGCTGTAATAGCATGGCTTTCGTACCAACGGTATCTTAGTCCCGTTCTTCTAACTCTTTCTTTAAATCCGCCAATTTTAAGTCTTTTTTTGTCACTAATTTCGTCGCCATCATTCTTTCACACAAATAATCACGTATTTTGCAACTAAACCCGCTTCTGACACCAATTAGTTACGTATTTGTGTGATATGGAAGAAATTACATCTCAAGTTCTGCGTCAACACTCAACAGCTCCAACTTTATTTACTTATCCTGTAACCAACAACAATCACCCTAACAACAACATTCATTCATTGCATTTCGTTGTATTTCATTGCTTCATTACATTATTATTAACGGTATATGTATAAAGGGATTACAAAGTTACTACCTACATAAGTGTGTTGCATTGACATGCTACACACATTGTATTACATAATGGATATGTTCACCACTCGATTAACAACTAATCGTTTCGGTGCACATCCTCATTATATTTAACGTACTATAGGCTCATCCGCACATAATTCAGCTTATGCTCAGAAGAATCTTGAATCTGATGCTCATAAGAACATGAAATTCTCCCAACAAAGATGTAAAAATCATCAACTCTCGGAAATTGTAAATAGCTCTTCATTTTAATTAATGTCCCATCAATTATTTTTCACCATCCACGTGAAGAAACGGTGATGTGATATTTTTTATCAGTATGCTGCTGGATATCGAAAGGAAAAGGCATTAGGATTTTTAAAAACTCGAAAACTTCCATTTATTTAACTTTCACATATTTCTATAAAGCGTATTTTTCCTTAATAGACTGTTTTCATATAATTTATTATTAAAAAAACTAAAATTTTTCCCATGACCCATGGTTGGCAGAATATTCTCCGCTTGTTATTCTGGTTAAAGTTAAATGTTTGTTGTTAAAGTAGCTTGAGTGAGGACGGGTTAAAATGATAAAATGGTTTTACTTATATGTCAGCCCTTGGATACAACATTTTTAATGTCACTCTAGCGGCAATGTCGCATCCCGTTTGTTTACGAACCTCTTAATGCAATAAGATTAGTGCCTTAATTGCCAAACTTCTTCAAAGTATTCTACTCAGAAAAATAAAAACGGAGCAAGAAGAAAAAGATGCACTCGGAAAAAGTACAGAAGCGACTCTTATTGATTTCTATAAGATGTTAGTAATAAGTTCAGAACGCTAACACACCAAAGGATTGGCAGCATGCATTCTGTACTCAACCAAAATATTCTTATGGCTCATACTCAAAAGAACTGCCTCCGCACATGCTCAAAATTAAGTATCATCAGCGATCAAAGAAGCAAGAACGATATTGCGAGCAGAGTTGCCCGAGCAATAAGGACATTGTACTAGGAGATGAGCCGCCTGACAGCAAACTTAATTAGCCCTCAATAAAAAAACTTCTGCTTGGAGCATGCTCTCCTATTTCAGTGAAGGACGGGTGATAAAAGTTGTGGAGCAAAATAGATTGAAAGTATTGGCGGTGTGGTCTTACCGCAGAATAATGATGATGAAATGGATGGAGAAAATCATTGACCAGAAAATCTTACGGAGAGTTTGAGAGAGTAGATTCATACTAAAAGGTCCGCGAAGGAGGGGAAACAAACGTGCTGAACTCCTTTTATGGCACAATGGCCAAATATGAACAATGTCGGAGGGAGATACAAATGGGAAAAATTCAAGAAAAATGCGAGAAATTGAATACATAATGTAACTGGAGCAGGTTGACAAAGTAAATACACAATAATGAAGCGGCTGGAGGAGAGGAGAGTGGTGGGGAGTGTTTGCTACAAATCAATCGTCGGGATGATAACAACTGATTGTGATCGTGATACTGCTTTAAAAAATTTCATATTTGTGAGAATATAGTCAAAGCTCTCAAATAATTTTTTACATTTATGCAAGGGACAGATTTATGGCCTCTTTCTCGAAAGTTTTTCTGAGCCCCTTGAGGGAAGTGAAAATAGTGGTTGACAGAAGGAAAGGGCTCATCCAGTGCACGGTTAGACTTTGAAAAGAAGTTTGCAAAATGGTAATTTTGTATTTTTTTAGGTCAGCAGTTAAGTTTCCAATTAATTTCTAACGCGGATGAAGATTAATAAATTCTGCTAGTCAAAAATGACCAGTGCGATTGGAAAGAAGGTATGAATGGGTACACTCCGATTACAACTGCTTATGTTCATCACGGTTTTATATGCTAGTAATAACCTACATCTACATCTACATAATACCCTGCGAGCTGCCGTATGGGCATGTGGCAGGGGGTGTCAGGTCACCAGCCGTCTAAAGGTGTAAGTTTTTGGAGATGAAATGGTGACATGAATTATAGGAGTGTATTTAGTGGAGCTTGATTTTTATTGTGGTCGCTTATTTTTCGCGAAAAGAACAAGTTTTTGTACCT
Organism: Ceriagrion tenellum; assembly: GCA_963169105.1. Taxonomy (NCBI): domain Eukaryota; kingdom Metazoa; phylum Arthropoda; class Insecta; order Odonata; family Coenagrionidae; genus Ceriagrion; species Ceriagrion tenellum. Next base: position 140,246,214 of record OY720640.1, on the reverse strand, counting down.
ATCTGTTCGGCAGTGTATCTCTCTTATTTTATCGCATCTTTCAGATCTAGTACCTAGACCCAAAGATCTAGTGAGGAGTCATGATAATATTCTCTACGTCGCTCTGAAAAATATTAGTTCTGAATTTATCAAGCAATCTAAAGCCTAGCGTGCAGCCTTCGAGTCTCTAGTGGCTCCCACCCTAATTCCTCTAAAAGTTGTGAGAACCTATATGTTCGCTTGTAGCAGTTTTTAACGAAGCGCGCTGCTTTCCTTTGTATTTTATTAATTTTTTTGGTTAAATCTATTTGACTAGGGTCCCAATACTCGCGGCGTATTCGAGGTGTGGCCTAACCAGAGCAAAGTTCCTAAGTTACAGCTATTTCCAAGTATTTCTTGCTTTCATCATGCAGAGAATAAATACAGTCTACATTGAGAGAGAGAGAGAGAGAGGGAGAGACATCAAACTATTTGCGCATAACTCCAGGAGTAGCGTTGGGCAATGGGAGAGAATAGAATGTACATATGTGAGGCAGAATAGGTCTCATTAAGGACCCCGTTTGGATCAATAATTGGACGTCGTTCGGTTTCTATTGGCTGTAAATGCTGTTGTGAAAATATCAAAAATACGGGTCATTTCTCGCATACAGAGCATCGATGTTGGATGAGGGAAGAGTTGAAATGTAGAAGAACGAATGAAAGGAGATTTTAAAAAACTCATCCTCTAATAGCAAAGGGATGGAATTAACTTTAATCAAAATATTGATAAGATATATAAGATAATGAGGACTATATAGGATATAAAGGATAATAAAGACTATAAGATAATTTTTAGTGAAATAAATGTATGATAAACGCCACTGAAATAAAGTTTTGGTTTTAATCTCTCCTATCATAGTCCCTTCAAAGAAACTACTTACTGGAACATTGAGTTAACATTATTGATGAATGCGTGAAGTATATTAAGATCTAACATAATATTGACTGCAGCTTGGTATGTTTACTCTTTTAGGGATCAAAATTATATTCCTCCAAGAAACTGTGTTTCTCTTTATTATTTTCTTTTCGATCCTTTGGGGAATAGTCGTAGAATTTTCGTCGTTTCAAAACCAAATTCTGACGAACCTTTTTTTTCTCTCGCCTTATGGAACTCGCGCGAAGTTTACAAGAGTCAAGAAGGGAATCCGCAACTATTGTGCATCCTTAAATAAGGCAAAGCCTATTTGAGGGAAGAGTCAGAAATAAAGACGAAGAAAAACCGAAGGAAAGGCTCTCCTTCGAGAGGCTTGTTGTCTTGAATTTCGGTCCGTAAACGCCTTTTGTGTTGGAGGATGCAAACAGCAATTAATTCCTCCGAGGGACGGAGGACAGACAAGAGTTCAAACATCTTCAAAAGAGTTCGGCTGTTTGCCGTGGGGGAGATTTTCTCGCGCCCCGCGAGAGGTCGGCGAGAAAGATGGGCAAACACCATCAAGACGTCTCTACAACTCCCTCTCCTCCCTTCTCGCACAGCCGGAAACAAACGAATAACTCCGTCGCTGGCGGCGTTTGCGTTGGGGGTCCCGCCTGCTGCAGGCAAGGGTGTTCCGTTGCGGGCGGGAACGCGAGGAGAGGAGGCAGGATTTGGGGAGGACGATAGGGAAGATTATGCACGGCGTGCGGGTCCGTCTGTGCATTGGTACACAACAATGGAGGATCCTTGGATAAAATCCCAGCATCGCGTTAAACATCCGTCTCGCGCAACTGTGGCCGCGGAGGTTGCCTCCACCATGCAGCAGACATCACCCTCTGAAGAGCTTTGTCTAGCAGTTCTTGCGAAATTAATGCTTTCTCTCTCTCTCAGATCACGTGTTAAACAGCCCTAGGAGACGACGCTATGGTTCTTATTTTCGGCACGGAGCGAGTGTTGAGCAGACATGGGCACTTCCTAAAAACGTACGGGTATTTTGCCGAAGAGTAGGTGTATTCAAACAATATTTGCACGAGACCGGTAATACCGACGCATTACCATCGGTGCACCGGTATTTTTGACTTTTTTATAATCAACTAATTAACACAAGTAGAAAAGGTGCTTCGCGCCACAAAGAACATCATTCATTGGTGGTCATTTGACCCACTAAAATCTCTTATCTTCTGTATGTTCTCTATTTTCTCTATGTGCCAGTGGAACGTAATAATGACTCCACATGACCTATTTGCTAAATACTACTCGTTCTGTTATTCAAAGAGTCTATAAGTTTCGGAAATTAATTCATAAGTCTGCATCTGAATACTGATTCTGGTTATTAAATCATGAAACTAGATCGCAACATTGTGTTTCCGAATGATTTATTAAATAAGGTGCTACTGAATTAATTCCATCCTAAGGTGTAGTGTAAATAAGTAAAAAGTACTCTAAAGTAAAAAGAAATATTTTTACTTATTAATAGGAACGAAACCGACTTCTTTTTAATGCATACAGCACACTTAATGACGGCCTATCAGTTGGAACCGGCGATGCTCAATATAATATATCAGTTCACAATAAATTATTCAAAATAAAAACTGAGTTCTACTAAATAAACTTCCGTAATAAAAGTCACCGTTTCACCTCCAAAAACCTTTTCTTTTACATCTTTACACGGCTGCATTCTTTACACCCCCTGCAACTCGCCGATGCGGCAGGTCGTAGTGTAATATGTAGATGTAGTGGATAACATAAAGTTGTGTTCTTATTTCGTCTAACATTGCACAACGTGAAATCTTTATGTTACAATTAAGTCATTAAATATTATTGAAATTTGTAATATTTTTTCGACTGGAGATTTTACCTACTCCTTTAATACGATATGTCGACGTAATATTTTAGCAATCTATTATCTTATGTGAGTAAAGCAATTAAAGAATCATAAGATTTTTTGACATTCCAAATAAATATCCGTTTATATAAGATATTCCACCATAACGCATTATCAAATATCTTCCTTTATGTAGTTGAACAATTGTACGCCTGATGGAAGTGCTTTTTTAGTATCGGTATTTTCAATGCCGGTAGATTTTTTACCATAGATTTCTAATGCATAGTACCCGGTAGTGCTAAAATAGAAAAATCTAATACCCGGTCGAGCCGAATATCGGTATAGTTTGCCCATCACAAGTGTCCATATTCGCCTCCACCAAACAAGTCCCATCAATATCGCCAGATATGGAAAACCCTCCTGCTTCAACATCTGATTTCGTCCGCATCGATGAAAGAACGCTCAAGGCTAAAATAAGTTTTGCAGAGTAATAAAGGGAGTCCATGGCAAACGGTAGTAAGGTTAGGACTTTTGCCCAAGATTCTTTTTTTATTGCCTTCAGTTCACAGATGAAAAACTGGTCGAGGAAAGGAAGGTCAAAATACACCAAGACGAGAGATGAACTCCTGGCTATATTTGTCAAAATTGATCGTGAAGAAGTTTTAAAAGCGTAGTACTGAACTTAAAAATATTTGATGGCAATTTTGTTCCATGATCTGGGTGTTGAGAGTAGTGCAGTTTGAAATGTATGTTTGATAATTGAAAAAAACGAGAGCTGTTTTTCTAGGGATAACAACAATAAGCATGTATGATGACCTCGCAAACCCGGAAAGGGAATGGTGATATGGTCATATATGTATGTGCTTGTTGTTTCAAGACCACGGATATGACGCTCGGCATTAGCATTATTTGAAAAACATTTCACAGCCTCCTTTATGAGTGGATGCTAGACTGCTCTTACCCAACGTCGAAAGTAGACATTGAAACGCCGCAAATCCTAGGTAGCAACGCGCCAAGTACCTCGCCGCCCCCACCCTCCATTCCTCATTCATTCAACATTCCTCTTGACACTCAACCTATGCACCCACAAACAAATATGAAAATGCACGGAAGATGCATTGTCACCCACTGGTGACATACCTGTGCTCTTGCTTCAAGTAAAGGTTTATAATCAATGGTAAATATTGCTAACTACCATGCCTGATACCTCCATGTGGTTCACTTACTTTGATCTGCCATTTTCCATATGGCTGCTCTTTGGGTCAATAATTTTAATTTTTCTTATCTGTTATCTGATGAAAATGGTGGCTCAGTCGCATATTTTGGTGGGAAAGCAACTCCCAACTAATAATCAGAAAGGTTTCATCATGAAAGGTTAAAAAAATCTGTTCAGATTGTTTCCGTAGTAAAATCAATAGTTTTGAAAGTCATGATCCGCGAGAAGGAAGACAGATGGTACTTTTATTCGCACTCCTTTGGTCTGCGTGAGATCATTCGTCGAGTAATTGGACCTACGGGCGATTCTCTGCCATTTAAACTTGAGGACTGAGTCTGACGTTGATGAAGACCGGCGAGTGGGAGGGAGTGCGGATAAAAAAAAACTTAAGAGTGCGCTTGAAGCGGAAACAAAAGGTTGAAAACAGAGAGTAAAGCATTTGAAAACTGAAAATTTTCCGCCAGCTTGCGCGCTGATAATTAATAGTGATTTTGAGGATTAAAAGTTTCAAGGAGGTAGAAAAGTTGGACTGTAACTTCTCTGTTTTTGCTTCCAGGGATTCCGAGGTAAAAAAATCTAATACAGTAGCAAGTTCTTCACAAGAGGTATTTTGAATGATTGAAAGTTCATGACTAAATTATGGTCTTCGGTTAACAAATGAATTTAAGCAGCAATTGGTGACGTCAAACGTCACGATAACTTCATTCGAATGATTGTATCGATAGTCTATGAAGACCGGAGGTTGACGGAGGTGCTCCAACCGATGAGGCACTGACCGTTTAACATAACGACGCAGTCCTAAGGAAATAACGTAATCCGTGCATGTTGCTGGATTCCAATTTTCTCACCCATGCCCTGCCATTTTGAAAACGGTGGCGTCATAGCAGATATTTCTTCAGAGTCGGCGCACCACTGACATTTCCTCTCTCCGCTCCCTGCCGCGAAGCACCACGAGGCGCCGCAGCGGCAGAGAGGGAGAGAGCTTCCGGCGATAGACAAATAGGCGCATCTAAACGTGGCACCTAGTGGCTCAGTCAAACTCAGTCAGATAAAATAATGTGCTTTAATGACAAATACCATCCGCACTAATCAATGAATGTGTGTGCGCAACTTCTCTTCGGAAATCGTGACAAAGCGGAGAGTGCTATGTTTTTGCTGGGAAAAAGTTCAACTATTTTAGGAGAAACGTGGGGGAGTAGCATAATCAGCATTCTATAATAACTACAAGTTGCAATGCTCACTTGATTAATTTACTGCAATGTGTTTAAACGCCTATTTGCAATCTTTAGGCACAAATCGAATGAAATTATGCAGGAATCCTTGACATAATTAAACACGAGAAGGGGTATTTATTAACTTGAGAAACCTTAACAGACCACAGGAAAAATTTAACTCCACCACGACCCGGGTTTCGATGGCTAAGCATCATCATGTGATTAAAAACAGTAACACACTCCCTCATATATCACAAATATTGAGAAAGGGATGGATAAGAGGGATGACAAAATTACCTACCTCCCTTCAATTTACTTGTTTCATATAAAGGAGTGTGATACTGTTTTTAACCACCTGATGATGCTTACACATCGAAACCCGGGTTTTGGTGGAATGGGAGTTTTTTGTGGGCTGTGAAGTTTTACAGGTCAATAAATAATGTGATGGAGTACCAAAAAGTTTGCGAAGTTTGCGTTTCATTCCAGAGGAGGCGGTTGATGTGGGAAAACGTCGCTGGGATAAGGATTGGAGTAATTCAGGGACTGGAATTAGTCATGACTTCACAGTGAGTACGTCAGCAGAGGGAGGTAACAGGGAGTTACTAAGTAAGTGGAGGAATGGGGGAGGAATATTTTTAAGCCAGTTGAATGTATAAATGAAAAGGGATAAGATAGGTGTAAGCCATTCAAAATAAACAATTGTTTAGTAGTATTACGTTCTTTTTCTTTCGTTGGATGATCTCTCATCGCTACAATACAACTAAACGCCGCAACAGAACCGTCCCTTACAATCAGGATACAGAATTTTAAGGTGAAAGTAACAGTGTTGGAACTACACCATTGATTTTTTGGATAAATAAGATTATGATTTTATGTTTAAGAAAAAAATCATGTTTTTCCAATCTAGTATCAAATTTTCCCCCATTAAAGCCACATACATTGCAACACATCTGTCAAGTTGCTTCATAAACTACTAATTTCTTCGCATTCTCATCGGCAATTCTTATTCCTCCTTGATCTCTTAAATATATCCATTCGTTTCTGACTTTAAATGTGATTTAGTTGGAATACATCCACTTTCATCCAATTAGGCGCCACTAATTAAATTTATTAAAAGTTTAACTAGTGTACGCGACCTGCCGATGTTCTTTTATCTCGAAGTTGATGTGCAAAACAAACTAAGAGCCAAGACCTCAGTATTAAAATATATCGATATACCATAAGAGCCTTTATCGATGCTACTTCGCAAATGACCATGCAGTTGACCGCAATATATGAAGAAATTTACTTGAAGTGCTGGCATAAGTCCATGCAAGAGTTTGGGCATTTTTTTTATTACCGAGTGTAACTTGTACAAGAATATTAGGTAGTAATTTTTGTGAACCTCGTTTGAAAAATAGTTCTTATGGTATGAGTTAGTCTCTTTTTAAAGCCATGTGTTCTTTACTTTGGCCATGTTGTGGTCGAGAATCATTGCGAAAGAAAATATTGTTTCTCAGCATCTTGGTCTTGGTGTCATTTCCCTAGGGTATTTTGTGCATGCAGTTCATTTGCCCTTGGAATAAAGACAGGCTGTTATCTTACTGATCTCAGAAGTAAACTCGGTCACTTAATTCCTTTCCAGAATTCATGCTCTCGATTGTTCCATCCGTGGAGTAAGAGAATGCGATTTCATTTAATGTAAAGGCTTGGTTTGCCCTCGAGAGCTTCCGAGGAGCTGACGTTAGCGGAGCGTATCCGAGGGACAAATCATTAACCGCATTTCATCGCTCACGACCAACGATGATTGGGTCGTTCTACGCCGTTGAAACAATCGACAAGCTATCGGTGGGTAGTAATCTGAGTATATAAAAAACTAACAGTGAAACGCTCTGAAAATAGCGAGAGAATTCATTAGTTTGCCCTCATGTGATGTCTTCACTGAATATCAATCCAAGACTACATCTGGGATGCAAGTACCGAAAGTGATTTTTCTCAATCGCACTCTTGCGGGAATCATATTTTTCACCTCCCAATCACTTTAGATGTGCGCAGTGGGTACAGTTCACGAGGAGAAGCAACTGCACGCTGTGAAGTTCAGATGTGAACTGCGTGCTCCAAGAGGGAATGGGAAACATCTTCGACTACTTCACATGTCTATACGATCCCTTTTTATTTCGAGGGTTTTCTTAGATTATTAAACATGAAATCATTAATATGACTATATCAACCTCAAAGGCAAAAAGTATGACAACAGCTAAAACACCTGTTAGATGCACTCTAGTTTTAAACGATATAATTATGCATCAACAAATGAAATTTAAGTACCTTAGCATTCAGATGTCTAGATGTAGTGACTTGAAATTGGAAGTAAAATGACAAACAACAAAACCCTTAAGGATAGCGGGAAGCTTGAATGACACTACTTGGAAGAACAGCCATGTTGAAGTATTCTGAGAATCTAGGTATTTAAAACTAATATTAGACCAATTATAACTCATAAAGTGGAGACTCGACCAGTCACGACAATAACAAGAGAGCTACCGGAAACTGGAAAAGTGAAAATGCTAAATAAGATTGCGAGTAAAACATTTCTGTACGGAGAGCGGAAGAAAGACTTTAGAAAGACATGCAGGGTTATAAACATTAAAACGAGCGGATATCGTAAAAGAAAGCACCAATATAATGATCAAATAACAGCATGAATGAAGATAGGATACTGAAAGTAGCGCGAGATAACTTGCCGAAATGAAAAAGAAGTACAGGATTATTGAGAAAGAGATGAAGGGAAAAACTAACCATCCAAAAAGCATGAAAGTTACGGTGACGAAGAGAGAACAGACAAATTACCTCCGATAAAGAAGAAGGAAGAAGTCTTTCTTAGGACTTCAGCCAGTTGTTTACACAGATCTTTCTCCGTGGTGTCCCAAATACGCATAACTTATTCTAAGCATGCCGCACTAGTGTAAAATAGCTGTTCCTCTAACTTTCTCATCGCGAGATTTTTCAAAGGCATCACTCCCCAAATCCAAATGTCCCTCGCCGCCAGGAAATTGTGAGCATTATGTCCTCGCATCCATCTCCATCCCCGAGAAACCGGGTTATTTGTCTCTCGACTCGCTCAGCTGACCTCTCGTGTCCTGATCCTCGCTGGCATTGCTGCGACACGGCTAAACAGAGAGTCACTCTCACCGCCCCACTCTCTGTTAATTGGGGAGCGCGGCGCCCGGGGTCTAGGAAAGTGATTGACCGGAAGAGGGTGGACCCGCCCCCCTCGGGACGCGCGTGTTTGCGAAGCGGATGGTCGGAAGTTTATGTGTGCTGCGGTGGGTCGTCGGGTGAGGAGGACGCAAAGGGGGGGGGGCGTGGTCGGATTTTGCGATTGCTGCTCGACCGCCCGGATTTCGTGGTTCTGCGTGGTTTCCTCCGAAGAGGGTCAGAGATGGAGGTCGAGGGAGGAGAGAGAGATGGGGCCAAGCTCATTTCTTTAGGGAGTGAGGAAACGGGGCCACGGAAATGGGAACCGTCCCGATGGGATTTCCTTCCCACATCGTCCCCTTCAGCCTCGGACAGCGAAGTATGGCACATTTCATAGCGAATTAAAGTCTCCATTCAATAAACAAGATTTTTCCTTCGGAATTGAATTTTGTTATTATTGAATAGGATTGACACCAAAAGAACGCAATAGTTTCTATGCTATAATTTTGTAATAGAAACTGTTCCATAAAGCATCCTATTGCAAACAGCAGCTGGGGGCACAACTAACAACTGGCGACCGATCGGCGCTGTTAGAATATTGCTGGTAGCTCTCTGTAAAGAGCAATCTTTCACGTAAATGAGGTAACAACTCCATTTTATTTCATGAAAATTACTTCACAGTTGTAATTCTTTCTGCAACAATGGGGAAACACGTAAGAGAATAAAGGAATAAGACTGGTTAAAACTTGACAATGTCCACTGTATCTATTGTAGGCACTACGCGTATCGACGCTTATGCGCCATCATCGGGTACCTGATAAGGGCGCATAAGCGCTGAAACGCGTAGTAACTACAGTAATAGATCCAGTGGACATTGCCAAGTTTTAACCAGTTGTATCCTTTTATTCTCTTAACAAAATGTCCCACAACATCTCGCCGGATTTCGTTGAGTTTATGAGGAAACACGTGTTGGCTACATAAACCAGTAGCCACTTGTAACAGATTGAAACCCAAAAATTCTTGGTTTTCAGCAGCCTAACGTGCAGTGCAACAGGAACAGAATAGAAAACGAAACGGTCAGTTTCAAATATCAGTTGCAACCGCACAGAACAGATCGTAACGTCAAGTGAGGAGACCTCTCTCATTGTTCCCTGATTCTTCTGTTCTTCATAATGAAATGTGTTGTAAAGTCGATTCTTCATCTGTTCTGAAAGTGCTTTTACTGAAGCTAAATTCTCAGGCGTAGCTTTTAGTATAACTTCAGCATCAAACAGGGTTAAATTCAAACTCCAAAAAGTGACTAGCACCTTGGAAATAGTTCTACGCGCCGAGGCGAGTAAGTTTTCAGAAAAATAAAGTGTTCCATACTACGAGGAGAGCACATTGTTTGACGCTTTCATCTACTTTCGTCGAGCAGTTCAATACTTGATTGTGCTTTTTCGCCCGTTGTTTATTGGTTATGCGTCTTTACCAGCTGTTCTATCCCTCAGATGTCTGTATCCTTTCCATTCTTCATTAGCATCGTATTTGAATTTCTTGTGCAATAAATTATTTGATCAAATCTGCTTCAATCACTGTTAATGTCTTATATTCTGTTATATTAAGCCTGTAATTCATTTGTTCCGTAATGAATGCAGGCAGAAAAAAAATTAACGAAAACTGATCTTAAGTTTTGCGCATAATTTTGAAGAGGGACCGCGCGGATTAGACGTCCCGACATTCCTTTTAAGTTCTGTTTGATCCGCAGCGCATTGTCTGTATTATGTTTACAGATTCTGCTGAAAGCACTCGCTGTCGTTTTGCCTATATTTACACATGCATGTTTGGCTTAAAGGGTTCCGTTGACGCGGTATAAATTTAAAGCGTTGGTTGAGAGAAGGAAGGAAACTGCTCGGATGGCAAAGAGCGGCCCGCCGCCAATCCCGGCTCCATTTCCGCATTGGCGAATTCGAGGTCTACGCGAACATCAGGAGGGGATGCACCGTAAGAATTTTTAATGATTATGACTTACGCTTAATATAGAGGACCATGCATAATATTGCATCATAAAAATCATTCAGCAAATAGGTAGGTTGAGTAAGACATTCCAAAACTCTCTGCATCGTTTGATCGAGCAAAGAGTTGCTCCTTAGTCTATAATGATGTTAAACTTCAACGCATTACCGCCGGAAATTTCTGCATGTGCTGTTTGCTTTCCTTTGTTGATCGTACGTAAATGTCTGACAGAAGCTAGCTAGCACCGCTCAATTTCACGGTTATTAAGGACAAAGGCTCCCAGCCATTTGTACTTGGTGGTTACAGGAACATGAGATTAACTCAATAACGGCGACAATATGGCAAGCAAATGATTTCACAACGAAGGAATAACAAAAGAATATAGTAAACTACAGAAAAAGTGCCCTTCCGTCAAGCCAAAAAATTAAGAGAAAATCTGTCGTGGAAAAGTTTACTGCAAGATCATCACATTTCCGCTACAGCAATAACTTCCGTCGAGCTTTCTCTCTCAGAATTATAACTAGCTATTTTCAAAGTTTTGGAGGGCCATTTTTGGACTATAAGTTGACAAGAGTCATTTTTGTAGGTTTAGAAGATTTATCCTTGGTAAGTAACTTCCATTGTAGAGGGGTGAAAGTTTAACATTGTTAATATAAATTTAATTAAGAGAACAACCAGACTGATTCAAGTGAAAAAGTTCCTGACAGCCCCCTTTCTTGAAGTTGAAATATTAACCTTCAGATGACTCTTTTGTTTATACTTTTACATCTACATGAACATTTTATCCATCGAGCCATCGCATGGGCGTGTGGTAGGGTTTTATGGACTAATTTGATCCAAAAGTTTTAGCTCAATATCAAATATGGGGGTGCATTTAGTTGAGCTCAATTTGAATTGTGGTCACTAATTGAGCGCGGATAGAACGAGTTTTTGTACCTATCTGTTCGGTTCTATAAGTCGATTTAAGTAAGTTTTTACCTAAATTTAAGTAAAATTAAATCTTTAAAATATTCAATCTCTCATCTTAAACATCCTTTTTCATTAATTAATGCTAAAAGAGAATTATTACCAACTCTTTGGTAAGCTTAACTGGCTAATCGCAATGAATAAATGGTTCTATGCTATCAACATTTTTCAAAACAATGATGTCAGAAACATTGTCTGTCAGATGTGTCTGACATTCATTCATTATATTCATTCATGTCAGATAATTTATGAATTGATTGTCAGAATATAATGTCAAACAATTGAACCGATAGATGCGCTTGTTTGATGGGGAAGTGAATTGAACAAGTACAAGCTAAAAACTCAATTTAGTGACTCAAATGCGACAAAGATGGCATGAATCGAATTTTAATAGCCTCATGATTATAATGTTTCAGTGAACGCAGAGGATTTTATCTCAGTCATTTGAGCGAATCCGGAATATTAACGAAGATTGTGAGAATCCAATTATCGTTCTTTGGAAAGGACCTGTACATCTACAGTGACCTATGTGAGCCACCTCAAGAGTATTTGGCAGTGAGTAAGTAATCATCATCAAGTGCTATCGTGTAAAAGTAACTTTTACCGACATAAACTACACTATAGGGATGCTACCAAGGCTACAGGAACCACTTGTATTCATGTGTATGGAAAATGCGTAAACAAGATAAAGGTCATGCAGGGGTCATGCGAAACGTGATAGTAGTACTACTTAGCAGATTACTAAACAATCATTAGGGAGCAAATCATATGATCAGCCATTCTATCTTCTCTTGACCAACCTACTTCAGAGTCTTATTGGCAGCCATTTTGGTACATTATCGAATGCAGGAAAAAATGGCATTTTAAACCTTTTTATTCTCATGATCTGTTCTGCCGCAGTATTTTGGTGGTCCTAAGATATTAATCGCATTTCAAGAGAACACATTGGATTAGAATAAACGTAAAAAATTTAGTCCAATGATTAAATTAAAGGGTCTGTGAGCGATTCTCATTCAATTTCTTTCAAAGAGTCGGTGACAATAACGAGATTCTCGTCTTGTGAGGTCCAGTGTTCTTGCTGCGGAAGTTGTCTTTATCTTAACATTCCACTTAGTGTAGAAAGGCTATTGAGCATCATTTTCGGTGATCGAATATTAGGATTTTCATTGCGAATAAGTAATTCATTTCGTTACAAACAAATTAATTTCTTAACTTTATATTTACCTTCGTTTTCATCAATTAACTCATTTAGCACTTCTCTTTCATCATAAGTAGTATTTCAGAAGTAGAAGTAATATTTAACAAAAAATTAACAAAATACAAAGAAAAGCAACACGCTTTGTTAAAAACTGCTACGAACGAACATATAGTGTTACACAACTGTTAGAGGGATGAAGGTGGGAGCCCATAGAGACTCGGAGTCTGCACGCTACGCTTAGGCTGCTTGAGATAACTGGTGTGTTTCAGATCGACACAGATAATATTATCATGACGCCTCACTACACTTATAGGTCTGACAGATGCGATAAAGTAAGAGAGATACTCTGCCGAACAGATAGGTACAAAAACTCGTTCTTCCCACGCACAATAAGCGACCAAAATACCCCTTTTCGCAAGCGAACTCATACAGTTAGTGTAATTTTCTCAGGCTCGCCACCGGGTGCGGCTCCCGACATAATCTCTCTGAAAGTTGAGAAACAATATACGTTTCCTCGTGACAATTTGTAATAAAGCGCGCAGCGTTCCTGAGAATTTTATTATTTTGTTGATTTAACCGTTATGTCCAAGGTCCCAAATTATCGAGGTATATTCGAGGTGTTGCCTAACCAGAGCCAAATAGCACCTCTCTGTTACTTTCTCATAGAAGGACCTTACTGTTATATGCTTCATAAATTCTAGGATTTTTATTGCTGTGCCGCATATGCTTCGCATGCTTGTTTCCCACGATATGTCTGAAGGTAAAGTTATTCCAAGATTTGACTTTATCCGAAGACTTCATGCTAGTTCCGCCCACAACCATAAGGATACGCTTTGGTTTGATTTTTAAGTTTAACAATTTTTTCAACAACAAATTTAATATAAAACTACACTATCATGGTCCTCCCTATAGTGTCCCTGAAAGCACTCTCCTATTCTATTTCTCTGTACACTTCCTTATTTTCGACCACATCCATTGATTTAGTCTTCAGCATCCGACTTCATCGTTCCAAAAAGTTCCAAAAACCTCTCATTTCTTCCACCTATCCAATATTTCATGTCTCTGAGCCATATTGCGTGACTTTTTACATGTTTTGAGTAACTTTTTCGTTATTTTAATCATATTTTATTTAAGCACAATTTTTTTTTCATCATAGATCCTTTATTGGCATTATCTTCTCCTAGTCATGGTAAAACCTTCCAAGAGCTAAAGTTTCTTGCTCTTTTTCACAGCAACTAAAGGGTAGGGAAAATGAGAAAACTGCAAATTTCTTTTGAATTAGAGAAAATTAGTCAAAGCATATTTCATTATACTACCCATTACTCTCGGAAACTCCCACAGAAAGGGGAGAGATGCATCGCGGTTATCATTCCAGCGAGTCCCTCGAGGATAATATCGTTCCTTTAAATTGAATTATTCTGATGAGGGAGAATTTTCTGAGCAGCGAAACGAAGTAGAGAAATGACATTAACTTCAACTCTCTTAAGTGGCTCTTTCCTTAATAATCCACAGCCACAGTATAATTTTCGGAAAAATTGCGTCTTTCTCCCTGAAATGCAAAGATAAACCAGGGATAATTTTAGTTTCACATCATACTGCCCGCCGTTGAGTTAACTGAGCCAAAGCGTATTGTAAAAATGAAATACGATAGTAAAGGTGGCATACATGATCAAGATAAATAGGACTTTTCTGCTCAATTTTTATTCAAACGACGCGCTTTACCATTTTATGGCATAGTTAAGCAAAAAAAGTTTTATTAAACATGTCATTCAACAATTTAACGCGTTGTACAAATATAAAATGTGGGAAAAAATAAAAATTATTTCTCTTGATTATGGATTCAAACGTAAAAGACTTCTTCAAAGCGACGTCTAACTCAATGACGTTTATACAATAGTAAAGCTCTAACATTTTTTTTATCACTAAAGTAAGCTCCACGTCAAACATGACAAAATGCGATTTAGCTTATAGAAAGATACCTCTCATATCCTTCCGGGATACATCATATTCTGCATTTTCTTCTTCTTAGTGGAATCTGTCTTCTGACAGGTTTCAACTGGATGCCCTCCATCGCAATCGGTCTTGAGCACCTTCTTTCATTTGCCTGTAACTTCGGCCATTTTTATGTCATTTCTACTTCCCGCATTTTATAACGCGCAAAATTCGTAAGTTTCTTAAGCTGTGATTCTTCTTTGATTGACCATTTTAGGCAAGGAAATGTATTAATAATTTTTAGGAAGAGCAATATGTGAGAAAAAAAACGATGTTAAGTGTTTATAGGCCGATACAAAATAAATGATGAAAGAGAGTTGAATTTATATCAGGTAAAAATATGCCATCTGCCTTTTTTGCCGAGTCGTCCCGGAAAGATTTTCGTATTTATTAACGTAAATTATCCAACTTAAACTTCAATTCTATTAGCTCTATACTTAACCAGCAACCAAGTTATTTTTATGTGCTCATTTTAAATGGTTTACGTTTTTTAACAGCATTTCTAACGGCTGAAAATTGTTTTAAATATCTCATAACAATATTTAAATAATTTTGCATGACGACCCATTGGACACAACTCCGTAGGGTGTGCTGGTATAATTAGTCATGAGAGTATTCATCCATTGTTTTTATTTCACTTAAAACTCGGCTGAATGTCACATAAAAACACCCATAGTATTAATTAATGTTAAAATGACTTTGTTTTAGTCAAATGTTTTGAAACAAATATTATTTAAAAAGTTAGTTCTTTCAATAAATATTCACAATTTCAATTTTTGGACGGTGGAATATTTTATTCATAAAACTATTGATCAGTTCAATTTAGCATTTATTTCACTAATTTTAGCTTATTAAAAATGGAATTTGCTTATAGCTTTTGTTTTTTATGTTAGAAAGATCACGATGCATCTTAAAGCTCTTTATTTGTTAGGGCTAATTAAATATCATTAAATTGTCTAATGAGGTTTCTACCATTAATTTTAGAATTCATGTGAAAAAATACGCAGCAGAAGAAAATGAACTTGAAAACGTAAATGCTATTTGCCGAGGGGAATAGAACATATTGAACCTAAAACCCTTGAGATGCCAAAAACCAACCACATTTAAGCACTCCGCATGCTTAAATGACTTAATTGCGGCAAACAGGTCTTGGGTGTATAGTTTACTTTGTCATCATTGGCTGATCACAGTTGAATGTGGCGTTAGCCAATCACTGTATTCCATGATGCGTGTTCCAAACTATTCAGCACAACTAATTGAACCCGAAAGTTTTAGCGCAATACCAAGCTCATGCAGAATGGTCTGAATTCACTTCTAAATGCTAAATCAACCAGAACTCTACCGACTCAATTGACTCAACTCAACTCCGAATTGACTCAACTGACCAACGCCATGCTTATAAGCCATGCTAATGCTATGTCTGGCTACCAAAATATGTTTCCGATGTGCCTTATTTTCCCCTCTCCGCAAATATTTACCCAGAGATAAATCAATCCGAGGAATGAACACCGCACATGTTGATATTTCATTAAATTTTATTGAAGTACTCTAAATGGCCTTTGATTTGTAGCCAAGTGTCGAAAGACTTGGCAGATTGGGTGAATCCCATGAGAGTTGACCTTATTTTCACAATACTGTTATCCACCCATTCCAACAATAAAAAATTTCATACTTTGTCCACAATTGCCTAATTTTTTCCTCCAGCGTGTTATAATTAGTGCGCAAGATGTTCTATCTTAACCAGCTTGCCAATTTTCCTGCGGTGCAGACTTGCTGGCACCATGGCGCTTTCAAATGCTGATAAATTGAGCGGCACACTTACTAAGAATGCTAGGGCAGCTTCGCAAGTGCACCACTTTTGAGGAAGACTCATGGCTCCCATTTTCTGATGTCATTCGAAAAAAAAAGAATTCTTCCACTATTTGCATGAGAATTTATTTATCTTATGACAATTTCTCGTCTCCCAATATGATGAATCAATCTGCCGACGATGAGGTTGCGTGGCAGGCAATAATTGGGCGCCAATAATCAGAGGCGTTGGAGAGAGAATCGAGGAGGAAGTGTAATCAACATGGCCATTGGAATCCAAGATTTTGGAATTAAATACACATATTTGAGATTAAGTTAATTAAAAATTTCGTCAGACCCATGGTTTTTCGTTGAAATTTCTTGAAGTGGCAGTGTTAAAATTTTATGAACGTGATCCGCTGCAAGTATATTTCGATAACCGTGCTCAGTGTCTGGGGAATCAACTTGACATCTTGGCTCATAGCAATTGTGCGAAAACACTTATGTTTTCAATTCAATTCCTTCTGGTGATAATTAATGCCTGGAATAATTTGGCCATTTAAAAATCTTTCACTTGGCTATGCTTGAAGTACGGTGAATGTATGTAAGAAAAACTTTACTCGCGCAGAGATAACTCTGCAGAAGGTAGATCCTACTTTTAACATCGCTTTTTCGTTGCTTCAACAATTAGAAAAATGATGCCGATATCAATTACTCATGGATCACTCTTTCGTTTCATAATGATATTCTAATGCGATAATGAAATTTAAGAGCACAAGAAATATTTTTCCAACGGCTGTATGGATCAAAATTCGTAATTTTCATTAAAAACTAATTTTTCGTGGAGTATTGGATATTAAAATTTAAAAAAATAAGTATAAATTTACGTTGATGAAGAATAACACCCAAGAAAAATTGTGCTCTAGTGTCTGTACGAAGTTTAGGGCCATTTAAGCTCAATATTTCTCTCCACCAGAGTCATCTTCGGTTACAGTTCCGTCAATAGGAGGTTGTATATGTATAAGTGTCAGTCTCTGAATGCAATATTTTATTAGGATCAGTTATTCTCAATTCTTTTGTTGCTTGCGACCGTCGTGCTTCGAAAGTTACGAATCATTTTTTTATTTACCATTATTTTGAACAAAAAAATAACAAAAATAATTTGAGTTCATGTATAACAGCATTTACAAAAGTTGTCATACAAAGAGAGACACCAGAGAATTTATCAATGCAATGATCTGTAAAAAGCAGTACGTTCATAGAGCTACAATGCGACATAAGGCTTTGAGTATTGCGTATGAAAAAGTAAAATAAAATATTTTATCAGTATTTCAAAAGCCATTTCCTCAGCAATAGTTTTTTTCTTGATGTGTTTTCAACGGCCCAGGGGCCATTGAGCGCTAATGGAACTCATTTCTTCTGTGAAAACTCGACTCTTTTTGTGCTGAAAAAACGATGCTTTTTAAGGCATTTGCCTATCCATTACAACGTTTTACATAGTAATATATATATGATTTATAAATGGAATGAATTACAATATGAACAAACGTATCCTTGTATTCGACAGTTATTCTTGTATTGTATAAGCAGCCTAATCCTCTCCCCAATCCTAAAAACCCTAAATCCCTACCCCATATTCAGTCCTATCGATATATGTATCTCCTTCTGTACTTGACTTTGCATTCAGAACTCAGATGATGATGTAAGAACATCAAAATCCGTCATTTTTATTGAAGTATGAGTGTGAAAATATCAAACTTATTATTCATTTGCTGATTATGTCACAATACCTCAAAGTTACTTCGCCAGTCATCACCTTTACGAGACACATTGGCCTGTTTCAAGGAGGAGAATCGAGCTTTGGATCAAACTGAGTGGGGAGCAGTTCATTAATCGTCCTCAGGAATTGGACTTGTCGTTTTCTGGATGGCGGGGTATGCAATCAGAATTGGAAATTCAAATGCAGGAGCGTAGGGGAGTGGGTGGGTTCGGATGGGTTGTGATGGGAGAGGGGAAGAGGTTGGGAGGGGTGGGAGAGGTCCAAGGGTGGAGGAACAGGTTTCGCGAGGACTATATCTCCTTCAACTCAACTGAGAATGGAAAATCTGTGCTTCGCGACTTTTGAGTAAAATTCGATAAGCAGAGGAGGCTTCTTCTCTATCCCTCGTCCCTTCCATACTTATATCGAACGACGCGACGCTTCGAGATTTGGAATATCGATTGAAGTTTTGCCGTGTTAAAGCGACAGATGGAAATAGAGTGGTTTAAGAAGGGATTGTACTAACCCTCGGATTAGACAGACATAAATGTATATTACGGCTGATACGATGAGTAAATGTAACTGAAGACTTTATGTTTTTGCATAATTTCACAATAATTTTATAAAGGTGGGCAATGATAATGTTTGCATTATGCTCACAAAAGTCTGTGCAAATTTTTGAGACAGCTGCTCAGAACTTGGAGAGAGGTCTATAAAGTAGAGATGGGCACTTTTGTTCCTTACTTGGACTCGTTCCTTTCATTTTCGTACACTAAAAGAATCGAGATTAATGATTTATTCATCTTGGTCCATTCGTTCCTTTTCTTCTACTTGTCTTTAACATCCCATTCAAACACACTCTTTTCATTTTAAACATGTAACTAATTAACCATTGAGCCTAAAATAAATTAAACATTTACCCAGGCCGCTGTGCACTAGTGATAGATTTTGCAGTCAATCATTATTTTTCTCTATGGATTAGCGTATCGGACACCCAAATATACATAGTAAATTAGCTCATAGGTGTCTATGTTTTTTAGACCATCGTCTCTCACGAATCGAGTTAATAACATAAGTCACGTTATAGCATGTTTTTTATAAATTTTCCTTCAATTCGTTTGGTCGAAATGGTAGAAAAGACAAGATATAATAGAGCTACTTATGCATCGCATCGATTGATCCTGGCCACTACTGAAAGAGTGATCGTCATTTCTTCATGATAGACAAGTACTCCAAGTTTCAGATAATACTGAAGGAAGAAGAACCCGCATTCCATTCGAAGTGCGAATACTCTGTAATCGAAGCCTAGTAATCACCCCCTGCGTTCACTCCATTCCAAGACCCAATGGAGGCAAACATGCCTTTGACAAGTCTCTAGGCCTTCAGTGGTCAAAAAGTCAATGAAGTGGAGATGGTTAATAAACCAACAGGTAAAAATGACCCAGCCTTGGCCAGGACCCTTACCAACATTATCAAACCTAATCTTGCGTCGGCGATATTAAATTGGACATATACCTATCCCGTATACTTTGTTACGAATTTATTTTGTCAGTGAGCATCTGATAAATAGTTTTTATGCAGCGCAAGTTTTCGCTGACCCTTCGACCGGCTTCGTTAGGCAATACTGGGATTAGGGCAATTATAGGCAATGTAGGAGTATTCATCGCCCGATAAATAAATAGAGCCTTTCATTACAAATGGGTGTGTTTATGCACAAACTATTAAAAACTGACACTCCTTCCCACATTTATCAGCCGTATTTAGATAATTTGGTTAAAAAACAAGAAACACCAGAAATAAAACCATGTTAATTGTACTCTGCCATAGAACCATAACTCTTTTTATATAAAATCATGTACTGTATGGAATTCAATTCCACAAACGTTGAAAAATACTAAGTCTACAGAAATATTAAAAAAATACTTGCTGTCTTATTATCTCAATGGTACTTAATATTTTGATTAACATTTTGAATTAAATTCATGAATATATGGTCTCTGTGATTTTTACAATTGATTGTAATATGTGTAGTGAAAAATTACTGTAATTTGATAACTTTCTTGTAAATGAGTGACATGTTTTCAATGTGACTGTTATTATTTTTTTGTCTGAGTTGTAATTACTTATACCTGTTCCAAAGGAATTCATTCCTAGAGCAAATAAATGTTATTAATATTGTATTTCTAAGTTCATTCAAAGTTAATTTGATAGAAAAAGGAGGTATTCTTTCCCATGTTAATGCAAATAAGGCATAATGTCTAATTTATTTGAGTTTCTTTCAATTCCGTTCGCGTGAAAACGAAGTAAAACTTTTCAAAGTGGATATGAAGCATTCTTATTCTAGGCGAGAGAAATTCTCTTTTCGACATTCCTTGAGAACCCGCGCGGCACCCGAAAAAACGCGCTCTTAAAGTTTTCCTCGCGCCCTCGCTTGAAAAATCCGTAAAATTCATCTTCGTCGTGCACTGCTCTCTCCCAAGGCCCTCCATTTTGGAAGACTCTTCGGGGGTTTTTCTGACGAAAATGTCCTCTCCTAAGGCGAAGTCCACTCACTCACTCTTTCTTCTTTCTCTGGCGCTCACGAGCAGTTCAAAGGAAAATATTCCCTTCGTCCGTTCCCACGACCTTCCCCACCCTCTCTCGATCCCCCTCCCTTTCCTCCCCCCATACCTCTCCTCACCCCCCCCCTCCCCCTGTGGACCACCAAGGACTGCGTCGACAAAAGGAAACACGCCGCGGGTTTTATTCGGAATGTTTGTGGCCGAGGGCGGCGCTGCTGTGGTCTCGCCGCGCTAGGGGAGAGAGTGTGAGAGGGGATGGAAATGAAGGAGGTAACAAAAGAAGGACGCGGTCCGAATCGTAAGAATTGTTACGAGCGAGGGAACGAGAGGAGTTGGGGCGGCGACCATGCGTGCGCGCCCTCTGCGTCCCTGTCTTTATCTCCCTCCACTCCCAAAGACCTCCCTCTCCATCCACTACCCCGCCCACTTACCACCCCGCAACTCCCTCCCCCCCCCCAACCAACCTCAAAACCATCTCCACTTGCTCATTCTCCGAGTACGCATTCTCCCTTGTCTTCATTTATCCACAAACAATCTCTCTCTCCCTTTCTTCCGAAATCCATTCCCTTGATATTTCATTCCCGATACGGCAACCGGTGGCCAAGTGCTGTTGATTACGCGGTAGACGCATGTCTCGGAAGCTTTTTAGATGAAAGGAAATGCTCACCCTTGACCTTTGAACTGTTAAGAGTGATGCTTCGAGCACTGCAGTACATTTAGAAGAGAATGCTAAAGTTATTTATCATTTTTTTTTTCTACTTTGGCATTTTCGTCATTATTGGAAAGATAATTCGACCCCATTCCTCTGCATCTTGCGCTGAATAACTTGTTGTAGTTTCTAATAAAATGACCAATCATAAAACAAAGATTGATCCCTTGAAGATTGAAGTAAGATTGAAGACCCTTGATCTTTCATTCCAACCGGTGGCCAGGTGCTGTTGATGATGCTGTAGACTCATGTCTCGAAAGCTTTTTGGATTAAAGGAAATGCTTATGCTTGACCTTCGAACTGTTAAGAGTGATGCTAAGAGTATTGAAGTACACTTAGAAGAGAATAGTCAAGTTTTGCATCATTTTTTTCTTCTGTGGCATTTTCGTCATTATTGGAAAGATAATTCGGCCCCATTCCCCTGGATCCTGCGCTGAATAACTTATAGTTTCTAATAAAATGAACCAATCATAAAACAAAGAGCGAATTGTTATTTTTAGCCATGAAAATTTTTTAATATCCGTATCATTCTTGGGGTTTCCTGAATGGATTTGGACCAAGTTTTTGAAGATTAAAAAAATAGAAAAAACTGCATTAAAATTTCGCTCTAGATTGTAAGCCTTCTAGCTGTAGATGGTTCTTGTGTCTTACTGCGATTCCACGATTTTTGGCTGAACATTCCCCTCGCGTTATTTCGAGCATTTTCATGAGCAAAGGAGCTTTCTTTTCGATCTAGTGCCACCATTGCAACACATGCAACTGGCCGACTGATTCCGGACAGTTTATTCAATCGATTGAAAATTATTCAAAGAGTTTCATTACATTGATTGGTCATCCTTAAATTATACTAAATTCAAATTTCTTTGAAGGCTTCCGCGACTCTTATAATTATTAATATTGCTCTTTTCAGGTATTTCCGTCGCGTGTTTGGTTTTTTTGACAACAGTTTCTCCCCTCTTCCTGGGGGCGTCTTCAGGTCCGTTGGACATTTTTGTAATTGTCCAACGGACCTGAAGACGCCCCCAGGAAGAGGGGAGAAACTGTTGTCAAAAAAACCAAACACGCGACGGAAATACCTGAAAAGAGCAATATTATACTAAATTCAGTTTACTGGAACAGGTTGGTAATTTTTATTATTCGTGCTCACCATGCAAATGGAGAAATATTGGATTAATTGAGCTTTTAGAGGAGGGTTTAACTACCAGAATTCCTCTGGCGTGGGGGTGCGCCCCAATAAGTGATAAACTATCGGAAAAAACCTATGAATTATTTTCAAACATTAGTTCACTGACAATATTGGAAGAAAGAATAAGACAATAGTTGGTCTATATCAAGTAAAGATGAGATGGTCATTTGTGGGATTATGATAATCAACAGGATTAAAACAGTCAGAAAAACAGAGGAGTGGAGAAGAGCAACTTATAATTATTAGGATTCATGACTGACAGTGATGAGTCTACGGGTGAGCATTATAGGTTATCGGTAGAAGCGAGGATAAAATGAATGACCTGATTTCCTATAAGATACCATTGAATCTGTGACCTACGTGTGTCTGTTAGGTGCTAGACGGAATAAATGCAACAAAAATTGAGAGCACGTTAAGTATTCAGATTTCTCCGAATAATATTCGATGAAGTTTGTTTTATGAGGACTAGGTGAAAATTGTAAGACAACAGCGATAAATATTTATTTTCTCCCGAACAGTAATGCTAGAATACCGTCAAAATTTCGATATTTAACGCTCAGTAAATTCATTACAAACAATCACCCAAAACCGAATCCGGCTAAATGCATATGAAACTTTAATACGTGTTAGTACATGCTTGGGCCATTTATGTTCTGGAACTATAAATTCAAGCCATTGTAAATGTCAGTATTAAAAGCCAGGAACACAATGATGCAAAAAAACTTAATCAAACACACAAAAAACAACAATTTAAGATCATATTGGCAGGGTTATATTAAGTTTCTTTGGATAAGAGCTATAGAAATAAAACACAATTGTTCTTTTATTTGTGTATGGTGGAAATACCCCAACCCTTAGAAAGATGGCCAATCGAGTCCTCATTGTTTCCTCCCAACGAGAGTACTGACCATCTTTAAGCCTCCAGAGTTTAATGTTTCCCCAGGAAAAGGTGTTCGATTGCCAACTTTCGTATTCGTGCCACCTTTCTTTATATCATAATCTCCAGTATAGGTATCTGGCTGCTTATGAGCACTTCTCTGAATTTAGAACTCCCTCTAATATTCAAGAATGGGCAGCAGAGCGGGATCATCAGGATTGGGAAATTATTTCCTGTTCATCAACTTTGGTCCATAAGCAATCTTGGAATTCGGCAGGATTAATACTATTAATATTCATAATCACAAATGGTCCGTCGGGAAAGGGGGTCTGGGGTGATCTCAAGGAATTAGGGGATTCCCCAATACTCCACGACTTTGGGCGCGAGGCATTGATGTAATCGCTGAATGCTGTTCAGCGCTCTTGCAAAATATATTTCCTTGCAGGAATTTTGCCTCTCTTGCGTCGACGTTTGAGTCGCGTGGATTAATCCGCTTAATTCCCAACATGCCAAGGGAACACAGAGTCGAGGGAACCCGCTTCATTGACCTTCGGACCGTCAGGGAATTCGCGCCAGAAATGGAAAGTGGTGGCTGGTGTGTTTTGCACCTGAAGAGCGATCAAGATCAGCGAATAAAAGTTTATAAAAATTTCACTAAGGAAGGAATTTTTTATGCTCAACCGATGAGTGAAATTGCCCATCGCCACTAAAACATCATTATTGCTTCCATTACGAATGTGGTTGCGATTTTTAAACATTTCAAAAGTATTATTATTTCTTTCGATCTAAAACAATAAATTGTTCAATAATATCTTCAGAAGAACTTGAATAAGAATCAAATTTGACATCATCGAAGAATGAGTAAAATCCTTTTTAGTGGCGATGAGCTATTTCACTAAGCGGTCGAGCATAAAAAATCCTTCCTTAATGAAATAATTCGAAACTTTTCTACGCTGATCTTGATCGCTCTTCAGGTTCTAAACACACCAGCCATCACTTTCCATTTCTGGCGCAATTTCCCTGACGGCCCGAAGGTCGATGAAGCGGGTTTCTTTCACTCTGTGATCCCTTTACATGTTGGGAACTGAGTGGATTATTCCACGCGACTCAAACTTCGACGCAAGAAAGGCAACATTTCTGCAAGGAAATATATTTTGCAAGAGCGCTGAACAACATTTAGCGATTACATCGATGCCTTGCGCCCTACTTTTTTTGTGATAATTTTGAATATAACTTTGAATTCATGAAAAACTTAAGAAACTTAGCCTTAGAAACTTCAACGTTTTACTAAAACTTTGTCTTGACCTTATTAAAAATGATTTTTCATTACATTCCAATCGCGCATACTTATTTAAGAAGATTGTGACGTATTAATCATTTAGTGGGATCGACTGTGCATGGAGTGGCTCACAAAAGCTTCTACGCTGATGACCTTGGCGTCAATTTAATTGATGAGAGGGTGGCTCATGAATTATTTTTGCGTATTCTAGGGCAGCAAAATTATTCTTATACAGCTGGGTTAATTTTCCTAGTCCAATCCTTAACAGGAATGTGTGTGTAACACACAGTCTCTCATCTTGTATTTAGCTGGTCATATTCACCTTAATGCGATTCCTGTAACCGTCAACTACCGAACGCTATGCCCTCGGACGTTTGTGAATATATATATATATATATATATATATATATATATATATATATATATATATATATATATATATATATATATATATATATAAGCTAGCAACAAGGCGTTGAGGTTGGGGATGGATAGATAGGTATATCAGTGGACACTCACAGAAAGGCGATCCATGGCGTTGCCGGTGTCCACTGCTCTCGAAGCTTTCGGGTGAGAACCCTTCCTCAGCGGGAGAAAATCACAACTGAAGAGTGTCACACTGGAGTTGAGGGTAGAGGGTCTGCTTAGGAGGGTGGTTGGTTTTTCTAAGCAGACCCTCTACCCTCAACTCCAGTGTGACACTCTTCAGTTGTGATTTTCTCCCGCTGAGGAAGGGTTCTCACCCGAAAGCTTCGAGAGCAGTGGACACCGGCGTCGCCATGGATCGCCTTTCTGTGAGTGTCCACTGATATACCTATCTATCCATCCCCAACCTCAACGCCTTGTTGCTAGCTTATATTTCTAAATTTATTTCCTTTTTCTGTTTTATATATATATATATATATATATATATATATATATATATATATATATATATATATATATATATATATATATATATATATATATATATCCAAGGGTGTTTTCTTTTTCCTCAAAGTGGCATATTTAATTGATAATCCAATATAATACCTATTGCAGTAGTGATGAAATAAACTGCATTTACCCTTCAATGCCTATGTATTTATTTTGAATATTGACAAAACTTTTCCTCTCTGCAGAAGTGAAACCCGAATTAATTGATACTGCTTTCTAATGTTTATCCTCATAGAAAGGTGACTTTAATTGATGGTATTAAAACCTTAGGCTCAATTATATGTACAATTTATCCTAATCTTACTTCAGCCAATAAGGTTCGAAAACTGCGTTACTCTTCACTATCCATAAGTTCAGGCACCGGTAGCTACTGAATCTGCAAACAATTTTCCAGCTAAAGATACACCAGCAACTGTGATTTTAAGGAAAAGGATGTTGGTAATGAACCAAATAATGGGGGTAAAGTAAGTGGTTTTTAAACTTTTTTCTAACGGAAATCTGTAAATGTACTCAAAGATACCAACTAAAAACCGCCTTTACCGCGAAAATAATTATCTTTTGTCATATATATATATATATATATATATATATATATATATATATATATATATATATATATATATATATATATATATATATAGCTGATCATTAAGCCTTGCAACGTGCATCATAATCTTTTCTTCCAACGAAGGAAAACATGATATAGACAAGGAACTTTATCCTAACATCGACAAAACGTTATTCTTCATCCACTCTTCTATCGCAGCCCTGAATATAATATTGCGGAGGAGCAAGTTAAAGCGTAGCCAAAATAAGGAATTATGGTTTCCACTATGAAGCTTACTTTAATTAAGGCTAATGGTTTACTATCGATGCGCGGGTTTTAACTTGACGAGCTACCCTGTATTTGAATCAAACAGATCGAACGCTTATACACCCACTGAATTATCGTCAGCTGAGCGAAGCATATATTACAGAAATATAAGAAGTTTGTTGGGAATAAAGATAGCGATTGGTAGTAATTTCTTATTCTTGAGGGAGAAAATATATATTTCGCTTTAACCTACCGAGACGTTGTCGAAACTTTGCTCGTATCCGCAATATTCCGCCAATCCGATAAAAACTAAGCAGGGATTAATCCCTTTCATTCCTATTTTATTACTCCCAGTTAATCCTCTTCTTTTCGTGAATAAAGCTCCTGTTTCAACCTTCCTCTTTTTTCATCTCGTAGTCTTGTCAACTTCGGCCGTCCTTCCACCCCTTCGCATTTAATTATTTGGGTCGCCCCGGTGCATATCGGGACAGAGCACTTGTGCGCAACTGGCGGTAGCGAGCCGTGTGAATAAAACAAGTTCGCCATGTCATCGCGAAGGGGGAAGACACGGGAACAAAATGAACAGCGCCCTTGTCACGATGGGCGGCGAATTACGAATGACGCCACCAGAGCGAGCTCGGACGATAAATAATTTGTGGGAGCATTGATAGCGAATGGTCGGACTCCTCGGGATATGACGACGGCGTGAAAATTGGTACCCCACTCCGAGGGCCCGGGTTTGATTTCCGGCAAATTGAAGCTCTCCACCTGAATCCATATCCCAACATTTCTCCGCATAACTTCTTTCTTCGGGTGCGGAGTTAAACCTTGAGACTCTAAGGGCCGGTTTTATAATGTCTAGTATAACTTCACGTAAGCGTTAACGGCCGGTTAAGCCCAAAAGTCGGTTTTACAGTCGATGGTTAAGATCAATCTGGACGTTAAAATGCTCGTTGCAATTACGGAGGATTTGCAATGGTTATCCGAGTTAACGTGAAGATAGACGCGTTGCACGACGGTATAGAGTTCTATAATGGCGGATTTTATGATTGATGTGATGAACCACATCGGTGAATATGATTGCCGGGAGCAGTTCTTTTCAATTTAATATTTTGTCAGAGCTACTTCAAAATTTGCATAGAAGAATTAATTCTTTTCCAGGTTACTTGAGAGAAGAAAAAACCTGGAAAAATCGCAAGATACGGACATGCTTAGTAAAGAGGCCCGGAATATCTTGTAAACCTTGAAGCCACTTTCTGAGCTCTCTGTAGTTGTATGCCGTTTCTCACGAATTCCAAGAGTCGTCAGTAGCATACATTGCGCTAATGTAAAGACATAATGTCCAGTGACACAAGACCCCGTACATATTAGTGAAAAACTTTCCTCGAGTGAGTGATACGTGCTTGTAAGCTGAGGGATTCAGAAAAGTCGCGGTAGCGTTGTCTGCACTGCCCCTGGAATTTTGGAAGTTATATAATATATGTGATGTTGTGAGTGTCTGGGCTAAAAGGTGTTTGTTTACTTTAATTTCGCTCGTAGGTGCAATATGCTGGAAGTGCAGGAAATTACTACGATTTCTTAAATGGTGATTGAAGAAGACGATTGTTTATGAATGTATTGCTTAATTATGGATGTTAATGTCCAGCATGAGCGTATCTGAAAGCAATCACCCATGTGATTTCATTGTGTAGCAAAAACTAGATGGAATGGCTTCAGTTGATAGTTTTGTCACATTTATTATATCCGTCAAGGTAAAGCCTCGTACCTACACGTTTTCTTCTGACTCTCTCTGTTTGATAGGAACGATAGGAACTATTTATCTGTCAGGTGAGGCATCAAAAAGACACATCTGTGAGGTGTGATTGTATTTGCAATTGTGTATTTTCGTTCCTGGAAGTTCATTGGAGTTATTTGTTTTGTGTGAACGACCAAAATATCTTCTGAGTCACTGATAGTATTCATATTCCACTGGTTTTAAGTATCACCGTCCGTGTCTCATCTTTTCTTCACTTTTGAATGTTCAAGTAGAGAAGAAAATAAGAATGTATGTGGACGAGTGAATTTAGTGATTGAGAACCTGCACTTAAGCAAGCCATTAATTTTACCGTACTGTCTTCGGGGTTTACATTGTGCTCATTCCTTGTATAAATGCAGTTGTAATAGAACTAGAAACGTGTTGTGTCATGAAATTATGATCATCATAGGAATTTGGTGTCATGCACGAGTCTCACGTTGAGGAATGCTACACTATTGTGAAAAATATTATGAAATTTAAAGATGGAAAATGATCGTTTATGGTAGATTAGTGACACAGATGTAGAAATTCTTTCAGTGAAGTGTTATGTTAATTAATAATGCGATGTTACTGCTATTATACAAGAACTGGCTTCTCGAGGACAATACTCAGTTCTTTAAAAACATCACCGGCTTATGTTAGAATAAGTTATTTAAATATTCTTGGCATTTAGTCACAATTGGGCTATTATTCCTTTTATGTAGCTATTAAAAAGTTATCATAAAGCTAGTGAAGTATGTTCAACATTTTTGATTGGTATTTCAACCTAATGAGCAAGGACATTCAGTTAACCCACCCCTGAGGTGGCTTGCAGGGCAGAATGTATGTGAGATTATTACTCAATTGAATTAAAACTGATGAATGTGAGATCCTTATGTGTTGGTATATGCCATTTTAAGATAAATCTTTAGAATATTGGATGTTAACTGAAAATTTTCCCTGTCATATAACACTTCGACACTCCTGCTGTTTATTTTTAATTTAGGACAAATGTTGGGAGCATTGCATGCATTTTCTGGCCTAATTGGAGCTTTTAGGAGGTGAGAAAATCTGTGAACTATTATAAAATTCAACTATACTTGTATATAAAAATACTATATAAATATACTTTTTGTGCTGTAGTGGAGCTGCAGCTTTTTGTGTGAGAACTGTATGAATCTTTTGAGAAATGCCTTTTAACATCATATTGTGATATCTAGATGTATTCAGATGAAACAATCATATTTGCAAGGTTAGGCATTGAGAGAGTATAGGTTGTTATGGATAAATTTGCTTGTAGACAAATAGAAGCTAAGGAATGCTGGTTATCTGAGTTATAGAAGAGCTTATTCAATTTACTCATTTATGATAATTGAAGAGAAAGTTTCCAAGGATCAGATAGAGAGGAGTGTAGTGTGAGACAACGGTTCTATAGTATGTCTGTAGTATACAATGTCATGTCTCTTTACAGGGATACTCGATGCAGCGACATTTTGATGTAGTATAATGAAAGCTGTAGATCCAGCACTTTGATCATAATAAATTTCATGTGGTGAAATTTTCTGTACATTAGAATTGCATGCTCATTCCAAACCTTCTCATTGCTCATGTAAAGGTGAAGTAATATATTCACAATTGCCATTATCTCTGTATATGTGTGCTATTTGTTATTAGCAATTTGGAATTTGTAAGTTTTTTAATACTCAACACAAAACTTCTGTCTCATCTCAACCATCTGCATGGCCATCATTGGCAAATCTACTCATTGAGATCCACACTTTTGAGTAGCTATAACCATAATTTGTACTATTATGTAGTCCTCTACACTCTGTCAAAGCCAGTTATCTATCTACTTGTAATGCAGCAGAGAATTACCGCTGATTTCCTTTATATAAATACGAGATCTGATGTGTTCTCATCTGTTCCTTGTCACTGTCCTTTTTGGTCCATATTCATCTGTTTTCACACCTCCTGAGCCATTCGCCAAAGTTTTTCTCCTCCTGCTTTTGTATCAGTATGATAGTGTGCTTTGTAAATGATTTTTGGCAAATATTTTATTAATGGTTTTGCTCCGAGGCCTTCCAATTACTTCCTACCTCGAGCAATTATAAGCCAAAGCCAGTGCTAACTATTTTTTTCAAATAATTATTACCATGTGATCATTCTGCTCTATTGTTGTCTTTCATTATGTCTAACTCTGAAAAATCTCGGACAATCTAGTCCTGAAAACTTTCATAGCCTACATCTTTTCATGATATATCTTCATCCCACACATTTCATACAGTGTCTTAAATAACATGAACATTTACTACATTTTTAGGGAGACAGGCTAGTTCATGTATACTACATATAATCTAACAAGTGAGACACCTGCTACCCACATACTTACGATGATATTTCCCCATCTCTATTATCTGATGAAAGGAGACATCTCTCAATATAAAAGCGTATCAGGCTCAACTTTGTGGTAGTAATTGATGTTGATATACATTTCAAAATGAAACACAACGGTGACTTTCCACACAGAATTTTTAATAATTACCGACCATGGTTTCAGCACCTAGTGCCATTATCAAGGTCAGTACCATGGTTGGTATCATGGTCGGTAATTATCAAATGTTCTGTGTGGAAAGTTACAATTGTCTTTCATTTTTAAATTGATATCAATAGGGACATCTCTCAATTTGAAATTAAATAATGAGGCAAGTATTAGCTCTATTAGAAGGCTGTACATTTTCCTGGCATACATCTAGCTAACAAAAAACTTGCCTGTTCCGCTGGGTCAGAAGCTCCATGACTCCTGTCATTTCAAATAATGACTCGTTTTTCATCCTGAGGGGTTCTGAATGCCATCCACTCAATTTGGCTGGTATTGATATTTATTTAGTTTTAAAGTGAGAACCCCTGGAGATGAAGAACTAGTCATTCTTCGAAACGTCAGGATGTATGGAGCTGCTAACCTGGTGGAATACTCGACATTACCTTTAATCATTAGCTCTATTGGTTGATACTATAATATTCGGTAATTGTGAAAGAACAATAGAATTAGTTTTTCAATAAAAACTTTATTATTTAAATTTTACTTTTCCAATCCATATTTGAATATCATAAAGAGATCTCTCTCTCTCGTTGGACTCTCTTGTCAGTGTCCAAAAGCAGTCTCTTCTGTAGTGCCACATGCTCAAGTTTTGCTCGAAGTTGCTCTCTGTCTTTTAATTCTTAAACTTAATGATTGCTGGCAAACTTATTATGAAACTAACTGAATTACAACACACATAATTTCCCGTCAAACCAAAAATAATTCTAGTGGTTATTCATAATAAACTTGCAACTTTTCAATACTTCTATCATATTTTCCTCCAGCTCTGTATCTAGTTGGCAATTTAACTCTGTCAAAAATATTTTTTATTGATAATTGTTGAAATAAATTATTTACTTTATAAAAAATAGCTCTGCCTCTAGTTACAATTTCATTTCTTCAAAGAAGTACTATTCTCATTAATAGTGTAAAATTAGTCCTTTTAGTTTATAATTTTTATTGAAGTTAATGGGCTAGTCAATATATAAGAAGATGATTTGGAGTGCTCAGCCATCATTGCTGAGATGTCAAACAGAGAGACAGATGTCAAACACTGGAAATGGAGCATATCATTAATTTATAAATCTTTCAGCATGAAAATTTTGTGTTAATGGTTAATGACATCAGTTTGCACCATATTTACTAATGTACATAGTAATGCTGTACTTAAGGTACAGAGAATGTTCCTTTTCTTCTGGATATTTCATTCGAGGTTGAGATTACACCTTCAGAATTGTTACGATAGAACTGAATTACAATCCTTGAAGTCAATGTACCACGTATCAGTAATTTATCGGTTGTGAATTATCTATGAAAGAATCTGATTAATATTTGTTCTTTCCTTATATTCCATGTCACAGCTTTAGTTTTTTCATTTAAAATAACACCTTATTCATTCAAAATAAATTTTATAAACAGCATTTGATACTCACTGCTAAAATTTGATCACCTCTTTTCGCCCATTTCGCACGACTGCTCCTTTCCGAGCACATAACTTGAAAATACCTCTGTTGCGAAATTTTCATTATCGTTGTTCATTTTTTCTGTTTTTCGTGGTATGAGAACTATTGTTAATACACTCTCCGGTCGTTAGAGCGGAGGTTCGATATGCTTTATAAAACCGAACCTCTCCTTAACGTGAAGATTAACTTAACGTCCACGTTACTTGACATGAAGTTTAACCAGACATTATAAAATCGGCCCTAAGTCGTCTTAAGTTTCAAGTAGGCCATAGCCAACGACGGCTTTGTATCCATATTTTCTCCATTTCTTCCATCAAAGCCAAAACCTAACCACTTCGTAAATGCTACGAATCGCTTCAATGTTCGTTTTTACATTCAACTATTCAACCGACGTTAGGAATTATTTCAATTTTAACTGTACCGTGGCGACGTAAATTATTGGGAAATGAGTAGTAACGTCGATCTGCTGGACCGATTAGGACATCAGTGTTCTTAAAAAGATAATATCCGTTTTTTCTTTAATGATCTCTAAATAAAGGAATTCAATCATTAATGCAAAGATATTTATTTCAAATTATCACAAAAAAGAGAAGATGCATGAGTCTTCGGTCTAATGAGGTTGTGCTGTACATCTACATCTACGTCATACCCTACAAGCCACCCAAAGGGTGTGTGGCAGGGGGTGCTTCCACACCAGGCATGCATGAATTATACGGCAGAACACCGAAACTACATTGGAAAACTGTAAAATATGTGGACAAGGACATTGTTTATCTTCACTAGAACAAATTATTTTAGTTTTCTTCCGGTAATAGTAGGTTTTGTTGTATGTCAGAGAATCTACTCCCGATCCTCTACACATTCAGGGGCCCATCCCACTCCAGTGTATCCTATTTTGGCCTCAGCATACGATATACTCTTCTTCATCCCGTCCATGAAACCTATTCTCTTTCTTCCTCTTCCCCACCTGCCCAACATCCTTCCCTCTATTACACTCTTTAGCAACCCATCGCTTCTTATTACATCCTCCAGCCACATTCACTGCCTATT
The DNA here is from genome assembly GCA_963169105.1 of Ceriagrion tenellum. NCBI lineage: Eukaryota > Metazoa > Arthropoda > Insecta > Odonata > Coenagrionidae > Ceriagrion > Ceriagrion tenellum. The sequence continues at coordinate 140,212,926 of OY720640.1, read as the reverse complement.
CTGGATTTCATTCAGAAGTTTCCTATCCTCGCCCACCATCTCCAGTCCTTCCTCGTCCGCCTTCTTTTCCGTCCACCACACCTTTTCCATTCATCTCGACAACCACATTTCAAATACCTGGAGCCAATTCTCATCCTCCTTTCTGTTGGCGTACGTTTCCGCCCCATACAACGCTACGCTTCATATCAAGCTCTTCACTAGCCTCTTCTTTACATTATTACCCATGGTCTTACAATTAGTCATCCCTTGTGCTCCCTTCCGTTACTATACGCCTCCTTACCTAATCACTTTAGCGCTATTCTCCTCCTTATGTCCTTGCTATTTTCCCCATTCTCTTCTAGCGTAAACCGTGCAGCCTGAGTAATGAAGATGTTCTAATTGCTCAAGTGTGTGCCCTGCAACTTTTATGACCAGCCTCGCATTTTAGTCCCCAGAGAGTCTCATCACTTTTATTTTCTTATGGTTTATCTTCTTTCCAAATTTCCCGCACTGAATTTCTAAAGCATCTACTAAAGCTTGTATTCCTTTCGATGATCGGCGGACCAATGCCTGATCGTCCGCGATTCTAACTGATTATATCAGCTGCCTTCCCACTTAGATTCCCACGTTGAGTTTTCTCCATGCCTGTCTTACCATTTCCTCAGCATAAATGTTAATAAGCTATGAATGTTCTGCTTACTGCAATTGAATTCCGAGTTGACCTTCTCTTCCGGAACCATAACTCATCATCGGTCAAGTTGTAATTGGCGTTACTCTCCAACCTGTCATTGAGTACTCTAAGTAAAACTTTAGCTGCGTGTGAAATCAATCCGAATCTTCTATAGTCCTCGTATTCTGACGCTTTCTTCTTCGGGATAATAAGCAGGATTGTTTTCTCGAATTCCTCTGGTGATACTCCTTAATGTTTGCCTAATAATGATGAAATCAATTTAAAATCTCCCAGTATTTTCCATGTGCACCTCCGCCTAAGATGGGGTTTAAGCTATTTGACCACTCATTTATTTCTCTCACAAAATTCAACTCTCTTCTCACCGCGATCATTTCTCGTTCCAAACCCATGCCCTCTCACTTCATACCAATGTCTCTCTCTTCCCCCACTACGGCGTTGCAGTCGCACATTACTCTCAGGTTTATCTTACCCGGAACTTCTCTGATTATATCCTCTAGCTGTTTGTACATCTCATCTGCCTCTTTCTCCCTATGATTGCTTGCGGGCATGTACACCTGGAAAAATACGACATTTTTCTGGCGTGTTTTTATTTCTACTACTTGTATCCTGTCGCTCAGCTGTTCAATATTTACTACCCTAATCCCAAATCTGTGCTCAATACTTGAACTACCCCAGGTTGACTCTCAACCCCGCCACTATAGATTACGCTGTCCCTTTCACTCCAATAGTCCACGGTATCTTTCCATCTTACCTCGCACAGCCTCATGGCATATATGTTCCCTCTATCATTTCCCGTTTAGTATTTACCAGCTTCCCAGTCTTCACCTCTAACGTTCAAAGTCCCAATTTTTATTGGTACTTTACTCCTATTCTTATTCTCTCTTATCTTCCGAGATTCTTGTATCTTAATTTTCTTCCGAGATGGCTCTGTTGTACAAGGATGTCGTGAGACGACGACCTCGGGAGGCTAGCTTTCCCCGCTGCCGCGCCCGACACCCGCCCCAGTGGGCAGCGCCCTGTAGTTTCCAGGATTTATTTCTCTTTCAGTGGCATCCATATTTTTGGGTAGTTGATAGTTGACAGGGACTCCCAACCCAAGAACCCAAAAGTGTTTTTCTCGTGACATCATCACGACACCACCTTTCGTCTGGCTCCTACCCTTCGACCTATCTGGCATGGGTCGATGGGCCTACCGGGAGCAATACTAATTGGTCCCGCCAGTCAGCTCTTGGGGTCATTGGAACGCGCAAGCCTTTCCGCCTCGTTAAGGTTTTAGTCCACGGGAAGAGTAGATCAAAATAACCGTCTCAGTATATTGGTGTATTAAGAGTTGTTCATTTCCATAATATTTTTGTATTAGTTATCCGATTTTGTGCGTGCCAAAATTCACATAGCATGAAAAAAGTAGGAGGTATTTGAAGACACAAGTGGTGTCGCTCAATCTATTGCACCAAAAGTAGCAATATCCTCACATGAAGTGATTTTTTGGCTCGAATATCGGAGGATCAGTATAAGATAGGAAGCTGCTAGAGTGTGCACTGGAAAATTTCATACTTTACCTGCTTCACAGGAAAATTATATTGTCGGTTTGAGAAACCGAATGTCATTATTCTAGGGTTTACGGCTTAGTCCGCACCATTGATCGGAGAAGGTAATGTTCTGTAAAACCATGGCTATGTATCTCATTCCATTGGCCGTATTTCAGCTTCCGAGAGTAAACTTTTTAGATTTTTGGCATTAAACATACTTACAAGCTCATGCTAAACGTTTAACTTACTTATATCAAATAAATAAAATTCATTTCGGCAGAGCTCATTGATCATTGGTTCACGTTTAATAATTTTTGTTTCCTCGAGGGATGAGTTCGTAAGCTGTTTTGTTTGTGAAATGGCATTGTTTCAGTTAGAGCCTCTGCAGATCCAATACAACCTTTTTTCTCACCTGTAGTTTTTTACAGCTTGTAATGAAATCATACTGCTTGGAAACCAAATCCACTTACTTAGCTACAAGCTATAATTTTGAAATGGAATGCTTAAAGACTAATGCTTTAACTGAAAACCAATTATATCTCAATCATTTTGATTCTTCTCGATAGAATTATTAGTTATAATTACTGTAAATTTTGTACCAATTTGAAGTTATAATTATTTATAATTCAATTGGGGAAAAACGATTATTTTCATGAGGTGACTTGGAATGAGGTCTGAATTATAGTTGTTTAGTCTTAACCAAGCTATTATTCCCTGTCGTTTATTTCCCTGAAATATGTTTTAGTCTTAGTTTTGTAAAAAAGTTGCACAAATTTGATAAATACATCATCTAATTTGGAGCATGTAATTATAAATGTATTTTAAAATTATAACTCGAACCGTGTACAAAAAGTAGCAAAGTTTTTTCATTTATGACCACCATTTACGTAAACCACGCTGATGATGGAATGGACGAATATATTGTGTGGTATTTTTCTGCTCAACGCAGATCACACCACAACCCTTTCACAAATTCAATCAAAATTTCAGAAGTTGCTTCAGAGAGTTTTTAATAAATTAAATTACAACCGGGGATGCATTCTAAATATGTGTCTTGAGTCTGTCCTGCACCAACTCAAATGATCTCTTATGCTTGTGCATCAATCACGTACATTTTATACCCGTTCAATTTATGAACAAGGGATGGTTTTGAAATGAAAAAAGCAGAAAACATTGAGAATTCATGAAGGATCAAGTTTCACATCCGAGAGAAGGAAATTACCCTCCGGTGCTTATGTTTGCAAGATTCATTGCTGCTCTCGTGAAAAATGAATAATTTCGGTGCACGCTCCCTTATAGCCCTCTGGATTACCCTGCATCACCAGTCATTTTCGTGACTGTTAAATAAAGTACCTCTCGTGAGATGGTATCCAAGCGATTTCAGTACCCTTTTATAATTTTTTAACTCTTCGAATATGGTGCAGAAAAGGCTTTAGCTCTAGTAGCTGTGTAAAGCACGCATAAAAATCTGTTTCTCGACTACTGGAAATGCGAAAAAGTTTGAGAATATTTTTTACTACTTAGCTATGACCTATTAATACCGATGATATGTTCGAGCCCATCCACCGAGTACCTAGTTTGACGCCATGGCATATGCCATAGTCGCTGTGGAAATCAGAAGTTTTTTATGAAAAGCTGTAATCCTCAAAAATTTGCAAACGGCGTTTCGATGGTAATTCTTTACAAAATTTTACCGTAAACCAGGGCTACTTTGTGACAGAGTTTTATATTTTTTTGTTATTTAAGTTTATTGGTGAATAAAAGAATCGTTGAATAAATATTATATTCATGGTCATAAACACCTCTCCTCTTTTAAATACCGGTAAGTAACATAATTTTTTATCGTATGGAAAGATAATATTTAACAAAATGATAGTCAAAGGATTTCGTTTTTTCCCGGTGAACATTACTGACGAAGTCCTCTCGGGTTATCAGCCGGGTCAGGATGGCCATCGAAACGTTGGCAGTAATGGCCATCCTGACCCGGCTGATGACCCGAGAGGACTTCATCAGTAAATAACAGACACATTGCTATTCCTCCTTATAGTAAAACCTTTTGGTAGTCTGATTTGCCCCAGTAATAATCAATACTTTGGCATATGTGTCACAAATTGGGAATTACGTGTGGTTACTTTAGGAATCACATGGTCAAAAGAAAACAAATGCCAAATGATTTAGGTTTTTTGTGTTTCTTTTCCCTCCATACTTAGGAGTACACTGCTTACTCTTTCTTTGTCGTTCTGCACACTATTTCTTTCCTTGGTACCAGGAACCATGGTCACTTGCCCTTCTCATTCAGCCATCTCCTGTTTTTTTTTGCTGACGGACGATTCTGTTGGCCCGTATGTCTCCGGAATCCCTGAGCCTGTCATCAGGTTTTCAGGGACAGAACCAACAGATCTTGACATACATCCATGCCCTGGGTGGTGAAAAACCCACCTAGGCCGGACTCGAACCCGCGACCCTCGGTTTAGCAGGCGAGGACTATACCCCGCCGCCACCGGGGCCGGCTCTCCCTGCTAAACCGAGGTAAAATTTTGCCTGATCACTTAATCACATTCACTAAAGTGCCATGTTTTGCAATTTAAGTTACAATCCTTATTTTACATTTACTCCCCTCTACATTACTACAAATATATAGACCATATTTATCTTATTTTCCTTTTTGACCATAAGAATTATTTGTTTGGAGTCTGTTTCATGCCAACTGTAATCTGATTAGTAACTTAAATAAAACTTTGTATACTCCACTATAGGTTTAATAACACGACCCGGGTTTCGACACTTCGTCATCTTCAGGTGACACGAAGACCTGAAGATGACACGAAGTGTCGAAACCCGGGTCGTGTTATTAAACCTATAGTGGAGTATACAAAGTTTTATTTAAGTTACAATGAATTACTTCCACAAAGTCAAGCCTGGAACCATTTCCTTTGTGTAATCTGACTAATCATTCACCACAGACTCTGCATCGCTTTCGCATGAATAATGAAATATTTCCGACGAGTTCTTTTTGGCCCTTATTATACAAACAAGTTTGTTTAGTTGCAATATGGCATTACTCAAACTGTCACAGTATTTAACCGCACATGAACGAATCACGCTTTTTTTTAAATGCAACCCAAAAATTTCATATGTAACCATTACTTTTAATTAATTTCTGAAATAAATTCCGAGGAAGCCAAGTTTTTATACCCCCGAAGTACACTGGCGCCTCGTGGCGTCGCGCTATCCTGTACCTTGTGCTTTAGCCAAGGACAGTCAATATCAGACCTCCAGTCACTCAGTTCGTCTGCAGTGTTAGCTTTTTTCAAGAATTTCCGCGTCAAAGTGTTTACGCATGAATATAACGGACAATTAATATGAACTGATGATGATAACACGACAAAAGTAGAGTGTGCTTATCGCTTAACAGTTATGGTTGGACGTGTTCCATTCAATGGGTACTTTACGCATAAAGACATCTTGCGTAACATGAAGCGTGATAAAAGTTTCTGCTTCATCGCACTGTTTGTCCAGCGCTGATTTTCACCTCGCGGTCCACTCCACTACGCTGCGTCTCGAATACACTACGAACTGGAAGCCAAATTCTTCACCCAATAGATTGCCATGGAGATTTTGTGATTGACTCATTTCATCCTACCTGGTTTTAGAGTAATAGTTTAGTCAAATCAATCATTTACAAAAATGGATGGAAGTTTGGTAATTTAGAAGGGATTTAAGATGGGAAGCCAATTTATAGAAAATTTCTATTCTTCCCAACACCCAGTTGGTTACCGTTGGCAAGTTCATGTAAAAACGTCTCCACAACAGTTTCAAATGTTTTGCTAAGAGACTTTTCACAAGCATATTTCATTGGTCCCCCTTGTGTCACTTTCAAAATTCCTCCACGTTAACCAGGGGTTAACTCTGGTTCAGTCTTTGAAAGATAAAAGCACTTCACTTTCCATTTACCTTGAAGGTTTTTTCAGCGTAAATAGTTTATTAAGTGGACCACAAACGTCCTCTCCCTGAAAATTTGTACAATTTGATAATCAATTTTCTAGATAGATGGCGAATATTCACTAAATAGGTAGTTTGACCGTTAAGATGCTTTTAAGACTCTTTGAAACTTTATGAGAAACCTTTGAGTTCGAGGGGGCGCCGATCTTTCGGTCCTTTGGGACAATGCAATAAACGCCAGGGCCAATTTATCACCCATTTTTTAATTTTAATATAAATATTTCTTCCTAAGAAAATCAGAATAGACAGCACAACTAAATAATCATTAATGATTTTTTACGCTGGAATACTTCAATACCTACGATTACTCCAAACTTGTTTTTCTCAAAATACGGACTAACTCGATCTTGCACACTTTTTGATGTTTTGTAGCTAAATGCCTCCGTTACTAAATGCCTTGCAAGACTAATAAATTGTGATGGTAGGTTGTGTTTTAAGAAAGAAATTATTTTTTGTGATCTTCCATCGTCAATAAGAAATGAGGTTTATATTAAGATGCACTGCTCAAATGGTCGTGTAACAGCATTCCTTAGCAAGCTACTACCGGAAGAGTCGCGCAGTAATCAGTTGTTAACCAACTGAGTGGTATTCATGAGTATGCTACTATTTCAGTCGTTGGTTCTTGAACAATTCTCAGTCTTATTTGGCCAAGGCTTACTAAAAAGGATCCATGGATATGATTTTTATCATACGTATAAGCGCTGTTTGTCGCCGGCTAAGCAAGTCGCCATACACGTGTTGATACTAAAATTTTACATGAAAATACAATGAATTTAGCCAATAAAATCACTTAGGCGTCACGACTCGTCATTTCCAAACCAGACTCCGCAGTATTGAATGAGACAGAATGTGACGCCTTGCAGCCCATAGATACGCGAACAACAACTTGCCCGTCCGTTGTGAACGATTTTCACTTATTGGTAGTCTGAGCGAGATACCATTTCACATCAAATTCAATGCATTTAGTCTCATTGTATAGAAAAATAACTCACCTGTCCGAATATACCAATTTATCAGCCACCAACCGCACTGCTTTTCGAGGTATTTGCAACAAAAAAAGAAACCGTTTTTCATGGGCTGCGGTACGCGTACGCATTTCAGAGGCACTTTATATCAAAACGAGGTATTCGTAACGCCAGAGACTTCGACAGAGACTTAGCAGTGTGTTGTATTAATGCTTTCTCGACTCTTTTTACACATATATTAATTACCCACCGCTGTATGTTTTACAGATTCGCAAGGTTATACCTGTTGTGAATGAATTTTTACCGTATGGTAAAAAAATAGTCAAATCATGGATTTATGCATGCATCTTTAGTTCGTCATTGAGAACATCAGTCATATAAAGCAATATTTTTATCGCATTGATTTTTTAAAAATATTCATTTCATGATCCTTGCAGCTGCTGAATTTTAAAGAAAATTCGCCGTGTACAAAAGTGTACTTCTCTCCACTTTGTTGTATGGTAGTGAAACATAGTTATGTCAGGATAGACATAAGAGTAGACTATAATAGTATATACGAGTTTTTTATAAACACCGCGGGTATGAGTTATCTGAGGAGTGTTCACGGCAAAAATAGGATGGATAGGGTCAGGAATGAGTGTGCAATAAATGAATATGGGTCAGATGCTCCAGTAATGGACGTATATGAAAGGAGTGTGCTTCGTTGGTTTGGCCACGTTGAGAGAATAGTTGAGAGTCGAATTACAAAACGGATATATAAGAGTAGAATGAATGGTGCGAGAGGGAGAGGTAGGCCGAAAAAGTTGTGGTTGAATGTGGTCGAGGAAATTCTTAGGAGGAGGAATATTAGGAGTCTTAAAAACAGGAGAGCGTGTATGAAGCAGTGTATGGGGGTAAATGAAGCAAAAGAGGTTTGCAAGGATAGGCCATTATGGAGGAAATTATTGAAGCTCAGTTAGGTGTTCAAACGTGTGTCTGTGAGTGAAACTTTGTGACTGTGCGTACCCCGGAAGGGAACGGCGTGATTGGTGTGTATGTGTATGTATAAAATTCAACAGCGGTCTCAATGTCGACTACGGAAAAATATCGCTCAAACTGCTTCAATCACTCGCGGAATAGGACAGAGCCAAGAGGCGAGACCTTAGACATTCCGCTTATCGCGTCTTTTTTGTTTTAGAAAATAGGGGCGAAGGAGTGGTTCATTCCACTAGGGCAATTGGTAGCCGCGGCTATTGTTTCTTGAGAAAGGGGAGGGAAAGACTTTTGGGATAGCCGACGTTTTATTGAGACGTTTTCACGCGAGGTTGGGGGATTGAGGCGGGAGGACGAGTGAGCCCTCGCTTAACTTTGCGACCGCCTCTCGACCTGTTTGGGTTCCACCGTTTCAACTCCCAAGGGGAGGGACAGGGTGCGGGGAAGATATGAAACCCTCTCTCATTCTTTTGCTTTTCTCCCCCGATTGTCCTCGTAATTTTTTTCAGCCAGAGAACGGAGTAAGAGACCCCCGCTGTTTTGGGAGAGAGGGTTCCTCCCTTCACTTGGAAGCGCGCGGAAACTTCAGAACTTCTTGTAAGATGCGAATGAATTTTATAAAGAACTGAGAGTGTCTCTTTTTAGGCAGAGAAAATTCTCCCCAGTCGAGTGTTCTGGCGCATATCTGCCTAACACTTGAAAATCAAGCCATCGTAAACCTCTTTGGCATTAAAGTTGTTTTATCCATGAATTGTATCCATGGCGATAAAGGATGCCCTCGACATTTCTTTACTGGAGGGGTATTCTGTTTCTACAAACGCTATCATAATGAGGTGATATAATAGCGTCTGCTGTTGCTAGTGAGGTTGCGACCGCGATTCTGTTTCTTCTGACGTTACGACCATTACAAATTTGCAATAAAGTAGCGTTGCACAGGCTAAAATGGCGCGAGATCCAAAAATCAGATTTCCATTGTCGCTGAGCTACTTACTAATTTACCGCATGGCCGAGGCGCTGTGGAGTTATGAAGAAACAGAATCATACTCCTGGTTCCGCGTGAAAGAGTGAGCCATCGGAACTTAAAAAGTAAACTGCTACGGCTATGAAACATACCGTGTCCACCGCGATGAACATAATGTGGAAAAAAACCAGAATCTATCCCTTGTCACAAATATATCTTCCCTAATGGGTCTATATTCAAGGGATTTTTCATGTGGACAAATAGAAACCATTGGGTTAGAAATCCAAGCTTGTATCGCTCTTCCATTTCTTCCTAAATTGAACCAAATGTACGATGATCAAAAACCACCAATCATTTCTAGAACGTGGAATTGTATTGATTTCTGTCAGTTTGGATGCTCGTAAAGGCCGCTTTAGATGATACATTTTATTATACAAACGAATGCATGAACACTTCCATGAGGAAAATTGTACCGTGTAAAGCGGCAAGTTGTATGATTGCCTGAATGACTTAACGGGAAATAGATCCTGCTCTATTGCCATTCATTTTCTTGTACGTTCTATGGTAAAGTCGTTTGTACAATAAAAAAGTACCGTGAAAAGCGGAATTTATAATTCTCTTAAAAGCTTACATAACCTACTGACCAAAAAATGTATATGATTCTGTCGTATTTACTTAAGAATGCTATTGAACTTGTGAAATATAGGAATTTGTAACAAATTCGATTCCTAACGAGTCAATGCGATCCCATGAAAAAAAATATATTAGTACACTCTTCTTGGCTTAATTTATTCTGAACAATTGTACTTAAGATCAATAAACGCACAAAGTAAATTCTTTATCATTAACTTTACTGATTTGAATCTAAATATGTTCAGTAAATAGCTTTAGGTGACTAAACGGGCAATTGTGACTCGTTAAAAAAAATGTAATAATTAGGAAGTTGAATTCTCATGTATATCATTGACCATATAATATTATTTAATGCATTAATCCTTACTTTAATCCTTTCTGTTGAGAATCATTGCCTAAATGTACTAGTAGACTGTATAATTTATTATGTTTCTTTCTCCCGCAGGTTCGACGATTCCCGAATGGCGATGCCTTCATTCACCCCAACATGGTCTTCATATTTTTCTACGCGAAGGCCAAAGAGACCAAGGATCAGTCACGTAAGTTCAACTTCGTTCATTTTTCATGCCCTTATATTTTGAACTATTCTCTCAGTAGTGGAGTTTGCACTTATATTTGGCCATGGCATACCTACCCACTCTCGATTCTATTCGCAAGAATACAATTTTTTTAAATCAGTTTTTGCTGAGCAAGTTTCTCAAGTGTCCAAGGGTACTAAATTCTGCCATTTTGACCAGAAAATACGGAACTAAAGTCATTTTATATGAACGGATGATGGTATCTCAGTGTAGAGGAACTATTAGTACGATACGATTTACCACTCTAGGGGGAGGTTCATCGTTACCAGATCGTTGTTGAATGTTATTTTGAATCATTATCTGTGAGACGATTTGGAATCTCTTTTAAATTGGTATCCGAGAAAACTTACTAATATTTGCCAAATGGTAAAATATGTACACCAGGCTTCCCGTAATTGGGCATGACACGTGATCCGTACATTTTTTTGTTCATGAAGGAAGGCTTTTGAAATGATTTTAAGCACCAATAGATAGTAGTAGATGGGTTAATAGTTATTTTAAATTTTTTCAAAGACATAATTATGGCTCTATTATGTAACCACGAATGAAATCATCGAATGTGTGATAATTTAATACAACTAAATTTTTCTGAAGAAGTTATTTCTTTTCATTGCCGCCAATCCATTCCTAATTGTCTAAATTTGATGATTAAGCTTAATTTTGAGGCAACACCGTCAAATAATGCCCTCCCGAAAGAAATTTCCTGCCATTCTTTAATGCGCAAAATTGTAAACATATTAAATTTAGTATTTCTACTGCGGAGATGAAATACAAAATATACTTGGAAAACACTTCCTCTCTAGAGAAAGATGGGTCGATTTCCCATCGAAATAATTACATTCAATAATTTTTCCTTTGCTTTCTTTGCCGGGAAAGTGTCCGACTTTTTGTCAATTTGATATTCTCCTCAGTTGCAGAAGGTCACGTGGCCTCTGGATCGTTGACACCCGAGCTTCACCTCCTGCTCTGCATGCCTCGAGGGAAAAAACAAAATTTCCAATCTGTATTTTGATTCGCTTTTAATTTTTTGGGGCTTTCCTCGACTTCAGTTCGGAAGGAACAATGAAGCATGTCAGGCGGAAGCAATCTGCTTACTGGCCCCGCTAGCGATCCACGCGGAGAAACTCTCCGAGAAGTGGGAGTTGAAATAATACGGTTCTGCAGCATTGTTCTGGTTCCTATTTTTTTAAGGGTCGCATTGTCCGCTCATATTTGGCCTCTCTCTCTCTTTCGTTTCTCCAAGAATACAATAGAAGGCGTCAACTTGTTTCATACGCCGTGGCCGCCGTCAGCCAATCCCCGCGATGATTTTTCGTCTCTTGCGTTTAGAATGATAGAGTGATCTCGAGCATTTCCACGTTCAGTTGACAGTATGAACCTTACGGAGAATATTGTTACGAAACTTAGGTTCAGTACGTTCACTTCCAGGTAGTGCTGTCAGGGATTTTTATTTCGAATCGAACCGAATCGAATCTCCCAAAAGATATTTCGAATCGAATCGTAACGAACTTTTTTTTATTTTGGTAGCGAATCGAATCGCCCTAAAAATCGCTTTCAAATCGTATTCGAATCTAAATAAAATGCAAAATCATATGCGCAGTTAAAGTAATCAAGATTTGCACAGTATTTCAGGGTCTTGCATTAGCTTATATATCTATAGTGGCCCAAAGAATAGCACAGAATAACATGTGGTCGTTTAAATTTTCGTTGCGCGTGAGGAAAACATTGTTTAAACGGACGGCGCACCATTTTTTAAATGCGCGCCATGTTTGAATGAATGCAACGATTCGAAGACGAATCTACCAGCTTTTAATATTTCGAATCTTTCGGTTTCGAAGCTTCCCAATTTGCAGGTAATCGAATATACATTAAGCCTGTTTCGTATCGATTCGAATCGATTCTGAAGCATTCGACCAGCTCTACCTCCAGGCTACCCATGAAACTACTTGTGCTTGTACGGATGTTGTAGTGCACAAGGACTTACCGTGAAAATATAAAGAATAGACTAGCAGGCAGCTAGCCTGCTCACTCCGTGAGCAGGGGTGTGTATCCGCGGGGGGTAAGTGTCCAAGTCTAAAAATAGCTCCTTGGTGAAAATGTTGTTTTTTTCATTCACTGTTCTCCTTTGTTGTTTGTGGGCCCCGGTGGCGGCCGGGTAAAGTCCTCACTTGCTAACAAGAGGGTCGCGGGTTCGAGTCCTGCCTGGGTAGAATATTATCTGCCCAGGACATGGGTGTTTGTGTCTCGTCCGTTGTTACTCTTATCCACCCAACGCAAATTGGCACATTGTGCTGTATTCGGGATAGTGAATTAAAATAAAAAATAAATAAAATAAAGACATTTGAATAGGAGAGCACTGTGGGTTTCTTTTGTTTCAACCTTTACACTATTCCACTCTCCCTTTTGCCCTTTCTCCCTTGTCACTGTGTTTCCCTGCATCTGGTTGTTGCAACCACAACCCAAAAATATAACTTACACATTTGCACGGCTGTTGACCTAACACCCCCTGCCACACGCCCAAGCTATAAAAATCCAAAACTATTACCAAATCATGAAGACAGATTTTCCACATTCAACGCACCAAACCTCACTCTTCTAGCTCTAAACATAACAGATAAAGAAGCAAAACGGATACAGAATGACTGACACGCTACAAAATTAATACATATATATAGACTAGCCAAGAGTGTGATTATTGGGATAGCGGTACAGAAACGTGGACTCTGAAGGAAGAAGATTGGAATACGCCGCAGGTATATGAAATGTGTGTGTGTGTGTGTGTGTGGAGAAGGAAGAAGTATGGAAAGGAAGGAGGAGTACGCTGATGCTCGATGGCTGAGGAGAGGAAGGTGTTCACAGGTTTTGTAAGAGGGGAGTCGTTGTTACAATGAGGGATGGTGTGAAGCTGAAGGCCAAATGGTGGGAAAGGAGGTTGCAGGTCAGTTGCGTGAAGGTGAAGAGATAGACTAAGCTCAGTAGGTGGCATGGATGCATTTCGAGATGAATCACACCTATATATTACCCTACAGGCCACCTCAAGGGTGTGTGGCATGGGTGAGTTATCACCAACATGCTGTATTACGTGCCAGTAACCTTCACCAAAGTGCACTACGCAATAGGTTTGGTAACATTTCCACGGAAATTATTTGTATTAATGCATATTGCAACTACTCAAAGGAAGTACATGATTCATGCAGGGATCATACGTAACGTGATTTTAGTACTGCATAGCAGTTTATGAAACAATCATTAGGAAACAAATCAGCTACACTACCCACCGACGAGTCTATTTCAAAGTTTAATTACCTCCCATTGGCTAAGGTCCCTAAGTTGCAACGAAAAGATACAACCGCTAAAGCTCCAAAAGCTTCCGATAAGCGGCCCAGTGTCACTATAATCGCTCCAAGTTACTGTCAGTGGACAGGTTTTTGAGCACATGTAGCGAAATGTCCTGGCCACCGCTTGTTATTGTTTTTCAGTAATAAGGCATCGTCTGCTATTTGCAGTTTTATCACTTTTGTGATAAATTCTCATTTTCCAAGATGGTTCATTATTCTCTCAATGATTATGTTGCGTTTCTAGCATCTCAATGGCGGAGGGTAATGACGGAGACTATAATCAATATTTGCACAAAAGTAAACGAGGAGAGAAAATTGAGGAGGCACCGTATTTAATCTGACCAATATCACTGAAGCTTTCACTTTCCCCGAAGCTGAAAAATATTCCCACTTTCTCGTCCTTCAATCCACCCAACCAGATCCCCCCATACTGGAAGATCCTACATTGATCTGCTCCACCTGCAGCTCCCACTTTCAGATTAACCTTAAAAGTAAATATATAACCCCCATTCCCCAACCTGACCACCCCAAATTATTTCCATCCTCATCCTCAATTCATCTTGTACATAATAAAAAACTAATCTGACTCTACTTTATCTTCTTTTTCTACAAAGCATCGCATTGTCCGAAATTTCTATCGATATGAAGCTTACTCCACATTTCTAAATGGGAAAAGGAAAAAGGATAATTACGACTGACTCGGACTAGAAGGAATGCATTTGCTTAATTTTCCTCTCTCTTTGCATTTCTTGAGAGGGTTAAGGGAGGGTTACCATGGTATCTCTAAAACTGTGAGAATTAGTAAGGATTGGTTTCGTCGGGGGGTTTGATAGTAGTAACAACGGGGGTGCTAAAAAGTACTAACAGGCGTGACACTTCTCCATCAAACAGGAGGGTCACCTCAAGTATTGAATCAATTTGCGGCACTCTGTCCTATCCACCCCTGAAATACCTCAGGAAAACAGAGGACGTCATCGACGTGAGTTGGGGTCATTTTTACTTGGTCACCGAGTTCAGAACTCTGCCTGTCCCATGCGCTTCGTTCCCACCTTGTCCTCTCCGAACTTCCCTCGGGCAGGTGGCACTGCGAGACTTGTAAATACGGTCCTCTTGGCCATTTCTCTTTTTCCACTGATATTCTCCATCTATTCCCTTTATCCTCACGTCAGTGGAAATGAAATACAATGCCTTTGCAACCCCTTAGTGGGTGTGAGTGGGTCATTTATGGAGGTGAGAAGTCTAAGGGCACGCGAAGAGGGAGGGTAACGACTGCGGGCGATAAATTTTTCATTCATTTCACTGCGAAATGTCAGCTGGCAAAAAGTATTCCCGCATTGATGGTGGAATAAAGGTCACATGAATTCACTTTGAATGCAACACGAGAAGAAAGTCTACATTTTACGAGCGATTCACTTTTGTGCATTTGAAGCTTCATTCTCTAACGCTTTATCCGTGAAAAACAAATACATCCTCGTTTCTCCGACTGCGGCGGAAATAAATGTAAAAATTCATTTGACCATCACCTTCGTTCTTCTTCACCTTCCTCTCATAGTCTTGCGGCTCCGCCTTATCAAGAAATATTCGGAAGCTCCTCTACGTTTCCTTATATTTCATGGAGCGCACTTTCCATTCCATTCCGCTCGTAACAGAGAGTGATTTGGGGAGGGTGGGTGTCCCTAAGACGGAGCCTACCCACCTACTTTAATGCTAAAAATTATCTCTATCATTGATTAATGTTATGCTCGGTTTCCAATCAATCAGAGAATGGCTGAGGATGTGCGGAGTAGGGTGGTCCAAAAAATCGAAATATTTCAAATTGTACGCGCGGCCCCACAATTTAAGTCAAATTGACTAAAACATACCATGTGCAAATAATTAGCTGAAGTGACGACGAAACCTCTGCTAGCGCCATTTTAACACCTTTATTCTCGTCCCCTTATCCCAATTTTGATGCGAACATTCTTATTATCAATTCAAATTATACTATTTATTCTCTTAGCGTCATACTCCGAATATTAAGCCGTGGAATGAATAAAATAACGTTTGTATAAAGTAATAATATCATCTTGCAGGCATAATCAATTAAAGAGCTATATATAATCGCCTAATCTATTTTTAAATTACGAGTTTTTAAATAAAATGTTTCATTATGATTGTATGCAGCGATTTTCCAAATCGGTTGAGTTTCCCTTAACCGGGGAATCAAGGAGTAAATGACAAAAGTCGTCGTTGTGATAAGAAATATTCATTGTGCTTTGAGCGTTGTATTTACGGCACTATAGCAATGGGTGTCAGTATTTGACTCAATTCTCAAACGATAATCATGCCAATGAGGACCAATCGCTTATAGACATTATGGCTGGAACTAAAGCAACATTAAAGTAATAATAAAATATCTAATTATAATATAATCAAAATCCTCTACTTATATCAAATAATATATTTAATGTAGAAATAACCTTTTCGATGAAAACCGGGATAGACAGAGTCGATGACAAGAGGAAGTAATATGGGTGTTCATGGGTTGTTCAAGAGTATGATAGAGGGAAGGATATTGGGCAAGCGGGGAGGGGGAAGAAAGAGAATAGGTTTTATGTTACGGGACGAAGAAGGGATGATTGTAGGCTGAGGGAAAAAAAGAAATACTAGAGATGGATGGGACGCTGAGAGTGTTGTAACCCGAGTGGAGTACCTCTGGCATTCAACAAAACCTACATTAACCCGGAGAATACCTTAAAAAATCTTGTATGCTTAGAATATAGAGCCATACGTTATTCACATCCGCTGAAATGATTTCCTAAATTGTCCCTTTAAACTATTTAGAAATTTTCAAGACTTATGTCACAGCTGTGGCAACGGCTATCCCCGTCCTTATTTCGTCCCTCCACGTGTCGGCTATAATTATACGCTACTAAATATCAGCTCAGTTCTCGAGGACGGAAGTCAGTCTCGATGTCGTTTCATTTGGCTTTCAATTGCTCTTGAAATCAGCTTCACCTGGACAGTCTCTCTTTAGAACCAGAAAACGGAAACCTAATTCTTTCTTTCTCACAGTTTATCAACGCGTTTTGTTACTACTTATGATATTTTAGCAATCTAGCACTGTATGGATGTATACAATCTTTTTTCTTAAAAAAATGGCCCTGGAGCTATACATTTCAACGCAAATATTTGAAATTTTTTCAAGTGAAATTTATGTGGCGCTATCTGCGATTATGGCCAGGGCTCCTTCGCCCTTTCGAGGCTTTCCCCGATTAACTCACACGTGCTTGCGGGCGCGTGATCAAGGAACTCGAAGTTGAAGACAGTTCCACGAATGATGTCAAGCAAAGGGAAACAGCTCTCGCATTAGTTCCTGGCATTGCGCAGAGGACCTTTTTGGGACATTGGCCACCTAAGTTTCAGAGCCCTACGGAACAGTGAAGGAAGACTGCACAGAGAAGAGCCAGTCGGAGTTTTGCTAAGACAAGCGATTCGAGAATTGGAATGACCCAGAAGTATCTGCCGTCCCTTTTTCATCAACAACTACAAAATACCATTCCATCTACCACCAAGTTAGGACACTCATTTTTGCTAAAAATTGCAGAAGCCAAGGGTCCATGCTTTTGACTAGGAGGCAAGCATATGTTTTCGCAGCCAGTGGTTTCGTTCATCTACATTTTCGAAGTGTCATGCAAGCCACCACGAGAATGTGAGGCCCGGGATGATTGCACACTAGGCGTGCGGGGTGCATTACTGGTCCCATTCAAAATCAGAACCATACACGTTCTCCAGACCACTAGATGTAGACCAGAAAGCGGTCAGGTGAACAACTCACGGTCAAACCAAAGTTTTGTGTGAACGAACATGCTAACATGCAGCACCTTCGTGAAGATACAACTACTGATTTGGTTTAATAATACTATTGGTAAAAATGCTGCAAGACACAATAATCATAAACTCTTATACAACCGCACAGATCTGCGCCAAGAATCTTTACAGGAGTCACACCTGCCCGATTGCCAACTGTTGTGTGACTGATTGACGCCAATTCATGTGTATATGACCAGAGCAGTCGCCCTGCATTGATTCGGGTAGCGTGTGACCAGGCGATATCGCTATTCTCTGTTAGATACGTAAATTATCTTGAGATGGCTGAGTTCTGTCTTCATTAAAGCTGAATGCTTCCAGACTCCGATTCCTTTAAACACACACGTGTCGGTTGAAGAGGGAGAAGTGAGGCTGAGAGCGCATATGAGAAAGAGGGAGAGAGATTGGTGCCACGGGCGAGAACATGTGCCTGCAACTGGGGAAGTGACTGACTTGGGGGTGCCTCGAGTCTTGACGTGTCATATAATTAACGCACGCCTTGCGCGTGTCAAACTACGCTCGCGATATTGCACGCGCTCAAATAATTCCGCGATGCTCATTTCTGAGTGAGAATTGCCGTCAGCTGCGGAGAAACTTCAGACCAGAATCATTGTCACTGACTTATGGCTCTGAGGCGTTAACGTTGATGAAATCTGACGGATTTCTTGAGGATGTTCCGGCGAATACAGTCATTCTGAATTTTGAGTTTTATGCTTCAAGAATTTAGCACAAGAAAAGTAATAGTTAAAAAAATTGAGGAAGAATTTGTTTTGGAATTCCCGATGAACATCTATGAATAAAACAGTTAAATGGTTCAGCCTAGTGACTAGGCCTTAGCATTTTGTTATTAATAGGCATTTGTCATAATCTAATTCATTTCAAAAAATTCATAAACTCTAATCGCTCTACATTGATGATTCCACGTATTTTCTTTGGTACCCTATGATATCTACATCTGCATTTACATACTACTCCGCGAGCCGCCGCATGGGCGTGTGGCAGGGGGTGGTAGGTCACCAGCCGTGTAAAGATGTAAAAGTTTTCGAGGTAAAATGGTGACATGTACTATGGGAGTGTATTTTGAGGAGATCAGTTTTTATTGTGGTCGCTTATTATTCGCGAAGAGAACGAGTTCATGTACCTATCTGTTCGGCAGTGCATCTCTCTTATTTTATCGCATCTGTCAGACCTTGACATGTAGTGAGGCGTCATGATAATATTCTCTGTGTCGCTCTGAAAATAATCAGTTCTGAATATATCAAGCACCCTAAGCCTAGCGTGCAGCCTCTGAGTCTCTAGGGGCTCCCACCCTCTAACAGTTGTGTGACACTATATATTCGTTCGTTGCAGTTTTTAACGAAGCGCGCTGCTTTCCTTTGTATTTTGTTAATTTTTTTGGTTAAATCTTTATGACCAGCGTCCCAAATGATCGCGGCGCGGTGTGGCCTAACCAGAGCGAAGTAGCATCTCTCTTTTACTTTTTCATCCGAGGATCTTAAACCAATACATCGCCAATAAAACAATGGAATGGATGTAGCACCAATGACACAATGGAATTAACGATATACATAAAATCTGTTATTTTGTGATAACAGAAGTAAATTTGAGGTTTTATTTTAATGATTTAGTTCATTCTTTCATTGGTCTTTTAATAATTCGTCTGCTCTTTTGTGAACCTTTGTGAAGTTATAAATTTATTTATCCTTGCAAGAGCAGTTTCTGCACACTTGAAGGCAAGTAAGGTCAGCCGCATCCATTTAGGCTTTTAAATGGAGCCCAGCCCCTCTCCTCCTTTGACCATCAATTGAACTTTGAATTCAAAATTAACGACTTTCCAATTCAAATTAAACGGCTGGTAATCAACTGTCGAAAATTAATTACGGATAAAGATGTGTATCATCAAGCCAACTGATTAGCAGTAACGGAGGTTGTTTCTCACCACGTGATGGAAATTAATTTCTCGTCGATCAAAATATAGTTCTAACAGGCTGTCCTTATTTCACAACACATACAGTTTCAGCATTCATTATCAATTTGCTATAGCTGTTGAAATTCGTGTATATTGATGGGTTGGCTGACAAATTTTCTCTGGATTGTCAGATTCTTTTTACCAATCAAATCATCAACTTAACAATGTGGTTGTATAGGTAATCCACAGCCAACCAAACTAATTGCAGAAGCAGTTTATTTTGGGGTGCACCAAGTTTCTGAAGAAAATTTGACCCTATACGTTATATTGTCTGGAAATCACCCGTCAATGACGTAATGTGATGTGGCAGGAGAGAGTCAGTAATTAGTCGTGCAGCTTAAACTTGTCGCCACAGCCTGTTTAACATATGATTCATTGCTTGAAAAAATATGCCTAGCTTATTTTTCTAAATTTCACAAATGAAGACTCGTCAAAATTTCATGTATGCTGCACACATCGTCAATGCCTGCGTGATGTGGCCGAAGCTGGTTTTACCTGAGTCAAAGGTCAGAGCCACGCCATCTCGATATGCTCGATGATAAAAGTATCAGTGACACTGGACACTGAGGAACAACAACTGCGGCTTGATCCTGCTTTTTTTGCGTGAAATGAATGGACCAAAAACACTAAATTATATCTTCTTTTTGATCCGCCCATTGGAACTTATGCTTAAGGAATTAAGATCGAAATTTTTCGAGGATATATACATTTCAGAGGAACATTATTTTTAAAAATGAGGAATTCCTAATACCTAAATCTCGTAAAAAAATTAACGGTTTGTAGTTTGAATTTTTTATTATTTTTTAAAACAAATCACATATTCACCAAATTAAGTTTTTCAGGGTCACGAAAAAACCTTCCGTTTTGCAGGGGCTTTAATCGTACTGCGTGAAAAAAATGAGTCAAGTTAAGGAGTTATATGAATATTTTTATTTAATTATTTATAACTTCAGTCATATAAAAGTAGTTGACTGCACTTAGTAATAATGCAATGTTTAATTCATTCTTCTATACAGCTGCTGAAATTAAAACGTGTACTTCGAGCATGGACTCAGTCATGACTGGGGAACTATCTCGCATGAACAACATTGAATTGACTCCCAATTATAGCCCAGCCCTAACGTCCATAACTAATGAATGACCTGGCGGAAGCTTTCACCGTGTACCTCAATTAAAGCTCAAAAATTTAGTCTATAGAAATCAATTCGTTCCGTAATCCGCAATCAACTATCGACACCTGGAAAAAACTAGTGCCATAATCGTATTAAGCACGTTGCTTTTACATAATAAGTAGCGAGAAAGAAGCAGAGCATTCTTTGTCACGTTGTTTAATACATCAATCAGTTTCGTGATGTCCGGGATAAAATGGTAACATAAGAACATCGAGGTCGAACGGCGAACAACGATGCATCGACAGGCGTTGAAGGTCGACTCATTGTGGCAAAACTCGCGTCCGAGTCCTTAAACTACTGTCGGATTAAAATTGATGTGCCGTTGTGAATTGAAAATCTGTATTTAGATCTCTGAGTGTGCTAAAATAATGCGCTAAATATCACGAAAATAGTAACTGCATTAGAATTTAAATTACTTTTTTGTTCTGCGACAAAATCCGAAAAGTTGACACGCCAATGCAACAATTAACTCCGTGTACTTTAATATCAGCAATAGATTCAACTCTTTAACTCATCCTGGGGAAAATTAGGAAATATGTAGCCTTAAATCTTTACCACAAGTTGCGGAAATCGATAAAAATAATTACAAGTGCAACTTCATGAAACGCATACTTTGCTGTTAATTAATGAAAATGTGTCAACGTGGTCTAGTCTACTATTTCCCCAGAATCAGAAGACTACATAATGGCAATACTTTCGCCTACAATACGGTTGCCAGTCCCATGGAAGCAAGGGCCAGTCGAGCGTGGGGAAGGAGTTGAAACTCCTATGGCCCCTCGTTGGCTTCTACCGCGGTGCAACCAAATACTATAATAGTCGCTAGCAATTCGTTCTCCCAAATGCGCGGGCGTTGAGCGTAGCGGCCCGGTAGGGTACGTTACGCGCCAAGCATGAAGGAGAGCAGACGGCCGCTCTCGTAAGACTGACCTGAAGGTCCCTCCAGCCTCTCTTGCCCCACGCCGACCTCAAGTCCGCCCACCCCCGCTTGCCCCAGCCGTGCTGCATGTCCGCCCAGCCGCGCTTCTCCGCAGACATCGCCCCCGGGCCCCCGTGCTGCTGCTCGCCCGTTGCCGTCTCCGCGTTGGCCCCGCCCCCTTCGACCGCTCCTGCAGACATCACCGCCGCCGGCCCGATCTGCTCGCCGCCCGACGATGGAGCAGATGGCGACTCGGAGGCAAGTGCCGCACCGGAGTAGAGGGCCGTAGCCGCGAGGATCAGAAGCGGGATGGCGGCAGGCCGCGGAAGCAAGCGGGCCGCCGCGGATGACGTGGAAGGGGACCGCAGGAGCATGGCGATCGGCTGGCCTCCCGTCGGTGGAAGCGTCTTCCTCTCTGCACGGGGGAGGAGAGAATAGAGAGAATCTTATTAGTGCGACTCACGAGGTCCAAATTTAAATACAGTGTTCATCATATCGATCTCAATAATTTAAACAATTTAATTTCACAATATATAATAAAAGGAATTAAAAACAAACTCTTTGACAAAAACACACAATATTTAACTACAGAAAACCTCGTCCTTGTCCCAGGAAAACTTGTGGTCTTGGTGAACTTGAAGGTGGCACAAGTTTTCGAAATATGGGTCGGTTTTCTTTGATTAAATAGTGATGATAAAACCGTAAGCGTTTCTTTTATTTTTATTTTATAGATCAAATCATTTCGAAAAGTCGTGCCTCAGTTTTAGCTATAATTTGGTTTATTGAGGGTAGGTCGGAAATTAAACACCAGTTGCTCTGCAAAAATTTTGGAGCACAATATATTCCATTTTCAAGGCTAAAACGATATATATGAAGGTCAACAAAAACATGAGCACTTCTAACGTGATACAGCATCTTTACCTCGTCTTCTAATTATCTTAGAATTAAATATTTTAGAACTTCATAGACCCTATGAAATGGATGTACACAAATATTGATTCTTGTTCTTGAATTATAAATTCTTGTAGTTCTTGTCCTTGAAGATCTTGAATATTTAATTCCAAAGTAATTGATTACTTGATGAGTGATATATGTTCTACATTCATCCTGTGAGCAGAGTAAATGTTGTCTTGATCGTCATGTGTATTGTTTTATCCCTTATGATGTTCCAAACGAAACGATCCCAAAGAACAACTGGCATTTGAACTCCGACCAGCCCTCAATAGAACTAAATTTGTCAAATTCATAAAAGGGGCAGCAGTGGAAAACTACATTGCTATTCAAAATAAATTTTATAAAACGACCTCTTTCGTGACCAAGTTACATCATTATGAATATCTAAAGATGCAACGTTGCTACAACATAGGTTCTTTTCTCAATAAATCTATGTGGAATCGGAATATTATTTTGTATTGATACCTAGTGAAGCAATGGCTCAAAGTAGAACCTTTGACTTTACCTCGTCCTGCACAATTAACTAGTTACAGCGGGAATTGGCGCAAATCTGACTATCAGGTTTTAAGTTTTACACTACTTTTACATGCACATCGTTATATAATATTTCATCGTAAAGAATATTATCATCATTAGCTGCCATCAATCCGAGGATTGATTCCATTTAATAATCGATTTCCTATGTGGTGGTTTTGGCCAAAGTCAAATGAATCGACAGGTAAACCGTTATCGCCTTAGATTACAGTAGGCTGATTCAATGTTTGACATTAATTTATTATACATGCCTTGAAATGCGAGTGCAATTTGTGCCAATTTGGCCTGTTAGAACCCTTAAATGTATAGATAAAACTTCTTTTTTCTTTGAAAATTCATGTTCTAAGATATTGCTTCTATATGGATGAAGTTGACCTTTCTGTAATCATATTTTGGCTGTAAAATACAACCATTGTTTTATTTAAAATGATATATACTGAAAATGTCGATACATCGTACGTTCCACACTTTATTGAGCACGTCGACCAGTTTCAACGCAAGCCATGTCCGCGTCATTATCAAGAGGTTTACGGTAAAGAATTATTTGGCAGTATCCAATTTATACTCTTGATTCCTGGTGGTTTGGTTGGAGGATTATTTTTCAGTTAAAGGTAATCTAACTATCATGTGCTTTAGAGGGTAAACAGAGCAAGAGAGGATGAGTAAGTGTTTGAGAGTGTAAACGGAGACATGGTAACAGCAAGGAGGAGAGAGCGTAAATGGCAGGGGCAGAGCTGTGATGCTATCAAAAGAATTTAGTAGTTCAGTTTATACCGCACAATTGAGAATGCTTTATTATTTTAAATTTGTTCACTAAACCTATCGTAGTTCCCTTGTCGTAAACCTGAAAATGATTTGATTGAAAAAATTCAGAAGAATTCAAATGATTGTCATTATTAGATATTACTGTCCCTATTAGAAAACGATATAAAACGTTCTTTCATTCTTACTTTCAATTTTCTTCCAGTTTGTGATGAGGTCAGCTACAATTTAAGTTCAGGGTCAGCACAAAGGATTGCATCACTGAGGATGAAATTTATTACATATGGAGACACGTAACGTAGCTATATATTCGTCATACACAAAATGCATTATTTCTCGAGTAACTGGAGAAGCATACTTGTATTTCTCTTCATGTATTCGATAATTCTGTTCATGGAGGATTAGGGAATGCTTATCTTCTAACTTTGCATATGTTAAAAACGATAACATGACCCAAATGAAAGATATTACAATTTATTTTACGTATAATACGGAGTATAGCCCGAATTTTGTGTTTCAGAAATCGAAATGCGTTCATTTGCGAGAAGCTGACTTGATGGAGAAGCACATTGAAGAGAAAGAAAGTTTTTTTCATAGCTTCTTTTTATTGAGATAGTTATAGATATGTATCGTGGAAGTTTATCAATGTAATAAGCTAATATACATCATATTTTTTACTGACTTATATAAAATAAATTGAAAAAAAAGTGCTACTGGCCGACCAAGGGAGAGTTAGTTTTTATATGATCCGGGATGATTATTCGAACTGATGGATTTCAAGATGTGGATAACGTTTGCCTGAATGATCATGAATCTGACGGAATATGTAAGATACGTACCTAAAAAGTTTACAGTTTAAAGAATTTAGTCGAATGATCGAAGAAGAAGAAATTAGATTATAATTTTTATCAAATCACATACTTCAATTCAAGAATGGGGGAAACGAAAAAAAGACTAGAAAACCCAAATGGACTTAGGAGAAATGTCATGAAAGTTTGAAATAAAATCAAATAAGCAAAAATGTGACAACAAATAGTATTCTTTTTTAAACACGGCAATAGAGGAGTGGAATTCCTTCCGTGAAGAAGTGCTGAACCACAAGCCTTCTGGTATTCCAAAAGAGACCTCAGTGGAAGAAAGATTAATATCCTCCACATTTTCCATTTTCATCAGTCAGACGCGTATTTTAATTTTGCTTGCGATAAATAAATATAAAACCGTGGTTAATTCTGGAAATCAAAGCTTTCATGAAAAGTGTGAATGCAATCATGGCGAGTGAGGCAAGGCGTTTGACCGCTGGGACAGCCGTCAAAATCTAGTCGACGACTATTAAGTATACTTGTTCCAGGCCACCATAAATCTATCTCTCTATGTTGCGTACAGTACGTTTAAATGGTAAAATAGGTGGCTAATCCGTATATTTTGAAACTTATAAGTACTATTTGCATCTAGAAGCTCATTATAATCATACATATGATAGAGGTTTGTTTTCATGCTGACATCCCTTGGCTAAAAGCAACTTCATATTCAGACTGGCGCCGTCAGATCAGGCAATGTTTTTTCACTACATTCCCTAAAAGAACAGAGATTGGTATGTGTATTAATAATAGGCTTTTACTGCTTATATTAGTATAAAAAACTTAAATATTGAATGCAATCATGGCGAGTTAGGCAAGACGTTTGACCGCTGGGACAGCCATCAAAATCTAGTAGACGGCGTACCTCCAGAAAGACTGGGCTGCTCTCAAGTCCCAGGGCCACCTCCCTCACGAGTCTTTCGGAATCAGGGGTGGCGGCGTGGGAGCGTGGGCAGGGGGCCGGCCCTCGAGTGGAATTAGAGACTGCGAGTCAGCGACCGCCAATAGGGGGGTGCTATGCGAGGATGGGTAGTGTAATTCAATCGCGTGACTCATGCCAAGGAGTCTCCCTCCCTCTCTTCCTCTCACCGCCAAGCCGTCAACAATTTACATCCCTCTTCCGCTCGCTGTCTCCCACCCCTCTCCCCCCTCCACCCTTTTACCACCCTCTCTCCCGCCTCCATCCTTCCTCCCCCCCACGCCCCATTATCAAATCAGGGCCCATCCCCTGCGTTACATGTACGCACTCGTCCTCTGTGCTCGCGCACCGATTATGTAACATCATCCCTGCCAGCTTGAGGTAGTTTGAGCGAAATATCATTTTACCTAGAAATCAATGAATTTGGTCTCATTTTAAAGGAAAATATATCACCCTTCCATTGAAATTAAAAATTCAACCCCTTACCACATTAATTTCCGAGATATTTGCCAAAAAATACCCGCTCTTTTATAAGGAAATGGTACGTGTATGCACTCAATAGAGATCTAATATTAAAGACGAGGCATTTCCTACACTTAGATCTCGTCAAAAAATCAACAGTGGGTAGTTTGTGTGTATGCTGAACTATTTTTGAAAATTAATCATATTGTCACCGCAGTAAATTCTTCGGGATCACAATAAACCTTCCATTTTGATGGAGTTTCAAACGTACCGCGTGAAAACAATGAGTCAAGTTAAAGGCTTATTTAGATATTTTCATTTGATTACTTACAATTTCTGTCAGGTGAAACTATATTATTGCACCATTAATAATTCAATATTTAACTCATTTGTCTCACAGCTGGTGAAATTAAATTGTACACATCAAATATGGTTTCTATTATGACTAGGGAACTATCTCGCTCGCACTACCTTAAGGTGATAGCTTCCCTAGTTTTATAATATACTCTGGAATAATGATACTTGGCATAAGTTTTCGAGTGCTTTCTAGAAATAATAGGGCGTAAAAAATTAAGGAGCCATCATTTTATGATGAAATATATTTCTTGCAAACTCTAAAAATGTATCATACCTTCTTTAAGATATCCAGGATATTTATTATGAGCTGACTTTTGGTTGAAATGAGGCTCATAATTTAATTATTTTTGGAGATGATCTGGCCTTTTTCTACTGGCGAAAGCTTTCTCCTTTAAAAACGATCCAATGCCGAATTTTGCCTCGCCATATTCCATCCCCTGCGTCACACTTAAGCCGAAGATTGACGGATCACTAGTCCATTCTCTAACGCCACTGCTCTCTCCGAATTGAACGCTGGACTAAACGAAGAAATGCCACGAAGGCATACACTCGCTATTCTTAACGAAGAAATTCCAATTTTTTTTATAAAAAAGAAATGATGGAGAATTTAAACCCCAGCACAGTGCTGAAATTCAAGGTCAAAGTAAAGCCAAGTTTTGAAGATAAATAGTTTGTAAATAGTGGATAGGTAATGGAAAACGGCATGAAAATGGTCCCCTCAATGGTTGTGCCAGCACTCACCCTCCCCGGTCCATAGCGTACTCCACGGAATCTCTAAGATGTGCTCGGGTAACAACAAGATAGAAGACTAAACTCGTGAGTATTAATCGAGAATGAAAAGTCGTAGAGGTAAATATTTCTTCGAGAACCTCTTTTCTGAGGAGGAAATATTGGCATTTTCCTTTTAAAAGAGGTACCAGCGAAAAAAATATTAAACGAAGTCATTCACTCCGATGGACAGAAGAACCGCCCCAAAATGTTCTTATGAAACCCACCCAAATTTTATTCCCAAATATTATTGATATTAATAAACATGACGTAGTGTTTGTAATAATTTAACATTATAAAAACTTCTGGTACTTTTTGTATAGATAAAATGGTTTTTCTGCGGTGAATTCCGCCAAAAGTCTGCTCACTGGATTGCATTATAAATGACCTCATGAAATTTTATCTTAGTTATAAATTATGATTTGGGTTGATTAGATTAAATATAATTATAACCCAAAATATCATTTTTTAACAATTACCGAATGTTTAGAAATTATGGGCAAATGGACAGGGTAAATACAAAGGTTTCTTAGACGCATAGACGCAGGATACCAACCAAATATCACGCGTATTCTTTAACCAGGAATTCGGCCTTGAGATTCTTTAACAAGTAATTGAACCATTATTTCAAAATAACAGCCACTTCGTTAAATTTCCATGCAACTTTGTTTCAGCACACCGACCTAGGTTTCGACACAACTCATGTCATTTTCAATTAATTGACTGTTAATTCTTTTATGTAACTTGCTAGGATAATTAATCACCTGTGTGGAAATTTAAATATAGAGCAAGATTCTTTTTCCGTGGGGAAGGAGGACTAGTAAAACTTTTCCTGGTGATTTACTTTTGTGGTAAAACGAGATTGAATCCAAGCATTGTCTCTCGGCAATTCAAATGCTGACGCGGCAAGTGGACGGCACAATTTTGATCCGTTCTCCGTCACTGCAGTTTGAGAAGAGCAAGACAGTCCATTACTTAATTTGCTGCAAGATTTCATCGAAGGCGGAGGTTGGCTCTTCTAAATTTGCACGGGAGACTGCGATGGAAGAAGAACAAAACTGGTTAAGTGAGTATCTCTTGAGGGGAGGAATATCTTTTCAGTTCCCTCTTCCGAGTAAATGTTAAGGGCCCCCGCCGCTACTAATGAGTATACATGTCCCAGGCTAATGAGTATACATTACGTACAGATGTACATAGTAAAATAGGTGGCTAATCCGTATATTTCGAAACTTACAAGCACAATTCGCATCTAACAGCTCATTTTAATGAGACATAAGATAGAGGTTAGTTTTCTTGCTGACATCCCTTGGCTAAAAGTATCTTTATATCCAGGCTGGCACAGTCAATGGATTAGGCAATGTTTTTTCACTACATTCTTTAAAAGAACAGAGATTGGTGGTTTGTGTGTTAATCATACGCTTTTACTGCTTATTTTAATATAAAAAAATAAATATTGATGGATTATATTAACCTCCTCTATATTTATGGACGTCCATTATTGATTGAGGCAAAGGCCGTGAGTCACAATGGCACACCGTCGTTTTGCCCTGCTGTATTCCTCGGATTATTTCAAGCACCGTGTTCCTCCAGTGTATTTCTCCTTAATGTCCCAGAACTCCCTTACTCACGCCTTTGATTTGACTGACAGGGTTGAAAGTATGTGCATTTAGAATAATTATTTTTCTAACGAATCTCATTTCTGTTACGTGCGTGAGTAGTAAATTACGACCAATCTAATCTATTATCGTGAAGACGCAGAATATTTGGAATGCAAATAAGAAAAAAGCATGAAAATACAGTTGTGGGATCATACAGTTCTTTATGGTTTTGCGGTGATATTTAGCTATAATCTTTTTTGGCCTGTTTCTGCAATGTAAATTGTTTTTAAGATCACACTTCCTGCGATCACATTCATATTATGTCTACAACGCGTACTCCTTTTCTTATAGGGCTTAGACTCCATGCTTCATTTTGCCTTTGGTGAGGTTAGGACGTTCACATGCACTTCATTCGCGTGTATGAGTTGTTAATTACGACCAAACTCTTCTATCATCATTAAGACGCAGGATATTTAAGGTACCAAGAAGAAAATGATAGTTGAAAGTACAAGTATTTTGAAAGTAAAAAAAAGTAGTGGAATCGTTCTATTCATTAAATCTTCAGGTAATCTTTAGCTCTGCAACTCTTTTTTCAGTTTCTGTAATGTTATTTTTAAAGAGTAAGCATCCCACAATCACAATCATATTATATTTATAGCGTGCTCTTATCCTCTAGAGCTAAGATTCTACGCGTCATACAGGTATTTCACCTCTGGTGAGGCTATAACGGTCACACGCTGGAAGGAAAAAAATGAATGAATCACGTAATCGCCGTCTCGAGTGGCTGAGTTCAAAATTTCGACGCGAGAGTGCCTCAGGTTCTTCAAGAGCGTCCACAGCTTCGCAGATAGGATCCGGGTGAAGGAAGGTTGGGGGTTGAGGGCGGGAGAGGCCACTTAAACGGTCCACGAGGAGAGACCCTCATGGGGCGGATAGGAGGAGAAAATTGAGGGTTCGCGCAGGCAGTTGAGTTTCCAAGGGGTTCTCGAGTATTAGAAGCCCTTCAACCTTCGGGGTGAGCGGCAAAGTGGTTTAAGGGTATGGAGATTAATTAACCGTGCTTGGCAGCCCTTCTCCATCACGGGTATATGTTGCGGCTGACTCCTTTTTCATTTCGCAGGGACGAATAACATGGCCGGCTATGACAACTCGGGGACTGGAGAGGCGCCGCGGGCTTAACATAATTATGTTGATGCCCTCCCGGGCTCGTGGGAAATTGTTTCTGGGGCGGAAACGGTCTGAGGCAACGGAGCGTAGGCGGCGAAATGAACAGTCAAGGCCGGTGAGGGCGTCGGCGGCACGAGTTGGGAATTGTTAGCGTCGCTGATTGATGTGAGAGATTTACTTATATCCTCCTCGGCCCCTCGCGACTTTTAACTTCGCCTTGCCTCTTAAACTGTGGAACCGTGGAAATCATTTGTCCCCGTGGATGGGTCACGACTGACTCTTCATTTTCATTATCCTTTTGGGGCTGTGTTTGAACCGTTCGAGATAATCTCGATCGCGTAACTAAGGAGTCACATGCTTAACTCAAGGGTTCGAGATATTTGTGTACTTGAACCACTGATAAAAATCTCACATTGCCCAGCCGAGTTTATGTCTCGAGAATATAATTGATGGAGCTGGATATTGCGATTGGAGGCACAGTAAACACTATATCTGGAACTTGAGTCATGCAACCGAATGCTTTAAATACACTGAAATTTCCAACCTTTTGGTATTGTGCTCCTTAGTTACGTGATTGGGAGCATCTCGACCGGTTCAAACACAACACACCGTATCGGGCGGTGAATGAGGTATGGAAGTTTCAATAGATGCTTTATAAAGTAAATACGATATTTTCAAATGATTTGGAGCTAAATAAGTGCATATTATTTTATTTTTCTCCAATTGCCAGGTTGCCCAAACATTCAGTGAGAAAAGAATATATAACTATATTTCCAAACTTTTTACTTGGGGAAATTCAAAATGTTACCGTATCTGGCTTTATTTTTCCGGCTTTCGTTTGCGCCCATTTACAATGTATTGTTGGCAAATATGTTTCAAAGCTTCGGTTTTAGAGACCTCTGGGGTTAGAACACCAGTCTACCGAGTGTATGACGTATGAAATAGAATAGAATAACGTTTTACTGTGCCCTAGGTTTCCCCCAAAAAGAGCAAAACAGAAAATATGTAAAAGTTCTGCTTTCAATTGAAACAAAGGATTCGTCCTTTGTTTTATCTGTAACACAAATCCAGGAGGAAATAAAGGCAAAATTTTGGTTAAACGGATACATAATACTCAATGCAAAAATGTGATTTCAATCAGACAATGATGAGGAATAAAAACGATTGTGTCATAGTTCATGATGTAAGCGTAGAAGATGATTTAATATAAGATACAAATTTAGAAATAAAATTAGCAAATATCTATTCTACTCCCTCTTTTCGTGATTTTTCCTAAAATGCAGTAAAAGTAAAACAAAAAAATTCCTTAGTGTATTTTTGACCAAACTCATGGCCGGTAGCTCGAATATTAGCTCTAGGCTCGATGGTCATGAAATCCGCAATCTTAAAGATAAAATCACTTAATTAATTCGTGTTAAAGGCACTATCTCTTTCGTAATATATCTCCCGATTATTAGCACATCGGATAAACATGATGACGTCAGGCACGACTTCACGAAAGAACTCGACATTAGTGTCCCTAGAATTAAAAAGATTACTTTGTACTTTTCAACAATAATTAAATTGAGCAAACAATTTTCGACTGCAAATTTGTAATTTGTCTCAATTGAAGTTTTAACCAAATGCACCTGACGATGCAGTACAGCCGCAAAACGCGGCGTACAAATTAAATAATCTTAGACAAGTACAGGGTATTCAATTCAATATGGATACCACTTTGGATGTTTGATATTTATAAAATATTCGGATGTTTCTCTAATTTCACTAAGGAAAATTAATAAATGTTTATCTAATGCAGGAGGATTTCTTAAGCACATTATTATTAGTCGTCCTGAGTAAGTAAACTCGCCGTCAGTCACAATCTAACTCTTATATTGAGTAGTTAAATTTAATAATAACACCTTGTGCATCCCCTTTCGTGGTTACTTATGGAACTCATAACTTTCATTCTCCATTAAATCAAGTCAAATTTAATAATTTATGATATCCAATAAATATATATAAAGTTTATGCAACGCTCTTTGATCGCATCCTTGACTTTTGCATCTCATAACTATATTCGACGAACAATAATTGTTTCAGCAACCAATCATTAGTGTTCTACTACTGTCAATGAATGAAATGTAACCCTTAATTTAAGTTGTGTGGTTGATGAGATCTAATTATATCCCTCCTGTTATCAACACTCTCAGCGCTTTCTCTTTGGCTCTTTATTTCTTCAGCATGAAACTTCAAGGGAAGTAGGAAATTAGAACTATTGTTTCGCCCGATGCACAAGTGGGCCAGCGGTCACGAATGGGACCCAGGTCCCGTCCTGAGCACGTTGTCAAGCAGCTCGTGCACTCTCGGAAATGTGTCCCCCGGAATAGAGAAGGGGATATCTCGGGCTTCCGGCATTCAACTCTCGTAGCGCCCGGCCCGCCCCCCCCTTCTCCTCTCTTCCTTCACCACCGCCACGTCGTTGCCCCCTCCCTAATCTCTTCGAGCACATGCTTCACCACGAATGGAAGGCACAAACGACCAAAGTACGACTCTCAGAGGGAGACTTGTCTCGATGCACGCCTCGCGCCATCTTAAGAGCAGGCTCGCCTCGCAGGGTCGAGGTCACGCACTCTACGTGTCCTGCAGCGAGAGGGGAAATGAGGTGCTGGCGCGGAAAAATGACAAAAACCCCTCTCTGGGTGAGGGTGGTTTGTGGAACCGACGCTTCGAAGGCGCAGTCTGCCATCGTCCTCTGGATGAATATTGAAGGTTGTCACTTGTTTATATTCTGTCATTGGACACGAGAAACTCGACTCCAATGACAGTATATTAATAAGTGATTACCTCCAGGCCCACGATGGTGGACTACGCCTCCTAAGCGTCGGTGCCACAAACCACCGTCACCTGGTCGGAAACCCGAGAGCTCTACATTTAAGCATTGGCCGGAAAGGCCTGAAATCTTACCGATTCTCTTTGTTTAAACAAAACAAACCTTCTTCAGTGTTCCGTCACTTTTTGTACTTCTGTCGGCTCCTTTCTTAAATACATCTTATTAGAATCGTCCAAAGGCAGTCTTCAACCTCTGGATAAAATGTATACATTAATATACATATATAATGTTCATTATATAAGATCTTGGCCACCCGGGTGATAATAAAAACAAGAAACCCTAAAAAACCACTTAGATTGTGGTGTTTAGATGGATGGTCCGCACCTTGTGATCAAATTCCATGGTGAATGCATTTCATAATTATATTGGACACAAAATTATTACTTCAGCAACCAATTATTTGTTCTCAATTATTGTTTATGAATGGAATGGAAACCTAAATTTCAGTAGAGTGGTTGATGAGATGGAGTAATATCCCTGCTACTATAAACACTCTTAGTAGAAGTAAATGGAAGACTGGAAAGAGAGTTCATTTTCTCATTTCCTCTGAAGAAAAAGCGGGCGACCCACATAAATATCTAAATAAGAGTGAATTTTCTTTTTGTGAGAGTTTCTAGTTTATATATCGTGAGCTTCCACTATACGTGAATACACATACACACGACCTAAGGATTATTTTTAAGTAAAATTCGAATGAATGCATCTCTTTAAATCTCGTAAACCTCGAGATATGTGCATGCAAGTTTTTGGAATGCCTTTCACACAGGTGGACGCCAATTCCAAGAATAGCATATGAACGTGTCAACAGTAGGTATTTATCGCAAGGTATTTTAGGTGTACGGCCCAAGGTCAATCAGCGACACAACTCGTGCACAAGCGACAATTTTATCGTTATTTTCAAATACGATTGCAACTGAGAGGTGGGCCTAAGTTTTTCGGGGGGGGAGGGGTCGTGAGGCCAGAGAAAATGTCACGATACATGGGGGTACAAGTGCACTTTTTATATAAATTTATATTCTTGCTTAATCTTCATTTGTTATATTTTTAACTTTACCAGCGATTTTGTTCATTCTTCCCAGATACATTTTCCACCAAATAGGAAAAAACTCCGTCGTATTTTTGCAAAAGAACACGAGAAAACCTTGAAAGAAAAAAATTCACTCAATCACGGCAAAAGTCAGAAATAAACGAAATTAAATGGTGTTTTGATTACTCATGTACAAGTACTCATTAATTTACGTGATGAAACACTTCATTTGTCTTATTTCAAAGAAACTGTTTAGCATTTGTTTCTTCTTATCATTCATTGTTTAAAAATGGTACTTTTATTTTAAATAGTCAACTCTGAATCACTATTCAAATACTCCGCGTGTTCCATACCTTCAAATATTCTTGATACTGATCGAGATAAGAAGATCCCGTGGGGGAGGGAGAAGGAGGAAAAGGCGTAATGTCTTTGTCCGCGGCGCCAACGGAGCAACACTCCCGCTTGTCCCTATGGACCACTTGGTGGCCCATTCCTAGTGAAATAGGTAACCATTCGTTACTATTTTTCTTGTAAGTCAACATGCAAACATTGAGTCCGAGTTTTCTCTTTGTCTCTTCCCACCCCACCTCCCTGTTATCGATGGCCTCACCCCACAACGACTGCGAAGCCGCTTGAACCTTTCCAAGCCCGAGCACAATGGGCTAATCGCAAGCATAAACGAAAACGATCATAGTCTCAATGAAAGCCAAACAGGTAGTTTTAAAATGACTGTCACCTGGAGTTTTGTTGCTCCATAGCAATGCGCGATCACATTCTGCTGATAACATTCTAGAGTGTATCAAACAGCAAACGGACAAGTTTTGTCTTGACATTCGCCGAGTGATGATTATTTTTCACTCTAACGGAAAGAGTTCTCCAGTGGTCAGCGATTTTACACCGATGAGTTGAGCAAACGGCGGTTAAAGATTGGGTCTCTTCACCAGGTGGCTGAATTATATGACGTGGCATTACAAAAACTAGATCACCGTTGTGATAAGTGTTCAACCCTTAATCGCGGACTTTTTTATTAAAGGGATTATATTGGAAATATTGCCATGTTGCTTTGTTATCCATCTAATTCCTTATTTTTAGCTACTTCATCGATTTAGGAAGTTTTGTTCCAAAAGTTTTTGCAATTTCTTTGGAAGTAAGATTTAGACTCGATGCCACCACGAGAGAACCAAATCAATATCGCTTTTGGGCCACGAGCGTTTCAAGTCTGTCACGATCTCGATCCAACACGAATACAAGTGCTACATCATAGGTTAATTTTTTTGCTCAACACAGCCTCAAAATATATTTTTCATAACGATGAAGCATAAAATTGGGATTTTAGGATATTCAACTAGCACTTTAATTGTAATTTAAGAGTTATTTTGCCCTTGAATTAGCTAAAATGTCATATATAAACACAATAGCGAAAGAGACATTGCATCAATGCTGATACTGGTGGGATTCGTACGTACAAGCAATCGAGCAACTGCAGGAGGTCATCCTTCATAAAATTTCAGAATTTTACGTTCCTTCAATTTACATTGCGTAATATTGATTACGGCTTATCATCGCAGCTCATAAAATCATGTGCGAACTAGAGAAAAACCGCGATTCTTACATTTTATTTCTGAACCATAGAATAGAATTCCTCTCAAATTAACAACTCTGCTGAAATTCATATATCTGACTTGGAACTCCGAGTTGAAAAATTACATTTTTCGACAATTTCCGAGGGAAATTACTCCCTATGACTATCCAAGTGAGCCACTATGCAGGAAACGAACGAAAATATTGCAACAGCGAAATACCAGAAGAGCCTTCCTTTTTTCCAGTATTTTGTAATAGAAACATTCAAGCATAGGACTTACTCTGAATTAATAAATATTCAGATAACTAATCAGGCTAAACAGGTACCTGACGATGACGCAGTAGCCTTGAAACTAGTAGTACCAATAAAAAACCCTGTTGATTGAAGCATAGTTGGCACTGTCACTACTAATTCAATAATAGACTTCCACAAGTCTGAAAGTATTGCATTCACTTACTTTGAGGTCATATTTTTATGCAATTCCAGTAGATCCATTTACCAAGTATTTTCATTGAATTATTTGACTGCATAATTTTGAAAAAATCATATTTAGTCCTAATCTATAATTTTCTTAGTGCTTTATGTCTACGTTTCGTTTTAAAGAACTACTCTTTGTTAAATATTTTTACAATTTCGAGTCATATTTACGCGACGCGATCATTTGTGAATTAATTTGAGAGCAACCAATTAAAGGTTGAACCAGAGATGATGCTATGCAGAAAAGTAGTTTTTAGCGTGAGGAAAGCAGGAAAAGAAAATTTTGACCGATTTTAGCTTTTCACAGTGCTGCATTATTATACCTTTTACTTCCAATGGGAATGGAAATTCTATATTTATCATCCCGAGCTTTCGTCTGAATAATGAAAGTCATGACTGATGGAAATAAATATATATTCCAAAAGTTTAAGACACTCATAAATGCCTTGTAAATACAGCAGAGGCCTCGGTGAAAGCTCGCGCAGTTCATGATCAGTGAAACCGAAAACAAGAAATATAATATGGTGATCGGGTTGGTGTGGTGGTTGGCTAGAGGAATGGCTAACCATACGGACGGCCAGGGTTCAAATCCCTGCAGAGGAGGATGTTTTTCAGAGGGAACCCGATCCCTACTTGAGTGTCTTGTGGAGGGCACTTCAAGTGAAGTACTCCGTCTGGGGATGAGACGTTAAACCGTGGTCCCCTTGGCGCCTATCGTTAAGAGCAGGCTAATGCCGAAGCCGGGTTTCTATCCACCCTTCCTCCCTTACCTATCCCCTAAGGCGCAAATGACCTTAGCCGTCGGTCGCCTCCCCAAATATCCAATCCATCCGAAATATTATATATATATATATATATATATATATATATATATATATATATATATATATATATATATATATATATATATATATATATATATTTTAGTAGTTTTGTTTCCTTTAAAAACGGACCTTACTTGAAAAATATCACATGTATAATATACTTGCATAAGTTTTCTATGAGTGCGCACCGCCCTTTCCCCGTTCATCTGAAACTTCTCTCGCTCCCCCCTCTCTCTGTTATCCCCTCTCTCTAAGCCCTCACAACCCACAATGCACACATCATCCGATTACATTCAGAGGACAAATGATTGTGTAGAAGCCTCTCTCTCTTTCTCTTTCCTGCGTTTGCCTCGTCTTTTTTGTTTCCAGTGGATTTAAAAAAGAAATAAGAAGGATTCTATCAAAATCCCCAAACTGAAAGGGTTAAGAGGGGTGGCACAAGTTGCCTGTTAATTTAGGATTAGAAATCAAAACCCGATGATGGAAAATTGGCCGTTGAAATATCATCATTCATTGGGAAAAATCACTATTTTAATCGTTCGTTTTTTTTATCAATCACGAAGCTTGGCGGGAAATTGGCTCCGCTTCCTCGGGCCTCCCTTTCCCGAGCGATGATCGTCGGTTGCTGGGGTGGGGGAGGAGGCGGTCCAAGTGGCGATCCATGGTGACCTTAACCATGATCGGCGCACCGATGATATATTAAGCATTTCACCGGTATCAACTGAGGTATCGGATTTGGAAATCACTGACTATTGTCATATTTTATTTCTCAATATTCTTTTCATAATATTTTTATAAAAAATAAAAAAGCTTTGCCAAGGATAGGCATTAGGCTTAACCCGAGGTAAAATCTAACGTTGGTATTACCATGAGTTAGTTGCATGTATTTAGATTTACACATGAAAACAGTAAGCCGTATTTAAACGGCACGATATTAATATAATTATAACGAAAATTTTGCAAAAATTATATTCGTAAATTTAACAGGTGATATTTTTGGTTCTAACCAGCAATTTGTCATGCGATATGAATCTATCACAGGGACAAAATCAACCACTTTATTCACTGCCGTCCTGGACAGCTCGATGCTATGACTCTTTTAAGATAGAATAATGAAGCAAAGAGATACCAATCAAAGGAAATTTGTTCGATATTTTTTACAAGGAGCATGTCGATATGTTTATGGATGTGTAACTGGGTAGGCATGTAGCGAGGAAGACAATGGAATGATGGTGTTGACATCTAGAGACGTGATCGTAAAGAAGGGTTGGGGTTAGTATGGTGGTTCACGGGGAGGCGAGAATATTTTTCGGGAATCGAGTTCAAATTAAACTGTAAAATAAAGCCAGCTGCGAACCCTCCGCACAATTTACCGTTAAACCCGCATCAGTTTCAATACTTGGGTGTAATTTTTGAGGGTCAATACAAATTTTTCCTTTGGCGAAATATCTGACAACAAAGTTGATGTACTATAAATATCTCTGACAAAGGCCAAGAGCTGGATTTCATTGACAATTTGAAATCATGGCACACGCCAAGTATTTTTGACAAGCGTTTGTTGCCAAGTGACCTTATACCATTGTATTACTCACTTCTCTACCAGTTCAGCCCACACTTCGAGAAATGTTCTGTCCCATCGACATTCATAAGAGCATTTAAATTGCCACTTCCGCAATCTCCCCTTTTGGAAAACGACGCGCCAGAGTTAAAACCGGTTTGTTACAGTCTTCACAGTAAGAGTAAATACCAAAGAGATTGGAGTAAAAGCGTCTTCGAATAAGAGTCGAAGCAATGTAACGGGCGCGTCTTTGTATCCGTC
The DNA here is from genome assembly GCA_963169105.1 of Ceriagrion tenellum. NCBI lineage: Eukaryota > Metazoa > Arthropoda > Insecta > Odonata > Coenagrionidae > Ceriagrion > Ceriagrion tenellum. The sequence goes on along the minus strand of OY720640.1, from coordinate 140,174,393 downwards.
TTTACCCGCATTCCCTGAAATTCTCCGGTTACACTTTTACGTATGAACGCTGCTCATCTGTCATTATTCATATTCTACACCAACTTTCAATTAAAGTGCCTGGGAACCAAAGTGACGGAGGATTAGAAGAGTGAAATGGAGATAAGAACAAGAATTGGTATGGCTAAGGATGCATTTAGGAAGAAAAAGACTGTGCTAAATAGTCAAATAGAGCTTGAAGAAGATAATCGTCAAGTGTTTTGTTTGGAGTGTGTTTTTGTACGGTGGGGAAACGTGGACGATAACAGAAAAGGAAAGCAAAAGGATAAAGAGTTTAAAAATGTGGATTTGGAGGAAAGTGCTCAACATCAAGTGGTCTGATAGGGTTACGAATAAAGAGGTGTTGGAGAAAATAAAAGGAAGAAAGCTCTTAAAGACCATTGAAGATAGGAAGAAGAACTGGATGGGACATGTACTGAGATGTTTGTTACGAGAAGGAAATGTTTGTTACGAGATATACTGGAAGAAATGGTGGATGGAAACCACAAAAGAGGAAGGAAGAGAAGAAAGATGATGGATGACGTGAAGGATGGAGGGAGTTACAGAGAGTTGAAGAGGAGAGCAGAAGACAGAGAGAGAGAGATGGCGGCACCAATGGACCTGCGAAAGCGGACGACTAATGATGACAAATTTTCTAGTGGTTATTGCACAAGCTTACGAGCTTAGCCAGTCAGTAGCAGTCAGAAACTATTAGGAAAGCACACTGCTATTGCCTTACCAACAGTTTCCTCCTGCATGTATTCATTATCATCCTTGCCACTTAAAATCAGTTTCCCTCGAAGAAAAATGTAAACGATATCCCAACGCTCGATATTACCTAAATGATGAAAACCTGATCCGCCATTCCGAAACAACGAGCAGACTTTTTAACCCTTTCCGGTTCTGAGATTCCAAATGAAATTACGTCGCTTTCCTGCGTCGAGCGACAATTTTTTCAAATGACTTTCATTAATTCATAAATAAATTTTATCTCACCACATATTTTCACCTTGCGCAGATTACATCAGCTTCTACATGAAATACATATGAAAAAATCGAGCGACGAGGAGGAAAGCGACGTGATTCCATTTAGAATCACAGGACCGGAAAGGGTTATGTAAGTACAAAACCCTTAATTTACTGCCTTTCACTGACTGATACACAAAATACGGAGACATAGGAATGCGTTTGAAAAGTTAAAAGTCCAACAAACTATTGGGATTTACCAATAAATTGTGTGGAAGGTACGGAGTTTATTTGATATTACCCTTTAAGAAGAAGCGTTGAGGAGGATGGATAGAGGGACTTAAAGCTCTTGGAGTCGCGACGGATTTGGTGCGAGAGGTTTGAGTTTCTCGAAGAGATTAAGACTGAGGTGGCGATGGTGGGTGCAGTAAGATGTGGAAAGCTATGGTGCAGACCGATAGGAAGGGAATAATTACGGATCACCAGGAGAGATTAAGGGAAATGATAGCACATTACACGAAATAGGTCGTTAAGGATGAATTTATCGGGGCGATATCGAGGACCGCTTATCCCTGCTTCCAGCATGTTCACCATCACAGTTACAACTTTGTTAAAAATGCATTGGTTAAAACTTATAAATAATGTTGTATGCACTTTCGAAGCGTTAGTTAACAGGAAAAATATTCAAGTATTTTTTTAAACTTCTGAATAAGGTAACAAGTGATAATTTTGCCGAACACCTGCGGGGAAAACTAATGGGTGACAGGCTGGAGAAGAAAACAATTTTAACTTAAAGATTTTAAGTTTGACAAAAGATAAAAATTTGACAAAAGATATAAATTTAACAAAACTCTTGTGCTCACGAAGAAGAGAGTGAAACACCTGGGAAACTGGCAAATTGAAGCTAATGCACACATATCAAGTGTCTTAAAAAAGTATACAAATTGATATTTTGGTTAAATATTTTTGAATAATAGTTATAATTAACATGTTTTTTAGCTTTTAATAGCTTATGATATAGAAGGTGAAAGAAATAAAAAGCATAGAAACTAATGATAATAAGTCTAGGGATAATAATTGGATGAAGAGGGCAAATGGTGGAAAATTGAGCTAGAGGACGATTTTGTTTACCTAGGCCTAACGTTACCGAAATATTGATAGATGGATGAGGAGATAATTTATATGAACATGATATAGATAAAGAGATGTACAAATTCTGGGAGAAAAGTCGTAAGTAGCATCAGTAGCATGTCTAGGAATGGTTGCTAGTATAATCATATTGTGTATAAATCGTACTCTTCCCAACTATGCGGAGAATTCAGAATGGTTGCCACGGTAATATATGTTTATAGTGACAGAGTACTTCGTTTGTTTTGCCATGTCAAGAGAATGCATGTCGAATTACTAATCATATAAATTATAGTGAATGGTGTCATATGAAGGTAAGTAATGATTGATTGAGGTGAAAGAGACGCTTGAGAGGAGAAATATAAGGACTATTTGGAATGGGAAAGAGTGAATATCTGTTAACGGTTTATAGCTACATGCGTCATCCATTTTTGTTAATAAACTCCCATTTTAACTCTTATTGTAATTCTGCACTAGCTATGGCAATGGAAGTAATGCTATAATAGGCGATGAAAGCAGATAATTTATATTTTTGTTCTAAGGCGACTTGCGTCGCATATTCGCCGATTTTCTTGGGGTGCTATTGCAGAATATACGCAGTAAGCCCATTAATGACGGCCGTGCGGTGGAAGACCCATATCGTTAGAGCTACCTCGAATCGAATCGAACGGCCCTGCCCATATACCTCGATAGACGCTAATATGCGCCAGGCGAGCACCCACGGTAGTATTAGGTACTAACATTATTTTTCTGCTACTATTGGCCAAAAGGAGAATTTTGCAGTATACGCATCTCCAATATGAGCTCGCATTGTCAACTAAATGTGAAATGGAAGATGAATGCTTTCCAACGAGCGTGTGCACTGATCTGTTCCAAACTGTTTCGGTTTTGGTGCTTTCCAGTAGTCGCCGCGACATCATTAGCGCAGCACAGATAGAAATACGTCCGGAAAGTTATTTGATCTACACTAGTAGATGACTCCTGTGATGGAGGTGAAATTTGTAATAGTAGATAGGTACCGATGCACCACGCTGTCACGTTAAATGAAATGATATGTCATATAATAATAAATGACCCAATATATGTGTTATTTACGTCACTATATTGTCACTTCAATTACAGTTTCAAAATATGTTTTTTACGAAACACGATGGTATTACATAGTGTAACATTACTAAATTAAATACGATATTTAATATTATAATTATATAATATAATATACGTAGAATAAAATGGAGGTTAAACCATGAATAAATATGTCGACCACTATTCTTGGCTATTATTCTGTGATCTTGGAAACATTGCGCAAATATGTTTCACTGGTTTGTTTTAATGAGCGCTCGTGTGCTTCCATATGTTGCGATATGCGCGTTTATCTGCGCGGGGCGAATGAAAAGCACTCTCTAGTTAGGTTTTTCAACGTCTTCGTTGATTTGGCAGTGCATTATTATTCAAACTGGCCACTTACCAAAATGGCCATTGGCCACGATTTTATTATGTAGTGTAACATTTCTATTATTTGATTGAATACGATATTTAATATTATGAAAATATTACATATATGATATACGTAGAATACAATGGAGGTTAAAACGTGAATAAATATGTCAGCCACTATTCTTGGCTATTGTTCCGTGATCTTGGATACACTTGCGCGGATATGTTTCACTGGTCTGTTTTAATGTGCGCTCGTGTGCTTCCATATGTTGCGTTATGCGCGCTCATCTGCGCGGGACGAATGGAAAGCACTCTTTAGCGATCGCGGTGGTGATGCGGAGTTGGAATGTGGCGCTCAAAATTTATGCCCCCGTGTGAGTGTATGACAGGACACTCCGTGATCTTCGCCCGCCGTCCTGTCCCCACGGCAATGCCCGCCCGAGCTGTCGCACCCTCACACCCTCAATTTCCCACCCGCCTCCACCCGCTCCATCTACCGACACTGCCAGTCACTTATCCGCTCCGTACACCTCCCCGGATTCAAGGGGGTTTGGCTTTCAACTCTACGTCTCCGCTGTTTACTTTATTGAGCAAGATTTCTGAGCACGAAGTTGCCCTTTATCATCAACGTCCGTTTCGGAGGATGTGCGGGCCGTAATGGGGCGTGGGGACTTCTCTGGGCACGGGTGGGGGGAAGTCTCGAAGACCCATTCGTGCTTCGCTCAGACTGTTACCACTCATTATCCTCATCACTTCAAGTACTCACTGGGTCATTTTGGCCCCTTTTCATTTTTGACAATTCATTACTTCTGCATGAATCGTCCCGGCTCTTGCATATTTCTTGACTTTTATTTTTTCAACGGAATGAGAATAAAATGCAAAAATAATAGCCTCATGGCAGCAACAGCTTAAATGTACATTACTCTCTGTCTGTAAGTACCAGAGGGATCATTTTGACCATCGGCTATCTCCCCTATTTAACATGAGTTCTGTCATTACATAATGAAACATTATTGTCTTTTGTTAGAATAATTTTGACAACGCGGCAGCAGAAAGTTAATACCCCAGCGTGGCTAGCCGCAAGAAGACCTGATAGACCCAGATTTTTCATGTGGACTTGAAACAGGGAGAGAAATCACATGACGAATTCCACATCCTATGTGTTGAAATGAGAATTTATAGTACGGTGATATAAACCTTATTTCTTGCAGCATAATGCCCATGGATACATTAAAGATAATACTGGTTCTATCCCTCACTCCTGACACCACTATCCTTCTAGCCCTCACACTCCCGGCTAGCCGTGTGTTCAATGTTTGACCAAACCTGAGCGAAGTAGCATCCTTTACTTCCTCATCTGACGACCTTCTCATTATACGCTTGATAATTCTAGTTTTCTTAATGCTGGGCCGCATATATTTTGCATGAGTGTTCTTCACGATATATCTAAAGTTAACAAAGAAGCTAACACCTGGAAAATGGTCTTTTCCTGCCGGAGAACCAAACCACCTGGTTCGCCCATCTTTTGCTGGGTTTCCCCATTTGTCTCTCTCATTCCATTTTCCCTCCGATGGCACTCTTTACTGTTCTGTTTTTATCCACCCTCTTGTATATTGCCTGCCCAGTGCAGTATCTTAATTTTAATGAAATTAAAATGGCTTACTTCGCCGAATAATTGGAACGGCTCATTATTGCATCTTCGTCTCCAGTGTCCACTCTCACACATATCCTCCGTATTACCGTTCTATTAAATACACCGAGCATTTTTTAAATTATTTATACGTCGATGCTTGTGTTTCCGCGCCATATGTAGGCAGTAGTGCGCCATAAGTAGGAGCAGCTACTACTATGGCGATATACGACTACTATTTCTATAGCTGTATTTTTGTTTGTCTATGTGGTGTCTTTGGAATTTGGCAAGTGTATGAGCAGTCGCATTGAGAGGAAAAACCAGTCTCCCTCTAACTGCCCTGATGTTCACTTCGGTGTGCCAAATTTGCTGCGTGAGAATTGCCTTTTTTTTCCTCTCTTTTTTTTTGTTTGTGCCATCTTGAATTTGTTCGCTAGAGCTAACAACACTATTCAGCCGCCGGGAGCCAGAAACTGAGATTATAAGGGTCACTTCAATCAGATCGTCATTTTCACTAGTTATCATGGATCAGAGGTACACAAAACTATCCAAATATTCTATATCATGTTATCCACTTTATTGCTACAAGTCACTATACCCTTTTTCCCAACTGATGGCGGCTGATCTTGAGTACGCTTGAGTGCTTTTCATTTTTCCAGCCAATCACAGTAGAGCTGCATGTCATGCATTGAGAGGAAGAACCAGTTCAATGGTATCAGGCTCAACTATGTGGAAGTTGATATTCACAAATGAAAAAACGACTTCGTTTTCTTCCACTTATTTATTTTTTTGGTACGACAACTTTCGACACATAGAGGTCATTTTCAAGTACAAAAAATTTTAAAATTCAAGCAAATATATACCTGGAAGGGTCTTGGGGGAGGTTGGAGAGGGGTGGAAGAATGGGTGTTAGGAGGGGGGGGAAACCCGGAGAGAGGTGAGGGGTGGCGGTTATGGTGAGAATTAGTTTATTTAATTCCATTATTCTTCCACCCCTCTCCAACCTCCCCCAAGACCCTTCCAGGTATATATTTGCTTGAATTTTAAAATTTTTTGTACTTGAAAATGACCTCTATGTGTCGAAACATGTCGTACCAAAAAAATAAATCAGTGGAAGAAAACGAAGTAGTTTTTTCATTTGTGAGGAAGAACCAGTCTCCCTCTAACTGCCGTGACGTTCACTTCGGTATGGGATAGCCTGTGTTACTAAATTTACTGCGTGGGAATTGCCTTGCGTTTGTGCCTTCTTGCATTTGTTTGCTACAGCTGACAACATTGTTCAGCCACCGGGAGCCAGAAACTGACGTTGTAAGGGAACATTCCTATCACTGGGTGCTCGCTCTGTGACGTCGACCCGTCATGAGTTCGGAAGAGAGGGTTATAGTATTTCTGGTGGCCATCCTCTACATTCAGTCACAGGCACTGATATTTCGTGACGTTTCGTCGCCAAACGGCGTCGTTCGGAAGGAGGTCGTATGGAGGACGTGGCGTGCGCACCCTAGCGGCTGGGACGGGAATCGCTCCGCACGGCTGAGCATCGGTAAAACCCGACCTCTTCGCCACATTTTCCAGGAGACCGGGATTCTTTCAGCGTGCGCGAGGAATACATCAGCTTCTCAGCTCCCCGCTCGACGACATCGCTCGGCGGATTTCACTTTCTTCCTTTTTTTATTTATCATTTCCATTCTCTGCTCCGCGAGTGGTGTAGACTCGCTGGCTCGGGTCGATGGATCCTCCATTTAACCACCCGGAGCTGCTGTTATTATGATGATAATAACGGAGCAAAGGCCCGTGATTCCATGGGGGGGGGGAGGGGCATTGATCCCATTCGCAATGGGGGAGGGGGGGAATTCATAACCATAAGCGAGGGAGGGAGGTGGCGCCGCTGGCTTCGAAGACGAGCCGAGGACTCGAGAAGGTCGGAATCTATGTATTATGTACATGAATGCGTGAGGCGTGGGACGGATGCCTAGAGGAGAGCGACTACGACTCAGTTGTTCGTATTTTAAGGTAGTTGGGGCATTTTTATGTCCATGCGCATATTTGTGTGAACCTTTTCACACGTGTACTTTTTAGAAAAATGCATAGAAGAATGAGAAAAAATTGCATGTTAACGATTTGGTTTTTTGGCACTATCCTGCCCATGAATATACTACATTGTGGATTGTTGACTTGTCGCCAAAAACTGTCGCTTATAATTCCATAAACAAACAACTTTGTGGCGCCGTCTAGTGATGAAAGACGGCAGTTAATATATAAATACAATATACAGATCGTAAATAATCACGTCTTACCGGTTTTACTTACCAGTAATCATAATGCAGTGGATAAAAAATGTAGTACTACACGTGGGACGTAATTAAACACTTTTTCAAATACAGTCCGGTCTACAAGTATATTTAATTTTTCTCCAAATTTTATTACACATATGCACAATTAACCTCTTAGCACTTCGTGAATATCGTTCTATGGCAATTTAACAATAATACGAGGTGAAAATAGTGGAATGAATTAGAAGACATTTACAAAGTAACTTTTAGATCTCAAAAATAGCCAGCTATCATTCACAGCATCAATTAGTTCATATCACTTCAATCCACATTGAATATTCACCACGCAGTCTCACGTTTACAACAATCAACAACGGCCATTTATAAGTGGACTGAGAAGACTTTTTTCTAGGTAGCGACAAGGACTGGGTGAACTCAAAGTGGAAATTTAGGCAACGCGTAGCCTAGGCAACGATTTCAAGCATTTGAATCCATTATGGCTATTTATAATTAAGACAAAGATTTAATAGTAACATTTTCTTGTCATTTACATCGTTTCCAGTAACCTCATTCCCGCGGTAAAAAATGTACGTACCTAAGTAAATTGTGGTTCAACAGTTACCACCTTACTTGAAAAGTAATGAGCCCTGAATAAATTGCGATTACTGCTCCAGCCACCAATTAGTTCAATGCCAGATTTTCCCCTCCAGCCAAATCGGTAATAAGTGACTGATAGTTATGGGGGAGACCCGTTTAAACTCGCAGATTTAAACGGAAAGTCTTCTCTGATGAAAAAATTGCCGGATAGTAGCCATTATCTGGCGTATGATTTAATTTTTTGATTGTTCATTTGAGTCAAAGGCACTCAGGTGAAATCGCGCACAAAAGAATATGCATTACAATGTATAAAATTAAATTTTCAACGAATCTGATTTTGCCAGATAAGTAGCTAGATATGTCTGTCGCTGCTGTAAAATGTCATGGACCGATCATATGAAGATCACTTTGACCAATTTAGATTAAATATCTTTCGACATCTTTCCACAATAAAATAAATGGTCAAGCTTCTTCTGAACTTTTTTCTAAACCTGTCTTCACTTGATCCATTTAAAGCTGCATTTTATTTTAGTTTTATATGTTCGTTCCAGATATTGAACCTGCTAAAATTTACTCCTTTGTTACCTCAGTTACTTTCGGCGAAATCACCAGGGTATAATATTAAAGGTGTGCAATCAGTCGAAGGGATGAGAGGCCAATGCCACAAGAAGACAGCTCAGCAAAAATGATAATTGATTAATAATGAAAAAGGAAACTGTTTGATTCCACAATTTGATACGAATAGTTTCGTCGCAGTGGCATCATCTTCAGGTACCATAATGAACTTTCTCAATGTTGAGCCAGAAACCATTGAGATGATGATAATTGTTCATGGTTTCGCAAATAAGTACAATACATTTTGAATGGTGCTTTAGAAATATTGTAAAATATTTTTTTAATTTTATACTAATGATAATATTTATGCATTATTATGCAACGCGATCGTTACTATGAATAGAAATTTATACATTGATATCACACTTTATCAATGTGAGACGAAAAGGTATTAGCGTAAAAAATTATGCATTCTGATGCCTATTTTATATGTAGTTTTAGATGGGAAACAAATAATTAATCATTGTAATGATTATTATATTTAATTATAAAAATATAACACGATCGTTACTATAAGGAGTAAATTATGCGACATTGTCAGAAGATCTTTCATAAGTCGAGAAGGTATTCCGTAGTAATAAAAGCTTTGGTAGCTAGCCATCGATTACGTTTCCTTTATTATCTTGGTATGCTACAGCGTACACTTGCAAATTGTAAATTATGTAAAACTGTCAAATTATATTATATCCGTGAATTAAATATATCGTTATTGCCTCATATGTGGCCAGAAAAATTATCAATCCGAAATATTGCCAATTTAACAATATGTTCTAGCTTTGATGTTTAATACTAAATGTTGAGACTTTTAGACTTTGACTTTAAGACAATTAAGACTGTTACTTTTAGCATTTTAGGCTATTAAGTCCCAGTACTATTGGACGAAAGGAAATGAGCCCACAGTCGCAAAAACATAGTTAATTTTTATTGAATGCAGACTCATATCATTTCTACGCCAGAATATTCTTGATTTGTTTGAGTTCTTACAAAATCTGAACCAAGTATTATTAAATAAATTACGAGATAAGAGCTTTTCGGTCTCATTTTTGCTTCAGCGTCTTGGGAGCTAAATTTAGTTAAGGCTCACTCGATACCATTTTTTTATTACAATGTAGTTTTGGCTATTTTTTTTATTGAATTGGGAAGTTTTCTTGTGAATTCTACGAAAGACGTCGGAAGGAACATAAAACTTTGCAATGGAGTTATTTGAGGGACTTTAATGGCCTTGCAGTAAAAGTATTGCCTTTTATTGTGAAACGACTCCCTTATTCGACATTCAGTACTTCTTACCTTCTAAGAAAAAGCAACCAATGGATGCGAAAAAATATTTGATGACGTCCATATCATCGCTGGACTTAAGTGGTGGAACTTCCATGTTTTCTATTGATTGCGGTGGTAGCTGGGGGAGGGGAAGTCACTCTTTATTTTGCGTCGTTCCCATTTCCTCCCTTCCAAGTTTTACTTAGCTTTCCATGGCATCTATTTATCCCGCCTCTTCTTAATTTCCTCCCCAACTATAACCATAGTTTTACCAACATTAAACAAAAATTATAACTCATCATATTTTAGTACCTACAGCAGAACACTCTCGCTCGTTATTTCTTCTCAGCCAGAACTTGCTGAATCATCATAAAAGCGCAGCTTACTGATTTTTTCTCCATCTATTTGAATTCCTCTTTTTAATCTTTCCTTTTTTCGATTTTGGATTATACAATACAAATATTTTTTGCAATGAGTTTTAAATGTTATTCGACACTCATCTCGTCGGCCAGATAATACTCGATTTCAGTGTTAAAATTGTTATCCCCCATCCCATCGCTGCCGGTGTAATTTATATTGCATATTCTTCATTTGACATTTATATTATTTTTTCAGAAATTTGGGAGCATTCGGGAGTTTTCAAGGTGAGATATTTCTGCAGATTACACCACACTTTCTCATTGTTTATTGAGTTAAACATACACCAATTTGTTATTGGCATATTTACGAAGTTCTAAAAAATGTTTAGCTACTAAGTACCCATTAAGCTAGCTTACCTCTAAAGAATAACATCTTAGGTATACGTGAAGAAATAAATCATTATTACCAAAGCCAACTGTGGGGCTATTTTAAAGATGTTTTCTCAGCGCTTAAAAGTAATATTTTACTTTATCCCGGATGACATCAAAAAAGAAAAAAACAGTTAAATACTGCCGGGAAAAATAAATTTGGTGACTGGGCAAATGTTACATTAAGAATTTATATATAAATCTGAATGTAATTTGCCATGTGCTAAAAGAAAATTGTTTTTCAGTTTTACAAATTTTCTAAAGTTTAAATTTTTCTATTTATTTGAAGTAATTAAAATTTGAAATTCACTCGATGGCAAACATGTTAAGACTATATGCCATAATTAAATGATCAAAACTGCTGGTAGCCTATATAAATGCTATTAATTTTTGTTAATAGTTTCCATTTATATGATGAAATAGATTAGAAAGCAATTACATTCATTTATTTACTAGTACATATACCTTAGCTTTCTCTGTAGGAGCCTTCATTGTGGTGACAAAAAATTATCAACGCACTCGGTAAATGACTATGTTTTCAGCCAGTGCTAAAACCGCGAACATCATTCCCCGCACTCTATCTCTTCATAACTCCTCATCGTTAACTTCCCCCGTCATTAGCATAATGCATTGCGCCATCTTTCTCGGTAATTATTCTCAATCATTTTTCCTCCTATAATTGTTTTCCGGAGACTGATGTGTTTTAGAACGGGATCATCTCTTCTACATCTCAACAGTTTCCATTTCACAGAAACCGCGCTATTAAACCGAATGTACGTTTCCCCTTGTCTTTTCCCCCTTATAACTCCATCTCCTCTCCTGCCGTTCTTCCCGGAGTCGTCTAAGACGATTTCGGTCCATCCCCAGGACGAACCCTCGCCCTTACCCTTGCCCCACACCATGGATAGAACCCTTTAAAGCACTTAAGCTGTAAAAAAATATGCTTTCGTAAAACTCCCGCCCTCCACTTTCTTCCCATCCGAGCTCAATCCGCGCAGATGCGAGAGTTTGAAGCCACCCGTCTCTCTTCACTTCTTTCCCTCGCTTTTATCGAAGCTCTTTATAAAAATAAAAAGGCAAAGCTTCGTCTGTGTGTTCTATAGAGCACTTTTCATATTTTTAAGGACGACTATTTTTATCTTCATAATCATATTTATTTTTAATGGCGATAAAAGTGGGTAAATAGCTTCCAGCTACAATGTCTATATTTAGGAGCAGTCTTCCCTGTACCATCTTGGTTTCGTTTAGTTCCTTTCTTCGTCATGGATAATGAGCCAAAAAGTTTGAAAAACTGGTGTTTTTAATGGCTTGCCTCTCAGTTCTTCCCTACGATGTATCATTCTAAAATAAGGTTCTCGGAGAAAATTATCCATTTAGGCAAATGAACGTGGACGTTAGTTGAAATAAAAAATAGCAATTGTAAATAATCGTAAAGCAAACAAAAGATCACATATTCTTAGTGGTCATTCAAAAATGGGTAATTTATTTTATGTCCTCCCTAAAAATGTCACTGTCGGTGATTAAAATGCAAAAATAAAAACCCCATAACATTATACCTGTGTAACACATTATTTGGTACCAGTCTAATAATGTCAACGACAGGAAATTTTGTATTGTATTGTTTTTTATTTTTAACGAAATGATTGCTTATTGTTAACTATATCGCTTTATTAATACCCTGCTCCGAATTAAAACAAATGAAATCAACATTGCTATGAAAGTCAACACCGAATTCCACAAAACACCCGTTTCCAGATCCCAATGCCTTGCGCTTTGGCAAAATGCTCATTTAATAAACTTTGTTTACATTGACTAATTATCATCTTATCATTTTTCCTTGAATTGAACATATTAAGTTATTTTTCACGTGATTTGTTAAAGGTACCTTCACACGCATTTCTTTGTCTCCGTCTTTTTTTTCGATTGCCAATCAATGAAAGGCAGTTAAGTTCGTTCATTTGGGATTGCAGGTCAAGTTTTCATCATTTAGTTGATATCGAGAGTTGGGATATTATTTCAATGTTTTTTCGGGGAAACTGATTTATGAGGCTGGGATTGTAATCAAGGGGAAGCTGGAGTTCAGGCAAGATCAGTGTGCTACTGCTCTTGCCTGAACTGCGTGGCTGACTACAACTGACTTAATATATTTGTAAGCTTGTGCAGTAAGCATTGGAAGATAGGAGTATACAGAAAAATAGGAATTACAACTGATGTGCAGCGTTCATACGCAAAAATGCAACTGGAGTCATTAAGTCGAGACGGAAAATGACGGATGCAATAACGCGCCTGTTTAGTCACTATGGCTGTCTTTGGAAAACGCTTTTACTTCAATACGGCCTCTTATTGTGGGGGCTGTTGTCTAAAGTATATTCTTCTGATACGATGTGGAAACGATATATCTTCTATCCTTAAACGCGTTTTTCGTAACCGTTGAGCGTCCCATTGTCACCGGCTCAACAGCCAGATGGGTCATATCTCTTCCTAGAGACCTTTCTTGTTGTCAGATCTAATTTGAATTCAGTTAATTTTCCTCCAGTGATGGAGATCCGATCCTGTGATCTTGCGATTGATCAGTGGAGGAGATATACACATATTCCTTTGGAGAGGAAACCACTGCCACAAAGATTAGCCTTACACTGCGAGGAGTCACTGGCTAAAAACTTGACTGAGATTAAGTATCGCCAAGGGCAACGGAAAGACGATTCATGGAGCATATACCTATGTCAAAAGTAACTGATTGAATAATTGATTTTCTCTCATCTATCTCGAAGTAATGCCATAACCATGCTGTAAATGCAATTCGATCCTGTTTTCTCGGGATACAACTCCAATATTTTGGTAAACCTACTCGTTACTATGGGTGTCGAAAAAAGGCCTCTATTTTCTGTCTTAGCACTGTGACTTCGATGCGAGATGCGATTGGCTTCCATGCGTGTTGCTATGATTCTTTCTATTTAAAAATGGATGATGATGTAAGTACTATCCCGTAAAATTGATTTAATTTTATGGGATAGTTCTTACATCCTCATCCCTCGTTCGTATTCGTCAAATGAAATATACATATTAAATTTCCACATTCCTTTATTATAGCTAAATAATAACATCATAAATCTTTAAGCCATTATACAAAAAGTTAGCAACTTCTATTCGAAATCTAACCAGTCTTAACTCACCATGGAAAAATTGGTATTCACATGGTAAACAGATTGGAGCAAACTGGGAATTTGCTGTACTAATTCTTACCCGTGAAATGGATTACCACGGAGAAAAGCTAAAAATACGAATGTGGTATTATTGCTAATTTTAATCCTCTAAGAGATACATTGAATTTATTTTGTGTTTACCTCTTGTCTTCATTAAATGAATTGTCCTACGCATATTAGATGGAAATTTTTGTCATCGCTTAGCTTACTAAATTTAGTCTTTTACCCATTCCTTAAAATTTCTTTTATGCCTTCAACTTCTGTTAAAATTGCATTTTCGTCATCCATATCATCCATTTTTCTCTCATGGCTACATTAGAAATTTCTCTGACAGAAGGGCATGAATATCCATTCTTTGGATTTGAAATGGATATTTATGACTGTTGCAATTAAATTTCAGGGTTAGGTGCACAATTTGAGACTTACAGCAAGATAATTTTCATACCAGTCTCTTCATTTGTGTAAGAGTTTGAGGAAATACTGCACCGAGTAGGGCCATCTTTCTATCATCCACTCTAATCTAACATGGAAATTGTATTGAAATATTTGCTGTAAAATATTTTTGCTACTTCATAGGATTAGAGTTTTTCCTGGCATATGATATTTGTTAAGTCTTCACCGTTTTTATTCCTCGCAACGGGGTCAATTTATATCCCGTACCGCTTATTTATAGTAGCATGGGTTGACAATTTACTCAGCGCGTGGCCAGTGTTACGGTTGAAGTTTTTTGATTTCATCCATTGAGATTCAAATGTTGACTAAAAACTGCAACCGTGACACCTGATATTTGTAACCTTTTTGTCTTGACAATATCAAACCTTGGATACGGCGTTCTTATGGTGTGAGACTGAAGGAAGCTGTTGTCCGTTTATTAGTCAGTTTGACATGTCTTGATTGTTTCAGCGATACACTATTTGTACATGTAGAACTCCCATGTACGCATCTATTTGCAGCAAATTTCTTTGTAATGCGTCAGTTCATATCTTCAAGGTGGAAATATTTTAAGTTATTGGCATTTAAAACATATATACGTTCGTTAGGCTGTTCCAGGTTTTTACAATTCCAGTTACTAATACCAAGTTGTCATGTCACTTTATATTTGGTCTTCTACTTCTGCTATGCACCCCATAGCACTTGTATATTGATAATATTATCACAAAATGAAATATACATATTAAATTTCCACATTCCTTTATCATAGCTAAATAATAACATCATAAAACTACGTGAAATTTTACACAATATCTTTAAATTTGCGAAATTGTTATCAGTACTTAACGCCTATTTTATTGTTTACATCTGACACTGCGTGATGTGAGATGGAGCGTGCTTGCCTACCTCTTAAATGCAATAACTTACAGCTAAATCATCAGTATACCCAACATACCATCAAAAGTATGCTAAATAGAAACTAAATATTTTTTTTTTACTTTTGGCCACATTTTAGACATTTTGCCTCGCTGTGCGTCGCGTAGGTGCGCTCGTCAACGGATTTCTCATTCGCGTAACGTCACTCTCTTGTCAACCTCCACGCTCCCTTAGTGCTTGAGCCTGGAAAAATTCCAAGATGATTTCGGGGAACTTCTTGCTCTTTCGACTGGGTAATCAGGCCGGCGTGGTGTTTAGGTCCATGGCTTTCAGCCTCAAAGGCCCGAGTTCGGATCCGGTCGGTGACGTAGATTTTTCAAAGGATATCAGACCTTTTTCGCTTGGTTGCTCAGCTGAGAGTATTGCTAGGTGAATAAAGTGGCAGTAGTAAGCCATTGAGTGCACATTTAATAGTTTTTCGAGGAAGGTGAACAAAATTCTTGCGCAAATTTTATTTTTAAATTTGGCCATAATCAAAGCTTAGTTTTGACTTATGTTCACAGCGCGAATTCAAAATTTTAGAAAAAACTTAATGTAAATACGTATTTTTTTATCCGACATAATACCTTGGTATTTGCCAGTTACCATTTATGATACGGAAAGTACAAAATTTGCTTTTTTTGGATAATGCTAACATATGTTTTCCTAATTTATGTGAGGTGAAAAGTAATCTCATGTCGCAGTAAGACGATTAAGAATGGTTCTGACCCACAACCTTTCGGAAAAGGCTCTATTAGCGGCGTATATGTGTAAAATCACTTATATACCTCGTTCTTCATTTAAGGCGTCATTTGCCACCGCTCGCTCTACCCTCTAGTGGCGTCGATGGGAAGTTCAATTCAGCGCGTACGACGTCTCCGGTCGTTGCTTCGTGTTTGTGCGACGGTCATTTGAGGCGTTTAACTGCGCGGAAGAAATGCTTCCCAATGACCGTCACCGCTGCGGCCAGCTATCCTGAGGCGCAGTGAAGTGATTTGGCGTGCACTCGAGAGCTTTCAAGTAGCGATCGAAACAGATTAAAAAAACCTACTACCGTTGCACCGCTACATTATTGAAGTTTAATTGTACTGGATGTTAAAATCTCTTTATTCGTATATTATCCGCCCAAATAAAATTCATAGTCATGCATGCGGACATCCATCAACAAGCACATTCGGAACCCAGCTCTTGTCTGACGCTCATCTGTTCTCAAGTGCTATGTCATCGAACCATGATCGACTGTTTCTCCTATCATAGTATATTTTCTATCGAGTACACATGGACCACTTTGATTTATCCTCTTACTTTGGATTTTCCTTGTTTGTGCCGGATATTCTCCTTTCAATACTTTAGCTTAAAAGCCGCTGATATTATCAACGGTTAGTACTTAGTCACAAAAAATGAATAGGGAATATTTTTATTTTTAATCACTGGTTTAAAATCCATTTCTATCTCGGAGATTAACGAACATTGATTTCCAACGACCAAATCTTTATTATTCCATTTTCTTCAACTGTGAAGGTCATATTTATTGAAATGATTCGAATTTCACTCTCTCATGGTAGTTTACTCTTTTAAAAACTGTTAAACGACAAATTTCACGTAGATCGGACAAACTCTTAGTAAGTAATCTTATTGGATAATTTGATGATCTCTCAAACGTGCTCGGAATCAGAGAAATGACGCCATTCCACAGTTTCAAAACCACCTCAAGGGGATTCTTAAACGTGTGCCATCGATTTGCATAGTTATGAATAACCGAAATGTACATAAATAATAACCCTATACAAGGGAAGGGAGATTGTAAAAAATGAATAGGAGACTTAGCTGTTGTTAAATATGGTGGTGCGTTAAGTGGGTAGGTTCTTGGACCACCTATTACCGTAGCCTCACGCCGTGTTCCTATTTCTATCGTACGTACCCATATCCGCACAATGGTAGGCTCTAATTGTTGTGGGAATACACGTTCGGACCATGGAGATCCATAGCAACTAACGCTATCACTTAACAGTGAAAAACCGCTTGTGTCACGAGCGGAAACCGGAAAATATCGATAACGATAGTAAAACAATCATTAAAATCAGATCTTGTTAATTTGATAAATAATCATGTAAATGCGCTATTTGCATGAATAAACATTTCAAAAACCTCAAAAAGCCACAGCAATGTGATATCCCCTATTTCGTAGGCTTGCTTTTCACTTGTTCGTCGCGATGCCCTGGTGAGGGCAACACTCAGTTTACGATTAAAGATTGAATGCGTGCATGGCTGTTACTATGGTACTTGGGGTAGCATTCTGATCTAGGCAAGATTTCTCCCCTTCTCCACCTACAGCGCTGCATTCCTTGCCTCGGGGAGCATCCCCCTCTCAATGGATGAACGTGTAGTATGGAATCAACGTGGTTGAAAATGCCGAGCTTAGTCGTGAATGCATTAGAGGGTGTTACCATTATCACCTCATTGTGACCGGCCAGTGGGATAGAAATAACGTGCTGATGCCAGGAGGGATGTTTAGCGCCTGGGGTGGGAAGTTTCTTGCTAATAGCTTGGAATAGCAGGGGGGGTGCGGGGTAACCTCGCTAGCTCGATGGATATCGGGAGGCACACATTACCCCCGAATGCGGGTTTTAGGCCGAACTCATTCCTACTCTCTTTGCAAAAATATTCTCTCCAGCTGATGTCTCCGCGTTTACGTTATAGTGGGAATCATTCACTGCTGTTTCTGGCGTGCATCACCAGAATAACATGAGAAGTCATCACAGCCGTGTAAGTTGGAAACGTTTTCAGTATCACCGAATGTATCCGGTTTCACCGAGAGATGATCTAGACATTTATGTTTTCGAAATGTTGGTGCCTGCTTTGTAGCAAAAAGCATCAGAAGCATTATGTCCCATGAAATGCCGTTTGAGAGCCGTTACGGATGTATCGACTCAAATAGCAGATCCAATAGCATCCGAGCTGAAAATAGCGTAGGCATAATATTAGCATAGATATTACAAAAATACAGAAAGTGGAGATTTTTCACTCCAGCACATATTGCTCCGCTAAGCTCTAGTGCTGTGCTCTCTTCAAAAAAATCTTTTTTTCTATCAAGATAAAGGGTATGACATGAAAAACATTATGCCACGTTCATTTGGTCGCAAGAACGTTTCTGTTACCACTCGGCCGGTAATGATGCTTTTAATGATGTTATATTAACTACATATTATCGCTAGTTAACAAGAAGAGATTTAGATTCCGTTTTAATAATGAAGAAGATGATGACGGCAACTCTGGAACATTGCTTCATACTTGAGGGCACAGAGATTTAAGTTAATTATTATGAGGATGCCAAAAGCTGGCGCAAGCTGCACTAAATAAAAGCCACTTAGTCATTGCACTGTTTATGACATCGTTGTGACACTCAGTTGGTCATATAATAGCGTCTTTAGCTCATCTGTAAAGAATAGTCCAAGTTTGTTTCCAGCACATAGCGCATTGCTCCAAAAAATTTGAATTCAGGAAGTAAATTAGGTGACATCGCATCTTATTTACTATAAAAATTTTAGAGAATGTTATGTATCAGTATCAATCGTCGAGGAGTTTCTGTAAGTAAAATTGGTAGGCAAGTTAAGATTTCCGGCGATTTCAATGAAGCATACGGCGTGGGGGCGTGAAGACAGTCGCCGGTTAGGCAGCAGCAAGAGGATCGCACTGATCGTAGACCTTAAATTAAAGTTATTTCTATAGGGATTAAGGATTGATTTATGCAACAGGAATAACTTCAATAGGTATAATTGCATTAGTTTCCACATTTTTAATATCTTCTCCGGCCTAAAACTATCACGCGTGTTTACCTGAAATTTTATTTTGCGGTGACGTCAAGTAATTGGGTGTTTCTATAAAACTATCCAACAGATCCAGAAAAATGAAACATTTTTATTTCCCTGAAGCAGCTCTTTCAAAACTGTGCAGCATGCTGCCCCTGGGATACAGTAGTACACTAAAAGAAAATGGGAATTGTACCAAAGGCATGAAGAGAATAACGTAACCTAAGGAAGCTGGTGACAGGGACCTCAAGGATATGTGCAAGAGGCTAGTGAAGAGCATGAATAGGAATGTAGTGTTATACGGAGAAGAAGTGTGGACTTGAGAAAGGAGGAAGAAAATGGACTGTAAGCAGTTGAAATTTAGGCGTGGAGAAGGATGGAGAAGGTGCGAAAGTGCTTGAGATGGGGGACGAGGAAAGGAAAATTCTGAATGCAATCGGGGATAGGCAGGGTAGGTGGCTGGAAGAAGGAATAAGAGGTGAAGGGTTGCTCAAGAGGTGATAGAGGGAAGGATGCTGGGAAAGCGGGGAAGGGGAAGAAAGAGAATATGTTGATAAATGATAACACCAACTATGTTTCAATCCACAGATTTACTTTTATTGGTTCTACTAGTTTCGACGCTTCTGCGTCATCTTCAGAAATAGGTTGTATGGATGGCATGAAGAAGGGTAGTTATATGCTGGTGAAACAGGAAATAATGGATGTGAGAACGAAGGCTTTCGCGGTGCTGTACGTTGATCTCCTTCATTTTTTGCGGTCTACATGAAGTAGTTTACTTGTTCCTGTGGAAAATCATACATCGGTGAGACTTTCCGGTCATTAAAGGTACGAATGCAGAAACACCGGAGAGCAATGAAAAATGAACAATTTCACCTGTCGGAGCCGTATCGGAGCACGCCTGGACCCCGGGACATGACATAAAATTTGACGAGGCCGAGGTAATAGTGAGAGAGAGCAGATATTACCCTGGGCTAAGTAGGGAATCTATCGAGATAGCACGGACGGACGATTTCAGCAGAGAAAAACCACTTGGACGATAAATGGAGGAGAATCCTGAAACAAGGACCAATGAGAGAGCAGCACCAAAGATTGGCGGGAACGAAGGTCTTATATTATGAGGGCCAAATCCATGAACCGGCACCTTCGACCTGAAGACGCTGACAGTTGTGTCAGCTAAACTGTTGTCACTATTCAACAAAAATACGCGATAGATCCCGAAAAAAATTGAGGAGATCAAGGAAATAATAGAGATGGATAGGACCTTGACAGAGTAGAAAATCGGGAAGAATTTCAATAACTTTCAACAAAACCTATCTTTAACCGGTAAAACACCTACATGAATGAACACTATATGTTTACTATCCAGAAGAGGTAATGGAGGGATCACCATCATAGTCTTCCATCTCGCGATATGTGCATCATTGTCAACACACCAGGCCGGCAATCGCACCAGGGGGTGGCTGTGTGTGGGGGATGGGGCGGTTGGCCTGGCCCTCGAGCGCCCTCGACGCTTATTGCTTCCTCCACGCCGAGGCATTAATGAAACTCCGGTTTCCCTCGGGCGGCCGAGACAGCGGGCCGTTGCGCCATACATCCTTTGGTTTCCCTCCTCCCCCCCGACCCTTACTCCCTTATCCACCCCCTCCACCGACCAACTCCGCGCCCCCTCTCCCACCTTGTCCTCCCGATCCCTACCATCGCCGCTGCCACTTCAGTCCACCTGACGCGGTCGCCGGCGTTTCTACAGAAATCTCGCGCCGCAACTGGACGGCACGCTTGAGTTAGTCTGAGCGAGATTTTTTTCCTAGTCGTAACAGCGAAGACCAGATGTGGGTTTTATTTAATTTAATCCAGTAACTGTAAGAAGCATGTGGCAAACATTTTTAAGCAAAAAATGCATAGATATTATTTTAAATCCCTGAAATCCCCAGCAATTAACAAAAAATGCATGCGTCAGTCTTGCATTTGACTCATTTTTTCACGTCGTACGGGGAAAAATGCCTTCTCATGGGAAGATTTTTTTCCATTCTGTAGAAATATATTTATTATTTTTTTTAATAGTTGGGAAAACGTAAAAAAGTACTCTCTTTTAAATTTCTGACGAATAATGGGTGTTTTAATTCCTCATTTGTTCTAAAATTAAGTCCCTCTGAAGTGTACACCTGCGCCATTCCCAGTTAAAAATTGCCGGTATTTGTTGGCAGCATCTCGAAAAGTAATGCTTTAGGTAGCAGTTATTTTGATATGTGTGAAAAAAATTGATGATTTTCCTTAAAATGAGTCAAAATTCATTGAATTCTAAGTGAAATGATATATTGCTCAGACTACCTTGATTGCAAAGCATTCAGAAAAGTTCCCATCTGTCATTGGTGATCAGGCTACAGAGACGTCTATTACTCACTATGCAGTCTCGATAGTGGACGTATTGAGAGGTTAGATTTTATGAGCAAAGGGCAAATGTGTGACTTGAATTAAAATACTGAAAAAGCTCTCTTTGAGTTTTAGACGATTGATTTGTTCCAATCACAACCGTTATTTACTAATGTTTTAAGCTCATTAAAGATCGATCATTCTTCGAATCGTATTCGACAGCTTGTGTGTATACAGTATCGCACAAACTAGTTATTTCATAGACTATACGTCCGAATCGTCGCTTGTGTTGTGTGAACTTAGCTGATCGATTATTATGCCTTCGGATAAGTCACGCGATGCTATGTTGATTCTGATAAATGTCCAAAGTGAATGATAGCATTCCAAAGCGCTCATCTTAAGGAAAGGATACCTTCTCTTGATTGAAAAGGATGCCGGTTCTGGCATAATTACAGGAATACGGCTCAAAAAATGATCCGATATAGCCGTCCATGCACAAAAATGCTATAATTCACAGGACTCGAAAAATATAATATTTGTATCGAGACTTCTCAATGATCACAAAGAGTTTATATTGGAAAACATATCAGTACTATGAAAGTCACCTCTATTCATCAATGAGAATTATCTGTTGAATTTACCGAGGTTTCTGGTGCAAAAAGCAAGTTATTGAATGCGATGTCATCATCATTTCAATGAGAAAGGTGAACGCTAAAATTATCCTTTTTCTGGAAGGATCTTAACGTGCAATCTGGAACCTAAGCTATTTATTTTATTTCAGCGTGAATCCGCTCAATATTAGCGCGTATTACCGTTCAATTATTGGCATAAAGACAGAAATGGATGGACTCCATAATTGAATGCTTCAGAAATTAAGTTCTGAACCAGAATGATGGGCTTATAAGGAATATTGGTATTTTTTTACCATGCTCACATTCAACATGTCTGTAGTATCCATGCTATATCAAAAACTTATAACTTTCTTATTATTGATTTTGGAATTTGTAATAATTTATTAATTTTTCATTTCAATCATAGTAAAAGTAAATATTCTGAATTTCTACTTCAATTCAGCACAGTCATAATGAGGAATATTTACGAAAAACGCTAAAATATTGAGAAAAAATTATATATTTTATTACATTTTTTGCACAATCGACTATAGATCAACGTTTGGTCATATAAATCAGCAGACATATTCAATTTTCAATAAATTGGTATCTCAATTAATTTCTTAGAATTTTTTAAAATAAAACTTTGAATAAAAAAATGTCTGCAACAAAAAGAAATGACTTCAGCTATATATGTATTTCTTTTGAGAGCTCGATAGCAGATAGAAGCGTTACAGACAGACATAGTACGTTGTTTATATTGTTTGATGATTTCAACCAATCAGATGTGGCTCATATCATGGTTTTAAGTAAAGAGGCCAAATATGTTTTTAGATTATCACAAGTGCAGACCCCTCTCACCGTTCCTAAATTCTTTCTCCATCTCAGCATTTGTGAGGGCCCTCCCTTCATCCCCTCGATAAAGCTCTCTTCCCCGACCCCTCTCACCTCCACTCAATCATCAACTTTGGCAATCATTCGTTCCTCATACCCTATTCAAACCGTCTACTCTTGCCTACTTCTAATCTCATCTAGATGTTTCCTCACGTCACCATTAGTTTCAGCTCCTCAGTTCATGTTTCTGCTCCGCGAAATGCTACACTTAGACTTTTTACCGCTCGCACAGCCCATCAATACATTCTTACCCAAGATTCTCGTCATCAGATGCCTCTTACTGCTGAAGAAGCCTTTTGCCAGCAATATTTTCATTCTAACGTCTTTACTACTACACTAATTTTCTTCTTCTTCATTCGTGAGAGACTCACAGAGGAGAGGAAAGGCCTCCGTCTATCTAGGCGAACTCCTATAGTTACTAGGATTCAATTGCTGTTGTCTGACCAATATTCTCCGCAAACTGATTGTAGGGGGTTATTCCTACTAAACAGTTTTTTTAACGTGACACCATTGCATGCCTTTTAGCCTAAGGCTAGCCCAGCCAGTAGAAGTTATCGTTGCTTCCTCTGCCATAGCTCCAGGGGTCATTGGATTGCGTAGGCCATGGCAGAGCATTATAGCTGGAGTTCAAGAAAAGTGGTAATTTTTAATGAGAATATAAAATAATCGATTCCTATTTGAGAATGAGGCATCATTTCTGGCACGCCATTTTTTAAAATGAATTTTACTTAGTCTCTTTA
The DNA here is from genome assembly GCA_963169105.1 of Ceriagrion tenellum. Taxonomy (NCBI): domain Eukaryota; kingdom Metazoa; phylum Arthropoda; class Insecta; order Odonata; family Coenagrionidae; genus Ceriagrion; species Ceriagrion tenellum. Next base: position 140,150,713 of record OY720640.1, on the reverse strand, counting down.
AATTAACAAATGGAATTCATTTCACCAATACATGTGATTCTAAATATATGGTGAGAGAGATCCATATGCTCGGTCCCTTTTAAAATTAAGCGATGCGGAGTGTTCAGCCCTTGACAAGAGTTCGGCTTTTAGTCTGTTTGCACACACTTAACAGAGAGAAATTTGGTGACTTGCTGAGTTTTACAAATATACACTTTGTCCTGAAAGAGCCGCCCAAATGGAAATATGCGTGAAGGTGCATCGAATGTCGCGGTAAACCGGCTGTTTCATAAATGACTGCCTCATTACTTAATTGTGAATTTGGGCGTGTGGTCACAAAACGATGAACGTGGAAATGTCAAGAGCACGCAAAACACTTTCTCGAGCGTACAAAATTGTGTTTTTGGTATCGGTCGCATTGCTAAATTACTGTTTGATTATTCTTTACAATAATCATATTTGAGAGGAAAATCTTTTTTGTCTAATCATGGCTTGGTTCATGATCAGCCTTAATGGAACGAATGCAAGTCTGAAAACCTGTTCAACGGTTGGAATCTTTCCCAAATGTTCTTAACTAATCTTTGAACAGTTCCCATGAGCCGTACCTTTCAAAACGCCCAATATCATCATTTAATCTTTTACATTCACGTTTCCTATAACTTAATACTATTTTTTACAAGAACCATACATATTGTGCTACTTTCATTATTGGCTTCTTTATTTTCAGGTGAACATTCTTTATCCGTTCAGACGTATACTTTAGAAACTTTAATCTTTAGCAGAGTACGATCAATTTTACAATTTTTCTTCCACACTATTTTGTTTCAGTCGAGATTGTAAGAGTTTTGTATCGCTCCGAATAGTGGACTAACATGGAATTTCCTGTCCTTATCGAGTACCGCAGAATACTATTGTTTTTCCCAGACTCTGTTTTGGAATAGAATTCGGTTAATTTTCGAGGGAGCAAACAATCCCTTAGGTTTCACTCTGTTGGACGGCCGCTTCGACTGTCTCCTGCATTTGCCTCGGAGCAGCCAACCCCCCTCCCTCCCCTCTCATTCTCGCTCGCCGGATACGCTTCATCCCTTCACCGCCAGAGGGGACATTAGCTTGTGTGCTCCTCCCTTGTTCTGTCATCGCTCCGTAGAAGAGCGAAAGGAAAAGAGGATGTGAGTAATGCTGGAAGACAAGCAGGAGAGAAGGACGACCCTTATGAAGAGAGATTGTGACTAGTTAGTTCATTCTAACAATTGTGTGAAATGCAGAGAGGAAAAATCATTCGCCTGGACTTAGAATCGAATTCAGATCCATCAATTTCGCGTCGGGAGCTCTATCCAATTAAGTTACCCAGGCATCCCCTTCCACTGTGAATCTAAGGTGGCTTTAAAAAGTTGTCCTCTCAGGTACCGTGCATATGATGCCAGAGGTACCCATTTGCGAGCGCTAAGCGACACAGTCCACGGGGTAAAGCCCAAATTTTAAACACAAAGGTGCTTACTTTGAACATTTTCAATGAACCACGGAACTAGCCGCGCAGTTACTTCAACGGAGTCACCCGCTAGTGATCACACAATTGTGTGAAACCCACAGGGGATAAAATTGGTTGGTAAGAGCACTCGGCGCAAAATCGAGGGATCTGGGTTCGATTCCCAGTCCAGGCGAATGATTTTTCCACTGTAAATTTTACACAATTGTGTGATCACTAGCGGGTGACTCCGTTGAAGTTTCTGCGCGGCTATTTCCGTGGTTCTTGGAAAATAGTTCATTCTAGACCACCTAACCCCTTTTATCAATACCGCATCCATTGCTGTACGGCCACTTGTGAGTATGTAACAGTTACTTCTTCAGAATAAATACAATCTGTGATTCGGACCGATATATGTGATGACATTTTCGGATGGCGAGAAAGATGAGCGCATTGAAGGGAACAGTGGGGCATTAATACTTACATAATTATTTACAGACAGGTTTTACATACTTTCACCTAGCCATTGTCAAAATTATATCTTTGTAAAATGATTTTTTGCACCTATAAAAGTATAGTTTATATGAAATGATGGACAATAGGCAAAATTAGACTGCTGTAAAAGCGGTGTTTGTAAAATATATGCGAGAAATTATTAAGAAACCCGTTAGGATGAGAGGGTGGAATCTTTAACGACGAAACCCTAATTCAGGGAAATTGTTTCGGTAGGATTGGAGGGGAGGATTAAAGTTTGGTGCGTAAAACCTACGGGACCTCCTGACTAAATTGTAGTGGCCGTATACATTTCCACAAAATTTTTCGAGACCAAGAATATCGTGACGTGGATATTCATCCACATACACAAATTACTCTGCGAGACACCACAGAGACGTGTGGAAAGGAATGTTAGGTCTCCAGCTATGAAAGGGATGGGATCAGGGAAATGGAGGGGAAAAATAAATGATGAGTTACTTTTGAGTGATACTCATTACGTTAATGTGGATTGATTGGAATTGGATATTTGGGGAGGCGATCGACAGCTTAGGGTCATTTGTGCCGTAGGGGATAGGTAAGGGAGGAAGGGTGGATTGAAACCTGGCGTCGGCATTAGCCTGCTCTTAACGAAAGGCGCCAAGGGGACCACGGCTCAACGTCTCATCCGAAAGACGGAGTACTGTACTTGAAGTGCCCTCTACAAGACACTCAAGTAGGCATCGGGTTTCCTCTGAAAAACATCTTCTCCTTCAGGGGTTTGAACCCTGGCCGCCCTTGTGGTTAGCCAGTACTCTATCCACCACACCAACCCGATCCCCTACGTTACTGTGGCTCTGTTCATTTCTAATCACTATTTGAGCGAGGGAAGAAGGAACTTTTTTTACCTGTCTTTTCGGCTTTGTACCTCTACTTTATTTTGCTACTTATTTATTTCCAAAAATACAGAGGGATCAAAGCAACATCTCTCTTGTTGAGCTGAAACTCGCCTGATCTGTTTTTCATGTGATCTATGCAGATGCGCATGGCTAACGAATCTCGAACTTCTCCAAACCTAATCCTTTCATCATCCGTGTGACACTTTCGGTTCTCTCGCTGAAGTTTTAAACGAAGCGCGCGGCTTCCCTTTGTATTGCATATACTTTGTGGTCAAATACTTTCTGTGCAGGGTCCAAATATTTTTCCGAGTGCTCTATATGTGGCCTAAACAAAGGGATGACTTAGATTAAGCTAAGCAAATGAAAAAGTAGAGGATTAAATGGTGATAAGCTAATGATACTTATAATTAAAATGAAAGTGAGTTACAATAAATAAATAATCTGTAAACAAAGAGACGAGGGAGAAAGCTAATGTAAAAAAAGGGAAGGGCGGAGGATGCACTCGAGGGAAGGGGGCGGGAGGGAATTGTGGGGGCGGGGATGCGAGGGGTTTTTTCATAAAACAAAAGACTCGAGCGAAGCGAAGCACGGTTTTGAGTAAAAAAATGCAACATACCAAAAAAAAAGCGAAACTGTAACTCACTCCGCTGCACGCGTGTGTTCTCAGGAGAGAAATGGCAGGGAGTGCCGGGATTTATTATTCTGAAGGATTGGATGCCGCAGAGCTGTGGCAGCGCTTGACACTCGCTCGGTGAATACGAAGAATGAATACTAGCGGCATCTGCCGAGAGAGAACTGCACCTTCTCTGCATTTGCCACTGTCAAGACCCTGTGCCTTCCATCGCCTCGATCCCACCCCCATCGGCGTTGAAAGCGTTAAAGGTTGTTTGAGCAAGATTTTTCCCTAGTCAAAACATGTACTATATTCTAAATTTATATTTGTTATTCAGCTACTGTAAAAGGAGTACATATTTTTTGTATAAATAGCGAGAAAAAAGAGTTGCATATGACTAAAATCACCAAAAATTACCTAACTACTTATGCATAAGCCTTTTATCTGACTAGTTTCTGCACGCTGTACGAGGAAAAAGCCCAAACATTGGATCCATTTTTGCGGTTCCGAACAAATTTCTTTCGTGAAAAATTGATGATTGAAAAGTTTAGCTAATTAAGCATAAGAATCATTTAATGTCATATATCTGACGGTATCTACGAGTCAGACATTCCTCATTTTAAAAAGTCTCTCTGGAGTGCATACCGATAAGTACTATTTGCCATTAAAAATGGCTTGTATTTTTTACATATCTCGGAAAGTAGTTAAGCTAATATATTGGTATCTCTGGAAATATAATAACGTTTTTCGTTGAAATGAAACTAAACATTATTGAATTCTAGGTGGTATCTCGCTCAAGTTACCCTAACTCACGAGACTCGCTTTCTTTCAATTGTAATGGAATGCATGCCTCTCAGGATCCACGGTGCTCGTCATTATAATGTTCCAGGACGGGTGCTTAACTTAGCCGAATAAAATGTGCCAAAACTGCTATGTTTCTCGACCAAACTTTCCATAGTATATTCCAGAGCTCTAGTGTTAAAATGGGCATTTACTCGCTCTTTAATCGATACTCGTCTCTCAATGATGTTAATAATTTGTGCATCTGACTTTGTTTCTCAATGAGCTGGCCGATATTCTATCAATTTTGTACCCGATTTACTAGGTAAAGAAAGACAGTCCATGAAGAAGACAGATGCTAAAAGACTAATGGTTGGGAGAAAGCTTGGAGTACTGAAAGCAGAAAATAAAGGAGGACACGTGATGTATACGGTATCCAGAAATGAAGATGGTGGCAGATGATAAAGAAAGGCTGTCACCAAACAATCCTGATGGATTGATAACTGAAGAAGAAGACTCCTTACACTTCAGTTGCTCATGATACAGTTTGTGGAAAGGAGCACCTTGCAACACGCAACTCTGATTAATTCCACTTTCTCAGGCGAGATGTTGTAGAAAAGTATTTTCAATGATACACAGAAGATATCGTACTGTCTACCTTCCATTACAAAATCTTACTACGTAGTCGTATGACGTAAGTGAAGCTGATATTTTGGTATCGAGGCGAGATATCATATCGCCTAAAATTCAGTATTACTTAAATAGTCGTACCCGATGATGACTGCAAGACAGTCGAAACATGTGTAGTAGGATTTTGTAATAAAAGGTAGACAGTACGATATCTTTTGTGTATCACACAACTCTGAGATGGTTTGCACTATGGAGGGAACTGTGGCTCAGGAGGGGAGAAAGGGGGTTGGATAAGGTGAGAGCGGGGTGGAGAGTGAATTAAGGGGTGACTTCCCTCAGAGTGGCTGTATGTTCCTAGCTCACGTGAGGCGGGCGAGGGGAGGGGTGATGGGGGGAATGTCGAATAGGGATGAATGGGGGAAGTGGCTGAAAGAGTGAGCGAGTGATAAGTGAAAGTGTGATTGCGGCCGGTGAATCAAGGGTGGCAAATGGGCGGATCAGCTGCAAGGGAATGAGGCAGGGAAAGTTGTAGATTAATTGCTCCGTGACTGAAATTTGACGATCAAGAAAAGTTCAAGATAGAGTAAGTAACTTGAATTTATTCGTGATTGTTTAACTCGATTTGAGTTAAAGCTTTTGAGAGCTTTCATATAATCTTTCTATCTCAAATAATTCCCTTTCCTAGAGATTTTCTTTTGGCAGAATGGAGCTCTTGAGTCCGTAAGAAGAAAGTTATTTCTCATCCACCTGATTGGCAGTAAGTTAATACGTTCCCGTGAAGCTACAGACATTTGCTACCCATCTGTTGGAATTATAATGCAACAGAGTAAAGCTGCGTCTTAAAATATATTGAACAAAACAGTTATCTGAACCTTGAGGCCTATATTTGGGAGTGGAGTGATTCTGGGATTGTGTACTTGGGTGGGAGCTGACCTAGAAGATATTGATGAGCTGATATTGGTGGAGCACTAGAGGATTTTCTTAATTCCTTATTCATCGTCTACATTGCTTTTCCCTGTATGAATCTTCCAAGAACTCGCTACTTTTTGCATTACATCATCTCTTATTTTAGTTAAAACAGGTCTATTTTAATCAGGCAGTCACCAAAGTGCTTCACAGGGGCAAGATAAAATGTAACCTGAAATTATTTAATATCGTATAGCGTAGTACCCATTGTTTACAACTTATTTTTTTAACACTAACTATTTTACTAACAACATTTTGTTATTTGTATCATCTATTTTGCAATCCATATTCCAATTAAATTTAAATCTTTTTAGGAAGATTAGCTTTGGTAGTGTCAGGGTCCTACGAATCGTTTTTGGATTAAGCCAATTTCCACAATTTTGTTTTTTAAAAAATCCGTGGATAAGTCTGTTGGCCAAATGACATAAAATTCAAACTTGGAAGCTTACACACACTTAGCTGGTAATATCTCGTTTTTCTAATAATAAAACTGTGAAAGATAATATTTATGACCAGCTTTCTTTTATTTCAGCTCACTGTGAATCGTCCGATTGATTACTCTGTAGTGTTGTTCCTAATGCCCACGTGGATTTTGAAGAGTTCTCGGAATCGTTTTTACCCGTAATCTTCTTTCTCAGCCCTGTTTCACCCACTTATTAGTGACAAATTTAATCTTCCCGGAATATCCACCAGCAACCATTGATTGGCTTGAATTTCAAGTGGAAACGATCGTGATTATTTACACCGCGTTAACAACCTTCTTCGTGAGCCACTCATCATTTCCCGCGAATGGCTTTTGTTTCCACAGCCTAATCTCTCCACCTCGTCCCACCCCCTTTTGTTCAGGCTTTTTCCACTGAATGCTGGTAATCCTCCTCACCCTCCCCGCCAAAGGAGGGCACTCGACGAAGGATGACGGAAACTAATAATGAAACCTTCAACGGAAAATAATGAATGAATCTACGCTGTCCGGGAACGACCAGTCGCCTGTTTTTACGTTTTTAATCGTAAGGAACGGCATAAATCTTTAAAGTAGTAAACAGTTAACCATTTTTATTTATTATAGTGCAAAAATTAGTAGTTATTTCAATTCGGCACTTCAGCTATTAGCATATTATCCTGAGGTTAAATCAACGAATTCGAGAAAATTGATGTAAAACGATCGTTATTTACTGTTGATTATCATGGCCTTAGATTGAGTTCTAAGATAATCGTGATGTCGTTCATACGTTAAAGAGGTTCAACCGTCACTGCATTTATCAAAATTCACACTAAGTCTCTACTTTTAGTTATATGATTTAAAAAATCCTGCGTTCGCCAATGGAATAAGTTAGCTATTGAAAACCAAAATTAATTAACGAATATAAAGGTCAAACAGTTTTAAATGAAGATGGAATTTTTCTTTGACAGACAAATACTACTTTTCCTCGTGATTCTATGTTTCAGTCATTAAGCACCATATAATAAAATGTTCATTTTGTGCGTATTGGTTACCGTTTGTTTTCCACGTCAACTGGGGGCATAGTTTTCTGTAAGTTACCAGAATATGAATAAAATGACTTTTATGTCACTTTTCGCTGGAACCACTTGAGCGGACGCATCTTACCCTTCGGTAAGGAATAGTTCTGTAGGAAAACCTCCCAATGGTGACATTCGCACCCGTGTGAGGCATTTTGACGTCAGATGTCCCTGACTCAAGAATGACTCTCGCTCAAGGTAGCAGTCGCCTGCCTAAGTTGTTGCCATGTCTCCATCGAGTGAGTGCAGGCAGTGCTCTCCGAAAATCTGTGAGGAAAGTGTTCACTACTGAAGTCACCATCCGCGCATATCATCGTCAAACACTACTCAGGTTTCTTGTCGAAATTTAACAATTATAGTTTTTTCTAAACAACTGACGCTTAGCATTCTGATGGAAGACTTTGTTTAAAATTTGTCAATTCAGATAAGAGTTGCAGTGAAAACATACTCTGTATGTTTGCCGCTTTTCCGGTGGTTTATTAATGCACCTAGAGATAATTCTCAGATTTAAAAATCATTCTCGCTCAACAAAGGTCTATTATTTATATTCTGAAAATTTCAAATTGAAGACATAAGTCCTGAGCCAAAAATCTGGGGTCGTAAATCAAGACAAACTTGACCAGTCGAGAGGGGGCGATACGTCGTCTCAAGGACGTTCTTTGGTAAATACCAATCTTGATTGCCTACACAGCGCATGAATGATGGGAGTTTAGTTTTCACGAGTGATCTAGCGTTTTATTCATCATTCACCAATGAATTCAAAAAGGCAAAACTATAAAATTGATATTCATAAATATAAATTAATTAATATACATGAATGAAATGATACATGATCGTAAATCGACCATCCAAATGCACATATCTGTGTGCAATTAATATGAGTCCTGGCAGTTAGATAACTCTAGATAGTATGGTGTTTATTAAATTAATTTGACAATGAGAAGCTTCCCTCTTTGTTTCTCTCTGAATGATTGCAAATATTGCCAAAATAACGCTCTTGTTTGATATAAGTGCATCCCACATAGATGTATTTTTATGTGTATCTTATTCACCCATCCAGATTCCATTGCATTTGATCTTTTCTACAGTTTTTTCAAACTTCACTCTTCTTAAATTCCAATAATACGACATGAAATTCTATGAAAAATGCCAATAGAGTGCATGCAGTTTAGAGTTCAAGTTTAGAGTGGCTAAGCGTTAGTTATGACGCTGGAGACGGCCTTGATCATTCTAACCGCATGAACGGTCACAAATGGCCGCCTTTTGATATGACGTCATTCGCCTATTTTCTGTTTAGAGATGCCTGACTTTTGTCTCATTGACTCTTTTTATGCATCGCCTTCCATTGAGTGGCATTTTGGAAAAATGTTTTCGAACGACTCGAGAAAGTTCAGGAGTTTTAAAAACCATGATTCTATGGAAAACAAAAGGGAACAGTCGATGTAGGCCAAGATCCTGAAGATCGGTGAAGCATCTCTGCAATAAAATCCCGCTCGCTAAAAACCTCGTTAGTAATATGCGATCTCAGCGACCCGCATTCACTTCAACAAGAATCCCACTCTAATACGCGTCTCTTTAAAAAAAATCGCACGCGCCCTCAGCGGAGGTTTTGTTATGCTCGCAGCGCTGAATATTCCCTCGCTGCGGCGTACCGGCGAAACAATGTCACGGTGACATTTCGAATGTCATTCACTCAAAAGAAAGTGATTTTTTTAACAGCATTTGAAAATATTTTGAAAATGATGGGAATCTGGAATTTACGTGAATGATAAATATATTTGCAGTTAAAAAACGTAGGGTACACAACGTGAATCTATTATGTAATATGAATCTAGCCAAAAATATACATTTGCCCGTCTACGCACAACTACGATTTTTCCCCTGAGGCTAAATGTGCAAGGGATAAAGCCATCATTTGAGTCGTATGATTTCGTTGAATCTAAATCTATTAACAAATATGTCGGAATATGAAACCGATATTACTCTTTTATACTTAAATATAAACGAGCAACGGCAATCGTATTTTTACTGAATGCTCTTTATTCCATTGATTGAATCTCAGATGGACCATTCCAGAGGGGAGGGGTAGCTCACACCAAAACAGATAATTGGTCCAAAACAAGCCAACCGCCTTAGTAGGAATGAGATTTAAGTGTCGAAAAATCGAAACTATATTTTAGTGGTTCTAGAATGTATGAGTGTGGGTCCTTCGATCCATGAACCATTTTCACAGCCTTGGAGTGTATAAATTTATAATAGGTCTGTTACCCGTGGCTACAGGGAATTGGCACATAAATATTCACGTTTATATCAGCGCTTTGGTCATTTATCTGAAAGTTCATGCATTTTATCTCACATTGCCACTTTAATAACCATTTTAGAATGAATGAAATCGGTAGACCGGTGTGGTGGCTAGAGTTCTCACCTGTCAAGCTGGCGGCGGGGGTTCGATTCCCGATCGCGTAGTTTACTATTTGTTGATGCTTTTTTCTCGCACTTTTTCGACTGTTCTAGAATATTGTTCTAGCATTTTCCTGAAATTTTACAGAATATTCTGGAATGGTCGCTCTCAGCATAAATACTGAAGCCCTTGGCTCTACGAGTCAGTTTTGTATCGACGTCGGAACAACAAACAACAGTACATCTTAACATAGGTCTCTTCAGTCGATAGCTGACCTAACCAACCATCAGCTACAAACCTTAAAATAGATATTGCTGAAAGATTATTATCGTAATTCTAGTTAAATTTGTTGATTATACGCCTGATGTTGAATAGAGGTTTTATCTTGGTAAGTCGAGGTATATAAACATGGTGATGTTGAATAGCTAATGTGGTCACGTGATGCATCCGGAAGATATAGAGTTACGTCTAAAGTCGGTTGAGTAGGAATTAAAATTTAGTTATTGATGCCTCAAATTAAACATTATTTTTGCATCAAGAGTTGAAGATTGCGCCCATTGTTATTCTCCTTCTGCCCTAATGCCGTTGCGCCGTGGGCCAAGCAATTGCCTCAACGGAAAAAATGCTTATATGTTAATGCATTGATGAGCTGTGACTGCCAACGCCAGAGCGATGCTTCATAAAACTTTTCTTCAGGTTCGGTGAGGAGAGGGGGGTCAGTTGTTACCGAATAATACGTCATCACCAGCTTATAAATGGAATGCTTGAAACTTTTTTTGTTTTTTGCTCGCCTCGTCGGAAAATGACTTCACCCCATCAAAACATGAAACGGAAATACAGCGCTGCCGTTTAAAACTTTATTTCACCTGCCGATGGAGCGTGCCTCTCGGAAACACTCATGCATCTTGTATTTCCCCATTACACTTTAAAAACACTGTGAAATTGCAAAAAAGGCAAAAAATACTTAATCTCTCCCCAACTTTTAATCTATTCTAACGGTGAATTGGGTGTTTCGTGCATCAATGCCGGTATCAGTCCTGCATCCAGTCAACGCAGTCAAGGTTACTTATCATGAGTACTTATCTTGGTCGTGTCATGAAAAAACAACCGTGCATTCAGATAGTTGAGTGAGTTAGCTTTGAACTACTGTCGGCGTCAAAATGATATGCCGCTGTATTTTGAAAATTTATATTTGGTTCCTGTATTATACATCAATTTAAAGATAATTTTATTTCAATTTCTGCAGTATTTTTTATTATATGATTAAACCAAAAATGGACACATATTATTGCAACTATCACCACCGCGAACTCTAAACTTAGCAGTTTTGTCAACTTCATGAACTTTGTAACTCAGCCTGGGGAAAGCTGCGTAGTCTACAGCATTGCCTTTCCACGAAAAGTTGCGAGAATTAATAGAGAAACAAAAACTGACAAGTTAAAATTTTAACGCGCATATTTTGTTTTTCATGAACGATAATGTTTAAACATTATCTCGCGCCACAATTTACACAGAATCAAAAAATTATAGCCAAGGAAAAAGTAATATCCTCATTCTGGTGGTATGCCTGTACCCTTCTTGGCCAACGCCTAGTAATTCCTCTGGGCTCAACTGGAAAGCTTTGGAGGATGAGAGATAAAATTTGACCCAATTTTTATATCTGCACATTTATCCCGTATGAAAGCTTTTCAGCTATAACTCTTTGAAATCATTACACGTCCTATATGGTGAGAATTAAAACTGTACCAAATTTTCACTCATTTAATGATTAAGAACATTAATCTCTACATAATAACTTCTCTGCTGTCAATATAAGGTGATCGCATTAAAACAGTGCGGTAATTCATTCTACTTATTAGTTTCAACAGTGCGGGTGCACAAATCTCTCGCCTTAGCCTTTGCCGCTGCGAGACTGTTCAGAGGACAGCATACCTAAATAGGTATAAAAAGATATGTCAATTTCAGCTGGTACAATGTTTCTTACCGGGCAGGATAGACCCTTCATACAGTATCGTTATTGTACTCATTGGAAAATTCCTGTAACTGGGCAATATAGTTTCACAACCTCTCATTTTAACAAGCCTCTCATTTGATGTTTAGGTCACAGTAGCTAAACCATTTTTATTTCAGAAATGACATTCCTGATGTTTAAAGTTCAATTTCCGGCAGTTTAATGGCTATGAATTAAATTAAAAATTATTTTTGAGCTATTGTTAAGGAGATATGGCTGCGAGAGTAGACATAAAGCACCTTTCATAGATGTATGGTCAAACTGTACGTGATTTTGGGTAACATTGTCACAGCCTGATAAAAAAAACTCTAAAAATAGCAAATAATTTGGAAGCAAAGTTGTTCCACCAAACCGAGCCAATAGGTTTGCAAGGTCCCTCAAATTACCGCTGGGCATGAGTCGGTACACGGATTGAATCACTCGGTTGCCTCTGTGAATTCAATTCTCGAGAACCAGATAAAATTATGAAAGATTTTTACAATACGCCTGTGAGCGTATTCTTATCAAATCACATATCGAAATGCGTCAATGTTTGCTTATTGTGGTTGGCATGTCATGAGAAATAAGTCGACTACAAATGGAAAAAGGACGCCATGCTCAGTGAATTTGCAAGAGTGCTGAAAAACAGCTCCATGCATTCTGATATTCACGCACATCTTTAAATACATTCAAGAATTAGTCATTTATCTACCGGTAACAGTTACGCCAATTACTTTCTGTTTATTATGTAGACGTATACACACGACTTTAGCCTGGGAGATAAAAATCATAACCAAGTGGAATTAGAACCCACGACACTTAGAAAAGGCCTTGATCTCACCACCACGGGGGCTAGCAGGAAATATTTACATAAATATACCTTCATTTTTCAGATGTCTTAAAAATAAAATCGTAATTTAGAGCAATGGTGCCAAATTTTGGCTTCTATACCCATTTATCGTCGGGTTTGACAATATTATGTGAGCTGATTTACACAGAGGAAAAATCATTCACCTTGACCGAATTTTGATCGATATCATGCCGAGTAATTTAGCCAATTAATCCACCATAGCGTCCTCCTCTCCTCTCGGATATTGAGGGCTTTAGACAAACAAGATGTTCAAGAATGCTGGATATTCGATGCTACGAAACTTAACTAAGCGTACTCTAAACAACATAATTTGTGAGATAAAGTCCGAACACAAACATGATGATCTGTTTCCTCTTTTGACAAAATTTGGAATGCTGGGAAAGTCGACAATCAAGAGGTTTGGGTTGGATTCCGGGACAGCGCGAATAATTTTTTCTCTGGAGGATTTTGCACTAATGGGCACTTGCGATTGACTCAGTTAGGTTAATGCCATGGCCAGCCACAGTATTGTAAACATTATCTTTACATGAAGGAAAGACACCCTAATAATTTTTATTGCTCAGTGTAATCAGAATTTAAAACCTCTCCCACTTCTTTATATGTAGGTATGTATTATTTTTTACGGACACCTGAGGCATAACATTTTGGTTTGTCCTGGGGCTGCTTTATTTACTACTTGGTATAATTGGTGGAAAATATCAAATATTTTCTTGCTCAGGTTTTTGCATTTTAATAGTTACACATCATTCTTTACGAAGGCACACCATCCTTTCGTTCAGATGTGATTTGACTTGGCATGGCTTGAAGCTTTTAGAGGCATGAAATATTCAAAACATCCTATCCGCCAAGGAGTGATCCCGACGCCTCCTTAACGTCCAGAATGCTTTTGCATGAAGAGCCTTCGATCTCGGACAACGACTGTCTCAGCCACTTTGCATTGAATGATTGAGAGCCATCTGAGTAACGCTCGAACGCAGGAGGCACCGAAGGCAGGAGTGTGTTTGGAAGACTTATTGGACACTATATACACCAATAGCCAAGCGTAAATATCAATTCCCGAAGCCTACATCTGACATTTGACAGAAAAAATTTAACAGATTGTGGTTAAAGATTGATAATTAGCATCGCAGCAAATTGTCTTGATCCAAAGTGATTAAAATATAACTAAGAATGATGTGATTATTTGTATCAAGGGTTGATTCTACTGTATTATCAGTGAAGTATTTTCTTTCTCTACTTTCCATCACTTCAATGTGTCATTGAAAGAGATCTCAATAATACTCGTCACTCACTGATATACAACTGCTTGGACGGATGTCATGATAGGAATGACGAAAGAGTATCCTCTGCCATAAAATACCTTCTAACTTTTGGTATATCCTCAAAAGTTCCCGAACAACGTACTTGATCGTTACTTTATAAGTTTGTTATTTCCCAAATACAGTAGCAACTCGATAATACGAAGCACGAAAATACAAAGTTTCGATTTTACGAAGCAAAACTGTTGGTCCCGATGAAATGCCTATGCTAAATACATGGGCTATTCGAAAATACGAAATTTTCGAAAATACGAACCTCGGACCCAGTCCCCACAAAGAATGAGTTCGTTTTTACGAACCTTGGGGGGAAATCGCGTCAGAAAAGGTCTCTATTTGCTGACGTAGACACCTAACAAATCAGCGAAGCCGAATATAATAATAACAATTGTGTATAATGCGTGAATTTTAGTGTGTTTATCCCTCCCTAGTGCCTGAGTCACACATTTATTTATCAAGTTTTAGTCGTGGATAATTTAGCGAGTGACGGGGAAAATGGTGGCATGAGGCAATGTTTCCCGTATTTTATTTTTGATTTAACTGTCAGCTGGATTTCCATGACGTAAACTATTCTCTTTTCATTATAACTTATGTGTGGTGCCACGTACCAACTAACTGGCATGCGCTATTAGCGGCGATTTTAATTTATTGAGCGCTTGAACGGAAAATGACGCGATTAAATGATGGGAAATTAGACTAGGATACCTGTCGCAGTCACTATACCTAAATCAATGGCTTCACTATGAACAAACCCGCGTTTAATCCCGCCAATGTCCATGATTTATGAGACAATAGAAATAAAATAATTTCCAAGAATTTACGAGGGTATAGCCGTTCCCGCGATTGATATAATTTGGCATTTAAAACAGTTTATTTCTAATTTTGAAACAGATGACCCAATCGGGGGAGTGGCTCAACAATATAACATTGTAATGGACTAGCTGTGCTCGGCATACGTTGCAATGCCTTTTTCTGGATTCAAAACTGGTCCCTGAAAGCATTTGAGATCTATATCCGTTGCAAAATTCCGTCACCCGAGTTTGAAGACTAATATCTCAAAGACGGCTCAATTGATTTTAAAATGAAGTACATCAATTCAAATTGTGTATATTTCTGCGGTTAGTAATGATATATAAAACTATTTACCGTTTATGTCGCTAAAAGTGTGTGCTTAAAAGCAGAATTTTAGCGCATTTTTTTCGGGTACCAGACGGATGTATCGCATTTACGGCTTCGTAATAACAACACGGATCAAGATATCGGAATTTACTTCACAAATATTGTAGAAAAAATCTTTTTTAACTATAATACGAAGTTACATATGATTTACTATATTAGTATTTTATTTATTGATGAAATTGCAAGACTGCGTTATTATCCGTTCCGCGCATCCCTGAAAACCGCCGTTTGAATCTCTTTCAAGCTTTTGAGTTCATCATTATGAATCTACTTATAAAACCTTAAACGAATGCGTTGGTTAAACAATATTGATTAACATTTATTTAGGAAAAGGAGCGCGCTGAACTGCAAGGAGCATGCCCGAAAGAGAAAGAGAAAGGCGCGTGCTGTTGCCCAGTGAGAGGGTTGTTCGTAAGACGCGTGCGGTATTGCCTAATGCAAGCATTTACCGGCGGGGGAAAACTACTTCGCTCGTAGTAACATACTGCAGTAAACGATAACGTCGGCACTCACCAAAGTATAACCAGAAGCATTTTTTCACCTCTTTCCATCAAGTTGTCAACACATTTCTCGGCTTCTTGATGAAAGAAACAAATAGCGCTTAAAGCCATCCTCAATTCCGTCTCCGAAAAAGTGGCACGAAGAAGCACAGCGACGAGATGTTTCCACGCAGATCTAAAATGACACCGATGACCATTCTTAAAAATGACCCTTTCTACCACAATTTACTGAGTCCTAATGACTCATGCACAGTGATAGGACAACTAGTTTTCCCCTGGTACCTGGAAATAGCGACGCGTGTACGAAAATCGAGCGCAAGTATTAAATAAAAATGCAAACAAAGAGACCACTGCACCACATCTTATTTCACGTACAAATAAATTAAGTACTTTTTAACACTAATTATGTCTTACTGAAATTATTCCGATTGACGAGATAGAGCAACTCGTAAACGATCTGTTTCGTTGCTTGCTTGTCGTTCCTCGCTTGTTTGAAAAGCTCACGTGCCAATACTCATTTGTGGAAGCGACTCACGCTTTGTCTAGTGAAGAATGGTTTTAATAATCGAATAACCTTCGCGGGCGCGCGCACAACAACTCACATAAGTTTCATCGTAATCTGATGAATGGTATTGGAACGCATAGAAGTCGAACAAACAAACATTTTTATTTATTAGATAAGACCTGTGATGCACCGCTAAGACACTTCAACCCGATGAAGCCGTCTTCCGCAAAATATCGCTTTATGAAGTATAGTTTTTTGCATAAGTAAGCCAGAAAACCGAAATCTTAGAATAAAATCCCCACGGAAGCCTTGTCTTTAATTTTTAAATTCCAAGGAGTCGTTGGGGTAACTTCATGAAATTTTACTGGAACCAACTTTCATCCGTGAATTACTATGGTGAATTCGTTGAGTAACCAGGCCTTGATACGTTATAATTGATATATCATCTCTGCTGTCCCTGATTTCCACGAGATAAATAACCAATTAAATCAGATTTCATTGTTATGACATGAGTAACTTTGTGTCCTGGGGATTTTAATACGCGGATATGACACAACATGGGTATGAATTGGATCCGATGCGCTCTATTTCAAAGTCATCCGACGTTTAGAAGAATCTAACTACGGAAATACTGCTCTGCGAAAACTTATTGTCGTTATCAGGATTTTACCACAAAAATGAGTCAGGTTTCAGCCTCAGCCGCGATAGATTTTTTCCGTGACCCTTACCTCTTTCAAAGTTCCCCTTGACTAAATTTTACTAAGTTACGCTTCAAACAGTTAGTCCTACTTCGTTTTCGTGTTTTATGCTCCACAGCAAAGTCAAGCATAGAAGACATAAGTCGCAGAGAAGAAAGAAAGTAACTATGTAATGGAACATAGAATGCTGGATCTGGAATATCTCCGCGATGTTCATTTAGGATGAAGTTTCTCTTTCACACTATTGTGAATAAAAAGTTCTGAAAATCGAAGAGTGATTGGGATGTCACTTT
Organism: Ceriagrion tenellum; assembly: GCA_963169105.1. NCBI lineage: Eukaryota > Metazoa > Arthropoda > Insecta > Odonata > Coenagrionidae > Ceriagrion > Ceriagrion tenellum. The sequence continues at coordinate 140,133,639 of OY720640.1, read as the reverse complement.
TTAAATACAATGTATTTTATTAGCTTCTATGTTTTAGCTTACCGAAGTTGGCATATAAGGTCGCCATTGGATAAAATGGCGTTCAGCAGAACACCTACGACTCGAGGAGATTATGCATAGAAGGATAAAAAAATAATCGCTTAGTTTGTTTCCTGGATTAATATTTTGCCGAACTATAAACACGAATCATTGAAGTGAAAAGGAACTTAGTCGTGAGTAAATGTTTCCTACTCGAACTTCAATGAGCGGTGAAACCGTTTGGCTTGGAACGAAATAATATTTCTCCCCAATTTCGTATGCCCAGTAGGCGACGAGGAAGAAACCACAAAAAATGGATTTTTTTTAACTGGAGTACCTAAGTCTTTTGCTCATTTTAGCTGCGATTGAGCGATAAAGAAAGGGTGATTAGAAGCGCGGTCGGGCCAGCTATCGTCTTAACTACGTAGATGTTAGAAACAACACCCATGCCAGTTACACGTCCTGATTACCGCAGATTAACAAAGCTGAAGTCTTAAAAAAAACAGACCTTGCTTTAAATACGTCTTCTAAATAGGACGAAAATTTGGCAAAGAAATGATACCAAACTGAAAATCATTTGCATAGGGAACTAAGTAGTGATAGTTATTTCACGGACGTTTGTAACATTTAGCTTATGATTTAAAGGCATTATTTCGAATTTTTTCTCAAATAACGACTATAAATCATTTTAAAACGTTTTCAAAAACCAGAGACGTCAGGGGGGAGAGGGTAAATATTTTTCGCGATTTATTAAAAAAGTTCGAAAATACGAAACTCGAAAATACGAAGTGACGAATTTTCGGTCCCGCCAACTTCGTATTATCGAGTTGCTACTGTATAGTCAAAATTAGATTTTTGAAAGCCTCCCAAGTTTCTAGTACAGTATTTTAATTTGACCCGGCTCGACGACAAATGTATACCAAATTGTTTAAATAACAGAGACACAAGAAAATAATTGAGAAAGGGGCACAAAAGCCTTGGATTAGGAATCTTTGAATTCTACCCAATATTTGTTGATTAAAACTTTGGCATTCCTGCGGTTTCTCCGTCACCTTTCGCCATTGAAGGCTATATAGTGACCTGTTGCCTTTACTATGCAGCACGCTAGGCGGCTAATACGGCAGAGGTATTGGGAGTTCCATGGTGACTCGGCGGATATTACTTTAGCATTGAACTCTACGCTTTGCAAGTTTCTCAATCTGTAACGTGAAAGTAACATCACGTTTTGCATGATTTCTGCATGACTCTATCTCTGATCGTTCATTTAGTTTCTAAATATATTTATAAAACTGTTGCTATAATACCTTGGTTATATGCTTGTAACGTAGTGCATGCTGATAAAAATCCCTTTTAAAGAAATTTCTGCTGGTTCTTGCTAATGCATCAGTAGTTGTAATTTCGTTAAATTTAATTGGGTAGGTTGCAGTGCATGTTGGTAATGGCTCATCGCCTGCCATATGCTTTTGATGTAGCTTGCAGGGAATGTAGATGAAAGGCTCGCGGAAAATGTTGTTTTTGGCCGCACCAGCCAGCTGTTTCTTTTATTTTTCTTCCTCGTCAAGATAACTTTATATGATGGCAACTCCAACACTGGCTGTTTACTACAGGGGTGCCTATATTCCACCATATGTTAATCTATTGTCAAATTTATTCATAGTCAAATTTAGTGGAATAAATATTATCTATCTATTATCTATCAAAATCGAGAGGATGCACCTTATCAAAGTGGGCGTCTATCATTGAACAATCATCGCACGACGATCCGGCTTCGGGAAGATCGGGAAGTGATTGGCAAAACACCGGCGCCAAACACACCTATTGTGCCACACGGCCGCTCGATACAATGGCCTTCAACATGGACACACATCCACGTTGAAACCAAGGCCCCGTCACGTCCACACCCCCAAGTGTTTTTCACTCTCCCGAAAAACAAAGCAAAATCCCTTCCTCACCCTCCTCCACCCCCTCAAGCCACCCCAATCCTCCGCCCCCCCCCCATACCGACCCACCCTCCTGTGTTTCTACCCACTCCATGCGGCTCGCGTATCTCTTCCCGTCGTGCCCTGTGGCTGAACCCCCCCCCCCTCCGTCCCGTCCACCTCCATCGCCGAAAGGGCCCGCCTTCCCAAGAGTCGCAACAGGCAGTGAGTGGAACAGCATCCTTCCCCTCCTGCGCCTTAACACGCTCCCCTCCACCTCCCACCCCTTTCTTCTCCAATTTACTACCTATATCAAGTTCTAAAATTATATTTAGGAAAATATAGAACATTTGAGAAAATGTGTATGGGAGGTCATTAACATTAACTGAATTGTTACGTTTTAACAATGCACATTTATGAAAGAATCGCATCATGGAATTCTCTGGGGGCTTGTTAACCAATACTGTTTATGAATAAAGCATTTGAAAGATGCTGTTTTGAGATGCGAAGTGGTTTACATATTTTATTCAGTTTTGAATAAATGAATTTCCTAGGCACAAAAAAAGCTGACGTCCCTGATAAAGGTTCCCTCAAACTTCCGCTCTTTGTCAAACTATCGCTTAATAAGGAGTTTAACTTAATTAAGGAGTTAAGAATTATCGCTTAATTAAGGAGCTAAGAATTTTTCTGGTGTCCATTGGAAAAACAGAACAGAAAGGAATGGAAGCTTTCGAAAACTTTTGTTCAAAGAGGATGCTGAATATCATGTAGATGGATAATGAAAATCCATACAGAAATTAGGAGAGGAAGATACCCAATGGAGCATTACAGAAAAGGAGAAATAGATTGTTCGGACACTCCCAGAGGCACAAAGGTAAGTACAGAAAAAGAACTATCAGAAAGTAAGGGGACTAGCATTAGATAGGGAAGGATTGATTGTTGCAGTCAACCGAGTAATGATGATGAACGATCAATGAAGATGGTAAAATATTTACATCTACATCTACATACTACCCCGCGAGCCACCGCATGGGCGTGTGGCAGGGGGTGGTAGGTCACCAGCCGTGTAAAGATGTAAAATTTTTGGAAGGTGAAATGATGACATATCCAAAGGGAGTGTATTTGGAGGAGCCCAATTTTATTGTGGTCGCTTATTGTGCGCGGAAAGAACGAGTTTTTGTACTTATCTGTTCGGCAGTGTAGCTATCTCATTTTTATCGCTTCTGTCAGGCCTAGAAATTTAGTGAGGCGTCATGATAATATTCTCTGTGTCGCTCTGAAAAATATCAGTTCTGAATTTATCAAGCAGCCTAAGCCTAGCGTGCAGCCTCTGAGTCTCTAGGGGCTCCCACCTTAATCCCTCTAACAGTTGTGTAACACTATATGTTCGTTCGTAGCAGTTAATCATGATCCTGCACACCCAGTTTGAACTTGCAATGCCCACGCAAAGAGGATGTTATTACTTCCAATTTTATTTATTTAATCCACTGGTTGAGAGTTAGAGGGAAATACCGAATACCACAAGACCTGCCATTCTGTATTATATCCAAGTGTCTATTCTCTTTAGATATTAAAGTAAACCTTTGGAATTTTTCTCCAGTTTATTGAATAAGAACGCTTTTCACTATCTTTTAACATCGTTCTAAAACGATACTGTCTGAGTTTTTTTTATTCAACTGTTATTGGCATTACCTGATGAGGATGTTAAAAGACCTCGAAACTCGCCGTTATTAAACTAACTTGCTTACGCACGAGAACTTTACTCGTAAAGGGTAAAAACTTCAATTTATAGAATAAATATCCACACTTTAACACCGGAATCCGTGCTCTATCGTTTGGGCTGACACAGTATCCTCCCCACCATCACTTTCGTGACTTTCAGCAATCCTTTTCCCCTCACCAAGGTCATTAGTATAGTTAACAGTACCTAAGGCGCTGAGTGTATATTTCAATTACTTTTCAAGGAAGCCGGAAACATTCATTCTTGGACCTCACTTCACCTTAGTATATCTGTTTGTACGATGGAAATAACTTGCATGTAGAATTACAAATGACGAGAGAATTATATAAGGTAGTTAGAGCTAGATATCATTTAACCTAGTGTTCAATGAATTTGGTCTCATTTTATGGATAAATATCTCACCTTTTCAAAGGTAACAATGTATCTGCCACTTACCTATCTACTTTTCGAGATATCTTTCACTAAAAGCTTTTGTCTTAACCAAAGAATTGTTAAGATTTTAATTTACGGCTCAGAATTCGATATTTAAGAAAATCAAATGTAAATAATTATTTTACTCGACATGATACCCCTCGTATATGTTATCAACCATTGGAATAATTTAGGGTATTATTTCTCATTTATGGAAAAATATGTTCTTATAGAATCGAATTATTTAGAAATATATGTCTCGTGCATAAAGACAATTAGTTAAAATCGCATCATATTTCCAAATCTTTAACACGGAATCAATTCCATACATGTTTCAAATAATGACAAGTATGCAAAGTTAATTTCAACTCAGTACATGAAAGAAAGCCGCATCAATCACCTTGATACCCATTCCAATCACCCACTCAGCCTCTTTCCAAGGCGTAATATAAAATCTTGCGCTGCAACAGTTATTTTTTTGGCAAAGCAGACCGACATCGAAGTTTATCGGCGCCATTTAAGATTGGGTGGTAATGTTAGCTAAGAGAATGCTTTAGTTAGGAATGGAAAATGGGTGAAGGCCGTAGACAAACCTTATTGAAAGGCGGAACTTAAAGATAGACGACAGTTCAATGGACATTTCCGATTGACAGCGTACTTTACCTCAACCACTCTCAGCATTGCACCCAAATAAGGATGTGATTAAAAATTTAAACCTCCTCCTCTGCATAGAATCCTCCAAATCGGGCCGTAAATTGGACGGATGGGAGATGAATAAGACGGTCGGTTCAAGAGCCTTTGGACAACGCGTTGCGTGAGACTGTAAGACGACTGACGGGGGTTGCTAACGATAAGAGGCTATACCCGAGCAGAAAAAGTCTCTGAGAGTCGAAACAGAGACCTCGGGGTACGGAGTCCAAACTAATTGATCCTTTTTAAGGTAGTTTTAGCAAGATATATCATTCGTCACAGTAAAGACTATCTTTCAATTCTATTTTTTTATGTTAGCAGCTGTAAAAAGCGTGAAATTAAAATTGAGTAATATGTATCGTAAAAGACTAGAAATCTCCGTAATGACATAAATATAAAATTGAAATTATTTTATTCGAATCATTTTTTCTCGCTGAGCGGGTAAAATTCCTCCAAATTGGAAGGTTGTTTCGCAACACTATATAAATTTATGCTGGGAGTTTTTCAATTTTTTTAAAGATAGTGAAGAAAACAGCCTGTATTTAATTTCTGACAAGATCTAGGCATTATTAAGTTCAAATTTTTAAAATTTGGTGTCTCTGGAGGCCATACCAGCACCAAATTCCATTGAAAACGGATTCTATTTTTGGAGCGAATGTATCAATAAGTAGCAAGGCTTCTAAGTGTCTGTTATTTTGCATTTAAGGAGGAGAGATGTTTTTCTTAAAAATGAGACCATATATATTGAATTATTGACGCAATCATATCTCACTTATTCGTACTATCTCCCTTGACCACCTCCCATCCTCCCCCTCCTCTCTCCCCTAACATCCCTCCACCCCCTTCCCGTCGCACACCGAACTCCCTCGCGGGAAAAAGAATGAATCCCATATTTTCATTTCTCCCCCCGGCGCGCAGAGGCCGGGCGTGTTCCTGACGCGCGGTTCTCTTGTCCCCGCCATCTTTCCCCCCGTCACTGCCGCCGTAGTCTTTCGCATTGTCCCGCACGTCTCGTCGGTCGCCTTCCACGCACACATGCCCTTCCTCCCCGGATGAGTGACAAGCCATGTGTGACCTCCATCGCGTGAACAAAGTCTCATTTATTTTGTCTAGTTACTCCGCTCTCTATGAACTCTTTCTCCCCTCGCGAATAGGGACGATTTATTCACTAAAAATTTGTTTGGGCGAGTTTTTTCCTTAAGTCAAAATAGAGGCTACATTCAAATTTCATTTTTTTTCTTTGCCGCAACTGTAAGAAGGAAGTATCAATTTTGATATATTTATGGCGCAAAACTATGTTATGTAACATTGCATTGTGATTGAATATACTATTATTTTATTTGCCTTAAATTCTCGGAAATAAATTGAAACATGCGAGCATTAGCCTCAATTATAATTCTTTTTCCACACCGCACAGGGAAAAATGTCTTCTTATCGGAAGGCTTTATTTGATTTTCTGCAAACATTTCTGGGATGAGCACGTGAGTTATTTAAAAAAGTTAAGGAAACATACAAGGCAAAATTCAATTAATTTTTGTCGAGATATTGGTCTTAAAATCCGTGTTTTTGATTAAAGTCGGTCTGGAGCGCATATCCATAATATTTCCCTTGCAAAATTTCTCCATCTGTTGGTAGTCTTATGTCTTAGTAGAGTTAGTTGAAGATATTTCAATAAATTGGAAATGTGAGATATTTTATGCGAAATAAAATCTCGCTCAAACAACTTAAAATCTTCACAAAGCCAATAAGATAGACAGTAAAATACATTAGTGGTGAAATATTTTTCACTGCCTAGTGAAGCCTATGCATACTACAGCCAGAATAAGAACACGAAATAAATAAAAAATTCGGTACTTACGAAGAATGACGAAGAATGAAACGAGTGGAAGTGAATGCGTCGAAGGGCACTGTTAGTGTGTGATGGACAATGGCCTGCTCCGATGACCGAACAACACCGAAAGAAAAAAAAGTTTTGTCTCATGTCGGTTTAAGTGGGGATATTTTGGAATCGGAATCGTTGGAAAAATCCGTCCGTGTGTTAATAGTATAAAACTGTCCGTATGAGACAAACAGTGTGAGAATACTAGGCTAATATGTTGAAAAACGTAGAATTTACAATATTACTACGATATGTTAGATGAAATTTCTGCCAAGGATAAGAAACCATCCCGTTTGACAAACTTAAGTCATAATAGCCTCCTGAAATTAATTTATAAGGTAATACTCTTGGATGGCATTCCTAGGAAAAACAAAGGATAGGGCACCCAAAGCAAATGGAGAAGCATCTCAAAATAACGGATTATTAAGGACTAATGTGATGACGTATACTACTGAAGATTCTCCATCGATCCATACGACTGCTGAAGATGGTGGAGATACTATGTTCTAAGGTCTCCTACTGGGGATAGTTATGTCGTTCAATCATCGGTTAACATCTTGTCTCTTTTGACTTAAACGCTTTGATAGTGTCCATGATTTTCATACAACTAACCCAGTCATCAACATTTCCATGCAATTTTTAGGTCTCTGGTTGTCTGAACGTAAGGTTTTGATTCACGAATTTAACTTATTGATTGAAGAGGATTCACACTCGTTACCTTGAGGACTAAAGTACGATCCATTGAAATATATTGGACCCCTCGTGTATATTCCCCTGGTAGTCCATTATTTTAATGGCCGCCATTTTGGCATTTTATATTTTTGTCTCTCAAATGAGCCTTTGTCAAGTTGTAGCGGACTCCGGCGTTCAAAGCTATCACCATGAAGAAGCTTCATTTCGTCTAAACCGAGCACGCCTTTCTTCGGGTGGGATTTCCATAAGGTCGTTTTAAGAATTCAAGCATTCATTTGCAGTTGAATTTCAGTGATGACCTGGAAAGTAGTCCGGTCGATGAATTGAATAAGATTCCATAAATTTTCTGCGACTAATGTATGCAAAGTAGTGGGTCCATCGATGATTCACATCAATTTACAGAAGATTTTCTGACCGACACAGCTGCTTCGATCGTAGTTCATGGGCATCGACCATAGACGGTAAGTGTCAGATGGTAGGAGCGGTTTGTTTACATCAGGATACGCCGTCCGGTTGTGCATCTTTCCGGCAACAAAGTTTGTAGCGTCGCAAATTTAGCTTCATCCGAGGGAAGTTGACCTGCTCAAATGATAGACTCAAATAATGCAATTTTAGCGACCGCTGCCACATTGTCATGTTATCGTGGCCGTCACAAACATGCTGCTGAAAGCTAGGAGACGGAATGTCCGGAAAAAACCCGCGTTATAGAGGACGAAGTAAGGTTGAGGGGTACTAAGACTGATTGAAGATGAACTTCTGACAGAGTCCTATGACCTCATTTAAAGATGACGGAGGAGCAATTTAATGCTATTTTAATTCTCATCCGGCATGATTATGATGGATCGATGGAGCCTCATCGAGCGAGGATTCTCAAGAGCACTAAAAGCCTCATTATTTCCGAAGTGTATAAATTATCTATCGTAACATGAAAATGGATCATTTAAATGTTTAATGCGAGAGACAATTGCTTTAATTTTTCCCATTTCATGAAATATAATTTTATAAAGTTTTAAAAGCAGAAGATTATAAGTAAAATTTTTAAATACGTCAATAATAAAAGGAGGATCAATTGCAAAATAATGGTAACGATAGTACAAACTGATTATCGCTTTAACGGAGTGAACCACTCGTAGTTAGTTACACCTCCCGAATCATTCGAAATATGCTAAATGAAATATCAATTGAAAGAGTCATGTCTGTATAAAAATGAAATGATTTGAGTGAACGTGTCGTTGATATAAACCAAATTGCATGAATAAAATCAACGAAATATACCTGATTTCTCGCTCATTATGAAACAACCGTATTCCCATTGAGTGTCGGTAGTTCAATTAGCCAAAATCAAAATTGTGAACTTTTAGAGTTCGTATTTTGCGATCATTCACGAGATCATGCTATATTATAATGAATAAAGCATGTTCTAAATTTGCTTGAATGATCATGCGCTAGATTTCTCATGCGCGTATTTTCCCGTATTTTCAAATTTCCATATTAAATGGTACATGAACGCCATACGTATGATCATTCGAATGACAATTCTCAATATCATTCGCCGTGTATAGCAGTCTATACGCCAAACCGCCTTCATTTCGACACACTGAAAAAGTCAAGAGGAAACAGTGTAATAAAATAGGCGATACCTTATGGAAATTGGTTACAGATGTCACGATATCGAATAGATAGAACTTTGTCACAGAATTTTTATAAACACACACTAATCTAGGTATTGACAATTATATTTCATTTTCAAGAATATTCTGAAAGAAAAAGACAAAAAGTTCTGTCTTCTTGATATCATCACCTTCTGCCAGATCGTTGAAATGGGTTTTAATTACATGTATGATAGTTTGAGGCGTTTGAACAGGCAAACATTGCTTCCTATGCAGCAGAGCAGTTCTGTGGAGCAGCCATGCGTATTCCTTAAAGGGTCATGTAAGAGTGATAGTGGAACTGATATATTAAAGCTGGGCCGTTCTATAAAATGAGATAAAAATTGTTTCCTGTTGATCTTTGCTAATCATAAATTAGATTATACTTACAAATCCTCATCTGAGCGAAATGTTGGTGTGCAACACATTAAGCCACCAGTATCTATCCACCATCCATCATCGATCGATATAATTCTTGCATAAAATATAATTTCGAAAATAATTTTTTTATTATCCAGTTTATTTGAAGATTTAATTGAAAATATATAGCAGGATGATATACAGAGCGATCCACTTGATTCTTATTGACACATAAGCTAACCAAAGGCACTAAACTATGCCTGAATTTTGTACGTCGCTTCGCCCAAAGCATACCAATCAATACGATGCCATTGTAAATTTATTCACTCAATGAAGTGATTCAATTATAAGATTTTTTCAAAGAAATCCGTGGACTAATCGTTTTCCTTCCGATTGGTAAAGTGAAGGAATGAGGTACATATTTTTCTCTTTCAATCAAGCAGTTCATATTCTCACAGGACACTTATATTGCGCCAAATTGGTAAAGCGTTGCTTATCTATGGACTATTTTACCAGTTACTTAGGTCAGTGCTGAATTTAGAACTGAAATTTCGGAATCAGATTAAAATAATAAATCATTTTCTCGATGCCTTGGGAGTCTGTGTTTACGCAATTCCAATTTCAGTGCGCAGTGGCACTGTCTATGCAGTCACTAAACTACGCCATGTACTTTAATTGGAGTATATGGTTTTGACATTGTTACTGTGTTGCTTCCAAAGAATTCTAAACAATTTTCCGAAAGCTAGTTGGAGAGGCTTCAAGGAAACATTTTCTCGGTTCTGGTTCACTCAGCTCTCCCAAAGATAAATTAGGCAAGATTGTTCAATATCGATTGTGTTCTTCCATCGTTATAGGTCTTCGCAATGTACAAAAATTCGCGATTAATGTGCTTATTTTTCTGTATCCTTCATAAGTATAGTATAGGTTGTTCGACGTTTTTGTTGATTTGATAGTGCATTTGTTTTAGAAATGACATTTGCCGCATATTCGCTGATTTCCTTTGGTGTGTTATGGCAGTAAATGCTTAAATAGCACATTAATTGGCGACCGCGTGGTGGAAATGGTTGCGAAAATGTATATCGAAGGAAGAACATAATCGATATTGGACGAACATGTAAACTAGGTAGACTACAGCTCCACCACCAGTATTCTCTCAAAACACTCCTTGCATTGTTATTGGTCGTCAGATCCAAGAATCGGATGGAAAACAAGTTTCGCACATATTTTTATTTTTAGCATTGATAATCAAATTTTATTCCGAAATCGGATGCGATCGCCCAATTTACACTGTAACAATTCTGAGCATGCTGACTCAGATTTTCAGGAGTGAAATGATTATCGTGAATAGTGGTCATTTTTAGAGGCGACGCCCTTACATCTGGCCACTTCTTCCGCCCAACTGACGCGCCAAAATTTCAAGCCAAGCGGCCGAGAGGAAGAGCGGAAAGGTGGAGGTGAGGTGTGATAGTTTCGCCTGCGGCTGACATCCGTCCACCACTTTGCCTCCGAACTAGACGAGAATCTCATTTCAACCCGACGAGAAAAGGTTGAGGGCAATCGATGTTTGCCGGGTGAGATTCATTGCACCGCCTCCTCATGTGCCTCCCTCCCATCCATCTTATCCTCCTCTGGGCGGAAAGTGGGTCTCTCCTTCTTCCGAGATTAAGAAGAGCCTCCCTCGTCTTGGGGACATCCCAAGGAGTGTCGGCTCCATCCCATGTCCTTGACATAAGCCGTAAAAGAAAAACCGTACGCATCGTTGAAGAGACGGCCTAGGGTAAACAATGAGTGCGACACAGTTGATGGAAAGACTATGTTGGGAGGCGCCAGAGACTCTGAGGCTACATGCTGGGTGGATATTACCTTAGAAAAATCCAGTTCACGGGAGTTTCATAGGTAGTCAAAGGATATACTACATAAACCTTTCACTCTATCACTAGAGCTGATGAATGTGAAAAAACGCAGCCTTGTTTAGAATTGATTTTTTGCACCAATCGCCTTCCGAATCACAGCTGCAAGAGCCGGACAAACTCATATCCGCATGATGACATTCATTTATTTTTAATCTTACACTCGAGTGTTTAAAAAAATCTTCCTCTAAGCAGTGAAAGAGAAGTCAAATTTGAGGATTTAGCTGACGAGCATTGCGTAGTGTCATTATCACTCACTACAATTCTGAAGAAATGTTGGGGCCTGGAGGGAGAGGTGAAAGACTGAGGAACAACAGAAGTTTTCAGAGTATTAAGGCAGCATAAGGGTGTGGTAAGCAAAGATAAGGCTGCTAATAACATCAGCCCAAATTTTCGTTTGGGAGATACTCCTCGGCGGGTCGTCATCCTTCGAAGTTACTTGACCAGGTAACTCGAGAACAATAATACCTGTGCACTGTCTCCACAGCATTGTCAATTTCCAAAGTTTTGGTTTCTGTGAATTCTTCAGCAGATTTATAATTGTTCAAAATTACCTTTAATCCGTTTTACCGACTCAGAACCATCCATCAAAGGTGTTTCTGCTTTGGTACCCAAAAGGATTAACGATGATGAAATAAAACGTATTCCGTTGCCTGTAAAGTAAAGTGCCACCGACAAAGTTTAGGGAACAATATCCACCCTAGCAAACTAAAAGCTAGTTCGAGCTCGTATTTCTTAAATGCTGTTGGGGGAACTATTCCCTATTCCGGCCACTATTTCCACCCTTTTCCACCCTTTTCTCGAGTAAGTCCATATTTTTATATCCCCTTATTTTTCATTAATCATTTTTATCAATATAATTGTATTTATTGCAAAAGCGCAAAAATTATTTTGAAAAATGATCTCTCGGTGCTATGTTTTGGTTAAGATAAAGCTCAGATGAAACTCAGACGAGTTTGATTCGATCATAGAAAGCCGTCACAAAGATGGGGTGAGCTCTTACGGCTAGACAATTAAAATAAAATAAAGGAAGTCTACAAAAGCCGTAAACAATTGGCACCCATCGTCAACAAACACCAAACTTACTGTGTTGGTATGCTGGGAAAACCACAGCAGAGACCAACCACAGCCTCTCAACCAAGAATACCCCCCTGTGATGGTTTACGGGAATGTTACTTCCTCGCCAGGGACCAAACACAGTCGCGCACACACAACCCAAATAGGATCCCTTGCAAGGGCTAATGGGACCCCGCTAAGGAAGTTTGGATTATAACCTGGGTAAAGCTTAACACTCACTCGGACGACCGGATAAGAAGGAGGATTCTTATCTGGGAAATCAACTTCCTTTAGTTTATGGGAAGTCAATTGGAGGTCAGGTCCTACGAACTACATTTGAAACTAACTAAGAATTTGTCATCTTGGGATCACTTTTTCTGGCAAGAGTTTGAGAGGAAAATCCAGGTCGTTGTGCATAATAAAAGGGAGAACAAGGCCCGCTGTACAAACCGCAAACTGAAAAGTCTCCTGAGTTAGTCTTATCCTTCCATTCCTTGCAATGATAGTTTTGATAATGTTCTCAACCTTTCTAAAGAATCTTTCTCTAAGGAGGAACTTACCTTATTAAATCATGGCTTCAATTTCAATTTACAACCAAAATCTCCTCCTGTTATAGATTTAGTTGCCCACATTGAAGGTTCCCTTACATTCTTTGATAACGCCACCAAGGACTATATCCGCAAGGGCTGCAAAAAACAAATTAAGAATAATCTCCTCAATTCCAAAGTTAATATTTCCTCTAACTGTAATAAAAATTTTGAAATAGTCAAACGATTAAAAAGTAAAAATTGTTTTTACATGAAGACAGACAGGGAAAATCAATGTGTCATTCTTGACAAAGAAGATTACTTCCATAAAGTCAATCTCTTATGTCTAATGGGCCTTATACTGAAGTAAATAAGAACCCAATGATTAAACTGACTTCACAGTTCAAATCCATTTTTAAAGACTGCACTGTTCTTGTTGATAATATATTGAAGTTCAAACTCTATGTAACCAATCCCACTCTACCAAGAATGTCCTACCTAAAGTCCATAAAATCGACTGCCCAATGAGACTCATTGTATCTGGAATTGATTCTCCCAAATACTTTCTATCAAAATAGTTAGTTTCCCAGTTCACAAGCTTCGATTTTAAAAGCTCTCATTCCATTAAAAATAATTTTGAATTCATTGAAAAGACTACAAATTGCATTTTCCTCGAGGGTGAAATAATGGTCTCATTTGATGTAACTAACCTTTTTCCTAGTGTACCTGTTGACATTGCTATCCAAGCATTAGAGGATTGGTTGAAGTCACTCTCTTTGGACGCAAAAACAATCGAGGAGTACATCGCACTTACCAATTTGGTCACGAAGCAAAATTACTTTACTTTCCTAGGTAAATTTTTCAAACAGGATTTCGGAACTACCATGGGCAACACGCTTTCACCCTTTCTAGCCAATGTTTTTTTGTCTCACTTTGAAAACCTTTTTAAAGAAAAATTTACTTACTTCCCTTCTGTGTACTTACGCTACGTAGACGACATATTTGCAGTTTTTGATACCACGAAATATAACCTGGATAATTTTGTCAGTGATCTAAACAGCCTGTTTCTATCCATCAAATTTACGGTAGAAATAGAAAAAGAAAACCGTCTTCCCTTCCTTGATATCTGCCTCACTAGATCTGGAGACAAGATATCTTTTGATATTTATCGACAACCAACACACACCACCAACTACATCCACAATCTTTCGTTCGACCACGCCAACCATAAACTGGCCGTCTTCCGCTCTCTCGTTCATAGACTTTTTAACGTCCCTCTCGAAAGATCGGCTTTTAATAAAGAATTAAATTTTAATAAATAAATTGCTAAACGGGATGGTTTTCAAGATTCTACAGTCGAAAACATAGTGAGAAGTATAAATTAAAACATCTGATTTCCAACTCCACCTCACACAAGAAAGATGAAGCTGAAAAGTACATTAAATGCCTTATTATCCCCGTTTAACGAAAGGGATCGATAAAATCTTCAAATCAGTTAAAACTAAAATCCCCTATTCCAACCAAAACAAGCTTCAAAACCTATTAGGAAACGCTAAAGATAAATTCCGGCATTAGAAAAATCAGGCATTTATAAAATCAACTGTAACACTTGCCATTTAGCCTACATAGGACAGACACGACGTACTTTACAAACCAGGTTCAAAGAACACTACTCTCACTTCAGAAATCACAATCCCGAAAAACCTAGTGTAGAGCAGCATCTAATCATGACCGGGCAAGACGTCAAAAAAGATAATTTGAAACTCGTAAAGCATACAAGTAATAACCTATTAGACACTTACGAGAGTATATTTTTTCTAAAAAATAAAGCCAAACTTCTAAACAGCGACTCACAACCCATCCCTCATTCCTCCCTCTACACAGTTTTGAACTTGAAATAATTCGTTACTTCTCTTAACGGACGCCGTTAACCGCTCACTTCCTTTCCCTTCCCTCCCCCCCTCCCTCCAACGTCCAACTTTACGTCCGTTACAACCCCCACTCGCTTTTACACCTTCCCCCGCGTTCTCCCCCCCATCACCAATCATTTTCTTTGGTTGTTTCCATTTGCGTATTGTTTATCGCCCTTCCCCCTATCTCTTTCCCTATTGGATGACGTCTCTTACCCCCTCCTCCTCAGTTTACCTTCATTTACAACTAGTGTCTTGACCCTTCCTCACTTCAACCTTGTGTTGACGTGACGCGTTACCTTCGGTTCGCTGAAGAGGACTACGTTGTAGCCGATATAAGCGTATTCGACCCCCCACCCTCGTTCGTTCCTGTTGTGTACATTTGACCACGCTCATTTGGAGCTGATTCTCCCAGAAGTTGGGCCCATTTGTGTGTGCGAGTGATTTTGTGTGCTTGCGTAAATAACCGGGCCTCTTTAGCCCTGTGAAGGATCCCAGTTTATAACCCAAACATCCTTAGCGGGGTCCCATTTGCCCTTGCAAAGGATCCTATTTGGGTTGTGTGTGCGCGTCTGTGTTTGGTCCCTGGCGAGGAAGTAACATTCCCGTAAACCATCACAGGGGGGTATTCTTGGTTGAGAGGCTGTGGTTGGTCTCTGCTGTGGTTTCCCAGCATACCAACACAGTAAGTTTGGTGTTTTCCGACGAAGGGTGTCAATTGTTTACGGCTTTTGGAGACTTCCTTTGTTTTATTTTAATTGATTCGATCAGAAGGAATGCATGGAGTATCATGGAGTATATTAGGTTTGAGGTTGAGCATGTCTGTTGAAACAATAGTTAAGGGTAATCAAAAGAATCTACTTATTTATTTCGAATTATGCAGCAGTTTTTATTTAGTTTTTGCAGCTGGCCTCCAGAAGTGCTTTCCTGCAACTTTTATCACCCGCCCACAAGCACTAGTTGCCTTCCCTCTGGCCTCATTACTAAAGCGAGTCTATGAGTCTATAATATTTTTCTCGGTGATCGATAGCTTCTTTCGATATGATCAAGCGGTATAGGATAAAGTAAGTGACCAAAGAGCCTTAATTGGCGCTTAGTAAGTTGACAAATAAAGAACTTGGGTCAAGTCAACTACGTGACGACAGAACTATCGACCGTCATGAAATATGAAATAGACTCGTCAATGTCAATGCGAGACGATTAATGTTCTTTGATGAGGCAGCCGAAAATTGAAAGGAGAGCTAATAACATAGGAGTAGTATATGGTTTGCTCTCTTTACATGACGTGAGTATATCGCTCAGAATTTTCCCTGTTCCGGTACTTTCTACTCTCTATTCTGAAGCTTACCGGCCATTATAATAGAAAAGATTTGTGCCCAGGAGCTCCGACAGTTACGCTGAACTTTTTTAAAGTGTAAAAAACGTTAAACTGGAGACCTTTGTGATAACCGAAGCGTAACATCTGTTCTTTAGGCTAGATTTAAACCAACAACCTTTCTGTCCACGTAATGCTGGAGTCTTAGCCTGGCGATTGCGGTCGGCTAGCAATCGTAGTGCATGTCAAAATTGACATCTGTGGAACACGAACTAGGGAATATCTGCCGCATTTAAGGAGGCTGTATACCTACAATGGCCGATAGCGCTTTCATAGACGTCCACGCTCTTATATTTTACCACTGCTTTTCTGCTTGAAGAAAGTCAGCTTGCGTAGGCCCCAGAAAAAAGGATTAATAATTATTAATATATGTGTGAATTTTCATGCATTGCTTTCTACATAATTATTTTGACCTTGAAAATAACGTAAAATCGAAGGAAATCGGGCGATTGTAATGACGCGTGCGACGTTTTTTCTTCAATCATGGCATTAAATCAAGATAAGAATCCTTCAATTCTACGTACAGCCATCGTTGAATTCTTGCGAATTGCAAATTATGACGTTGCAGTGAAAATTCTGGCTAACCCATGCCACGAATTCTCCCCTGTGTAGTCGGTGGCGATGTTGTTCGGAGCGGAGATTGGAGGGGTAGGCGAAAATATCTTCCAGGTCTTGACAGAAGCAAGTATGGAAAGGGCAGCGCGTCGTTTTCCGGCGAGGTGCACAACCCCCTTAACCTGCCATTCGTAGCTAAATTAGATATGCTCTCACGCAAAATTCAAAGTTCTGCCTCCTTCGTAAACATGTATTAGAATGGGTTTCCTTCCCTTCCATGTGAGTTTTTATCTCTCTTTAGTTACCTGTCGTCTTACTAAATATCAAGGAAGCGTCAGTAGCTAAGTAATGATTTTTCTTATGTTATCTACTACGCAGTACATGACATTTTCTCTTTACGCGACCCCTGAGTTAGCTATTAAGTTTATCACTCAGTGGCGCTTTACTCTCGTTGTATGCAGTTAGGGTTGTATTTATTACGTTGAGAAGTGAGACAGAAGTCAGGAATAAAAGATATTTACTCAATATAATGAGCAGAGGGAAGTAGCTGGTTGATTGAACACTTGCACACAGTAGGTATCCCGTATTCATTAGCTAGTTCACGAGATGATATAAATATCAATTCGTGATGTGAATTGATGGTTAAGTATATGAAACAGAACATGAGAAAATCTTTGTTTTAGATGAATATCGAGCGAAATATGATGAGGACAATTGATAGAAATTTGAACGAGAGAAAGTCTCACACGCGACCACTAGGGTAAGAGATAGTCAAACGACCAAACGTAAAGCATACTCGAATGAATTTGAGGGAATAAATAATGAACGGTGACAAACTCTGGCTAACCATGTGAAGAATGGGAGGTTGTTTAACAAATCCTTATGCTGGTACCGTGATCTACAGTGTTTTTCAACAATCTACTGTAGTTTTCCCACCTCTCAGCTTCCCAGTTAACTCCCTTCCTCCCCCAACACTCCTTCAAACCCTCTTCTTCCTCCATCCTCTTTCACATCCCTCCCTCCGAGGAAATTCCTCCAACCTCCCCCCTCGTAGGGCCCCAAATCCCCAGATTACTTTTTCCCTCCGTCGACAAGCGTCCTTGTAGCTACGGCGGCGCCTCTCAAACAACCCCCGTTCCAGGCGCTGGCCTTTCGCGGGGAGGGGCCCGGAGAGCGGATGTACAGGGGGATGGATCCGGGGGGTCGGGGGAGGGGTGGTGGAGGAAGAGGGAGGGAAAGTGACGTCACGAGCCCAATTCCCGAGCAACAGGTCACCCGTCCCTCCCTCCACTCCCGCCGGGCTGTGGTTCCGTTGTCCGCCACAGGGGCGGGAGGGGCGTATAGGGCGTGACCAGACGAGGACCCTTAAGTTAGTTTCAACGAGATTTTTCCTCTTTTTATATGAAGACCACATTCAAATTTTATGATAAAATTTCATCACATGAAAGAAGCGTGAGGTAAATATAGTAACATTAATGGCCCAGATATATAACTTTAAATGAGTAAAATTCTCAGTAATTAGTTAAATATATTTTTGTAAGCCTTTAACTTAACTCATTTTTTCACGCCGAACGGTGATGACGTCTTCACAAAAGATTTGTTTTTGAGAATACGTGAAAACTACTGCGGTTATTTTTTTATTTAAAAAATAGCTGAGCAAACAAAATATCTTCACTGAGAAAGGTATGGCTAGATTCTGAAATCGCTCTGGAGTGCATACTCATACCATATCTTATGGAAAGCGACCTCTATTTTTGGTAAATATCTCGAAAAGTATTCGGGAAAGCAGCTAATTATTTGGTATCTATGAAAAAGTGATATATTTTTCTTTAAGATAAGACCAAATACACTACAGATGACCTTCAAACAGTTATTATTAAAAGCTTGAATATGCATTCTGGTTCAAATTGATGATTTTTTTCTATGAACTGAGATATCTCCATACTAAAGGACCACAATCAACCTTATTAATTATTATACATCTAAATAACGTTAAGTATACAGTTATATAATCATATGTAATTATATTAATAAAATATCAGCTTTCAAGGCTGAATCACATTAAAATTAGACCGAAGTCCAATTTTTATTTTAACCTCAGTTCATAAAATGCATTTAAAAGATGCTATATTCAAATTTTCAGAAAATCTGGAATACATGACCCTGAGGCCAGATCCACCTCAAAGAGAGGCTGGAGAGATCCAGTTGAAGTAGACAATCAACTAGTTTCAGAGTCGTAAAATTTTCTCAAGTAGATGGCAAGGAAGGCGAGAGCCTCCGAATAGGTTCATCATGGGATATTGGTAAAATTCTTTTATAGAGCCTCGCAGCATTTTTTATCACTGGATTCACGGCAGCTAATTCCATTTCTGAAATAAAATATACCTTTAACGAAATAAATTTTAAAAAGCTGACGACTTTAATTACGAGCGAAAACGGCAAGATTTGGGAATGATAGGAATTGACCGACTGGTAATTCCGACTGAGCGGTTGTCCTGGTGTAGTTGCTCGCAACATTCTCGGTCAGTGCTCAGTACGCAACGCTTATTATACCAACGCATAAAATACTGCTCACACGGCTCATAAATAATGGCCTTTTGTATTGCGCAATAATTTAGCGAAAAACTCTCCTAAACTTGAAATATTCAAACTTGGTTCCGAATGAGTGAAAGAGAGTCATGGTTTTCGGGTGCGATAATCGATACGAATGTGTCCTCCATCCATTATATTGAAAATTAAATTGGTAGAAACATACTAAACCCAGAGAGTGAGTTATATCGTTGCATTTTGAAGTATTTTGTAGATTTTAAGGTATTATCGTGCTATCAGCCAATTTTCTTGAACCCGATAAAGGGTCTTGTGTTTCCACATCTGAAACTCCTGCTACGTTGTTTGTTTGTTTGTTCATTTGTGATCATGTGGCATTCATGGGAAAACAATATCTCATGACGATCACGAATATGCTTGTAACTCACATCTTCCGTAATTTCACGAAAAATTTCGATCCATTATAAACGAAAAAATTTTATAATCGACTTTCTTTGAGAGATGGCAACACCTACCCTCGATGACGCCTTGGAGTGAATGCACGAAGAAGAGTAGCTTCATCAAGGAGATACATACGAGGTGCTAGGAAGACAGGGAGTTCGTGTGAAGTCTCCAATACGGCTAAATTGTTTGCTTCGTTGTTAATTTCTGTCACTGTACGATTTTACTATCCAAAGGAGTTAACATATTCTCCCTTAAGATCATGCATAAAGAATTCTCGCAAATACTGCGTTTCAGTCGAAAATCTATAATTGTTTTACTTCTTTCGATAGAGATTAATTCCTCTGATCATGACTATAGTGCAGCACTGGAACCATTTGGCTGACGAAATAAAATTTCGGCAACCGCAATATTTTTGTTGAAAATATAGGGAGATTATTTACATACCAATTCAGTGTCGGATTTAACGGCGGGAGCGCTTGAGAAGTCGGAGAACCACTACTGAAGAGCCCCTCAATGGTCCAATTTTTACACTTTTTTCCGTATGTACCAATTTAAATTCCATGAGTGCACTTTTAACCACGCACATGTTTACAAGGGGATCGGGTTGATGTGGTGGCTAGAGTACTGGCCAATAACCATACGGACGGCCAGGGTTCAAATCCCTGCTGAGGAAGGTGTTTTTCAGAGGAAACCCGATCCCTACTTGAGTGTCTTGTGGAGGGCAAGTACAGTACTCCGTCTGTTGGATGAGACGTTAAGGCGTGGTCCCCATGATGCCTTTCGTTAAGAGCAGGCTAATGCCGACGCCGGGTTTCTATCCACCTTCCTCCCTTACCTATCCCCTATGGCGCTAATGACCTTAGCTGTCGATAGCCTCCCCAAAAATCCAATCCAATACACGTATACAATCGGTGGTAAAAGTTGATAATATGTTTATATTTGCTTATTTTCTTTCAATCTTCACTTCGCTGCGTACTATACTCATACTGCGCAGCATTAGCTCCACACGGCTTCTCTACCGCTTAGCAGAGCCATAGAATAATTTTGGCTACTTTTTGCTTTTATTGGCTCTTTAGCAAAAATATTATTGACCAGTATTTTTATTTCCGGGTCTCTCTCTCCTTTTTAATTGGACCAAGTATTTTTTTCTGCAACCTAGGCCTCGGAGACTCACTGACACTATTCTTGCAATATCTCCCACAGTACCACTCTGACCAACTCTCATTTTTTTGTTTTTGCAACATTCTAGACTCTGTCGTTTTAATCTTTTTTTATTTATAAAACTCGGCAAAAATTATTTTCTCGTAAGTGCTTGTTTGACAAGACATCCAATTTTCAATCTCCTCCGAGCATATGTTGGTGATATTATGATTGAGTAAAAGAGCATTCAGGTGTCTAAATTTAATTAATGTCATTTTTTATGGCTATACATTTCTGGTGAAGGTTTTGTGTAATTTTTACGATCGATTAAGAAAAAATAAATGAAGGAGTCGGATTTTCATAGCTCGTAGAAACGTTTTAGAAGAGGGCATTCATTCCAGGTGACGTATTTGCCTTTCGAAATGCTACCTTAAATATTTCACCCTTGATTCACGCATCGCCTATTCACAATTGAAGAAGCGCGCACATATAAAAGGGCATTATTCAACCCGTCCGAAATTTCATTTGTCGGAAATGAGAAGTTCAGTCATAGATGAAGGACTCTAAGCACTCGTGGAGCGTTATTTGTTGTCAGTCTCAATTTACGATCATAGGAAGGAGAGAGAGAGAGAGAGAGAATTGACGTTGTATGCACGTGCTGCATCCATTTATCACTACACCTCTTCCTTGTGAACATAATGAAAATTTTCGCATGTGTCAAATACGTGCGAATACCTTCATGGGAGAATATACAACGAGAAACGCTTCAAATTGTTGTCTTCACTACTTTTTATTCTTGAAACAGTCCATTAATTCGGTTATTTATAAGCACGCTTAAGTTACAACTGTCCCAGGTGTGTTTAATCAATCAACTGCCAATGATTGATTTGAAATATGCACTGTTTTAACCTTTAATCGGTCGCACTTGATATGTAAACATGGCCATTATAATGACCAATGATCATGAAAATACTCATCAAAGACAATTACGAGGTAATTTTTTACCTACGTAACAATAATTTTGAAAATATGGTAATAGGACTATACTTCATTTTTTCTCTTAAATTAAGAAGCAAGAATACTTAAAATAACTTCCTCGGGAAATGGCTCAGATGAAACTCTACGTTAAATCTCTCTGGTTAGTTTTTTTATTAAACCTTTTCCCTAAGAAAACGCTGTTTAAACAGCACAACTATTTTTATTTCACTATTCACAGTATGTTTACACACTGCTCCATTTACTAACTTTCTCTTATGCAAACATGACTACCTTTTTGGCGTCCCTCCAGTAAATTATTCTTGAGTTTCTTCATCCAAGCTAGACAGTATCACATATGATCCTGAATTCACCTCAACATTATCACTAAAATTTTATTTATATTTCCGTGACGCGTGGAAAGATTGTTTCCGGTGAAAACGAGACTAATATTGTTTTAAACTCTCGGTTAATAATAATTTTGTTTACTTATTTCATGGCGGCGAGTATGGAGAGAAAATTCTTATCGTTTTGTCTCGTGGACTTTGGCAACGAAAAACTGAAATTTTCCAGCTCTACAAAAGTGATTTTTATCAGTATTTTATAGAAAACGTTGGACTTGAAAACCACGAAAAAACGTAATTAGTCATCCAAACATTTGTAATGTATACGTATTGCATAACCTTACTGTGAAATTAACTTTCTGTGAAGTAAAGCAAATAAAATCACCCAACGGCAAGTATATCTAAGTAAGTAATAGAAAACTATGCATTGTCTACGAGGTTGTTTGATAAATTAGCTGACTTTTTTGTTTTGACTCACACAGTCATTATCAAGACCTCGATAACGACTGTGTAGGTTAAAAACTTGGTTGGAAAAATTATTTAAACTATTCGTGGTTTAAAACAAGAATTCTTTAACTTTGTCTTAGAGTACCACAAAGTAAAATTGGTGAATATTCAACATGTGTATCTTAGCATGGGGAAACTAGATAGGACTAACAAAAAAAGCGCGCACTTTAATAGGATGTCGGGGGAGCCTGTGTGCTTGGCCAATAAGAAGAAACGTGGTGCTCTAGAATAGCTTGGGGAGACAAGGACGTCCTTCACATTCCAAAAAAGCGTCAATTGACCCTCCAGTGTTTAATGCAATAAGCATTCAACTGGTCCCTTGCGCCATCTGCGTCGCATCTGGCTATCGCCCAAAGTTGCATAGCGATCGTATTTTCTTAATAACGCTTCCCTCTTTTAAATTTACATTTTTTCTTCCTACGGAACAGAATGAGATGGAAAAACTTTTGTGGCAGATATGACGGCCGGAAAGATTTGGCTCGGAGGAATACAACGTATATATACGCATGTAACTTTTATTTCCTTCCCTCCTCGCTTCGTCATAATGCGGTGCAATTTCGGAGCTATCGCCGTGGCAACAGGCCATGCTCCGTGCGCGGGTGACGTCTTGGCCTCATACCCCGCCTCCACTCCCCGCGTCCTAGTCCCTTTTTCGTATCCCAGGACGCATTCCCACCCCCATCAGGGTCTCTCACCCCTTTCCTCTTCCACCAACCCCCCTCTCTTCCTGCGCTCCCTCACATCTTAGAGAGCTTTCCCAGCAGCGGTCTGACGTTGCCTCTTTCCCGGTTGTCTTAGCCGCTCCTTCTCCAAGTCTCTTCCATTCTCCTTCTCCACCCCCTTTCCCTCTCTTTCCCAGGAGTCATTTCAAAGTTTCTTGACTCATTTTCGAGTTTTGGTGCTTTATTTTACGATGAATTTTTTTTTAACTTATTCATTCGCTGCGTTGTCTCCCGACACCTCTCATCTCTTTGACTTAAAACCATCACGTTTCATGTGCGGTGAATCTGCATGATCATGGCTGCGTTGATGTGACTTGAATACGTCTGTATGTTTAAATGGTTTGCGTTCAGTGTGAAACTTATTAGGGTTCCTATGGAGGAGTGTAAATAGGCAAACAGCTCAGTGATACTTCAAGATTTTTATAGAGCAATCGTTCCCCAAATTTTTCAGCCGCAGAGATCTTTCGGAGTAAAAGTTTCTCGTTGAGCCCAAAGGAATATTTAGTGCTTGATTCTATCTATATTCTTTGAGGCATATTACAAACTATTTGCATAAGTAAGACTGGATTAAAAGGCATGTATATTAACAAAAACAATTCTAGAAACACGGACGATGGAAGAAAATATTTAATGACTCCTTTGACCCGGATGGAAACCCGAGAAATTTATCTGCTTAGCATCCACCGGGAAAGCCTCTCAAATCATTCATTAAATATTTGTTATTACAATTAGAATAGAATGATTAGATGACAAGTTTGTTATCTTCCTAACTGCCTTGGACGGAACACGCTAAGAATCACTCCGGGAGCCTTGTGGTCTCCGCGGAGCACAAATTGGGAAAAACTAGTCTCGAGTATTATCCTAAGCATTAGCAGTTGTCAATGAGAAGAATGTTATTCTATAGTCCTTCATTGCATTCTCCTTTCAGGTATCAGCATTTTTCTTGAGCAATTTATTATTTTTACAAATACTTAGTTACGAGTTTAAATAGAAATTGAGTACAGCTCATCCCTAGAAATACTTGTCTAATAATTATTGGATGTTTGTACACAGTTGTCTGATTGCTAATCTGTATTTTTTCCTACCGTAAATGAAGATTATAATCAGATTAACCAAACAAAATGGTAAATTACATATATGGCTCATTGTTTGATAATATATTTGTCCAATTTGTGCAAAGCTTTAGCAGGAATTTTCGTATATTTATAATGTCTTACTTTTCTTTCTACCATTTGGAGTTGAAGAGTTATAGAGAAAATGGATTTATTCAAGTTATCCCACAGTCAAAATGGGTGTACCTGCCTCGGAAATTACTGTAGAGAGAAAGGTGAATTGAGTGATCATCCTTTTCTCTTCTCATGAGCGATTTTTATTGCACCAGTATGTGCATATGTCTTTGATGCAGCAAAAATTCAAATTTAATGGCGACGAAGACCAGTTGAATGCTTATTGGGTAGATCATTGGATTGTCAGGCAACACTTTGCGGGCTGTAAAGGACCTTCATGTCCTCCGAAAGTATTCTAGAGTGTCTTTTTGGACGAAAAAAGAAAATTTTCAGTTTTTCACTCACAAATTGCTTCATGCCAACAACTTCGATGATTTACGTCTCTTGCGACAACTTACATTCAAGACAGTGTCAAACCATTGTGTGTCGCATCGAAAGCGGTCGAAAAAGTTTTAATAAGATGAAAATTTAAAATAAGTCCTCTTTCATTAATTACTAAGTACATTGCATCAGTCCGGAGACGACAGTGGTAATCTGCGTTACTGAAATAGTGCGTATTACGGTCCAGCATTAAGATGGTTTTCTAAAGAATTTATGCCACTATGACACAACAGCACCAAATTCATCCAGTGTTTATTAGTCAATTCTGGAATCCCAGATCAGCCACGGAGTTAATGATTTTATATAAAATAAAAGTTAAGTAATTGGGTTAAACATGTTCATTTCGAGTGGAAACCAGGAGATAATGCTGAATCGGAGGTTAATCGACATGTCCACTCTAATTAGAGTTTCAGCGCTCGTACCGCTTCCTCCTAATTACCAAATACTTTAATCCTTTTGTGATGATATCGAATATCCGCATTAATCGATGTGAATACGATTGCCTCACTGAGATTTAGCGTGTTTGTTTGTTTTTCGTAGTTAGGCTACCTGGTAACCAGGGGTTGAGAGTGTGAGTATTGTGGGCGCAACACCCCTCATTAGCCACACCAATCTGGGACTCTTTAATCTATCCAAGAATCCAGAAAGCATGCATTTAGCTTTGAAAGGTATGATCGCTTTATCATGACCAAAATAACCTTTCTCCGTACGTTTTTTTGCAAAATGGACGCTGGTTTCCGCATATTTGCCAAGGACTACTTTGAACTTGAGAGCTTTTCGTCCATGATTAATTTTCCGAGCCCCAATCGATTCCTATGTGGTGCAGGAACATAAGCCTGTGGTTTCTCATTTTACTGAGGGATTACAAACCCGCTTTTCTACTTTGGAGCTTGTGGCTTCGCGGCCAAAATGGGAGAGCAAGTTTTTCATTTTAGACCCCCTGAAGTGCAATCCCTACTCATCATTTTCATCAGTTCTACCTACTTAGTTCATCAGTTTTCAAGCAAACTTTCATTGTTTCAGTGTTTGCATCGTTTGGTTATGGACTTTGCGCTCATTAAATTTAACAGCTGGATGATTTACATTGAGAAGGATTGTGCTTCATTGGTCTTTGGTAGGAATCTAAATGTGAAAACAAATTTGTATACTTTTTAGTATAAACGTGGAAATGTAGAGATGATCAGTCAGTAATTGACCACTATATCAGTACCAGTATTCAACCGTATCCCATTTTGTCTCAAAAACCTGTTGTTTTTTCAATAGGTTTTAATTACTTCCACAAATATTTATTTTCGTGCAAAGGGGTAACTATTTAATTATTCAAGCATAAATTTAATAGCCTCTTCATCAAAAGGCCAAAAATACTAAATTTGCGTTCACAATTTATTATATATTTTTGAAATGATAAAGTAATTTTTCAGATTTCCAGGTACCAATTTTTATGCATAAATAGGCGCCAAATCTTCTCAGACGCCTTAATTATTAACGGGAATAAAAAATATCCAAAGACATTTTTATTAAAATCAATAGCATGAAGTTTTCCCTCGGAGAGATCAATACAACACGTGGAAAGTATTAAAAGTATTCAAGTAATAGAGAATATGTATGGCAATGCCGAAATATGATTTCAAATACTACAGAAATGAATATTATTATTTTCAAATACTCGAAACCTTATATTTAAAATTGATTCATCAAAAGCGATGCATTCAAAACCTACATATTTATCTGAAGAAACGTGTTCGGAGTAAAATAATAACACCCCATTTTCGGATTAAAAAAATGTTCAACATTTTTGGATAAAAAAATTCCAACAGCGAAAGAGGCTTCACCAGCAAAACTCAAAACGAACCGTCAGGAGCCCTATATGATCACAGAAACGTATCTGCTCTTGTCCAGTGGTGGAAGCGGAGAATACCCAAACATTTCTCAGTGTAAAAAGTAGAGACAAATCCTAAAATGCATTTCACTAATGGTTCGCTGGAGTAATGTAACGACCGATCATTGTCGCACGTGCTTCCAATAGTGAAAAACGTACGGCATTCGTCAGCAACTACCAGCCGCAGTCTTTGGAATAGAATGCTCCTATAGACGCTACCCACAATAGCAACACGTATCCTCGCAAAGGCTGGAAAATTCATTCAAAATATCGCAGCTATAATGAAAGCCGCATCCGAAGGAGGCAGTTTTCACACCACTAAGGCTAATGATTGCCCGAATGCGAAAAATCAGTGCAACACGTGGAAAGTACCTTGAGCTAGTACGCCTCTAAGAGTCTATATCCCGGTAATATGCTCACTTTAATATTTAAGTAGGTCATCTTCAACGAATTCAGCTTCAGCAATGTCATTGGGACGGATGGTTGTGAATAGTGAATCATGGTAGTTGATACGTCGTAGAAATCGAAGCAGCCGGCGGCCTGAGTCGTACTACTCCGTCGCAGATTTGAAAAATAAACTTATCGCCAGGCTCGTGAGGGCATACAACCTATCGTTTTAAATGCCTTCCTTTTTACATGGTTTCGAAAGTATCATGTGGGTATATCTCTATGTCTATCAACCTATATATTAAAATTTTCTCTTAAAATGCGAAAAATTGGCTGAAATCTGTGTCCGCCCTTGCGTCTTGTACTAGCTCTTTAAAAAGATAAACGATACAGGAATTTGAAGTTAGACTTGAAAACATAATCTTAAAATCTAACACAAACAGAGTCTGTTTGGACATTATTTTGACGTACTTCAGATAAAATTTAAGAGTTTTTTGAAAAATTTGTTAAAATATGAGCTCTCACGAATTTTCAAAGCAATCAAAATTCGGTATCTGCTGCAAACATCAATGTAAAATGTCGAAACAGGTTTTCAGCTTCTAGTCAGAAAAAAGCTCATCTCATTAATTATTCCTCAGCATTATTCAATTTCGGCCCACTGTACGTTGATTCAGATCTACCCGAAAACTTCAACAACTCCTTAGAAAACGTGCTATGGATGTGTGAATGGTTTTTGTCCTTGTCGTC
Organism: Ceriagrion tenellum; assembly: GCA_963169105.1. NCBI lineage: Eukaryota > Metazoa > Arthropoda > Insecta > Odonata > Coenagrionidae > Ceriagrion > Ceriagrion tenellum. The sequence continues at coordinate 140,105,647 of OY720640.1, read as the reverse complement.
GAGTTTTTTTTGGACATTCAGGTGACTCAATCCTGTGTAAATCCTATTTCATTGGAGGCACTATCAGTATCTCAAATGCTCTCAAAATCATGAACATCATCTCGAAACCGGTAAAAAAAACTGCATTGACCTAAATTCTTGTTTGAAGAATTTTTCCATGTTCGTGGGCAGTAAAATTATCGAAATAGCATGATTGATACGAGCTATATGGTATTTAAAAAGATATTATAGTTTTAAAATACCTTAGTTGGTCTTAGTTGGTTATTGATTTCAATTGTTCTCCCTTCCATGCGATATCTGCGTGATGAAACAACTGCTCTAATCCATCAATCTCGATTTAGTTCATTGAATGAAATTTGTGGTTTAAAAATATATTATGGTAAAGGGACTTCTATTTGGTTATAACTTTTGCCAGTTCATTCCACCCGCATACTTCATTTGCCATAATATTGCCTTTGGGAACTTTAGAGAACATGGCAATCAATTCTTTGACTTTGAGGATGTTGACTTTGTTGATGAAGTTTTCAGAACGCCAGCTGTTCCCATAAATACAGTATCAGTATGTGATAACTAAGGAGCCAGTACGCCTCTAAGACTCTACACCAATAAGGAGCCTTACAGCCTACTTAGTGATAACCATGATGATTCAGCTTATTCAAGAAACTACGTCTTTTCCCTAAGGTATCAATTGAAATAACAAGGTATAAATCATATAGCCTTCAAACTCTTTAATTTGCAAAATTTTGAGAATGCTGGGTCTAAACACGGCAATACCTTCATGAAGTCACGCGAAAATGCTTAAAAGTGCGAAATTCCACGAGTGGAAAAATAATTTGCCTCAACTGGGACTCAAACGTGGATCACTATGTATCGCGCTGAGAGGTTTAACCTGTTAAACTACTGAGGCGTCATTCCTCTACAATCATTCAATTCGTCTCATTCTTCTTGAGGGCTTTAAAGGAACAAGGAGCGTCTAATACATTATCAACTATCTCAGAAAATAAATGGGACGTTTTCCATTTAACTTTTAGGAAATAAATATACTACTCCTAAAGTCAGCTGCATTTTTAACGTTTGACAAATCACGTGTGCAGTGACAACTGCTCTAGTGAATACATTGTTCGAAAACTCCGGATTTTTGACCGGGTTTCCGAACAGGTTCCCAAGTTGATTAACACCATCATCATCACGTTTAAAATTTCCATCGTCCATGGAAATGCCCATTACAAAGTAATAAGATCCAACTAATACTAAGTTACACCTTGATAGGGTCGCTCCACACTCAGTTGATAATATGGGCTTTGGGAATACCTTCCTGTGTAAATCTTCCTAAGGCTGGCAATGAGACGAAGCCAATAGCAGCAGGGAAATAAAAAAAAACTATGCTTTTCAAGCAATACGTCTATAAGTCTTCCAATATGCAAATATTACTGTATAAAATAAGTTGAATAACTTTAGAGCACGGTTGAAAATGATTGAGTAGATAACCTAGACACAAGGGTACGGAGCTTAAGTTTGGCAACAATGGCTCTGCAAGAATGTTTTCCATAAGGCCCAGACTGTCAACTAAACGTGGAGTGCTCTATTGGACAACTTTATAGGAAAGCTATCAAAGCTTGGTTAAAAGCTTACGTTTGTCTTTTATAGAGTCTGCTACATTTATCGCTCTATCGTCAAAGCACTTACTCTCATGCAGTCGGCGCAATTCTTGGCAGGCATTTAAGCCGCTCTGAATGGATGAAGGGGGGCCGATGTGGAATTGAAGTCGCGGGTGGAAAATCGTTCGAGAAGAGGACTCTGGGTAAAGAGTAAGAATGCTAAGGCAAAGAGGGGCGGGAATCGCAAGTCACTGGGGGTATTGTGAGTGAAAGGAATTAGCTGAGAGGGGGGAGGTTTAGGGAGAGGAGGGTTTGAGGAGGGGAGGTGAGATCTTGGATGGGGAACCGTTGATGCGGGAGACTAATGGACTGATATGCAGCGCTGGGCGATGGGAGAGAGAAGAGCTTACCGGCTGTGGAATCTGAAATTGTAAACGAAAGGAAATTGAAGTGCTCAATATTCATGGGGTCTTAAACTGAAGTCCGCATCCATATTCTATAGGCCTTCCGAAGTCAGTCCATTTGGTCTGACGTTTTCTTCTACTAAGCCATCTAATTATGGATGCTCTGATATGGACTACCGTGCTTCTTTTTCAATGCAAGATGTGTAGACTTAGGGCTCAAGGCAAGTTTTCATTGCATTATCATTATTTTTAGAGCACCAACGTTTGATATGCAATGTCCTGACGAAAGGCGATTCAATTCCGGACAAAATTGTAGTACAGTTTTTTTATCTATTTGGCTTCCACAGAAGATGAGAAACTGTATTGGTTTCTACCAATCACCAATGCCTTTGTTGGCAGCACTGCGTTTCAAGAATCCAAGGAATTGCTATTAAGTGACTCACAGTCGAACGAATGGAAAAGTCTCACAACGAATTCTAATAGTTCTATCAAAAGAGTGGTGTTCAAATTAGAAAACTCACCCAATATTAGAGACCCGTTTGCGCAAAGCCTATCTTTCTCCGGACAAATAAAATTAATGTAAGCAGAAATGTCTCTCTAGTTAGAGAATATAAATTAACTGCCTCACTTCAAAATCATCCTGGATCAAAGAAAATAAAAAATCTTTACATCGAACTGCTAATACATGATTTTCATATTACGAACGTAATTTTGAGAATGATAAATTTAATTCAAAGTAACGCTCCAGTAATTGACACACTCATACCATTCAAACCCATTCAACTCTATGACTATTGGATCAAATTTGTGGGTGTTCACTTATGCCAAAAAATGTATTATTATTCTAATTTATTCACAAACACTATTTTATACTCCTACGTAATCCCTTCTTTTTTACCAATAAATCCGGAAATGCTTAGAAATCCTATTCTCCTTTGGTGGCATCCCAAAAATGCTTAATTTTAAATTATTACGAATCCAGTATATGAAAAAAATAAGCAATAGATGGATTAAAGCAACATTTTCAAAGGTGGTACATTCTCCTTAAAATAAATTACTGGCTAAAAAAAGCAGAAATAACCTCGCTAGATTTTTTATTTTCTGAGAGAATATAAACTGTGTTAATAAATACAATTTAACGTAAATTCTCTTAAGGAAAAGCATTATAGAGTATTATTTTATTTATCTTTTAGTACTTCACTTATCTAACATATATTTCAAACATTGAGATGCGATTGGTGTGCACACATAACCGTGTTTACTTGGATTCTTAATCCTTATTTTCTTGAAATGAAGTACCTCATCTTCCGAATGTAGATAAGATACAATAGTATTTATTTGGATTTTTTGCATTCACTATCAATATTACCCAGTAAAATGATAACCAACCCAATATTCGGCTTAGAGTTAAAGGGAGGGATTCATATAAGTTACGAGTCAATCGACGCGTGGAGTGTTACGGAGAGCTGGCTTTCGCTGCCGTTGGTTGAAGATGATGTGGTTTTTGAGTTAAGCTTCCTGTGGAGCACAACAGTGTTGAGCCCAACGCTTCATCTTCGTTGCGGCGAGCGCCTTCAGGAGCTAAGTAATCGTAGCTTCAAATTCGCCGTAAAGCTGGTGCGAGGTTGGGTCTACTCTCTGTCATCCTTTTGTTCGACTGGTTGCAGTTGATCACGGCAGAGTTCACTGTGTCTAATTGTCCGGCTAAGAGTCCTTTCCGGGAGAGGGAAAGCTGGTTGCCAACGTCGCGAAAAAATGTTCCTTTTGAAGGTAGTGGAGCCAGGTAAAATTATATTTTTGCTAACAACTCTGTTCTCTCAGCAAAGACTGAATTTTGCCTTTGCCTATTCTTCGAGTCCCTCCTATGTTCTTTTATATTGGTTTTAATTTGGTGGCAGATTTTCCCAATGTTTTAAGTGTATTTGTCGACATGGCTTTTGCCGTCGGGGTGAAAATGTTCACAAATTTTCAGAAACCATTGCTAAAGGCCGTCTTACCAGATACTTAGGTCAGCATTGAATTTTGAACTGAAATCAGCGTAAAAATCGGATTCAAGACAAAGATCTAATCCTCGATACCTCAGAGCCTGTATTTACGCGATGCTGATTTCAGTTCCATGTGGCGCAGTCCAGGAATTCACTAAGTTACTCAAGGTAAATAAATTGATAATATTGTTTTGGCATAGTTACTATGTTTTTTACAAAGCATTCTAAGGAGGGAATTGAAAATTCAAAGAAATTAAAGCATTAACGAAGTGTATTCACTTCTCTTCCTCACCCAAAACTAAACCACTGAGTGGGCCAGGCCGGCTGAGAAAAGCCGAGTTCTTTGTTGGAATCCGAAAAGGACTGTTGACTTGGGAGACAATCTCATCGGCGCCAAAGGAGGGCGGTCCGCTCTCCTCCCAAATGAACTCGTCGACTCCCTCCCTGTTTCTCTCTATCCTTCTCTCCTCGTCCACGCATCCTCGTCTTCTGAATGGACCAGAGAGAGAGAGAGAGGAAGTTAAAGATAGAGAGAGGAACAAGGGCCTACATGTGTTCCCAAACGTCCTAATCCCCGCGCAGTGCGAACGGGACAGCCTCAAGCATCCTAATCGATCCCTTTGGAGTGTTGGGGTGGCAAATGGACCCCGAATGAAGATCGAGTTGGTGCGGTTGGCTGGTGCATTTGCTTTCCCCGGAAAGGGAAGCCAGATTACAGAATCCCGAAGGGTCACCATTGTGTCGTACAGCGTGTGCGTCGCGTGGCTGCTCTCGGGATGCTGTATCCCCTTCAAAATCTCACCGCCCCGAATATATGAACCGTTCGTACCTCAACGTTTATTTGCTCCTGCTGCCACCATTACCTTAATTACCTGCTGCGCCAACGCGTATGTGGAAGCCCTACACTATGCCGTTGAAAGCGAAACTCAGTATTTGCTTCGTGCATAATTTTCAACGTGCGAGTTTCTCGCTCGCAGCAAACGGGGAGAGTGGCGTGGAGCCTCAACCTTTTTGAGGAGTGACTTGTCATTGTTGAGGATCGACAATGACGGAATTTCGGCTTCGCAGCCTCCACAAATCCGGATTTCGGCGTTCGGAATACACGGTGACGGGTGCGTGGCACTACGCTCTCGGAAACCGCCGAGAGAAGTCGTTTCCTTATCGACTCCTTGTCTGACAGATGTGTTGTGAACTGTTCTGACAAGACTGTGGGTAGGAAATTGACGCGCGAGCCCAGCGGATTAAACCTTAAGCCAGATGTGATATCAGAGATTAGTTAATTATATTGCATTGGTTCATTTTGGGTAAGTTATTTGATTTCTTCTTCGATAAATCCTTTCACACGACTTCTCAATCTCTTTTTACGATAACTCCATTCCCTTAAGTGATTTCATTCGGTTAAAATTTAGAGAAATAGGCGCTCAAAGCGGTAATAGTAACATTCTCTCCTCACTTTGGCATTCATTTATCGACTTGTTTGTCACTTTTGTTTACCTCACTACTATTTCTTTGAGTCTTAACAGAACACTGTCATTATTTTGCATATGTTGGATTAGATATGGTTATTGTATTTATGATAAAGTACCATAAACATTTTCAGATTTAATGTAACTATGTATGAAAATTGCAGCACATGCCAAATGTAAATAGGCGGCTGCTTTGTATGCTGTTTCCAAAGACTTTCTCCTCATCTCAAATTTGCCCTCAGAACATAACTTCGCGAGCATTACCCAAAAATAACCTACGGCCTGAGTAGTCTCTACCCTAACTTCTTTTTCCTCTTATATTCCTCCAACCTCACACCCTTTCTTAGTGGCTGGCGTCCTAACAACCTCGACCCGCACCTGTGACGTTAGTCTGGGCAGGATGTAGCTATAGAAATGAGAGGTTGGAAACTCCCTTACGTGAGCGACCCAGTCACTGGTCAGTATTATCTGGGCGCAAAGGAGGACCAAATCACACCTGGCCACCGATCTGGCTACACCAAAACACTGGATTGGACCGCCGTGGTGGCAGGAGTGGTGATTTTGGATCCTCAAAGCGGGGGTTACAAACACTGTGGGGCTGGTGTGGCTGTATTCGTAAAAGTCCAAATCGAAATTTTTAAGCAAAACTTCTTTTTTTCATTTTTGCTTAAATTTTATATGCCAGGAATGATATATTATGAACAATGCATAATCAAGCATGCAATGATGAATCAAATATTCAAGATAAATGCATCTCAAATATAAACTTTTGCCTTTCTTGCTTGTAAATCTTTCCACTGACAAGGTTTGAACCTCTTATCTAATCTTCATATTTTGTAAACTTGTTAAAATGGTTTTCTTTGCCAAAACATTTTACTGCATTAATTTTATAGTCACTGTACATAAAATGTCTAATACTTGATCTCCTGTGTCAAATGGGGTTAGTTGTAAATGGGTGCAGTACAACAGCCTCCTTAGAAAACAATAACAGAGTAATTATCCATCTAATCCTCCTTAGAACTTTTCACAGCCTTCCTATCATCAATTCTTCATCAATAGTAATGCACTTAAAAAAATGTCTCGACTCTTTAGAACGTATCTGAAAATGGCGAGTGGCGAGGGGGAAAAAGACTTTTCAAGTCTCAACATCTCTTAGGGCGTTTACCTATCAATCAATAGTGATGAAAATTATCTTAGATGTCGGTTGTTTCTCACAAAAAAGTGCCGATTTCTTGAAAAAATTATTCTATCCATGACATTATATCCCATCATATTTCATCCGGTGGAAAAAATGAACGCAAAATCGAAAGACCGCAACTATTACCTTCGCATGAAAGTGATGAACGTTTTGCTCATCTAAAAGGTCAGTGCATCGATTGGACGTCGCTGGAATGCAAAAAAAAGAACCACACCAAGCGCTGAAACATTATGAGCGACTCGCAAACTACCCTTTTCCCAGGTCGTTCGCGCACGGTCGGCTATTATGACATTGTAGATTGCTTTTTATAATGCACGCATGAATATGTATGGTGCGCGTTGCTGCTCGTTCGTTGTTTTCCCTCGAATGTCTTCGAGAGAGCGTGCCGCGGAGGATTACAACGGTCGACTCCGGGTGGAGAGTGGACGTTCGGAGCAGATAGGGCACGCGTGGAGCATAGATGGACGGCAAAATGCGGGCTAATATCGTTCTCCCCTATTCATCCGAAAATCCAGACAATGGAGATGCCAAATGGTGGCAGGATTCACAAGTAGATACACATAAAGGCATACCCTCTAGTAAGAGGGTGTTTAATGCCAGTTACCGTTGTAGTAGTTTCATCGAGATGTCATTTCACCGAGAGTTCGACGAATTTGTACTTATATCAAAGAAAAATATCTCATCTTTTCAAAGACACCAAAATGTTTATCGATAAATGATCTAATTTTCGATATTATTCCGACAAATAACAGCCATTTCACATGGAAAGTGGTACGGGTGTGCACTCAAGTGATAATTTAATTAAAAGATCAGCATTTCTATCGCCTAAATCTCGTCAGAAGTGCATAGATTATCAGTTTCCTCGACTTTTCATCTTGAAAAAATCATAAATCACCGTAGAATATTTTAAAAATCACCAAAAAGTCTTCTCTTGTGAATGAGTTTGCAAAATTTCCTCTGAATATTTTCGAAATTTTACACAATTCAACAGGTAGTGGAGAATACGTACCATCGAGGAAAAACCTGTTTGGAAATTATCAATCAATTGGTTGCCGACAAAATCTGTTTGACGTGAAATAATTTAAGGTGTGTGCTTGTTTAAATAAAGCATTTACATCGTTCTTATGAAGAAAATAATGTTTGAACCTGACGTCGTGAAGTTTAAAAACATAAGAAATTCTAGTCGTGAAGAACTACGTTCAGTTTAAGGAAAATTTATAAGTACCAATAGAATGAGAATGTTGATTCCAACAGGAAGAGGGTACTACAGGGTGAAAGAAGTACCATTTATGGATTTAAAGAAACTCGGGTTGTTCCAGGAAATCTCGATATTTGCGTCATCACCGACTCGCATGGGGAGAATGAGAGAAGCGGTGTCACATGTGCGACAACCCCAGGGTATTCTTGACCAGTTGGATTACTTATTTTTTTCCGTTTTCCATTCCGTATTTCACACTGCGTTATACTCGCAAATTTTCATCATCGTACATTTTTTGATGCTTATTGTGCTCGTTTCAATGATACTTTGGTGGTCTTCGACATGCCCAAATAGTTTTTGTAATAAATTTATGCTTTGTTTCTTTAATTCTAGCGCACAGATTTCGATCATTAAATATAGATATAGAAAGTACTTCTCCATTTTTGTCTCGTTTATTTTTGGGAATTTTCGCATAATTTAGCTTTAAAATGGCTAATGCAGCGTGTTGTTTCGTTGGTGCTTAATCTTTTGATGGGAATCGCTTTCCAAGGGGAGAAGGGGAATGTAAGGGAGGAAAGAGAAGGAACGACTGGAGGAATGAATGGGAGCGGAGGAGGAGGGAGGTGAACTCGTGCATCCAAACTATCTGCCAATTACTATGAGCAGACGGGCGGGCAGCATAACGAGACTTATCAAAATGTTTTCCACCGGTAAAAAATGAGTTTTGTTAAAAGCCAGAGAAGGTTCTCCGGTTTTATGCACATTTTGGGCCGATGTAGCTCTAGTCTTTCCTTTTCAACATACAATCTACCCTTCTTCATACTATCAATAAAACCTATTCCCTTTCTTTCCGTTCTCCGCTTTCCCTACATTCTTCCTTCAATCATTCTCGAGCAGCCTATTGCCCTTCATTACTTCCTCCAGCCACAAACCCTGACTATCCCGGAATTGCTTTATAAGTTTCCTTTCCTCGCCCAAGGTACTAAACATGTCCTCCTTCGTCTTTCTCTCCGTTCACTTCATCTTCTCCATCCACATTCAAAAGCTTGCAGCCTATTCTCGTCCTCCTTTCCGAGGGTCCTTCTTTCTAACCCATGCAACGCTATGACCCATGTCTCTATGGCTCTATGTCATATCCTTACCCGATTTCTCCATGATTAGCTTCCTCTGCTGACCCTATTTTTCTCCTTTTGTTTTTGTTACTATACCCATTTTCTTCTAGCGCACTTCCCAAAAAGTTAAAATTCTCTAAATAGTCCAATTTGTTTTCCCTCACAGCATGGGAATTCCTAGATAACGGAAAAGTTAAATGAAATCATAAAGGACCACCGGGTCTTAGGAAATTACCGCGATATCAGATTAAAGTTAGCCGGTAATGAATTACCTGCAAAAATAAAATTCAATTAACTCTGGGTCGTTTCTTTCCCTTTTTCATTTTTTATTTTACGTTTTTTACCAGTTACAGTATTATTTCATTTATTGAGGATCATTTTAAACACATCATTGAAAATCGTCTCATTGGAAAGAAATGTTATGAGAATGTTCGAGGGTGAAAAAGAGCCTTCGACGACGGAATTCCCGCTCGATCGCCGCTGCATTGAGCACATTGAGGCATGGAGGCGTGATTTGGTCTGAGTGTCTATGTGATCACTCTCTTCTGGCAGTCGAGTGGCTGGCATCATGTAAGTGCGAAATGACCTCAGCCGCCGAAGCTCATCGAGGTGAATTAACACTCCAGAAGAGTCCAGCATGCCTTGCGAGCGATTGGAGCAGTTCAGCAGCCTCCTCCGCTGAGTGGGTGTCTACTTTCATATCTTCGGAAATGAGAAATCAATACTCTCTTTGTGCTTCAGACTTTCGACAGTATTTAAATAAAAAGTCTTTGCTGATTTATATTCGTTGATAATCACAAAATGTTTAATTTTACAATCCACAGTGGTCAACAATTGAGAGCGCGCCTGTGCATAATCAACAGGCGCTAAACGACATCGATGACAATGACTATAACATGGATTTCCACAGACTAAAACGGAATCTTATTTCATTTATAAGTCAAGACAGCACAGCCACTCAAGTGAAATTATTCCGTAACCTCTCTTTTAACAAATATATTGCCACCCTAAACATATTATAATCATATTAAAATGATGACGCATTGGCATTGAAATGTGATTTTATCCTCAATTCTTGACCAGTGTGAATTATAAAAGTTCACATTTTGTAACCAAAAACGAAATTCTGCAAAGTCAAACCGAATCTGATTTCATTCATTGAGGATCATTTTAAATTGAACTTGTTCCCACTCATTTTCTTTGCATTTTCCTGGCGATGCATACGCGTTACAATTCCAAGGAATGTGACAATGTATATTCGGTTCATGGCCAAAACCCAACAATTTAGCTCGTGAATCACCACAGGGTCACACGGAGTTACGCAACGTGCGGTTACCTCAAAATAAAACCAACGGCTGAAGAAATACTCCGCTCATATGCCATTGTTTATTAGGCACTTTTTCCTCTTGCAAAAAAGGCTACTATTTTCCGTGATTTTACATCAAAAGTCAGTGCACGGCACCGTGGCGTCTCCTCTCTCTTCCATTCTCTATGCAAATGCAAATCTTGTTATTTGCTGAGGTAAGATTTATATTTAATGTGGCATTGTATGAGCACATTACGCCCTATTACTTAAAGATTGAGTGGTTAAAACTCAAAGACCGAAAAAAATTACAATTCTCTATTTTTATGTTCAATCTATTGTCAAGCAAGGCTCTTGAGTATTCATATGAAAGAATAGTTGTCAACTTAAGTGATTCTGACAGGGTTTTTAGGGCACGAAGATGCTTCAAAATAATGTAGAACAAACTCATTCCAGTAATCACCTTTAAATACTGCTATGAGAATTTGGAATGATATCCCTGATGAAATTGTCAATGGAACAAATACATATCAGATAAAAAGGCTCATGTCAGCTCACTTGTATAAAAAATCTTTGTAAAAAAATTTTCTTGTGCGAACATTAATGAGAAATGATTTTTCTTATCCATTTTCCAATGTGTAATTATATGTGTATATTTTTATTTTTGTACGAGCGTATACATGAATTGTTGTACATGTGTATATTTATATATTTTGCATGAGCATATATGTGTACCTTTGTATGTATATGCATGAGTTTCTATGTGTTATAAGGACATATCATATCCCAATTTATGTTAATTAGTTATGTTAATCAATATTTCCAAATTTCATCCTTCAGTATGAGTATATATTTTTTCTGTAAATGCAATAGTTTCTAATGTATAGCCTGATCTCGCCTTATTTATTTATTTCTAAGAGCACCAAAATTTAATAAGACACATTGTATACTGCTCCATAGGACACCAGTCCTAGAACAATAAATTTATATTTATATTTCTCTAGCGCGTCCTTCTCTGGCCGTCACCGCAAGTCTTTAGTTGAAAAATCCCTGTCATCCTCATTTCCAATCAAAATCCCCCAGGCTCACGCTTCTAACTTATTCAAGTTTTCCCCGGCCCTCGAAGAAGTTTTGAAAGCTCAAGGGTTTTGACAGTGGGTGTGGTCATAGTAAAATCCAGTGACGCCGTTCATGAGTGGAGGACTGTGGGCCGAAACTGTCGCATTTTCTATGCAAAGACTCAATTAAACTTCTCTTTTCATGTTTTTTGTAAAACAGACTACAAATATTATATCCACATTCATGCATTTCAGCTAAAACGCGTTTGTGAGGAGACCTACATAGTTGTTTGCTTCGAGCGCTAAGCCTTGTACTAAAAATGGCTATTTAGAGATCCCTTTCACCAAGCCAGTGAGAGATTTTAATCCAGAATGCTACTCTCGCCATTATTTATAGTGGAGTATATAATTTTAGGCAGCGGCTGTCCTTAAAATAAGAAAGCAACGCTTGGCAACATTGTTACTGGGTTCCATGTGAGTTTTTACATTTTGACATACATTAGACATGTTCCATGAAAGTACATCAATAAATTCCAATAAAAAGGATTAATGAAAAGCTCTCCTCATTATAGTATACTATCATTGACGATTTATACCATATAAATATACACTTATTGCATTGCCAAAGAAAATCTTGGCTGTTTTAATTGAAAATATATTTATAACTGTATTATAATACAGATATACACGACATTTAACACCATTTCCTCCCTCTATCTCTTTGAATTTAAAAGTCACGTCCAGATATAAATTAAACTACCTATTTAAGGTAAAAAACTACAATCAATATTTTGTCTCGTTTCTTTTATAATGTTGTCTTTCTGTAAAATCTCGAGGATATTTTCTATTAAATGATGAATTTCAAAGATTCGTTCTTTATTCGATTCATAAATGGATGACAAAAACTAATCAACAAGGGACGACCAAGGAAGTACCAATGTCCACAAATTTCAAATTAATATTCCTTTTTGCTATGGCGTTCCAGTTGCTAGAACTTGCACATTATTTAGCATTGACGTAAAAATGCCTTTCCTGTATTCTACAAACGTGTGAACTGCACTGTGAAGGAAAATTCGGGTTTACGCGCTGGCCATTAGCTTTATTTTAGCCTTTCACCGTATTACACCGCAAGCTGGCACGGACACGGATTAAAATCAATAATCTGAACTGGCCCCGTAGCAACCTCACTGCAGCCAACTACAGCTAACTGCATTCAATCAAACCTAATAATGGTATCAGTAATATTTTAATGTCCACGAAGCTTGTTTAAATGTGCTCATCCTTCCGCCAATAAAAAACACGCAACACATGCTTCTTATTGTTTGCGAAAAATGCTTTACATGACATTATTTCAGCGATTTTTAACACCAGCAGAGAAATGTTCTAAACATTGTTTGATTGAACTAAATTGAATAGCAAAATAAGTATGTCAGAATCATGACTAGTAGACCTTTTTGTACCAAAATTCTTTTCTCATTCGCTCCGGCACGATAAGAAACGAAGTTTGGCGCCCGTCATAATCATAAACTCTTAAGCTTCCACCCCAAAAGATCCGAATCGCAACGCCAGCTCTTAACGAGGCGCATGCGCGGACACGACTACAAACTTTTACTTTTAAAATCATCTACCACGTGCTATTTTTTACTGATTCGTGTGAAGGATCTTTAAGTTCACTCGAAGGAATAAATATTAGACTTTTGAAGGATATATATGGAATAGTACAATGTTCCTGTTAGCCTCTTTTTATTGAAAACATGAGGATTACCAGTACTTAGAACAAAGCTTTCCCAACTATATCAACGCCCCAGTTCCAAAACCAACGCCACCACCCCAGCCACAACCACGCCACAATACCAACGCCACAGTTCCAAAAACCTGCATCCCCCGCCGCCCGGCCGTAAGATTTGAAATCATGAACTGCATGACCAAATCAGGATGCTTACAACAACAGAGCAAAGGCAATAATTACTAAATAAATAATAAATGAGTGAGTTCTTACGGCTTGAATAATATGATAAGGGGTTAAGGATATTGTTTACGGTGCATACTGCTTATTATGCGGCTTATTACTTCATCATTGTTTATTTCAAAGCCAGTAAATGAATAGATTATTAATGGTATCTTTTAGTTAAGACGACGCCGTTCTGACACTCAACTGTTTCATTTCACCATCCTTGAATAAAGCATCGTCCCTCAAGAGGTGATAGTGCCCTCTTTGGGAACTTGGAAACTCTGACTTTGGAGTGTCGGAAATATTTCTAAAATGCTCATATTTCTTGTTTTTGACTGCTCTTTATTGTCCATTAATTTCAAATGCTCTTCAGATATTATCTCCTAGAGCATTGTATTTTAATTGCATTTCTAGAATGCCGAAGAAAATAAAGTTACCCCCGCTCAAACGAGAAAGAGGAATTGATATCCATTTCAAAATGTAAGACAATTGTAACTTTCCACACAGAATTTTTAATAATTACCAACCATGGTTTCAGCACCTAGTGCCACTATCAAGGTACAATTGTTCACAAAATTTCACCATATATACCCAGGAATGGAGAGGGTAAGGGGGTCAGAGAGAGAGAGAGAGAGAGATGGGGGTTAGGTAGGGGGAGGGAATTGAGACGAAGAAAAGCCGTTGATGGTGAAGGTCAGGCAGCACTATCATGGGGTTGTCGGACTCAAGGAAGAACAAGGTTCAAAAGAGATGACCTGTCATTAAAAACCACATCATTATATAACTTAATGTAGCCGGGCTATGAGCAATTTCATATTGCTCAAAGAAATCCAACTTAACCACTTTGTCAAAATGGTGTACAACAGCCACGTCAATATTACTAAAATGATTAAAATCACACAAATGTATAGCAAAACAGGAGATAGAGGAAACCGCAGTGATTAGGAGTGGAATGTCTATTCATGGAGCTTAACCGCCACGTGACTGCGTAAATTGTTAATTGCGCGGATGCATCTCTCGCCTAGAAAACACCGTCGGTCAGTAACCAAAAAAACCGTATATGCAGCGCACAACTTCAAAGCGCGGTTCAAAGGACACAAGGACATTGCTAGAGGTTTATCTATGGAATTTAAGGCAAAGTAGAGGCGGAATTACCTTTTTCCATGTCTTTCCCGCTATCTCTCTGTGTTTCTGGCAATCGCTTTGCTCAACACGTTATGGTTAAAGTTCCTTTCCGAGCCCTTTTCCTTTGGACCCTCCTCTCTGCTTCCTTAAAGCTACGAGTCTAAAACTCCCTCAGGAGCGCTCGTGATGAGCCAACGCACGGCATACAACCAGAGTTCACTTCTACTCATAATTGCGGTCGGTGCGATGCGACTTTAAAGACCGTTGTTTAAAGGGATGCCACACGAAATGAATACTGATGCCACCAATTATCCTCCCCAAGGTTATAACGACCAGCGAGGAAATTATAAAATAAACCACTGAGAGGCTTCTTACTCGAATAATCGGACGAAAAAGAAGTCAAAATAACCACATTTCCTTACAATCCATGAATAGCTCCCCTTACTTTCATAAGCCAAATTTTCATCAACCTCACAGTAGAAATGTTTCTGTGTCACTTACATGTGCGTAAATATTCACTGAATTATTGCGTCACTGCTGTACTCTTATAAAAGCTAGGGGAACAAGAATTTAGCGCATTGTTAGAGACACACGCAGTACAAATATTATACCGTAATGTTGTTGTAAAACTATGAGGTATGCTTGTAGACTGATTTGTTTAATTTATGTTATAAAATTTCTACTATCGAATGCTAAAATCCTCTTTAAAAATAATCGAACTAAAATATAATTTAATTCATCATAGGCATGCATCATGATTTGATGTCTTATATTAAAATTCCTGAGCGTTAAGATCAATTGATGTGGTTTCGTCATCTATTCGCTCAAACCCAGTTAAAGTCATGCAATCTTTTCTTTGTAGCGCCAGCAGTAAGCAAGGCGGCATTTCCTTTGATTCATTTGGAAAAAACTAATTACTTCAAGTCATTTTGGCGATATTAGAAAATAAATTACAAAAAAAACTTACTCGTTATTAGAACTCAAATAATCGATGATTATTTTCCCAGCAAATTTGGGGATATTGGTGAGAAGATGCAATTAAGAAAGGAAAAAGACGATACTTTTTCTTTGCAAGACACTTCAATCGTAAAGGATTAGTGGGTGGATAATATAGAGGGGAAGGGGTATTTCCAAGCTTCGTATTTTAACAGACATTTTCTATTGTTCTTTCAAACCCGCTCAAATTTTCCGAAGTCACCAGCACTCGCGGAGTGGAAGTGACGGAAGCCTATCTGGATTGAACTTCGACCTGCAGCTGGGATTTGTCTGCCCTGTCGTAGAAAATAACTTCGCATCAACGGTATATTTACGCCAATGCACATTTTTACGTTGCAGGATCTACATCTGCACCTACACTCTATCCTACAAGCCACCTCTTGGGTGTTTGGCAGAGATAGTATCACCAAATGCACTACACTATATGTATGCCATCATTGCTACAAAAACTATTTGCAATTACGCATATTGCTACTACATAAGCGGGATAAATATTTCGTGCTGAGATCATGCGAAATGTGATGTGAGTACTACCTGGCAGACTAAGAAACAAGCATTATTGTTTTTATCAACTAATCAGCAACACCACCTGTCCTCTAAGCAATTTCAAGCTCTCATTAGAAGCCAGTGAGGTCTCTCATCGATCGCGAGAAAAGCAACGTTTTAAACGCGTCTGTTCAGAAGTCTATTTCCCTAATTTTATTCTCGTGGTCTGATATACCGTATAATGCTGGAGTTAATAAGATGCAAACAACATCGTCTGAATACTGGTTTTCAATTTCAATTTTCAATGATAGATTAAGCCTAATATGAAATCGACAGTCTGAACGCAATTCCTATCCAAGCTGTTGCAAGAAGATTAGATTGAGCTTATGCCAACGATGAACTTTTGAGTTTATTGCCTCTTACAAGTGACCAGCATCAATTGGTGTGAAGACAACGAAGAGGACTTGCTAAATCCGAGAGAGAAAATCTTTACAATGGCTTTGGTTTCCCGGGAAAGTGTAGCTTAAAATTTGGAATTCAAGGTCGTTCAATATCTACCGTATTCTTCCATCGATACAGATTTGCGCAACATTTACAAGTCTATCATTAATGCGCTTATTTTCGTGCATTTTCCGTAAGCATATCATAGGCTATTCAACGATTTTGTTCATTTTTCAGTATTCGAAATGACGAATGGAACCACATTTTTGCCGATTTTATTGGGGTGTTCTTCGGCAGCCATTGCTCGGTAAGCACATAAATGGGGGCTGTAAAATGGAAATGGTTGCACAGACCCGTTTTAATAGAGCCACGGATACATCGAATTGAATGACCCTGTTTCGAAGTGAGTCGCTTCTGCCATCTACCACAGGATCCGCTGGCTCATCCGTTGAGCACGTTACCTTCCGCCCGTTCGAAGAGAACACTCCCGCATATTTTCTAGCATGGGGCGTTGGAGTGTAGAACGGAGGAGTTTGTAGCGTTGGCTACATCTGAGCGAGCACAAAAGCTTTCCGTTATCATTTTCATCTCGCTCGCCCGTCTCTCCTTCCGCGGAGTGTTTTGTTTCTCGCCGATATCGGCCAGAGATCCGAGTTTCATGCGACTCTTTCAAGCGCACGTCGCGAAGACAGCCGTTCATCTCCGAAATGCGCGAGGAAGGGATGGATATACTGTTCCCGCTTCGACACTCTCCCAACCGCAGCACCACCACTTCCAAACAACCCCCATTCACCCCTCCCTCTTAACCCTTCCCCTCGCTCCCACGGTCGCCCGATTGTCACCCAAGACCTTCCCAAGACTTTCCACCCCCATTCCCTTCCTCCCCCCACTCATAACCCCACATTTCTCCCACCACACTCCCAGCTCTTGAGAAGTGTATCGACATTTCGATCGCGACACGCTTCGAGACTCGTTGCGTTTGTCCTCAGAAGGTGACTCTTCAATCTTTTCACCGAAGGCCGAGTCATTTTAGGGGGGAGGTTTGTGACGGATAGGGAGAAAGGAGGAAGGTTGTCCCCGCCCACAGACAAGAGCCCTGAGAGGTTCCTACGGTGGTTTTCCCCCCTTCCCCTTTTGTCGAGGGACCGGAAGGCGGGTGGGTCACCACCAGATTGGACCGGGTGCTTGTCATCTATGCATCGGCCGAGACACGTGTACATGAAGAAGAATTTTCTCGGAATCAGTGAGGTGAGGGACAGTAGAGGGCGAGGTAGCATGAGGAAGATGGAGTGGTGTGGTGATCTTCATTCACCTCAGAACATTCGTTTTATTTGGATTCATACAAAACCTCAGAGTTGGAATGAGAAGACACAACGGCTTCCGATCGCCACAAATATCTATTTCACTATTTTTTACCCTCAAAACGAGAGTTGCTCCAAGAGCAGGCGTGTCGTCACATTTTCACCACGCTGTGACTCCATTTTTTGGTGTTCAAATCTATCAGCCTTAAAAATGTTTCATATCCGAGACATGATGATTTTTGAATGATAAAAAATAATATTTAACCTCTATATTACTTTTATTTACAAATGCTTAATGCTGCAATTGCACGATAATAATGGACCCTGAAAGCTCTCTTATTATAATAATTAAGGTTTCAAAGGATTACCTATATCAAGTTCTAAAATTAAATTTAGGAAAATATAGTAGAGAGAGTTTAAGAACATGTGAATGGGAGGTGATTAACATTAACTGAATCGTTGCATTTTAAAAATTGCACATTTATGAAAGAATCGCTTTGTGGAATTCTCTGGGGGCTTGTTAGCCAATGCTGTTTATGAATAAAGCATTTTAAATATGCTGTTTTGAGTTGCGTAGTGGTTTACATATTTTGAATAATTAAATTTCATTGACACAAAAAAGCTGATGATTCTGATAAAGGTCCCCTCAAACTTCTTCTGTTTCAAAATAATTTCTGATGTCGATTGGAAAAGCAAAACAGAGAAGAATGGAAGCTTTCGAAAACTTTTGTTAAAGGAGGATGCTGAAGATCATATAGATGGATAATGAAAATACATACGGAAATTAGAGGATACCCAATGGAGCACTACAGAAAAGAAGAGATAGATTGGTCGGACACTCCTTGAGGCATAAAGGTAAGTACAGAAAAAGAGCTATCAGGAAATAAGGGGACTACCATTAGACGGCGAAGGACGGATTGTTGCAGTCAACCGACTTATGATGATGAATTACCAATGAAGATGTGTAACATATTTACATTTATAAGCAACAAATATAAAGCCAAAAATCCTGGCCCTATAAAAAAACAGTAAAAAGTTGACTTGGGTCCTACTGTTAAAAGATATCGAGACTAATGCATTATTTGCGAGGTAATGGATTTTTGCCGTTCACCATTGGTACGGAAAGGATACGTACGAAAATGTCCTTGCATGATTCAAATTTAAAAGCGTTGTGCTCATGACCGGACGCTACGCTTTCGACGTCGCTCTTTGTGTAAGACGGATGCCAAGCGCGAGGGAGGTTCCATCGGGTGGCGGGCCGCAGCTACCCAAAGCGAGCGCAGTGGTGCGGGCACGCACGCGGCTTCCATCCCCGCAGGGTAATCCCGCATCCAAGGCGAGGGCGGCTGCGTGGTGGATCGTGTTGGGAATTGCGCGGCAAGAGACATCGGCACGCATGTGACGTTCGTGGATCACAGTCTCTCGCCACCCACCTCTATCCCTTCTCTTCATCCGAATATCACGTAGTTGCGGGATCATAAATGAAGCAACATGCTGAAGCTCACGGAAATCGAATGAAAATATCAAAAACTGAATTCAAAAAGAAAAAAAAATTGTTTGACTTTCCTGATGTCATCACAGAAGATAAGGAGGTAGACGGGAAGATGCTTCTGACTCAACCGTCTGTTCATCATCAGCATTTATTGAATTTTGTGAGTGTTTTGAGGATGGGAGTAGTATATTTTATCGATAAGCTTTGCAATTTGCAATTCTCTAAGCATAGAGGGCTGGTAATATTCATTTGAATGATAAGCAGTGATAAGTGTTCTCTACATTCATCGAGTTACTTTATTGCAGTTGATGTAATTTTTATCGAACTACATGACTAAAAATCATTTACATCGAAGTTTGAACCACATTTCCCAACAAACAAAAGTCGCTATGTCTAAAACATTTCCCTTAATTGTATATTTGATCTATCATCCCGTAAAGTATAGAAAGATTATCGTGTGAATAATGTTAACATTTAAATACAAATTATTTGAGAACATGCTAGAAAACTTAAGCAACAAATTTTTATTGTTCGCATGTATTTACTCTGAACACGAAACTCAAATTCCTTCCTGGTTTGCTCGACTTACACTCGAGTTGTGTACTCGAGAACAGGCATTCCAAGTTTACAACTCAAGACGTAGTTTGTAAGAAAAGGGATGAGAAAACAGAAAGGCATTATGTGGAAATTAAATCGTTCCCTCATTGAGTCGGGGAAAGAATGAAACGTTTTATTTCTTCAAATGCTGATGAAACAAGAAGCTTCAAAACCAAGCTTCAATGTTCCAAAATCTGCCCTTTGTTAAGATTTGGCGAGAAAAACTACCAGCACCATTCTTCTTTCCGGACTGTTTGGATTCCTTGAGGTTCTAACTATTCCCGTTCCTGTGTTCACTATTTACCCCCCACAATTCTCTTCCGTAGAACTCTCTCAAACTTCCCTTTACACGTTCATACAATTCAAGGTCTTTTCGTTCATGCTGTTTGAATTAAAACAATGACTTCACGAAGTTGAAATGAAGTGACTGGAAACAGAAAAACCAAGAGGAGATTAGGTGATAATCACATTTAGAAGGGTGTAGTGCTGGAGAAGTGAACTAAGAGAGTTCATATGTGAGAACTATTTAACGTAACTATCGCCATTCGAGAATAAATTGTTCAAATAGATAGAGATAGATTATAAATTTTATTCATACTTATGCATAAATACAGCAATTTTGAGCTGCGAATGCAAATGTGATATTTATCAAGAACCAGACGTTGAGCAAATTTGAGATTTGCAAATTATCAAGTTTCTTTATTTGAAAGACAATATTACAAATTTTGCACACTCAGAGTCTCGTGTTAAGGTGTGGATCATTCAGACCAAGTGGCATAAGAAACACGTGTTGTTCAATTTTATTGCCTGAAATCTTCATTTTTCAGCTACAGTAATTTAACATTTAAAACTGAATGACCCCAAAAGAAATGCCTCATGATAGGAATCCAAATTTCTCATCATATTATCATATTTTCAAATTGGTATTGCAATAAATCTTACAAATATTTCCAAATGTTCATTCTTATATCCCTACTAGTAATGAGTCTCTTTTGCGGCCAACACCATCGCCCAAAAATGTAATTGGGAAATCAGACCTGTACAATAAGAGGAGAAATAAAGTTTACCACCTTTATGCTTCATTTATTTTGGAATTTAAATTGAAACGACTTTGACTAGTATTGGTAAGATTTATATTTAAATGTTGCTTCGAACGAAGTTATTTAAATTTATTCTGTTAAATACTTTATTAATATATTTTTTCTTTCCAAGCTCGCATGGTGAATTGATTTCCTACGCTCTCTACTGTAAATTATGAATTATAATTTGAATTGTTTTGCATCACACAGAAAAATTCACCCGTGGTTTGATAACTTATGTCATTATCCAATCAACACCAGGCACGTGCATTACGAGAACTTATAAACCGATTAAATGAGAGGAAATGGCCGGGTAAAGACTTTTTGTATTTCACGTATTCAAATGCACGAACATGACTACGCAAATATGTAAAAATGAGAATGTCTCAAGTGAATGATACGAGGTGCTCTAAAAGTGATTAGGTTGAAATGATAATGTAAAGTCAAATTTTAGCTATAAATTCTGTCTCCTATTCAAGACCTTAACATGGAGAAAATCTTTCTGAAACCAATTTTCTGACACAAGATATTTCTTGGATATATAATGAATACGCTTTTATATATGATGCGTTAATAACTGTTGACCTCAGAGTCATTTTTCACAGGTTGCAAGGAAAAGACATTTATTTTCAAGAGTAATTGAACTCCATTCTTTGTTTTATCCTCTGATAAACAATTTCTGAATGCCTCAGGAGTAAACAATGTATTATTAATGAGCATCCAGAATTTTTAATGACTAAAATTTTGCTAAGCTATTAGAAAATATCATACACAGTTATTACAGAGTAATATTTAAAGCAAATTAACCTTGACGATGGCATAGGGCACTCTTTAAACTCATAGTTTGTGACTATCTTCGGAGATAGTAGAGTCCTCAAATTTGCGCTAACTACAGCAATGTAGAAGACTCTGGGAGATACATAGCTGTGCGCAAACTAATAGATAAGGGTTGCCTGACATCCGGGGCAAAGAATGACCTCTCCAAATCACCTGATGTTGTATGCAAATGATAATAACACATGTCAAATACAAAGGAAAGGCGCAGGCCTTGTTAAAACTGCATAGAACCAACTAAGAGTGTAACAGAGCTGATTAAAGGATTTGGTAGGTAATCGAATGAGATTCACATGCTAACCATACTACGCTAACGTTACTTGAAAAACTGATGATGAGTGTTTTGGGATGTAACGAAAGATATCACTTTAACTTTCCATTCTATCTTTAAAGTGAATGAAGCAACGAGAGAAAAGAGACACCGTGTGGAAATGATAGGTGCCAAAACTGATATTGCCAATCTAGCATTGGAAACTACGGAAAAAAATTTAAAAAGATACAAAATCTCTGCAAGCGTACAGTTCACTTGCGTCCTCTCTTCAAAGTTCTTATCTCTTTTCTCCCCCTTGACTTCATGTCCGATGTTCCGACACTCTCTACCACAAGTCTTGGTGGCTGCACCTTATAGGGCAGCATTTAGATGCAGGATATTGCTGGATTTGTTGGTGCTTCTCAAGCTGTCGGATCGAGGAAGGAGAGAACCATTTCCGTCGCCAAAAGGATATTGGCCAGGCGCACTGCGACCTATAATTCCCCCATTAAGATGGATTGAGCGAAAGTCGTGAGTCATTTTTTGAACATTTTCATAAATTTTAAGTAAATCAAAAATAAAACTTGAGCCACATTTCACTCAAATAAAACTGGTTACTCGATGGAAGTTGCTATATGTAGTGATATAAATGATGGAAGTGTTATATATTTTTAAATTACCTTAGCTCAAGCATTGGTATGATTAGGTTTTGCGGCGCGCACTTCAGAAGTAAAACTACAACCATAAATAAGTAAATGATGATGCCATAATAAGTGAATGATACCTTGATATCTGTTAATATAACCTGTGTGCTGAAAAATACTGTACTAAAGGGAAGCAATACATCATTATTATTATTGACCATTGGAATAATAAGAAATGTATTAATTCACGTTTCAGAGAAAATCAGTACAAATAGAATGGAATCATATCGAAATCTATGCCAAATGCCATTAGTGCACGTGTTAAAATAACATTATTTTGCTCAGAAATAAAATTGATAGCATAAAAATTTTCACTTTTGTGGTACACATTACTAATATATACGCGTATGCAAAAACTGTAAAGGTAAGAGAATCTCTTCGACCACCTCAAGTGCACGGTGTCGCCTTGGGCGAGTGATTCGAGTGATTGAAGCGAGGGAGCTCGCGACGGGTCGCGTCGTGGTGCTGTACGTCCCTTCGAGAAGAGAGAAGTGCTTTTGTACTTGCGCGTCCGCCGCCCTCTCTATGTATGTGTATAATGTGTACGCCTCCATACTTTCCTCTCTCTCGGCGAAGCGGCGAGAATTGGGGCGGAAAGGCAAAAATAAGCGATGTGGGGGTGAGGGGTGACTGAGGGTGGCCGGGAGCGGTGAGAGGACCCCTTGAGGAAATGACATCTGTTGCCCCTCCCTCTTCCCTTCCTTACCCTCTGCCGCCAGTGTCTTCCCCGCGAGTGAGCGGAATACCAATCGTATCAACCTTAAATCGGTGACTGCGGGGCGAGCGTCTTACGTTGCAGCGGGATTAGTAGGAGGGGAGAGAGTAGTGGGGCGGTTGGGTGTAAAGAGAAGGGGAGGGGGCGGTAGGTCCCTTTTGCCACGGGTGGCGACGGGAGGAAATTAGATGTGAAGAGGAGGAGACGCGCCTTATTTTCCTCTGCGAACACGACATTCTTGCGTCTCCCTCCCCTCCATCCTCGCCCCTTCCCCTCTCTCCTGCTCCCCTCCCATCCATTAAAAAAGAAGAACGTCGGTAGTGACACTCGAGAGAGGCGGAGAGAAGTGTTTTGAATCTCTTGACTGCCTGTGGGGCAAGAATATGGGGTTTGATCGATGGGTTCGACGTGGAGCAAATACCAAATTAACGTTATCAAAGATGAGGAAATATGGCTACATGTGGTTCCGTTTTGCTGTCTAAATAAGATCAAATGTTCGGAAATATTTTGTGATGTCGGTTTGAAATTTAGGTGAGAAAACTAAACTGAATCATCGAGAAGAGAGTAAATTCCTCGTTTCCAAAAAGTAAAGTGTCATTTTCAAAGATATATTTCTATCGATATGTTTTAATGGAATTGTACTAGCTTCTTGCTGAAGACTTTCCTTTTCCTTTGATTGTTTTTGCATGCAATCAGCATCCTTTATTACGGTGAATATTTTGATAGCATAATTTTGTTGTTTTCCAGAACAAATCTTCGCTTATGTTTTTTTACGTCTAGTGTCTCCAGACTTTTAACTTCTGTCCTGAAATCCTTAACAAGTATCCTTATCTTAAAACTGTTATTACCATATTGCAAACATAAAATCTTCAGATGCATTAAAATATCTTGGAATTACCTAAACTTCTGATATATCGTAGGGATTACATATACAGAACACATGTGGCGCAGCATTAAAGAAAGTAGGTTTTGTTAAACGTATAATAGGAAGGTGCTCGGATGAAAACGTCAAAGAGAGTTACTACTTCGCTCTGGTTAGATCACATCTCGAATAAGCCGTGAGCATTTGGGACCCTTGTCAAATAGATTGAACCTAAAAAATCAATACAATACAAAAGAAAGCAGCACGCTTCGTTAAAAAGTGCTACGAGCGTACCTATATTCTCTCACAACTTTTAGAGGGATTAAGGTGGGGGCTCCTAGAGACTCGGAGGCTACACGCAAGGACTAGGTTGCTTGATTAATTCAGAACTGATATTTTTCAGCGTGACATAGAAATTTTACCATGACTCCTCATTACATTTCTAGGTGTGAAAGATGTGATAAAATAAGAGAGATACACTTCCAAACAGATAGGTAGAAACACTCGTTCTTTCTGCAAACAATAAGCGACCACAATAAAAATTGAGCTCCGCTAAATACACTCCTATAATACATGTCACCATTTCATCTCCAAAAACTTACATCTTTACACGGCTGGTGACCTAACACCTCCTGCCACACGCCCATACGGTGGCTTGCAGGTTATTATGTAGATATAGATTCAGTTTGAAGTACAATCTCTTACAGCATTTGAAAGTATCAAAAAAATTCACCTAATGTCTATTTCATCATGCCTGCGACAAATAATGTACCTACTTAAACTAATTGCCGTTCTCCGCTCTGGACAGTGCATCTATATTAACCCTTATTGTTTCATTAAATTTCCTACGAAGACTAATTATTCTCACTTTCTCCTCATCGCGTTTTTCAGCCCTTCCTCTGTTCCCTGAAGTAGTATTCTCGGAAACGCTCGCACGATGAGTGATTCCGCGAACGTCAATAAGATAATCCGCTTTCACTTCGTATCTTCTAAAAATAATTCTCATCAATAATCCCTGCGCGACTCAGTAAAAACATTTTTCCAACCTACGATTTTTCTGGCGATAGAAAGGTTGTTAAAAGGTTATTTATCACTTTGCATAGTCCCGTAAGTAAACTTTTAATATCATCCGATGATAACTGAAAACAAATGCAAACGTATGTAAGTAAATCACGTAAGATACCTTTTATTATTTGTATCTTTCCCGCTGTTATTGTAATAGTTTATAAAATGCATAAACTGCATGTAGCCAAAATGTATCGGTTGTAATACTTTGCCACCTATAATCGGTTGTAACACTTTGCCAAATGAAGAAATGCAAAATTTGCACATTTCTAAGTTCTTAGGGCTCAGTTGCCGGCCAACGCTCTCAAAAGCAATTATTGCTCAATAGATCATATCAAATCATTTAAATGTAATTTATGTAATGAGTTTACTCATTTGTTCGAGGAATGCATCTCCAAAACCTTTGCCTCCCAGAAAAATTCAATCGGCGTTAGTATTTTCCAATATTTGCTTTCATGTACCCCCTTGATACAGGTTCACACAAGAAGGAACACAGTGCACGCAAAAAATCAGGCTGAATAGAAAATAACGAACCCTCCCTCATTCCTTATTTCGAAAATGTATGATCACTTGTTCTCAGTGCGCTACGTAAAATGGTCTCCATCCGTTTAGACTCCTCATCATTTTCTAACAACTGTCATTCTCGGTCGCATTTTAGAGCCATTCAATGCCATATACAGTGTTGAATCATGACACTAGGCGTAATTAATTTTAAATTTATGTTTGAATTAAACAAATACTTCAGTCTCAGGATCAGTTTCAATTATAATTTTTAACTTCACTAGAATAAAATTGCTCCCCCTCACAACCAGGGGAATGCATTATAGACTGTCACTCACAACACAAGTGTTATGCGGTGCATATAAGAAGAAGGATACAGGAGGGGGGGGGGGGGGGGACCAATATTAAAGAGAACTAGTATAACAGAAAAGAAAGAAAATTTAAGAAAAACTAGTATAAGAGATCATGCCCTCCACATTTTTCAAGTTTCTTTTGATGGGCTCTTTCCACACAGGACATTTAAGGAAAGAAGTCTCTTTATGTTATGAAGTAAATTTGGTGTCTCATATTTAGCCTCTCAATTTTCTCCTAAAATTGGTTTTTTCACTGCTGACAATCCTATGTAGGACAAATAATTCCATTACGTGGACTTCATCATATTAATTTATTCAGTTACTTAATTGGACAAATTAATGCAAAACATTTCAATAAAAAAGTCTTTAATTCAATAATTTGGCTGAATATTCACTACTGCTTTGGCTGTCAACATGTTCTAGTTCGTAATATCGTCTAAATTCATAATTACGGCACAAAGTAGCTGCGAGGAAAGCACAGAAGACCACGTATTCTCTTTGTTTTCTACTCTCAATGCAATCACTAGCAATTGCGGCTTCCACTTTTGTTAGCCAACGCGTCGTTGCCTCGTTGTCAATATTCTTGCTGTCTTCGCTGTGCGAGCGTATGGCCACAGCGATCGAATGTATCACCATATCGATTGTTGCCCCGGGACATGGGCAGGAGTAGAGAATAAGTGGTGCAGGCAGAGGGAGCGGAGAAAACAGATGGTGGAAGGAAACGAGGAAAAGAGAAAGCCGCAGAGAGAAGGAAGTAATTGGAACCGCGGAGAAATCGATCGATCGCATTGTGTGGTTTCATTGTGGCAATCCGCAAACAAACTCAGTGCGTCAGAGCTCCACGATTTTTTATCGATTCAACCGCGGGTTTGCTAACCTAAGGCAGAATCCCATCCTGCCTCTATTGAGCGAAGTATTAGCATTCCCGGTGCGCTGATATTTTAATTAAAGGCTGCAGTAGTATTATACCGCATTTGGTAAGCGAAAATTTACTTGTGCGAAATTCCACAGAGAAAAAATCATCCGCCTTGACCGGGATACGAACCCGGATCCCTCAATTTCCGGCCGAGTGTTTAAGCCAGTTAAGCTACCAAGGCGTCCTCTTCCCCTGTAAATTTTAGTGACCTTTACGGGACCAGATGTTCTCGACTGCCGGACATAGAATGTAACAAGTCGCTATAGAGCGCTGAGCGCCACTGCCTACGAGGAAAGATCGTACTATGAACACAGAGAGGCGTTCATTCTATTTGACAGATTTAAGCTATCCAACAGTAAGGCTGGGATGCTGTCTGTCGCCAACCTTGTTCAATATATATGTTGAGGACATGATCCATAAATCTTTTGATGGGAGAGAGGAAGGAGTCAGCATTGGAGGTAGGAAGATAAGAAGTATAAGATTCGCAGATGACATGGTAATATTAGCAGATGATATGCAATCACTTCAAAGGTTGATAAAAATTTTGGAAGACGGGATAAAGGAATATGGGATGAAGATAAATCTAGGAAAGACAAAGGTGATGCCAGTAAACTGTGAAAATTATACGAGTGTGAAAATAAATGAAGGTGTAATAGGAAAAGTGAAAAGCTACCGGTACCTAGGAACGATGGTGACAGACGACTGGAGAAGTATTGCAGAGAAAAAAAAGCAAGGATAGCAATGGCAAAAGAGGCCTTCAGCCAGAAGAAAAACTTGATATGCAATAAAAGCCTGGATCTGGAGCTGAGAAAGAGATTAGCTAAGTGTTATTCATGGAGCGTTTTCATGTATGGGTGTGAAGCGTGGACATTAGGTAAGAGGGAAAGGAATAGAATACAAGCTTATGAAATGTGGGTGTGGAGAATGATGGGAAAAGTACGATGGGTAGATAAGATGAAAAATGAAGAGGTTTTAAGCAAAGTAAAAGGAAGATCGCTCCTAAAGGAAATAAGGAAAAGGAAAGGAATCTGGTTGGGCCATGTGATGAGAGGGAAAAGTATAATAACTGTGGCACTTGAGGGTTCAATTGAAGGAAAGAAAAAGAGAGGAAGGAGAAGAATTAAATTGGTGGATCAGGTGAAGAGCATCAGCTATGATGAATCAAAGAAGGAAGCTCGGGACAGAAGTGGATGGAGACAGCAGTGGTGTACGGGACCTGCCAGCAGGCAGAACACCAGATGATGAAGCTATCCGGGACCAGCCACGAAGTTCTATTTCCCATGTAGATCCCGGTCAAGGCGGATGATTTTTCTCTGTGGAATTTTGCACAATTTTGCATTGAGGGTGACTCCATAGAAGTGGAACTCTGCGGCTAGTCCCGGATAGCTTAAAATCTGGAAAATTTACTCTTCGATGATAAATCAAGTATCGTTAGATTCTATGAAAATATTTCATCCAAATTATATGTTTAAATCAGATTGGAGCACTAAAAGTGGTCAAATTTTTCGGTTGTTATACCATAAGTGACCCTAAACGTTTTTACTTACTGAGAGAAAACAAGTGGCTTATAGTATCGCGCATTTGCGCAAGAACTCTTATCAATTGAAGGGTGTAGCATAAAATTATGCAGCTTGTTTACAACTGATGGGTAATGACAAAGCAGTAGACTGTTTTAATATTGTTTTTAACCATTTTTTCAATGTGGCAAAGAAATGATCATGTTTAATTTAGTGCAATTTTCTTTAGGAAAATAAATACTTTAGCCATAATCTGCCTAATATTTCATATATGTGTATATTTTTGACAGAGCTGTACAATTACCGAAGCTTAGATTTTTGCATATAGCAGACACAGTCTATTTTGCTATTCTCCGTGAATGTTGCCCTAAACCGTTTTTTGTGGTGATTGCTTCATTCTCTGCTTTCTTTTTTGCCTCGATTTTATCAAAGAGGGTCTCTTACATGGTGCCCAATGAGACAATAAAGAAAGAATTCTCTGTGAGCATTTTTCTTATTTATCGTCTCGCAAATCGAAACCCAAGAATTGATACAATATGGAATAGGATAGCCGAGAAAATATGTCGGTTTTTCTGCCGAATTGATTATTGTTCTCTGTAATCACATTTATAAAATAGCTCTTTGGCTGATAACGCTTCGTTCGTTAAGACTTATTTAAGACTAAAGACTTTTTATTAAAACTTAATCTTAAGTATTTCATCAATGTTTTACGAAGTACAAGTGGTATGGTTTAACAACTTTCCATTCAGATAGACATTTTGTCTTTTATTAGGAACTATTCAATGCCTCTCCGGCAAATTTTCATGATATAAATGACCCCCAGTCACCTGAGGCATAGCCAGAAGGTATTTTGGGTTCACCACTTGGTGGTAATTTTCCTCTTTCCCCTTTCTACTTTCTCACCACCGGAGGCTTTCGCTTGACTCTCTTTTTCCCCGACTGGTGTTTGCCATGGCAACCGATCACGCACGGCGAGGTCTCGCTCATAGAGCCGATATAACGTGATTTGACTTGATCTTACTTTCATTTAGACAGTATTTAGCGTTTCCTTTTGTACTATCTCTGTTGTTGACTCAGCTGTATAATTAGAGCGATAAAATTATCGGAACTGTTAATAATTCTGTTATTTTGTTTACCGCTTGTCATTGCGGTGAAAAAATTAGAAACTTCTAAATTAATTTTGCCACAAAAAAATTAAGGACACATGGAATGCGGTTGGCGATAAAAATAAGATGTAGGATAATATTTATTCTAGAAAGCCCTGAAGAGCAACCTTGATACGGTTCAGCTCTTCGCAAATTTTATTTGACTCTCCTATCGAGCTAAAATTACAAAAATAAAGGTGATTCAAGGGCGGCTAATAGAACCATTTAGCTGAACATAAATATACCAAGATGAAAATACCTGCATCGTGCTATAAGAAATATAAGTGTACTCCCTCCTTAATCACCATTTGTTTTAAATTTGTAACTGCTACCTTGAAAGAGTGATTTCCCTTGATGGTTCTCTCGCTTTTTGAAAACTTCTTCAAACCCGGTGTACATTCTACCTCTCCAACTGTTTCTCATTCGGCTATGAAACAAAGAGTTACGGAAATCTACCAATTGAAGGGGATCGTGTTTCGCTCTGTGTCCAGTGAATGCGTATGGCTTGCACGCGTTGTTCCTCGTCATTCCTCATTTCACTATATAATCTGTAAATGGGTATCACATCCAGTGCCTTCACGCGTACCAGTCGTTTGCGTGTTTATTGGTGTTTATTGCGTGGCTGTTGTTTGGCTGGAAGGTGTTGAGTTGGCGGCCCTTGGAGTGGTTCGGTCGGTTGGCGGCTCTGTACGAGGGGTTTTAAATAGGAGTATTGTTGCGGTTTGAGCGTGGAGTGGTGGGGGAGTATTAACAATGAGGTCGTTTGAAAAAGAGGAGAACGCGGAGAGTGTGTGTCGAGCCTGGATGTAAAAAGTGAGTGGTTGTGAAATTAAGTGTAAGGAAACAGAAGTGGAAGAAGGTGTGTGTGTGTGTGTGAGTTGGCGTTCCTGCAGGTGCAATTCAGTGTAGTAGTTGCAGGTTGGTATCCACAACAAGCATTATTATCCCCTAGAAGAGGAGAACGAAACTGAAGATTTGCGATTAGCAAATTGTATAATAGGGTCAATGCTTAGCGCTGATGTTTGTTGAGTGTTTTATCACGGATCGTATCCACGTAAAATAATTTTGAGAAACTCAAAGTAATATCTCAAATTAAATCAAAGGAAATTGAGCTCTACGGCCTCTCCAGATAGATAAAAATAAAATTCTCCACTGGCCGTAAAAATGGCACCACTCGTCAAACATGTAACCACAAATACACTTACTGTGTTGGTTTGCGGGAAAGGGGATTCCACAGCAGGGACCAACCACAGCCTCTCCACCAGAATACCCTCCTGTGATGGTTTACGGGAATGTTACTTCCTCGCCAGTGACCAACACAGACACACACACCCAACCCAGTTGGGATCCTTTTCGAGGGCTAATGGGACCCTGATAAGGATGCCTGGGTTATAACCTGATATCCTTTATAGGGCTAATGGGACCCTACTAAGGATGCCTGGTTATTACCACAATCACACTCACAAGCACTCAAATCACTCACTCACAACACACAGACGGGCCCAACTTCTGGGAGAAATCGCTCAAAAAGAGCGTGGTCAAAGAAAAACACACAGAAACAAACGAGGGTGAGCGTCGGATACGCGTATTTCGGCCACAAGGTGGCCCTCTTCAGCGAGCTGAAGGGAAAAGCACTTGCAACATGAGGTTGTAAGTTTACTTACAACCACTTACAACCTCGTGTTGCAAGTCTAATATCTCAAATATAATGAATTTACGAATCATAATTGGAAATTCAATACGACCTCATAGCTATTGTGTCATCCCGCTCCCACCGAAGTCTCGTGACCACCTCCTGAAACCAGATTTTACTTTTTGAAAGATTTCGAGCAATTTTGGTCAGTATCATTTGCTGAACATTCGGAAATGGTTGAGTTTAGAAATAGAAAATATCGAAAAACAGGTTCGTTATAAAAATATACAAATCGTTGAAATCTGCAAGTACAGGAAAAATGACAAGACTAAAATTTTACAAAGGATATAAGCGCTATAGGTGCAACTGCAATAACATGTGATACACGAAAGAAAGATGAATTGGACAATGATCTTCAGGCTGCCAAATTTTCTTTGGAATTATTGAAATATTTACCTCAATATTGGTCTATTTATTGATTTGAATGAATGAATTTTGTGCAAATCACAATATTTGATCGGATCTCATACGGAAACGCATATTCAGCAAACTTAAACGATCATCACAGAATAAACTGGATGCAATTATGTCTCATTCATGAACTTTCCTAAACTCCATAATACGCTCAAAATATCCTTTAAAAGACTCAATAATTACACATTGTTTTAGCAGAACTTCTGACACTTAACGCTGCAAAATACGTGAATATGCGCGAATCTTCAGAAAATTTCTAGCAAACTTGGGAATCACTCGACTGGAATACCAAAACATACCGATCAAAATCCTGTCTCTCATAATCATAGTATAATCAAACAATACCTAAGCCATCCGGCCAAAATGAATTTCGATTATATACTTGCATTTTACTTAAAGTAGTAGTAGTATAGTAGGGCATGATTATTAAATACTAAGCTGATGGATATAAGATTTTTACAAACATTTTGGAATAACAACTGATTTGCAATAAATTAAGAAATGTAGAAGAGTTGGGAACAGTCAATCTGGTACAATCAATGATTATTATCGCCGCACTATTCCTACCGGAGCAGGGAACGGCAAAAACCTTGGTGTTTAAGGCATTGATTACATATAATTACTCTGCTCTTTCTCATGGCTGGTGACCGTTCATTTTGATGCTTTATATTAGTTCAGTGTAGTTTCACTTCGACTCTGTACAAATTTTCGCGCAGTGAAATTCATCATGTTTCCGTATTCGTTGAATACTAGAGAGTTTTCGAGGCTCGTATTCTCATCAGAAGCTCCCAATTCACAATCTGTGAGGAACCATGACTGTTTAATGTCAAAGATAAAAACATACATATTTAATTGCAATCACAAATACTGACGGACAAACGTCTGACACACACGTAATAATTCGAACGAATATGAGCGTGCGCACAGCTATGCTCTACGAGATTCTTATTCCGAATTAATTTAAACCAAATAAAATTTTGGCTGCAATAGCGACCTCTTTTTCTTTCAGAAGGGTGCGATCACTTTTTCGCCGTCTCAATTTTGAGTATAACAGTTGTAAAAAGAGAACCTTGAATTTGGGCCTCACCAGTTTCTATTTGTAAAATTCCTTAGCTTCTCTGTCATCATTTTCACCACCGTCATTAAATTTATTTTCGCTTATTTCAATTATCTACCATCGTTGTTTTATATCGATTAAATTGAATGTAATTGATACAAAAGCTAATAAATGGACGATGACAGAGCATCCGGATAATTTGAATGCTGCATTTTCCGAGTGATTCACCGCATTGTTGTTGACACACCCGGAAAAATGCAGCCCTCGACGTCAGAGCGCCGCGGAAGCCTTCTTATCAAATCCGGATAATTTATTTGAACTGAAAGTGACAACTGTAAATTGTAGCAGCTGGGGAACTTCAAGGGGAAAGTAAGAGGAAAATGTCGAACGCTTCTGAAAGGAAGTAATTACACTGAAGGGGAAGGTTTAAGCGAAAATACACCAAAATCAGAGTTAAAGACTTGATTTTGAACGTGCCGAAATCTATGTGCCGATTAATAATGTGAGCAAATATTGCATGAGTAGGAGCTACGCAAGTTCCTTCCTGCTAGGGAAATGAGCATTAATTTAGGTCAACGATTTGCAACGGAACTCAAGAGCTCACCTTCATGCTAATGCGCTACGTAGTTGCGAAAATCAAGATGAAGACATTTTTGAGCAGTAATTATCCATCACTCTCAAAGACTGTAAGTTTATGATATTTTATGGCAGAGAGGAAAAACCTCATAAAAGAGCAAAAGAACTTGGAAATGTGAATTCATAAACTTTAATACCAAAACTGGTCATATAATTAGATCTTATTCAATTAGGTGATGGCAAAAAATTAGAATTAGAATGCAGTTATTCTCACAAACAAGTTTTTAAATTTTAATGAAGCAATCAATTACGTATTACTTTATCATAGATATCATAGACTGGTATATGTATCATAGACAAATGGACATAATAAGCCAAGATTGTGAAATGATTGTGATTTCTCTTCTTTTGCTTACTCTTAACGATTTTAGCATTAGTTAACATCTCAACAATAATACTCCAACAAGCACCCCGTAACCTCCAATATTCGATTGACAAATGCTGATGGGTGTAAAGGGGTCCATTATTTTAAATTGTACATAATCACATCATCTTGAAGACTTCATCCTATATAAATTCAGTTGGACCACCATGATATCCACTGTAATATTTGGTTGAACTGGAGTGAAAAGTTAGTCGTCTGTATTTAAAACATTTTCGTGAGTTTCCTAGCCTGTAAAAATGCCTTTAAGTTAAAACAACATAAATTGATAAATTGATACACCAAAACGATATACCTCTAAATATTGACATAATATCATAATAATGATAAAACAATCAATATTTCAAAATCTCCGAAGTGTGACGCAAACGTTATTATATATGCTGCAGCTTTGATAGCGATGTCACTTGAATCATCGTTCTTATAACGTCTGGCTATCATTCGATCAACGGACCTAGTCTTCTTGAACGCGTACACTTTAATGAGTAGTGAGAAATATATCATTACCTCCCATCTTTAGATAGTTATCAAACTTATCAATCAACTAAATATTTGATGGCAAATTATGAAATACCAGTAGAATTGATTATAATTAGTGCGGACACTGACATTGTGGGAATTCTGAATCGGCATCGCCAGAAGAGAAAATACACTTGTACATTTCCAAACATTATCGACAACTGAGCATAGTTTTGGCACGTTATGCCATCGTCAGGGTTCGTACATTACGAGTCCTTCTAAATCCATAAACACTCAATATTGGGGGTAGGGAGAGAGGGTGTTTAGAATGTGGGGGGAGGGAGGGTTCTTCTTTGTTCACATCCCATTTTGGTACGAGAGAGAGAGAGAGAAGCGGGGTTAAGATTCAGGAAGCTTTAGTGTGAATATAGGTGACTGGTCGACAATGATTTCGTTATATATTTTGGCCTTTATTAATTATTTATATGGCTATTATAAATTTCAAATTGTTCAGTGAATCAGTCAAGGCCAATTCTGAGATTTACAAAGAAATTAAAAACCTTTAGATCCAACGCCTCTTGTTAGAAAAGGAGCATTCGAAGACCAACGTTTTGGAAAATTGCTCTGAAATATTTTATATTACAATTCTCTTTGTGATTAACAGCTAAAACTTTGTTTATTTTGAGCGCACATAATTGTGATTTTAAAAAACACCTCTGCACCGAATCCAATGCTTTTTTTAAAAACTGATTATGAGCTAACTCACGAAAGGAGGAAATTACGATTCATATAAAAGTTAATTCCGAATTTTTAATTTTGGTTCGAAGCTCGTTGCGGAGTAGAGGCAGACAGTGGAACATTGCTATATCAAAGCAGAAATTATCTATTGGAACTTAACGAAAATGTAATGAAGAGTAACTTTTCCATGGTAAAACTAAAGGTCATCGAAAAATGGAATTAAAAAGGAAAAATGTACTATTTAATCTATGAGTCATCCTTGGATAAAATATCTGCCCTCAGCAACAAGAAGAGTCAGGGATTGCCTGTACTTGAACTTGGCTACTATTTTTCTCCAAATTTTATTTTAAACATACCTTATGCATATTCAAATTAATGGGCCTTCAGCGTTTAATATTGTTGAAGTGTGATACAAAAAACATTATTTTAAATTTCCTCAGCATCGTTTGTCCAAATACCCTGACGTCATCTTACCATTGTGAACAAAAACCGTATTGCCTCTAAAAGTGTTTCTTAGGTACTCCACCGGGATCAAATTCATTGTATCTACTGTTCTTTAAGGATATGAATTTGAGGGCGTTCACTATTATTCGTTCTTTATAGTACGATTTTAACTAAAACTAATTTCGAGGCAAAAATACATTATAGTATGATAAATTGATCCTTCATGTACTTTATCGAGGCACTAAAACACTGCAAGACTGCAAAATATTTGCCAAACACTGCAGCAAGGATATTATTACTTCAGTTCCTCTTTTCTTGAAGTTTCGAAATAATGGTAGATTTTTTACACATCGTCATCAACTTCACATTGTGCAGATTTTTAAAAAATATTTGAAACATACTACGGGAGTAATTTATTCACTCATTAGTTTTAATCCCCGATTGCACAGTGCTTTTGCCTTAATCCCCTTCTTTGATTCGTTAAACGCGTTGATCCTTGGCTCTTCCATGCCTCAGGCCTGCAAATACCACTAGTCCCTTTTTTTTAGGGATTAATTCGGTGAATAATTAGCCGTATATTTTGTGATAACCTTATAACTGTGAATGGCTTCTTGTGGCCTTTCTTGCTCAAGTTTTTATTGTTGGAATACATTTACTAGGAATTAACTCCCGAGTTTTCATGTCCTTTTAATAGACGGAAGATATTATGAGGCGCGTTAGAACATATTTTAGTCACGATCCTAGATTCATTAGTAATGAGTGGATAAGAATGTATTTCATTTCTATTAGCGATTAGAGGTAAAACCCCATGTTGACTTATCTCAAACAGCGATTAAGCGAAAAATTATAGAACGTATCCGCAGAAGTTGATGAAACGACTATAAAGCACCATCAAGTCTCGATAGATTTCCAGAGGAGTAAATGAGTTTTTCAGAGAACGCTTTATCAGGCGCACATTATTCGGGCTAATATCAGACAAAGCCATACCGATATGTTTCGAAAGGGGGTCTTGCATGCCCTCTCTTCTTTAGCCATTCAGCCAAATTATACGCTTATTAGGCTCCGAAAATGCTTTGTTATAAATAATCCTGTTAAACCTTTGCGTATCCTTCCTCATCAACCCGCGATCCTAATTTCCTGAGCCCTCTCTCTTTACAGGCCGACCAATTGTGAATGGGTGGGGCGGCAATGAAGGGGTGGGGTAGGGAGAAGGAGGGGGAGGGTAAGGAGTGGGGGGTGGGAGAGGGACGACAATTCCGCCCGCCCGTTGGTAGTTATTCTCCCCCACCGAATTTTAAGACTTGATACATTCTCGCTCGAAAATTGGCCACCCTTGCCTCTGG
The DNA here is from genome assembly GCA_963169105.1 of Ceriagrion tenellum. NCBI lineage: Eukaryota > Metazoa > Arthropoda > Insecta > Odonata > Coenagrionidae > Ceriagrion > Ceriagrion tenellum. The sequence continues at coordinate 140,068,829 of OY720640.1, read as the reverse complement.
ATATGAGATTCATTAATCCTTTTCCCTCCGGAGAGTAGGTCCGCACCGTCACTTATTCAAAGCAAGAAAGAGATCTCACAGTCGCGCTTAGCGTGGCGTTGAGCTGACTCTTTCTTAGTTTCACGAATTGCTTTCCCTCTGGATAAAGGGATGTAAAGTGAATGTACGCAGTGCTAAGGATATATGGTGTGTTTGTCAATTATTTTGGATACTGCTGGGAACGTGGGTATTTTTTTAGTGAGAATTTTGTCAAAAGAACGTTATGGCACCTCCATAATACATACTAAGTATTGATTGGATAAAACAAATTTTTATCATAGGTATTTTAATTTATTGCTATATGTTCTTTGGTCGTGCCAAAATGTCCTTATTGAAAGTAATGTCGTCAATTTTCCTTTACATAGATGGTAAGAGTGGGTTACATCGAGATCGAGTTTTATCATCTCTATGAGTACTTGACAGCAATATAATGTAAAATGTGACGGTTTCAATTTAAAATGGTTGAATGGTTGCTATCCTTGTCTCTCAATGCTACCTTTCCATCAGCGAATGGCGAAAATTGCTAGTTTCATCTCATTAATTTGCACTCTATAGGTTTCCTTTGGTAACCGACATGTTGCCAAGGAACAGAAAACTACTTGATATCTTTTACCTCGGATGATTAGTAGTCACTGCTAGCATTAAAATCGTTCCGTCCAAATTCTGGAAAAAAAAATTTTTCCATGTCCAAACTTTTCAGAGAATTTGGCTGGTGCATCCATCTATACTGGATCAAAAGCAGTATCTGTTCACTTTTAAACTTCAAAATAGTAAGTTTTGGATTACGTGCAGAGTTACAGAATTTTAATTGTAAAAATCGGATTACATTATATGAAATTGATAAGGAATTGCAGAATTCCACAAAGTACAAAAATCATTCGCCACGGTCGGGGCTAACTTTAGCCAGTTAAACTACCAAGGTTCTCCTGGAGACAACATTTTGTAATCGTAATATTTTACAGCCGATCACAAACGCATGGATGTGCAAGAAATGGATTGATTCAAAATGATCACGCGACCGCCTCCTGAACATATTGCATGGAAGGAATCAAACATGTGCCGAAAGACATGACCCGCATGTGTGGTAACATGCTAAAGTAGCGTTTGTGTGTCATGGAACGAGTACGAAATTTGATAATACCTCCAGCTATTTGCTAGCTGCTACTTTTCCTCATCTTTTTACACTTCACCTTCACAAAGAAGTACACAAGCTTTATACGTATTCCTGAATTTGGTAACGCAAACGGAATCTCGGTGCCGCAGCGACGATTGACCGCCATTGAGAATTGTATGTTAGAAATGAAAAATTGTTTGTTTTCCGTATCCTATTCGTTTACTTAACATTTAATGCCATTTAAACATAACATGAAGAGAATCAATGGAAAGATCAGTCATAGGGCAAACGTTTGGATGCAAATATTGCAAAGAAATTTTTTTTGCATTTGCTTGCATTTTTGCAGGTGAAATATTTTGGTGTCAAAAGTCACAGATTTGAAATACATGCCTTTTAATTGCGCACATGTGGCCTTTCTAGAGCTAAATTTTTTCCTCGGGTTCTCCGGCAATTTATCTTTCTAGCAGTTAAGCTAACTACTAAACATGGACTTGAAATCTGCCTTCCTGCCCTTTATAACGCAATTTGTCCATCCGTCCAGCAGGCATTTTCTCACCACACTTTCTGCCAATACTTTCGGGAAACTGCGCCGGCTGTCCATATTATTTACTCCTCATTGAAAATTTAGTCCAGTAAAAATGACGTCGGCTGCAATTCTATGCACGTCTAAAATAGTCATAAAATATACACGGCAATTTGTTTTTATTTTTCTTGCTGTTGCACCTATGAACCATTTGATTCATCTTACTTGCGCTACTTTTTGTGATATTATAGTTCAAAATTATTTCTTATTTAATTTGTTTCTCTAAAACAATTAGTTAACATATGACTGACTTGACTTTGTTAACATATGAATACACTTGAGATGACAACAAAATTACAGACTTTATTCGCTTTTTAGGAACTTAGATACCAATGCCATTGGTTTGCTGAATCCAAAAATCGTTGGATGCACGCCACTATGGAGGTCATAAATAATTCTCTTGTGAAATGTTTTCAATGCCCTCACCATTGTTAATGCATTATTTTTTATTATGATCCTGCTACAGGGTTGCAAAAAATCTCAAGTTACATGACGTTTGCTCCCATGTGAAGGACTACCAACATACTACAGGACGTACGATTTTTTAACCTTAATTTGGGAGTGCTCTTGCCCCGTTAATGTTACCCAATTATGGAATGCTTTAAAGAGCATACCCGGCAGAGTATTCTTGAGTACAAAAACTTCATTTCGTACTTTTCTGGCTTAGGCGAATTCATTTACCAAAAAGGACGACGGCCTCTACACCCAACTATCTGCTCATTCACAGTGATGAACTCAACAGGGAGAAAATACTTTCCAAAATTCAAATTTAAGCCATTCTAATCGGAACCAATAGGTACAAGCTATTCAAATCGCCTTCTTTCTTACCTATTGTCTTCATCTTTAAACGACACATATATATGAATATTTTGAAGCAAACTCCTGATATACCTAAACTGACCTAAAATAATAGGTCTGTAAAAATCACTCTTGAATCGAGGAAAACTTATTTGAAGGACCTCAAATGTCTGGCTGCTATCAGAAGTCCAATGGAGAGACAGGGCAAGTGTGGTCGTTTCAGTGATTTGTGATAGGTTGGCGGGTTATTTAAGGAAGGTTTCTTCTGGGAGTACAGAAAGGGTAGAGAATGACCTGGCGACGGCAGCCGACTTTTAACTAAAGCCGCCAAAGGAGCCATAATTTATAGTATCCACGGCCGGACGGAGTATTTTAACTGATATGCTCTCCACAAAGTTGAGAAATGGGGATAAGATTTTCTCTGAAAATAAACTCCACTGCCAGAGTCTATCTTAGGACCCCAATCACCGGAATAGGAATGCAGAATTCTAGCCACCACACTAACTCCTTTCCCGAAAATTTCGATGTGAGATAGTTAGATTGTTATCTATGATCTAAGTTAAAACTAGGCTTTAAACTTGGCTTTATTAATCAAAATTGCCTTTGTTTTGTGGTATTCAGATAACATAGGTAGATACATTTCATCTAAATAGGAATTATCTATTTATTAGTTGCTCCCACCCTAATGAACGTAAACCGAGCTGCGTTGCTGGCATCTCGTATCCTCGAACGGACTGAGTTCCACAAGCCACCCTGCCAGCTAACAGCTTGGAAAAAGATATATCTTATTCAGTTTAGAATTCCGAGCCAAGGATTATTACTAGTCCCGTCTCTAGTTATGAAACCTGATATAAATAATAGATCTCCTCGCCTCGTTTTTAAGTATCGAGTTTCCGTGGTCTCGATTACTTAATGAAAAATTTACTCTACTGAAGCCCGCAGTTTGCTTAAAAATATGAGACCCATGGGAAGGGGAGATACCAGTTTCCACTTTCACCGGCATTTGGTACGCCTGTTTAAATAGCCAAAATTGGCGTGTAGATAATACTCGCAGTTAGGAAGGGAAGCTTATCATGAAGTAAATGAAAGCATTCCTCTCATATGTATGGTAAGCTACATTCATGCTGAATGATTTAACACTTTCCCGGCGAATTAAATTAGTGTACATTTCTCGGGCTCGCCACCGGGTAAGATAGTCATAGGCAGGTAATCCGAAACGTCGGCTGCCTATAACTATCTTACCCTGTGGCGAGCCCGAGAAATGTACACTAATTTACATTCGTGCTGCTATCAGGAGTCCAAAAAAATTTTTACAGTTTAACGGTATCCACGTGAACCTATCTATTATCAAATTCCTATTGCAATCTTATGGTGTATTTATTGCTGAGCGACACAATTTACTCAAGAATTTGCCTGCGTTTAATAGGCTAAATAATCGATCGGCTAATCAGCCATAATTCCTTGGGCCACCTAAATGACAGAACCTTTCACAATATGGTGGGCGAGCGTTCCACACAGTAACCGAGGTTCTAATAGTACCACAATGTTTTGTCTACACATTTTGGATATCATTCACTCGGAACCTCTTCATTGTATTTTTTCTGCTCTGTTTCTCCAAATTATTCTGAGTGGATTATATCCTCAAATTAAAGAATGAGCCCTTAATATCTCTTCTTTATCTTAGGAAATATCACTCCAACTCTCTGCTCACAAACCATGTAGCTCTTCATCATCACTGCATTCTGCAGCCATCCTTATGCTGTCAAAGCTTATGAACCGCCTTGACGTCGTTTATATCAGAAACAATCCTCAGTAAAAAATAGCTAGGCGTGGGCAAATATTTCTTCAGGGTAAAGAATTTCTAAAGCTATATTATTCATAATGGATTACTAATCAATTGACTAATCCCTAATCCAAAAATTGGATATTTTTGGTGAACTACTGAAGAAGATTTTGATAAAAAAACTACAGCAAATGGAAGTCAGTCAATCTGTTATAATTCCACTTAAATACCATAAGAGACATTAACATTCAGGAGCACTTTCATCTCTTTGCGTTCTTACTCTGTGATATCTTTGACATATTGTGGATTAAAACAGCGGACTGCAATGCATGTCAAACGTAAGGCCTTCCAAGCTATCTAACAGCTGCAACTGTTGAAATGTCTATATGTAACTCCCAAGCTTAAGTGATCAATTAGGAGGTAGCATGAGGCAGGATTTAATTTACCAGGTACCCATCCCTCCCAATCTCCAATTCTTCCCATACTTCTCTCCTCTTCCTTGCCTTCTCAATGCACTGTTACATTCTGTACATTACATCACTGCAATGGTTCTCTTCTCATATATATGTAATCTCTCCCTCTCAACCCAGAGGTATCAGTCAAGACTCCCAGCTCGACCGTCCGCCCTTGCCACAATCACCCATGGAAATTCCGAACCCGTTGCCCGGTCTTCACAACACCGCCATTCACCTCTCACCCCCCTTTTCCTCCGCAACTGCTCTCCTCCTCCTTCCAATGCAAAGAAACGGTTCATCGAAAAAACAAAATTCCGAATGATTTGCCAAAGATTGGAAAATTTTCCGAACGAAAAATGAAATATCTTTTCAGCCACCAGCGTTGTCAAAAAGAATCGAAAAATTTGAATACATTGCCTAATTTAAGCAAATTATCAGTCATTAAGCAGACTATCATGCAATGATAAGCACTAACAATTCAAAGGTGATATTCATCACTGATATCTTTCAAAACTCTTTTTATTTTGTTTCGCTCTCCAAAAATATTTCAAATTTCAAGCCTTTCTATCAGTGAAAACCTATCGGTTAACTAAAATAGCACTAAAATATTAATATGTTAAATTATTTTTATGTATTAATTAAACAAGTTTTGTAAATCATTTGAATATGATCCATTCAGTATCTTTAAGTTATAAAAATTATCATAAATAACTTCCGATTCTCAGCACTGCGGAGACGTCTGAAATCTGTTTTCCTAATTTAAATTTCGTTTCATCGTCATTGCTCCTCTCTGATTAGACGGACAAATGGCTGATGTTGGCGCCAAATCAGCCAAAATTGCTCTTATAGGAATGGATAAAAATCCTTCTCGCTATCCTTCACTTGATGATGCCAGCAATTATATCCTCAAATTAAAGAATGAGCCCTTAATATATCTTCTTTATCTTAGGAAATATCACTCTAGCTCTCTGCCCGCAAACCATATACGAGTAGCTCTTCATAGCTAGAGGAGCTAGCAGAGGCATAGCGGAAGAGCTAGCGAAACTGTTTTGTTTCCCAAAAACAAACGTGGATGCAACCCGGGAAAATGTTGATATCATGATGCTAAGAGTTAAATAAGATTATTTTTATAAGACTGAAGTCCACCCCCGCTTCATAAAAATTTTCATCTGAGTTCAGGATGCTCTTTTTCTCCAGTGTGTCTCCAAAAATCGTTTACGTGGACTCACTGTGGAACTTGGGAGTTGGTTTAGGGATTGACGTGTGGAGGGTGAAGACGCTCTGGAAAAGAGAGTTACTCACTCTTAAATCATCTGGATTATTTAGCGCGAAATGAAACTTCAAACCAAGTAAAACATAATTGTACATAAATCCATCTGAAAACTTTTACCTTATTTTTATTAATGTAAATCTTAAAAAATCCTGTGGCCTTACTGGCATTTTTGCTAAAAATAAATCCCAGTGTTTGGTGCGTAAAATCAAATCATCCTTGGTAAAGGCTTGGTATTCGATTACTTGTCAATCCACTATCTCGCAAATATGAAGCCATAAACAGAGACTGCCAAGCTTACTTCAGTCATTTCACAATAGCAATTTGTTTCTCGTAGGATAATGGCAAAAGTTGTTTCAGGCGTGAAGCTCTATTAAACTTTGAAAAGGATGGCTCGATTGATACTTAACTGGAGCTTTTGTGTGCTAGAGAATCCTAACATTAAAGATACTTACAATACTGTAGTTAAATATTAGCACCGTTGGCCTCAATGGAAACAAAATGATGCCGAATCTCTAAACCAAGAGATTTCATGTACCAGCGTCAATGGGTGAATTTCTCTCTCTGAGCTCAGCCAACGTTTCTCTTGAAGCTCTGGCAAGCATTGCTTTTGCGGTCGCGCTTTTGTGCTCTCAGAGAGGAGAGGCTGGTGCCCCATTCATTCCCGTATCCTTCACCCCTAAATCCTCTCGCGTACAAACGTCTCCCCTTCAAGTGTCTTCCCACTCTATGCTTTCGTTTAGGGGGAGTCTGAGCGAGATATCATTTAACACAGAGGTTGATAGAAAGGTGTCTCATTTTGAAGAGAAATATCACGCCCTTGAAAATATATCAAAATGTCATCCAACTTACCGGACTAACGATAATTAATAACTAAATTTATATATATGTCGCAAATACAGTACGAGCTGTTTTCCATGGGATATAATACGCTTATTCCGTCCAGAGAGACTTTATTTTAAACAATTGAGGAATTTTCAGCATTTAAATATCTTTATATACGTTTCGGAAAACGACTTGTTTTCCATTTTCAAGGCACGTGTTATTTCCGCCGTGACCACTATACTACTAAAATTAAACAAGATGTTTGTGCCCCAAAATGAAGGTTGCGATCCCTATGATTGGCTGACGTGTTCCGCTGGCCGTTGAATCATTTTCTCGTCTTTTTAATACATTTGATCACTGGCCACCAGGTTTTATTCAGTTGGAATCCGGTGCGTCTATTTAAATTATGCGAATGCAATCGTATCTCGATGGCCTCTTTGATAATGAGGTCCCAGTAACGGTGTGCGCGGCAAAGGATTTTTGCATCGGTCCATTTAATGGCATGGTCTTCGTTGATGCTGTGTTCCGCCACTGCCGACTTCTCTGGTTGCGCCAATCTAAAGTGCCTACGATGTTCTTTCAGCCTGGTTTCAATTGTTCGACCAGTCTCCCCCACATTTAGTTTGCCACATTCACACGGAATCTGATATACCCCTGGTGTCTTCAAGCCGGTGGGATCTTTTGCCTTAACCAACTGGTCCCTTAATTTAGATGGTGGCAGATGGATCGTTTTGATGTTAAAACGATGCAGAATGCGGTGAATCTTTCCCGATATAGTGGAGACATAAGGGATCAAAGCTGTGGCCGCAGGTTTTTTAGGTAGCTCTACTGCGCCACTCTCCTGGGTTTCACCAAATCTTCTTAAGGCTTTAAAAAAACTGTTGTCTCCCATAGCCATTCTGGAGAAATGTCCTTTCTAGGTGCTGCAATTCAGCTGAAATGCTTCCTTTATCAGATATTGTTTTGGCTCTATGTATAAGCGTAGATAAAACTGCGCCATTTTGTGATGGGTGATGGTGGCTCCGTCCGTTGAGGTAAAGGTCAGTATGGGTAGGCTTCCGGTAAACGCAGTGGCCTAGGCTCCCATCTTCTTTCCTGCGGATTAAGATGTCGAGGAACGGAAGTTGACCATTATCTTCTTTCTCCATGGTAAATTTGATGTTCGGGTGTTAGTTTTTCATGTGATTTAGAAAGTCTTCTAATGCAACCGTACCATGTGGCCAGACTAAGAAGGAGTCATCTACATATCTGAAAAATCACTTTGGACGTAGGGGAGCTGAATTGAGGGCTTTTTCCTCAAAGTCTTCCATGTAAAAGTTAGCTGTCGCTGGTGAAAGCGGTGATCCCATACCAATACCATCAACCTGCTCATAGTAAATCCCTTTGAAAGAAAGGTACGAAGAGGTCAGTACATGATGGAATAGCTTGACTGTTTTGGCGTCGAATTTTCTCTCCAATAGTCTTAAGGTGTCAGCAAGAGGTACACGAGTGAAGAGGGACACCACATCAAGACTAACCATTATGTCATTCGTATCCAAACGAATATCTTTTAGGGTTTTTCCAAATTCTTGCGAGTTCTTCACATGGTGTTCACTTAGTCTCAGGAATGGCGTTAAGATATACCTGTTAGGTATTTTGCTACATTATACGTGGGAGAGTTAATTGCACTGACAATCGGTCGGAGTGGTGTACCTTCCTTATGTATCTTCGGCAACCCATATATCCTAGGAGGCACTGGTGCATGAGAAAATAGATTCTTAACTGTCTCTTGTGGAAGATTCATTTCCTTAGTTATCTTTACGGTCCTCCTGGTGATGGTTTCCGTTGGGTCTCGGGGTATTTTTCTATAAGCGCTGTCCATTAGTAACTCCAGAATCTTGTGACGGTAATCAGCCTTTTTCATAAGAACAGTAGCATTGCCTTTGTCAGCAGGCAGGACAATTACAGAATTATTTCTTCTTCAAGATTTTGATCTTTGACTTCAGATCAATGATTTCTTCACGGCCATTCTTTCTTTCTTTGAAATGTTGGCTTTTGGTGGAACAGCTTTTTTAAGGACGAGAGAGATTTCACTTCTTACCTCCTCCGCTTCATCTTTGGGTAGTTTCCGTATCACTTGCTTTATTTCTCCAATTATTTCATTAAATGGGATATATCGGGGTGCGGGTGCAAAGTTAAGGCCCTTGGAAAGAACGGAAAGTGCGTCTTCATCATTCCTCTCATCGGTCAAGTTAATTACCGTACGGTGATGATCAATTGTAGTGGGCCGTCTCTCGATGGTTGACGGCAACCTTCATTATTGGGGCATTAACAGCTTGTTTAATTTTAGTGTTATTGTGGTCACGGCGGAAATAACACGTGCCTTGAAAATGGAAAACAAGTCGTTTTCCGAAACGTCGGCGGATTTTGAAAACATTACCCGGTGCGAAGCCCGAGAAAGATATTTAAACATAATACGCTGGAAAAATCTTAAATCATTAATTTTCAGCATATTCACCTTGTCAGAAATTTTAACCGTCGAACATTACCAAGCGGATTCACATCCTTGTTTGAAACTGTGCGTACATGGTCGGTTGCCCTGTTGCTTGTATGCGATTGATTGATCCCTTCTAGGCCAAATAAGCCTAAGTGATCCGACTATTGTAAATCAATCAAGGACGAGCGTTTCAAGACATGCACTAGCCTATAATTTTGATGGCCCTCGTGATCCCATTCCCTATGGTCCAAATAAGCCAAAATGATCCGACTATAGTAATTCAATCAAGGGCGATCGTTTCAAGACACGCACTTGTCTGAGAATATGATGATCTTCATATTCCCTTTCTAAACGGGCAGTTTGAAAGAAGGCAGGGCAAATATTGCTTTCGGCGAAGAAGGATGATTGAGACACTCCAATTAGCAGGAGAAATAATTTTCGATACGCAACTTCCCAGGATCTTATCTATGATATACGCATCAATTGACAAATTAGAACCGTAATGCACTCGTCTCACATAACTGGATTTTTATGCGTCTCCCTTTGAGCCTGGAGAAATGGAGGAAATTATATTGTGCAGATAAATAGGGCACCTATTTCACTCAGAAGAACGGCAACATCTATTTGGGTCGCATTGCAACTATAGCAATATAGGGCAAGCAATATGAATAATATTATCATCGTTATCGATAGTATATTAAGGTGAAGGATACAGAAATATACCCAAGGAAGAGTACATTTATAGGGTGGATTTATTTTATCTATATGTCAGTGTTCAGATTTTTAGGTGCATGTTGAGCGGATTTACGTGTTTACATTTCTCGGAGTTGTTAGATAACGCCTCTGGGCCTCTATGATCCTATCTCTCTCACCTGCCATCCTCACCCGTACTATCCAGTGCCTTAATGCGCGAACGCCGCTAAACTTCTTCGCTTCCAATTTCCTGGATGCGGCAGACGATATCACGGTGGAAAATTTACTTCTCCTGGGTGAAGAGTCTGGTTAGCTCAGAATGCTGAATCCTATTACAAATATTTTCCATCTGGAGTCGCACCTTCGTGGAGCCCATGAAGATGTATCATGCCAATTTTGCTCGCTGTACATCAGTGAAAATGTATTCCTTTTTAATTTCCTAATGGACATTAAACAGCGATATCGTATTCTCAGTGAGGCCTATATTGACCACCGAACTGATAAAAAATGTTTTCATAGTTTTTCAGTTTTTTCAAAGGATTTGATCAATACTCTATTGAATTGTATTAGATCTGCTTTAGGAAAAATTAACGATGATTTCAATGAAAAGATCTTTGCATTCTACTCCTAAGTATTTTGGTTCCAAAAAATATTGATATCCGAGCAACCTCTAAATGATGTAAATGTCAGTGCCTGAGTCCCATTGATCATAATAATTTCCATAATTCTTTATCTCAATTTGCAACTGGAAAGTCTTTAAATGAATTTGCGTACATTCGTATTGACATTATCGCATGATCTCGATCGTGGACCTCCAAGTTCCCCCAAAACTTATCTCCATTGGGACAAGGGGCGGAAACCACGACTTCCCCTCCTTTGGTCCTCTCAACCACTTCGCAAAACTCTCTCACAGAATTTAAAAATATAACGCTAATATTTGATGTTATTTTGCTTTTCGCTGGTAAATGTCAGCTGATACTCCCCTTGATCTTGGATGAAGAAAGTCTTGGATGACACCCAGTGTATGAAGCTTATTCAATAAAACTCATTCATTTTCGTACATTTCCCTTTAAAATCCACGAAATACTTTTCACTCATCAGATAATATACCTAGAGTTTGCTGTACTTCTATGGTGATTCTAATTTACTAATTTGTGAGTGAAACTAAGTGAAAAATCTGAGCTCATTATTTGCAACACTTCTCGTGAATTACGAAAAATCAATTTCAAGGCGTGAACTAATAGTATTGTCATCCTAATGATTGGTTTTGAAGTGTACTTTTAGACGGCATGTATATTTTTAAGATACCTAAAAAAGGAGCTCTAGGAACACCTTTCGTGGCAAACTTTGGTAGACTGAGCAATAAACAACGGACAACCTCTACCAATGAAGATGCACGAAATGTCTAACGCTTTCTCTAATCGTATTAAATAGATCAAAATAATTCCAATGAGAAAGGTCTGAGCTCAAAAAGAAAGAATTATTCCAGATAATACACGATTTTTTGCCCGTATATTCCATATCGAGGGTTTCAAATGATTAAGTTCGTAAACACGTTACGTATCAATCACTATGTGAGGTAACGTAATGAGGAGATGAAAAATTCAGTCTCAGATATTGGAGAACTTAACAGCCTAGAAAGATATGCAAGTCTTAAAAGGAGAGGGTGGTATGAAATTAAAGTGTTCTCTTCGGCCTACACTATTTACATAACCAAAATAATTTACAGTGAAGCTCTGTGTATAATTTAAACATCATATATTGCCAACGATAGCATATTTGTAAGCACATATGCGATGCGAAAAATAGTCCTGGTAAATGGGAAATGATGATTATCCAAGAGCTAAGATAAAGAGTGAGGATGATAACTAAGATAGTAAGAATGTTGTGGAGGGCCTTGTATTCAGTTAATTTTCAATATCACCTCCACCGCGGGACTCTATCAAATAGCTTTAATAACCCCACCAGGCGACTCAAGGAAGAGTTCAGGCCGTGACTTGAGGATTTAACCCAAGCCTCCATCCATGGGAGCCCTCTCCACATACAACGATAAAAAAATTCCTTCGCTTTGCATCTGTGAATCGTGTTGTCATTCTCATAATCCATAATGCTATTATCCACTTTTATTCCGTTTCCTCAGCGAGATGTGGGTACGTAAAACGCTAGATCATAAGGATTTCTCGAACGCCACTGCGTGAGCGCGAACAATGTCGCTCCTACGTCCCTGACGACCCAAATAGCCCGTCAGTGCTCTATCCTCTGACGTGTAGCACGCTAAGGTTTCAAGGGGCGTATTTCATATTATTTAACATTAAAATAAAAGTTTAATGTGATATACCTATGCTAATTTTAACTTAGCATTACCATTTTTTTAAACTACGGAGGACAAAAGTTAGCCTTATGAGGTATATTTTGGTTTAAGGTAACGATTAAGTATTTCTAATGACGAAATGAAAACAAGGACCACCTCTCACGTCGAATATCTGGTAAACCTTAATCATAGTATTTCGGCGTTCAATAAATATCTGTGCATTTCAACATACCACCTCCACTAAGATCAATAAAAGGACAGCATTAATTAAGGGGATTGGGTTGGTGTGGTGGCTAGAGTACTCGCCGGCCACACGGGCGGGCAGTGTTCAAATCCCTGCAGAGGCGGATGTTTCTCAGAGGAAACCCGATCCCTACTTGAGTATCTTGTGGAGGGCATTTCAAGTACAGTACTCCGTCTGTCAGATGAGACGTTAAACCGTGGTCCCCTTGGCGCCTTTCGTTAAGTGCAGGCTAATTCCGACGTCGGGTTTCTATCCACCCTCCCTCCCTTACCTATCCCCTATGGCGCAAATGACCTTAGATGTCGGTCGCCTCCCCAAATAACCAATCCAACAAGGATCATCTTTCACGTCGAATATTTGGATAACCTTATTCATCGTATTTCAGCGTACAATAAAGATCTATGCATTTCAACATACCTCCTGTACTGAGGTCAATAAAAAGACAGCATTAATTACTAGCACAGTAGGAACATAATGGACTATTTTCTCTCGCAGACATCCCAGGCGAGACGGGGCTCTCCGCTGAGAACCTTGAGCATAACATATCCCTGTTCTACCCCTCGTCATTTTCTCCTCTCCTATAATTACCGAGTTTTTTCTCTCCATTCGCCTCCGATTCGTCGGTCGACAAACTCTCGAAGGCAGACGCTGCTCTGATATTCTCCTGATTCTCGGCGTGTTAGGGTGGAGATGGGAGGGTAAGGAGGAGATAGGGAAGGAAGGAAATGGGGAGGGGAACTTTATAACGTACACGTGCGTAAGGACATGCCGGAAAACCCGCCGAGTGAAATTATAAATTATAATCCAAAGGACGGCTTTCGTGGGGAGTGAAATTTGAATTTCCCAAAGTTTTCCGTCGCGACGGAAAAGGAGAAGACATGGCTGGCTCTCGCTCTCATACCGTTTTCTGACTTTTCTCTCCCTCTTTCCCCCGCTTCAACCCCTCCCCTCCCCTCCCGCCATCTTTCCGCACGCTCAAACACGTTACGTATCAATCTCTTTTCGAGTTCCGTAGTGACGTCACAGGCGGTGAAATGAGAGAAAGAGAGAGAAAATCGGAGCGCGTACCTTCAAGTTTTATTTTTAAAAAAATGAGTCATCCATTCGCTATCCGGCGAATCCCCTTCCCTTGCTCCCCCCCCCGTCCCTTATTCTCCCCCCTTTCTCTCCGAGAGATGAGCCAGTCGATCATCTCGCCTCAAATTTTTATTTCATTTTCAATTTCTATGAGAATCTCTATTCACAACGGGCTTATAACTCGCTTCATTTCGAACTAGAGAGACATGGCATTTTTAGTGTGGTGGTAGGAATGTTAGAACTGTGGTTTTTACCACCGGGTATATCGTGCAGAAAGGCTCCGGTTTCTTATATTTGGATCTGGCTGAAATACCCGATAATTCTCAACGCGAGTGACGAGAGTAAGAAGCAATGAAGTAGTTCTATCAACACAGAGGAGAATCTTACTTGCCATTTATTATCTTAATTTTTTAGTCGATGGAAAGTTCCCGTCCCATTCATACGCTGAAACCGCATAGTTTTAAAACAGTAAAATAAGTAGTTTACGGTTTTATTTGTGTACATTGCTCATTACTTAATTAATTCCGTCCTTCACGGCTCATTAATGCCGAGACTAAATGAAAAACGATGATCTGGGGGCATAGAGCATGTTGGGAGCCTTGTCATCCTTCTTGACGTTTACGATTGTAAATAAGGAAAAGGAGAAGTAGTGTGGAGGACTAGTTTTGCGTAATCCTCTGCGTAGTACAACGCATGCCGATGGGTTCTACTCGCAAGAATCAATGTGTAGTACTAAGTGTATGTAATTTTTTTGAATTGCTGTCACAAGTTTAATTACTTCTGGGAAAGAAAGTATGAGTTTAAGTCGTATTAATTTTTGAATTATGTCAAATGTAAAACCTTTAAATTGAGGAGGGGTGTTGAGATTGCAATTTAACATTTTATATTTTGAACTTGTTGCTTTCAGTACTTCAAATGTCTTTTTAAAACATAACAACAAGTTGTTCAATATTCTTTATGTAAAACATGACGATTGTTGCCTTTTTGCTATGAGTAATAGGTATCTGACTGAAATAAACTGAATTGTAACATTTTGAGTCGCTAAGGAAGTTCTTTTAGAGCCTAAAGGACATAACAATCTATGAGTGTATGTACTATGTGGATAAAAGCCGTTAGCAGGCATGAAGATGATAAGGTACCAAATATCCCAACTGGCATCTCATATAAGTTCGCAAATATTGATCATTTCATTTAATATAAGCCATAAAAGACCCGGGTGAAAAGTTCCTCTAATAGCTGTTGTTGAAGTAGCCAAGGGAATGTGCTTAGAAAATCGAAGAAAAATAGATCATTTCGGTGTTAAAAACGTAATTTTTAAGAACAACGAAGCGAATTAAAATGGATTACAAGACAAAAATACTTCATTATTTCTGCCATCCGGTAGATGAAAGTTCAACCCTACATCTTGATTTAAAGTTATTTAAAAAATAAAAAATAAACCTCTGCAAGAATTTAAAATCTTTTCACATGTGAGAAAAATAATGTGTCGAGTTTTGGAGTCCTTGAAGGTCTTTCATATTTCAATATTCAAGCCGTTAGATGGCTTAAACTTTATAATGCGATGGAAAAAATTGAATATTTTTGGGCGTAATTGTATTATCTTAATAATCATTTAAGGAGAAATTTTTGCAGTTCATTCGCTTCAAAACCGTTTTCCACGAAGGGATAAAAGTGAAATGCGGTATCTGAGGGGTTTTTTCCACACTTTTGCTTTGAGACTTCAAGAATTCACACTTAGTCAGGTCTTAAAAGAATTTTTATAGAGAGGAGTATGATCACGACGGTTATCTGCCTATTTTGCGAGAGGGATAAGCAACTAAGAGGTCAATTGCAGGCACTGAGAACAGGTCGGTATTTTTGGTGATCGAAGGTTTTGTCTGGGGTATCTAATGAATGAAGGGCAAAGAGACAACCGGCGTCGGTATTAACCTGCTATAAGCAAAAGATGTGGTGCCAATTTTTTTTATTCCCTCCAAAAGAAGGAATAATAAACATTAAAAGTTCACCATATATTTACTCGATGAATGAAGTGGGATGCCTAGGAAATGATTTCAGATTCCAATGCCTGTAATCGAACTCTAACCCCTCGGGATGTAAACGCAGACCTCGAACTGACACGATCCCCACTCTTCTTCAATTCATCTCGTTATCTCATCTGCGACCTTTTTGTGAATGGAGCTCGGGCACACTTCCAGAGGCAAGCAATTATTTGCCTTTTTTCACTCCCTCGCCTCAAAAGAAATGCAAATCTTGGGTGACTTTGAAGAAGATGGGACGACGACTTTGGGACTCTTATCCAATGCTTGGATTTAGGCGTCAGCGACGTCTTCTTCTGGCGATAATACGAGACGCAGAGGGAGGTTAAAGGACCGGGTGGACGGGAGGGGTAAGGGACCGGGTGGACGGAGGTTAAGGGACAGGGTGAACGGAGGAAAGAGACCGGGTGGACGGAGGTAAGGACCGGGTGGAGAGGGAGTGTAAGGGGAGGGTGAGAGCGGGGATAAATCACGGCCGTATAATGTGACGCACCATTTCCCATCATGCCCTTCACCACCCCTTTCCCGCCCGGCCGGGAATCTCTCGAGACGAGGGGTAGTTGGCTCCATTGAGTAGACCAAGGGCCGAACCCCCTCCACTCTCTCTTTCACCCCAACCCACCCCTAAATATATGTATTATCTATCAGTCATCCCACCCGCCCTTGAAATCTCCACCCCCTGCACACACCCTCCATTCAAGGGGTGGAGATGTTTCATCTTCGTTAAGGCCGTCGTCTTTGGGAGGGCGAGCCTTCGGTCCGTCGACAGATAAGTAGACGGGGTGGCTGACAGGTCGGGAGGGTAGATGGAGAGGGTGAGTAAAGGACTGGGGGGAGGGTTCTTATCTGAGATGGCCGGGGTGGAAGCGAGGCTGTCGATTCAAATGGAATAGAACGAAATTCATAATCGAAGAAGTGCAAGGGGAGCACCAAATAATTAATCAATGTCTCAGTTCAACGGAGGTAAGTCGATGTATCAAACCAACGTTGATATTTGAGAAATCGGTATATTATAAGAGAGTGGCCGAAAATTAAGCTTGGCCACCGTTTTTGTATACATACCAAAAAGTCTGGAAATATAGGGTTGATTGGTTAATTAATACTTTCGACGTTCAAAGACAGAAGGAAGTTATTCATAAAAATCGTAGTCAAGAGAAAGTCTAATTGCTGAGTGCATCTTTTTTCAACGAGAATGAGTATTTTAGGACCTAATTCACAAGTCTTTTGTGGCCTTATGCTTATCAGGGTTTCCCGATCATTGTGAAACAAAACTGTAACACTGCTATAATAGGCTTTAAGTGGAGAATATTTAGGGGAGATCATGGTGGAAGGTTATCTAAGAATGAAACTAATTCATTAGCAATACCATTCAACACATTTCCTCCTTCCATTTCAGGCCCATCGTTTTATGATATGATAGAGCCTTTTCTTAGAGAATTGTTACGTTATTATTCTGAAAATTAAGCTTTCATAATCAGAGACGGAGAATCCATAAATTCTCCGTCTTATTTGGATTAACGCAAGCCACTCGCAACTGCAGACCATGTTAATTCAACTCTCAATCTTTCTATGTTCTCCCTTTTTCCTCTTGCGATATACATTCACTTTCTGGGTGTGACAAATTTTCCACTCCGCCGTCCATTTCTCCTCCGGAAAAGTCTAAAAACTTGCAACTTTACTGCTGAATAAAGTGTCATGTCACATTCTGAGTTACGTCCCTCCAGAATCTCAAAAGAAATTACCAATTCTCACAAGTCCTATTCAGCGTTCACAAACCGCTAACTCTTTGTGTCTTTATCAAAGAATTACTCCCTTACTTAATGGCTAGTTTTGTCTCTCCCATTAACACCAAGAACCAATAGAATGCAAAAATAATTTTTTACATCACATCCTTAATTTCTTTTTCTATCCAAGTAAAGCTCGTGATTTCACCATAATACTTCATTGTCTCCGATTGAGCCCAACATTCTATCCCTAGCCTCGATCAGATCGTGTATAATGGGAGACTCCCGGGAAACCATGTTTCTATCCTTTATTAAGTTCTCAACGTTGGCTAAAAGGTGAGATGAGAGCTTTATCGTGTGATAAAGTTCATTGTTTTTATATTTTTTTATCGAAATATTGTTCATCGCACTAAATTCTTGGCGGAGTTTTTCTTTTATTTTCCTTAATCTTAGTTCGCGCTGAGCGTCTAACTTCTGCAATTTTTCGTAGATTATTTAGAATCCGAGCCATAAAAGTTTTTCGCCATTTTGATAGAGATTGTAAGTAATTCTTTTGCTTTTGGTCATCAAAAGTGCTCTATAAGATACAAACACTTGTTTTTATAGCCTCGTGCAGCACGCAAATGTTTGCGAGATTAGAAACGTCTCCCTGTTAACGATCATCAGTATGGCTTCTTGATATCATTCTCATTTCATTTATTAATTTATACCTTAATTTATTTTAATTGCCTGATTACTCTTTCTCAAATTACCAGCTAAACTTGCCATTGAGTGGCATTCTGCCTCAAAAACGGTAGAATAGCTCAATGTGGAAAGATAATTCAAAGCGCTACCGATTCTGTGTATATTTCCTGTTATAGTTTTCTCTCCTCTTTCTCGCAAGAGCCACTTAATCACTGGTCAACTTTTCCCGGACGCGTGTTCATAACATCGATGATCTTCGGATTCCTTCACAATCACTCATCAGATATGTGAAGCGGAGGGGTATCTAAATACAGTTAATTACCACTCAGTTAGCTTCAATGAAGTTGTTAAAGGAAATTAATCTAAATAAAAGCCCTCAAAGACGAATTAAGGGTCAATCACAAAAACATGACGGTCTCTTGGTGTACTAAGGCCCACCTGCGGTTGAATTTCACTACCTGTAACTAGAGTTAGCTGTCGATGAGTCTTTATGGTGCGAATGTGGTAACGCAGGAGACCATTTATTCTTAAAATATCAATCGCAGAAGTCTGCTACCGATTTCAGAAAAACTGTATCAAATTTTTCCATTCCGTTTTCCCTTTCATTTTGTTTTGCTTCTCCTTTCCATGTTTTGTAACCGTCTACTTCAAGTGAATGTCCATGAGATGTCATTAAGAATAACATGTACCAACCTTGATGTCTGAAAGAATTGGTTTCATACTATTTTTACTGATTACCTTTTTACTTATTCAATTTCACAGATAATGTACAGGCCCAGAGGGGTCCAGAAAGAAATTTTTTTAACCAAGTGAGCTCCAAGATCCATTCCCTCCTGTCATAAGAACGGCTGTCTCAAAAATATGAAGTGACAGCTTCTAATCGAACGAGCGGGCAAAGATTCACATGGATAGGCCTGATTTCCTTCAGTCGGATGAGATGTACAATTTCCAGTCTCAGAGTATTGTAATATTACAGAAAATGTGAATTTGTAGTGCACATTAAAAACATCTTTTTTTAAATTTCAATTCTAATTTTTTATCCT
Organism: Ceriagrion tenellum; assembly: GCA_963169105.1. NCBI lineage: Eukaryota > Metazoa > Arthropoda > Insecta > Odonata > Coenagrionidae > Ceriagrion > Ceriagrion tenellum. The sequence goes on along the minus strand of OY720640.1, from coordinate 140,049,674 downwards.
TTGCTATCGTCTTTTCTTCCTTTTTAGGAATTTTGTAGTATTCATGAAGCATTTTTATAAGAGAGGAGGACACATTTTATGTTATAAAATGACATCATTTTCAACCGTACGTGAAAAATGTATGAAACCTTCCCCCTTTTTTTAAAGATATAATGATTAAATCGCTGAGTCACACTAACTCAACGCGGAATTCAAAGTGAAATTCTCTCGCTCCATGAAAAGAACATCACGCTTCCGTAAAAAATTTGCAGATAGTTTTCGGGAGCACAGTTTAGCCAACACGATACAATAAATAGTTTGTTGTAATATATTACTTTTTCTGATCCTTGAAATGATTGTTGGAAAATAATTTTGCTCGCTGTCTTTTACAAGTCACATATTCACAAGTTTCCGTCAAGTCCTCGAAGATATGTGAGTTTTTCTCTGTTTTTGTTTCTGCTAATTCAACTTTTTATCTCATGAGCTAAAATAATGCTTGGAGAGTTAAAAGCACTTTCCGTACCACACTCAACAGCCACTAAGGAAGCCTATTAAATGGCGCTGTTAACGTTGGTAAACTCATCACGAACACTTGGCATAGAGTTATTATGTGGATCGTAAGTAGATTATAAGTAGAAAACTTGGAAATCATTGACGCTAATAACAGCAGAGAAATATTATCGGGCATCGTGTTTCTGTCAATGATCCCTTGCTTCCGTCAGGCACCCAAATGCCCTTTTAATACGCATTCTATGCTGAAATACTTGCTCAGGAATTCGGCAACAAGTATTCGGGGGTCAGCAGGAAACTAAACGTTGGAATCATGCCTATTGATGATGAAGGCTATGGAGCTATGCCAGTTTTTTTCATGGACTGGCATGAGAAGGAGAGGAAGTGTACCACGGCGCATGGCATTCTGTTCACCAAGTGAGACTGACTTGTCCACGCAATGAAACGGCCTAATTGGACCAAAAGGGAAGGCTTAATGCCGCAACATAGGTTCCTTCAAGATGCATCGGCATAATTCCTATCGTCCATGAGGTTTGTTTGGACGCCCAGAGATAAACTCACAATACTAGCGCTACCGATGAGGCTGCGACCATATTCGCGTCCAGAGTGGGAGATGTTTGCAGAGGTATCGAATCATCTCATATCTTATTTCGCCGTGGACACACGAGTCTAAATCAAATCAGAAAAGGCGCTTACGAGGATGAATAGGAAGAGCTCATTTTTACAAAGCAATCAATTCCTAAGCTTTAATATCGTGATTTGTAACACTAATGGAATACATTGGCTCTCACCTATACTTTAGGCGTTACTTTGTAAAATTTGTTCTCACCCACATCATTGAAAGGCTCGGCATAACTTAGGAGCAACATAAAATACTTCATCATGTATGCTGATGTCTCTGTAATGTATTCGAAATATTTAATATAATATTCATACTTTGTTACATACTTAAAAGTCGTGCTTGAACGGAAACATGGAAGAAGTGGAACAAATTAAATTAATAAGAACTTCAGTGTACTCAAGTGTACCTCAATGAATCGAATTACCATTCCCAAACCCTCCATTATGATCGGCCCGACTAATGGTCAGAAAACAAGCCAACACATCTCCCCCTTTTCCCATACTACAACTCATCAACCTAACATTCATTTCCTCAGAGGCACCCACACCTTATAAAAGACCACAGAATAAACACACTTCATCACGACCCGGGTTTCAAGTCATAAGCATCGTCATCAGGTGAGTGAAATAATTACATTTCCCTTAAATACCAAAAGCAAGAGGACAGTGTAGAAGAAGGGGTAAGAACAAAATTTAGAAGAAGGACTACTTATATTCTTCCGATTTCCCAAACCTTTCTTCCAAATTTTGTCCCTCTCACCCGTCCCATTTCTATTTACTGTTGGTATTTAGGGGAAGAGATGTATTTTTTTTTATCACCGGACAAGGATGCTTATGCATTGAAACACGGGTCGTGGTGAAGTGTGTTTATTCTGTGGAGTTGCAAAAGTTTCCTCACGAAAATAAATATTAGTGATAGAATGCCACAAAGTTTGTGATGATCGTATTTTAGTCCACAGTCCACCCACAGTCCACCATGGCAAAGAGTCGCCGACAAGGACCTGCCTTCGTCACCTCGTTTTTTGTCCTCCATAGCACGTGGCCAAACGCTACTTTTCCTCCCCCCATCCTCTACACCACTTTCTATTCTCACAGGTGACCTCATTCCCATAATTTGTTCACTATCCTACTGAACAATCAATTGTGATAAAAAACCAATCAACCCAGTGTTGAATGATCTGATGTTTTCCCGGCTAGTGCTATGAATGTATTCTTTGCGGATTTCCTATCATATCAGGAGGTCAAGTACCAATGTTTCGAAGATAAACTGCCGTCGTTTTCAAGGCGACCAGGCATGTAAAACGGCTGATATCGACCACCCTGATAATGACGGCAGAATTAGTTCTCGAAGCGCCGTTACCTGAACACCTGACACGGTTTGAAGCCTTCGAAGAATTTATTCAATCCAATACTTTTGACGATGCCGCGTCACTGGGAAAAGCAACAAACTAATAACATTCAGCGAAACATATACTCGGTGTACCTTAGAATAAAATGAAAATGCGGTCTCGTTTGACCAGATATTCGACCAATACGTAATCGTGATCGTGAGTTGTCTTGTCACGTTACATAGATTGAGATTATTAAATCATTCCAATAGCTTTATACCAATGGCCAGGGGTTTTATGTTAATTATGAACTATAGTTATGGTGGTTAAAATTATTGAATCTCATCAAGGGTTCTCGCAAAGAACTAACTAATGCATAAACCAATGCAAATACTGATCACTTATGTGATCACCCATGAGGGTTAAATCTGGCAATAACGCTCTCACTGATTTGCCATTTCCCTAAAATATTTCACATATTTTACTCTGCAGAATAAGGATAAGATGAAAACCCAAATTTAAAACTCATCCTCTAAGTAGCATAAAACTCTTCTTTTGTTTTATGACTTTAATCAAAATATTGATAACTTTCTTGAGCGTTTTAAAAGAGCGCCTTCTTTGCTGATTACACCCAAAGGCCCCGGCGACGTCAACGTCTATATTTAAATCTCCAATCCCTTTTTCATCGATATCTTTCCCATCGGCAAGGACATCCATCGACAGCATATAGTCCTTGCCAATCCTGTGTTATCCTGTTCCTCTGTTATCCCGTAAATTTCCTTTACCGACCACATTCTTCTCTTGTCTGCATTATAAAATATTCGAAGTGAAAAATATTTTAACGGTCGCAGCATTTTTTGCTTCCTACGGTTATGATATTTTATCAAGTTTTATCTCATTTTACTCCCTTAAGATACTCTAACGTAAATATTACGCTTCTGGATGTAGAATTATGGCTAGAGTAAGTCCTTGGATATGCGTCCTTTCGATTTACATCTGCTTCGATGTTACATCCATGCTGACAAGGGTCGTCGGAAAATTTTTCCCTATTTAATTTAAAATAGACCGCATGTGCGTATGTTTGTGTTATTTGATAAATAAGACATAATGATCCTATCTGAAATAGCTTTTTTTCCTGAATACATGCAAGAAATGATATTTGAAATTGACGCCTTGATTTATTTGTGGGATTAAAGTGGTCACGAATATCTGGATCTAAATCTGGACTAAATTTGATCTAAGGAAATATTTTCTAGAAGAATTAAAGCACCAGCAATTTCTTGGTGAATTCACTAAACTTTGAGGAACCGGGCTCTGCCACCGAAGAACCGAGCCTTCACCGAAACTCAGTCTGCGTTTTTTTTTTGCCTGTGAGGTTTGGAAATGAATGAGATATCGGGAAACATAAAATAGGGTCATGAATAGTGACATATCATTCTTGACTTGAAAAAGATTTAAATCGATACAAAGTTGTGACTAGACGTCGTAATATGCGACTTCAAATGTGCCGTAGTCGACATATGCCCGAGTGCCCCTAGCCGGCAAAGTTGAGAAAAGAAAACATTAGAATCAAAATGCAAAATTTTCTTCACCTATAATTCAGTCGTAAAATATTAATTTTGTGATTTTATTGAGCACTTTTGGTCTAGAGAGACAAATCAAACATTTAAGTGAGTGTCTTAGTCGTAAAAACCTTACTCATAAAAAAACCATATATCTCGAGAGTTAGGTGGCCTAGAATCAGATACGTTGATTGATTTAAAAGTATTGATGCTGCTCAAACTTTAATTTAATTACATCTGCTGTGAAATACCAGGGAGTTGATGGGATAAAATCAATGTAAAACCATTTTTGGGAATAATGGTAACGTTTGGCCGAAAGTAGGTTAATACTGGAGGTTCATCAGCCAGTGCTTTCCCAAGGGGAAGTATTTTTGGACTGCGATATATGGATGATAGAGATTGGTATTCCAAAAACAAGTGATCTAAATCAATCATTTTTCACTTTGGTGAACAAAGAAAACAATTAACTGCCCCAGATAGGTGTATAATGAAGTTTGAGCTTCGGTTTCATTATCCGCCTCCAATTCGATCAGAAGCAAAGTTTTTATTATTTATTTTAGCTCACCGCCAAGTTACAGTGGCTAGTTCAATGCACGATGAAAGATGAAATCGCCGAGTACGTAGCCAGTTGCCAACACTTTTTGTGCGCTCAGTGTGAGATTGTTTCAACTGGTGTATTTGGCCCTTGACTCACCCGATATCCTTAACCATTACTACGCGTCGAGGAGAGAGGAATTAATATGAAACTAGTTATCTGGAGTAGGTACTTCACATCTGGCCGAAACAATTAGAAAAAAGGATGTAAAAACATGCTTTACATGGTGATGGTACACATACAGAGCATATGTGGTGCAGCATTAAAGAACTAGGTTCTGTTAAACATATAATAGGAAGGTCATTGGATGAAAAAGTCTAAGAGAGATACAACTTCGCTCTGGTTAGGCCACATCTCGAATACGCCGCGAGCATTTGGGACACTGGTAATAGAGATTTAACCAAAAAAATTAATAAAATACAAAGGAAAGTAGCGCGCTTTGTTAAAAACTGCTATGATCGTACATATGGTGTCTCACAACTTCTAGAGGGATTAGGGCGGGTGCCCCAAGAGACTCGGAGGCTACACGCTAGGCTTAGGTTGCTTGATAAATTTAGAACTGATAGTTTTCAGAGCGAGACAGAATATTATCATGACTCCTCACTACATCTCTAGGTCTGAAAGACTCGATAAAATAAACGAGATACACTGCCGAACAGATAGGTACAAATACTTGTTCTTTCCGCGCACGATAAGCGAGCGCAATAAAATTGAGCTCCACTAAATACACACATATAATATATGTCATCATTCCATCTCCAAAAACTTACACCTTTACACAGCTGGTGATCTAACACCCCCTGCCACACGCCCATACGGCGGCTCGCAGGGTATTATGCTGATGTAATGAGCATGGTAGAATGGTGGTAGTGTCTATAAACGAGGGTAATAAGAAAACATGTCCGTGACTTCAAATAATTGAACAACGTTACTTGGTTATGATAAATTAGTATGTAGGTTCTGACGGCACCGTGATGCTAAGGAGGAAAGAAGAGTGAAAGGTTTTGGGTACTTACAAATTATTATGAGTACATATTGTTATCATATCTGCGAAGTGTAAACAGTTAACTGCATAATAGCTCGTGATAAATACCGGAAACGTTTTTTGTCCTGCTGAAATATTTGGGCATTCATGATAAGGAAGTTTATCGGTGCGATTATTACTCTAAAAATGAAATTGCATGCTTCTGGTGACTAATCCATCTTTAATTTTTTTAAATTCATTTTAATATAATTTCCCCACTTAAGAATGAAAATCTGCTCAAAGAATGGAATTTGGCTGCCAAAAATAGGATAGTCAGACACACTGCATTATTTTAAATTGACTAAAAGCTTGAAAGTGGACCAAGGCAACATAAAATATATACCAGTTTCTTTATTGATAATACAACAGGTATTTTATAAATTAAAGATGGTAAAAGACGTCTTAGGGCACGGTGTGGAGCGGACGTATATTATTTTGGCCTGAATTAGAAGTTTGGATAAAGACTTCCATGATACCAATCTTTTTCTTTTCAATGCATGAGATAGCGAGTCTATCTCATATGAAGAGTTCCCGAGGAAGAGCTATGATGATATTTATTTGGAAGAAATTTATTTTTTTATGTTTTACAGAATTAGGCCGGGATGAAGAGTAACTAGAAGAGTAATCAGACTAAATGTTGTCATTTTAAAGAAAACATCTTATCAAAAGTGGCGCTCAATAGCAGGTGTAAACCTACTCGTTACTATTAAAACTTCTTATCATGCATTTACCCTTGTTTTCAGGAAACCAACGTAACTTTAACAGTTAAAATCTGTGAATTATAGCTCATTGAACTGTTGGGTTATGTGAACTATGATTTTTCATCGTCATTGAACATGCAAGTGGCTGTTAGCATTTCTAGGAGGAACGGAGTCAGTTGAGAGATGTCTGATGTCTGTTGACGTTATTAGACTTTGACTTCATAGGAAGTGATTTGAAAGGGGCGTATGAAAATATTCAAACATGGCGGGTGAATTTTGTGAAGAAATTGCTATGAGAAAAAAGCAAGGGCTTAAGATCTTATTCCTTTGTATCCACCAAAATTGCCATAGGAATTAAGAAGCCTGGATAGCGTAGTGGTCTGCGCATTGGTCCGCAAACGAAAGGTCCGTGGTTCGGTTCCCGATGAAAGGGGCGTGTCACTCGATCAATAAACTTATACTTTGGGAGGTGTATTGACCCACAAAGGAGATAATGGTTTCAGCGAGGATATATTTCTCCTCCGAATAGGGAATCGCGACCCTTATCCTCCTCCATGGGACAAAAATAAGAGTGAAGAGAAAGAGGACGCCAAAGTAGGTCTCCATTCTTTTGGAAGCGCCAAAGCAGCCGGCCAAAGGAAAAAAGGAACGGGTGGAAATAATAATAAAAAGGGAAAGAATCCAAGGAGGAGGAGAGGCGAAGAGGATGGACGAGGGCCATGAGCGGAGGATGAAGTGGCCGGCAGTCTGCTTCGCGGGATGACCGTTAAGCAAGGAGCACCGGAGCGGCGTCTTCGGAGGCATTGCTGCCCTTCGCACGGGGCGGGATTCGATCCATAAACAAGAGGCTTCGAACGTTGTGGCAGGCGCAAGCTTGACACGTCGAGAGATTCGCGTGAAGGGTGAATTTGGGGGAGAAAAGGGTTTTATGTGGAGGTCAAAAGCGAGAAGAGCAAGTTACAGTCCACCAGAGGACGCTTCGTGTCTATTTTCCTCGAAAATGATCGCCCAGCCCCGAAACGAGACGCGTACATCTTCCCTGCAGCACTCGCAGTTACTAGCCACAGAGACACCGATAAATCCGAGGCCTTTTGAGAAATGACGACGGCGAGTAGTCTCGAAAAACTACAAAGGATGGTGAAAAGACAAGTGAGGAAACAAAGTAGAGAAGCGAGAGGCTTGGTTTTTGCAGATGTTAAGGTAATTTTAGGAAAAGAAAAAGACACTGGTCAAAATAAACTTATTAAGGGGAACAAACATGACTAGATTCGGATTGTAAATATGAGTAAAGAAGAGTGTAATTCTGATCTAGGAAAATATTATAAGCTAAACACAAGTGATTCAATTTAAAAGATGTCCATTGAAGGATGTGAAATACTTATTCATTTTGGTCTTGAAGTACCCAGTAATGATAGCATAAAGTATTTATTAAAATAGGATTATAGAGAGTAGGAATGCTGTTTCAGAAAACTCGGAGACAGAATCAAGAAAGGAAAATATGGTTATGTGGTGACAATGGTAATGGGTGCTCGGACAAGGTAGAATGTGATAACATTGTAATCTAATAGTCTTGCACATTTTATTACAGTTTTTATGAATATTTATCAGCCAGGTGTTCGTTTTATAATGGATTTTATTTGTTAGCGAAGCACTGAACCATTATCACTGCTAGCATGCCTACAACCAACACAGCGGGCATAGCGCATTGCTCGGCGACGCTGTTTTCGCGATCAGCGCACACCACTTTGCTAACAAATACGAGTCGTTATAAGATCAATACTCGGCTGTAAACCATGAATTACATCTGTGACGAAATGTAAAAGATTAGCTGATTGCATCATTATCAAGTTCCACATCGTCCGAGCAGCCGTTGCTTGGATAAAGTTTTTTATGACAGCAGCAACAACATTTTTCTAATCTACAGAAAAGTATGAAACTTGTAAGTAGTACTCTTTAGAACTTCAGCAACTATTTAATTTGGTGAAGATCGTTTCCTGTGTTTTAAACTGACAAATTTTTAAAGTTGAAGTTCGTTTTGAAAGGCTTAAGAATGCGGTACTTTTCTCGTTGTTGCACTATTATGAATACAAAAATAAAACGTAAAAAGATGTAAAATTATATTAATCAATGCATAACTAAACGAGAAAAATAATGGTACCTGTTTCATAAAAATAGACTAAGTTGTTCAGTTTCTACAAGCGTTCAAACTTGAGTTACCAGACTTTTGGTACGGAAAGCAGATCCACACACGGTGGAATAGGAGCGGCTCTGATCTAGGAATAAAAATTTTGTCAGGGCTATAAAATGGCTGAAAATGTTGTCTCAACCTCGAACAGAATTTCTTTTGCAATTGACTTTTACCTCCATCTATTCTCCTTTCCCCATACGCCACTTATTTATGACACTCAGAATTTCAAAAGCCGTCTTGAATTCCGCCCCTCTCCGCTTCCGCCGGACTCAATTCTCCTCTCAGTGGTCGTGTGTTCCACGTGCACACCAATATCCTCCACAATGACGGTCTGCCAGCCGCAGAGGAGATTCTCAACGGTACGCTCACTGCCCCGCGCCACCCAGAGTAACACTTTTGAAACTCTCATGTGGATGATACTCTCGAAGCACATACAAATTTGCTTGCAGGGGGCGTCATTTTCTTTCCCAGGTAAAAGCACCGCTATGAGAATGAGGATGACCCCCCTTACATATCCTACTAGGTAATGGAAGGAAAATCCTTTATCTTGCTCTCCCATGAGCTTCTCACTTGGCTCCGTTATAATGACGAAATATTTGTGATTGGGACCAATAGCAGCTCAATCCTTCAATCTTTCATCTTGGAATTCATTCTTACCACTGGTTCCCTCAGCCCTCATAAATCCTGTCTTTAACTAAGTCCTCTCTCACTTTTTAAATAACTTTCCTTAATGAAGAGATTTATCTGAAAAATATTAAAACTAGCTGATGTGTTCACAGAAACCCCACCCACCTTCATCATTGTTTGCACAGGGAGGCCAGCGATACCGAGCATGATAAAGTCTTACAGCCATTCTTGATGTTAGGAAAACTAATTATAAATCATTTTGTTCCTTGGTAGATCTCTAAACAGCTTTCGTGACTCGGGGATGTCTCTACTCCTTGGTAAGAGAGCATGTTGTCAGGGCGATCACATCCGCTCGGGGACCACAACTCAGCAAGCGAGTAATCCGTAAATTGACGCGTCAATAATATTCTCCGCTAACAGGTCTAGATGCTGCATTAGAACACTGATTTCTCAATGAAGCGTTGCGATCAAGTTATGAAGACGACGTTATGAGATGATAAGTTACGATTCCAGTATTCTTGCATCGAACGAAAATTTTTATGCGATTAAAAATAAGTGGCACGCCTCTCTGCTCATCTTCTAAATCATACTATACGCAAATCCGTCTTACCTTTTGTGTTTGATGATTGTACTTCATTGTTTCCGGTTTCATTTCTGACCGTGCTAAGTTGGCAGCTTTGGAGGTAGCGAGAATACGAACGCAAAATCACGTCTTGTTTCAAGCCCACATTATAGAAAGGATGTTCGGTGCGTGGGTTGTGTAAATGGAGGTCAAGTGGTGGGAGCTGGTGATATTTTGGTCATAATAGTGGAAAACTAAAATTCGCTCCTATCGTATTACTAAGTGATAGTGAACTGGATAAGGGACTTTCTCAGTGACCGAAAACAAAAATTAGTTATTGACGGTTTTAGCTCTGATATCGTTGAAGTCACATCCGGTGTTCCTCAAGGAAGCGTGATTGGCCCTCTTTTATTCATTATTAATATTAATGACCTAAGTCTCGAATTAGAAGTAAATTAAGATTATTTGCAGACGATATAGTAATCTACCGTGAAATAAGCGAAGACATGGACTTTTAAGTTCTGCCATGTGACCTTAACAACGTTCATTCGTGGTGCCAGGAGTGGGGTTTAAAACTAAATATTAGTAAATGCACCACAATTCACTTCCTGCAAAAGTCATCAAAGAAAAGCCATAACTACACCGTGGGTGGAATAAACATAATATCCTCAAATACAGTAAAATATCTTGGAATTACCTTTACCTCAGATATATCGTGGGGAACACACATGCAAAACATATGTGGCACGGCATTAAAGAAACTGGGTTTTATTAAGCGTATAATACGAAGGTCCTCGGATGAAAAATTAAAAGAGAGATGCTACTTCGCTTTGGTTAGGCCATACATAGAATACGCCGCGAGCATTTAGGACCCTGGTCATAAAGATTTAACAAAAAATTAACAAAATACGGAGAAAGAAGCACGCCTTGTTAAAAACTGCTAGGAACGAAGGTATAGTGTTACACAACTGTTAGAGGGATTAAGGTGGGAGCCCCTAGAGACTCGGAGACTGCACACTAGGCTAAAGGCTGCTTGAGGTATTCAGAACTTGTGTGTTTCAGAGCGACACAGAGAATATTATCATGACGCCTCACTACCTTTCTAGATCTGGCAGATGCGATAAAATAAGGGAGATACTCTTCCGAAAAGATAGGTACAAAAACTCGTTCTTTCCGCGCACAATAAGCGGCCACAATAAAAACTGAGCTCCTCGAAATACACTCCCATAGTACATGTCACCATTTCACCTCTAAAAAGTTTACATCTCAACACGGCTGGTGACCTACCACCCCCTGCCACACACGCTGCGGCTCACTGGGAAGTATGTAGATACAGATGTACTGTTAACTGAGCCTAAACGTTTTCATCGTCAAAATAACCCGGAATCAGTGTCCAAATACAACCACTAAAATCTATTTTAAGAGTAATTCTTTGCAATCATTTGAAATATTTAGCTAGGTAATTTATCTGCGCACAACTTACCTTATTTGAAACGAGGAGAAACGGTCATGTGTACCAAAGTGTTTTATTACCCTGTCTTTAAATATAGTTTTACTAGCGTACGAGGCGAATTGGTCTTGAAAGGAAAAAATATCCAGTTATAGCAGGATAAATTTATGCAGTTTAAGGTGGAAGTCAAGTGTGAACGGCCCACCGAATGTAGGTTACGTCTTAATGACAGGGGATATGATCGCTTCCTTATCCCGACGTAAAGTACCCCGAGAGGTTCTCTTTTGCTGGATATACAGTCAAACCCACATATAGCGGACATGTATGGGACCGGAAAAATTGTCCGCTATTCAAAGGTGTCCGCTAATCAAAGGTGTCCGCTATTTAGAGGGGGCTGCTGTCCGGACAATTACAGCGCAGTTTGTATGTGCTGTAACTGCATCGTTTAATAAAAATGTAAGAATTTTGATACCTTTCAACATTTTTTTTATTTTTTATATATTGAAACAATGCTCTTTTAGCATAAACATTCGCAATGGAAATATTGTTAATCGTTGTCCTTGTAATGACTTTTGGTATCTTCATTATCATAAGCAATTTAAAACAAATATTGAAACAAAAGCAAATACTGAATCAATACTCTTTTAGCATAAACATTCGCGAGAATCCATTTTTGCCTCAGAAATAAGGTCGTTTGTACCGAGGGATTGGTCTTCTGTGCATAAGCACTCATCTATTGTAGCAGATTCCTCTTCTACTTCACCCACAAAATTTTTCATTAGCATTTCCAGTTCTTCTTTGTCAGAGTTTCCGCGCTCTATCATAGAATTACTGTCCTCCTCATTGTAATTGAATCCTGCCTTAATGAATTAATTACTAACAGCTGCTCCCTGAACATCATTCACTGATGAAATAGTCCATAGAATGGCTTCAAGAAAAGAACTTTCTGATATTTCATTTGCTTCACTTTTCTCTTCAATTTTCGATAAAATATGCCTCAGTACCCTTTTTCTGTATTGGATTTTGAAGTTTTGAATCACCCCTTGATCCAAAGGCTGACAAAAAGTTACATCTTAAGAGGAAAAAAAGTAATTTCACATTTTTCTAACTTAAAGTCCAGATGGGATGAAGCATTATCGAGGAACAAAATAACCTTTCTTTTCTCCCTGCCTATTTTCCAGTCGAGCTGTGTAATCCAGTCAGTCATGGTGTCACGAGTCATCCATGCTTTCTTGTTCACATACCAATGAACACCAAGATTGTTTACATTTATGTTCTTAAAGCATCACGGTCTGAAGGATTTTCCAATCACCAGCGGCATGTCAAAGTCACCGATCATATTTGCACATAATAATAATGTGACTCTTTCTTTGGAAACTTTTCCACTTGAACACTTTTCATTCTCCAAACATATGGTTTTCCCCGGTAATGCACGAAAGAAAACTCCGGTCTCATCTCAGTTGAATGTTTCTTTCACTGTAAGTTTTACACAAATCCTTAAGTTTGGACCTCCGACAATGCACAGTTTTCTCACTCATGGAACTGCTTCTCCACACCCACTTTGGAATGATATGTTGTCGCGTAATCTAAATTTTTCAAGCCAGGCATTCGATCCCTTAAAGTCAGAGACACCTATTTCTTTTTCAATTTCGATTGCCTTCCCTTGGATTAATGGACCAGATATTGGAATATTAAATTAATGTGCTCTACAAAACCACTCGTAAGTGAGGATAACAATTGCCAGCCCGTCAGTTTTTGGAAATTGTCTCTTGATGTTTTCACTTTTGTTCTCAGCCCATTCTTTCAACAGTCCCCCCTTGCTTTTAAGAATGTCACTTACTTGCGTCTTCCCGATGCCACATTTCTCTGCAATTGCACGAAAACTTAACATCTCTTCGTCTGACGCATGCATAATGTCAACTTTCTCCCGAAAACACAGCCTTTTCCTTTTTTCAGCCATTGTTCGGAGCCGTGAAATGCAAATATTTTTTGAAGGATGATGCCTAAGCAGTTTCGTATTCCTGGGTCTTCACATATCACCTCGCGAAATTTAAAGGAGACACTGAGGCTATAATGTCGGACGTCTAACTAACCTAGCGGGCCACAGTCATACATACCCCTCCTCTTCCCTTTAACACTCCGACTTTCCCGCTGCTTTGTACAAAAGTTTGCCTACTTTGTAAGTGCCTGTGCCAGCGCTCATGATCCCCCTCTTCCTTTCTTCCTTCAATATCCGGATAGCGCAGAATATCTGCATTGTTTTCTATCGTTTTACCCCCGTGTCCGGCGTACTTCTACAGTTATGTGCATTCGGGTCTGTCTCTCTCCCTTACTATCCTACGTACCCAGCCGAGAGCCGCCCGTCTTTCGCGCCCGCTTGCAGGTCTTTTGTATCCAGGTGCCAGGTTGGGCCTCAGTCACCAAAACAGATGATTTAAAGTCAATTCTGCGGAAATTCCGTATCCCTGCCGGACTGAAGCATTCGCTTGGTAGGCACATAAAGCTTGGGAATAAAAGTAGAGAGTTCCCCAATTAGCCTCCTCCATTTCTCTAACTTCCTTATCTACATCACCCTAAGGACTTCATCTTGCTTTGCTGCTCCCGAGCATCTTCCTTACCTTTCAATCTATTTCTTCCCACACAACCGTCTTCCCTCGGTAGTCAGCAGAACCCCATACTGATAATTCCACAACACCTACGGTAATGAATGCGTGGCAATAAAAAAAAAGGAAGGAACACCAACCAGTAGACCAACAAGGTGTTTCTCCCAAATTTTTCGATGTTTCTTTCCTGGATAAGTTCTTTGTAAGCAATAGGCTTTCAAGAAATGGCGTTTTTTTGTTTGGAGGAAGAAAAATTTTCACAGGATAGCACTGATGTGTCCGTTATTGGAGGTAATTGGGGCAAAAATATGCATTTTCTGCTGTCCGCGTCCGTTATTAAGAGTGTCCGCTATTTGGACGTGTTAGTTCCATAAGGTTTAATGTTCTGCTGCCAGGACCTAAAAAACTGTCCGCTAATGGGAGGTGTGCGCTATTTGGAGGTGACCGATAAGGGAAGTTTGACTGTATATGCTTAGGCTATAGGTGCATGAAATCGTGCAAGTGAATCGCCTGTGCTCCGAGCGGTGAGAAGGTGCTTCATCGGGCGACCTCCTGGATCCTTACTTATTAAGCCCGCTAAGCGAGCGTATGAAAGAAAGCAAACTGAAATATAGTAATCACTGCAAACCATCCCCGTAGCTGACATTTGTTCGCTATGAGTAGAATAAGGATTCTTATTAATGTTCCTAAAGAACTGCTTCCTGAAAATAAATAATTATTTTGTTGCTAATCTGAATTCCAAAAATACACTCCGCCGATTCAATTTTTCTTCATGTTTTGGGTTGAGTTGTTTGTTTGTTATTACGGCGTCGATAAATTGAATGTTCTAACCTAAGATGTTTATGCTTTGCGTTTATTGATATAACATCTTACAGTAAATTACAGTGAGTATTGGGCAATTGAATTATTAATGAATTAGCATTTAACCGCCTTTCACCTAATCGTAACTTTATATCCATAGAAGAAATAATAAACGCTATTATTTTAAGATATGAATGTCAACTTTTTAATGTAGTGATGAGGAAAACAGTGATAAAATTACTCGTTTACGTCAAAAAAATGCTGCCAAGAACCACAGGGCCAAAAATGCATCTAACAATCTTTTGAACCACATTTCATCAAAGATAATCTGCCATGGCTGGTATGTAACCATAATGCACACGAATTATTTTCCAGTAAAAAGTATTTGGTCGTACAAAGTAGTGTACGGGTGGATTTAGAGGAAGAAGTAAAAGTTATTTAATGAGACATATATTGAAAAATACATTCTTTTGACAGTTTTTGTTTTTGTGGTGAGTACTTGAGGTGGGTTCAGGGTGAACTACATGAATTAGTACTGTATTTTGCAGCATGAATGAGACGAAATATTTCATAATAAAATTTGGAAGAAGTTGAAGCGATTCCTTTAAGTAACTACTCTTGGAAGCAAATAAAGAATCTGAGACTATTATGGGAAAAAAATTAATATAAATGTATATCAGCAAGTTTTCAGTGAAGAACAATATTAACTGTGATTCGAAGGTCTTTTGCATGGAGCAAGGAGAATCAAGACTGACTCCTCAATTACAAGTTTCCAGTCTAGAAAATGCAATTTTTTCCTCTCAAAGACGCTCGCAGAATTCCCTTTGCGCCGTTTGCTACTGCCATCTAAGAGAAAAAACATTTGTTTTTGCCCCCATTTTGGCGTTCTGCCTCTTAAAAATATAGGTATTGTAATTCTTCACAATTCTCAAAGGGTCCTTCTATATGAAATTTTGCTTACGAATGTGGAACTGGATGAGATGTAGACGGATCACTGTCTGCTACACACGATAAGAACTTCTAAATGCATTCTGCATATTACTTTCAAATCCTGTGCAAAAAAAGGTACGAAGATAAATAGCCTTTTAGTTACAATAGATAAAGATTTAGAGTTGAATTCTGAATATTTATCAGGAAAATGTACATTTAGAAGAAAAAAATTGAGTATTTGCAGTGAATTGTAGGTCTACTTGAGTGATAAAATGGCCCCTGATTACATTTGTCAATACGTTGGGACCGCGCGAGCAGTCCTACCTTGTGACAGACTCTCCAGAGTGATTCGCTCGTCTCTCCCTCCTTAACCCGTCTTTAAGGGGGCCATCTAATAAGAAAGGAGCTCTGAGGTGTCCTCGGAGAAAAAGAGAAAGATAAATTTAATCTGTGCTTGCTCCAGTTTTCTGGGATTAGGAAAAATGCGGATTTTCGCACCTGCTTCCTTTTAATCTCCCTCGGCGGTTTCCCGCTTCACCTCTCAATTCCGAGCGCTTCTTCGTTCCGTGCATCTCGCTCGATTCCCATTCTGCTACGAACCTACGTCTCAAACCCCTGCAATCAACTGTGATCTCATTCCTCAGCAGTCCAATCTTCTACACCATTCAACGGTATACTTCATATTAAGGGTCTCCACCGGTATTTTCTTTGCATTTACGCTGCAAGCCCCCGTTATTGGTTCAGCTCCTCTAGTGAGCGCGTCTTATGCGCACACAATTCTTCTCCCGAGTTGTCGTGTTTGAGCCGTTCTAGATAATTTCTATCACTTAACTTAGGAGTCACGTGGTCCAATCGCGAAATGTTCGAGATTTTTGTGTATGTGAATCACTCGCAAACTTCTCATGCAGTCAGCCATCTCGATCGAGTTTTTCTCGCAGGAATCTGGTTGATGGAGCTGAATATCGCGAAAAGAGACGCAGTGAACTCTATAATCAGACGCTTTGATCATGCCTCCGATTTGTTAAAACTCGCCACAATCTCGAACCGTTCCTTTTTGCACTCCTTTGACTCCTAACTCACGTGATTGGGATTATCTCGGACGGGTCATACACAGCCCCCTTTGATATTATTCATACGATAACCATAAAGTCACCCTCTTTCTGTATTTTCCAGTGCTGCTCCTAGGGACTGGTTACGGCACAAGAATCTATTCTATTCCTTTTTGTGGTTGTTTAAAAGTTCATTTGCATAGCTATCATTGCTCATGCTAGAGTAATGAGTAAATGTTAGTTATACTAAGCCCTTTTTTAGAACATTAAGGCCGTTGCTTCAGAGGAAAATATAATTTATTAGCAAAATTGACAGCTGTACGTTTCGATTATTATTTCCAATACCTTTCTCTTGACAATAAACAGATGCATGTGAAATTCAAAATGACTCAGAATGTGAAGTGAAAATTATTCTGGCATTTTAATACGATTCGTGAATGTATCACGCATTTTGTACCTTGAAAAGCGATTTGTTTTCTACTCTATAAGAAATTACTCATGTTATAATCCTTCGACAATTTTTGATCAAAATCCGCTTCACCTATCTATTGATATTGTAAGAAATTATAACGAATTTTTACGAATATTTTAAATGAGGAAGAGCACTCAGGGCGTTTCTTTTCTCGCCATTATGGACATTAGTTTCAATTGGAATTCTGAGCGTTGGTCGTTGCACGTTGCTGAAGAGTATCATTATCGGTAACCCAGTATTTCGGAAAATTCCTTCATCTTTAATCTGCTGTATAAATTGGCCAATCTCTCTTCTAGGCATGGTAGTTTGAAGAAACGGAAGTTCTGTTATTTGAAAGAAAAAGAGGTTAACAGGTAACATTTCAATAAGCAATCAGCGTCGAGCCATCAAAGCAGACGGACTTGAGGAGCCAGCGCGCTTTTGTTTCTCATTCATCCCATCAAATTGTAAGCCTTTGGGGCAGGGGAAGCGTTCTGTTGCCTTTATTCTCGCCCGTCGCCACCATATGCTCCTCTCTCTTCGCATGAATGTCTTTCATACATTTACACTGCGCGTGGCAATCGCCGGACCGTTAGCTGTTGCGCTCGCCCGCCGATGGTCATTTGTTCGCTCTTGCACCATTCAACGCCCGCCAGATGGAGTGCTTGCGGTGGACAACCGCGTCGCGGGCGACACAAAACGCGCGCGCTTCGCTTAAGAGTATCGGGCGTTCACACCTCGGCGCGCGCCGCTAAATGAATGCGGCCACCGAGGCAAACTAATGGCGCCAAATTCCAGCCAACCGCGCCGCCACTCGTAAAAAAATAACCGTAGTTGCGACACGAGCATATTTATGGGCACATTCCCTCACACTTATTTCAATGCCACCGAATTGCGTAATCTCCACTCCTGATTTACCCAAAAGTGCCTCTTTTTTTGAAAGATTTCCCACGGCTCTTGCCTCTAAGATATAATTTAAAAACTTTGCTTATTGGTAGGTAGGTCTTTTGGGAAGGTGACCAATTGGTTACTTGGTCAGGAGATCAGGCTGTTTTGTTTTGATATGACTATTTTGCTGACTTCTCGCCTCAAACTCTATAAATGTTGTAGGAGAACTTATTTTATGGAAGCAGTTATCATCCACCATGAAATATAAGATTCATGACGGGGGCGGTAATGTGGCGTTTTCCAATTACTGGGATATCAAGTGGGACTTCTCACAGGTCTAAACGGGTAGCGGGTATAAATGGTATAACTATAATTATATATCGTACGTACTTGACCTTTGTGTTTTCTAAATATTCATGAGTAAAAAGTGATCAATTAAGCTTTAATCGACTGAAACTGAACCCTGGGTTGTTGGTATTCTTCTTCTTCTCTCACCCGACGACTTACTTGTCCAATCACTCTTTTACTTGACGCAACAATTGCAGTTGCCTGTAGTCGAGCACGCAAACTCGCATAACGTCCGATTTAACGACTGCTACAATGTAAAAATTATTTTTTCTGGAAGCCCACCTAGAATCCGCCAGTAATATCGAAGTGAAGTCGGCACGTATTTGGGTAACTAGGGCATTTTAAAAGTCAGGACTATAACTGACCCACTGAAGAATTAGGTCAATAGCCATATTCTCTCCCTACTAATACCTTTCCTTGACCCCGGCCCTAACATACCGCTGCCCTTGGCCAAATGTGCAATCATTGTTTCTCTTTTACTCTTTCCAGATCAGAATTAAAAACTCGTGAGATGGCGCATATAGGGTAGCAAGGACGTTTAAACCGCACGAACGTAATTTGGCCTACTGCCCAAATGGTACCCATTGCTACCCACCCCGTTTAAGGCCCGAGAACAATGTCAATTGCTCAAAGTTATTCGCCTGGACAACGTAAAATCTGTCAACAAATCACTTGTTAGTCTCTTACTGCTGACGATGGTAGCTTGACCGCCAAAATGTCCCACCGATTGTTTTGCGAGTGTCGTTTCCTTTTATTTCATGTGTCTGTGTTTTTAAGATAGTCCGAGCGAAATATCATTTTACCTATAAATCAATTATTTTGGTCTAATTTTAAAGAAAAATATATCACAATTCCATTGACATCAAACATTCAACCCCTTACCACATTACTTTCCGAGATATTTGCCAGAAAATACCAGCCCTTTTTCATGGTAAATGGTACGTGTATGCACTCCAGAGAGATCTTATATTAAAAATGAGGTATTTCCTACACTTACATCGCGTCAAAAAATCAATAGTGCGTAGTTTGTGTGTTTTCTCAACTTTTTTTGAAAATTAATTATATGGTCACCGCAGTAAATTCCTCGGAATTACAATGAACCTTCTGGTCTGATGGAGTTTCAAACGTACCGCGTGAAAAAAATTTGCCAAGCTAAAGACTTATTTAGATATTTTCATTTGATTACTTACAATTTATATCATGTAAAACTGTTTAATTGCACCATTAATAATTCAATATTTGATTCGTGTGTCTCACAGTTGGTGAAATTAAAATGTACATATATAATATGGTCTCTACTATGATTAGGGAACTATCTCGCTCGCGCTACTTTAAAACACCTTTTTACAGTGGAGGTAACGTTTGTCGACTTCGTTTTCTAAGATGATATTCTTAATATATTATCATATTTAGTCAATTTTACGTGCCATCTATCTTTTCCTTCTCCCTAGTTAAAGGAATTTTTATATACATTAGTGAATACGTACACAAAATCATGAAGTCATAATCTGGTTTCCAAATTGATCAAGGATATAGTCTTTTCTTCCTTAAATACTCTTTGAAAATGTTGGTGTCCTTGAGTGCGGTTGATCGGGATTCTCTGTTGAGTCTCAAGGCTTTTGTGTGTATTTCCTCTGCGTATTCAAGGCAGCTTCTGGCATTACGGAATTTGAGAAATATTTTCCTTCCATGCTTCCTCCCTTCCCTTGGATAAGAAATCAATAAATAATTTGCGCGCGGATTAATAAGTGGAACCTGGCCGTCGCAGAAGAGGACTTCCTTCTGGATCTTAAGGAAGGCCACACTTGCCGCTCCAGAGATCTGGGGTTCGAGTTGGAACGACCCATTGATTGGTGAACCTCTCAATATTTCAGGATTCAATTCCAATTTTATACGCACTGATAAATAATTCCACCGAAGGAACTTCTCTCCAAGAACTGGACTCTCGGAGGATCGGCCCACCGGCCGTCCAGCATTTTATTGTAAGGCGCTTTGTCTCTCTCGAGCGAAGAAGTCACCGGGTTACCCCTCCCCCGGAAAGGAAATTCTGTCCGTAGCCGATCTAAACGTCAGAACCCTCAGACTTGAGGTTCGGAATTGAACGCGAATCTCAAGAGCATCTCCATGAAAAAATGATGCGACGGGATACCGCGCTCATCTTTCTCAGCCCTAGGTAGATCTCCTACTGCAAACAGCTCAGCATACCCTTTACAGGCGGTTTTGGATGCACACTATCCTTCCTTAGATGTGATAAGAGTGGTTACTTCACATACTTGAGTCTCGCGGTCAAGTTCCGGTATTCTGCCCAAAGGATGAATCGTAAAAATCCAGGTGCTTCCTTGTGAAGGTCTTAGAGCAGTGACCAATCGGAATTCGGGTCCAGGCTCACGTTCCCAGCATGCCGAGCGTTCGATATGAGGAGATGAAAACGACGCAAAAATCACGGCGCTATTGCACGTGGAAAGTTAAAGGCAACGAATTTAAAGAGGAACGCGATTTTTTTCAAATGAATATTTGTAATACAATCCTTTACCTGTCCTCAAAGATTACTCTCCTGGGTCAAAATATCTTTAAGTTAGGCACTGCTCCATGGCCTTCGACTCATCTCCAAGTTCTGATCATGATGAGCTCAGAATTTTGATCTTGTGTCGCTCATAAAAATAATGAGGATATTTTCATTACTACAGTGTCAATATTTCACATTATTCACCTAATATTTCGAAAAACATTTTTAACACAGAAAACGTTGGCATAGATCGGATAAGCGTTAAACTATTATGGTATTTCCTACCTAAACATCAATCATTAATTTATTGAATGTAAGAAAAACTGTTTCATCCTCTGATAGATAAACAGACAAGAGATGATAAAAATATTTCCGTTATAAATGGCATTATTTAACCAGTAATTATTTAAGATTATTTAATAAGATTATTATATAAGATTAAGAATACGTAATTATTTAAGAGTAGACTCAAGCGCAGCTCAAGATAAACTCAAAGAAGTAGACAAATAAGTAGACTCATATTGTATTAGATTATAAATGAACAGGACAAGTAGAGAGAATAGTATACAATAAAGACTTTTTATGGGTACAAAAGTTTTTGTGTTGACATACAATCAGGGAAAATGTCTTTGAATTGAAGTCCGTAGTAAGTAGTTAATTTCCACTGTGCTCTGTTTCAAAGAGGCACCACATTTTTTTCACAAGTGCAGATATACATAATATCCATAAGAAAAACAAATTACTGACTGCGAAATAAAATTTTTACTTGAGCTCTCACGAATGATGAAACGTAAAATGAATACTAATGAGCATAAATTGAGGTAAACCCGACAATGTTTTTGGCAGTTGTTGGACACATGGCCCACGCTCTTCTTCGTTCGATATTCACAAAAAGACCCTACTCGATAGTTTTAAACTTTTTATTACTTACAGTCAAGTATAAAGTACAAATAAAACTCTACCTTCCTTAACTCCATGTTGTTCCATAGTCTACAAATTTATTGACCGACTTTTATGAATACCGCAGAAGAGGAGATAGGCACGTCAACGAGCAGTCATCATCAACAGGTGACTAGGTCATGTATCTTTTACTCCTTGGTATTTATTAAAGTTAGTTAAATCTCCTGTTTTCAAAATATGGAAAATTGTCATATTTTCAGTTACAAAGTGTGAGTCTAAAAATATTTGAAATCCTGCATTTTTGGCTGATAATATGAAAATATTCAATAAAATCTACATCAGAAAATGTCAATTCATAAATGCAACTGACCCATTGCCAGAGATTGTAAAATCACCAGTATTTTTCTATTTACTAAAAAAGTGCATAAATACGCACAGAATTGAAGTCTCAATAGAACATGCTTGGTTTTCTGATAATACATATATGTCAGATGCAATGGGCATTAGAGATATGTGCTTGCACACGGGAAATCTAGTTGTTTTCTTTTTTTCGATAGTGACGATATGAGTTTAGGAAATAATTTGAATGATTTAATATAAATAAATAAGAAATTTGGTTCTTTCCAGTAATGCGATATGCAATTACAGTGCCTTATAGTCTATTTACAGTAATTACAATATTTAATACCTCTTTTGTAGTCCACGTTGGATTTTTACGTCATTTTACACTGCCTATGAATGAACTGATCTTGTTTGTCTTGGGTTGGATGAAGGTTATTACATACACAAGGAAATGTAACAAAAAACTGTTTACTTTTGAGTTCTGTCTCTCTCAGGTATATCTCCTCTCCCTGGTTTTAACTAGTTGGTTATTTTGTATTTGCTAGGCTTCCAATTTTTTATTGAACAAGGATCGATATCCGAATAGTTACAGATATATTCCGCAGATATTTCTATTGCATCCAGCGTGTCAATTTGCATTTTAAACATATTTTAAAAATATTGCACTGCACCAGAAAACCTGATGATCCTGAAGTCTAAGTGCTTAGTAAAGCAAATGCCGAAATCGGTAGGTTTTTTTCTTCATGTGGCATCTCGTTCGGTTTTCTCAGTTACGAAACATCAAATAGTTTGGCTAGAAAATTGGTCTGCCCCTTAAATTATTTGTTTACCTCAAAGCTTATCCTAAAGTAATGCTTTTGCTGTTTTTATTTCCCGAAGGAGAGGAAAATTCGGGTTATCCTCGTTTCACTCCATAAATAGTCCCCATGCGACCGCAAGGCCTCGATAAAAAGATGTTGCTTCTCTTGGGAAAGCTAGGTTGCCGATAGAGAGGCAAAATATATAGGGATCGTATTTTTCACCGAGAATTCTCTCGACAGCCTGATGATGACATTTTTTTAGCCCGTAAACAACTCTGTGATCCTTGGACTGGAGACGAGATTTTTCACTGTGTGCGACTTAAGGTGGCTTAGGTCTGAATACAAGAGTCAAAACAAATACTAAATTACACACTTAAATATATTTGGTTTATAAAATCCTGCATTCGTGGATGAAAGGGATAACCTATTGAACGCCAAAAGCATGGGGCAAATATATGCAGATTATTCTTCGATTCTAACATTAATCAAACCACCGTATTTTGACTTAAATTACGACAGAAGTTTGCTAATAACTTTAAGAAAGAGGTATTAAGATTCCTATATATTATTGCTAATAAATTTTCCAGGACAAAACTTACTTCTAATTGAAAGTTTTACTCAAAAGTCTCATATGCTTTCTTATTCAATGCGATGTTTCCCAGCTGCAATCCAAGCAATCTGCAAAGGTAACCATGTTATAATGTCCAGTTCTAAGGCTAGATTACAGTAAAACTAGCCTCAGATAATAAATTCTATTTTCATTTTAGTTTATAAAAACGCTCTTCAAAGATGCTGTTTTTAAGTTTTTTGAGTTTCTGAAATTATTGGCCCTTAAACGAGAGCAACCTAAAACCTTTCCTCCCCCTCTTCTCCTCCTTTCCTCACCCTCCTTCCATCCCTCGAGTCATGATGCCCCTGACAAGGCGAGTGTCAGGTGACCGGGTCTCAGATTTTATTCAAGCTTAGTAGTTGTACACACTGCTGTATGTGGTTCATGAATCACTCCGTATATTGGGTTATATAACCAATAGTTTAAACAAAAAAGACCTTTAAACATTTTAAACTCTAATAAGCACCCTTTCGAAGGGCTAGTAATTTAACTGTAAAAGTGGGCGTGCAGCCAACGTGCTGGACTGCGGTCCACAGGGCATGGATCCCCTCACGGGATTTCTTTCCGCTGCGTTTGTAGTTTTTCTTTGATGGCATTTTACATTGCGTTCAATATTTTTTTATTTCTACTCGAAATATTATTTTTGTATTGAGACAAATTTTTCATTTGCATACTCGACGTCAGGCTTATTCTCTTTTTTTCGGTCGAAGGAAGCCTTCAAATCATGTCACTTCCTTATCTTTTCACGACATATTTTCAATATTCTGTCCTGCACACGATTTCCATTTCCTTTCATTATTTAATAATGCTGTCTCCATATTTTTACTATCCAAGCATGACTCTTAGGAATTGAACCTTCAAATTATTCGTGGCTAGAAGTAATCTGACACTCCCCTTGTGAAGCTTCTGTGTCTCGCACGCACCTCAGTGATTCCCTTTCAGGCCCTCGGTGCGTCCGCTCCTGTCCCGCTTGACCACTCACGCCCCTGAGAGATTGTCCCCGTAGTATGTGAATCTAGTGAATGGAGAAGGAGCCGGAAGTGGTCAAGTCGGGGGAAAAGCGAAGACTTCGCGCTCTTGAGGTGAGAGCGGCTCCCTTTGATGCTCGTGAAATTAATGCGTTTTCCACCCGTCACCACCAGCAATAGAATTCAAACCTTACTATGTGCCCGTGCAAGTAGAACTAAATCAAATAAACAAAAAAAAATTAAGTCCAGAACAAGTCAATAACTACTCTGCCATCGTCAAAAAATCCCCCAATATCATCTGCGTGGCAAAATAAAAACTGTGGAAATCTTTCGGGGCGTAAAATCAGCAAACAGGAAGAATATATAACATATTTGGTATATCGACGGTTTTCTAAAGAATCTGACTTTATTAGAGAATTACCAGTATTAAGCTTTCGATAATACCACAGTATGAGAAAGCAAATCAATATAGATCAGCTAACAAAACTCGAATTGTAAGTCACGAAATATTACTATGAAAATTATTACAATTAACATTAACATTTTTGGTACAAATTAAATAATTTTTTTTAATTTTTGTATATTAATATATCTAAACATGAACATAGCGACATTAAAACATTAAAGTCAATCGAAGGGTAAAGACAGAGATTTCAAAATTGAAGTATGGGAGGCATTTAAATATAATTTTGCGCAGAGGTGCTTAAGGGTGTAGTGGTTAAATTAAAGGTCAAAAACCTGATATTCCTAGAGTAATATTAAAATCAATTCTCTTTCCGGTAATTAAAAAAAGCATCCTGAAATATCATTAGTATGGTTTAATGCTTGTTCATTCCGGTATGAAAAGGCATTAAACTGAAGAAATTAATTTCGGTAGAAATTTTAAATTTATCCTATTGTATGTGACGTTTACTTTCTCAACTTAATTACGCATTTAGTAACCTTTATTCCTTTTTCTAATTTTTAGTTGTATCGGCGAAGCAAAAATGCTGAGAAAAATTATAATGACAGTAAATCATCATAAATCTGAGCATGTTAGCATATGAAACTTTTGTAATCATGAATTTGAGCATAACATTCGAGTATATGACTACCCGCTGGCCATGATTGGGACGACTGCGCTGAGCATCAGCTCTTTCTCCAAACACTGATGTTAAGGGTAGTTTGAGCGAAATATCATTTTACCTAGAAATCAATCAATTTGGTCTCATTTTAACGAATATGTCTCACCCTTCTAATGACACTAAAAATTTAACCCTTACTACATTACTTTTGGAGATATTTGCCAAAAAAAACCATCCCTTTTACATGGGAAATGGTACATGTATGCACTCCGGAGAGACATTATTTACAAAATGAACTTCGAACAACTTCGAACTCTTAGAAGTTGTAAAAAAAACTAACAGTGAGTAGTTTTTAAGTTTTTTCAACTATATTTGAAAATCAATCATATGGTCACCGCAATAGGTTCTTTGGTATCACAGAAAACCTTCCGTTTTGAAAGAGTTTCAAAAGCACCGCGCGAAAAAAATGAGTCAAGTTAAAGACTTATTTAGATATTTTCATTTGATTACTTACCAATCCTGTCATAAAAACTATATCATTGCACCATTAATAACGCAATATTTTATTCATGTGTCCTACAGCTGGTGAAATTTAAACGTATGGTTCGAACATGCTCTCAATTATGACTAGGGAACTATCTCGCTCGGACTACCTTAAGGAGGACGATACAGGTGCGGGGGGTGAAGGGTTGGACACTAAGAAATTAAGGTCAACAAAAACTTCGTCAAATTTCGCCACGTGGTGTAACTGGGACGTTTGCTTTGATAAACGGCCGCCATTTATGTACATACTGAGCATTTAATGTCATGACACAGCTAAGAAAACCCGCGAATATGCGGCTTTAGTGGTCAATTCGAATGCAAGTGCACTGCCGCGTGAACATAACCGTTGAGCATTCTATGCTTTCCTCTTGGAGAATATACCAAATATAAGTACATTAATGGCGATTTTTTTTCATGCTGTCATGACCAGTATGGAAGGACAAATGCGATCGATATTAAAAGACCTTAGTAGCGAAATTGCTTCTAGTACCCCCGTGGATATGAAGGGAATTAAGTGCCAATTTTAGGACTCTGCAAACTCGAACCGCGAAATGGGAGAGAGAGGGAAATGGGAACCTTTCGCACTGAGCACCACGGGGTGGTCATCCCCCTCACCCTCACTCCCCGCAGTTCTCCTCTCCCGGATTGGCATTCGTATTCAGTGGCCAGGGCCGGCAAATCGCCGCCCTCGCTGAAAGCCGTCCGACGGAGAGCGGAGGAGGGACCCTCCGCCTTCCTCCCTTGGGCTTAGGGGCGGGGGGCCAACGGCCTAAAGGGGCTTAAGCACCCTCGAGCACCCATTCGGCCAGCGCCACACTCCCACCGGCCCAAAAGGATTCCGATACGTCCCCCCAACCCCCTTCACTCTCTTTCTCTCCCTCCCCCCACTCAGCACCAGAAAAAAACGCCAAAAAAACGCCAAAAACGCTTTCAAACGCTTTCAATTCTCGTCTCTCCAGATTCCCACTTTCACGGTGCCACGGGAGACTCAGGCAGGTAGGGGAGAGAGGCGAATGAAACAAATTCGAGGTGTGCGGCGGAAGGGTGAGAGGGCGTTGTGCGCGCCCTTGATATGGGAAGGGTTTGAATAGGGGCGGGTGGGTGAGGACGAAGAGGGTGAAAGGGCTTTTGGGAGAGGGGTAGAGGTCTTTTCCGAGCGCCGCGTACTCCCCTTATCCCTCCGTAGGTAGGGTAATAGATGGGGAGTGGGGAAATGGGAGTTAGGGATCGGACCCTTAAAAACACCGCAAGGGATTTCAATGTTGGTCGCGGCTTAATTAAAAAAGTGGCGCCCTCAAGAGGCGAGCGGATGAGAAACGACGACTCGAGCGCGGCGAAGTTATTCCGGAGACGCCCGGCGTTTTCTTTTATTTCATTATGAAATGCGCGCGCGTGTGCAGCGACCTCCCTGATGCATGCGGATAAATGAAGCACTTACTTGATAAGTCTTCGTCTAGGTTGCCCGCGCTTTTATTTGTACCCTAGGTTAGTATGCAAGTTTTCATCTTGAGGAAGATTATATGATGAAATATTACGAATCCTCCTAGAAAGCGCGGATTTATAAAAAAAATAATACTCCATCGGAATGAGTGGATGCCGATGGTATCTAAAGCTTATTTACGCCAATCTTTCAATGGATAATACTGGTTATTCGTGTTGTAACCTCACCGAAGATCACACTCAGGCAAAATGAGAGTACTTGGCCTATTTTAAAGGGTAGGCCTTGAAAAATGGCTCACATCTATTTGCAAACATCTCAAAAAGTAGTGCGGTTAGAGGCAAATGTTTTGGTATCTTTGGAAAGATGAGATTTTTTAAATTAGACTTAATACATTAAATCCTGGGAGTTATAAAATCTCGCTCGGACAACCGTAAGGCACGCTTACAATCTAGAAGCATAGGAAGATAAGGGTCTCCGATAGCTTGCGCAAACTAAAGGCATATTGTCCAAGATCCTCAGCACCCAATTACTTTCAAAACTTTTCTGGTAGAAAGGAGTTTCTAGTGTTAAGGCACCGTTTCTTTCCCTGACGAGTTGCTTATGCAGATAACCTAAAAATTCGCCGAAAGCGACTTCATTTTTCCAATCTTTTTAGCACTTAATTGAGGCCGTATCTTGAAAATGTTTGAATCGCAGTAAGAGTTACCCTTGCAACTCGGAGAGCATTTGCCGAGATATGCAATCATCCCCTCCTTACAAACTCATCTCTGTCTCTAATGTGTCGATCCCTGGGGGAGACGAGAGTCGCGAAAGGATAAACATCTGTCAAATTCGGAAGAAAGATAGTGTTTAGCAGTAGCAGAACGGGATGATTTCGCGGCTCTCCCTAAGAGGAAGATGGATATGCAAGGAGGGAGCGTTTGGCGCGCGGACTTATGTTTAGAGAGGAAGAGAAAACACAAAGGGGGAGCAATCCATCAAAGGCCAGCGGGCAGTTAGTCAACACCGAGTAGTTGTCACACATTTCCTACTTTGCTTGCTTAGTCGCGCTTGAGATAAGGGTAACGGGTTTGATATCGACGGGAGAGCTCCACCCACCCATATCGGCGACTGTTTCGTTGTCGTGGATACGTAATGGGTTCCAGCAGATTCGCTACAAATTGGCTCACCAAGGAGGAGAATTGAAGTTTGCCTAGCTGCGATACGGATGGGAGTTTACGCTTATATAACGAGAAGGTCATAATTTCTAAACCAATAGATAGGGTGATTATATTGTCGAAAAGGTTTTCAAAAATGTATTTGGTCAAACGAAATTCCGACGAAAGAAATACCATAGAGCCGTAAACTGATTAATGAAAGAGTGTGAGGAGCGCAGGAGGTGGAGTTGATTGCTTTATCGTCGCACCATGGCTGTGGAATCAGAAAGAGATAACGGACTACATTGGAAAAGTATAATGAAAAAACAACAAGCCTTCTTTAGTCGGCTGAGTAGAGGATGTCATCATCTGAATGCAGTGTCATTCAGAAAAATAACCCGTACAATAGGAAGAGCCGAAGGACAACTTGTAGTTCAGCTGCTGTGGATGCATGAAACACCTTTGAAAGAAATGACCTAAGTGGCTCAGAAAGTGTTTTCCTCGTGAAACTCTATCTCTACTGCCTTTTATAAAAAGCAAATAGTGCGCGATGCGACTAACTTTAATGAAATTATTGTTCGGATTTAATATTCCATTGTAGTCTTTCTGTTTTCCTTCCTCACAATGACCACAACTACAGTGTTATACATGGTTCTAGACAGAATCTTTAATTAAACATTGAATTTCATTCATTGGTTTCATAAATTAGTCATAGAAAACACAATTCTTTCAGTATCTTAAGAAAAAAGTATCTAAAGAACAGCACTACTCAGAGAAGAATGTTCACTTAATGGAATAAAGAATGGGGTTTGTTTATGGAAAGATGTGAGGAGAAGGCATTCCTAAGCTTGGTAAGAATAGAAAATCAATGCCCTTGGTTACATAGATTTTAGCATTTGATATGGATTCAAAATTCATCCCAAGGACTCCAAATGACTCCAATCAGTTACCCCATTTTGGCCTGCAGTAGTCACTAACCGCAGACCTCTGGATGGAGAAAATAGAGCAAGTCAATACTCTTCGTGCGCAGTGGCTAAGAAAAAACTAGTCAACAGCAGCTGAAAGCTCTCTTCAATTGTTTTTCTCTCTGTCATGAGAGTTATCTAGCTTCAATGGCGTTTAAGTACTGGCCAGCGTGTATCGAACCAACTTTCAGACCCAATTTATTCGTCTATAGACTCCCTCATTCAAAACACGCGGTGCAGTTCAGTGAATATTGGGATTTTTAAACGAATCAGGTTACCTGGAAAAGGGGCTGGCTGGCCTAATTCTTAAGTTAAATTTCTGGTTCCATCCTTTTCATGGTCTCTGTTAATTCTCTTCCATCAGCTGATTGCTGACTGTTCTTTAAAAGAAATGTGGAGTACTATCTCATTCCTCTTCTCAATACCATACAAAGAGTCATTGCTTGGTGTCCTAGCACTTCTAATGAGATTGACCATCTTCGTGATTTTCATTTCCTACCTTCTTTGATCGAAGAAATGTCTCAAATACTTGAAACCAATCTTTAATGAAGATTGGTAAACTAAAATCGTTTCTCATATGAGTAGAAGGCGGATATCATAACAAAATGTGTTCTCTCGTCGCAATATTTCGGGGTTTACACGATGGGGTTTTTATTTTGAAAATATCTATGGCTTACGCGCGGAGCAAGAGTAACTAACCCGTGTCTGGCCCCGATATGGCCATTAGTCTTACGCGCTGCATTCACACACTCAATCATCCTTGCTCACTTGCTCAATTGCTCACCACCATCACTGTTATGACTTATCCAGATTGTTGACCGAAAATAGCACGATTTGTCAAATTTGTCTATAACTGACACTTCCTTATCAAACATACGTAAGTTGATTTATTTAAACTTTCCCACATCAAGGTTTTCGCGCAATTTATTTTACTCAGCCATAGAGTAAGGCATGGATGGGAGCTTAAATATTTTCCTTTTGCGGAAAGCTTAAAATAGAGGCCTTTCCAGAAGCTACCATTTATCTGTATGGCAAAAGGTGGCAGTGCTGATTTAATGAGCTCCCGGGGCTCTCGAGGTCAAAGGGTCGCCATTGGTGCTCCTAAATGCCCTTGGAATGTATTTCGCGCGACGCGCCCTCTTGCTCCTACTACCCCGGCCCCTCCTGCCCTCATCACTCTCTCTCTGTCCTTCGTACTTCCCTCGCCTCTCTTGCCGCTGCACACCAGACCCCGCTCCAAAACAAAATACAGAAAATAAGGAAATTGACGCCTTGCTAAAAACGCTACAGATTCGAAGCCAAATGTTTTTATTTATTAATAAATTCATCCAATTTGTTAATAAAGCCAAATTAATGAGTGCATTTTTCCTCCGGAAATATGTCCCATGTTTTTGTGTGTAAGGCGTTGCAGGTTGAGTTTTAAGAGATTTTTAAGGATGAAATCTGTGAGCAATAAAAAAAAGGAAAGCTTAGTTTTGTCCACCAGAAGAATTATCTCACGACGCCCCCTGGCGGTGACATGCGTCGTAGTCAGTGATCGGTGGTCCTTAAGTAGGTCAAATTATCACGATGGTTGACAAATGCCATTCTGAGCTTTAAATAGTTTTGGTATTCAAAAAATAGCGCGCAATTTTACATGAAATTGCAATCCATTTTCCGAATAGTGATCCCTCTGGGAAATTTGTGATATTCGTTATATTCATGCAAAGTTGCGCAAGTTATTCGGACGGCTATGTAACGATTTTTAAGAAACATTCAATTAGCACTCACGAATTTTATTATTCACTCGCCACATCCCTTGGTGGGCGGTATGGCGGCTAACTATAGGGATTAAGAGTTTGATGGGGTGTACGAACAGCTGGAAGACATTTTAGATAAGTCCCGGGCAACAATAACTGAACAGAGTTAGGCGGCTAAAATGTAGAGTTGGGGAAGGACAAAATGAATTTTCAGTGGTGGATATGGGCCAGGACCATGAAATGACCACAGTGAGGAGGAAGTCCAATGTCTCTTTTAACGCCTTTATAACGAAATGCAAATTCAGTTTTCTGGATGAATTAGCATATCATGATATCCATTAATAAGTAATGCTACTATCCAGTATCACTTGTTTTTCTTGCAAGAAATTTGGCTAACGTAGCGCACATTTCGTTTATGGTTGAGCCGTATATTTTCCTCCAGACTGAATTTTGGTCCGCGTTCAGCGGAGCAACACGGTATGTAAACTTGAACTGGAAAGGGCACATCGTACCAGTTGTAGAATCTCCCCGTGCCAAGACCCAATAGCGTGTGTGGGGGCACGGTACTTCTTACATGTAGTTTAAATGAGTTTGGTGCCTTCAGATTATTCAAGTTGTCACTCGTTTAACATATAATGTTTACAGTTATCATCAAACAATTATGTTAATGGTTGTCTAAACCTCTGAATACAGGAAATCGCTTTTAATTTATTTTTTCTAATTATTCTGCTGATTCCTTGCCATCTTGCATCTTTACTTCCGTTATCAATCTTTTCACGAAATTCGATGTAAACATCAGGATTTTTACAAAGAATGTACCAATTGCCATCGGCCTTTCTAATGCTAGTAATCCAAATCGAATAAAATTGTTTCCACTCAAGTATACTCTACTCAGCTCTTTTGAGGAGATGATTGAATGTAAATGTAAGTGCACACAAAGTATTTGGGATTCCAATTATAAGCAAAGTGTAGGTAGTTCTTCTCCGTTATACAGAATGATTATTTATTTGAAGATCTTGTGAGATCATATATATATATTCTGAGTTTTAGCAATGGACTGCTGGCACTTTATTATGAAATACTACCTCACGGTTTACTTTATCCTGGAATGTAAATGTAGAGTGATGAAATGTTTTAGCTTTTTCCGGCCCATCTGGTGAAGATAGATTTCTCGGGTGTTCCACAATATTAGAGGCTCCACACACATAAACGTTTTGAATAGGAACTTGCTCATCATACTTAGGGGTACTGAATGGCGTCCTCTCGAATTTACAGGTATTCATATCCCCGAAACATAGGGGTCAGGCGTCATTTCATTGGTTCCGCAATTTATTTGTTTTCCTGCCTTGTCTGACATTTTTAACGTATTTATTAATAAATGATACAAAAAGGATATCTTACTGTCTACTTTATATAGCACGAGTTAAAAAATAAAGTAAACAGTTCGATATCCTTAGTGTGACATTTAAAAATTCTGTTCCACAACATCTCGCTTAAGAAACAAGTATTTATTAATTAACTTCCAGAAACTGCTCAGATGAATATCAGCGTCACAATTGAAATTATTCCTATGTAGGCTGATTGTAATTTGTAGATAGGCTTAGAAATTAGATTTTGAAATTTAATCACAGCAAGGGAAATTAAGATATGGGACTAAGAACGGTTTTTGCAAAATGTTTAACCGTTTCAGCTCACGATTCACACACATTTGAACAGGAACTTGCTGGTAAGCTTAGGATGGTATTGGAGGACCTAAGATGTTCAACCATTTAACCCAAATGGGTATTGTGTTTATATGACTTGCCTTTCGTGTTATTTCTATAATGAACGTGTACTTTTAAATTATAAAAGTTGTAAAACTTAACTTCGAACTTTATAAAACTTAAAAAAATCCTGAAATCCTATTTGGCATGGTGGTCCCAAAAATCCTGCGTAAGGTTTAATAGTTTAGCCCTTTCCCCATTGTGTGTACAATATTACCCACTCGCTTTTGCGATGTGACACCGAATATTTAATGTTATAACGCCATGGAGATGGTTTGAAAGGAAAATGGCTTCAAATACGATATGAAACAGAATTAAGATGAGAAGTATGAACTCTAATGTTTTCAGATATGGGAGCTAATAATATTGGATTTGATGATGTTGCTGTGATCATTTGACCTTTCACGGCGGAACAGTCAGTGCTATCTCAGGACAGGGAGATCCATATCGGTCTGAATATGAAACCGTGCTCCTTGGCCAAAATTTCCCGTTAGGGTAGCACCAAGATAACTTCGTTACCCATATTCCGACGCCCCATTGATGTATAATTGCTATGGCGTGTGCTCATCTGAAAAATAGCAAATGAAAGGTGTATTCATTTCTCGAATGCAATACAAACCAATAGTAACCCAGTAACGCATTCATTGATCCAAAACACAATGCGTGTATATATCGTTCATTCACTCAGACCGCACAGCGGCAAATACATACAAATAAACATCCAAACAGAAAGGAAGAAAGAGAGTGGATAGGAACACATAAAATTGACAAACACAATGGTGGTGTGATGATGTAATGATGGCCGATTCCAAGCAGGAAAAAGTCGACTGGACCGGGAATCGAACCACAGACCTTCCGTACGGATTTCGCGTCCACTGCTCTGACCACTGAGCTACCCAGTCTACTAATAAACCACTTGAATCGGCGGGGGGTTTATATGAACAAACACTCCCCAAGGCATGACCCACGAGAGTGGCCAATAGATGGCACTGAGGCTGCTTTGCACTGATCATCCGAAGGTCCGTGGTTCGATTCCCGGTCTAGTCGAATTTTTTCTGCTTGGAATCGGCCATTATTACATTTTCACACCACCATTGTGTCTGTCGATTTTATGTTTGGATTTGGATTATGAACTTGGAACATTTGGAACATTTCTGTGTATATATATATAATATTTTTTTCTGCTTGGAATCGGCCGTCTTTACATCTTCACACCACCATTGTGTCTGTCAATTTTATGTGTTCCTATCCACTTTCTTTCTACCATTCTGTATGTACATTTATGTGATGTGTAAATACACACACATATACATATATATATATATATTATATATATATATATATACACATATATATATAGAGTGGGTGGCTAAATTATTTTCTTCGCTGAAATAAAAGTAATCCTTCGCGTCGCACAATTTTTCGTGAAAATTCCACTCATCTCTGATTCCAAACGTCATGGCTTAGCGGAAAGCAGAATTGTGCCTCCCAATAATATTTCTCCATAAAACCTAATTCCAATCGCGGCGCCTGTGGCGTAAGACCTTAGATTTATCACCATATAACGGTGCATCGCTGAATACTAGCCACAAAACTGTTTTTACCGTTATTCATTCACACTTCGGCACACTTAGATGCTGAATTCAATTTTGACGCAAGCTTTAATAAATATAAACAAGATCGCAAGTCATATTGGAGTTTTCGTCATGAAATCAGTGCGGAAAGGGACCGTGCAGGCTCATATAAGCATTCATTCGAAAAGATGATACGCGGAATTAGATATTTTTTATTATTTTTTTGAACAAAGGGTATATATTAACAATAGCAATTCGATGATCTTCTGATGTTTACAGCCCGGTCAGAATTCGGTGCATTTATAATAGAGATGATTTTATATTCTGTACTTTACTTGGCCAAAATATTTAAATCATTGACGTCGTTATTTTAATAAATTAATCAGTATAAATTTCACATTCTCTGAATCTTTACTAATTGCTGCGTTCCTCATTCGTAATGTGTTTTTTTCCTAAATCAATTACCTTCTATTTCCGTGTCAGGATTTTTTGAGGTGATGACCTTGCTGCCTCCACAATAATAGGCTCAGGGGGTCGAGCACAGTATTTGTAAAGGATTTATATTCACGTAAGTGCCGCCAATGAGCGTGAGGTTTAAGTAACTTCGAGCCATTCCGGTGACACAATTCATTAATGTTTTTTTTGCGTGGCACCATTTATTGAGAGGACGCTCCACAGGAGTCAGACGATACTGTAGCCGGTGCAGACTTAGCATTGGACTACAATTCGTCTGTTTCCAAGCCTTCGTTCGACCTCTTTGACTCGAGTGACTTCAACATTGACGTAGATAAGGAGGGCATTACGTCATCAAACTGTAACTTGACCACCAAAATAGTAACTTTATTTGTTATTCCTGCTTTTTCCTAACTTTCCTTTTCAGATTAATTTGCGTGGAAATGTATTTTTTTAAACTTACCTTCAAGTGATACACATCAGATTATTTGCGAGTTATCTCTGCAATATCTGAGCTACACAACCGGTAAATAATTTGAATTTAATAATCGTTTTTAGCAACTAAAAACAAAAAAGAAGCCCGAGATGATAGTTACAGAATTACCCCTGTCAAATTGACTAACAAGCGAATTTAATGAACAAGCGGATGTAAAGAAAAATGTTACTATTTTTTGAAATCTAAGGCTAGTAACTGTAAAAACATGTATTGGCTACCTAGTACTATGGACTTCTTACCATAGTTTTCACTGGGAATGCGAATTATTATTAATTTAAATGTGGAATATACTCCATGCAAGAAGAATGCATAGTAAAAAAGTTAATGCATGTTGATTACCAGCAAGTTATCGATGGAAGACATCGTAAAATTGCAAAATTAGTGCGTCATCCCGTAAGCGAAACAGGAAATTCGGGGTTAAAAAAAATGTCAGACAGGCCATTTCTACTTTACAGCTTCTAGTAATGGCCACCACAGCAAGTGCCCTCTCCATCTACCTCAATTGACACTACCAGGAACGGTTATTATTGTTGTACCTAGATCAGCTCCTGAGGTCGTCGGGGCGCGTAAGTCCCTCCATCTTAACAAGGTTGCAATCCCTATGACGGGAATAATTATCATACCCTTGAAAATGTATTGGATAACTCAGCTTCATACTCGCGCCGGAATATATTTAATCACTCAACTTCTCGGAAGCAGATAATCGGAGAGGATGCTCAAGTATTAGTTTTTGAGCACAATGCGAATTCCATTAAACATTGCTGTGTCCATTGCTATCGTGAGAGCGGCCGAGTTTTATTACGGCGGGGATGCAATCAAGATGTTATATATTCCGAATTCTAAGCAACTGAATGGAGCGTCAAACTTTGTCGGAGGGTTTATTTAATTTTATTTCTTTTGGTTTCAAATATTTAGGTTTGCTCAACGCTTGTGGTCCTCCTTTCATTCGCTTTCCAAATGCTATACTTTTCCTCTCTTCCGCCTCGGCTTTCCAAATGCTTCGCCGTTGGTATTTCAACGGTGCGCTTTCAAACGCGTCTCCGAATACGGCTTTTTTTTGTAAGGAGGAGACGAGAATGAGTTTGTTTTGTTGGCTGGAGCGTGGGAGTCTGTGGAGAGAGACAGGGAGAGTGGGGGGGTGAGGGAAGGGAAGAAAGAGCGTTTCGCCGGAGGAACTCGCGTTCTTCTTCCGAACACGTTGGACTCTGGGAGTATTCACTCGCGTTTCGCTGCTTTTGTGTTTAATATGACTTTCACGCGCAACATCATCCCTTCGGAGTTGATCGGCGGACGACTCCCTCCCTTTGAGCGCGCCATCTATCGCCCCAAAATCAAACAAGTGGATCGGATGAACGGAAGGGAGGCCTCGATTCGCGGAATAATCGATTCATCCCTTCCTCCCTCCTCCACTTCCTGCCTCTCCCCCCCTTCTCCTTCCCCTCCTTCCCACCCGCCATCACCCTTTATCCACCGGAGGAGGAGGATTCTGCAAGATAACTCAAAAATAAGCAAAGCATCGACTTCAATTTCCTTTGCATCCACTTCGGCCATTCGCTTCCCCCGCTCCATCAATCAATCCGAAAAAAAATGCTCGCGTTAATGGAAAACGGGGATTAAACCAATCAGAATTCTTTTTTATTTACTTTTTCGGATGGTATCCAAAGTAATTAAGAGCCTCATTAAGTCCTCGCTCAGGATAGGCCTCGTGGACTCATAATGTTGCTCACTTACGTCGCTTAGCTTTGTGCGCGGACTACAAAAAACTTTTAGCTTGTAAAAATATCATGACATTCAGTAGAAACCGACCATATTAGCAAGGAATCGTTCTATTTTCAAGTTATTCAAGTTACTCAGTCACCAACTAGTCCCACACTAGGAAGATTTGAGATGATTTTTCTCATTAAAAAGTGTTTTAGTTCTTTAATGCTAGGCTTGGAAATGCTTTTTACAAGGTTGTATTGTGGTATGAATACATTCAATTGGTCTACAAACTTTCTGATTGCTATACAGTTGACATGACGTATTGTAACTATGCTCTGTTGTTGGGGGGATATACTTCATAGTGTATATAATCTAGATATATGTTAGTTAATTTTTCAAGGTCATAATCCTGTCATTATCACCTCAGACTAAGTTTTCATATTTCAGTAGCTTACAACAATTATTAAATTTGAAGTATTTGACCGGTACACTAGCTTGATGGTTGCAGATAACTCACAAATATTCTGATGCGTATCACTTAAAGCTAAGTGTTTAAAAATAACTTTCTGCGCAGATGAAACTGAGCCAATATTGCATAATAACTCCAAATATTGCTCATCATTTATTTGCTGCCCGAGCCACTCCAATTCGATTGGCTCTCTTGGATAAATAAACGGAGAATGAGGCCATGGAATATTTGAATGTTATATGTCCGAAAGTTATTGTGTTCATAGAGGTTAATTATTCAATTTCCAATCAAAATATCTTTTTCTGCCATGTCGATGCCCGTTTAAGCTGCTGGCTTATTTATTGAGATCGTTAAAATTGAGTTCAAGAAATCAAAATTCAACAGCTCAAGGCAGTGACCTTGTTCACTTTAAAATCACCTCCAATACGTGAAATTTAATCTTTTGAGCATAAAAACGGCCAGTGTAACTAATCTTCCAATTCACGATAAGAACTTTTTTTCTACTCGCAGAAAATTAAGCCGATAAATACAAAATATAAGGTTGGCGATCTATGAAGAGTTTTTTTTACCATCGATTTCTCTCCCACTTTGCCCGGATGCTTACATAAACCTGTGATCGACCTAGATGCTTCAGTTTACTGATTCTCTACTCTCTGCGCGGGTCATCGTTTTATTACAGCATCATTTTGAGAGTATATTTACTCGCTATCTCAATGTATGCATAATCTGACGATATATTTACGTTTGCCGATATTTCCCCAATTCTGTAGTTTAAGTTTTGCTACTTGAAATATGCTAATGTTTTAGTTAAAATTTGGGCGGTGATTTTTGAAGGATCTAAGGGAAGAAGATCCGGCAGTAGCCCTTTTATCCTTTCGGTTCATTAAGGAATGCAAGTCATGGGAAAAGAGGACTTTAAGGAACCACGATCCGTAAGAGTGGATTTATCGAGCTAGAATTATAATGATTTCCTTATTTTCCGAACCCCGCGCACAGTTGAAAAGTTCACAGTAAATGTGATGAGAAAAAAAAACTTGGCAGGAAACTATAACGCCAAATTTTTACTTAAATGAGCTTAGTTTTTCTCATCGTCTCTTGACAGTTAACTACGCAAAGCAAGATACTTGTTATGAAAATTACGCTTTTAAGGAGACAGCAGAAAAAAAGACTGATACTACTCCTCCAGCTCATTTGAACGGAAAATAACGAAGCGTGTTCTGGTCCACGAGTTACTGTCGTCAAAGGAAGCAAAGTTGTTTTGCCCACGTGTATTGAGGGCAAAGGCAGAAGGATAAAGAGCCCTCTTCATTGTGACTACTCAACTACAAACATCGAGCCTTTGCATTCCACTATTTTCTGACAAGCTATGGCCGATACATCCATAGTCCTCCATAGTCCACAGGTGTGGTGTTTTGGGAAAAATATGCAAATTTTAAGCGAAAATTATAACGAGAGAAAGCACAGCTCCGAGTTTCACTTGCAGCAGCAGATCTTCTTCCTTCCTTTCAAATATTTTTCCTGGGAAATCATGATAAAAGAGCGAAATGGCTTCGCATGCGTCAAAGGGACAGGTGGCAACCCGACTCGAATTCATCTCTTAGCGAAGTAATAATGCATTACGTGAGAACGTTTTTCAACTGTTAAAACCTTTCTATACCGTATGAAGATCTACTGTGTGAAGTCAAGGAAAACTTTGTATAATCGACGAAACAATTAAACTGAAATTGCCCATTAGTTTTTGACTTACACAGTCATTATCGATGATATTATTGTTACGGACTTCCTAATCTTGGCCGACACTTTTAATAAAATTATTTCATGGACTGTGCAAAATTATCTTTTAACTAGTTATTGGAGCTCAAAAAAATTAGCGCCGGTGTCATAATGTCCAGTATGAATTCAGTATCCAGGTTAATATTTATTTCATTTTAAGCTGTATCAAGGTCATTATTCACCTTAAAGGCCACTAATAGTTGCATGTTTGTTGGTGAAAAAGCATTCCGATCTGTAAATTAACCTTTTCTGAGGGCGCAAAAAACTAAAATAATATTCACAATTAAGTTATATTTGTCTATCTTCTATCCATATACGGTGAAGATTTACATGAAAGCTATCCACGTGAATTACCCATATTTAAAGACATTTTAATTGGCTTATTTATAATTTCATTCAGCAATAATACTTCAAAAATTTCTTGACAAAAGATATTGTGTAGGTGCATGTAAATAATGGGAGCATGGAGCTATCACTGACAGAACGCAATTTTCTACTCCAAAAGAGAATGAAATCCCCAAACGCATTCCTGAAACAATCACTGTGAAAAATTACGTGAGTATCGTTGTATGTTTTACCAGCCACCAATTTATAATAAACACCCTTTCAAGGGCTAATAGGGATCCAAAAGGGCTGCAATGGGTTCCAAGGGGGGGCCCTCAGATGGCTTTAGAAAGTTGATTGATGAAGATTTCTCATTTTGATTGAGGTATGTGTATCGTACATGAATGTAGGCTGACCCCATCCATCCGCCTTGACCGGGTCAAGGCGGATGATTTTTTCTCTGTGGAAATTCGCACATTTGTGCATTGCGGGTGACTCCGTAAAAGTGAAACTCCGTGGCTAGTCCCGGATAGCTTAAAATTTGTCAAAAAAAAGGGGCACTGACTGATCCTTGGCCTTAAAACCGGGCGCTCGTTATTTTTTACGCAAATACCTATCCACTAATGATCTAGAAACACCTATCTTCGCGGCAAGTAGTCGCAATGGAATGGATTTAAATTAAGTAGGTGGCACGCTAATCGTCAGTCATTATATAATCATTTAAACAGCTTTTCAGTTAAGCCGAGAAAAATTCATGAGCCACATTTCACTCACGTACGTCTGTTCACACCGTGGAAAATTCCATGCATGTAGTAATGTAAGCGATATAGAAATATTATTGTACAATTTTCCTCATGATTAAAGCATTGTTATGATTTGGGTTTCATGGGCACGGAACTCAAAATCATGCATAGATACGTGTTTTAACTCGGCATGATCCCTTGATATTTGGTAGCAACCAATTAGGTTCATATGAAAGATATAATTTCGCTTTTATGGGAATATCAGTTCATATTGAATCGAATCATTTCAAAATATATGTCAAAATCCATGAGGTTAATTGTTAATATAGAATCAAACTGTCAAGGAACCAAATAATTAACATGCAATTATTTCACATTCATCTATGCATATCAGTAATTAGTACATAAATTGAAAATCTTTGATAATTCGAAAATCGCTAAAAAACACCTTATGACTAGTGCTGGTGTCTCTGGCTTTACAATGTGAGTCAGGACAAATACTTAGGTACGCATTTTAATTTATTCACTTTAATGAATCCTGCTTCCGCTGATTCATTACATGTTGAAAATCTAAATTAAGAAAAAGCATTGAGCGGATTAATTTTTATCGACCACGATTGTCCAGCCATAGGAGTAGAGACCCTCATGTTGGACAATGGTAACCGGCCATGTCGAATGGCCCGCTCTGGGAGCTTAATGTTATCAAACAGTTAATTAATCAATTCAATATTCTATTATAAAGTTAGACATTTATTAATTTATTATTTTTAATTAATTAATAGTTAATTTAACTATTAATAATAGATTAAGCTCGTATAATAGTAGAGGATACGTTTTTACTAAGTATTGTTTGCAAATATATATTATAAAGTGATTCTCATTAGTTCCACCATATTCCGTGGCCCGCCAATCAGAAGTAGATACTAGGTCTCCAGTCTCTGACTTGAGGGTCTCTAATAGGAGGTGACTGCAGCGCCATATGCATGGAACTGTAAAATATCTTTGAATCACCTTAACTTCTGATACATCGTGGGGATTACACATACAGAACATATGTGGCGCAGCATTAAAGAAACCAGGTTTCGGTAAACGTAAAATAGGATGGTCCTCGGATGAAAAAGTCAAAGAGAGATACCACGTACTTCTCTCTGGTCAGGCCACATCTCGAATACGCCGCGAGCATTTGGGACCCTAGTCAAATAGATTTAACCAAAAAAATTAATAAAATACAAAGAAAAGCAGCACGCTTCGATCAAAACTGCTACGAGCGTACATATAGTGTCTCATGAGCGATTATGGTGGAACTCGGCGGCTACGCGCCAGGATTAGTTTGCTGGAGAAATTCAGAACTGATATTTTTCCGAACGACAGAGAGAATATTATCATGACTTCTCACTACATCCCTAGGTCTGACAGATGCGATAAAATAAGAGAGATATACTGCCGAACAGATAGGTACAAAAACTCGTTCTTTCCGCACACAATAAGCGACCACGATGAAAGTTGAGCTCCACTAAACACACTCCTATAATTCATGTCACCATTTCATCACCAAGAAACGTACACATTTACACGGCTGGTGACCTAACACTCCCTGCCACATGCCCATACGGCGACTCGCGGTGTAGTATGTAGATGTAAATGTAAAACTACCGAATTTATACTTCAATTACTGTAGTATTACGCGAATAACTTTAAGAAATAGGCGATGAGATTTCTCAGGACTCAAAAACAGTTTCAATCAAAATCTTGAATATGCCTTCTCCTTCAGGTTGGGGTTTTTCTGCCGTAACCTTAGCAATCTCCATAAGAGCCCATGTTAACATTTCTACTTTACCGTCAAACTTACCTGGAAACTCTATTTTCATCCGATTTTTTAATACGCTCTTCAAAGTTATATTCCAATGTGATCTACCCATTTGTGTGGTACGATTTTTAGCATGACAAATCTAGTTCCACTTTCAGTACTGAAATAGACATATTGTTAAACTGCCTCAAGGGTGGTTTATACATCCTTATACACAATGAAACTGGTGAAGGGGCATGAGCTCCAGCAATACGTGGTAAAGTACTCATTAAATGTTGGTTAACATCTCCGTTATTTTGACTGAAAAAGTTCCAATGTAGAAACATGTGAATATCAAGCAGACCGCTTGTAAAACTCTCAGAATAAAAGAAAGAGAAACCTAAGGAAGCTGAACTTACTCTCAGAAAAAGCTAAGAAAAAATGATCGGTTTTAACGAGTTTTTTGCATCGACGCCGGCTAAAACCAGCCGCTCCACCATCGCACTCCATGAATGACGTTTCACCTCCAAAAGAAGGAGAACGATAGACAGCAGGAGTGGCGTGGAAAAAAAGTGAAGGCGCTCGGGCGCTTGACCGCGCTAACCAATTGATACGATCCGATTGTGTCCATCCCGGGCGACACCGAGAATATTATATCATGACTACTCCTCACTACATCTCTAGGTCTGACAGATGCGATGAAATAAGAGAGATACAATGCCGATCACTGCAGATCAGATCGTTCTTTCCGCGAACAATAAGCGACCACAATAAAAATTGAGCTCCACTAAATACACTCCTATAATTCATGTCACAATTTCATCTCCAAAAACTTATTCCTTTACACGGCTGGTGACCTAACACCCCCTGGCACACGCCCATGCTGCGGCTCGCGGGGTATTATGTAGATGTAGATCCCTTAACCTATCCTCCCTTCCCTTCATCCTTTCCTCTCCCTTTTCTTTCTCTCTCTCTCTCCTCGTCTTTCGATTCCGCGACCCCGCATGCGCTCCTTCTCACATGACACGTTTTCGCGTTGCGTCACCGACAAGGGCGACAGCGCCGGCGTGTGACACGTGTCCACGCGGCATGTCCGGCGCACGCACTGCGTCGGCGCTTCTGCACGTCGGCTCTGCACCCTTCCCCTCTCGGGAAAATGCCCCTCGCCATAATCTGCCTGCCCCTCCTAGCCCCCCTCCCGCCTTCTCGTTAATTGTGGTGGCGATTGAGTGCCGCTCTGCGCACCTGCCAGTCACAGGGACATCCGCGCTCTCCACAGAGGACGACGCTTCTGCGTTCGATTGTGGCGCAAAAGGCATACGCTCACTCGACGGCGACTCAACCAACGCCCTCTTTAAAATGGACAAATATGCGTTACAAAAACTTTTTTGTATATTTCTTGCTTTTATTTGAGTAATTTCCAGTTTGTATTGCTATGTTTGTATCTTGATGGGTCAACCTTATTCAGCTTTCGCC
Source organism: Ceriagrion tenellum (assembly GCA_963169105.1). Classification (NCBI taxonomy): domain Eukaryota; kingdom Metazoa; phylum Arthropoda; class Insecta; order Odonata; family Coenagrionidae; genus Ceriagrion; species Ceriagrion tenellum. The sequence goes on along the minus strand of OY720640.1, from coordinate 140,005,885 downwards.
GCCCATCGTGGACTCGGCTGTCCGAGGCTACTTCATGACTCTTTGGAGTACGTTGTAACAGAGCTTGCAAGGTTACCAGCCTTTGCAGTACCCGCACCACGTTCAGCTTTCCCTACAAACGGTTAAGGCGCTCTATTAGCCTGTTTTGGCGCAGTTTCGCCAGTATTTTACAAGAGAAACCAAAGCATAGTAATACCCCAGGCCCGCTTTCACTCTTCTACTCAAGCTAGGATCCCTTCTGAAAGGACTACCTTGAGAGCCAGCATACCGCTGCCCGCGACCCATTACTTATAGGAGGTATATGCGGTGTACTGACACACCGGGTCAGTATGGAGGAAATTATTGAAGCAGAGTTAGGTGTACAAATATGTTTTTATGAGTGAAACTTAGTGACTCTGCCTACCCCGGAAGGGAACGGCGTGATTGGTATGTATATGTATGTATGTATTTGAGTAATAGCAGCGTACTTATGCGGATAGCTTTTTCCAGATGTCGATGCTATTTGATATTTTGACACATTTCTTTCATCTGACCAAATTTGGGAGCCTTAATGGAGGAACACGGTGAAAACTTTCACCAGGGCATTAACCATATGGAAGAAGGTTTGAGGGAGGTTCAGACTCTGCTAAGATGGAAGACTATGAACGGGGTCATAGTAAGATCACAGGGGTCAAAGGAACATGAGAACAAAGCCGTTCTGATGCACATTTTCAAATGACATCATTTATGCCTTAAACTCCAGAGCTCTTCATTATTGTTGCCCTTATTCCTATCAGTCATTGAGGTACTGAATATCAAACTTCTTTGTGACCCTGGTAATGCAATATCAGTAGTCCTTCAGAAAATGTAATTCACCGTCACAATTGAAGTACTGGATATTAGATTATTCTGCGTGACCTTAGTTTCATTAAAAATAAGTATTATTACTCATTTTGGAAAATTGAATCTATTGTGACATCCTAATATTAAAATACCTATAAAATTACGCGCATATACAAAACATCATCAGTGAATGAAGCAATAAACGCTAAAAAAAATAGATAAACGAAACCATATCAAATTATGTTATGTATTGTAATCACCCTTTTCACCTCAACCCCGGCACCCTCTCTTGCATCTGAAATATAAGGTTTTGGACCTTCCAGCGTCCATTCTGTCCACTCTCTTTTTATATAAGGTTACGGTGATGTTTCTCCATCACTAAAGCAATGTTGTAACCGAATATTTTAATTTTTGAACAGTCGCAACCCCTTCGTTTCGCTTTTTGAAAAAATAGGACGATCTCATTTAGGATAGATAGCATTATTTAATATGGTCGTCAAAGTATAGCTTCCTAATTAGAGGCATTGAGATTTTTAGCAATTGAGGAGAAAAAGAGAATTGCTATATTTTTCCTTTCATTGGCGCTAGGAATGGAATTGAGTTCTTCGAGGTTGATGCGGGTGATTATGATGCGACTCATGCAAATTAGGGGATATAAACATGATATATGATATTATTCAGATATTAATTATATCGAAAATTAGAGGACAAATTAGATTTTTAGCTGACAATCAGATCACAAACCGTTAAGTTGCAATGAAAGCGGATTTAGATGCCCTCCTAACGAAACTTAACACGTTTCATGTGATACCTCGAGGGAGCCAAAACTTAAGCTTATAAAACGCACTTTATAACCCTATTGCGAAATAAATGAAAACAGGTCCATTTTTTTTAAATTGGAGAAGTAAATAAGAGTGTATCAGCTGAACCAAATGTTTGGGAATCGCCATGACGCTAGACCTAATAATGATACACGAAGCTAAATACAAGAACAATCCGTTAAAGTGATTAAAATATTCAAAGCAAATAGTAGGAAGTCACTAGGACGAAACAGTGAAAGGGAAGAGGTTCCCTTGCTCTAGTTAATGTGTATCACGAGTAGGACGCAAGTAACTCGGTAACATGTCTTACGCCTAGTAAAATACATTTTAATGCCGCAAGTATTGTTGAAAACTATTACGGGAGAAAAAAGCATGTAATACACCTGACGGAAGAGCTAGATTGGGACCTGCTAGAGGTTTGAAGGCTATACGCTTGTCTTAGGTGTCGTTACAATGCTGATCATTAAATTACTTCTTTCCCTGCACAGTGATTGATTATAATTTAGGTAGAGCAGCACGCTATGATAACTGGGATGCGATTCACTTCAGTTGTCCTTCACCTCTTCCAATTCCTTTCCTCCTTTTGCTTACCTTCCCATCATTCATAGCAGGTGTCCTCACAACGTTTATGTGGCGGTAGCATGATGGGTAACATGTAGATAAAGTCATATGTTCTCTCCTTTTTTGATGCATAAATAAACTTAAGATAAGGTGCCGCAAGTAAATAAAAATATAATTTAGTTAGCTATGAGAATACTTATTGAATCCCATTCTTGAAAGATGAGTCAATAAATCGTAAAATTATCAGATGAAGTCAAATTCCTAAGAACTACCTAAACTTCACACAAATACACTTGGGAAACACAAATACAAAACATATGCGGCACTGCATCAGAAAAATAAGTGTCTACTGAAGGTATAATAGGAATGTCCTCTGATGAAAAAGGGAGAGAGAGAGGTGCTACTTTGCTCTGGCTAGGGCACACCTCGAATATGCCGCAAGTACTTGAAACCCTGCACACAAAGATTTAATTTAAAAAAACATGGAATACAAAGGAGTTCTGCGCGCTCCGCTAAAAACTGCGACTCTCTTGAAACATAGAGCGGTTCACAGATGTTAGAGATATTAGGCTTGGAGCCCCTACACACTCGGAGACAACACGCTAGGCTTCGTATGCTTAAGAAATTTTGAGATGAGTTTTAGTGCGACACAGAGAATATATTTTTTATAGCTAATCTCTAGGTCCGATAGAAGCGATAAGATAAGAGAGATACACTGCCAAAGAGATTGGTACAAAAATACGTCCTTCCTTCGCACAACAAGTGACCATAGTAGAAACTGAGCTCCTCTCAAAACATTTCCAAAGTGCACTTTACCATTTCACCTTCCTATACCCTTATATCTCACACCATTACACGGCTGGTGTCCTAATACCCCTTTTCAAACGCCCATGCAATGGCATATTTGCAGAATCCCGCAGGCGGAAAGATGGGATTCCCGATAGCTTCGATGGAACTATGAAGCGAACATTTCAAGTCCATCCCTCCCGAGTGCCAAACCACCCCTCCCGAGTACCAAATGGGACATTGAAATTTGGACTCATTCGCGTCTTTTTTAAGAGTAGAATAATGCAGAGCGCAGGTATCTCTCCAGATGAGTTTTAAAAATTAAATCACTACAAAAATACTGTAATTCCCAATCTTTAAAAGTGTAAGGCGTATTGTTCTCATCATTAGAAAAGGAGAACTAGGCGACATTGAGTCAATTAGGAAAGAAAATGTACCAAGTTTAAGGCAATCGCAACCAGCGTAAATTTATGGAGAAGAGAGATAAACTTAACATCGCTAATTAATATTTTAAAAAAACATCTCTTGTGATGTGAAAATTAAAAAAAAAGACAAAAATAATCCTAGCATCGAGCATTTGCTTTTCCGATGGGACTAAAAGTTGAACAACTAGGGGGTAAAAATCAACCCTTTAAATCTTGATCCGCGCTCTTCACTATATATTCGGTCTTATGCTGGTGAAAAGCCTTACTAGGATCCATCAGTGGTAATATACTGCATTACAGAAACATATTAGACATTTAACCGTCCGAAGTTTTGGGTATATAATGAAAATACAGGTTTCTTCAGTAGTTAATTTAATAGAGCAGCTCCCATTCTTAGCCAACACTGTCAACCTACAACAAAATAAATATTTTACCAACCTATACTAAGGTATGTAATCTTTTGTTGTCTGGAGAAAAATGTGAAAAATGGCGAAAGCATTGGCATGAGTCACGCTTGTTCGCTTGCCATTTTCTTTTTTTTTTAATAAGAAAAATTTGTTGTATGACGTCATTAAGTACGCCAAATGACAGAGAAAGTGGTAAAAATTCTTGTTCTTTCAAACAAATTTCGTTTTATTTTCGAATTTATGACTTTTTGAAAAAAGAAAAAATATCCGTACAGTTGCTCTAAAAGACAACCTTATGCTCAAGCGTTCCTCTCTAGACCTACAGTATTGTTGAAGCCGTCTCATATAAATATATATTTGGAAAATATTGGCTCATAACGAGCCATTTTTGAATGGTTAGTAGCTTTTGTCGAAAGCAAATAACAAGCTGAGTGATGGAATGATAATTTAAGACACACTTTGGAAAAACAGAGACGTGGAATGTGGTTGAATGAATAATGATAATAATATAGGCAACTTGGCAGTAGCATTAGGCTGGACTATAGTATACTATTTTATTAACTGTGACTCGGAATTAAAATTTGTACCCTTGGAATTTTGGCCTTATCGAATTTTTTGCAGATTGATACAAACATTTATTTTAATATCAGTAATTTATTATTGAATTTCCTGTAATATAAAAAATCTGGCAGCTAATAACCAACAATTGACACTTATCTATTGAATTTTGGAGGCCATTAAATTTGTCAAACAAAATAATCCAATACTTAAACTTCACTGATTTCAGTTTAAACCTGTCGGCGGTTCCCCGACTGCCACTGTGGATTTTAGCCATTGCACTCGAATGGTTGCATCACTTTTTATCATGAGCGATAACCGAAATAATTCTGTACGCCTGAATGAACTCATTTTACCTATGTATATTTTATAAGTGACAAACTACTGTTAAAAATGGTAATGACTGTGAGTTTCGTCGTGCGTTGAGGGCCGCCCGAATGGAAAGAGTTTTTCGTGGGGCGGGTGGTCCGCCGCTGAGGTGGAGATATTCCTCGGCATCGTCGGCAGACGCCTCGCGGGAAAAGTTTCCGGTATCACGAATAAGCATCGCAACAAATGCGATTCCATTTAAGTGGAACACACAAAAGAATCCTCTCTCACAAGACCCACGGGAACGACTGGAATTGAAACAAACATTTTATTTGATCGCCATACACGTTCCTTCCCAGCGTACCAACAAAAACGAACAAAACACAACAGAAGACATTTCATTCTTAAGGTTCTGTGGCAAAATAAGTTGAATATACATGCATCGGGAAATCTTTTAAACTTTAACCATACTACTCAGTACTCCAGGTTATTTTATTTTGAAAACACAATAACGACAAATTTCTATTAGACCTGTTCGGTATGTACTCCTTCAACTCTTATTGGCGTGTGTCTCGTTGTATGATTTATTTTTATAATCATTTAGGCGAAGTGACGAGCGTCAATGAAATGTCAACTGCTGTACATCATGTTTAAAAAATCATTTTTAATTACACTCGAGTACATTTTACAGAGAGCTACAACATCAAAGGTAAAAGTTTTTAAATGCCAACGGGTGGCAAGCAGGTTGGTTATTACAATGTCTATCGTAAGTGCTCAGAACAAATATAACGCAAGGGCAATGGCTCTGAGAATGCTTAGGCTAAGGCAAAGTCAGAAACATACCATGGCTCCTTACTTATTACTACAGAATAGCTGTCTCTAAAGATTAAATGAACTAAACTTGTTCAAACGGATTAAATAAAGAAATGATTAGGTGAATGTATAGAATATTAGTTGAAAGAGTTATGGAAAATGATGTGTTAAAATATTTTGTGACAGTATTATCCTTTGTCAATATACGTCAGTGTCGGGAAAATGAATCAAAGAAGGTAACAATATCCAGAATGCCTTGGGTAACTGCATGAAACATGGAATTGTGGATTCACTGAGCGTTGAGGGATGTGCAAGTAACCATTAAGCGTACGACAAGGACCGTTGCGTGATCGTTCGGTTCCGCTAGCAGGTTTCTTCAACTGTCCAAATATTTGCCTACTTCAACCATATATGTTTCTTTGCATGACTGGACGTCAACTGTTTTTTTATGGATCCTTTCGCGCTTTTAACGCGATTCAACCCTTACAAGTGATCCACTTCTCTTTCCATCTTCAACAATACTTACATTCCCCGACATCTAAGACGAACTTTTAAATTTAAGATATTTCAAAATTAATTTTCAACTTTAGAGAGCTACGTTAGCTTTCATGGCAATTGGAAATCATATTGTTCATTTTTTAAATAGATTTCTAATAAATCTGCATGCCAAATGTTCAAAATCGCCAATAGTTATTCATATAATTGTTCATTGATCGCGTGAAATTATTGTCAAAATTGACAGTTCATACAAACATATAAAGAATAGCACTCAGCACATAGTACTGCCTTTCAGGAAAAGGCGAATTAAAATATATTTCAATAGCCTTGGTAATAATAAAACATATAGCCAATTTTCGAAATTATTCGGCATTATGGAGCGGGATTCGGGAAGCGTACACATTTGAACTGGTATTTTTTTCCCCCAGTTTTTCCAGCGTACCAGCTATTGTAATTTCAAACTTGACACTCTCAAGTAACGCATTGAAAATGCGCTCTTCTATTCAAGAACCAAAAACTACTAGCATTCAATTGGTGATGATGATTGAGAATTTAATTGGATAATTTCACTGGGAACATCATCAGAATTTAGTCAGCCAAAATATTTCAGTGAATATTAGGGCACATTATGGCTGTCCTTGTGTACTTTCATTGTTCGTCAATATACAGTCTCGATCAGTATTTTGATTCATATAATAAATCTGGTTAAAATCGCGTTGAGATAGAGAGTGTCGTGAAGATTCCGATGGTTCCTATGAATGACGCATTAAATGAATGTTATTTCATTTATGATTCGCACAATGGATTCCGGACTTCAGGAAAGAAAATTTTCCAAACATCGTTTCGAGGATTTCCGAAAGAGAAAGTGGAAAGAATTCAGAGATAGATAGATACTATGGAGAAGACTTGTCCATTATTAAGATAAAAAACATTGTTTCTTCAAACTCCTCCATGACGTAATCGTTGTTCGTTTCTATAAAAAGAGAAAATTATAAGGACTTTAAAAACTGTTTCACGGATAGTAATTTGGCGAATAGGTGTCGAAAACAGTCGATGAAAACTGAAAATTGCTAATGGCCTTGCCTGAATTTGGTGCATTTATGAGATGCACGATAACACTGCGAGGCGAATCTCACGAGTTTTCCGGCTGCTAAGCCTCATTCTTATGAAGTAAAGCATGACTGTATCATTGATAAAGTTATTCTATTTTTCCATTACTTATTGACATTTCTTATCCGAAGAAAACATCAAACATTAACGAACTTAACATACTATAATACGGTCACTTTTCTGAGTTTCACAGCCAATATATACGGCACGTAATGATGTTAGAAATCAATTAAGGATATCACTGGTTTCACCTTTAGCGGCAGATACCTCAATGAATTGAAATTAACTTTGACGTAACGAGTAATACATCCTCAGACGCTTTTATTACCGCCGCTGGATACATGTATGAAGAGAAATAATCGAAATTCAATATCCTTCTTCATAACCCCCTCCAATAAAATCAGTGAATAGCTCAGATATTGCAGAATCTTATGTGAGATGACTTTCGACTGATTACCTAAGCTCTTAGGTTAAGCATAAGATTGGTTTAGGCGGATGGTTTCCCATACTCATCCAGCTTAAAGCTTCAGCTTTTGCTTAGCAAACATTACATTGTAAATTATCAAAGGTGAAAGTAAATTGAGTTTTCCAAAAAAACAAAAACAGACATGATGGCAAAGAGGATCTAGTAAGCAAAAAAGACACTTTTTCATCTTAACAAGGCCTTCAAGAATAAAATTATTGTTCTACAATCCTCAAAATGCCCAATAATTTCAGCCGTACTACACTTGACGGACCCAAGTCAGCGTATACAATTACATATTCACAATCATTGACCCAATGCCATATCTTTAACACTGACAGACACTTTCCTAGAGGCCCTTGGTTCACCTCGGATGTTATTTTCCGTAGCAAAATATCTCTTACATGCGAGGAACAACGTTGGAGCGCTCGGCATGAAGTCCAAGTCTCAACACGGAAGGAAAACAAATTTGGCATCAAAGACCTGCCACGACTGAGATTCTGCTGCTTTCACTATCCCTTTTACACCGATAATCGACAAAAGTTGGTCCACAATTATAAAATCTTTGCCACGATGACCCAAGCTCCTAAAAACGTTTTCTTTAGCAATGACGGTGCATAGAAGTCTCCAATGCTACATTAAATGAACAGTTGTGCATTATAGAGCGTAAAATTAACAAAAACGTCTATTCTAGCTGCCTCATCTAGGTATAACATGAAAAATGATTATTTAAGGATAAAAATTATCCATTCGTTTTTTTATTTAAAAATGACATATTTTGATAAAACTGCTTAAAAATTGCAAAAGGTTTAAATCAGACGGTTGATACACACGCAAGGGTTAGGCTCTATCGTTTTCGGCACCCATCTGCAAGCATTGAGAGCGAAATGGCGTCAAATCGCCTTGCACAGATTTATTACCACGGATTAACTAAACTGCGCTTGGTTGAGGAGGTAGACAACTAGAAATTAGGAAAAAGGAAGTCAGTGGAAAGTCACGTCAGCTGCCTATAAGAACATTCCATGGGGTTCTCGTTTACTGCATGCCAACTGCGTGATACGCCGCTTCAGAATCTTCCTCTGCTCACGGAATAAGGAGTCTGGTGACGGAAAGAAAATGACTTTTGCTTTCGCAGTGATGCTGGAGAAGAATTGAAATTGAAGGAAGTTTTATCAATATTTCGAAATCGCAACCGTAAAATACTCCCTAAACTTGTCAGATGTTTCTGAAACAACTAACATTTGCTGATGATGATGGTATTTTTTTGTCGCTTTTTGGATTGGGTTAAAATTCGAGACGACAATTACTATTCACTGGTGCGCAATTCCGCGATTTATCTGTTGATTGAATTAGTGGGAAGCAATTTTTATTAGGTATTGGGCGCTAAAATCGTAATTACGTGGAACATTAGTTACGTTCCGATACATAAAAACATTACTGCAGAAGAAAAATGTCACGCATGGTTGACCTCGCCTTATATTTCTGATCATCCTATATTATCGCGAGTGTCGTTGGCGCGACAGCCGCTGCTAAGGTCACAACTTTAACATGTGCGAAGATTGCAGTAAATATTTATTCGAGGACACTGTTACATCCATAATTATTTCCTGAAAAATATCGAGCAGTATGACGGCTTATTTTGCATTACGCTTCCGGAGATATTCGTTTTTTTATTATTTACAAAAATTACTTTTACTCTTTGCGAATTTTTTCAATGTGCATAAAAACAAATCTTTGCTCAAATACTCATCTTTTGTCACTATATTTCCTATCTTTCTCTTTATTTCCTTTCCTTTGAATGAATGAATACTTTCTAAGTGGACAAATATGTTATTTTTTAATACCAAAAATACTTGATAATGAATTGTAATATCATTCCCCGTATATAGCACCAAGTCCTGCCCGCCATGTAAAAGACCAGCATAGAAACAAATGACGCATGTTTGACACTCTTCTGTTGGGTTCTACCGTCGTCCAACACAGAGATATGGTTAGCTTAAGGTCCCGCAGTTATCCTATTTTAATCCACCAAATCTCGACGACATTCTGAAGAAGCCTAGCTAAGGGGTTTTTTTCCAGACAGATTCGGAATCTGGACCACTGTGCGAGACGGCGAGATCATATTGACCTCACGTTGCCAACGAGCGTCAAACCGATGCGCAACAAGTTAAGAAAGGAATTTCCGCGGATTTTTTTTTCTGACCTTCAGAAAGAGCGCTGGGGCCCTTTTTTATTCGGCGACGGCCGGTCTGGATGTCTCGGCAGCGCGCAGAAGGACAAGAGGAGGGGGTGATGGCGGCGGCGATAAACGGAGAGAGTCCTCGGCCGCCAGCAGGCGTCGTCTTCGTCGTCGTCTCGGCCGAAATAGAAGATCGCCCTCCTCCCGGGAACTGCTGCTTCCCTTCCTCGTGTCGTCGGGGAGTCAGTCGTTCGGTCGGTGGGACCCCAGAAGTTGTCGACGCCGCGAGAGTTGAGGAGTTAGTGCGACGAACCGTCTGGACCCGCTTTCTGTTATATGCCCCCTCTTGCCCTCTCCCCCCCCCCCTATCCGCATCCTTCCACTCCCTCCACACGCCTCCCTCCCCTCCCACAGCACGTCGGAATAGGGGTGGGGGTGCGTGGAGAGAGAAAGGGGTGGGGGAGGGAGGAGGAGAAGGCGGGGGCGGAGAAAGGGGTTGGAGGAATTGCCGTGCCCTGTGGTGGATATTTGCCGGATACGTGTGTGAGTGCGTGAGCTAGGAGAGGGAAGGGAGGGAGGGTAGGGAAGGAGGTAGGAGCTAGGAGGGAGAGGGAGGGTAGGGAAGGGGAAGGCTTTTGCCACTCTTTTCATCGAGAGAATCAATGTGTGGGTGAGACGAGAGAATGGAAAGCAAAAGGAGACTGAAAACGGGACGCGTGTCGTAATGTCTGACGGAAATACTACAGCTTACTTTTTTTTTAGACTCGTATCCCTTATTCCGAAATTTTTGTGTAATAATGTCCGTGCGCAGGTGACAGTGGCCATGAAAATCTCATCCTTCACTTGCAGTGTGCTTGCACTAGCAACTTGGCTGTTATTACATTATCTTCCCGTTTTTTTTCAATTATTTAATTGACCACAATAGGCTGTGAAGCAAGCACTGGTTTCCTGATTTGGAAATCGAATAGCTTCTCGCGCCTCTTACATACCCAGGACTCTCGAGTCGAAGGGTTATACGAGATGCGTTATAAAATGTCCTGTACTGGGCCGATGAAAATTTGAAGGTTAGGTAAATTCGCAATTGGCCTCCAACGTATTTAAATGATACTCTTTTGACCTCAAAACGCCATCCCTTGCCTTATATCTTACATCAAATGGTGTCTGAAAGTGCATTTTTCCGAGTTTCCTCCTAAATATATTTGAAGGCGTCATAATGTCGCCCCTGAAACTTCAACTTCACGCGATAAAGTCATTCGAGGCAATTATGTATCACACGTTAGATTGTGAAGCAGATTCGAGGTGGAAAGACAATTTTCGAATGATATGCAGCCTATGCAATGCAAAGATGCAACCTATATAATAAGGCAGATTTTGACAACTCCAAAAATTTTTAATGTTCTAAAACATTGTGGTTGATGTGTTGAACATAAAATATATCGTTATATCGGAAGTTGTCCTTCTAGTACAGGCATTCTAAAGTCCTCGAGACATTTTTCTACTGAATCAATACCTTTTTTACTTTATCCAAGCATGCTCCACAAAAGTCCTTGCTGAAATCTTCACATTTAAGAAAATATAACGCAAATATTATAGTTAAAATCGATATTTTACTCGATCGAAAGTTTACTACAAGCATTTACTCGGCAGTTTTCAGTATTTTAAAGTAATATAATCATAGATTTGTCTATGTTGCTAAAATTAAATTCATGTGGAAGTTACAAAGTGTATCAATCTATAACCATTAAGTATTCCACAAATTTTCGCCCGATACCGTCACTTCCATAGACTTGTTGCTTTAGTTCTAAAAAACAAATGATTTATCACTAGAATGCTGAAATAAAAAGAGTGGATAAATTAACTAGTTTATGCGTTTCATTTTCCTCGAAATGAATAATTTTTTCTACAAAGTCAGTGCCAATAGTCTTGCATGTGGTTGTGCTGCTAGTATAGCAGCAAGGGAAAAGTCATTCTGCAAACTTAGGGTCAAATATATATCAGCGTATCACAAGAATATATACTTCAAGATACCGGAAATTAGGATTGTCACCTAATTACATTAATCTAAGATGTACCGAACCTTCTTAACCAGCTAAAGAAACAATCTCGATGATTATCAGGATATGGAAGAGGTAAGAGGCACCCATTTGCAATTCCTCTACTTCCTGCATGGTGAATTGGCCTCGGCAGTCAGTTGACGTGTATTGCTGGTTTTTGCTGACAGAAAGAGGTCTAGAGTTGTTTGTGTAATCAAACTCTAGGAACGGTATGCTTAACATAAGAGATTGAAGGCATTGTGAGTTACTCAGCGGTTTCCTGCGCATGCCCTTACAATCCCAAGTAAAGTTTGCTTCTATCGCAGCTAGTAGTAAATCAGTCTGATAATATATTCTCCGATGCAGAATTTAGTCATCTGTCAATTCTCTGCAGCGAAATTTGGTGACAAAAGACATTATATTCAATTGAGGTGAAACCGAACATGATCACAGGCAATCAGCACAGCGTGAGTTCATCAGTCTCAAAGGTAGATCTAGTGAGTGCAAAAGCCGAAAAGAGCTTTATCGCACGAAGCCCTTAGCGGCTTTAGACCAGCATGGCTTTAAGGGATTCAGCTTTGTGATGTTAAGTAAGTGTTGTTATATATAGAAATTTGTGAATTTATACGGTGGTAACTAAGTTATTGTGCTGCAGAAAGACTCTTACATTAATTTTCGGGGAGAGATATTTAAAAAATACCTTTTCGAATATTAAAATAGTTTAGCTCTGAGAAAGAGTGGCGTGTTCTCGTAATGAACCCCTCAACTCCAAGGGTGTATTCGTGAAGATTATGTACTTTTCGGCCGGTAGTGTCCATTTTCACTGCCCATTTCCATTTAATAGCCGTGAAATTAAATATTCTTCTTAAAAATTATCCAGCCCCTATCCTTGAATGAAATATCAGGTATTTAATCGACCACCTCCAAAAACAAAACTAGTTTTATTTCGTGTTACGAACAGTTTTACTTCAGTTCCTGTAATATAATTCAAAATTTTGTCTTTGGATGTCATAAAAATGCTGAAACTATTCACCAGGCAATTTTCTTTTTATCCGGTACAGAGAGTTATATAGAAAAGCTGGCTTAAAGATAGACTCTTCTCTTTCAGTAATTTCAGCTAATATTTTTAAGGATAATGTGAAATCAATTATTTTTCAATCAAAATGTCCACTCATTAATACCTGCTTTGTATTGATTTCGATATGTGGATGATATATTGCGTTTTATGGACTAATACTTTAGGATAATTAGATGTTCTTGCAGCATTTTTATTTTTTACGTAACTTAATTATTTTTTTATTTGAATATTGCAGATATTCCATAAATATTTTCAATTTAACAATCACTGTATATGAAGCATATCATTAATTTGCAATTTTTAGAAAACCTAGGAATATAATGATGCTGTAATCTTAAATTACTTTTTACATGGCATTACCGTCATTCGGGGTACTGAGATCCATTATATACAGACAAATAATCATTCCAATGCTAGAGTTTAACCTTAGCAAAGAGGTAACAACGGTCATTTTCATTGCCAGCATAAACGGCTTTGGTATCGACTTCATCCACAAGTTATTCTATTGTTAAACGTAAAAAAAAGTAATTCTCCCTATCACATTTCGATCCTTTGTTTTTTGAAAGCCTAGCAAACGGTCAGTTTCAACTTTCCCTGTGAATGTTTCAAAAAGGAGAAAATAGCTACTAGAATGAAGGTTTCAGTGTCTTTTCACAATTCTACATCAGTTGGTCAAACTCTTTTTCATTCAAGAGATAATTGCACATTGAAAACTACAAAGAGCTGTGTATAAAAATTCTCGGCGATCAATGTGGTGTTCAATGCATCGTTAAAACTGGTCACAGAACTTAAACAGTGATGAACGAACATGGGCTTTGGTAAGTTGAAAATGCGGGTAATTCCTCTTCCGTCTAGCACTTGCGCCCCTCCAATCCTTTTAGTGATATGGACACCGTAGCTATAAGAGTATGAGTAAATAGCATTCAATGGACATTTATCAACAATTTGAGGTATGAACTTGTAATTATAAAATATAAAATAATATTGTTGCCACCCTCTCGCCACTCCTTAAACTCCTATGCCTTTAGAAAACTGTGACCACATCTCCTCTTCACACCAATTATTTTATCCGTAAAAGGAAAATACTTTCTTCAATTCCATCCAAAAGTAACGCGTCATCATGCAATGCAGCTTCACCTGATTTTATAAATCATGACGGAAGAGTTCAATTTGGCTTTCGCAAGATATATTCTGCAAAGTCCAGCTGTAGCCGGTGGATGAGGTCTCCATAATCTAGGAAGCTTATTATACTACTTACAATAACAAGCCCAATTATATAGTGTGATAGCAATTATCACGGTATAGTCTGATGGCTTCTTGTTCTTTCTCCTTTAATTGGAATTGAATTGACATCGGACAATTTCCTCAATGCTGAGGTACATCACTCAAGGAAAATGGTGTTTCAAATATAAATAAATAGTGCGATATATGAGGTCAACACCTTGAGCACACATGAGAGTATCTCATCGTGACCTGGAGACTTGTTGCATTTAAGCAAACGTAACTTTTCAATCATTCGATTTCCCTGGACAATGCAATGCAAATAATGAGACGAGCTTTATATTCCTCCGTAGAGGGCCAGAAAGGGGCCCTCGGAAACAGAAGAAAAGATGAAGTTTCTAAGGAAGATCTTGGGACCTAAAAATGTATCAGCAAACGAGTTCATATTCCACTCGAGATTAAACCAAGAGTTCAACGAAAAGGTTACAGAAAATTTCGACAATGATTAAAATAAATGGGAATGGCTTTCTATGGATACCTTCTAAGAAAGTAACGTCAATAAATAGCAAGCAAGATTTTCAACTTCCAAAAGAATAGGAAGACACAATTCCCATAATTGAAGATCATGAAGGTATCAGAGAAATATTCAGAAAGAAGATTGCATTGGTGAAATATTTGTCCGAAGAGAAACCATTATGAACCAAAAAAGTATTTTTGGGCGATAAAGAGTGAACAAGAGAATGAAATGATGCTGGTGAAAGAGGAAGGAAAAGAATTCAATAAAATGAAGAAATCCGTATATTTGCATCCCATGGATGACTGAAACGAAAAATCGCAGGAAATGCGAGAACGCATCAGCGTTTAAAATGCTGACTCAACGCTTTCACTCTGTAGTTATCCCGACGCTTCAATGCCCTGGATGACGTATTGGCACGTATCTCCCCTACCGTATGCATTATCATTATGAGGAAATAGATAATAGAATTCATTTATTGACTCGTCTTACTTAAAGGGCGAATCTTATTAAACACAAACAGTAATAAAAAATATTACCGGCATTAAGAGTATTGCAGGATATGGGAAACGATATTAAGGGCATGAAGCACGTACTAATTAAATATTGCCGTGGGAATTAAGACAATTGCTATGCTTCCTAAGAGACATAATCTGTGGGTGTTAATAACTGTTTTATATGGGTGCAACAACAATTGCAGAGTATCTGGTATTACTGCCTTGACGGATCAAATTTCAAAAATTTACGGGAAAATTCGAATAACTTTATTAAGTCCACTTTTTAAATTTTATTTACACGACCCGAACTTCAAAACTTTTCGTCATCTTAAGGCTGAAAAATAATAAATACAGAAGATAAAGAAAGGAGTGAGACAAAGTTTTGCACTGTCTTCCCTAATTTTTAATGTTTACCTCGAGAAAGCCATAATGGAGTCAAAGAAACGGCTTCAGGAGTGATTATCCACGGGGAAAAAATTAGCATGCTGCGATCAACATATAACTTACTGCTTATAATATATAATATACTTACTGCTTATAATAACATGCTGCTTATAATATTGCAGCAAAAGCAGAGACTGTGGAGGATTTCAAGAAGATTCTTGTAGCTATGGATTGGATATTGGCCAAATATCAGCTAAAGATCAATAGGAAGAAAACAAAGGTATTATGATGCAGCAGAAGAGTAGATGACAAGACCAATATCAAACTAGGAAATGAAAAACTTGAGGAGGTACAAGAGTATTGTTACCTGGGAAGCCAAGTAACCAGCAATGGACGAAGCAAGAAAGAAATAGTGAGTAGAATAGCCCAGGAGGAGAGGGCATGCTACCTAAAGAAGAATCTACTTACAGCTGGAAACATAAGCGTGGAAAAAAATGATACAATTTATCAGAACTTTGATCTGGAGCATGTTTCTTTATGGCAGTGAGGCATGGACGATGACTGGTGCTGAGAAGAAAAAGATTAAAACATTCGAAATAAGATGCTACAGAATAATGATAAAAATTATATGGATAGACCAAATGAGTTACGAGAAAGTCCTCAGGAGTGTGGGAAAAAAGAGAAGTCCTCTGAAAACCCTGAGAAGAAGACGGAACAACTTAATCAGCCACATCATGAGTCATCATGGCGTGATGATGACAACCGTCGAGGGACGGGTCAACGGGAAGAATGGCAGAGGAAGGCCTCGTTTGAGATGTATAGAATAAGTGATGAAGGATATGAAACAGAAGAAATACGTAAAAATGAAAAGATTAGCTGACAGGAGAACTGAATGGAGGGCTGCGTCAAGCCAATCTGAGGATTGTTGACTGATGATGATGAAGGCGACAATGCAACATCGGTTTTTAGCATTTTTGAACTAAATAATAACATATTGTGAAAGAGTTATTGACTATACTACCTTTTCAACCCTCCTTTTTACCTAAACTTCCCGAACCCAAGTCCAACTACCTGCAGTGGCGGCAACAACAGGTAAGTTTCTCAATAATAATAATAATACACGGCCTATGAATACCGACTCCAAACCCCTATCCGTCTCACACCCCTCAGCTTCGCCCCCTCCCCCGCCTTTCAATCCAAACACTCACTTATTTGCCACCCTCCCCCTTTCTAACTCTTTGCCCTCCCCTTCCATGGTCTCAGTACATGTGACTAATTGTAAGCCGAAGTTATGTTTTCACGCAAGATGACACAAAGCGTAGAGACCTGGGTCGTGTTTATACAATCCTAACAAAGGAATTAATAAGGTGATTTAAATTTTCCGAGATGGATAAATACTATCTAGTTAATTTTTTTTGATTGACTGAGGCCTCACCTTCTGAAGGCTTATGACGTCGACCATTATCAAGAAACACTCGATGGTATTCCACACTTTTGATTTTCCAATCGATTTCATCGTCTAAAACGTCAATTTCAAGGTACATAGACGGGAATGCCCTTTTAGCCGTCGTTTACATACCCTGGCTTAAGAGTAGGGGAATGAGAGGTCGGGAGATAATTATGGAGGAGGAAGACACGGGAAAATCCGGAAAATGATGAAGGTCAGTTTGCGGTGTTTATGAGTGGGGGCGTATTGGTTCTGGGTGGTCGGGGAGTTGTGAGTGGTGTTGGGTTTCGGAAATACGTCATAGATTCAAATTTTGAAGACAATCTTGAATCTTTGCATTCTGTCATATCGTTAAAAATCGGTATATAATCGATGACAGTGTATCTTATAAATTCAAATATTTCTAATTGATCTAGTTTACAATTCTTATCTGAGACATGTAAAACCTCAAAGTTAAAATCAAACTCATGGTCAGTTTCTATCTACGTTTCAGCTATGTTTAGCAAAATTAGAGAGACCGTCAAGGTTTTTGACACATCTTCGGTATTCGTTTATTCTAGTTTAAAATGTTTCACTTACATCCACTCTCTCACAATCTCTAAATGTCAGAATTACCACTTTTATCATTTATTTCACTATATCCTTCGAGTTAAAAAGCACTTTACCTAATGAGGAGGTGGAAAAATAACACTCAAAAAACTCGTCCTTTCAGAAGTGTTTTCTGAAGCTGTCGGATATTTGGTCATGCATAAGTTGTTTGAATCACTTGTTTGCTGAGTCACTTTGTTTACACGTGATCTTGTTATGATTTTCACTGTGTGTAGAGTAAATGTTTTTATCTAACAGTTTTCAGGCCATAGCAGAGTAAATGGGGAAAGTGGAGATCCCACTGATAAACCGTGGTTTTGTCAATAGAATTTTCCTCCAAATTGGATATAGTTTTGTCACTCACGATTCGGTCACAAAAAGATGATTTTTCAGACAGTGTATGGCCAGACAGTGTATGGCAGTCTTTTGCGGGCACGAGCTAATTGCAGACGTCGCGAGACATCAGTTTACCGTTGTGCGCGGTGATTATATTGTATAGCTTATTGGCAAATGCAACTGAGTTCTTAGTGCTATATGTGGACTGGAAACCAGAAAGGTTCTCAAGGAGCTAGTTTCATTCAGAAGGATGAATTCGAGAGGTAGAAGTCAAATGTGCCACAACTGGGCATAGGTGAATACCAGGCTAATTATTTGTAGGTAGATCAAAGGGATGAGGATTATTTTCATCTGCTGGCTCTTTTTTCTTGGTGACAATATTAAAGAAAAGCTATTCATTGTCTTGTTTAGAGTATCTTGAAAATCAATGGTAGGGATCTTATTTGATGCTTTTAACGTTTTCGATACAATAAAATCCAAGCACTTACTCATGTCGTTGAATTTGTCGAGTAAAACAATACTTGCCTTAGTCAGCTTTTTTAAAAATGAGGTTAATACGCTGATGCTTCTCATTAAAGAGTTGAATTGGCTTGGATGGTGTAGTTCATGTCTTGTTATCATTTTGGAAATTGATTCCGCTTCTTCATATTTTTCCCAAGGGTTTCCTAGAGGAGGGATTCACCACAAGATTGACTTTGGCTGACTGGTTAATTGAAATCACAGCTAGAGAATATAGCCTTTGTATAAGAGTTTGTTGTCTTCATGGGTGGAGTAGTTTGAAAGATTAGCAACTCACTCATGAAAAGACACACTGATGAGGTTACTCGAAAAGGAGAGCCTGGATGCAATTGTTATTCACGTAGTCCACAAAAAGTTTTCTACATCACCCTGCGTTTCTTTAAGGGCTGCTGCATCCCTTATATATTTTACTCCAATGATTTTATCCTCCTTTGTCAATGACTGTTACTCCGAATTAATTTGATGAGGGTAGCGAAGAAAATTTTGATTTTTAAGGGTTGTATGGCATTAGAACTATTCAGAGTTTGATCGCACAATCTGGAGCACCTTTCATTGTAACTATCTCAAGGGCTCAAAACTACGGCATTGGTCATGCCTTTCATCTTGAAAGTGAAATGAAAGTTTTATAATCCTGAAAATTATGATTACCAAACATAATAACCGGAAGGTGTCATTAGAGCATAGAAAACAAAAGAATCTCAGTAAAAAATGAGCCTTACATCTGCAGTTGCAAAATCCACGTATGCAAAGGTTAGCAACTATTAGCAGAATTTTTTGAAATGACATCATTCATATTGAAATAGGATATATAACATAGTGCCGATATAAGGACTGATTACTGCGTAATTCATAACTTTACGTTAACATACATTTTAAAAACGACAATTTCTGCGATTATTTATCCATAAAAGTATTTTATAATATTATGAAATTGATAAAAATGTGTTATAGCAATGATTATTCTCCAATAACCTCCAGATATTGACTCAATGTTGTTTTATGTCCATGGTGCTCGCCTTGCACTTGAATGTGGCACTTGAAGTTTTTCTTCACTTTTCTTCAAATGGGTGTTGCCAGCAAATTTCACCGAATAAAACTATTGCTTACAGTCAGTGTAACGCTGACAGAAGTTGAGAACCGAGCTGTTAACACCCCAGTTCATCTATATTAAGGTTACGGTGGTCAAAAATCCTTGAAAACAGGTTTCATATTTAGGTTTTGGACAGGATTTTTGGAAAATTTGCCACTGATCGAAAATTCAATGAGTAATTTCGTTCTAAGTACTTATCAAAGTTGTCTAGCAGTATTGTATTGGAATATAAGTTTCATTAGCGAGACCTAAAAGTCTTAACTGCCCGAAAAGAAACCCTTCAGGTTTTCTGGTTTTCCTGTGTACTACAATTTCGTATACTAAATTTGAGTTATGAGCGAAAGCTCAGAAGCAACAACAAAGCCCAAAATAGTAGAAACTCTGCGTGGGTCTTGGTACACCCTGGGGTCTCAAACCGTTCTATTCTATGTCCTTGTCAGGTCACAGTTGCATTTCGCGCCTCGCTAAATTCATGCTGCGAGTGCAAAGTCATTTATCTATTTCCTAATCAACGCAAAGTCATTTCATTCACCCGCGTTATCCCTAATGGAAAGGGCTGCTGCTGATATATTCGTAACAGATGCTTCTCTGTATCCACAAATACATTATCCAGTAGCAAGGAAAATTATAAGTTCCCAAAATTCAGAGTGTTCATGGGTTCACATAAGTTCTTAATCAGTATTTCACCAACAATGCTCAGGTTGTCAATTCAGCGGAAGAATATCTATCACCTTCTGAATATTTTTGCAAGAGTTTACCGCAATAATCAAGTGCATAAATTTTTTTCATCATCATGTGAATGTCACTGAAAATATCAGCCTGAATCGTAATTGACAGAATTCATAATGCTAAAAGTGATGGAATAAAGTCCGGCAAACATTAGTTTTTTTATAAAGTTCAAAGAAATATTTTGCATCAAAATTAAATGAACTTAATAAGGGCGTTACTGTTGAAGTAGCAAATGCTATTTAAATCCTTGAAGGCTATATATTATGAAAACAAATTAAGGTTATTGCAATGAAATGCCCAAAAATCAATAATTATCTTCATTCCCCAAAATTAATCAATTGCAGTAACCAGCAAAAAACTATATTACTGTCCTCTCATTGGTGAATATATTATTAAGTATTCACCTATATCGTTCTTGTACAAATGATGTCCTAATTGAACAAATATTTGATTGATATTTTTTACGCATTAGGCAATACAAATACTTGTGTGTCTCAGAGCAATACTCAAGGATGCAATGTGATTATGAAGAATAAAATTGGATAAACATAATGGTTTAAGTCCCCATATGATGGCCAAGGGATAAATACACAGGAAAAATGTAGAAAAGAGAATGTAAGAAGAAATATCAGAAAATAAGAGAATAAGCATTATATAAGGAAGGACGGACGGCTGCCGCCAGCAAATCATAGGATTTAACGCCCAGTGAATGAACTAATTCCGACCTTGTAGGCCGAATAAACTCGGGTGATCTCATCATAGCAGTTCTATCAAGACGCACTTGAAAATTATTTCATGTCGTTCATGATTCCTTTCGAGACGACCAGCTGTAGAGAGGAGGTAAAATGTATCTTCAGGAAGAAGGGTAATTTAAATAACTGTATTGTTTTCGACAAAGCATTAAGGGAGGTAAATGCTCCCTAACTGCGCGTTAAACACTATATTGATCTCTTTACAAATTCTTTGAAAGTAGTACTCCCATTTTGTCTATTAAATAAATAATAAGCTTGAAAACTATCACAGAGACCAATCTCTCTCTCTCCCCCTCCCTCTCCCTCTCTCTCTCTCTCAAAGTGAAAGAGAATTGAAATTTGCGACCCTAAAGAAAAAGTTGATCCCCAAATAAAACTACTGATCATGGCAATTATGATAATAAAATAAAAACTTTATAGGACTTGGATAATATTAGGCAACGAGTTGTAATTTATAGGAGTGACTGATAAGAAGGAAGAGGAATAGTAGGAATCTCGTGAACTGCAGCAATGTACAACTGGTTGCACTTGAATTTGAAGCATATTTGCAATCCATTTGATTATTTAACCTGTACTTCTTTACAGAGTATGTTTGAATTCGGAAGTTTAATACTGATTCTTGTCATATAACTTACTCGATATTTGCAGTATGTACTTTTTCTGCAACCAACGCAGGGACCGTCAGTCGCAACGAGTATTCACCTCCATGTACCTATTAACTTGTGAGCCGCTACAGTGGCGTATGGCCGGGGTGTTTGGACACCAGCCATGTAAATATATGAAGGAGAAAGTTATAGGGAGGTGAAATGGTGAATTGTATTTAGGGGTTGTTTTTTGTTTGGGGCAGAGGTCAGTTTTTTATATAGTATTTTATTGCTTGGGGAAAGGACGAATATTGAGACTATCTGATCGGCAAGGTATCTCTCTAATTTTACCTCTGACCAAACCTATAGATGCTTGAATAGATGTTACCAATAAAGTCCGAGTTAATCGATAGTATGAGTGTTTATTCACCACGATCAGGAAGTTCCTTGGAGTATTTTCGGGGCTTTCTGTCATCGAAGATTATCTATAGTCAAATGTCTGAGCTTCGTAATACAGAAATGAATTGCTCTGAGATGAGCAGCGTATGCATTAGGTACAGTAGATACTTTTTACCCAATACTTTCATGCATAGCTTGGTGTAACCTGAATCTAGAGCTAGAAGAGCCGCCAACAGTTTTGGGACTTAAAAATCGATATTTATTCTCTCTCTTGATTTTGCTAGTATCGTGTCTGTTACCTGTAAAGGTATGTAGAGCCCAATTTCAAATTTTTTCAAAGGAGACCAAATTCTTTCTGGTGCGCATGTCATCCGTGAAAGGGTACCGTCGTCACAGGGAGATGCGTAAACAATCCTCTTCACCGGAGGTTCTATAACAACAATTGTAGCCAATCAGCGACGTATGGTTTATTTAAAAAATTATTTTTTTTCGGTCTTTCAGTGTCCAATGTTCCTCTCTTCCTTTCGAATCCTGGATATGTATTCGGTAAATCACTCCGCGTCACTGCTGATTTAAACTTGCCATGCGAACTTCTGCTCGTTCTTCGCTCTGGAAAATCCAAACGCTTTGAATGCATGGCGCGCAACTGCTCAATTATTTGCTCCCTTTGAGGGTTTTGGATAAATATAGACATTGATGAGCCTATTGTGCTGAAAAGTGGTCATCAACGGTCGGCCACATGAAAAGATAGATCTGCATACTGCAGTTTCACGGTGACACCATAGAAGAATGGATACGCCACACAAGCGGTTGAGGGAAATATATATACAAACCACATCATATTTTATGAAATTTACCCGTTTTTCGGGAAACTTTTATCAAAAATCCTACATTGGCTTCATGCCCAAGTAGGGGAAGTTACTTTAAATAAATAATACCAAATTAAGAACTAAATGTTTCAAAGTCTATGATTGATAGTTCACAGTGATCATCGAATATTCTCCTAGCGATGTTAATACAAGCATTTTAAAAGTTTAATTACAGATTTTTTTAGTTAGACCTAAATTATTTGTTTCAATTCTAGTTGCTTTAAAAAATTGGAAAGATTTTTCGGTAGAAAAAATTTTTTCAACACAAAAATCTCTTGATACATCTCAAATAACCTCTAAAGACCTCTACTGGACTTGGTACTCCAGTCATACCATAGAGCTTGAGGCAAAGACCAAATCACTCAAAAGTATGAAGTAGGATAATTATTGATATTATAAATTACAAATTTAAACGGTACATTCACCAACGCTATACTGCAGTAAGCTCGGTTCTCTCGGCCTTGGAACAAAAAAGAATTTCAGCGACATTTTCTAAAGAATAACATTCATGTTGAGTGATATTTATGCAATGGGATACTATTTGTGGATAAATAAAATATAAAAGAGGTTACCGAATGAGACAATAAACAATATATTTTGCTTTGAATAAAAATCACAATTTCGTAGCATTCATGACAAAACCAACGTAACATCTGTCACGATACTAAAGAAAATTTGGGAAATAAATATTAAATTTTAAATTAATAACGTTAGTTTTTATTATTAAAAAATAAATTCAAATGAATGAAAAAATAAAAGTATTATTACGTGTACTAGAAATAGTTTCTTCGTTTTTGTTAGGTGTGATTACAGAACAGTTTTCGCTGATTGCTCTGTAGCCACAATTATATGCACAGAATTGTTTTGCGTCAATTACATATAATTTTTTACTGCACTGACATATATTCAAGTATGGCCACTAAACATACTTCGACGATCCCTGTTAGTATCTTTCAGAATATGAAAACGGATGTAAAAAGTATTTCAATAATATTAAT
This sequence comes from Ceriagrion tenellum, assembly GCA_963169105.1. Lineage (NCBI taxonomy): Eukaryota > Metazoa > Arthropoda > Insecta > Odonata > Coenagrionidae > Ceriagrion > Ceriagrion tenellum. Next base: position 139,982,095 of record OY720640.1, on the reverse strand, counting down.
AAATAAATTATACATATTATAATGTATTAACATAATAACCGTTATTTATGGATTGCCTATAATGTTCAATGGAGAAAATGGAGAATTCTAATGGAGAAAAATTGATAATCTGGAATATAAAACGTAATTTTTAAGCAAAATCGAAGCGTATAACAAAAGATATTGCAACAATTAAATACTCCTTTATAATTAGATTATAATTTGGTTGAGAGCATATTATCTTTGGTTAGCACCTGCTTCATTATCTACTTTCCCGTATATTACCAAAAATAGGCTATGCTGGAAAAATTTTACTGCTTTGTTAGTACTTGTTGTGCCTTTTTGTCGAGTATTGTCAATATTATTACGGCCATTAGAGCTTTATACGCATGTACCTAGTCACCTAAGAGCCCGTAGAGCTCAAAATTTCCATAGTTTATGGAGTTTGAAGCCAATGTTCAAAGGAACAAAATGCTTAAAATCACCTCCCATACTTCCCCTGGAACTTAATGCTTATTTCTATTAAAATAACCTGAAAGTGCACAGAAGTAAGGATTGAAATTGTATCATCTTCTGGCGCTAATGATAAGAGTGCGTTTTGTAACTTTATCGGAGTATTTGGGAAGGTCTAAAGACTTACAACATTACTTCCAAATATGATGTGGTGCCATTGGAGCAAAAACGAGGCGAATTATTTTTACTCACATTCTTCACGTCTGTATTAGGGATTCGTTAAATCTCAAGTAAAATTCATCAATGCATTTTTGTTGCAAATAAAGTGCGGAAACGCGAATTTGAAGGCATTTCTTAGAGTGAGAGAGTAACGAAGCGCATTTAAATCATATCTTCAGATAAAAGTTCTTTTTTTTTGGGCCTCAGTATATTGATAGGGTTATAATCAGGGTTTGGTTACAGTGGGCCAGGCAATGGCAAATTAAAACTTCAAACAAGTTTTAGAAATAGTTTCAGATTAAAACGTTTTTACGGTGTCTAAATTTGGAAGTCATTCCAAACCCAGAAGGAACCCAATTTTTGAAATGAACTATAGGTTTGCGCTGTAATTAATGCACCAACTCCTCACATAGCAAATAATGGTAATGCTTTCATACGAAAGTAAAAAAAAGGTCAAATTTGAATGCGTGATAAATTTTTCCAGTTCCAAATTCAATATGGCTCTAATAAGGCTCTCAGAGATCCTAATGGATTAAAAATAACAAAACGAAAGGAGAGCCATCAAATTTGATTACATCAGCGGGCTTTGCCGTTTAACCGCACTTGGCTCACTTCTCATTGGTTTTGTCATTAATACTTCCGGAACAGTTTTCATAAGCAACCAACGAGGCAAGGACTACTGGTTTTTTTATCAGCAAAACATTTTTGCTGCAGTTGAAAAACTAATGGCTTTCCATTAAAACTTTCATATAAATGTCGTGTAATTCACAAGTTCGTCAACTCATCGAATAATATTAGCGATAAAAGGGTTTGTCATTCTCCCATCACTATTTTTCCAGCCCTAAGAGGAATTTTAATTGTGCATAATATTGTCAGTATATTTCATTTTTCAAGAGGTGACAGGTCAGGGAAACCAAATATTTATACCTAAAAATGTATATCTTCAAACGATAAGTTTCGGTGATAATTTTTATAGAAAAATGTCGCTTTGGAAGAACAATATTATAAAAATATATAATTCAAATTTCTTAAAACTTCTTAAATTTTAAGCTCACCTTGGAATTTAATATTTTTTAAATTCCTGGAATAGAACTTAAACGAAAAAGTAGCATTGATAGCAAAAGCACCATAAGTCCACGTGTGCTTGCTTAATAATTAAGGACTTTCAAGCATTATTTTGTATAAACAGCTATTTACGATGAAATAACTGTAAAATGGATAGATGGTGTAAATGAAATGTGATGAACTAGCATGTCACGTTAGTCAGTGAACGTTTTTTCCACAAAGAAAACAAGATAGAAGGAGAACATATTCGCAAATTAATTATCAGTGAGAGTATGATATTTACAGTCTGGCTGATTGCCTTGAAAATGGAAAGATAAGGATCTTTTAATGAATTTTTCGCTTGCGTGATTGGACGAGAGTAAATATTTCTCCGGGGTAGTTGACGATATAGATTCAACACAATGATAAATTTTCAAATAAATAACATTTTCCGAGGAACGACGAAATTTTGGTCGATTTTGCAAAATTGGTATTGATAAAAACGCTCCGAATATCAATAAAGACAATTTTATGGTCTATTAGTATGACCAAATTTTCCATTTTAGCATAGTCTGAATTCAAATGTTAATAAGCTAAAGTTTGAGGGATGTACTTTAAGATATTATATCTCGGCTTAGAATATATGATGATAATATATTCACTATCCCGTTGGATAGTCACAATGTGGTCATGCACTAGTGACAACTAACGTCAAGAAATATCTCATAGTTTTATAATCACATTGAACAATCACCTTTAATATTTTATAATTTAAAGACTTTTTACATTCAGATATGATTGAGCTCCAAGTTTTCAATTCCAAGTAATTTCTTCATTGCTTGAATTTTAACAATGATTGAATTCCCAATTATATGGAGATTGTTCAATGGAATATAATAATAATTTTAACTTTAAAGTGTAGTAAAAATTTGAATCGCTATCAATAGATGTCGGAATTTGGAAATATGAGCTAAATATTATATTAATGGAATAAAAGTATATTTTTCCTTCCCTATATTGACATATTTCATGTACTTAATTACCTTTAACTTAATATTATTTAATACATTAAAAATATTCAAATAAATGTTTGAAGAGATACATTTTGAAGGTGTGAAAGTTTTATGCATAGTATGTCGTCTCGTAACTTTCATCTCCATTAAAAGTTGTCAAGCAGTCGGATCGTTAGAGCTTTTAACCTTTTTTCCCGCGTAGAAGCTACAATTACCTTTTTAAATGGTCCTATCGTTTGTTCATAATTTTTTTCACTTTTCTTCCATGCATTCTCATGTTTGATATTTATCTACCGATATTTTCCTCATGTTCAAATTTTATACCTTCCATTTGGAAGCAAAAGAACTTATTTTCTTAGTTGGTAAAAAGAAATAAATGGCTAGCACTACTTTTTGGGAAAAAACCTTATATTATGCAATCGTTAGGTTTTAATAATTTCACATGTTTTGTGTGGCAAAGCATCAGCATCGCTCATAATCTATAGAAGTCAACACTTTCCTTTAGAAGTTTATACCAGGGTTGAAATTCGCTATGAAAAAATCATTTGACTTGACCGGGATGTATGTGCTTGACTTGACCCTGGTGTATATGCACCCGTGCGAGTGACTTCGTACCACATCATTTGTTAAATGCAATGTTTGGAAACTAGTAGTTTACTTAATTAAATGATGAAAAAATGGTTTCATACTGTCCATTTTATTACAACTCACCACACGTTCTACAACTACAGCACGTTTCTTTATACAAAACGAATTTCAAATATCTAGCAACTCGAAGTGAAAGTAAGAAACTATTCTTTAGTCATATGAAGATGCTGTACCAGAATATCTCGCATGACACAGTTGAATTTATTCGTAAAATTATTGTAAAAGGTGACAACAGTGGGGCATCACGAAACTATTAATGCCTTAAGATTTTGAATTAAGTTTTATAAACGAACAGCGACTTACTAAGAGTTGAATAAACGTGAACGCGAGACATGTTATTAGTTCTATTAAGTCATTCGATTTTTGTCGAAAGTCCAACGCCTAAGTATCATCGAGGTTCTTTCCACAGCATTAGAGATATCTCATGTTCGAATTCCCTTTTCCTTTTACTTACTATTTGGGAAGAAACACAATGAATGTCAATAACATATTCATCTCCATCCGAAGAATAGAAATGCAGTGCTTTGATTCTGCGCGTCGTAATTCTTTGCCCCTTAAACACACTCCACCTAGCATTTCAGTCACATATGTTGATTGCATAAACTCAAGGATGTCGAATAAAGAGCAAACCGTAAATGGCCACGAGACATGTTATTAGTACTATGAAGTCCTTCGATTTTTGTCGAACGTCAACGGCTAAGTATCATCGAGGTTCTTTTCGGAGCATTGGAGATATTAAATTTTATAATCAATCAGCTAAACCCTTCTTTTTCCACGGCAAAGAACGTTTCCCACGTAATCTTCCCTCACAAAATTCATCACCAAACGGGTTATTGTGCGATGAATACCTTCGATTTAGTGGTTTTCAGTTACATTGCATGAATTATTCCATCTAATCCCTCATCTTCTGAATAGCTAATAGCGTTCAGAAACATGGGGAATTATACCTCTATAAAAGTAGTCGAATGACAAACTCCGAAGATTCTTGCCTAAAATATATCTCATTTCAATGGAAATGAGGTCGCAGAGGAAGAGGCCTTTTGATAGTAAATAAAAGGTGATTAAAATCAGTAACATCTATGAATGTATATTGGATAAAACATAGCTGAGAACGTTCAAATATGTAGCCTATCTGCGTATTAATTACGATTTTAGTTTCCTTTAGAAGTACAAAATTTTAGCTGTATCTATGTTTCGTTAACGCCTACATCTGGGCCACTTCCACTGGTGGTTCAATCCTTAGATAAAATGACTGCAGTCCTCCATCCCTCCCTATCCATTGCTAGTTTCATTACCTCCTGGTATTTCTTTCTTTCTTTATTTATTTTTTCTATTTATTTATCCCTTGGTATTTCTCTTGGGACTCTTTCACTAATTTTTCCTTCAATAATGTACAGCTTCGACCCATTGGGCTTCATGTATGCCCGATCCATCTGATTATACTCCTCTGTATATTCAGGTAACTTATGCGCAGCAAGATGTGCAACTTTTTTTTACATAAGTAAAGAGATTCAATAAATGCAAGATGAAAGTGAATAGACAGAGTTCCATACGCATCTTAATGCATAACGTCCGCCTTCATGCGTGGTATTGCCTCAACAAAACATGCTTGCATAGTTTGGCAGATTATTTCGTTAAAGATACAATGACTCAACAGGAAGATCCATCCGCTTCTCCCGTCCCCAGAAAATTGCTGATTGTCATTCTGAAATGATGAGACTTAAGTCTTAACGGTTGCACTATCCGACAAGAATTTCTCATTTGTGGGGCATTCCAAGGCATTGAGAGAGGAATTCTCAGGAAGGATTCCCGGCCCATCTTTCACCGCGTGTGGGACCGCGCTGACTTTTCTTCTTCCCGTTGCCGAGCGACTTACCGAGATCTTCATCCGCGAGGTTGGGTGAGACTGGAGGGATGGCTGTGATTAAAGTCTCGTCCCGTTGTTCCTCGGAGAAAGCGTCTGAGGAGAGTGGAAGTCGATTGGCGGAAATTAAAAGTGTGCGTCTCTCGCTAATTCGATTCCTTAATCGCGGGAGGTTTTATAAGTAGGAGCGCATTTTTCTCGAGGAAAAGTCGTAAATCTCCGAGCTTCGTAAAGAAGATAAACAGCAACTTCGTCTTCATGCAGAGAGGAGAAATGTGCGTTAAACCCCGAATATAGTTCCTTTCGTCACCCATTCACAGCGGACATCTATGCGTAGTTTGTAACCAAATCGCGGCGGTTCCACCATGAACGGTGTTTGCACTACTCATAAATCACACAAATTTACTTTCTTCGTATGAGTCCTCCCAGAGCATTATTAAGTGATGTCACTTTCCAAAACAGATGTGTTGTTTCAATAATGGTGGAGACTTCTACAAAGTTATGAACCAAAATAGTTCACCCAATCGCAGACTTTTATATCAAATATTAAGAATTTTATTAATGTCACACCGTAAAAACAGTTGAATGTTGAATTTGGTTTATAGCACCCAAGAAAACAGAGGTTTTGAGCTTGGCACAACGTACGCTCTCGAAGGAAATTTACAGAGGCCTATCATTAATTAACTTAGATAATCGCGAATTTTTTTATAATGCCATCAATCACTATGCAAGGATGCGTAATTACGATTGCAATAATCATGAGAATTGATTTATCACCCGATTTATATAAATTATTAACCTATCATCCACGGGCTGATTAATTTTGTAACATCTATAAACCTAACCTAACCTGCAAACTCTTAAAGTCAGAAAGATGTCCTGATATTCTAAGGAAATAAATAAACATGGGGATGGGTCAGTGACTTTGCTCTTAAGACCTTAGGATTAACGTAGAAATCAATTAGAAGACCACTGTGTTTTTTTTGTTTCGCCAAATTATTCTGCCACCAGTCACGAGAGGCACAGTATACCTATCGGATACAGTATATAAATCTCCGCTTTATTCGAGCAATATGCGATCTATTAAGATTAATAGGACCTGTTGTAATAAAGATCAAGATGTTTCTCCAGCGGTTATGGGAAAATAAAAGTAACTAGAACGAGTTTCTTCCAGTACTCCTCCATACTTCTTGACGTTATATGTGTAATGGGCTTACGTTGCTCGAGAAACTTAACGATTCCCCGTTTGGTTGCTTAGAATGAAGAAACCGAAGAGGGCATGTATGATTTTTGTGATTCCTCAGAAAAGGGACATTAATTTTCTGTATTAATTCGAAGTTCACGTGAAAATAATGTTAGTGAAGTTTTATTATGATCCAAGTCTCGATTTGTCTCATTGAAGAAGCCACGTCTAGAATTAATTGCTGCTCTACTACTATCAAAGCTTGTTGACACATAATCCATGGCTTACAGTTCCGAATAAAGCATTAAACTGTGATCAGATTTATTGATTGTACTCATGTTTTCCCCTTCAAATCAATGGAAGAAATGGCTAATAAGATGACTGCAAATTGATCAATTTAGTAAGACGAGATTTGGAGACGTGAGTGAAGCGGCGAATGACCAGCAAATTATATTTTAAGAGCTATTTTCCACCACATGAGATACTTATACCTGTTAATTGGTGGAATGGACCTTCATGGTTGCCACAAGTGTGCAGTCTGGCCTGCAAATACACCACTATAGTTCCATCCGATTTTCCTGTGTAATAGGCGAATACAGCGGGTTTCTTAGCGAAAGCTGAGGATTTTGATTTTACACAAGAGCATTACCGTTGAGTAAGTTGCGACAAATTTTGATGATACCGAGACTTTTCCAAAAATTATCTCTACGGAGTTTTTCGCAAATTAACATAAGCACTCACTGTGGTTGGAGCGCAAGTCATGAGTCATAGAGTGTACATTTTCATGACTTTTCAAATAAGTCGAAAAATTTCTTGAACCGCACTTCACTTAAGTATAGCTATTTAAACTTATGCAATAACCATGCATGTTGTAATATTAATTGTTTAATCATTATTTATCTTAATTTTTCTCTCAATTTAAGCACTGGTATAACTTGATATTACGGCGCGGAGTTCGATATCTAAGCAAATATCGTAATTAATACGTGTATTTTATTTATTATTATTTTATGATACCTTGATATTTATGAGAAATCTTTATAATGCTGTGAAACCTATTTTTTCACGTTTAGAAACAATTATGTACATCTGTCATCGCACTATTTCGAAATATATTTCAAGTCCCATGAGGGTACGTACTAAAACAGCATTAAATGATCAAGTAACCAAATTAGTAACATGAATTTTTTTCGCTTCTATCGATGCATATTACTCGTCAAAGTACTAGTCAAAAGTTTCACGAAAATATCTACATAAATGAAAGCCGCTCCAACCGCCTTAGGCTGAGAAGATTAACATCATATTTTTATTGTTTGTGCATAAAAACCTCAAAGCCTTCAGTTTGACTCATAGGTCCATTATCATCTCAGTAGGTTCACCGAGTGCAGTTTATCAAAATGGTGCAGAGACAGGTGTTCGCGCCTGAGTTGTGTCACGTGACTCTTACTCCGGGCCATCTTTGTGGGGTAGGCGTTTCCAACTTCACCCGCCTCATGATGTGACGTCATATCCGTCTAACTCGGTGGTTGAAGCGGATGTGGGAATCTCGTGCTTACCCCTACTCCCGTTTCTCCTTCCACCGCCTTCCCCTTCCCACCCCCCTCACTAACTTGTTGCCTCGACGACAACGATGGGTGCCACCGCTCCTCGCATGCCCTCGTAGCATTCCGCTTCTGAAATTAATCCGTCTCCTCCTCCTCCACCACCCCAACGACCCTCCCTGCCAAATTCTTCCTAGACCTCCTTCCTCTTCATTTCCTCGCGGCTGCATTGTAACTGAACGCGCCTTTCGATGGCTGGCTTGCTTTATCTCCTTCGTTCCATCAAATTATCCTCGCGCCTATCGCCTCCCTCTCTCTCCCTCTCCCCCTCTCTCCCCCCCTCTCTCTCTCTCTCCTGTGGCGAAATAATTCTTGTCTAATGGACCGCGGCGAATCCTCTTGCGAACAATTTACGAAGTCATCACCGTTGGTAGCTTTTGAGCGCACCGCTCACTTTGTGAAAATAGATATTCTTTGAGTTTCCGAGCGTATTAAGAGGTGCTGTGCGAATCATGGATTTTCATTTCAAATCGAATCTTCCAAAAGATATTTCGAATCGAATCGAAACGAATTTTTAAAAAATATTCGTTAGCGAATCAAACCACTCTAAAAAAAATTCGCTAGCGAATCGGATTCAAATTCTAAATAAAATGCAAAAGTTTATGCAGAGTTAAAGTAATATACATTTTCATTATATTTCAGGGCCTTACATTAGCTTATACATATCTATATAGTGGCACAAAGAATAGCACAGAATAGCGTGTGGCTGTTTAAATTTTCGTTTCGCGTGAGGAAAACATCTTCTAAACGGACGGCGCGCAACTTAAGAATGAGTACCATGTTTGAATACATGTAATGATTCGAAGACAAATCTATCTGATTCGAATATTACGAATCATTCGGTTTCGAAGCATCCCAATTTGCAGGAGAACCAAATCGAATTAAGCCTGATTCGAGTCGATTCGATTCGATTTGGAAGCATTCGCACAGCTCTAGTATTAAGCCATGTATCACTATAGTAGATTCCATTTTACATCAAATGTAGCAGCATTTAAGATAACCCTCTATAGGCAGGAAAAATGAATAAAAATATCGAAGTTGCTGATTTTTTCCCTACTAGACAGAAGCCAACGAAATAAAATTCCTAAGGACGATGGTACAAAAGACGAGACTTGACAGGCAAAAATATGAAGACATTAGAAAACAGGTTGAATGCAAAATATCATTGATTGAAAACGTCAAGAGATCCAGACTGGGATGGTATGGTCATGTGATGAGGATGGAACAGAGCAAAGTAGCTATAAGGTATGGCCTGGAAAAGGAAATACCAGGGAAGAGAAGAGTGGGCAGACTAAGAAGGAAGTGGATCGACCAACTGAAACAAGGCATCCAACTGAGAGGGAGCTCTTGGGAGGAAGTTCAACATCAACAAAAATACCAAGATAAGAGCAGATGGAAGAAGAGGCTGATAGACAACACCCGGGAAACTGGAGTTGCTACTTGATGATGATGATGATGAAAGTCAATTATAAACTCCCTGAAACTTTTATCCCTTGATCCTTAAGATAAATGACCAGGAATTCGAAACAATGAGTGAGCCAGCAAGTCAGTTTTTCAACTTTAAACACGCCTAAAAGGTTTGCCAGCACATTATAATACATTGAATAAAAATGGAATTCCCGCAGTAAGATAGTCAATTTAAGGTTGAGGTAGAGGACTCTATTCAATGAGTCACTTCAAAAGTATTAGAAATCCTTCGGTGTGGAAAATCATTTAAAGAATAGTTATCACAATTACATATTGCTCTGGCAGTGAGAATTAGACGGAGAAAGTATTGTGATGGTCACACAAAGCTACTTTCTGTCAGTAAAATAATATTTCATCAACTTCACCCACAACTTCTAAAATGCAGAACCTAAATGTTTGACAGTTTAGCTATTTGCGGAGGAAAACTTTCATCTTGAGTTGAATAATTGCTTGCTATACCAAGTATAGAAAATTATACAGATTTTATTTGGATTTATTATAGATATATCTCAGATATTTTGCTTAGTTCCTCATGTTTCCTACTACCGTCGATTTCCTTCGTCACGATGTCTTCCACTTTTTCATCACTGGTGTTGGTAACACATTTTTATTCATTTTGGGGTCCCTAGCCTTTATTTGGCAAAAAAAGGAGTAATTTTGTATAAAATGTCATTCAAATATGATCAATGTGTCGGCTCGCTCGATTACTTTTAATCCCAATTCACAAGCATCAATCAGAAAAGTTCTCCTTAGGACAATTTCTTAGTCTTCGAATTTGGAATTGTTTACTTTTGAAAACGTTGTATGAGAATTATTTGAATTTCATTCCAAATCAGTAGTTGTAAAAAAAGAAGGTGGGAAGAAAAATGACAAGATTTTTTGATAGACCTACGCTTAGACTAACACGTTTTGTACACCCAGGAATGAGGAAACAGTTGCCATCGTTCAAGCGCTCTATCTTTTTACGAGAACTATATGCCATAGGTTAAAAAAACTATGAGATTAACAAAAATATGATCATCATTCTCTTGCTTAATCCGTATCTTCACGTTCCGTCGGTTATCTCAGCATTTTCAATTCGGCTAACAGTATTTCATTCAAAGCCCAAATGTTTCTCCTAGTTTCATGCATATCCGTCTTCAAATAGTTAAGAAATCCACATCAAATACCTTTAACTCACGTTTCAGCTGTATAAATAACTTTAAATTATCCAATATCTTGATTTATATATATATTAGATCTAAGTTTTATGCCATTAGAACGCTTCTTCGTCAAATTCGCTCCTTGACTGGAAATTGGTGCACGGTCTTAGCTACTCTGCGCTCCAGAGGAATGTTTCTTGTTCCGCAAAAGCATATTTTTGAGAGAGTTTAGCTCTGTGGAATTGGCCATCACTTACATTTCGTAAAATTTTATACGCTCATTTGCTTCCTTGACCGCGATGAAGAATCAAGTGGACATCAGAAGGCCCTCATTAGCACCATTTTGCCTTTGCCTCCCTTCGTCGCGACATTTTCAATCGGATTACTCGAAACAGAATTCCAGGGCGCTTACCAAAACGTCTCTTCTCCTCCCCATCTGCCGCTCTACCACCTCTCCCTTCCACTACCATCCCCACTTCCCACCAAACCCAACCCCCTCTCATTTTACACCTGTTTATCATCATCCGTTTCAGCCATCGCGGAATGAGTTCCTCGCCTTTCTTAACTGAGTCAAGCCCTCCCAGTCATTCTCATTAGCTCGAGCGAAGAGCGAGGGGTTTGTCCACCCATGCGTAAATATCTTGCCATTGCTCTTGCTCCGTGTCCTGCAATCTTGCTTTTCCAGTCCCGATTTGTTGAATTACGATTTTATTCCGTTTTTTTTGCATTTATTCATATCATTATCATTCATCACCTCCGTGTCAAAAATATTGCGGTTCTAGAATGAAAGTTTTCTGAGAAAATTGTTACCTTCTGCGGCTTCGTTTTTGATTTTTTTTGGCCAGATAATTCTACATCATCGTACTAATGTCTTCCTTGCTTTAACTTTTAATGGAAAAAGCAGTTTTATGGCACTAGCAAAGCAAGATATCTCCAAAATTTGACGGTATTGACCGTAACCCTTAGCGAGATGGGCTAGCCTCGCGGTTCACAACTCATAACGAATTAAGAAACGTATTTTTCTTGGATGCTTATTTGATACAAATTATTATCATCAACAGTCATTGATCTGGAAGTTCATATGGTGCAGCAATATTTGGTACTTTCTAATCAGTATATCTCTCCATTCCTGTGAAGTTATCTGTCTCATTGCTGTCATTCTATGCGTCTTGACTTTCATGATTTGTCTGAAGTCTTGCACCCTTTGTCTTCCATCAATTATTATTATCTTCAATCAATTATTCGTAATAATTTCACCTCCCACTATTTTTTTTCTGTAGATCGTTATTGCAGCAGATATGACCAGTTCTCTCTTCTTCTTCCCAGATTGGTTCCATCAATAGACAGACAATATAAATTGTTTTCACCTTTTCATTCACTGGAGATTTATTGGTGATTATTTCTTTATAATATTGGTGATGATATATTGGATATTATCTCCACCTCTTTCCATCATTCGCCAATTGAATCACGCTTACCAGGGAACCTTTCCAAATTTCTCTTCTGGTATTTGAATGCAAGCTATGCTGGCTAGTGTTTTCGCACCAAACGTATCAACAGAGTGCTTTCTCACTTCTATGCCTGTATTTCTGGCTTTTTTGTAGACTCATCATCTCGTAAAAATATTTAGATTTGCATGCCCTACTCTGGTCTTGCTTCTTCCATTTCTGGTCCTCCCAGTTCTCAGATGCCAATATTGTTTCATCTCAACAAGTTCGTTCCGAAATAAAAGTTTAAAATATAATCAGCCCTATGAAAAATAAACCAGAAAAAATTCATTTCACTGTTGATTTCGCGTTTTTTTGACACATATCGCCGCGAAATTCTCCCATTGTATCCTCAAAATTCTTTGTTTCGGATGGATCTCCTTACTGTCATCGGATCTAATATTTTTAATCTTTCATCTTTAAAGGCTAAAAATACACAGGGAAGGTATGGTAATTGCAGCTATCGTCACGTTAATTCCATATCAGGTGATATAATCATGCATCGTAGGGAAATTTCAATGCAAAAAACGTGAGGTGGACATACAAACAAGTTATGAGGCAAGTATATTTCATACCATTTGTACTTTTTCAAAGAATTCCATTTTTATGACGCATTTCAAATCTCTCTAAACACCGTCTCTCTGATTATTACTTTAAAAATATGAAAAATCGTTGTACGGATTACTTTTTTGGAAGAGTGCAAAGTTTTATTCCATATTTTGGATTCGCGCATCAAATGCTTCTACAAATAGACGCCGAGTTTAAGTTATAAAACTTCTGCCATCCCTAATGACCCGAAATACTCAGAAAAGTTTTCAAAGACCATTACGATATGAATTGTAAGTAGATAGTAATAGTTAAAATAAATAATATATTTGATACATTTCAAAGGATACAAATAGCTTTAATAGGTGTGTTTCAATGTCCTTTTCCGGTGAATGTTTAAAAGCTCCATGAGAGTGAGAGAAAGAAGAGAGAGAAAGAGTGAGTTGCCAATCTATTCAAAAACCAAGCAATATTATAGAAGAATAATTCTCTCCGCTATAATTTAAGGTTGTAAATTATTTTACGAAGGGTTGAAAGGGAAAGAATTTATCTGAGTAGTTTTTCGTGGTACTGATAATAGCAAAGTATTTCCTATTAAAATTAAATCAAGCAAATAAAACTTGAATACGTCCACTGAGTAATTTTTAATTTTACAACGCGTTCTGACGCTAGTCAAGATCATGTTTCTGGTTTCAAGATCGTCAAACGGGGCGGAGTTTTAAGTTACGAGCAGGAGAACTCGGGAGTTGATTCCAAAATAAAGGCAATTGATCTCTAATTGCCCTGTACCTCATCAACAACGGTCATCACAGCCGTTATGCCGCCAAAATGCTGCCACAGCAAAGAACATCGCCTCGACGCTTCCGAACAATAGGAAATCACCCGTGGAATTAAAATAGGGTTAATAATTATGAACGAAATAGAATTTCGAATCCATTCTCTTCCTTCTATCCTAAAACCATGATCTCAACCCCAAAACCTCGCCTATTTTTCATTCACTAAGCAATTACCTCCTTCCAGAACCTTCTTTCACCACCTCTACAACTTCTAAAAATCCAGTGTATAATGGCATATAAAGCTGTCATTATTTCTCCAGTCAGTACTTGGTGATGATGCCCAAGAGTGGAAATGCGTTATGCAATGAAAATTACTCCAAGGGCATTACCAAATTTTATTAACTTAATTTTATTTCAGAATCCGCCATATCTCGCCGGACATCATTGAATATCATCCTAAATTATAAGTTTTAAAGAAGTAGATTATTGACATTTTGGTTAAAATTTGGGAAAAATTAGAAGAAATAATGATAAATCAGGAAAATGGAGGAGATAAAGAAATCTCCAATCTAACATGCAAAAAATTTTACGCAGAATTTTGCATGTAATTTGTTGCATTTTGGCGATTTTTTACGTTCAGTCAAATCATCTGGTTAAATATATATTAGCGTCAACACAGCCCCGTAAATAAGGATTCGCGACCCCATGACCAATGACCATGCTAAAAATCATCTCTCCCGCAAACCTGCATTCTGCATCACCTTCAGATATCTTACAGAATTTTCGTGAATCATCCTGAATTTGTGCATGAGATATAAATTAAAAATCAGTGAAGCAAAATGCAATGGCTTTAAGTGGTTTTAGCACAGTTTTCCAGATTCAAAATCAGCGATTGAAAGTTTACAAAATTAGATTATGATTGCCAAAAACACCATCTCAGGCATTTTGGACGCCAACTTCCACGGAAGGAGATAAATAAGGGAGTTCCAAGTTGCAGTATTTCGATATCGGCCATATGGGAAGTGAGCCAGACAGGCATTCATGTTTTCACTTTCAACGGCTATTATCCAATGGGATTCGACGAAATATTTCGTCTTCTTTACACCAACTATGTGTCCATTGCTTATGATACAGTACGGTACACTAACTGCTGCATGATTCTATCTCAGAGAAATGAAAAATTAAATAAATAAACCAGGCAACCACTCAACAGCAGCAACTATTTTAAATAACTCTGGAAGAGGCACGATTAAGGAGGCTGTCAATAACTTAGACTTTTTTAATGAGGGCGGTAAATAAAAAGCTCTTGCTCGTTTTCGATTTCAAGAGTAAATATGAAGCAACATTGCTGAGTGTCGGCCACGCCATTCGTAACCCACTTTTGAATTAAAAAGTTAATATTAATTCATAAAACATTTTCATTGAAATAATTTATCATGGCAAGTACTTCAGTGTTAAGAACATCGTACATAATTGCCGAATCAAACACGTTATGTTTCATAAACATGATCCTTTTCCGGGTCAAATATTTCCTGTCAATATTTGGGTGAATGGACATCGAATGACTCGCCGAGAGAATCGTCAATAACATTCAAATTATAAAATTCAGCGATCAAATGCCTCTAAAATCAATTATCATTACTTTTATGGAATTTTTAGTGATTATAAGAAGATATATTTTATTTAATCCAACTTTTTTACGCTCTTCCAAAGTTATGAGCTCGTTACACCTTCAAAAATGCTAAAGATGCCTTAATTATGGAAGCTACGCCGTTTATACACCTGGAAAATGTAAACTAATGCGTTGAAAATATTCAGTCGTGGATAGCAAATATCATCCTCGTAATGTGATGCTGTGATTTCTTGTTACATGGCAATCATTTCAAAACTTCAGTGACACCAGCGCACTACGATAGCATATTGACTCCGTCATCACTGGACAATTTATCCCTGAGACCGCCCTTCTACTTGTTCGACCTTTGGTGACCCGGGGAAGCATTTGCAATGGTTGGGTTGGCAATCAAGCATATGCGTGGCTCTCCGGGGCACATATTACGCGAGTCATACACGGAACTGCAAATGACTTCCCCTCCTCACACAGCTCTGCCCACTCGCGAATCAGGCGACCGCACTACGTCGTGCTTTGGCGAGTGAACAGCTGTTTGCAAAAGGGAGGAGATGAAAATGAATTAGAATAGGGTAGTAATCCGATTAAAACTTTCCCGATGGAGACATATCGAGAGTGCGGAGGTGAATTTGAGCTCTTAGTTGGAAGGCGGCCGAAGGAGGGTAGAAACCAGAAGTAGCGATCGACGAGGGTACGGACAGACAATGCGAGGACGCCCGAGAACCCTACTGGACTATGACCAACTCCTTCTGGGGCACCCTGGATGCAACTCAAAACTAATCCTTCATTCAGGATTGCTGGATACTCGAATCGCATGAGAGAATAATCCCTCGCACGACAATCGTGTTTTTGTTGAGTGCACTCAGATTTCTTCTCAAAAATGAATTTCTGCTCTTTCCACTTCATTATAGACTTAAATATAACTATTCTCGGCGAGGAGAAAGCCTAGAGACTTGGATCTAAATATATTCATCTTTTAGGAAAATGTTAGAACTCAACTCTGCGTGGACTAGGAAAATGTAAGAAATTCAATCTATGGAGTTTTTTGCGAAGTAAAAGTATTCTAGGTATTTTAATTTGCACAAATGTTTATAAAAAAGAGATTAATGCTTGAATAAAAAATGTTGGCCTATCAATTCATGAAAGAAAGGATTAAGCGGGCAGATTTTACAGGATATTTAAATGAAGAACACAACTTAGTGTTTTCCACAGATTAAATACACTCGACACGACCTGATAATGGCGTAACGGCAGAAACTGGTCGTACTGAGCGTAATAAATTTGTGGAAAACACAAATCTGTGTTCTTTTTTCAACTATGGGAACATTTCACTGGGAAAGAAGCACTAAAGAGTCAGTATATATTTAAAAAATTACATGCATTGAATTTCAAACAGAAGGTGAATATTCTTGCTGTACATCCGCTAATTTTTCCTACAATAAGTTTGAATACTTTACCGGCGAATGCTTAGAGTTAATTCTTCTCGAGTATCCCACAGGGTTAAATTTTGATATCTTATTAATATATCGACAGATTAACTCAGCACATTAGCAAACAGTCTACGTAGAAGTCTGTGTTCTCGTATGTTCACCCCTGTATGCGATCGCGTACAGCGAAGAGGAGCTAGGTTTGTGAAACGATGCTACGATAAGTTGGCTAGTGTGTCTGGACTGTTAGAAGAATTAGGATGGGAATCGCTATCACAGCGTAGATTAAATTATAGGCTTAACCTCCTAAATAAATTTCAGGAAAATCATTTCTCTGACGACGTAAAAAACATACTATTAACCCCCTCGTACTACGGCAGATTAGATCGCGCCAATAAAATTAGAGAGCTAGATTGTAGAACCGATAGGTATAAAATGTCATTTTTTCCGCGTACCATTCGGGACCATAACAGCTGTGATCGTCGTCATGAATAGTTCAAGTATTGACAATAGACAGGCAGTAAATCTTTCTCATTATATTCTCTACTCTCTTATTTATGCATGATGTAAATATTGGTGTTCTTATTTATGCATGATATTTTGAATCTGTAGTAGTAGTCTATGTATCCCTTGCACGTTGGAACGATTGAAGATTGAATGTTTCCTGGGTATTAGAATTTTAATTGGCGCTTTGCATGTGTGGTACGCGGGTTTTAATGTAATGTCGGTGTTCTACCATATCATTCATGCATGCCTGGTGCGAAAGCACCCCCTGCCACACACCCTTTGGGTGGCTTGCAGGGTATGACGTAGATGTAGATGTAGATGAATACTGTTGACTTACGGCGACAGCTTTGTCAGCGTTTCAGTCTGCGTCATCAGGCTGAAATGAAATATGTTGATCAAACTTTGGTTGTCATTTTATAGGATAGCTAAATATGGTGGTGCCTGCTGATGATTGAACGGGGTTTTCACGGAAAGTACTTTTCCATTCGGGTTATATTTTGTAGCCATCCTCCCGATTGCTCGTATTTTGGGCCATTGCATAGGCCTCACGCACCACTCTGGGAAAATAATGTGACTTTTGTAAGATCATTTTCGCTTCCCAGGAATTTATTTCATGTCAGGATCCGTACCTAATACATTTGTTCACCCTTTACCATGAGGAAGACTTGCAGGTCTCTCAAGGCTACTCTTGTGCCCGCAGGTGACATCCGACAGCTCTGAAAGTCCGTTCAAAGTATGACTTCTCGCAATGGCACTCCATTTCGTATACATCTTCACAGGACTTTACCTATGGCAATGCAATCCTTTGGTTTAGGTAGGATATAAACCGTCTTATATACACGGTTCAAGCAAATGACTTTTCTGTGCATACAAAATATATGTATCACGATCCTAAAGAAACTAGTGTTTATCAATCATGTGGTTGGAAGGTTATCTGATGAATAATTGAAATAGAATTGCTACTATGCTCTGGTAAGGTCACATCTCGAAAACGTCACGATGATTGGGGACCCTGCACTGAAATAATTTACCCAAAAAATGAATAGAATGCAAATGATTGCTGCATGCTTCGTTAAAAAGTGCTACGAGCAAATATTTATTGGTTTGCAGCTTCTAGAGGAATTAGGTGAGGAGCCACTGGAGGCATAGGGGCTACCCACTACGCTTAGAGTAGAGTTAAAATATTTGGTGCGTCGACGGCGGTGGTCATTTGCACCATAGGCTTAGATTGCTTGAGAAAATAAGAAGAGATGTGTTTCAGTATGACATACAGAATATCTTTTAGACGCCGTAAATTTAAAATTACCGTTCAAATCATCAGCCCGTCACCGTCTAATTCCGGAGCTGTTTTTGCACTTACGATACATTGGCATGCATGTTCATGAAACAGGTTTAATGGATATGGTACTTTTAAAGAACAGCAATTTAAAAGTAAGTTTTATATGAATATTGGTACAAATTGTACAGAAGAAATCAATTTTCTTTTACTGTCAAGTTAAGCAGAGAAATTCAATACACCTTTGTTTACGAATTTGGATTGATCTTCGTTCAAAACTCATGAGTCCAGACCACACGAATAAATTAATAAAAAAAACTACCGAAATTCTGAGTTCATTATATTTTCGTCGTAAATCCATTGCAACCGGAGATAAATATGGCACAGTTTAATCATTTTTTTCTTCTTGAAAAGCACGGAAGGGAATGGTCGTAGCTCATGAGCGCAGAAATACCAACAATTAGTTACGTTTTGTCAAGAATTAACAGAGTTATCTAATTTTCAGAAATTTATATATTATTGACCTGCGAATGTGTAATCTCAGTTTGGAAGTTTTTGTGAATTATTCAATATTTTTAATTCTACTGATAAAAGGTAGATTTTGTTGAAAGTAAGAGAATCTGCTCCCAGTGTTCTACAATTTCAGATTCCTATTCACCTGTAGTATTTCTTATTTTGCCTGAGCATACGATCTACCCTTCTTCATTCCGTGCATAAAACCTATTCTCCTCCTTAAATTTTCCCCCTTGTCCAACATCCTTCCCTCAATCATAATCTTGAGCAATTCGTCGCCCCTCCACCTAACTTGCCTCTCCAAGATTCCATTCAGAAGTTTTCTTTCCTCCCCCTTCATATCAAGTACTTCTTCGTTGGTCTTCCTTACCGACCCCGCACCTTCTCCATCCTTATCCACACCCACATCTCAAAGGCCTGCAGCTGATTCTCGTCCTCCTTTATAAGGGTCCACGTAACTCCCCAAGAATAATACGGCATTTTTAACAAGTCTGTTCAGGAGTCAATTTCTCTAGTTCTCAATTCTCATGAACACATCTACCGTAGAATGCTGGAATTAGTTATATATACTTATTAGAATATATATTGGTTTTGACTTTACATTGAGTGATTAAGTTTGACATTTAATCGACGGTCTGAAAGTGATTCCCATCGAAGTTACAGTAAAATGTCAGTAACAAAACGAGATAATCATGGCGGCCTTTTACGTATATTGCCTTATTCTCTGCTCGCGTTTCAACTCCGAATTTAAGTCATCATCATGAGGACCCCAAATGTTGGTACGTTTCTACAAACTGGTAGGTTCTCATTTCAACAGCAGAGAACAATAAAGCGATCCATCGCTCTTTTTTAACCGGCAAGCTCTAAATAAATATTAATGAGATCCACTTTCCATAGCACGGTAACACAGGTCTTTTTCATGGACGCTGTAAATGTCACCTGCGCAGAACATCTAGAGTAATTTGTTACATTTTCTCTCTTGTATTCATCAGCGTATACTTCTCCGTTAGATTTCTTGGATTTCATTTCATCTCTAATTTACATAAATACAACCCGCCATCTAATCTCAAATTCTCAAAATCATCTTGATGGAGCTTTAAATCTAGCTCCTCCGACATCTTATTCAAGATTGGACCACCGACGACCAACTCCTCGATCACTTAAAATGGAAATCCATTGATTTATGACCGTCTCAAAATCAGGACCCTCGCCTTTACGTTTGCGTAAATGGCGAGTTCCTTGCTCCTTACTCCTCGCGACTTAATTCTTCCCTCAGTTTATTCTGCTGCTGCAACACTCGAGCTGACGCTGATTTTGGTACCCCGGTTATCTCCGCCAAATGGAAATGACTGGTTAGGGGTAGATGATCTTTAACTTCGTTCATTGTCTTGGTCAATATTTTTACCATATAACACTGTATTTCACATAGATAGCTCTAGAGAACTATATATGTGATGTATGTATAATATATAGTTCATCTCGACCACTCTCTTGTGCTCGACCGCAAAGAGAGTAGAGTTGAAACAACTCGGAATGTTTCCAATCACATGACTAAGGATTCATGTGGTACATACTGGGACCGGTTTGAGAATTTGACGTATTTCAAAAAGCCGTAAAAATCTCACGCAGACACCCTCTAAGTTATATTGCTGATGGAGTTGAATATCGCAATTAGAGGCACAATAAACTATATATTAGACAATTAAGCTGTCCATCCGTGTAAAACGCATCCAAATCTTCAAATGTTTGTCGTTGTACTAAATAACTCCTTAGTTACGTGGACGGAATCCGGGCGGGCGGTTTTAAGCACCACCACTCCAGGAAGTCTTGGATATCTACCACCCTTACCCTCACCGCTAGTTTTGCCCCTCCTCTCATATTATTTCTTTAACTCAGCCATTGCTGATCCTCATCGCCCTAAATAAACATTTATCTGTTGACCCATCGCTTACCGCCCAATCCGCAACCAGTGTCCATTCCACTAAAAATACGTTGTCCGCTTGATGAAGTCCCGGGGCGACGAAACCCAGATAGCCTACTGACTTGTCTAGGAACTTTAAAGGTGGAATTGTTGCCCAAACGGATGATAGAATTAAATGAAAAATAGAGAGGAATGTGCAAAGTCGGTGTCCGATTTGAAAAAATTGCATTTCCAAGAGAGAGTGGAGTGGACCACCGCTGACAGATGGTTCAATTAAGCAGCATTTTGACTCCATTAAGCAGAGAATACTCATAGATATTCATCAATTAGGTTGTGCTCTTCAAGATTTGTCCATATTACTTGGCTGCCCCAAAAATAACCTGAATCCACGGTATATTTGGATAGATAAAAACTCTGGTGGAGATAACCATTTGGAATTCAGCAAGTCCTCCCACATAATAAGTACAATATGTCCAAAATACTTCTGCTAATTACATTTTATTCATCACAGAGTCTAAATAGGCTTGTAACACTGGTGAAATAATCAAAACGACCTTTAAACAATCTTTCTGATCTTAGCCACAAGCTCTTTGTTTTGCTATTGAAACCAAAACTATGATTTACAGTTCCAGCAAGCAAAAATGACGAAAATAGAGATGTTTTTACACATATTCTTACTCATTTACCAAGTTTTTATATATTTTATCATTGTTATCTATTATTAATTTATCTTTCTTGATGACCAGACAGGCCAGTTTTTGCAGGTTTCAATTCCGCGCCTCATCTTCCAGAATGTAAATTACCAAATGGTAAAGACCGAAAAGACTTTTACCACAGCCTAAAGAGACTTACATCTACGAAATACCGTTCAAACCACCACTACAGTGTGTGGCACGAAGTTATTCCACACTAGGCAAGCAGCACTGATCCCAGCTGCAGTAAGAACCGCGCATCTTCCCCCGGCCGCTAAGCGCAGGCCGAAAACAGCAGAATAACAATTCGCGGTTAGACCAAAAACTAGGAGAGTGATACGTAGGCAAACATGCTACCATGCAGTACACTATTTAAATATAACTACTGGATAGTATCATTACTGCAACTGAGTACATTACTGCAATTTACTTAATCATGCAAGAGACATATCATGCCGGAAGTTTCATGCGCAGTTAGTTGCTATGATTGATGTTAAAATTTAGCACTGGTGCAAAACCTACTTTACCTAGTGAGAGCCAAAGTTTCATAGAACTAATCTACCCCAACTATTATGGTCCACTATTGTACGTGGAAAAAATGGCATTCTAAGTCTATCGGTTCTGCAATCTATTTCCTTAATTTTATGCCTGTGATCATTTCTACCTTAATAGTTTGGCTATAGCAAAATATGTTGAACGTCCGGAAAAATAGTCTACACCAAATTTTCGTAAAAGATTCAAACCATATTTTTCCCCACAATTTGATAGAGGTTCCCATCAAAAATACCTCAACAATTCAGTAATACTACTTTTTTTATTGTAACAATTTTAAACAAATCTTGATGTTCTCCGTTGTATTCGATCTTAATCTGAAACTAGACCTACTTTGTAAGAGTCCCATATACTAGCGGTGTACTCCAAGTGAGGTCTCACGAGAGAAAAATAACATCTCTCTTTTACTGTCTCGTTACCTTTTGCAAGTATTCTTTGATAAATCCCAATTAACTATTTACCTGTTCGCAAACACCAGAGTGATTGTGGAGAGGTAAATCATCAGTTTACATCACCAGAGTGTACCTGATAATGGCGTTACTGCCGAAACCGGTTGCGCTTGTCATAATAAATCTGTGGAGGACACAAAGTTTTGTTTAATACAATGTCGACCTTCTACCAAGTGAAAACTTCACAATTGGAATCCCTAAACCCTTCTCTTATTCACCTGCGCGTGCCTGGCGTCCTAAAAACCCCCGCCGCCCGATATTTCGGCGACTCCCGGGGTAGTATGCCCAGAAGTAGATGCATGAGCGGGAATGAATCTGATTTGAAATGAAAATTGAAGAAATCGCGAATGATTGTGGCAGTGTGTTCTTAAAGTGGTCGGACGTCGGGGGTGAAGAAAGATCAAGAGGGGTGAAGGGGGAGGCAGTCGCGGAGAGGGGTGAAGGGTATTCAGCAAGGGGTGGTTATGCCCCATTCCCCACCCTCCACCCACCCGCCTTCCCTTCCCCTAACCCACCCCCACACGAAGACGCGCACAAGGGAAGAGCCAGCGAATGAGTAAACGTGGAGAGAGCGACTTATTTGGTGAGGCCCGATTCCGATGCCTATGGTGACTCCAATCATCATGTCAAACACGAGACGGCGGCGGCGGAAGCAGTAAAACTCAAAAGGGCACAGAGGAGGGGGGTGCGGGGGTGGGCGGGGAGGGAGGTGGAGGACAGAGGGGAGGGTCGTGGAAGTGTTTTGTGTGGGTCGTTTAGTTTGGTTGCTTACTTTGTGGGTTTTAGGGGAGCCGGGCGGCGGGGTTAGCGAGGAGACGGAGAGTGTGGAGGGCGGCGCGAGAGAGCGGTCATCCCGGACGAGAATCGCCTCACCTCGGGCCTCGACACATTAGTCGTGCTTTCTTGTTCCTTGTCCCCTTCAGCTGCATCTAAATGTAACCTTGCATCCCACCTCAATGATGTGTGGCAGGGGGTTGAGTCATAACATGGCACACTCAAACGTACTCCAATAAAGAGAACGTAAGTACGATTTGTGATGCATTTTAGTGAGAACCTACAAAAAAATTACCAAAAAAGGAACTGTCATCGACATGCACGGCACTATAGGTGTACTAATAGTGCAACAGAATAATAAACAAAATAAAAATTTGTGACTTCCGCAATTTATTGAACACTAGCGACCGGTTTTGGCTGGACACTAATAATTGCACTAGCGACCGGTGACAGCCGAAACCGGTCGCTAGTGTTCAATAAATTGCGGAAGTCACAAATTTTTATTTTGTTTATTATGAAGTCCTTCTACCACGTAAAAGCTTCCATTTTTCATTTCTTAGTGTTACAGAAACTATTCACTCTTCTTATTCCTTTTTATAACATGTCATTTGCCTGTTCTTTGTCAATGTTTCTTTCACATTTGCTATATGATAAGGTTCTCCATCACATTTTTCCTTGGCTTCCTATACTTACCTATCCATACGGTAGCTTATCTCGTTCTTCTCAAAATTCTATTGTCCTCATCGTAACATCACCTCTGCCCTGAGGACGATGTTCATGGATCCACTGGACCCGGGCGTAAGCCCGAGAAAACGTTGAGGAACTCGTACGCCGAGAAAGCATCAGATCTTATTATCTCGCGCTATTTTCTCGTTCCATTCATTCTTCATCCGTGCAAGTTATTTGATCATTATATTCGCGCTTTCTTTTGGATTTCCACCCGTAAATGTTCTCTACCTTACGTATTGCAAAAGCTATTTGTGTGAATATATTTTGCTGCAATATAAACTATCAGATGTACATGAGTCGCGCAGGAATCCTGCGATACGCATTGTTAGTACTTCGTTGCAGATGAGTGTATAATCATTAGGGAACATATCGACAAATTACCAACACTAAATATAGAATAATCTAGTTAAAAATTTTATTGTCGGCTATTTCGCTCCAAATCGCTGGCGCGATAAGTCAGCGCTCGGTCGTGGCGCGAATGCGATTCCTCTTTCGCGGAGAATGCCGTCCGATGCAGCGGCGTACTGCTTGTACCGCCGCATCCCACAATAAAGCTCTATGCATGGTAAATACAGTGGATACATATATGGAAATACATTCAACATTTATGATCCATGTATCCAGCTCATGATATTTTACACTGCCGATGAATGATACATACGAGGGGGAATACATAGGCTTAACTTGTATGGTTGAGCAGTATATTTCCCATAAATGCTGTTATAAATTACATTTCAATAAGTTAATCCCCATCCTTACATTTTGAGGCCCAAATTATACATACACATATCAAATATATCAATACAGCTGAACAAATTATAATCCAATATCTTCAAATTTATGTTTTATGTATGGCTAAATGTATAAATACATTACCCTTATTTTGTTCCATTTACTTCCCATTCATTCAATTACGGAAAATATATTCAATCGGACCAATTATTAATAGAATACGTATCTACCCCCATGCCTTTTAGATATATGTGGACAGGATTGCTCTACATAAATTCCCTTGTACGAAGCTTAAGTGTGGGGTGACGTCCATTCCACCTCTTTTAATGATGGAGTTAAAACCTGTCTATTTACCGTGAAACGCGAAGTAATGATAGTCATATGAAGAAGGATAAAAGGAGTAATTATCTGAAAACAATGACATTAATGGCTGGTACTTTTAGAGCATGGCGATGACAGGACCCAAGGGAAATTATACATCTGAATACGCTGATTTCTTAAAAATTTAGAACCTCTCTACATATTTTGTTTCATCAATAGTTAAAATACAAACAATTTAAAAGTTTTTCCACCATATCGAAATGGCTAACACCTCTTTGGATGATGGAATTCAAACATGTTTATTTACCGTGAACTGCGTAGTAATGACGGTTGTAAGAAGAGGAATGAAAGGAGTGATAAAACTGATAAAAGATAATGATCCAATCCGTTTTCACAAGCGCAATCCAACCACGAATCATCGGTGATTGATGATGGAGAAGAAGTGGTAGGAGTAAACATGAATGCATGAGACAAAGACGAATGCGTCTGAGATATTCTGACCTTACGATAGGGAAACATTTACGATTATTTGTAGATTACCCAATAGCTGTGCTTCACCAAGGGATTTGTCAAACATTTGAATGCTAGGAATATCCTCGAGACAACAAAGAAACCGAGAATCTGCTTCGTTCTAGTGAGGCAGTATATCGGGTGCGCCGCAAGCATTGGAGGACATGGATAAATAGATTGAATCCACGGAATGAACTAAAGACCGAAGGAAGTCGCGCGTTTTGTTAAAAACTGTTACGAGCGAAGAGACAGTGTCACATAACTCACGGAAGGATATGGCTGGGTACCGTTAGCGATTCATAAGCTTCAAACTTAGCTTAGGTTACTTTAAAATATTAATATCGCATGAGTTTAATATGTCACTGAGTATTCAAACCCCGAGTCAGACACAGTGAAACCTAAATTAGGCAACCACCACTGGACCCATGAGACAATGTCCGCTTAAGGAGGTGACCACTGAGTGGGAGAGAAAATTTATTGTTCATATATACGGAAATTAGTTCCGTTCCCAACAAAATCAGCCACTTCGAGAGGTGACCGCTTAAGGCAGGTGGCCGCAGAGGCAGGTTTCACTGACATGTAACTGAAGTGACGGCGGTGACTGAAGCGATAAAAATAAGAGAGATGCTCAGCATATGGTAAAATAATCACGGTGTTTTCCGGCTGCTTGAATTTACTTCCCTTACGTAGGTATCATGAGTGATTGATTAACTATTGGCACGGTTCATCATCATTGGTCTTTCTGTCCTAAGACTGGTTGACTGCAGCCCTCCGTCCTTCCCTATCTAATGCTAGTTCCCTTACCTCCCCGTATCTCCTCTTCCTATGTATATACTTTCCTCTTTGTTTGGTCCATGAACTTATTCCTGGGTCTTCCCCTGGGGACTTTTCCCTCTATTTTGCCTTAAAATATGTTCTGCACAAACCCATTGTCTCTCAGAGTGTGTCCATTCCACCTGGGTTTTTTTCTCTGTATCGGTTTCGCGGGAACCATGGCTGGACGCTGTTTTTCTATCGGCGAGCGATACAATATCACTATACCACTTCATCTTCATTGGTTGTTCAATCCTTAGATTGGTTGACTGCAGCACTCCACCCTTACCTATCTAATGCTAGTTCTCATACCTCCTAGTGTCTCTTTCTATGTACTTTCCTCATTATTTGGTGCATGAACTAATTCCTGGGTCTTCCTCTGGGGACTTTTCCCTCTATTTTGCCTTCAATTATGTTCTTCACAAATCCATTGCGCTTCAGAGTGTGTCCAATCTATCTGGTTCTTCTTTTATATCGTGTTCTATAAGGTACTTTCCTCTTCTAATCTTCTGTGCCTTTCATCATTTCTTATTCTGTCCTTTCATTTGATCTTCAGCATCCGGTTTCGATAGCTTCAAGTCTTTTCTGGTATGTCTTTCCAATACTTCCATTATTACGGTTATTGAACCAAATTGTGGATATCTCCACCTTTAATTCTTTTTAATTCTTATTAACTACATTTCTTGTCTTATTCAAAACGATAAGCTATAACTTTGTTGTTGACCAAATATCAATCACTATTACGAAGTCTTCTGAGAGTATGCGAAAACCAGAAAAACTAGGATAACCCTAGGCAGTCCCGTATTTTGTCGCTGCGCTCGTCGTCGTCCTAGTCATACGTCCAATGACTTATAACATCAAAAACCCATTAATCTGTTGCCTTGGTCCTCTTATTTACTGCAGAAATGTTTCCGCCTTTCCATTTGTTGATTTTCCCATCACATTACGTTAAAAGTTTTACTTCTTTTTTATAAAAAAGTCAATAAAACCATTAAATAAGAATACACAGACATATCCTTCAATTTGGTGGAATGCATTAAAGGGATAGTGACTCGCTTTCCGTCGTTTCGGCTTTCATCACAATTCTAGAATATACAATCTGTAGCTGGGACTACCTGTATTTTAATGACCAGAAAAATATCAGTGATGAACCAGGTTTTGATGTGCGCCTCAATACACGGGTAAAAAAGTTAGTAAAAAAGCTTTCTGATACACCAAATGTGTTGCGGAGGAAGGAAACCGATTATAGTAGAATGAATTTGAAGGAGAAGAATGTGCAATGGAGAAAAGAGGGTGGGGACCGCAGGGATAAGTTAATAGTTCATAAAACCATGATAGAAATTTAACAGAGACAATTTGTATTCGAAAAGGGGAAGTGAGAAGGAGCTTATAACCCAAATAAATATTAAAATTATTACAAAATAACAATTCTTGTTTGGTGCTGGAAGTTAATAAAGTGATAGTAAAGAAATAAAAGAAAAACTGAGAAACTATTTGTATATAAGAGTGGGGGAATTTTTAAGACGACGAGAGCACGGGGTAAGGTAAGGTGAGGGGGAAACGGGGGAGAGTTTTGCTGAGAGAGAGGAAATGGGAATAATATTTGTTCAACTGACAGGCGTCATCACATCACTCCAAGCCACGATACAGTAATCTACCGTGAAATAAGCGACGACGCGGACTTTGAAGTTCTGTCCTCTGACCTTAGCAACATTCATTCATTCGTGGTGCCAGGAGTGAGGTTTAGAACTAAATATTAGTAAATGCACCACAGTTCACTTCCTGCAAAAGTCATCACAGAAGCCATACCTACTCCGTGGGTGGAGTAAACATAAAATCTTCAAATACAGTAAAATATCTTGGGATTACCTTAACTTCAGATATATCGTGGGGAACACACATACAAAACATATGCGGCGCAGCATTAAAGAAACTAGGTTTTGTTAAGCGTATAATAGGAAGGCCCTCAGATAAGAAAGTAAAAGAGAGATGCTACTTCGCTCTGGCTAAGCCACACCTCGAATACGCCGCGAGAAATAGGGACCCTGGTCACAAAAATTTAACCGAAAAAAATAACAAAGTACAAAGAAAAGCAGAACGCTTCGTTAAAAACTGCTACGAACGAACATATAGTGCATCACAACTTTTAGAGGGATTTAGGTGGGAGCAAGCAGACTCGGAGGATGCACGCTAGGCTTAGGTTGCTTGAGATATTCAGAACTGGTGTGTTTTAGAGCGACACAGAGAATATGATCATGACGCCTCACTTCATTTCTAGGTCCGACAGATGCGATAAAATAAAAGAGATACTCTGCCAAACAGATAGATACAAAAACTCGTTCTTTCCGCGCACAATAAGCGACCACAATAAGAACTAAGCTCCTCTAAATACACTCCCATAGTACACGTTAACATTTCACCTGTATCTCAAACGGTTTAAAATATTATTATATATGAGTAATATGCATTTGTAGAGGTTCCATTTTGGAGCCCTAAGGGCCCCTAAGCATTTACTATGTACCGTCTTTTTATCATCCGCGCTGGCATGAGCCATAATGAAAAATTGCTGAATGAATACTGTAATTTCATCTGCTATGAGTCAACATAGAAAGGAACGGCTTAGGGTCCTTGGAGCTATTGGAGCCACACCCTTACTTACGAGCTCGAGGGTCTTATAATGGCTTCAGAGTGCTATCTTATTTATTTCGATGAATGTACAAAACTCACCATAGTGATGTTGTACAAAACCAAAAGGGCCCACTTTTGGGGCCTTGGGACGTGTGGTCTTTCTTAAGTCCCAATTCTTAAGAATTAGTCTCAGTGACATCATAAACATGTTTCCAAAGAATCTTGAAGAAAATCTTTTCAGCCGTTCGTACGCGGCATAGGAACATACATTTACACAAACATTGACTTTCACACGTAAATATGAGTGCAATATAATTGATAACTTTTATGATTCGAAGAGAAAATTTGGTATAACTCCTTCTCGGTGGAGAAAATGATCTACTCGATCGTTTCTATTAATTTTGGTAACTCCCAGCCTCTTTTAATTCTCGTAGAAAGTACCTCTTTACCTCGTTCGCCGTATGGGGCATTTGGGGATTTTAGCCAGTAAAAAACGGACGCCTGTATTCCTAGAAAGGAAGTGTTTGCGACGCCTCAACTTTGTAGTGTAGTTGGCGCAATTCAACGTGGAGTACTTATCACCGCCCTCGCGTAAAAAAGTCATAAAATATAGAATATCCGTCAGTCGTCCTCACCCAAGAAATCATTCAATCGATCGATCGATCGTCGATTGCATTGATTTTCCATCCCACACTTGTATGCTGAGCGATAAATTTAAAATATACGTGCAATGTGAGGAGATATATTTGGATTATGTGTAAAATTGGTCCAATGTTTACCATATATGAATCAAAATACGGGAAATTTATGAATCAAAACGAGGAATAAATGTTGCTACACAATGGACGAATATTGACAGATATTCTTTTAACATTCATTCAGCTATCTTTAAATGTCCAAATTTATAATACTAACATATACATGAAAAATATGGATTTAAAATGTAATGTTGTGTCATACATAACATCATTTAGAGAAAATGTATTGGTTTAACAGACATGTTAAGCCCAAATATCTCCCCTAATACGTATCATATATCGACGGTGCAAAATATCTGAGGTGATATATGAATCATACACGGCGAATACATGTCCATACATTTCCATAAAATTCCCCATTTCATGACTCGTGATCACAAGTCAGCTAGACATTGATCAGAGTGGCAAAAAGCATTATACTAGAAGATGAAGAGTCTACGGAGTAACAGCCTGCAAAACGAGGCCGAAAGTAAGGAGGCAGTTCATTAAAATGTAAATTTTGAGCATGCTTCCATACCGCAGTTAATATAGTATTGAGCAAGATTAGAATCGATGGAAACATGGTCTTATGATAATATTATGGTATCTTGATGGAGACAAAATGGATAGAGGATATCGCAATTGAAAAAGTGCATCAAAATGCTGAGGAGAAAAGATGATTGGTGCAAACACCCTGAGAAGAAGAGAGGATCATCTGATTGGACGCATTCTGCACAGCATGAATAGCTTCTGGAAAATAATGGTGAGAGACTAAATTAATGGCAATAATGATGGAGAGATTGCAGGAAGCAAGTTTGGAGAGATATTAAAATAATCAACATTCATCAAGATATTACGGAAAAAGCTTCACAGAGAGTGGAGTGAAAAGTTTCAGCAAACCAATATCCGTATATATGACTGCTGACACTGACGATAGTGAAGAGCATCATTGTAAATTTTGGAAACTTAGAAAAATTTGGAAGTATTCACTATTGCGTTCAATCTAGCGTAAAACGTGCAGTAATTTTTTCATAGAAACTGGCAGTAACACTCCTATTTTTGTTGCTACTTGTACAGAAGAATAGTCTCTGTCAAATAGAGGTATTATTTAATTTTCCCTTTCAATCTTCCCACGTTGAGCCCCTTCCTAGGGTGAAATATATTGCAATATTTTAAAATCTCTAAACTTCTCATAACTAAATGTTATTTTTGCTTTTACTTTCGAAGAACTGTTAATGTGAGCTAAACTCATTGTAGCACACAGAAACGAAACGCATTTCTTTGTTGGTGAATTTTAGTAGATCCTTATTTTTTTATAATCAATTTTTTGATGAAACTAAAAGGAAATTAAGCTTAATAAAAATATCTGCTCCTGATCTGGTGATTCGACGAATTCGCATCTAGGCCGGGAGCACAACCAGGGGCAGGAAGATTTCGCGATCGGGGCAATTTCGGCTTTTTCATCATAATCATCTTCTTTCCTCGTCATTCATTAAACTGTGAAGATTATTTGAGAGTGAAAATAGATGAAGGCATAATAGAAACAGTAATAGGCTACAGGTATTTAGGAACTATGGTAGCAGATGACTGGAAAAGTGTTGCAGAAATTAAAGGAAGGATAGCGATGGCAAAAGAGGCCTTCAGCCAGAAGAAAAACTTACTGTGCAGTAAAAGCCTGGAGCTGGAGTTGAGAAATAGGCTAGCTAACTAAGTGTTAAGCATGGAAGGTTTTCATGTATGGATGTGAAGCGTGGGCATTAGGGAAGAGGGAAAGAAATAGAACAGAGGCTTTTGAAATGTGGGTGTGGAGAATGATAGAAAAAGTAAGGCGGGTGGATAAGGTGAGAAATGAGAAGGTCTTAAATAAAGTGAAGGAAGAAATATCGCTCATAAAGAAAATAAGAAAAAGGAAAGATAACTGGTTGGGTCATGTGATGAGAGGGAAAAACATGTTAACAGTGGCATTAGAAGGTTCTGTTGAGGGAGAGAGAAAAAGGGAGGAAGAAGAAGAATAATTAAATTGGTGGGTGATGTTAAGGTCAGCAACTTCAATGTGACTAAAGTGAAGGTTCGGGACAGAAGCAGTGGATGGAGACAGCAGTGTCGTACGGCGACTGCCAGCAGGCAGAACACCAGATGATGATGATGATGATACGTCATCTTCTATATACCTGCCTGCTTAAATAAAAATGGCAGAAGCTGTTCACTTCGGCTATTCAGACTTTGAATGACCGTCTCCTTTTCTATCTTTACTCGATAACAGTGCAATTTTATCTAACTCATCAATGGTTAGTTGCTCTTTATGCAACTGAAAACCTATCTATCATAGGCAAAGGTTCACCATTCCATTTATCTCTCTATTTCAGGATTCTTTTACTTCAAAAGGATTTTTAAAATATCAATTTTTTCCAGCAATCGCCCGCTTCAAAGGGACAGATCAGCCTTCGCTATGAAAATAATGCTGGAAAAACTTCTGCGGGTAGAGTTCAACTCTAAGGCAGCAATGATAAGTTGATATTAGGGCTTTAGATTAGAATCAGTATTTGGTTCCCCGAATCACTTCTGTGGAATCACTGATACTTCTCGACATATCTGTCAGCTGGAAACTATTGTGATCAAATACCTGCTCGCATATATAAAACATTGGCATCAGACATAGCGCCTTACTTAGAATTAATATTTACCAAATCTTTAGTAGATCATGTAGTGCCTAAGGACTGGAGAGTAGCAAATGTCACACCTATATTCAAAAGCGGCGACAGGGAAGACCCTAGTAACTATAGGCCTATTTCTCTCACATCCATTTCCTGTAAGGTATTTGAACACATAATCGCTCCATTATGAGTCATTTAGATAGGGAGGAATTATTAATAAATAACCAACACGAATTTCAAAAGGGTAGATCTTGCGAAACCCAATTGGCTCTCTTCGTTCATGACATCTTGCTCTCGGGTGAAAATAATGTTCAAGTTGACGCGATATTCCTCGATTTTAAGAAAGCTTTTGATAAGGTACCTCACGTTAAGTTGCTCTCAAAACTAGAAGCATATGGAATAGATAAAAACATTATTAGTTGGATTAATCAATTCTTACATGGGCGGGAACAAAGGGTTGTCATAGACGGTATCATGTCAAACACAGTTAGCGTTACATCGGGTGTTCCTCAGGGAAGTGTAATTGGTCCACTTTTATTTCTCTTGTACATAAATGATATTAGCAACGTGGTTAAAAGTAAGCTTAGACTCTTCGCAGACGACACGGTTGTGTATAGGGATATTAACAATTCCGAAGATAGAGACTCGTTAACAATCGACCTACTTGCTATTCATGCTTGGTGCGAAAAGTGGCAGATGGAACTAAACATAAAAAAGTGCGTAGCAGTCAGCTTTTGGAAAAAGAAAAATAGGCCAGGTAGGGCTTACAGAATTAATAATACGGATATTATTCACGCCGAGTCTGTTAAGTACTTAGGGGTCACAATTACTCACGATCTATCTTGGGGAAAACATATTAGGGAAATATGCGGTCAAGCATATAGGAAGCTAGGCTTTATCAAGAGAGTACTCGGAAAATGTGATGAGAAAGTGAAAGAACGTTGTTATTTTTCAATCGTTAGGCCTCATCTGGAATATGCTGTTAGTGTATGGGATCCATACGAAACGGGGTTGATATCAGAGTTAGATCGCGTCCAGCGAAGAGGAGCTAGGTTTGTGAAACGATGCTACGATAAGTTGGCTAGTGTGTCTGGACTGTTAGAAGAATTAGGATGGGAATCGCTATCACCGCTTAGATTGAATTATAGGTTTAACCTCCTAAATAAATTTCAGGAAAATCATTTCTCTGACGACGTAAAAAACATACTATTAACCCCTTCGTACTACGGCAGATTAGATCGCGCCAATAAAATAAGAGAGCTAGATTGTAGAACCGATAGGTATAAAATGTCATTTTTTCCGCGTACCATTCGGGACCATAACAGCTGTGATCGTCGTCATGAATAGTTCGAGTATTGACAATAGGCAGGCAGTAAATCTTTCTCATTATATATTCTGCTCTCTTATTTAGGCATGATGTAAATATTGGTGTTCTTATTTATGCATGATATTTTGAATCTGTAGTAGTAGTCTTTGTATCCCTAGCATGTTGGAACGATTGAAGATTGAATGTTTCTTGGGTATTAGATTTTTAATTGGCGCTTTGCATGTGTGGTGCGCGGGTTTTAGTGTAATGTCGGTGTTCTACCCTATCATTCATGCATGCCTGGTGCGAAAGCACCCCCTGCCACACACCCTTTGGGTGGCTTGCAGGGTATGACGTAGATGTAGATGTGATTACCTCGTGTTTGCCGAATAACACAACGTGAAGCTTGCACATCTCATCAAATACTAAATTTCAGCACACTTCCCGTCCATGTATCTCGTACTTGAATATAAAAGATGGCCTAGATAACGGAATCCATTTGAGTAACTGGAAGAACGGAATCGCAAGGGTGGGGAGAACAAGGGAACCTGGAATTAATTCTGTGCTAACTTGGTATTTATCAAACTATTTCACGTTGAAACATGATTTATCTCTGCAGATGCTCACAAATTGGCATGTATCTCGTCAATATTGAAGGCTATCCTAAACTTCCTCCGCGAAAGGTACCCCAGGTTACGACAGCGGACCAGGGTACAAAAGCGGACCACCAGCCTCCTCGGGGCTAACCACCCCACACACAGAATAACTGGTTCCTCGAAATTCGACCATAAATGCCACCGCACAACTCTCGGATGGGGGCCCTTGAGTGGAGTTGTGTGTGGCAATAATAATAACACCAACAAGAAGCCCATTAGTCTAAGCTGTTGCACTTCAAGGCAAAGTGAGATTTTAGCGTGGAAATGTACTTCATATTTACATCCAAACGGATAGGTTTATTAAATTACTTATTCTTTGCTCCCTGAAACAATCGGCGGGGCACCAAATTTTAAGGTAAATGTATTTTACTCATGAAAATGGTGGATAAGCATCTTGCATAAACACTGACATAGATTGACATAGATTTATTCCGACGTAGACAAGGCTTCAGCATGGTAAATGATTTTCATCAAGATTATGGAGGTATCGTCAACGAAAATTAATCGCCGCACCGGTGATTGAGGTTCAATTAATGCGTAAAGAATCTCTGTGTTAAGGAAAATTGAAGGCTTAAAGCGATGAGTCATAATTACTATCGGTGATTCTGAGATGGGTATTTGAGGAACGTGATTTAACAGCTTTATAAATTTCAGAGAATATAAGAACAACAAATAGGAAATTTGAGAATATCAAATTTAAGCAGTGACCTTACCTTTGAACAAGACTGAGCTTTAACATGAAATATACATGATTGCTCTGCTACAGCCGAGATGGCGTGAGCATACGATCATGCATGAAATGACGTCACGGTTAATCATAGTTCGTTTTGCGGAAACCAACACATGTCTATCACTTTTAAGGCCAAGAGTATCAAGATCACGCCACGGAAGCTTTCCCCACGACAGTTCATCATCATTTATCGTTCAATCGTAAGACTGCTTGACTGCAGCCCTCCAGCCTTCCCTGTATTATGCTAGTGTCCTTCCTTCCTGGTAGTTCTTTCTACGTACTTTACTCTTTATTTGGCCAACGTATTTATTCCTTGGCATCTTCTTGGGAATTATACCATTATTTTTCCTTCAATTATGAGTTTTACAAATGCCTTGAGCCTCGGGGTATCTCCAATATATCTGGTTCTTCTTCTGCATAGTTTTCCATATGGTCCTTTCCTCTTCTAGTCTTCTGTAAAGTTCATCATTTAGATATTATGCCCTTGCATTTTATCCTCTGCTTTTTTTATATATTTCTGTTTTTCCTATATCCATAGCTTAAGTTGACATTTTTGTTTTTGGGATTTCTTCTATCGCGGATGATAATGGTAGAACTCCGGTGAAAGATGACGCAGAGGACAATCGCTTCACGGATAAAAGCTCTCCAAAGTATTTCCCTTTCCGCGATTATGACTCAGTTGGGGGGAGACGAGAGGCAATGCTTGGCGTTAGGGTCAAAGAGAATGACTGTGGAGAGAGAGGCAGAGTGGGGGGTGAAGAGGAAGAAGAAGGCCTTGAGGCTTCGCGGGCGGTCGTGGCGGAGGTGGTGGTGGGGGCGGAAATGGCTTAGGGAAGAGAGGGTGGGGAAGGGTCAGTGGTCAGTAGTGGATGGGATGGGGTGGGGTCGAGCGAGTGTGTTTGGCTCACTAATGGACCGGTGACTGATCGCGCCGGAGTCATGCTGTCGCCATTTTGGGGGCCCCGGGGGCGTGAGACGAAGGCGGGGGATGGAGAGAGGAGGGGGTGGAAGATGGTGGGGGTGGACTCAGTGAACACTCTACCCCTTCCGCTTTCCATCCTTCCCCCCTCACTCCCGGATTAAACCTTACCATCCGACCACACTCACTCCCAATCCTTTTGCCCCACGAGCAGTGAGAGGTCAGTCCGTTTTGCAAAAAGACATTGGGTAATTCCACGTCAAAACGGCCGGAAAAAATCGAAAATATCCTTGACCTCTCCGATTTTGACAAAAAATTAAAGAGCAGATTCCGTATTAAAAAATTGTTTATCACGCCCAATTGTTATGCCAAATATGCATCCGTTGCCAGGTTATGTGAAA
Source organism: Ceriagrion tenellum (assembly GCA_963169105.1). Classification (NCBI taxonomy): domain Eukaryota; kingdom Metazoa; phylum Arthropoda; class Insecta; order Odonata; family Coenagrionidae; genus Ceriagrion; species Ceriagrion tenellum. The sequence continues at coordinate 139,945,799 of OY720640.1, read as the reverse complement.
ACACAAGTGATCATTTGAAAGATACAGAACGGAACAAAGTACTATGACGTCATTATCCAAGATTTTGCACTTTTGTGCATAAATTTTTACTCCAAAAACTTTAAACGCATTTTTCCCGAAACACGCACCCCCTTTACTGCACTCATCTTTTGACATTTTGTAGCTAATTTCCTACCTTGAATATACAATTTAAAATAGTTGACAAAATTAACTGATGTTTGAAGGAGAAAAATAATTTAATGCGTCCTCATGTTCGACTTTTACGTCCAAGTTTCGTGGCAACCTTGGCTGTCGAGAGGTTATTTTTAGGTTAGTGAGCAATTCAACACCACTTATGAATCATTAATGAGGCTGGTTTAGAGCAAAAACTTAGAATGTTCCAAACCGCAGCAATGCGGTTGTAACAATGTCTACATTTCGCTGAATTCTAAAATTTGTTCTCACACTTTTGATTCTGAGCGTCTTGAAACCATACCATTGTTTAGGCTCAACAATCACGGTTTCTCCATTAGTGACTAGTAAAATAAATTCAGCAGAACAAGGAGGAGCCAATGATAGGGATGCATAAGTCGGGAAGACATAGTAAGTATCCATAAATAGGGAAGACCCATAGTATGGTCACCACCATGGTTGTTTAATCGAAAGGCACTCCGTTGAAAAATACAGGGCTGTAAAATGAAACAGGGACCAATGAATAGTTTAGTACCGGAACAAAACTATAAGCTTTCATTTGCAATGTAACTTCGTTTCAGATTGAAACCCTAAGTTAAGAAATCCTAAACCGGCTAGGTCTTATTTTCGTTTCGGAATATAAGAAGAAATTGAACCAAATATGACATTCCGGAAATGTTTCTTCTCTCGAATAGTTTCGGTTTAAGTGAGTGGGAGCTATGATAGATTTATGATACTCTTATGATAGACCGTCGACAGTTAAACGACTAGTCTCAATGAAGATCATAGCGCAAGTGTCTATATTTGTCCTTTCTAGTGCACGCAAACACCACCACCAGATTCTCGACGGGCCAATCATCTTTGGCAGCAGACATGCACCTGCTGCTCCCTTCTTTTAGGGAATGCCCAGTGCCTGGTAAATCCGGAGAAAAAGCGGCGCGCCTACCTTGAGCCACTGCAACGCTCCCCCTCTGTCAATATCGCGCCCTAGGGATCAAAACTGCCCCTTTAGAGGGGCATTTTCAGTGGTCCTTAATGAAGGTCGATGTGGACAGAATCTTTCTATAACTTCTTAAGTAAAACAAAAGACAAAGAACAAGAGGGGACATTATTGCTTGAGAGCCATGCGTGGAATCTGATGGGCACATTAGTTCTTCTCCTTGGGTGGCGCATATCGGATAAACATGTCAGTTTAAATGGTCTGGGCCTCTTCCTTCTCCCATTTTGCTTCTAAAGAGACCTCTCCAATTGTTCAAACAATCATCGTACCACAGTCTCTTTGCATCGGGGCCAAGACAACTTTTCTCCCTCTCAGGTTGCCGCAGAGACGTTTATTCCGTCCCTCCAATTACGCTTATTACCATCTTAATTGAGATCCATTACCTGTGCTTCAGCACTCGCTTCATCCGCACAGGAAAATTCATAAGGCTCCCCTTTTATTACCCATTAAGACTGACCCGCCAAACCCAAGCCGGGAAATCCCATTCGGTGGAGGGTAAGGGGGGGGGGGTGGGAGTGACGAGGGGACGCTACAGTAAAACATTCCGATGAACAGGCTGCTGTTATCAAGCGGAATAAAAAAATTACAAAAATACGTTTCATATAATTCGTTGCGTGAACTGATGTTCATGTTTTAGTGAATATCAAAATACTTAAAGTGTAAGAGCGGTAAAAGAAAGAGTACATATTTTTCTTGCTTCGAACTACGCAGGAGAAGAGAATATTCATGTCACCACTTGGATCCCCCTAGCTTACCCATTCATAACAGCCTTTCCGGAGACACTTAAAATGGCTTGCCCATTTCATGGTTTTTCTGAATTTTTATAGGTCTAAGATGAAAAGTAAAGTAACGGCACAGCGATACAAAACTATACCTATGCGTTAACCAGGCTTTTAAGTTAACCAAATGTAGGTGATTCAGGTTTCTCATCATGTTATTTTAGTGCTTGTTTACGTGAAGAATCGGAATCGATTCAGATACTATTTGCATTATGTAAATGGCATTTCATGGAAGATTACGCATGTAAGATAACCATCTATGCCTCAGGAAATAAAAACTTCGTATGAAATTTCATGACGCCGATTCCTTCTCCCATCTCAATGCGAAGTGGTGAATGCACTCGCCATCCTTCTATATACACTATGATTGCATTGTTGAGTTACTTCATTGAACTTCGTTTTCCTACGATCAAAGTGCAAAAGGGTTATTGCTTAAATACACGACTAGTGTTTTTATATAGAACGTAGCTAATATTCCAGCCTCCACAGCATGTATTTAAACCTAATGGCTAAACTCCCGTTGCCTGTCATATTTACATTACATTGATTGGTTGGAAGATATGAAACCTCGGAAGGGATAAAGGAAGAAATAGAAGTCTTTGAGATGTAACATTGGAGGGAGAACAGAAAAAGCGCAATAGACGGAAAGAATAACGAGAAGTTTCTTAGGTAGGTGAGGGAGGAAGGGAAATCTGGATATCACACGTCCTAAATACGGATAGTATAAATAAATGGAGCACTTAGGATATCCGTCACCTTGTTCAATTATGCGGCCGGTTATATCATATACCAAGTAAATGGAAAAGAGCCAATGCAGAGCCTAGGTGGTATAACGCGGAGGTTAGAAAAACATTAAAGCACCAGAGAACATGTCATGCTAGGTTAAAAAGGGAAAAAAATAACAAATCCTCCGAAGAACTATACACAGTCACCGAAAATTACAAAATATCTAAACTCTTAGCAAAAAAAGCGTGCCGAAGGGCGTTAGCTGATTTCAAAAGTAAATTACTGGGAGAACAATTGAACGATAATCCCAAGGCATTTTGGTCGTATGTTAGGGACACTCAAGGAAATAAATCAACAGTACACACGCTTAAGAATATCAAAGGGGAAAAGATAACCAACAGTCTACAAAAAGCCAATTCGTTAAACTCATTCTTCAAAAGCATTTTCAGTACTGATACACCACATCTTTTCGATCCGCAGCCAGTTCGTTCCCAAACATGTATGCCTGAAATTATTATAAATTGTCGCGGCATAGAACAGCAGCTAAAAAATATTAACCCCAATAAATCCCCCGGTCCAGATCAAATACCTGCTCGCGTATATAAAACAATGGCATCAGACATAGCGCCTTACTTAGAATTAATATTTACCAAATCTTTAGTAGATCATGTAGTGCCTAAGGACTGGAGAGTAGCAAATGTCACACCTATATTCAAAAGCGGCGACAGGGAAGACCCTAGTAACTATAGGCCTATTTCTCTCACATCCATTTCCTGTAAGGTATTTGAACACATAATCGCTCCATTATGAGTCATTTAGATAGGGAGGAATTGTTAATAAATAACCAACACGGATTTCGAAAGGGTAGATCTTGCGAAACCCAATTGGCCCTCTTCGTTCATGACATCTTGCTCTCGGGTGAAAATAATGTCCAAGTTGACGCGATATTCCTCGATTTTAGGAAAGCTTTTGATAAGGTACCTCACGTTAAGTTGCTCTCAAAACTAGAAGCATATGGAATAGATAAAAACATTATTAGTTGGATTAATCAATTCTTACATGGGCGGGAACAAAGGGTTGTCATAGACGGTATCATGTCAAACACAGTTAGCGTTACATCGGGTGTTCCTCAGGGAAGTGTAATTGGTCCACTTTTATTTCTCTTGTACATAAATGATATTAGTAACGTGGTTAAAAGTAAGCTTAGACTCTTCGCAGACGACGCGGTTGTGTAGAGGGATATTAACAATTCCGAAGATAGCGACTCGTTAACAATCGACCTACTTGCTATTCATGCTTGGTGCGAAAAGTGGCAGATGGAACTAAACATAAAAAAGTGCGTAGCAGTCAGCTTTTGGAAAAAGAAAAATAGGCCAGTTAGGGCTTACAGAATTAAAAATACAGAAATTATTCACGCCGAGTCTGTTAAGTACTTAGGAGCCACAATTAGTCACGACCTACCTTGGGGAAAACATATTAGGGAAATATGCGGTCAAGCATATCTACATCTACATCTACGTAATACCCTGCGAGCCACCACGAGGGTGTGTGGCAGGGGGTGAAGATCACCAAACATGCACTATTGCCATGAAAGTAGGATATATAATGTAGACATGCTAGAAAATAGGGTCATATTTTATTAGTTACTACAGTAGATTATTAGTTATTGCAAGTAATTGCAGTAGTTATTACAATAGAGATGTATTCGAATCTCCTATTTCACAATGTTGATTAGGACGGCATCAAGGGGAAAACTGAGGATAACGCACTCATGGGCTTGAACAGAGTAAAATCTATGCCGAGGAAGCGTGGACGTGTGGTTTCGGGCTCAAAACATAATGGTAACTTTGTTATTTCCTATCGTACATATTTAAATGAAAGACTATTTTCAACTCATCAAATATGGCCAGAAGAGCTGGTCTCTTTTTAGTAATAAGTTTTTAATAATTAGTAATTAAGTTTTTCATTATTATGAGGAGTCCGCAATAATAAGTGAATAAAAGTATTGTTCCGACGCATCGGGGGCAATGGTCGGTAAATGACCACCTTTGACGGCGCCGCGCCGCGCCGCCGACACGGAAGACCGGCGGCGCGCCGTCCATAATCAATCGGCGGCGGCGGCGGCCAACAGGTCAAATTTCAAATGTCTATGGTCATATTTCAAATAAAAAAATAATGCTTTACTTCCACTGAATCAAATCACAAATTAACCCCACATTTCAATCTATTGATGATTGAACACTCTCATGAAGGTATTATTTAGCTCCTTGAATAGATTATTTCATCAGTCTCCTCATTTACACCCTTATGGATTCTGTTACTCAAGAGACCCGATAAATATGACAATGAGAAGACCGAGTATGCTGAAAATTATTTTCACATTCCATTAGTGTAAGTAATAGTAAGGGCTAAAAAAAACTTAGTAATGATGGCTTTCATGAGGCCCAGCATCAATTCGCGAGAACGAATTTTGGGATTCGTCAACACGGAGGCATTATCACAAAAACATTATTGCAATTTATTACTTTCTAATTCGAGGGTTTTCGCTCATAATCAGCCCCCTGAATTAAAATACTGAAACATAAGTGATATTGGATTATGCGGAAGAGAGAAACTGAATAAGAAGTCACCCTGAGAGGAGAAAATTTAGAGCAAGTGGATTTCTTCACGTATCTTGGAAGTACCATCACATGGGATGGAAGCAGTACAAAGGACATCAAGCGGAGAATAGCCCAAACTAAGAAGGTGTTCATGGAAAAAAGACAATTGCTGTGCTCAATGAAGATATGACTACTAACCAGGAAACAGTATGTGAAAACCTATGTGTGGAGCGTAGCACTCTATAGATCGCAAGCACGGACCATTCGAAAAGTTGACCAGAACAGACTAAAAGCCAGCGAAATCTGGTGCTGGAGGAAGATGCTGAAGATCAATTGGACGGACAAAATAAGAAATGATAAAGTGTACAGAAGAGTAGAAGGGAAAAGGACCATATGGAACACGATATAAAAGAAGAACCAGATAGATTGGACACACTCTGAGGCGCAATGGATTTGTAAAGAACATAATTGAAGGCAAAATAGAGGGAAAAGTCCCCAGAGAAAGACCCAGGAATTAGCTCATGCACCAAATAATGAGGAAAGTACATAGAAAGAGACACTAGGAGGTATGAGAACTAGCATTAGATAGGTAAGGGTGGAGTGCTGCAGTCAACCAATCTAAGGATTGAACAACCAATGAAGATGAAGTGGTATAGTGATATTGTATCGCTCGCCGATAGAAAAACAGCGTCCAGCCATGGTTCCCGCGAAACCTGGACGTAAAAATCAATCATGAGAACACACATAAATGTATTTCATTTTTCAATTTTTTTAAACTTGCATATCCAAGGAACTTACTTACAAAATATTTTTAATGAGAAAAGTCGAATGGGGTTGGTGCTTTGAGAAAAATACATTTGAATTTCCATAATGAAAATGTATGTACTAAAATCAAACTCTTGCATTAATGACATCAAAGTACTATGTGCCGTTGCTGTAACGTTCAAATGGGCGCTTTTTTCTTTCACATAACAATCATACGTTTACAAAAAACTCAATTTTCCCTCCCAACGTAACAGCGCAGCGGATTTTGCCTAACGTTTGTGCATGGTCAACAATGTATATATCCACGAAATAGTATTTGGGCGTTGGCTGTGCGCAGCTTGAGATGTAGCGAATGAGTCAATTTTTATAGTAGTTATTTTATTAATGTATTAGTTCTGAGCTGTAAGGTGGACGATTTTTGGAATTTTACAAACAAAGTTGCAGGTGACCGAGATCTAGCAACACCGGATTTATGCATTGAGAATCAGAAGTCGAGCAGCAAGAGTGAGATGGCCAGAGCTTGAGTGGCGGATTGGTTAGTGTGATTGATTGGGCTGGACCATATAAATCGAGGATTCGATCCACGCCCGAATGCTTTTCACTCTCGAGGTTTAGGAAAAGGTATTTAGCCTGTTTTTTAGTATTTCAAGGCTAAAGATTATGCACAGTGAGTAGATTCAAAGTCTTAGTGGGCTCCATTTTAAGTAGTATAAACGAGGAAATTCGACATTTTACAAACTTTATTTTACGAAAGACAATTATCGGGTTCAATACTATGTTTTTACTTCCGTTTCTCTTTAAAAAGAGCAAATACTATTATAATTTGAACGAGAAATTTGTGTTTCTCTTCAAGTTTTATTGGCAATTCATTTTAACTATTTTTTGTGCCTGTTTGCGAGTGCTAGAAGAGTTCTTGCGAGATTTTGAGTGCGGAGTCGAGGACTGGTCAGGTGAGTTTCGATGCTTTTTTCGCTTCGGTAAACCCGTTGTTGTGTAATTTGTTATATAAACACCATTTAACAGCCAGTTATCGTTGTTACGCGGAGTAAGAAGTTTGGAAGAGTTGAGACCAAAAAACCGAATGTGCGCTCTGGTGTTTAAATCAAAAAGTGGCATAAAAGCTTTAAGCCCTGCTAAACAATTCTGTATAGCTTCCTTGGCTAAAAGGCGTTTAACTACCTTAAAACAAAATTCCCATTTTTGTTTGAAGGTAGTTTGAGTGGGATTTCTTTCCTTGTCATATAGAAGACCGTTTCGTTTTTTGGATTTTTTTATATTAGCAGCCGCAAGAATCATTAAGTTAACATTGCTATATTATATCGCATTGAAAATGGTGCAAAACTATAGCTTCATATGACTCAATTTGCCAGTTTTGAAGAAATGTATCTACACGTCTCTGCTTGACTTTTTTCATCAAGTAAGGTAAAAACGCCTCCAAAACAGATGGTTGGCTTCTTAATCCGTTAAATAGTATACTACCATCATTAAATGGGTGCGTATAGAAATTTTCATAAAATTTCCCTTTTTATACTTTACTGGTTGGCTAAATTTTTTCTCATGTCTGGAATTCCTTGCCACTATCTATAAAAGAATTTTTTCTCTCTGTCAATTTTAAGGGAAAATTATTTAATTAATACTATAGTACTGAGCATATATGTCAGTAACTTAAATTTGTATCCTATTATAGTATTTTATGATTGATATTATGATCTAATAAATCGTAGTTAGTTTCTCACCTCTCTTTGACTGGGATCATATTTTCCTTTTTGTATTTAGTGTTATTTATGTCTGGCTGAGAAATTTTTATTTTCCATTGCCGTGAAATGTTTGCCAGATATATTTTCTCATTCTTTTTTTCGTTTAAAGGAGAATTTTATATTAATTTTCTGTTTTGCTCAAATGGGGAATCCTAGAGTATAATAGATCTTATTCTGCTCTGTTCTATCGTTATGTCGTGGCATTTAAGTATTTCTTTATAACAGCGTGCATTAACAAGCGCACATTTTCTAATTACGAACTTATAGCGATGCTCATCCTTCACTACGAGAAAGAAATAATTAAGAGAATACATCTCGCACTTTTCCAAAGATCTCCCTTCTTCTACCTTCCGTACACATTGGTAATATTTATTATTTGTTCCTGACAATGCCGCTTGTCGATGAAACGCTTAGTATAAGCTAAATCAAAAGATTATGAAAAGTACAAGTATTCTCTATGTAAGGATACGATAATCTTCTATGAGGAGAAGCCTTAATTTTTAGAGTGTGTCAGATATGAAGTATCAAAGTTACCCCAAGGTAGCAAAAGAATGAACGCGCTTTGCGTTGTACGTGTACGTTGTGTGTGGAAATCGATGTCAATACCAACATGACCGCGAGTTCTTTTAGCTATGCAGCAAAATAAGCGTGTCGTGGCTATCCTAGCTTTTAATTTTAATATTGATTTCTGACTTAAGCATTTCGTTTCAAAACTTTAGTCATGCGAAAGCCAAAGATTTCAAAAATTAAATATAAGTATACATTCCTATTGCTGCCTTTTTCATTATATTCCATAACGTTTTAGAATTGCATCTACATCTACGTCATAACCTGAAAGCCACCCAAAGGGTGTGGCAGGGGGTGCTTCCACACCAGGCATGTATGAATGATACGGTAGAACACCGAAATTACATTGAAACCATCGTACCACACATGCAACGCGCCAATTAAAAATCTATTAACCAAGAAACATTCTATCGTCAATCGTTCCAACATGCAAGGGATATAAAGACTACTACTTCACATTAAAAATATCATGCTTAAATAAGAGCATCAATATTTACATCATCCCTAAATAAGAACGTAGAAAATATAAAGAGAAAGATCTACTGTCTGCCTATTGTTACTATTCGAACTATTCATGACGACGATCACAGCTGTTGTGGTCCCGAATGGTACACTGAAAAAATGACATTTTATACCTATCGGTTCTACAACATATCTCTCTAGTTTTATAGGTGTGATCTAATATGCCGTAGTACGAGGGGGTTAATAGTATGTTTTAATGTTAATGGCATGTGTTATTGGTCAAACAATCGCCAATATTTAAAATGCGATGGTAGGTTGATATATTTGGTAGACTTGATCAACCCTAAAGCTCTCTTTGAATCATTTCAGAAATATTTAAGGGTCGCATTAATATACACATTTCGGTTTCAACCGGGAACAGAATTCTTCGACATGCATAATTTGAAAAAGGCAATTTGATCAAGGAATGATTGAGTACCATTAAAGTGGTCTTTTCCACATTTGAAAAGAATTCGCTCGCATCTTCTGCCCATTGCGCTCAAAGTTCACGGGATATAATTTACGCCAAGATGGCGGACGATCCACTCTTCAAAACCGCACAGTCGTCACCCGCCCTCGTGAGCGGAGGGACGGGGCAAAGGACGTGGGCACGGTTTCAAGAGAGGAGAGGTCGGGCGTAGTGATTCTTTTGTTTCTTTCCTCCTCCCGCGCATCGTTCCGCCAGTGAGGGAGAGTTACCGGCGTGTTTGAGCGCGCTCCCGTGTGTTGCCGCGGTTACGGCCCCAATCGTGTGTGTGATATTGGGGCGGGCGAAGATGAGGCGCGGTCCCGCACGTGAAGCGGCGATAGGGTGACATTGTTTCCGAATGCTGTTAATGGGCCGTCCGAACCAAACAGCGAGAGTGAGGTTGAAAAAAAATCACCTGCCGATAATGGCGAAGGATTACGCTCCAGTTTTTTGTTCTCTGCTACTGTTTTACGAATGAGCTCTAGTGTTTTTTTTCAAATGCAGTTCACAGTGTTCTTTTATTTTGAAGTGCCTCCATGCGGGTACCCTCACACTTTAAGTCATCAAATACACGCAACAAACTCCACATCCATTGAAGGAAACAACGAGGCACACTAAAGTCAAACAAACTCGAGGCCATTTTACACGATGCTTATGTCAGTACTGGATTCAGTAATGAAATCAGCGCCAAAAACTCAGAATCAATTTCGGTAAAAAATCGATTTTTCGATGCCTTGGATCATGTGTTTACGCGATGCTGAATTCAGGACGCTGTGGCACTGGACGGATAATTGCATAATTCATCAAATATAGCTATATAAATAAATTGGACCACACTGATTTGACACATTTTCTGTGTTGTTTACAAAACATTGTAAACTATCTATAGAAAACCAGTTCTAGAGGTCTGGATAAAAGCATTTTCTCGATTATTGTTCGCAAAGCTCCCACGGAGATTATTTTATGATAAACATCACTTTCATTACCGCTGTTCTCTCGAAACGCTTGACTCGCCGACATGATTGTGATTGGCTGTTCGATCCAAGAATCGGATGAAAAATAACTATCGTACTTATTTTTCTTTTGAGGACTGATATTAGAAGTCGATTCTGAGTTCTGATATTAGTCCTGAATCGCGTAAAACAGCATGAAGTTCAAATACATTACTTCTGCCGCGAAAATAATTGCAATAAAATTAATAACAATTGGGTGTTGACGTAAAATTTCAATTCGTTTGATTCAACCTCGCAGGAGCTTGAAGAAAAATGAATATTTCCACAATTTTATACCACTGGTCCAAAATTTAAATAGATAATATATAGAGACAAAGTATGAACATTCAAATTTCAAATATACTCTTTCATGTTCTTGATTCAGTGAAATAACTTCTGCCGACTGCAATATCCACAGAGGCAAATTCGTCGAAGTTTCGACGTCTCGGTGCGATGTCCCAGGTTAGCGCCCTTGTACGTTGAGCCTTTTTTCGCTCTTTTCCGGACAATTGGTTCGGATATAATCGAGTATCCAGGGGGCAAATATGTACAGTATTGGGTCAACCTGAAGAAAGGCTTCTCGGTAGCCCACCTGGGTTGGGAGGTCCATGAGCAGCGTTCCAGCCCCTTACTCTGCAGTCGTCTTCAGGTCATCCTGGTCGATGAGATCACCCTAAGAACGGTTGCAGTGTAAGCGGTCAAAACGTTGGTCATGGACCTCCCAACCCGGATTGAATCCAGAGAAGCCTTTCTTCATTCTATTCACCGGGAGGATCTGAAATCATTTTTCTGGGTTTAACCTTTTTGTATTTTAAATAGGAAATTTTGTAATTAAATCCATCATTTGTTCAAATAGAAATAATACTATCTTGCTCGTGAGATGGGTGCATTTTTGCTCTTTGTTTCTTATCTGTACAAGTTTTCATCTCAAAGTTCAAGTAAGATTCCTCCAAAACCATTGATAACGGTCAAAATTCCTCTCATTCAAATTATGCCAATATTTAGTATTACAGGGCATTCTTTAGGCGTTCTCTAGAAGAATGAAGAAGAAACCTTAAGTTGACTCACAATCTACATTTCTTATACTGAAAGCATGAAAGGTATTGCTAGGGTTAACGATGAAACCCAGGTGCATCAACCCATGGTGAACGTAAAATTCATCTTTTTTTTAGCGTTAGGGGATGGATCAATCAACTGCTTTTATAATTGATAAAGAATAATGTAAATGGAAATACGACTCTGAGCCCGAAAAGAGAATGCCAATAAAATGTTCAACTCAAAGTGTCGACAATTTTGAGAAGTGCATTTTTAAAAGGGACCGTTTCGGGTCGCAGAATAGCGGACACATTAGCTAGGAAGGCATTGCGTCAGTGAAATGGAAAAATAGCGGACCTTAATTTCATCTTGACCTTGAAAAATGAACCTGACAAACAATTCAATGTTCGCTATAATCAAAGACCCTCATATTGGTCATGTATACAAAAAACCCACGGCAATCAACCAGCTAGAGAGTCATCGACGAGTAAGGATAACTTTAAAAATTGAACATCGTGCACTAAACCACTGAAGGGGCTGATTCTTATAGGTACTGGTTTTGGAATATCCGGGTAAGAAGAAGAACCTGGGGCATTTTCTGTTCCACGACAGTATTTCACTAAGTACTCTGCAACAATCTGTAAGCCAACCTAATCATTGAACCAGCGAGGAAGTAGAAATCTTTCTCCAAAATTCACGTTAGGCACCTATCCGACCTATAGAAATTAGCGTATAAATTGCTGGCATGAGGTTAGAAGATGAAAAACTATCAGAGATAGTGCCACACGGAAGGGTGTTTGGAATGATTGTATTCTAGGTTAGTATTATGGGCATAACTGCCTGCGCAAAAAGTTACATTGAATTTTTTACCCCTGCAAGAGTAATTTCAAGGAGTTAGCATCCGCAGAAGATTAACTTTAAGTCAAAGTCACGAGTTCACAAGGATCAAATTGTTTTCTGGCTCTCTTATCGCAATAGGACATTAAATCAGTGCACTCTCTAACTGAGACAAACAAGGTATCACCTTCATCTCCGTTCCACCTCATCGTGGAGTAGTTTCATGTGAACCAGAACCAGTTTTAAATTACTGCCACTCCAAATCATAATTCTGCCTGAGTAGGTTATGTTTTCACCAAAGATGATATACTTGGCGTCTTCATCGAGCGGCATTATAGCTGAGGCTCCTGAGATTATGAGACTACTCCATCAACACGTCTCCACGTCGGCTGTCCTACATTAAAAAGCATGTGCTGGTACAATCATTGCAATATTGCGACATTCGAATTTCATCTCAAATAGAAATTATTATGAGCACTCCAATGTTTGCCAAAAATTTTCTATTTAAGGAGTATTAAATTATATATCTCCAATGTATACAATTTTTTCCAGTTCCTTTAAATGTAAGTGTCGCTACGAGAAATACCATCGCTACTTTCATTATATATACTAGGATATCAGGTTTATGTGAGGCGTAATTGAAATCCACACCTCATTCTATTTCCACGCATTAGAACTATTTTAACCAAGGTATTCAGGCAATTATTAAAATACCTACCGGAAGAAATTGTGTAATATCTTTAAAGCTAGCAATGCTAGGGAAATGTAAGGATATTTCCTTTACTTGTGTAGCCTCTGTATCTTTGGAGGTTTCTTATGAGCTCATTCTCATATATTACATATTACAATCAATAAATATGTGAATAATACAAGGATTTAGGGAAAAAGAGTCAGCCATATTTATTATTCATGTTCCTCATAATGACATTATTTTCACATTCCAACCAGATGCACCTCTGCCTAAATGAACGGGCGATGCAAAGAAATGACAAAACAAAGATGGCGAGCCACATAACGAGAACGTTCTTTAATTTTACCGTAATCACTAAACGATATGATCGATCATTTCTGAGTGACTATTTTAGAGTATTACCCCATGGCGTTTGATATTGACAAAAATTGTGATGGTATTTTTTAGCCACTTATCTCTCAGGAATTACTTCTCCGTCAACATTTCTGACAAAATTTTACTGTCAATTTTTAAGAATAAAGGGGTTTTCTACGGTTTAATAACAATTTAACCAACGAATAAACAAACGTTCATCGTCGTAGACCAGCGTTGGCATTTCAAGCTTTGAGTACTTAAAATATTAACACTTTTGTTTTCAAAATTTTAATGAAGTTCACGCAAAGTTAAAATATTACATTAATGATGACAGGTTACATGAACATATATTAATATTCGAGATATTTCATGTTAGGAATAAAGTCCTTCCTTCCATCACAATTATTGAAGCGATTGATTCAGGACGGAAACATTTATTTGAATACATCTACATACTACCATGCGAGCCACTGCATGGGCGTGTGGCAGGGGGTGTTAGGTCATCAGCCGTGTAAAGATGTAAGTTTTTGGTAGATGAAACGGTGACGTGTAATATAGGAGAGTATTTAGTGGAGCTCAATTTTCATCGTGGTCGCTTATTGTTCGCGGAAAAATCGAGTTTTTTTACCTATCAGTTCGGCAAAGTATCTCTCTAATATTATCGCATCTATCAGACCTAGAGATGTAGTGAGGAGTCATGATAATATTCTCTGTGTCGCTCTGATAAATAACAGTTCTGAATTTTTCAAGCAAGCTAAGCCTAGCGTGTGGTATCCGAATCTCTAGGGGCTCCCACCTTATTCCCTCTAAAAGTTGTGAGACAAAATATGTACGCTCGTAGCAGTTTTTAATGAAGCGCGCTGCTTTCCTTTGTATTTTACTCATTTTTTTGGTTAAACCTATTTGACCAGGGTCCCAAATGCTCGCGGTTTATTTGAGGTGTGGCCTAACCAGAGCGAAGTGGCATCTCTCTTTGACTTTTTCATCCGAGCACCTTCCTATTATACGTTTAACAAAATCTAGTTTCTTTTATACTGCGCCATATATGTTCTGTATGTGTAATCCCCACGATATATCAGAAGTGAAGGTAATTCCAAGATATTTTACTGTATCTGAATATTTTATGTTTACGCCACCCACAGCATAGATATGGCATTTTATGGAATATTAGCAATGTCCATTTCACAAACATAACTGTGATTATTACATTCACAATCCAAATACAGATCCATCTCTCGAAACATTCGACGATGAAAGATATTGAAAAAATCGATTGAAACAGTTTTCTTGTGAAATTTTCTATGAACTGACATGGTTTTATATCCCGTGGGAGTGAATCTCAATTTTGCGATATGGTCATTGTGAAGTCTTAATGGAATATTACTGTTTTATTCTGGATTTGTAGACATAAATGGTAGAATTTTGAGCAATTATGAGTGTCTCTTCTGTAAATAAATAATCGGAAAATGAACGGAGAACAGCTCAACTGGAAAATTTTGGAGGAGAAGAGGAGAGGCATACAAAGCCATCTTTCTGTAGCTTCAGGCCATTTTGGTCAGTAGTGTGAATCCATGATTTAGGGATCTCGTCGATTCATTTGCTCGATACTGCTTGGAGAGAATAAATCTGTCGAGTGAAAAGCAGACTCTTTTTGAGAAGGCTTACAACTCCCGAAATTCACGTGAAGCGGGAGAGAGGGGGGCGAACAACTCGGAGGAGGAGATTGAATGAATGAATGGAAGCGAGGAGGAGGAAAGAGTCCGCGGCTATAAATAAATAAACATGACGTACAAAACGCGAGAAATCAAAGGGGAGCGCTTTTTCGCATCGTGATCGATTGGGTGAACGAACGCGGAATCGAAAGCAAACGACTCCCTATCCTAAGTGAGAATAAAAATCCGCCCGGAAATGTAAGAAAGCGCGCTCCAAATAAAAAAATGAGTATATGAGTATGTACACAGGTACCTGGAGCCAGGAAGATGATCATAAAATGAACGGCGGGGAGGAGCTGAGAGGAATCCACGTTTCGATGGAAGAAAAGGGCGAATTCGTGGTGAGGGGAGTGCAGACTCGTGCGAGTGGGGGAGGAACCTTTAATGGAGTGAGTGGCAATCCTTGGAGACGGGGTGAAAATACCGATATTTACGTGGCGTTCAAGTAAGGAGGGGCCGAGTAAACGCCTTATCGCGTGTGCGCGTTGCATTTATATCTGCACAATAAATTTCCGGCGGGCCACATCAGAGGTGAGTGGCAGGGAATTAGTCATCACTTACATGCATTACAAAATGCATTACTTAAGTTCACAACTACTGACGCATTAAAGATTCCGGCTAAAACTTATTATAACGCAAAAACACTAGTACATACACTGTAAAACGATAAACTTTGTTACTTCCTCAATCTATTAAAGAATGTAGCGCAGGTTTCGGCTGTTGGGCAAATATTCAGGCACACACTACATCTACATAATAAACACCATGTGTGCCACATGAAGAGTGAGAGTGTACTTGATGATGGCATAGCAGCCGAAACCGATAGTACATTTTGTAACAGATTGGGGAGGTAACAGAGTTTATCTTATTATAACGTCGACCTCACATAATGTAAGACCTTCAAAATTTGAATTCACTCAAATATACTGTACACCAATGGCACACTGGTTTGTAATCATATTTTTACAACGACATAAATGTACAGAGATATAAGGGTTACACCGCAAACATGCACGAACTGTTAATTTTACCCGGTAGCAGACGAGGGTACACGCTTCAGGGAGTAAGTTAACCGACTGAATTACACTTAATCTCGCAAATTGCATTGGATATTTGGGGAGGCGACCGACAGCTAAGGTCATTTTCACCATATGGTACTGGTCAGAGAGGAATGGTTAATAGAAACCCGGCGTCGGCATTAGCCTGCTCTTAACGAAAGGCGCCAAGGGGACCACGGCTTAACGTCTCATCCGACAGACGGAGTACTGCGCTTAAGCACCCTTCACAAGACACTCAATAAGGGATCGGTTTTCCTCTGAATAATATCACATCCTTCTCAGCAGGGATTTGAACCCTGGCCATCCGTATGGTCAGCCAGTACTCAAGCCACTACACCTGACCGATCCCCTAATCTCGAAAAATCTGGTTAAAAGTCACATTGGCTGTTGCTGTGTTCTACCATCGTTCGCGGAAAAAAATGGTATTTTAAACCTGTCCCTTCTGCAGTCTATTTGCTTAATTTCACTCTTCTGATCTAATACACCTCAATATGTTGGATCTAGTATGATTTTGATAACGGCGTAATTTAAAAAAAATTGGTTGGAAACTTACGAAATAAGATACTCCCGAGGAATAATTAGGACTTAGCAAAAATCATCACGATGAAGGGCATTTCATCATTATGCAATTTTACGGCGAATCAATTTCAGGCCTTCCGTGCCCACGATTTCGTCAACCTACAGCTTAAATCTGTAGCTGGTACTCGCGCTCACTGAACCTCCGATGAGAGGTTTGCCAACTCTCAACTTAAAGCGTCAAACACTAGCGGCCGCATAAATAGATTTATGTGAAAATACGGTCGCAAATAGATGACTAATAAGAGCTCTTAGTTGAACATTTAAATTTTTTAAACATTAAAGTTTTAACTAATATTCGTGAATCCGTTTTTAGGAAGCCTGTAGGGGCATGGAAAGGTTCTATTGGTACTATCGTAAGGAAGTACGTTACTCTATGTAGTGTCTTCCAGAAAACAAAGATGCAACACTTGGAAACACTGTTGCTGGTGTCCGTGTGAGTGAGTTCATTAGCTGTTCATTTAAACAGTGTGTTCCAAACTTTTCCAAGGCACCGCCCATGTGAAAAATTAAATACAATAATGACTAGGCTAATATTTATAATTAAGTAATTAGATAGATAATCTTCATCCCAGGACAAGAATGTACATAAATAGGGTAAGGCTCTTTGATAGACAACGAACTTCAGTACATAGTAGCAAAGTTGAAAATCTTCATCAGTCTCAACACATAACTCCTGGCAGAGTCGATCGATCGTTAGATGCATTGGCTTCGGTTTTGTAAGCTGCAGTAATTGCAGTGTGTAATGGCAGGTAAAGACTTAGGTTGTGTTATTTGGCAGAAAGACGTCGGTGAATGACGTAGACAATTGTATAAGACACGTTTGGTGCAAAGTTCCTCAAATATACTTTACATCAATGGCAACAACCAGTCATGAAGCTCCATCCCAAGCAACAAGTATGAAAGCTAGTAGAATTCTCATGTCTATGAAAAACTCTTAAACAATGCGGAATGCTGATTCCCTGATATTATCTGTTTCTAACGGCCTCGGAAATAACAGCACTCTAGTGAATTAATGACATTTGACAATGATAATCAAGCTAGATGCAAATAGTTATTCAGAACTTACGCACCTCCCGAGCTAACAATCTATCCTGGAACTTGGTCATCTTGATGCCAACAGACCCATACACCACCGGCTCCTTTCTTTAATGCAATCTAAGGGCCATAAAGTGCCATTCTTCTATCGGCCTTGAATATAGCTTTGCACAGACCCAATGTCTGGTCCCGTCCCTTGAAGTTACTCATCCAGGTTTAGAGCTATTTGAGTCAAAGTTTGTCATTTATGAATATGATACCGCGTGAGAATTTGGAAAAAAATTAATTCTTTTTTTAAATTGACAAACATTATCCTGTGGGAAAAAATCGAAAAATATCTACTGAATTGTTTGCTGCGAATAAATCAAAATAAATAGCATAAAAATCAATACTTTTTGAATAAAATGTATAGATATAGGCACATTTCAAGCTATCAAATAGCCTAATTGAGAGCAAATACTAAATCACTTGATAAATGCATTTCAAAGCGTTAGAGTCTAAATACCGAATTCTCACGTTGTCCATGAAACTAGAGGTTCTACTAAAATATTCCGTCAACACAGCTGTGAGTAGAAATATGAAATATTAAGTTCATAACCTAAATGTGTACATCATGAATTATCCGTCGAAATATTTCCGGACCTAAAAGACCGATATGTTTATCATTTCTCATACATCCAGGCCAGAGTCAGTCATAA
Source organism: Ceriagrion tenellum (assembly GCA_963169105.1). Classification (NCBI taxonomy): domain Eukaryota; kingdom Metazoa; phylum Arthropoda; class Insecta; order Odonata; family Coenagrionidae; genus Ceriagrion; species Ceriagrion tenellum. The sequence goes on along the minus strand of OY720640.1, from coordinate 139,927,473 downwards.
ATTAAAATGATCGGGCCAGTTATTAATTTCTAATAATTGGGCAAGGGCCCTTGAAGTCATGAAGCCTTAAACGGTTCTTCTTACTATATTCCAAAAGGTAGAATAAGAAAACATACGATACATGCACTACGTATCTCTATCTCTTCAGAATATCAATTAAAAAACATAAAAATAAATCATGGTAATTAGGAAACTAGAGCTTAATTTATACCGATTTTATGAATTGCATCCTTTTCCGATAAACTTTCGATTCCTGTTGCTCTATATGTGAAATATGTGAGAAAATGTTCAAGTTATCTTGATTTCAATCAGTGTAATAAATGTTCATCATTAATAAAATGATTTTTAATTTTTCTAAGAAATGCATACACGCATGAGATAAGTAAAATAACTAACATTAGTACATTATAAGCTCTTCACAAAATGAAGGGGGAAAAACCTACTTAGTACAGTTAATATGATACCATCAGAACCAATCACTTCAAAAACTGAGTGTTCTGGTAATTTCGCGCTTTGAAGTCGATAAATTAAATCGCCAAATCACCCGATTCCTCTCAGAATTAACACAAGTTTTATCTAAACTAAGAGTACTTACACACTTAAAAACAACGCTTAGTACTAAAGCCGTATCACAAAATCCAATAACATCTTTCCCGCAACCCTTACAAATATTTTCCTGGCTCGAGAAAGGCCTGGAACAATTCTTTGTAAAGGTTTCATGCGAACTCCAAAGTAAGTCCATTCTTTGCTATGTGAACTAAAAAGAGTGGAGAACAGTGTTAAGTTTTAATGGTTCTCCAGATGTGAAAACCGTTAAATGCAGTCTTTCTATTTACCCGTTTTGATGGGGTAAATAAAGGTTGACAAACACCATCACCCATGGTCACTCTTCATTCAAGACCCCGCCCCCTGCCCCGCCACCACCTTGTTTCATTTTGTCGTCTTGTATTGCACCACCGACCCCCTTGTGGGCGGAAGAGCTAACTTTGCGGACCGCTATATTAAACGCTCAATTGATATATTTAATTCATCGCCAATTTAAGTAATTAATTAATGTCCATCGAGATTGGATTACTTACTAATTAAGTATGAACTCACTCCAGTATCCAATAGCTTCAGTTCATCTTCCATCCTATTTTCCTTTTAAAACACGTTTTTTATCTAATCGTAAATAAATTAACGAATTCATAAATTTTACACTTTTCGCTGCCTAACTCTTTTATTACATAAGTCACAGTCACACACAAGCGGTGTGGCTGTCATAAATCAACACGCCTACTTAAGGTACAATAATACAGTCGCCCATAGGAACTCATTTTTTTAATGCTGCATTCAATAAATTCCAAAAAAGTTTCTCTTGAATGATATACATCTATGGCAGCCTTCTTTTTTGATCCATAAAGTGACGAGAAAGGGCAAATGTAAACAGCACAAAGAAAAAGTTCCATCATTGGCATTTGAAAAAATGAAATTATGGTATGATGGCATCCCGGTAAAGAGTACGTAATCTTGCATATGTTTTAGGATTTCCGTCGAAATACCAACCTAACTTCTTTCGAAGTTTATTGTTATTGTAAATGAAAATCCAGAACTAAATGTCTTACATTAAATGTTTCTCGTACACAGTATTGCCCAACAAACTTGCACAAATATTTTTAGTTAACAGAGTTTCCCCAAACGTTTGTTCCATCATTTTAAACGAAAACCTCTTTCTAGGAAAGTATAAGTCAAATTAAAATGGATGTTAACTGTCATTTACCCTGAAAATGGAAGATATTTCTTCTTTTTCAGACTTTTCCTACCTTATATAAACGATAAACTAGTGGTCCTAATGTTTAATATTTTCAAACTATGGAGAGATCGCTCCCTAAAAGTGTTTCAAATTGATTTAAATGAAACACCAAAAGTTTTTTAAGTCAAATATATTTTTTTTATGTTCAATGATCTTAGTTTTCCACCATAGGATGATTTTATGGCACAATGCTTCATTATTCCAAGGTGGTTTTCTCTGTGCATTTTGTTGCAGTGAAAGGTCTGCAGCAATATTATGGTTAAGCAAGAATAGAGTTTTAATGTCATAGTGAAATTCTTTTTTTACCGATTTATAATAAACATTGAAACTTGAAAACTTACGCTAATACAATTGGAAGGTGCTGTAAAATCAGTTCACTCGTTCCAAACTCGTTCCTTCAATCCATAATTTTCTGTCAGTTTACGATTTTACCGATTATGATTTTAGCCATCACGATATGATGAACCTCATAGATGACGATGAATTTCATTGATCATCGACGGCGATAATTTCGATGAAATGACTCATCGCGCATGCCTAGACTGGTACAAAAAAGCAGGACGAAGAAGCCTTCATATTGGAATTTGATGATATTAGGTCCAAACCTCATTCGTTTGTTAAATAGTGGTGTTTTTGAAGCTATGGAAAGGCCTATAGATGTAGACAAGATTCCTTCAGCGTAATTTTATGAATATGGTGACCGAAAACCAACTTAATTAAAAACAGCCGAGTTTTGCTTCGATAAGCACTCATCCGTTGGTCAAGTATTGGATTCGGTGGCGTCAAAGCTGCAAGTCTCAGCATCTTTTATCAGATTCCAGTCATCGATTGTTTCAAGGATGGCATCGCATCCTCTTCACTTCGTAAGTTTAGTCTCAGCAAATAGATAATCAATGCCATTTGATGAAGCAAGGATTAACAGTCTCTCCACCCCTATATCACCTACCTATTTAATCTGTCATCTATGCTCTACAAGCGACTTCCATCGCCCTGATTAACCGATGAAATTAAAACTCTTATCAATGCAAGAAACAAATGTCGACTTACCTTCGTTCGCACTAGGAAAAATTGGGCTTTCTCCAAAAATATATGTCTTAGGAATAAGGTCAAATCGCACATTACTGACGCCAAACGCTCGTATCATGCTTTTGCTTTCCTTCTCTTAAGGATTTAAACAGTATTTGGCGCCAGAGGTGGTTTAATACGTCAACGGGATGCAATAGATAATTGCAACTTCTCATTATACCAGTTTAATGAACACTTCACCGGCAGTCTGGCCGGAAACAACACCCATTTTTCAAGTAATTTAGCTCGTTTAGACCCTGTTATGCCTTTTAATAAAAATTACTTTTGTTTTAAAAATATCTCATTAGAGTCTCTACAAAAAGCTCTTCGCAGCTCTAAATCCAACTCTGCGAGTGTTGATAATATCTCCATAGACTTCATTATTAAAGCTGGAGACGTATTCTCGATATCTTCAATCATTCCATTCTGACATCAGTCTTCCCATCTACTTAGAAATCATCAATAGTTGTACCAATCAAAAAATCTAAAAATCCTAAGACCATAAACGAATATCACCCTATATCATTATTATGTGCTCTCTCACAAATTCTTGAGATAATAGTTCACCAGCAAGTTCTCGACTACCTCACCAGTCAAAATAAACTGGATCCCTATCAATCGGGATTTAGGAAGAGCTTCAGAACGCAATCTGCTCTAATCAAAGTCATGGACGACATCCGTCTACCTATTGACCAGTCGAAGGTAACAACACTTGTCCTGTTCGACTTCAGTAAGGCCTTCGACAGAGTTGATCATGCCTGCCTTTTCAGTAAAATGAAGCTGCTCGACTTCTCTGCTTCTGCGATTAACTGGTTTCTCTCGTATTTGACTGGGCGGCAACAGGCAGTCCGGGACTCTCACGGCAATCTATCTTCCTGGCTACCAACTGTGAAAGGTGTCCCCCAAGGATCCGTCCTTGGTCCCCTGTTATCTGCTATCTACTTATTATATCTTCCAAAAATAGTAAGAAATTGTAAGTGTATGTTATATGCGGACGACTTGCAAAGTTATTATCACTGTCATCTGCAAGACCTGAATGAAGGGATCGCTCAAATTAACAGGGACGTTGACGCCGTGGCAAACTGAGCCAAAGCGAACTTTCTTACCTAAAACAGTGAGAAAACCAAATTAATCATTATTGGTTATTGGTACAGTGAGGATCATAAATAAAATAAATTTCGGTGAAGTCCCCAATGTCATTTTAGACAACTTCGCTGTACCATATTCCAACGTCGTTCGGAATCTGGGAATATTAATGAACATGAACCTCACTTGGCACGACCATGAACTTCAAATTTTAAATAGGATCAATAGCACAGTCTATCGACTTAAACTCTTCAAGCATATACTACCTTTTCATACAAAAAAGTTACTAATCACTACACTAGTTTTTCCAAATTTTGACCAATGCTCATTGGTCTTCAGTGACTTGACAAATGAACATAAAGAGAAACTCCAGCGATTTTAGAACTCCTGCATTCGATACATTTTAATATTCACCGAGCCGAGCATATTAATTCCTATAGAGCACAACTAGCCTGGCTTAGTATTGAAAACAGACGCCAATACATGCTCTGCACATTTCTATACGTGCTATTTTTCCGGAGAGAACCTAGGTATATATACGATTTATTCAGTAGACCTCCACTATCTCGGAGCATGTCTACCAGGAGTGACTCTGCTAACCTGTACTGCCCCGCGCATTGTACCACTAAATACTGCCTATCATTTGTAGTGGAATTCTCTACCGAACTATCTCAAATGCAGTCAGACTCTGTCTGCTTTTAAAGCCAAAATATCTCATTACCTGCTTGCGAAGTAGTTCCGAACTTGTTACTGTGGATTTCTTACTGTTAATATCGAATAAGTTTGTCTCACATTTTTGTACTCTCTTTGTGGTTCTTCATGTTTATTTTATTGTATATTGTTTTTAGTTCCCAACTTTTTACTTTTTACTTTGGATTTCTCGTTGAAAATATCAAATAAGTTTGTCTTACATTTTTGTACTCTTCTTGTGGTTCTTAATGCTTGTTTTATTGTATATTGTTTCCAGAGCCAAAATATCTCAGTACCTGCTTGCGAAGTAGTTCCGAACTTGTTACTTTGGATTTCTTACTGTTAATATCAAATAATTTTGTCTTATTTTTGTACTCTCTTTGTGGTTCTCAATGCTTGTTTTATTGTATATTGTTTTTGATAATTTTTGTAATGCTCTTAGGGGTGATGTACCCAGAGCAAAATAAAGTATTTTTATTCTTATGCTCCGCCCTAATCGTACCTGCTTTCCGATACCTCCTGAATGCCTTTGCGAAGACGACCGGTAGGCCTACAAAAGCTTTGGACTCACATTGAGTACTTTTTGACGCTCTTCTTGATGCTTCCAACGTGAGGTTTCACAGAGTACTCCTACACATCTTGTTCTGCCTCTAAAATGAACGATGGGACTCAGTTAACAGTCTACCTGTCACTGATGTTCACCATACCAAGAGATGACAGCACTTCTGGCGTGAATATCACCTTCCTGCATCTTTATGTCCCAGATTTGGTATATTCTTCCCGAAGTCAATGACATTGGGAGGTGATTATTGTTTTCAATTTTCTCTCCCACGATTGGAGAAGATTTGAAGTCAAACGTAATATTTTTAGATATTTATCTTTTTAACTGCTTATTTGCTTTTTTCTGTTTTCTCATCTACCATTCTCTTCCCTATTTCCTTCTTTTCAAGCTTCTAGTCAAGTTCAGTCATTCACCTTTGCCTTCCTGACACTCGCTAAGCGAGCAAACTTGCGGACCTCCTGAATGCCTTCAGAGCATTTCTTTCGGCGAAAACCAACAAAGATTCAAATTCTCCTGTAAGGGCTTCTTTGTCCTGCTTTTGAGTACCAATCTTTCTATATTAATTATTTTTAATGTTTTTCCAAGTTATTATCGGTTCTTCCTACATTTTTATTGCCCTTTGTTCGTGCGGAAGTAATCCTTGTATTGTTCCAGGGAATGATCACCATTTTCATTGTTTTTAGCCACCTCAAGCGTATGGTGTGCCTACCTAATGCCTACCGGTCGGCATCAGTAAAGTCAATACAAGGATTGCTGCAGCTTCTTTCCTCAGGTCTAGGACACCTCGGCGAAGCCATCTCGGAGTCACTGAACTATCAAAGAGTGCCCAATGATGCCATTTTAAGTTGTAAGGACCTGTGGATTACGTGGGTAGCCTTGAAATGAATGCAAGACGTCAGGGAAGCTGAGAAAGGCCCAAAATATTGCGCATAAACCGCATTTAAAAGAAAATGGCAAAGGTATGACGGAGGACGAGTACGTGAGTAGTAGCGGTGGACATTTAACAGATACAGCGGGCACAAATGAAAATGAGAAAATCTGAGGAAGAGTTTGAAGATGTAACACCAACTTTGAACCAGTTATAAAAACAATTCAAACCAATTGAAAACTATTACTAAACATTTACCTGCTACATGTAACATACGCATTAAAGAAGAGTGTGAACGTATCACCAATATACTTTATCTCTGGCGACTTTCAAGCGAATCATGATTCCTTTCCGCAATACCAGGTTTCGTGCCAGCACAAATATTTCAATCAATACGTGCCAGTAGTTTCATTGCATCATATGCATTGGTCGCATTGGAATTATCTCCTAAAATGGCACTAATAATATTTACACAAGAAATTTTCAGCATTGACTGACGAATTAATGTACCACAAATCAATTTCATAAAAAGCAAAGCGTGATAACTTGACAATACATAGACACTAAAGTGACGCTTCCGGAATACATTAAAATACTTAATCCTTGTGAGGAGCCGAAATATGTTTCAGCTTTCTAGAGAAGAATAATTAGTTTTATAATGTTAATAGTGACGCCACTAAAAATGGCAATTGAAAAAGACTTTTACTCGGATGATTCATTTGCCCCACTCATTTGGAATACGACATTGCACTCCATAAAACTTGGCTATTTTTGAATTCTCTCTTGCGACTGCACGCACTTGAAAATTTTTATCTTGAAATTCATCATGGCTTTTAACCTGGAACTGCACAAAGTTATACGTAACATAGGAGTTCTTAAATCAAGGGAAATTGAGCTCTACGGTCTCTCAAGATAGCAAAATTAAATGAGTCTCCAATGGCCGTAAAAAATGGCACCACTCGTCAAACATGCAACCACACAACACTTAGTGTGTTGGTTGGCGGGAAAAGGGGGATTCCACAGCAGGGACCAACCACAGCCTCTCAACCAGAATACCCTCCTGTGATGGTTTACGGGAATGTTACTTCCTCGCCAGTGACCACCACAGACACACACACACACTCAAACCAGTTGGGATCCTTTTCAAGGGCTAATAGGACCCTGATAAGGATGCCTGGGTTATAACCTGGGATCCTTCATAGGGCTAATGGGACCCTGATAAGGATGCCTGGTCATTACCACAATCACACTCACAGGCACTCAGATCACTCACTCACATACACAGACGGGCCCAACTTCTGGGAGAAATCGCTCAAAAAGAGCGTGGTCAAAATATAAACACAAAGACAAACGAGGGTGAGCGTCGGATACGCGTATTTCGGCCACAAGGTGGCCCTCTTCAGCGAGCTGAAGGGAAAAGCACTAGCAACACGAGGTTGAAAGTACCATTGGTGCCATTTTTTACGGCCATTGGAGACTCATTTAATTTTGCTATAGGAGTTCTTGTGCATTGGCTAATCTTTAAAATTAACTTTTTCGCTACACATTTGTCTTCCAACTCGCAAGGCTTTACCTACAACCATGAATTGAGGGTTATGCTACTTCGCGCATAGAATCAGTAGGATAGCAGTTCTACAGTTGCCATTTTTCCATTTCTTTTGAATTTATATACCGTTTAGATGGGCGAGCCATGAATCCTGCTTATATATGCGTCGAAAAAAAATCGTCGGCTTTTGATTCTCCTAGCGCGAGTTTTTGCGAAACCTTCCAACAAATACTCAAGCTTCCCGAGTCCCAACAAATTTCAAAAACAAAAACAAGTTCCCAACAAATACTCAAGCTTCCCGTTAGCATTCATAGGTTTGTTTCTCCACGATATATTGAGAAATCTAATCGCTTCTCATTCAAATGAGACTAGCTATACAATGTTTAGTCTGTGAGTACGGGTTGAGGCACCGAGCTGCGATTCTAAGTATCTACCAGGCACATCAGGGGTTTCCAGAAAATGTAGAGAGATAAGGTACTCTTGTAAGACCCGCAACCCCCTTTTCAATTTCAATTTCTGGGAAAAAAAGGTGCGCGTATTACCCGGGTCAATACGGCATCTCGATTCAAAATTGTGAATAAAACATAACCAAGAGTGAGTAATAACGAGGTCCCGAAGCACGCAGTTTTAGAGATAAGAAGAGAACATATACGCCTTTGCAACTACTTAATGACTTTACGCTACTCCAAATTCCAGGTCATGAACGACGATGGCAGTTTTTTTTCAACCTCCGATAGGCCATAAATAAAAGATAAGTGAATATTTTAAAAGTATATTATTACTAAAAGTTATGTACACTTACGGTTACTTTTCGGCATAATCACCTTGACGATTGAGGTGTTTTTGTCGTACCTGCGGACAAGCATTACGATACCCTCTTCATAAAATGTTGCCACCAATGAATTTAAATGAGTATTTCTGTTGTCTTGAAGCTCCTCGTTAGTTGTAAGTGCTGCCCTCCCAGCCACATCGTCAGTTCAGGAAAGAATGGTAGTCAGTTTGGTATAGGTTGGGACTGTATGGTGGGTGATTCAAAATGTCCCGTTGAAATTGCTCAAGGAGCCGTTGGGTTGCACCAGCACTGTGAAGACCGGCATTGTCATGGATCAGAACAATTCCAGAAGTCAGGATGCCTCTCTTTTGTTTTGAATGACTCTCCGCAAACGTCGTCAAGTTTTACAATTAACAGCTGCATTGATTGCTCTCTCAGGCTGCATGAACTCCACAAGAAACGCACATTTTTGGTCCCAAAACACGGCAGCCATAACCTTTCGGTTGTTGATGGTTTGCTTGAATTGTTTTCGTGTTTTTTTGGTGAATGTGTGTGCCTCCATTGTTGTGATTGACGTTTTATTCCGGGTAGATCATGTTGAATTAACGTTTCATCTGCGGTCACGAGTGATTTCAAAAATCTTCCCTTTCTGCGGCATTTCGGTCAAAGGGACGTCAAAACTGAAGTTGTTTGGCGACTTTTGTGGTTTTCAGTCAACATTTTTAGTTTCTGAGGTTTAGCCGCATTGCTTCCATTTTAAGTAAGGTCCCATATCAAGCCACATCTTTGAGAGATCTTAACCCTATTATCCTTTCCATTCCAGCGGGGCCCATTAGCCCGAGCTATTGCTGCTGTTGCAAATCATTGATGCACACATTAAGGACAAAAATTCACGGAAAATATAACTGTGTTATTTGAAACTAGCAATCAAAACATCGTCCTCGCAGGGATAAATTTTCCGAGTTTCATTATTCATTAATAATTTATAAATTGTTCAAAATGATGCCCAAATCATTCTAATATCTCACCCCATGCATGCAGTCCATCAATAATAGCTGATTGGCGAGGATGGAACATCCTGTAATTGTTACATTGCCTTTGTTCGTACTTGAACCGTATTTCATAGGTCTGATTTTAATGACATTTTCCACGTCACAAAATTATTATTGACACTTTCGTTGCTGTACGTTCTATTGGGGCTCATTTGAATGTCTTATTACTTCTTCATTATGAATGCGATTTCTAGATTCATCGAGAGCAAATGTGCATGGCTCCTCGCATTTCAATGAGTCTTTGTAGCTCTATCTCTTCCAGCTGGTGATGAATCCAAAGTTTGGCTCTAGAGTGTACGCAAGGCTCGCCTAAGGTTAAGCAACAGTAGTACAATGGCGATATATCGTGTGACTAATGCAGACGAATCAAGGAGATCGAGAGAAGGCTTAAGGCTATGGAAAATCAATAAAGAGTTATCATTAGGGTCAACTTAGGTGTCTAAAAAATTTAAGGCTTTATACAACCAAGTGCATACCGTATTTACATGTGCTTCACGTGACTCTTTGTGATCTCCTCACCGTTATTCTTGAGGAAAGAATCGCGAATATAGTTGCAATGCATATTGATGGAAGGCGGGATGATTATGAAATAAAGTATCAATGTGAAAGAAAATTTGACTGTTTCTTTAGGCAGGTAGTAGAGAATAGTTACAGTTACATTACGCCATAGGCATGTTGTATTTTGGCTGCCGCCCGGCCGACCTTTCACACTGAGTCATCCCCGCTAAAGACGTATCTCCGCATTCTCAGAATTAATTACGCTGATTTTCGCGTAATAAAACTTGGGCAAAGTACATACGACATGAGTGTACACGGAAAATGTGAATATTACAACAAAATGTTTACAAATCCTTACGTAGTCGATGGGTTTAACCGCCTTTCTCAAACTTCTGTGGTCATATTTTGCTCCTTTTCCTAGTTGAGCCCTAATTGGTTAGGTATAGCCCATGCTATGAATGTTTACTATTCTCTCCTCTGCGGTCGCTATCCAGATAACAGTTGAGTACCTTCAGCCCAGAAGCAATGAATTGACCCCTGCGTTATCACAATAGGGATTCTATCCTAAACTATAGAAGATTAGAAAGCTTATTTTTACGACGACAGATTAGAAAAATTACTGTTTCGTAAAAAAATGCTAACGGCCTATTTTTGACATATAGTTCCTCCATTTTAAGTGAAAATATCCCAATCTAAAAGGAAATAAAGATTAAAACTGATAGACCACGATAGCAATCGGGTAAAATCTACAAAAAAGAGGAATTTGTAGCATATTTACGAACCAACTGAATGTATACGAAATAATAGAACCCGAACATCTATGTGGACAGAAACCAATGAATAACTTAGAAGTCCCTTATTCCACTGTTTTATGCGGAAAGGATTTGAAAAAGGTTTCAGCAGGTAACTATCATTTTCAGAATAACTACACACCACCTCGAAAAATAAGCTCTCCGTTGAAAGTTCGCTGGTGTCCTTTTTAAAATGAAACTGCCGGCAGTAAAAAGTAGCTTTCATAATAGTAGTTCCTTAATTAAGAAACTTTTTTGCGAAGAAACACCTTTTTAAGCACACTATATATTGGTATTATTCATGAGTGCAGTGTGATCATCACTAAGGTGCCGTCATTACATCTAATATCTGATTAAGGGAAAAGAATTGATGCCACATATCAAGCTAATTTCAATATTTTACATCGGTTGCAATCAATATAAATCTTATTAGGAATGTGATGAGCGTTGCTTCTGTATATATAATGAATACGAACAGATGGTCTTCAAGACGGACAAGTATAAAAAGCCCTCTAAAGGATACGGACATTGAATAAAATCACCCATGTCATTTTTGTTTGAAATTAAAATGCAGCAAAAAGCTTGGGGATGGAAACGGATTCCATGCAAAAAATATTTTGATTATTATCTTTCAGGGTAGCGAGCCTTGTAAGATAACTGTCGAAGAGAAAAGAAGGTTTAAAATAATCATTAGTGATGCGGCTTTTCGAGAAAATGATCAGGATGAAATAAACGGAGAGAATAATTAATGAAGGAGACCTAAGGAAGCGAGTAAGAATGGATTTCAAATGAAAATAAACAAAATAGATAAGCTTTTGTATAATGTTTTTGCACAATAATCACGAGCCACGATTGGCTTAGCTGGACCATGAAGTTGTATAGTTGTTTAATAGTGTGCATGTGATGAGATTTAGATTATATTGCTTTTGTACGAGTTTGCTTTTATATCTAAGGTATTGATTTTTTCCATTTTTAAATTCCAGGTAATGTAAAAAAAATATAAAAAATACAACAAGACTACGATGACATTCTAAGGCGGAAAATCATGGCACAAAAGCATAATCCTGCATTCTGCGGTTGTAGACGAAAAACAGTTCCCTAAGCTCCAATATAAATCCTACAGCAGGTGCCTTTTATAATTTTTCCCTAACCTCCAATAGAAATCCTATCAGCAGGTGCCTTTGATAATTTTTCATTCGTGTTTTTATTTATCATTAGCAAAAAATTAGCCCTACATTCTATATATTAATAACAATAAACACTTTGCGAAATACACAAATATAATTTATACGCTCAACAACCATTTCTTTGTCTTTCTCTTTACTTCCCTTATAGCCTTCTGGCGCTAACTGCTATATAAGCTAGAGAGGACCTAATGAGGCGATGGTTGCGACCAAAGCGGTGCGGCAGGAGTTGCTGGAAGGAGTCCTTGAATGTCGGAGATTGCTGGAAACTCTCATCACCATTTTCTCAACAAATATCGTCTGCGCAACAATGTTGGAGCGCCTATCTCGTGTGCGCCTCAGGAAAGTCCTACGGCCGTATGACCGGAGGGAAAACATTTCCGCAGAGGGGAAACTCTCCAAAGAGAGAAAATTGAACAGAAAAGGGATGTATGCCCCAAAAATGCCACAGATCGATAGACCAAGGAGAAGTTAACGGTGGAATTTAAATTCAGAGGGTATACCCCGTCTGAAAACGAGATCTATGCCGTATTCAGACGAAAATTAGATACTTAGATGATCGAAAACGAAAGAGAAGGGGAATTGTAAGAACCAATTAGTAACTTTAATTTGGAGAATGAAATCAGTTTATGTGAGATAAAAATCGGTGAAACGATTGAATTGAATTGATAGACAATTACGAAAAAGGGGACAAGACCATTAATCGTTCTAAGATATGGTCTTTGCTGAATCATTACATTCGCCACCTTTCATATCATTTTTAAAAATTGGGGAAGCGGATAAGGTACAAATGTAAAAATCATGTTTAATAATTTGCAAGCAGCTTCCGATTAAAATCAGAGGACAGTAATGGAAAGCCATGTTTAGATTGCTACTATTCCGTCGTTTTTTAAATTGAATGATTTGGTAGAATCAGCTAGAGAAGATCAATCGATGTTAAGGTATCTGAATCCTTCATCATTTTAATTTATGCCTTTTTATTAATGGGATGTGAGCATTACCGCCGTAAGCTTAGAAAATGTGAATCAATTCATGGATAGGGTTGAAGAATTAGCTGTAGCCCTTGTGAAAGACCAAAATAGTCCATTTCTAGAGGCGGTAGATTTCTTCTCTGGCGAGGCTGTAGCTTGGTATCGGTTGATGAGAAGCCAAATAAATATTTGGGATGCGTTCAAAAGGATTTTACAAAATACATTCCCAGGGATTATGGAATCGTTGCGGAAGGAAATTTAGAATGGGAGACAGTGACAGAATGGGAGAATGAGTACTTTTATAACCATGTTGGGTGTTTTCAGTAGGCTTAGGGTCCAAGTATCTGAAGCCTGGACTCTGAAAAAAGAGGTTGTAAATAAGCTGCAGACGTTAGAATTTTGGGTTAGTCGAGGGACACATAAAGTACGATGGATGGAATGGGAGACAAACAAAGAAGATATTCTCATAGTTTATAAGGATAGGAAGAAAATAATAATTATAGAGCCATTAGTTTATTGAGCATTCCGGGAAAAGTATCCAGCAAAATTTTAATCGAAAGAGAGAAATATTACTTTTGAAAAAATATGGGGTGTGCAGAGTGGGTTTATGCCTGGGAGAGGATGTAGTGACCAGCTTTTCGCGCTTCAGCAAGTGACAGAAAAATATATGGGCGTCCAAAAGAAAGTGTATTGTGCTTTTGTCGATTTAGAGAAGGCATATGACAGAGTAAATAGAAAGACGTTGTGGAAGGTTTTGAAGGACTATGGAGTGAATGGGCAGTTATTTCATGTTATGATGGCGATGTATGATAATAGTAAGGCAAGTGTGAGGGGATACGGGTTTCTGACTGATTGGTTTGCAATAAAACAGGGCGTAAAGCAAGGATGCGTAATGCCACCATGGCTGTTTAACTTATTTATGGATAAATGTGTTAGAGATGAAAGTAGTGAAAATGATGGTGTTTTGATTTGTAATGTAAACGTGCGAGTTCTCCTATATGCGGATGACGCCGTTTTGATCTCAGAGAGCCAAGAGGGATTACAGAAGCTCCTAGATAAGTTTTTTGCATCAACAGAGAGAATGGAATTGAGGTTAAACCGTGCAAGACTAAAGTAGCAGTTTTTGATGAGAATAACTATGTGATGAGGGCGAATGGTGAAGTAATTGAACAAATGGATGATTTTGTGTACTTAGGTAAGATATTTGCGAAAGATGGACAGATAGATGAGGAGATAAAGAGACGTGCGAATGCTGGAAAGAAAGTGGTAGGTAGAGCATATCAAGGAATGAGTGCCTGTCTAAGGAAGCGAAAATCGCTGTGTACAAAAGTGTACTTCTTCCCACTTTGCTGCATCGTAGTGAAACATGGGTACGTCAGGATAGATATAAGAGTAGAATGAACACCGTGGGTATGAGTTATCTGAGGAGTGTTTGCGGCAAAAGTAGGATGGATAGGGTGAGGAATGAGTGGGTAATAAATGAGTGTGGGTTAGATGAGTAAAAGCTTAAACGATTTCGTACTGTCAACTAATTTTTATTTTACCTCTTGCTACACGTGTTTCAACTGAACAACAGTCATCCTCAGGCAAGAATAAGCAATAAGTAAGTAAGTAAAAAGGATGACTATTATTCAGTTGAAACACGTGTAGCAAGAGGTGAAATAAAAATTAGTAGACAGTACGAAATCGTTTGAGCTTTTACTCATTATGCTGTTCTACGATATCTCGCCTGAGAAAGTGGAGTGGGTTAGATGCTCCAGTAATGGACATATATGAAAGGAGTGTGCTTCGTTGGTTTGGTCACGTTGAGAGAATGGATGAGAGTCGAATAACGAAACAGATATATGAGTGAAGTGAATGGTGCGAGAGGTAGAGGTAGGCTGAGAAAGTTGTGGTTGAATGTGGTTGAGGAAATTCTCAGGAGAAGGAATGTTGGGAGTCTTAAAAACAGGAGGGCGTGTATGAAGCAGTGTATGGGGGTAAATGAGGTAAAAGAGGTTTGCAAGGATAGGTCAGTATGGAGGAAATTATTTAAGCAGAGTTAGGTGTACAATTATGTATATGTGAGAGAAACTTTGTGACTCTGCCTACCACGGAAGGGAACGGCGTGATTGGTATGTATGTATGTATATAAAGATAGGAAACTTCAGATGGCGATTCGGAAGAGGCTGAGCAAGTGGTAGGAACAGGTGATTGTAAGTGAAGAGTGTAATAGAGCGGGGATAGTGTGGATATGAATGAAAGGGAAGAGGCTTTATGGACGGAATGAAGATATTTAGGATGTGTGCTCATTTGAGGAAACACTTTGCGTAAGGAGATTGGGACCTTCATCAGAGAAAACAAAAAGTTGGTGGCATTCGCTCTCATCCTTTGGACCTTATCTGAACCTGTAGATTACCCAAATCATTCAAACATGGTTTTAAAAACAGAGAGAGAGAGACAACCATGGCAATTACAGAAATGTGAAGTTTTTGGGTGAGCCATTGGGACGCCAAGCATCATTTAAAACAACACGATCAAAAAACATTGTTCTCCCTCGTACCGTAATATACGATCTTAATACGAATACTACCATCTGCTATTGGGGCAGGACATATGCGGACGGAATCCAGGGACGTTTGGCGGTCATTTTGGGCTTCTGATAAAATTTCCGCGCTGTTTACCTCGAGACTATGATGTGATCGCGGCTTTTTGATGACAAACAAAGGATTTGCGTGGATATGGCTATTAACGACGGCGTTTTACTGCTTTTATTAGAAACAAAACAAAAATGAGCGTTGAAATTAGAGTCAAAGTTTTACGGACAATACAACGAAGGTTAGGTTTACATCTCCCTCGTAAGATGGGACGATAGTCGCGACCAAAAGCGCAATCTCCTAAGCATAGTTCGAGAACTACTACGGAGCGTATAGGAACATGAAAGTACTCTTCCCTCACAAAGTACTCTTCCCCATCCAAACCCAATATCATCGCAGCTGAGCCTCTCGCTTGTATATCCGCTAATATCAGGTTCAAATTTACACGCTATTTTATGAATCTCACTTGTCAGAGTCATTGACAACGGGGTTTCTGCCCATGAAATGTTCTCACCTTCCTCTTAGCCATGCGAATTCGCCAAATAATCTGGTGTGACCCGGGGTTGGAAATGAGTGGGTCATGAAAGAAAGTGGGTTGGCTGCTCCAGTAATGGACGTATGGGAAGGGTTTCGCTACTTTGGTTTGACCATGACGAGGTAATAGATGAGAGTCGAATAATGAAATCAGTATTTAAGAGTGAAGTGAAAGATATGAGAGGAATGAGAAAAACAAGAAAGTCGTGGATGAATTAGTTGAAGAGACTCAATTTAAGTTGGACTTAAGAACACAGGGTGCGTCCCAAAAGTCATGAAATACATTTTTTTACTTCGATGCTACAAGTCGCAGTGCTCTCAGACCGGTTGAGTCAGCTGATGGAGATCCTCAGCTTCACAGCGCACCCAATGTCAGTCTGCTCTGAGCTTCGATGGAGTCAGAATCGCTAATTTAGTGCACCCCTTTTTTGAGACCACGTCACGACACGCGATGGCAAATACTTTCGAACAATGTTCGGCGATCAAATTCTGCACAAAACTCGACAAAAAAGCTGCCGGAACTCTCGAATTTCTTGAGCATACCTACAGAGAGTCTACTCTATCGTATAGGCAAGTAAAAAGATGGTTGAAGAAGTTAAATGTGGGCCAGGAAGGGGTAGTGTAATTTTTTATGAATAGCATATATGCTATATGGATTTAATGCAATGGGATACTGTTCACACATAAACAAAACCTAATAAGGTAATTCTTTAATGTTATCAACAACTTTTAATTTTTTGCGAAGGATGAAAATGTTTGAATATCCGTCACAAAATCAGAGCAACAATCGATGCAAACTAATTCAAAACTTTCTGAACACTGTTTATGATATCAGTTATAATTATTGACATGAAAAAATACTTTTACTGAAATTTGTAGAAATATTTTATTCTTTTTCGACATTTATCTTTAGAGAACAGAGTTTTTGATAGTTGATTTGTCCATGCAATGACATTCTCAAAATTGTGCTGCGTCTCTTGGTGTGCAATTAATAGTGCTACTGTGCTTTTATACAATAAAGCATGGCCACTACACTTGCCATGGTTACTTATATAATATTTTTCTGTCTATTTCTGGTGTAAAAATGGGTGCAATAAATATTAAAAGAAAATATTTATTTTATGAAATATAAATGTAATATCTATTACACACGAACTGGCTGATCGGTAACTTTCCTATTCCATTTCTCTTTCCATAATTCTCTCACAAGATCTTCTGATAGCTATTTCGGAGAATGATAAGAGATACTGATTTAAGCTTCATATTTTGTATTTTTCCATTTTATTGCGTCCTGTGCGCGTTCAAGTATTCCGCCATCATATTCAGCCGCAAACGCCTGGCATGGTCAGAAACAACGGGAAGGATAAGTGACTTTTGCAATCCTCATTTCTTCGTCCGATCTCGTTTCCTAAACTCTCACTATGAAACGATTTCGGGAGGAAATGGGTCTCGCTGTGGCGTTTCCTCTTTGCGAGAGCCAGAATGCTTTTGAAGGCCGCGCTAAGAGGGCCCGCGCTGCCTAATGACGAGAAACGAGGAGAGTGAGAGGGCAGTTATATCTCTCGCCGGCAGGGGGTCCGCTCGCAATGGATTGACCGCCGAGAGGGTGGGAAGGGAGGGGGGTGCAGATGGAGGTGGCAAGGGGTAGGAGGGTGGGAAGGGCGAAGAATTTTTCTCGGGACATTGGCCGTGCTGCCGTGCTCTCTCTACTGCTTCGAATTCAACCGCGGAATGGGAAAAGGTTAGCTTTTCCTCCGCCGTTTTTTTCTCGGATTGACTAGATGAAAGTAATGCTCTAGTTTTCACATAAATTTGAATTAAAATCGACTGTTTTTTTCCGAAATTTTTCCATAGTCATAGCATTGAAAATCTCATTGAAATGAATTTAATTTCAGCAACTGTTTGAAGCATGAAGAAAATACTGTAATATTTATGGCACAAAAATACGGTTTTAAACGACTGAAAGTCTCATGAATTTAATGAATATATCTATGTAACCCATAGGTCTATAACTTTACCAAGATTTATATTTTGGTATCTATGAAGAGGCGAGATAGTTATTGAAAATTAGACGGAACAAAATGAACTCTGGGCACCAGAACCTAGGGAAATCAGGAAGGGTGGGAAGGAACTCCTTGTCAACATTTACGGAAGCCTAACGAAAGAAGCCAAAGAGGCCACACAGGGTGCACTGCACGTCTGAATTATCCCCGAAAAAAAATGATAGTTTTTACTGGGCGCACACTTTACGAGGGCTGTTCAAAAAGTAGTTTAGTGACCTTCAGGGGAGATATGTTGCGAATGGCAGCAATATATACCACCGTGTAGCCCATTCTTTTAGCCATCTATAATGACTAGTTTCAAGTTGATTGCTGTAGTGAGTGGACGTGTGTGACGATTCGTGTAACGTGTGTTGGATTCAGAACTGATATTTTTCCGAACGACAGAGAGAATATTATCATGACTCCTCACTACATCTCTAGGTCTGACAGATGCGATAAAATAAGAGAGATACACTGCCGAACTGATAGGTACAAAAACTCGTTCTTTCCGGGAAAAATAAGCGACCACAATAAAAATTGAGCTCCACTAAATACACTCCTATAATTCATATCACTATTTCATCTCCAAAAAAACTTACACCTTTATACGGCTGGTGACCTAACACCCCCTGCCACACGCCCATGCGGCGGCTCGCAGGGAATTATGTAGATGTAGAAGTGCATTAGAACCGAGGGGGGGGTTACTTCGAAAAAGAGCATGTAGATTTGGAAGGTTGAATCATTTTTTTTCTATATAGCGTTTTTATTATTACTTTTTTAATAGCCCTCATATTAACAGCGCATTGTTTTGCCCGTTGGGGCAGTTGGAGAGAGAGAGAGAGAGAGAGAGATAGATAGATAGATAGATATTTATTTAATCAATGTACAAAAGGACTCTCAGTCCTACGAGAGTACAATACAAACATTGAAAGATGTAAATAGTAAAGTAAGTTCAGTTCCACTCGCATATAAGAAAAATTAGTCAAAAATAGAAAGTTTATAAATTGCACCATAAATGAGAACAGAAAAAAAAATCAAAAACAGTATTAACATAATCAACAGGAATCGAGAGACATAAAATATTTTCGAGCTTGGAGTTGAAAGGTTTTAACAGAGATGCAGTTAGTGACTGTGGATGGTAAACTGTTCCACAAAATGACCGAGAATATCCAGAAAGCACCTCTTTCTTTATCAGTTCGGTGTTGAGGGACTCTTAGCATATCTGGATTCCTGAGAGGGCGACTGTGAATGGTGTGAACAAAAGAAAGCTTATTGTACAGATAGGAAGGTGTCTTAGTATGCATTATCTTTTTTAAGAGTAATACAGCCTGATAATCACGTCTGGGGTTGATTTTCATCCAATTTAAGGAAACAAGATGTCCAGAAATGTGGCAGTCACGAGGCAGGTCAAGGACGAATCGAGCGCAGGCATTTTGGATACGCTGGATACGATGGATGAAGAGAGAGAGAGAGAGAGAGCGTGGCCAATGCTTGATCCTTTAACGCGGGCGTGGCCGGTCCGCCATTTTTGTTCCCCCGATTCACCTAAACGACCAAAGGATGACGTTCTAATTTTATGGTTGTACAATGATGCTGAGCTGATACGTATAAGAGAGGCTATTGATGATGCTAATTATACACATATCGAAGTAACATTTCTTTCTCCAAGTTCTTTTCAAATAAGTTGAGGTATTCATCAGCCAAGGTACAGTTGTAATTGATCAATAGCTTCATTAAATTTTTTAACACCAAGTCGAGAGTCATTTGCTCTAATCCACCGCATCACTTCTCATGAACTACTGGAACCCCTTGAACTTATTTTTCGTGGCAAATGCGATGATGTAACGTTTTCTTTTGTTGATATTTTTCACGTATTTGGCCAAATCTTTTCACCCGCAGCCAGGGTGACGTCTTTGTTCTTGCCAAGTACCAGGAAGATGAACTCGGCAAGTTCCGATTTCACGTTGGCACGAGCACCGGTGTGACCTTCGGTGTATTTCATGTCGAACGTTGAGCCCACTAGCGCCTTGCGGGAAGTACTACAGACTACAACGCCGATGCAAGGTGCACCTCCACCCTTCCTTAACTGTGACTCCAACTCGGATTACGGTCAATGTGAGCGAATTTTGCTCAACGGAATTTCCTACCCAAAGGGCATGTTAACCACTAAGCAGAAGAGTTACCATTTTCGGGACTTGTTCCTGGTATCTGCTGAGCGTTTCCAAATTTTTCTAAATAATTCAACATTAATTGAATAGATATAGTGGATTAAACAAAAGGAAGAGCTCTTATTGCAATCAAAAGCTTACAACGTCCATATAAGAAAGATATCTTCTCATAGTCCACTGGAGTCCTGCCACATGGAATTCTTTCTCGCTTTATGGAATTCCATTGAAAAGCCGAGGGCAAAGCGAAGAGAAGTCGTCAATATATGCAGAAAGACAATCCAAAAATTTAACCGGAAAATATATTAGCGGCATGATAACGGGTGAGGATTTCAATATTCCATCTCCTTAAACTGGATGACTATGGGGCTTTTTCACTGGGGGGAATACAAGTGGCTACGCGCGTCGTTTTAGAAGACCTTTACACATCACTCCTTAAATCAGTTAATTATAGTCTCATCCCGTGGAAATCACATTACGGTTTTATTAGCGACCAAAATACTCAAATCGGTAGAACGTATAGCAACCAATGGTCGAATAATTGACCATAAAAATATAATAATAAAGGGCAAAAACTTTTAACCACAAAGAAGTATTTATTTGTTTAATAGGCTTGATTTTGATGGAGTTTGCAGAAACGGAAACTGATATAGGTACGGAATACGTTCATACATTTGAAGAATAAATCTTAAATCATCATACTAAGAATTTTTATCAAGATTTATTCAAGTTTTCACGCTTAATATTTAACAAATTCAGATGACTTAATTTGAAATTTGTTTGATTATGGGACTTTAACACTTGGGGAAAGACAAGTCTGAAAAAAATTCTAACTGTAGAGTAACGGATGTCTAAACCTACAACACGGTAGTGAATTACTTCTCTTGCTGGATTTACTATTAAATGCAGCAGCAAGGCTGCGAGAAAAAATTATTTGGTCAGGAAAAAAGTCGAAAAATAGTATGTACAGAGCTCAATCTTTCAGCAAGTAGAGGGTGTTTTAGATTAAATATTAGAGAAAGTTTTCGAACATGTTAATGAATAAACTCCTATTCGTTCATTCATTTTAGAAATGAAGAGAAGTTGTTTTCATAAATCTTTTTCCGGCATATTGGCCTTCAAACTAGGTCTGCTTATGCACATCCTTAGGAAAAAGTAGATATGAAATTTTTGAGTTCTGTCAGAGTTTAGAGTCAATACTTTCTGATAGGGACCGCATGTATCTAATTACACAGGTCTTGTTAAAGGTCCTGATAAGGTACATTGTTCTTCGGGTTTGTTGGGAAATGAGTTAATTTGCTTCGACCTATCATCTTCATTCTAACATCGCGTCAAGTAAGTAACAGAAATAATCCGGTAATTGAATGGAGCAACGTCGGTATGTTGTCAAGGTGATTATTTTCTTAGAAATAGTTTGTATGCCTGGAAGGATCAGATCAAACGATGCGAAGTGGCCGTAGTACGGATGAAGTGTACTGTGAGATAAGGAAACAAAAATTTCACAAGACTTTTAAATGTGATACGGAGCGATTGCGGACGGTGATTGTGCAATGGGCGGAGATGAATGGAGGAAATAATAGAATGAGAGACTTGTAAATAGGGACGACGCGACGGTTGCCTGAGGTGGACACACCGAGTTCTCGTTGCGAGGCTGTTTCATTTCCCCTCTCACGAAGTTAGCGATGACAGTCGAGCGGAGATGAAATACAGCGGAAACACCTGACGAGCTCCGATTTGGCCGTCCCGAATTCTGCACGGTTGCTATATCTCATAGCCATTCATATTTTAGTTCTATACGCCTTTAAATGTGAATAATTGATTTATAAATTAGCACGGCAATCCTAATAACAATTTTCCGAAAGAGAGTAGTCAGTCTTTGTTTTTAGTCGCGGGAAAATATTTTCGTTACAAACAAGGGCTAAACTATAAATCTATATATTATGCCTGTCATTGACCTTTCTAGGGGGAGCTGCGGTTGAGATTGAAATAAATACAGCAAAATAAAAAAATAAAAATACGGTTAAATAAATGAATCAACATTTCTTTTAGTTGCTTACCGTGTTTTTATGTAAATAATATATTGCTAGATTTAATAAAGATGTGGTCTATAATTTTATAATGTGAATGTAAATTAAAGGTAATTGGAGGAGGTGCTAGCTAACAACTCATCAGGAAAGCAAGTATACTCAAGAGATTTATTCAAAGCCTCTATGCAACATGCACTGAGGATAACACCACTACACTACCCAGGCTATATAGCAATTCAACGTAGTCGACTAATGTTTCTAGTCTCGGAATATATATAGAAAGTCACCTGAAATCCGCTAATGATTGAAAAATCGAGAAAGTTACACGTATACATAGGAGTGGTTATAAAGAAGAGCCCTTGCCACTACGGGCCGAATCTCCTCTCGTTAATCTCGAGCAAATTATAGGAACATATAATTTTAAGTCTGATTACAGAGTGTTTGGATCGTCAAAACTTATTACCACAAAATCAGCATGGATCTCGCAAAAGCTGTGCAATCCAGCAAGCCCTTTTTCATCACAATACTCTTTCCTCGGGAGATAGGCTCGTCCAGATTGACGCGTTATTTTTAGATTTCTAAAAAACTTTCCATGAGTCCATGAATCTAAATTGTACACTCGCGCAGAAAGAAATTGTGACTTTTGTTTCGTACGCATGTCCACTATTTTTACCCTTGCATTCTCTTAAAATGTGCGTCATTGAGTTATGCTGTTGAGTCTTTAAGTAAATAATTGAAAGAAGTACTAAATTATGATTTATTAGATAAATTATTTGATAGTAATTCAGAAAAGCAAAATGACCATAATTATGACAGGGATGAAGAAGAAATAATAGACAAACATGACATAGTTGCTCATGTTCCTGATCTTGCTACTCAGTTTGATTCGGCAAAAACAGCCCTCAGTACTGTTTTCAAAAACAGAAAAACGATCGAGTGGGCCAATGATGCACGAGCAGTGACAGTCCAAGTTAAACGAAGATTATTGGAGACTATTGGAAAAGTAAGGAAATTGCTTCTCTTCTGGAAAAACGAGAAAATGCAAAGGCAATTGGACGACAACATTAACTTAAAAATAACTTAAAATAACGTGCGTGATCTGATATTGATGTTTATCAATCATTCTGAGGGTAATTTGAAAAATTCGAGAGAATCAGCGGCATATGCAGCGCTTTTTACGCACGGTAAATATCCGAGCGCAAAACGAAAAGCTTCTGAAGAATTTGTGGAATTTTTTTGTGTCTGCTTGAAGGTCGAGGGATTTCCTCCTCAGCAGTTGTTTAATGGGGAAGGAACCGAGCTCTTATAAGGAAGGAAATGCCAAGAATAACACACATCATCCAAAAGAAGACAACATAATCAGGACATGAGTCTATAAATGATGGGCCGGCAATTTTACTGAGTGGAAACGCAAGTGTGGACTTCAAGGCAAATCCATTACATGAGTCCCACACAGAAATTTCGAGGGTGTAAAATATAGTGCCGCGTCGTCAGAAATTAAAGGTTTAGAGGTGAGTAAACAATGATTCCTCTCGTCGTTATGTCAGCTCTCACTGATGCGCTGAACCTTATTCTCTAAGAGTCACAAGGATAAAGCGTTTATTTTTTCAAACCAGAATATTTTCTGAATGCTTTATTTAAATCTTACGACAGTAGATCAGATCTTGAGAAAAAATCAGAATGATAGAAAGGGGAAAAAACAGGCTTAAAAATATCATTTTTTCCGCGATCGATATGAGACAACAATGGTAGCCAATGAGGCTTTGAAGAGGGTTGGTCAAAATATAGTTTAGTTTAGTTGATTTGCTTCAAAATGCTTGTTTAATCGGCCATGTAGTACTAATATCACGTTTTCCGTGGCCTTCACATGACTTTTGTATCTCGTTTCCCGATTTGACATACAGATTAATAGTTTTTATAGCAATGGTGGCATACCTGTAGTGTAGTGAAAACAGGTCAAAGTTCCACTTTTGACATATTTTTGAAGGTTCTTGCTAATGAATTATTAGACGTTATACTATTAATTTTATTGTGGTACATTATTGTTCATTTCGGTAATAACTCATCCCCTCCCTCACATCCTTGAGGTTGCTTGCAGGGTATTATGCAGATGTACATGTGAAAGAAAATTTAATTTTAAGTGGGGGATAAAGAAAGGGTGGAAGAAGGAAGTTATTCTAAATCATCCGATTGGGCGAGGCTGACTTCTTCCCTATGGCTCAGGCGCACGCGTCGTTTAGAGTGTTAGATTTTGCGGCGACGCCGTATCTCTCGGCTCCTAACACCTAACTCCTCGGGCTCTTTGCGGATAAGCCGAGGAAGGATTGCGTGGCAGATGGCGCGAGACGAGACCGGCCCTTAATTTACGATTATCGATGAGGAAATGTTAGAGAGAAGCCATTAAATCGCGGCGGAAAGAACGCGGCAATCAACAGGTAGCCAAGGGGTGGAGCGTCGGTGCTTCCGCCTGGTGGCCAAATGCGCGCAACTGCCGCAGTCTCTCCTTCCCGCCTTTCCACCTCTTTCACCCCCCTCCACCCCCCCCCCAACTACTCCCCAACCACTGCCCCTCCCTCCCATCCATTCCCTTCTCCTCAATCACTCCTCCCCCTCACCCTCACTGATTATGACCGGAAATATCACACCGTAACAAAATGTTTTTGAGCTTGAAGAGAGACGAGGATTGGCATAGGTTTCATCTGGGTAACCTAATTACGAGGTGTGTTTTTAAACCTTTCAACGTTAAGGCATAAATTATGATTCCTTCCCGGTGACGTAGTTCAGTTTTTTGCATATTTACATTCAGCACGATAAAATAAGACACGTCACTAAAAATTTTAATTTTCGAAGCCTATTTGTTGTAATTATAACTGTTTAATCTTTGAACGTTCTAGAACGTCCTGCGCCACCGGCAAGACTGTTG
Source organism: Ceriagrion tenellum (assembly GCA_963169105.1). Lineage (NCBI taxonomy): Eukaryota > Metazoa > Arthropoda > Insecta > Odonata > Coenagrionidae > Ceriagrion > Ceriagrion tenellum. Next base: position 139,902,329 of record OY720640.1, on the reverse strand, counting down.
TACGGATTGCGTGCATTTTCAGTAATTCTCCGTCTTCAATTTTACGTCTTTAGGGATTAAGATTTAAGGACCGTTTGAAAATTATAAAACTATTTCACTTTTCCTAACAATTTTATTTTTACCTAAAAACCACTACCTTCATTTACTTTTCCACATAATTTCCACTAATATTAAGGCACTTATCGCATCGTAGAACCAGCTTTTAAATCCCATCGTCATAGAAGTCTGCAGCCTGATTTGACAACCACTGCAACACGGTCGTTTTGGCCTCATCATCGTCATTTTGGCGCTGACCACCCAAATGCATCTTCAAATGCAAAAACAGATGGTAGTCACAGAGGCTCGATACGGAGTGTGATCGAGCTGTTCCCAGCCAAATGATCCGATGAGATCTTTTGAGTTTGGTTCGCCGTGTGTAGACGGGCATTGTCATGGAGAGAAACAATTTCCTTACTCAGTATGCCACGCCTTTTGTTTTGGATTGCACGGCGCAGATCCGTACCAATCCATCGCTCATAATGTTTTTTCCATTAACTTCACTGATCGGGCGATGAATTTCAGTCACTTTCATGCCTTTGGCGCTATGAAAACGAATCATAGCGCGTAATTCACAATCGGAGGGATTCTCAATCGGCGTAGGCATTTTAAATACTCACAAACAAACGTAAACACGGTCGAATGTTTCCCTCATTGTGTCTCAGGCTTCCTAACAGATGTAGGTACAAAGTACGCATGAGCCTATTGCCGACAGCAGCACTGCAGTGTCCGAATTTCAAAACGGTACTTACTTAAAAAACACCCCTCGTATTTAGCACTCAGTAATTTTTGGACTGAATAGTTGTCGGAAGTTTCAGTTAGGTATACAATATTATGGATAGTTCATCATTCATAGTTCCTTCACCTAAATTTTTCAACTAATAATAACTTCTGTCAAATACCACTTTTCCCTATTGGTGGCTCATATGGACACGATGTGTCAAGTATCAACAATATCCATATTGTCCATTCTTTTCCGCAGAAAACACTTTCTGTTCGAATCTACCAATCACAGGAATAAGTGATTTATTCATAACTCCTCACTTAACACTAGTTGGTCGTATTGATGACTACTTTCTATCTACTCTAGAGTATTATATTTACTTAAGTATTAGTGTCTTCTTTAGCGCAATAAATTTCCAATTTACTACTAAACTTTGGAAACCATAATTAGATTGAGGTATTAATTTTGAATTGAACGGCAATGCAATAAACAAAATACTCGTCTATTGAGTTGAAAAGATTGTCCTCATTAGCCTCTTTTTATGTACAATTGTCCCAGAAAATGCCTCAAATTTGCAACAATTAGGCAATAATTGCTTCCAATTTCACTTCGGCGGGCTTCCTTTCATGCCCGGTCCGAGAATGATGTACATTATTGCATTACCTGTAGCATATTCATTTCAAATTACCTTGAGTATTTAGCAGAGCAACATTAAAAACAATATAGAAATATAGTAATTTTTATCAAGGCCATATTTGTGCCCTTTTCAGTGACAATACGCTTGAATTTGGTTAATGTCACCATTAACAATAAACTCTTCTAATTTTTGTCATCATTGTGAATCTAATTACCAATATTAATTATCTTTTTTTCATTATCTTATGGTCATTCATAATTCCATGCCCAAAATTTGTTAATATTGCTAAGAAAAAAGTATGAAAAAGGAATATAATTGGAGTCGGAGCTTGTACATATGTTTTTGACAGTTCCTCTGGAAATCATTTGCTAGTTGTAGCAGCCTATTTACCCCACATCCTGTGACAATTCTTAACAATTATATGTGTACGATGCAATTTAATGTCTATCATATCTAAAACCGAGTAATCACGCCGAGGCTTAGTCTTTTATATTGGTGCAATGAATTTCCATTTGGGAAAAAATTGTTTTTAAAAGATATAACTGACTCTAGGCACTCCATTCCTAAGTGGTGTCACCAACTCATTCTACAACTCACTGCAGGCAACGAGTTATTCATGTGACTACATTCTTGCGTCTTTGAGGCTGTCGATGAAATAATTTCCACAACTCTATCGCCTCAAGCGATGAGATCCCCCGGCTATATGACGATTTTACTCGCACCTAGTTGGAAGTCCGACATTTTTCCTTTACCACGCACTAGAAGATTATCAATTGAATCAAGTTTACATGTCAAACTTGAGGTTTATCAAATAGAATGCGAAAGAGAACTATGGAATGTGACGGTGATTTTATTTTTAAAGGAGAGCCATTATACTTTTAGGAATTGTACATAACGGAGCCTCACCAATATTTCATAACAAGCACAAAGAAAAAGAAACCACAGCGACTTAGAATACTTACTACTTTCTGTGAATGAAATCAGTTTGAAAAATGTGGTCACAACTTTCTTAAAAATGTGAAAGTAAACATAAAACTTAGGGAGAAGTTTCATTGGCCATCAAACTAATAGTTTGCCTTTATATACGTGATACTTTCCGCATGAAATTACATGGCGTAAAAAATAGCTCAATAGATTCAGGATTCAAATTCCGTGTGGACGCCGATTTCCTACTGCATCATTTCCTCCGCTAAAGACTCGGAAAAAGTCCCGATATTTCTGAAAAGCAATAAAAAGTCTCCCCCGAAGTAACTGAAAAATGTTCTATTTTACGAAATTGGTGAATATTTATCGCTTTAGCCACCGATGTCCCAATTTTATTAAAATGGCGAAGACTTTTATCCGCGCCCAACCTTTATCGGTCATTTTTTGCTCTGTGGAAAGTCTGTTCAGGTCTATCATCCTCAAATACGTCACAATAGACGCTGCTGCCTTTTTCTTAAGATCGTTTCAGCGAGATATTTTTTTCACCTAAAAAACAATGAATTTGGTCATATTTGAATGAAAAATATGTCACCTCTCCAAAGATATCAGAAGTATCACCCCCTTTCCGTACTACTTTTCGATATATTTGCCAAGAAATACCAGCTATTTTACATGGGAAGTGGTACGTTTACGAACTCCTGAGAGACTTTATTAAAACATTGACGAATTTCTTAAATCTACATCTCATCAGATATATGTCAATGGATACCTTGTATGTATTATCAACTATTTTTCAAAGTAAATCACTTTCTCGCCGAGGAACTCATTACAGAATCGCTAAAGAAAACCTTCCGATGTGAAGGCTTTTTCCTCAGTACCGCGTGTATAAATGAGCCATAATAAATGCACATGCATCCATGCTTAGTTAATTACGGGGAAATGAAGTCCCATGGTAAATATTGACCGAAAGAAATTGCAGCTGCAAAGTAGCAGAAAAAAAAGTCGCGAATATTCGTAATTTGTGGGGTAATATTCGTAATTCGTCTATCTTTCTTAATTGGAATATCTGTCTATATCCCCTTGCTTGGTTATTTGATTTGTGGAATATTTGTAAAAATTTGTCTAAAATTTTCAAAATTCTTGGACGCGCGTAAAGCTTGTCAAGAAACGTCGACTTATTTAGGTAACTACTCTCTAGTTTGAATTTAAAGTAAATTTAAAATTCTAGTAAATTTTCGCTATTTGTGATTTCGAGCTTAAAAATCAGAAGTGATAAACTTATACAGCTGAAACGACCATCTATCCGCGTTTATCTGTATGCTTCACTTAAATCACCTCATCTACACTTAAAATTATTGAAGTTCATCACAGCTTTTTTTACGCTAAACTTTTCCGCAATTAAATATAAAATCGCCTAATGGTTAGTAAATAATTAACGTTTCAGACAAAAAAAAATGGCGGAAAAAATGTTTTTGGGAACCCATAGCTTATGACTATGAAGTTACTACAGGAGAGAAAATGTCATTTTCCTCTAATGGAGAGTTTTATAATTTCAAGTCCGTGGGCCGTTTGTAAGTGAAGAGCCGAGCGGTTGAAAAAATACGTTTGAAAATGTTTCCAACATAACATGGCAAAAAATTGTACCCGACAAAATGTGGCCCGGAAACTTCGTCATTTTAGGTCTTGAGAATGAAGATCTACGAGAGACGAGCATTTTTACGTATTACAAGTGTTCATTTTTCAGGCGGCAATGTGTTTAAGGGTTAACGATTCGGGCGATGGCGGCAATACGAGCTGATCACTTTAAAAACTAGAACTGGTCAATTTCATTCATCTGACGGCCGTTAAACACGATGATGCATAATTTAGACATTCCTGACTTTAACGAGCCGATGGCTGTCGTGACAATGCAACGTGGTGGAATAACTATATAAATGCGTTCGATTTAAAGTAACAAGTCCCCAGGTCAAGAAAGAATACCTGCACGCGTGCTCAAGAAGTTAGCGCCACACATTGCACCATTCTTAGAAATTATATTTAGCAAATCATTATCCGAAGGATAGGTGCCCCAAGACTGAATAAAAGCCAACGACACACCAATATTGAAGAATGGAACTAGAAATGAGCCAGAAAATTACCGGCCTATGTCATTGACATTACTGTTATTAATATGTTACCACCCTCGAACACATTGTCGTTAACAATATTATGGCATTCCTGGATAATCATAACTTCTTGGATAGCAGTCTTCTTGGCTTCCGTCAGGACAGGTCCGGCGAAACAGCTTGTGCTCTTCCTTCATGATATCCTAAAATCAAGTGAATCGAAAAAGCAAGTCGACGCAATATTCCTTCATTTCAAGAAGGCATTTGACAAAAAGCCTCACAAAAAACTCATTTATGAATTTTCATGTAGAGTTAATAAAAAAATAGTGAAGTGCATAAAAGGGACCTCCTCCGTGATCGAAAACAAAAAGTAGCTATTGATGGTTTTTAGCTCAAGTCGAAGTCACATGCGGTGTTCCTCAATGAAGCGTGATCGGCCCTCTTTTATTCAATGTTTATATTAACGACCTAATTTCTCGAGTTAGCAGTGAATTAAGATTATTTGCAGACGATACAGTACTCTACCGTGAAATACGCAAAGACGCGGACTTTGAAGCTCTGTCATCTCACCTTAACAACGTTCATTCGTGGTGCCAGGAGTGGGGGTTAGAATTAAATATTAGCATATGCACCAGAGTTCACTTCCTGCGAAAGTCATCACACGAAAGCCGTACCTACACCGTGGATGGAGTAAACATAAAATCTTCAAACACAGTCAAATATCTTGGAATTACCATAACTTCATATGTATCGTGGGGAACACACACGAAACATATGCACCACAGCATTAAAGAGACTTGGTTTTGCTAAGCGTATCATAGGAAGGTCCTCAGATGAAAAAGTAAAACAGAGATACTACTTCCCTCTGGTTAGGCCACACCTTGAACACGACGCGAGCATTTGGGACCCCAGTCATAAAAATAAACCAAAAAAGTTAATAAAATACTCAGAAAATCAGCACGCTTTGTTCAAAGCTGCTAAGAGCGAACATATTGTAACGGGTTAAATGATCCTTTTTTGTGTTGTTTGCAAGTGTTTTGTTTGGAGTGTGTTTCTGTGTGATGGGGAAACGTGGACGTTGACAGAAAAGGAAAGCAAAAGGTTAAAGAGGTTAGAAATGTGGATTTGGAGGAAAGTGCTCAACATCAAGCGGTCTGATAGGGTTAGGAATGAAGAGGTGTTGGAGAGAATAAAAGAAGGAAGAAAGCTCTTAAAGACCATTGAAGGTGGGAAGAAGAACTGGATGGAACATGTAGTGAGAAGGAAATGTTTGTTACGAGATGTACTGGAAGGAATGGAGGATGGAAACTGCGAAAGAGGAAGAAAGAAAAGAAAGATTTTTGATGACCTGGAGGATGGAGGGAGTTACAGAGAATTGAAGAGGAGAGCAGAGTACAGAGAGAGATGGAGGCACCAAGGGCCTGCGAAAGCAGACGACTAATAATGATGAAATGATCCTGTCAATATTCGGTGGGCCCTGCCAACGGGTTGCTGTGTAAAAAAAGAATAAACAACGATGATATTTATGGATCGTATCCCCTTGAGCGGATGTAAAAGTATTTCTTCTTCAGTTAAATAGCGGAAATAAGTAGTGTTTTGTAATACAGCGTGCGTTATTATACCCACGAACTTTACTTTGGTGTCGGAAGTGGGATATATAGTAACTTACAGTGGACTTTTCCAGCGTTATTTAAGTGTAAATAAGTGGCATGGCTTCAAGACCAGCTAAGTAGAGCGAGCTAAGAGTAGCGAAATTGAAACGCAAGTTGGAGGAACGCGATCAGGAAACAAGCGGGACGAATGCCGTGCTTCAATTGCGACTTAGTGCGACGTCACAAGCCGAAGGTGTGGACCCCAAGAATTTCTTTTTCGAGATGGAAGGCAGTGCTCAGGTCTTCACGCGGATCCTCAAAGCAGTAAGAAAAGAGCTTGCCAAAAATTCTGGGATTTTGAAAGATCTTGTTGAGAATTCCTGGGCAACGAAAGAAGAATTGCTGGAAAAGATCAGTGAAGTAAGAGGTAGGTTGAAAAACGATGTCTGCGAATTAAAGAGTGAGCTAAGAAACGACGTAAGCGAGGTCAAAGGTGAGCTGAAAATCGACGTCAGGGAAGTGAAGGAAGAATTAAAATACTTCACTTTGGAGGTTCAGGACGTGCAAAAGGGATTCAGGAATGTAAAAGAGAACTTGAAAAAGGTAGAAGCCGACGTGAAGATACGAATCAAAGATCTTTCGAAAACCTTAGCGCATGAATTCTGGCAAACAGGCACAATAGGCCAAGAGTCAGGAATTGCTCCCACTGTAAAGGCCCTACGGGTGAAACCGCCTACATACGATAGCAAATCCATGACATCCGTGGTCCACGTACAAAAAACAGTTTGAAGCCGCGGCCAGCGCTAACGGGTGGACGGAAAAAGACAAGATTACAGGCTTGATTGACACTCTGCGAGGTGACGCCTTGAGCATTATTCAAGCAATGCAAGACCACGATCTGAAGAACTACGAGCGTCTGGTGGCCCGGATGGAAATGAGGTACGGCGACAAGCACCTCCAATAACTCTACCACAGCCAACTGCTCCGTAGACGTCAGAAATGTGGGGAAACACTGCAAGAATTTGAAGCGGACATCGCGCGACTCGTCGTCATGACTCATCCTTCGGCGCCCAGTGATCTCATCGAACAATGTCAACGGAGTCTTTCGTGGTTGGCGTGAGTGATCCTGAACTGCAAAGAGCTTTTTGGTTAGCGCATCCTAAAACTTTTGATGGCGCATTAGCCCGCGCTCTGGAGTTCTATGCGGCTTCCAAAACTTCGAAAATCCACGCACGTGCCCAAGCACGGATGAGGAAGAGTACCTTGGAGAAAAAAATCGAAAGAGTAGTCTCCAAATGTCTACCTAGCAAGAGACAACAAAGGAAAAGGGAGATCCGCTGTTGGGAATGTGGTGAGATTGGATATGTCCGCAGTCGCTGCCCAAATATCGTGGATCAGCAGGAAAACTAAAATGAGCCCGCACTGTGGGGCGAGCGTCATGGAGTAGCCCAGCTGCTCCGAAGGAAATTGTACAAGTAGTGTCTCCCGTACAGTGGACAGTCTCTTTGTGGACGGGTACGTGAATGACGTGGATCGTGCTATGCTTTTTGACACCGGGACTACGACCACGATCCTAAAGAAAGGTACCACGAGAGGAGACCTCCAGCCTAGGAGAGTGGTCTTGAGAACTGCCACGGGTGAAGAAGCTGACACGTACGGAGAGATGGGCGTAGAAATCAACTTATGGGGCAATAAAATTAAACATCGAGTGATAGTGGCCGACATCGTAGAAGACGTCATTTTGGGAATGGACTTTATGTCAAAATTCGAGTTAATGCTGGACCTGAATCGAAAATGCTTCAAAATGGCTAATGAAGAAATATTCCTTCACGATCGACGTGAGGAAGCCGTATAAGTCGTCGTAGATACGGATGAGGTTCTTTCTCCCAAAAGCGACAAAGTTATCATGGGTCGTCTGGACGTCGCCGGTAGTTTTGGTGAAGAAAAAGGACGCGTCGACCAGATTTTGCGTAGACTACAGGCAGCTGAACAGCAAGACCACCAGGGATAGTTATCCTCTGCCCCGAATAGACTACACCCTAGACACCTTGGCCGGACCGCGAGTGTTCTCAACACTTGATTCGAAATGTGGATACTGGCAAGTTGAAATGGATCCACAAGATCGAGAGAAGACGGCGTTCTCGATTGGTGCAGGCCTCTGGCAATTTACAGCTATGCCCTTTGGATTATGCAACGCGCCTGTAATTTTCGAAAGATTGATTGAGACGGTGTTACAAGGGATGTCGTGGAAAACGTGCTTGGTTTACCTTGACGACGTTATAGTAATCGGAGGGACGTTTGATGACCATCCCAAGAATCTTGAAGAGGTCTTCAAAATGTTTAAGTTAGCCAACTTGAAGCAGAACCCGACAAAATGCCAGCTCTTCCAAGAAAAAGTGAAATATTTGGGTCACATTGTCTCGAAGGATGGCGTATCAGTGGACCCTGAGAAGACGCGTGCCGTAAAAAATTGACCAATCCCGAAGGACTTTCACGAACTCCGAAGCTTCCTGGGATTGGGCACCTACTATCGATGTTCCGTGCATTGATATGCCAAAATAGCCAAACCGTTGACTCGTCTGACCGAAGAAGGCCGAGAATACGTGTGGAATGAAGACAGACAGGCAAGCAATCTTCGAAAAGCTGAAGACATCGCTGGTCTACGCGCCTATTCTGAGCTATCCAAAGCCTACTAGCGTGTTTGTAAGCACTGATGCAAGCAATGTGGGAATCGGCGGAGTTCTTTTACAGATACAGGATGACCAGAAGAAAGCAATAGCTTACTTCAGTAAAGTGCTTTAAAATTCTGGAAGAAAATATTGCGTGACCAGGCGAGAATTGCTAGCTGTGTTGAAGTCCGTTGATAACTTCTACAAGCATCTTTACGGAAGAAAGTTTTTACTTCAGACTGACCACGGTGTGGTGAGATGGCTGATGCAATTCAAGAACCCAGAAGGACAAATCGCCCGCTAGATAGAGCATATCCAAGAATATGACTTTGAGATTGAACATCGGGCTGGAATTAATCACAAGAATGCTGACCCCTTGTCCAGAAGACCGTGCCCAGCGGATTGCAGCCATTGCTCACGACAGGAAGGCAAAATCAGTGAAACGAGTGGCTGTGGCCGGCGAAGACAGGGTGCCGGTCGCGCTCCGTGCCAACCAATCTGAAGACGCAGAAATTGGTTAAATCATTTTTTGGATAGAGGCCGGACACTAACCTGGTTGGGCAGAGGTTGCTCCTTCGAGCCAAACATTAAAGTCGTATTGGGCCCAGTGGGACAGCTTGAAGTTAGATGACGGAGTAAGCGAAAACTCTTAAGGCGAGTGCTCGAGAGCGTCGATGGGACATCCTCGAAGACACAGTTCGCCGTGCCTCAGAAATTGATATCTGAAATCCCACAACATCTGCACGACGGAAGCTCCGGAGGTCGTTTCAGCATCAGTAGAACACTAGCCAAGGTCAGAGAGAGGTTTTACTGGGTTAACTGCAAGGATGAAGCGAAGTTTGTACTTGGCAGTACAACGTGTGAAGCCCATTCGAAAGGATTGCCATCTACGTATTCAACGGGCCCCTTCCCGGAAACAGACACTGGAAATAAATGCATCCTGGTGGCTGCAGATTACTTTCCTAAATGTGTCGAAGCATATCCAATACCGAACCAAGAAGCAGTTACCATCGCGACTGTCCTGGTGAGGGAATTATTCTCACGTTTTGGTACTCCCTTGGAACCATACTTGGAATGGTCGAGCGCATGAATAGGAAAATCGGCAGACACCTTTCCAAAGGTGGTTTCGGAAAACCAGCGAGATTGGGATGAACATCTGCTGCTGTTCCTTCTGGCATACAGGTCTTCAATCCATGAAACGACGGGACAGACACCAGCCTGCATTCTCTTTGGGAGAGAGCTACACCTTCCGTGTGACCGGAAGTTTGGCAGCAAGCCCGTCGAGGAACTTGTTGCGAGAGAGGAGTATAATAGCCGTTTGAAGGAGAAGAGGGACCGAATTCATAATCTCGTCCTTAGAACATCGGGAAAGCCAGCGACAGAATGAAGCAGACTTACGATGTTCGAGCGCAAGAGGGAGGTCTTCAGGCCAAATACCAAGTGTGGTTCTACAACCCCCAGAGGCGGCGTGGCCTGTTACCTAAACTCCAACGATCGTGGGAAGGGCCATGTTAAGTGAATAAATGACGTCATCTATTGCATTCGCAAACTCCCTCGAGGAAAACTTAAAGTGGTCCATTTCAATCGACTAGCACCTTACGAAGGTAACAACCCGAGAGTCGAAGGAGAACAAAGGGAGGATACGCGACTGGTGGCCGCACGACAAACTACAATCCCTCATAATACTCCATGGACTTCATGACTAGATGCGCCGAAGGGCATAAGTTTTGCAACGGAATCACCGAGGAACAGCAAGGGGACCTATTCCTAATTAATAAGAGCTGTTCCGAGTTGGAACAGCCTTAAGAAGGGGACAGAGTTACGGGGTAAATGATCCTGTCAATATTCGGCGGGCCCTGACAACGGGTTGCTGTGGAAAGAAAAAGAATAACCAACGATGATGTTTATGGATCGTGACTCCTTGATCGGATGTAAAAGCACTTCTTCTTTAGTTTTATAGCGGAAATGAAGTGTTTTGAAATACAGCGTGCAATATTATACCCCCGAACGTTACCATATAGTGTCTCACCACTTTTAGAGGGATTAAGACGGGAACCCCAACAGACTCGAAGTCTACAAACTAGGCTTAGGTTGCTTGAGAAATTCAGAACTGGTGTGTTTCAGAGCGAAACAGAGAATATTACCGTGACTCCTCACTACAGCCCTAGGTGTGTGTGCGATGAAATAAGAGAGATACACTGCCGAACAGATAGGTATAAAAACTCGTTCTTTCCGCGCACAATAAGCAACCCCAATTAAAACTGAACTCCACTAAATATACTCCCAGAATACACGTCAACATTTCACCTCCCAAAACCTTAGCCCTAACATCTTTACCAGCCTGGTGACCTAACACTCCCTGTCACACGCCCATGTGGCGGCTTGCAAGGTAGATTGTAGATGTAGATTATTATTTCAGTACTTAAGATCGAACTGAACTCAGTATGCTTAAAGTGATACTGTGTGAGCGCATCCAATTACGGAAGCGAATTTGATTCTCAATACTGAAAAAAGAAATAAATGAATACGATACTAATTGCGCGAATTTCCACAGAGAAAAAATCATCCGCCTTGACCGGGATTCGAACCCGGATCCCTCGATTTCCGGCCGAGACTAATTATCCATTTGACTCTTGGGTCCCAGCAGGCAGGCGAGTCTAACTTTTCAAGAGAGCATCGGTGGTGGAGCTGTAGTCAACAAATACCAAGGTTGTTCAATATCGATTGTATTCTTCCTTCGATACTGGTTTTTGCGACGTAACCTATACCGTCATTAATATGTTTAGTTTAGTGCATTCTCCATAAGCAGGTCATAGGCTGCTCGTCATTTTTCTTGTTTTGGAGGTGCATTTGTAATCGAAATTACTACTTGCGCCGGATATTCGTTGATTTCCTTAGGTTAGCTTCGGCAGTAAAAGCTGAGTGAGCACATTTATGGCGGCCGTGTGGTGGAAATAGTTGCGAAGGCCTATATGGATTCAGCTACGGATACATCGAATCGAACGACGCAACGTAAATAATCTTCGTGGAAGCTGTGAACTCATGGAGTAAATGATTTCGTGAGACCTCTCCAACTGAAGATTGTTCAGAATGATTTATAAACAACACAGTGTACATACCAAAACAACACGGCCCAATTTATTTACTTAGCGTAGTTCATCTAATGCCCGGAATACTCCACTGTGCCTCCGAGCCATCGAATTCGATCATGTTCCGTATTCGGCCACGAGTTTTCGAGGCTCCCTGAAATATCGGCCCCGGTGGCGGCGGGGTAAAGTCCTCGCCTGCCAACCTGAGGGTCGCGGGTTCGAGTCCCGCCTGGGTAAAATATTTTCTGCCCAGGACATGGGTGTTTGTGTCTCGTACGTTGTTACTGTTATTCACCCGACATAAACTGGCCCATTGTGCTGTATTCGGGGTAGTAAAGATAAATAAATAAAAAAATAAATAAATAAAATACGCATTGTATTTAACGGCCATTAGTTAACGGCTTTCTTGCAAATGGCCTCTTTTTGACCCACTTAGCGAATTATTCCTTCCGAAATGACCGGAGTTGACTTTTCAAACGAAAGTTTGTCGTACCACGCTTCCGGCCTACCTTATTTTGACGTAGCACCCGCTGCCTGCCCAATATGTAGCTGTAAAAATACTCAAATTTACAGTTTAAAGCCTTAAAAGGAGCGTCAATTTGAGAAATTTTGCCTCCTAACAAATTTTAGCATGTTTTTGCTAATGCATCTATAGCTTTAGTTATATTAAGTCAAGTCATGTTCTATGGACTGTATGTTGCTGATAACTCTACCCATGCCACACACCTTTCAGGTATCTCGCAGGGTATCCTGTAGATCGATCATTCCGCACCTCACATCAACAACGCTATCGAGAGCTGCGTCACTATCATCCGCAATACCCTCTGGGGATATCGTGTACGAACCATTCGAAATAATTCCGATAGCGTCACTACGGAGTCTAGTAGTACAACAAATAACTGGTCAAGATTTTGGTTTGTTTATAGGGATGGATAACTTATGCGTGTAATGTGTATTGTTTATTGCGTCTCTAGTAGCGATATTCAGCTCCATCACCTGCATTCCAACGAAAAAAATTGTCAGAAAGACGGCGTGAGATTTTACGAGTTGTTTAATGTCTCTGGCCTCAGGACCGATTATTCCGGAAAGTCTGAAATCTTTAATATAGCATCTTTGAAGTGTGTTTACTAAACTTAGTTGGAAGGATAATGCTTCCAGGCTAGTTTTACCGTAATCCAGCCATGAAAGTGGAAATTTTAACGTGGTCATATATTGAAATCGGCCCTGTTATTACATTAAGATATAAGATTACAGTAAAAAAAGTAATTTCGAACGAGGAATCTTACGTAATCTTTTCATTTAAACTGTTTACCAGAAGCAAAAAGTCCTACAAAATGGAATAAAAACAAAACTTTGGAATCTTACTGCGTACTTCCCAACGTCATTAGCGAATTGTCAAAATGATGAATTCAAATGGCGGTCAATTATTAATCAAAATTCGGTAGTTCCTTGAAAATGGCTCTGCAGTCGGCTCATATTGCTGGGCAAATGGGGCCATTTCAAATACATTCGTGGAATAATCTGCATATACTGGACCATAATTTGGATCATCAATAGTTAACCCATTTCACAAGCGGAAGAACGATTTTTAAACTAATAAACATAAAAGTGTAATTTTGTCTGTACCGTATTTATCACAATTTAAGACCCCACTTTTTCCCGAAAAATATGTTTTAAAAGTGGGGTCTTATTCGTGGAGGATAAGCCAGAGGGGGTACACATACTAATATTTCAAGTTATACAACACGACTATTCGAAATTCTAAGCGCGTTCAGACTCATCGCAAAACAAATTAGAACTTCATACCGAGTTTACACTCTCAAATCATAACATACTCAACACTTACTGTTCAATTACATAACATGAAAAACATCACACATTCTTTCCAAACTGGCACTGGGTACTTCCCTGAGGGCTCTACCACCAGTTTTATATTTTTCCTGGAATTTGAGCTTCAAAAGTGGGGGGGGGTTCTTATATTCAGGTAAATACGGTACTTGTTTTGACACCCGTAGTGAGGTCAGAGGCACGTAATGTATATACACCGAAGTCTCGAGCCGCTCGCTGTTGTAACGCGTTGACTCCTCGGCTGCGAGAGATCGGAAATATCTCGAACGGTTCGAACGCAGGACGTCCTCTTCTCTCGACTCTTAACATTGGGGGGGGGGGGGGAGGAAAGAGAGGAGCTCAGAGAGAGAGGCAGGGGGGGAGGGTGTGAGTGGGGATTGGGAAGCGGGGAATGGGGTGGTGGACGCACGGCCTGTCTCCGACAAGGGCTGTTATCCGACGCGAATAAAGAAGAAGAGGAGAGATATTGGGCCATAAAACACTCGAAGCGGCTCGAGAGAAGCGGAGAAATGGGAAGGGGGGGACAGCAACAACTCTAGGATTCATTGGCCAGAGCGCGCCCCCTCCCATCTCGCCCGTTTGCCCTACTCCCTCCTATCGTCGTGAGAGCGAGCCGTCCACCCCCACTACGCTTCGGCCTCTTATTTGGTTCTCGCGTACTTGGTTGTGGGTCGAGAAGGAAGTCTTTCCGAAGGGAAATTTGCGAGAAAAATCTGGTCGAGCACACAGGCACTCGCGTCATCAATCAGCAGACTTCAAGCCAAAGATTATCCGGCGTCAACCTCCACTCGACTCACCTAGCTCGGAGGGAAACATCTGTGCTCTTGACTAAGGTGGATTTTAGCTCCATTGTGCTCAATAATTGTACTCAAAGAGAGTTGAAAGTGTACTCAAGACTGTGCTTATATTGAAGCAATATAGTGTATTTTTTAGAGCACAGCCGCAGAGAATGTTACTCTAGTAAAGCCATGGAGCAATTGCCAGAATACAGCCAGTGTGCAGAGCCCAGAGTGCATTCAACGTACAGTCCTTATAGTATACTTTCAGTGCATTTCCTAAATAGCCAGGCTCTGGCCTTAGATTATCCCAGATGTTCTGAAAACTTGAATATATATCATCCATGAAGTGCATTTCATATTATGAGATGAAAATAAAATAGGGATCCCAGGCTAATTTTTTCTGAAATTATGCCTTAAGAGGACGCGTCTTACTCTTCGGAAAGGGATAGTTTTTTAGGAAATCCACTAGGAGGCGACAGTCAGGAGCCTCAAACTCCAGGAAAACTCTCTCTTTCCTCAAGTCAACATTTGCTTGCAAGTTGTTACCTAGTCTCCAGTGCGTAGATACAGGCAGTGCTGACCAAAGTTCTGTGATAAAAGGCTGAACTATTTGCTTACATCCGAGCGTATCATCGCCGAAAACTAACCAAAAAGCTTGCCCAAATTAACCAATTACACATTTTTACCTTTCAACCTTGACTGTTACTTATTATTCCGTTAGAAGAAGGATTGATACATTCTTATGTTTACGATTTTTCAACACAGGTATTATCATTTGCAATAATTTGAAATATATTCTAAGTTCTGCCGATTTTTCGGTGGTTTATTTATGCACCGTGATAAAGTTGTTACATTTGAGATACAGGTCTCTCTTGGCGAATTCTATTATTTACATTTGAAAAATTTCAAGTTTATAACATGATTCTTAAACATATAAATGAGGTCGAAAATCATGACAAATGCGACCGGTCTAGTGAGTGTGCTGCGTTGCCTTAAAAGAGGAGATTTTAACTTGAACACTCATGGTGGGCACTCATATTACAGCAGAATTACGTCAGTTTGAACCAGAAACCATATTCAAGCTTTTAAATATAACTGTTTGAAAGTACAGGAAAATTGAATTAAAATAATATTTAGGCATCTTATCAACTATTTTTTAAGTTATAAGCAAGTTACTGTCGTAACTAAAGTTTTAATGCGGAAATTCCATGCAACTGGCACTGCAGTCGGCTTCTATGGCCGGAAGATTGTGGTAGGTAACAAAATAGTCCTAGGATCACCTGCATATTTTGAACATTAATTTTTGTTTTCAAGAGATAATCCATTTCATAAGTGGAAACATGATTTTTTTTACTGGATTAATAACAATGAGTAACACAGTATTTGTCTTTACTCATATAGTCAAACCATAAGACTCATAAGCCAAGCTTAATAATTCAATCACAATACACTCCTCTACAGGTAGTTCGAAAGCAACTGCACCAAATGCTAAGTTTAGTAGAGTTTTAGCTTACTTACACAGCACCCACAGCAGACATATTTTCTTTTATCAATTATTTCATCACATCATAACATTTCGTTTTAGTTTCCTTCATAACTTTCCACATTCCACATTGCAAAATTCTTCAATTCTTCAGCCCCACCTTTGCTAACAAAGCCTTGTGGTGATTTTTTCCTCGTAAAAACAAATAAAAGCCAAAACTTTGCTTTCCTTTACTATAATCTTCGCTGCGTATTTATACAAACGTTTTATTCGAATATGTCCTGAACAGATTCAAAACAATAATGTTTTGTCGATGAATAACTGTTACTAATACCACTTTTTATATAAATTAAGCGACCCGGGTTTCAGTGAATGATCACCATCATCAGGCATTAATTGAGATCTGTTTATCCTATTGTTTCCGTAGTTACGTAACGGAAGGGGAGAAGAAGTTTGAAACGGAGGCCAGAATAGGGGAAAAAGGAAGGGTATAGGTATTCGTTAATGAGGGTGTTGTCTTGGTTATTCAAGATTTTTAAAATTTCCAACCGCACTCTTGAATCAAATTCGCTGCGGTCGTTGCATAATATTAGTATATTCATTGTAAAATCACTCCTAAGGTAGCTACATATTAAGTGCTTAGCAAAATTACTTTTATCTTCTTTGATGTTTTTGTAAGCACTTAAATGTTCTTTTCTCCTCACACAGAAGCTTCTTCCTGTCTGCCCCACGTAGACACCATTGCAATTGCTGCATTTCAATGAATATACTCCACATCGGTCTAATTGCTCTATCGGGTCCTTACATTTTACTAGCAGCTTTCGGAGAGTGGCATTAGGTCTATAAGCCAGGCGGAATTCGTCCCTAGGTAGAAGACGACCCATTTTCCGAGATACTGCACCCAGGTATGTCACCGTGCACCACTGCTTCTTTTTACTCTCGTTCGCGGAAAACATTTGGTCGATAGCTAATCTTCTCTGTTTTTTTAAACTAATTTGTCTAATAAATTTGCTGAATACCCGTTTGCTGAAGCAATTTGTTTAACTGGGCTGATTTCCTTCTTGAGGTCTTCTCTTGATAGTGGAATGTTGTACAGGCGATGAATCATGGAATGAAAAGTCATCAGTTTGTGTGAGTAATGGTGGCTTGAAATTGCTGGGATGACATGGTCGGTATAACGGGGTTCCCGAAAAAATGGAGAAGGAATGCCGGTCGTTATCGAATTTAATTGTATGATCCAGGTAATTTAAGGTGTGGTCAGAGTCTCTTTCACAGGTGAATGAAATTGTAGGATGACTATCATTTACAAAAAATCTTAAAAATATTCAGCTGCCGATCAGTTCCATTCCAAAGCACAATAATATCGTCGACGTATCTGTACCAGTATACCACAGAATTTAGTAGGTTGTGTCCTGAACTAAAAATTTTTTCTTCCAAATTATCAACAAAAATATCTACCAGCAGTGGGGAAAGAGGTGAACCCATAGCAAGGCCACTACCCTGTTTATAAAATTTACCGTTGAAATTGAAATAATCTTGGGCCACACACATTTTGAGAAGGGTGGATAATTCGTACTTCGTTTTTTCCGCGATCTTGGCTGCCCCGAGGAGATCGATTGCCAGGCCAGTTGCTTCCTCTGGTGGTACACAAGTGAATAGGTTGACGATGTCAAAAGAGACTAGTCTTGAGTTCTTCGGAGGTATGATGTCTTTTATTTTGTCCACGAGATCGAGAGAATTTTTGACACCGCGCTTTGATTTGAATGCAGAGTGCTGCGATATAAGTTGAGTCAAGGTGAGGGCTAATTTGTGCGCTGGAGCGCTTATACTCGACACCACTGGTCTAATAGGGTTAAAAACAACCTTTTTGTTAAATGAAAATACAATTACAACCAATAGTGCCCGGAACCATTGGACGGTCATTCCTATATGATACTCTTCTTCCACTAAGGATAACGAACAAACTCATTCGACTTGTTAAGATGACGCTAACAGGAACAAAGAACAAAATCAAGATATCGGGAAGTTCGTCACGAGAATTTAGCGTTAATAGAGGGCTGAGACAAGGCGATGCCTTGTCATGTACACTCTTCAACCTGACATTGGAAAGAGTTCTACGGAAGACTGAGATTAACCCTGGTGGAACATTATTAAACAGGACAGTACAGTATCTGGCATATGCTGATGACGTGGATTTAATCAGCAGGAATGAGCGGGGACTGAGAAAAGCCTTTCAGCAAATGAATGAAGAATCAAAAAGGGCCGGCCTCATCGTAAATGAGGAAAAAACTAAGGTTATCGTCATGAAAAGGACTGGAAATGAGCCTCCAGCACATTTCACAGTAGGTGGATACCAATTTGAGAGAGTGCCTACTTTAAAATATATAGGTTCATTGATGTCAAAAAATAGTGATAACAGCCTGAAAATCAAAGAAAGTGTGAATGCGGGGAATATGGCCTACTTTGACCTCCAGTGCCTATTTAAGTCACGCTTATTGAGTCGGAAAACTAAAGAGAGATTATACCGCACAGCTCTTCGACCCGTGGTCCTCCGAAACCTGGGTCATGAAAGCCGGGATGAGCTGCTGCTCAACTCGTGGGAGAAGAAATTCCTACGAAGAATCTACGGACCAGTTAACGAAAACAAAGTTTGGCGTATCCGCACTAATGCCGAGCTATATAGACTATATGATAAATCTAGCCTGGTATGTGAAGTCAAGTGTGCCAGATGAGGTGGCTCGGTCATTTAGAAAGAATGCCTGAAAATAGGGCAGTGCGGAGAACGTTCAGCCAGAGGCCAGAGGGTAGAAAACTTCCGGGGCGACCGCGCAAAAGGTGACTGGATGATGTGGAAGAGGACCTTCAGAAAATGGGTGTAAGGAGATGGCGACCTCTTGCTTTGGAGCGAGAGACCTGGAGAGGAATGATTGAGGAGGCACGGGCTCTTTTAGGGCCATAATGCCAGTGGGTAAGGTAAGGTAAGTGCACGGAAAAATGGGAAATCTCCCTTTTATATAAGAGAAGTCATTACCTGTGTGAGATGTTATTTGGTTTCTTTCTTGCTTTTGAACAAGCTGTGTCACCTCTCAGTGTCCAGAAAGCCCGGTGAAAGTACCCCGTAAAATTACTCAGAAATTGACTCTTTTAGATGCGATCCTACACCCGGGAAAGGACTTATTCACACTCACGAAAGGATTCGATTCACGTCTGTGGCTTGCAGGTTTAAACCAATTGCTAACGATGAACCTGATAAACATTCTTTCCCGAATAGCTTTATTTAGCCTAAAATCCAACTGATGCCCTCGTTTAACCACTTGGTGCTTTTCCAACTATTTTACTCTTCTTATACCTGTTCTTATACTCTTCTTATACCTGTAACATGTCACTGTTAAATTACATTGGGGTTACTAACCCAATTACTTGTGATGGAAGGATAATCGATTCAAAGAAAATATAGAACACACAAAAAGTACTTAGTGAAAGAAACCTTCCTGAATCGCGAAAAAAGGATAGAAAAGAGTTACAAAAAAATTTCTAGGATGTTGAAGATCATCGTTATTCTCCGCAATTAAAACAACGTCTAAAATATCGTCTGTAAAACACGAGATTTTTATCAGACGGTTCCCCAAACAGGACAATTTTCACCGAACTATAAATGGCCAGAATAATTTCATCCCTCAAAATAGTCTGCATAAAAAATAGCCAGTGATGGCCGTCATGAAATTAATCAGGAAGTTAGTAAGTGTTGAATTCATTATTCATTGGATAATTTCTTTGAAATTATCCAATGAGGCAGCGATCTCAGGGGTGTAAGCAACATGCGTTGACAGCTTTCCCTTTCCGCCAAGCTCTTCTAGTTTCCCCTGCTGCTCATTGGGTTGCCGTCGAGGTCGAGAGCAACGGCTTCGCAAGTGTCTCATTTTTCCACAATTCCCACAGCGGCGCTCGGTTCTCCAGGACTTGATGGCTTCCAGAACTTGCTCGAAAATGTCCGCTATGGGGTATCGATTGCAATGATATTCCTCTTCCACAACTTCTGGTGCTTGGAATCAAGCATGCCCGCGAATCAACTGTCCGATGGCCTCAAACTCTAACACCTGAGTTAGCGCTTCACGAAGAGTCATCGGACGGACCAGTGTTGTTGGCCTTCCGCTTGCTTTCACCCAGGTTATAGAGGAACTTGTCCACGGCCAGGCTCTCGCACACGTCGTCCGGTACGGAAGGGTGAGCTCATCTGGCCAGACGCACAATGTCGGCCTAGAACTCTTGCAGACTCTCGTTTGGTCCCTGCGACGGGCCTTTAGCTGTGAACGGTAGAATTGTTCCACATGGCCGTGTCCGAATCTCATCTTCAGTTTTTGGATCACTACGACGTAGTTTTGCCTCTCGGCAGGAGGGATGCACTGTAGTACCCTCAGAGCATCATCACAAAGGGCCAGACATAGGAAAGAGGCTTTGGTGGTTTGAGACCGGCGTTAATCATCACCGCCGTTTCGATAAGTGTCATATATTCCTCTAAAGACGTCTTTCCGTCAAACGTTGGCAGCTCGCTGCGTCTGTAAGCTTAGCATGGCATCGGCTTACGTACTTCCTAAGTACCGTCAGGTCGTCTCTTTGCATTCATCTGTTTTTCTAGGAATTCAACACGACACTTGAACTCCTGAAATCCCTTCTCTTGGCCCTGCTTCAGTTCTTTCCTCACCCCGGCAGAATTTTCCAGAACTTCTCCTCAATCCTTATCCTTCTCATTATCTCTTCGTATCAATTCTTATCCAACTCATTTACTCTTCATTCTGAAAAAACGATCATAAAATTGCTGAAAATTCAGTGTATTGGTACGTTGCCCCTTGACGATCAACTACCTAGTTGTTGATGCCGAACCTCATATGATCGATAGAATCCATAAGAAATAACCTAAGCGAAGTTGACCCACTAATTATTTTCCCACTAAATGAAATCGGCAATGCTACCAACAGTAACGGTTAACCACGAATTAAAACCTTAATATCTCCCAATCCCTACATAATTTCTTCATGAAACTTCCCAAAGTTATTTAATATACATTTACCTATTGAAAAAACCACTCGAAACTTCTAAGCACAACCTCTCTTAGGAATTATTGTATTACGAACATAGGAAGAATAATCGTCGAAAACACTACATCTTAAACGTTAATTTCTACAAATTCCCGAGTACGATATTAATGAAACCAACATAGGCTAATTCCTCCTGGAAACGCTAAAGTTTAACGTTTATTTCTCCACAGCCCTGAATAAGGTATTAAAGAGTCTGCGGCAAATTAAAACTAATACCATTACCAATTGAAAAAAATACTCGGCATCTCTAAGCACGACCTTGTTTAGAAACAATTCTATTTAAATCATTGGTTAATATTCCCCTCGAAAACACAAAAGCTTAGGCATTATCATCTCCAAATCCCTGAATATGATTTTATTGACACTGCGAATGATTTAAAAAAATACTATTACCAATGTTAAGTAATACTCAGCATTTCTAAGCACAACTTAGTTTAGTAACAGTACTATTACGAACATAAAATAAATCTTAACGGGAAACATTAAAGTTAAAACATTAATTTCTCTAAATTCCCGAGTAAATTTATAATGCAACTATTCCAATTTGTTAAAAATACCATTACCAATGACACGTAATACCAGGCATCCCCAAGTACGACCTCGTTTAGGTACTATACCTTTACAACCATTGAAGAAATTAGTGGGAAACCGCGCCTTGGGCGGACACATCTCCGCGTAGACTAATTTTTAAATATTTATATCTCGAAATCCAAGAATATTTTTTAGAAAAAACTTCTGCAAATTGTTAATATAATCATTTATAATGGTAAGCACTACTCAGAATTTCGAAGTACGACTTAGTTTTGTAACTGTACTATTACGAACACATGCTAAATCTAAAAAGAGAGAGTGAGGAGGGGACGCTACAGTAAAAAATTCCGAAGAACAGGCTGCTGTTATTAATCGGAATATAAAACTGCAAAAATACGTTTCATATATTTTGTTACGTGAATTAATTTACATATTTGAGTGAATATCGAAAGACTTAAAGTTTAATAGCGGTAAAAGAAAGAGGACATATTTTTCTTGCTTCAAGCTCTGCAGGAGACGAGAATATTCATGTCACCACCTGGATCCCCCTAGCTTAACCGTCCATTACAGCCTT
Source organism: Ceriagrion tenellum (assembly GCA_963169105.1). Lineage (NCBI taxonomy): Eukaryota > Metazoa > Arthropoda > Insecta > Odonata > Coenagrionidae > Ceriagrion > Ceriagrion tenellum. Next base: position 139,880,242 of record OY720640.1, on the reverse strand, counting down.
TCCGGAGACACTAACAAATAGCTTGCCCATTTCGTGGTTTTTCTGAATTTTTATAGGTCTAAGATGAAAAGTAAAGTAACGGCACAGCGATACAAAACTATACCTATGCGTTAACCAGGCTTTTAAGTTAACCAAATGTAGGTGATTCAGGTTTCTCATCATGTTATTTTAGTGCTTGTTTACGTGAAGAATCGGAATCGATTCAGATACTATTTGCATTATGTAAATGGCATTTCATGGAAGATTACGCATGTAAGATAACCATCTATGCCTCAGGAAATAAAAACTTCGTATGAAATTTCATGACGCCGATTCCTTCTCCCATCTCAATGCGAAGTGGTGAATGCACTCGCCATCCTTCTATATACACTATGATTGCATTGTTGAGTTACTTCATTGAACTTCGTTTACCTGCGATCAAAGTGCAATAGGATAATTGTGTAAATAGATGACTAGTGTTTTTATATTGAATGTAGCTAATATTCCAGCCTCCACAGCATGTATTTAAACCAAATGGCTAAACTCCCGTTGCCAGACACATTTACATTGCATTGACTGGCTGGAAGACATGGAACCTTGGAAAGGAGAAAGGAAGAAACAGAAGTCTTTGAGATGTAACTATGGAGGGAGAACAGAAAAAGCGTAATAGACGGAAAGACTAACGACAAATTTCTTAGGCAGGTGAGTGAGGAAGGGAATTCTGGATATCACACGTCCTAAGTACGCATAGTATAAATAAATGGAGCACTTAGGATATCCGTCACCTTATTCGATTATGCGGCCTATTATATCATTATTCGAATCTCCTATTTCACAATGCTGATTAGGACGGCATCAAGCGGGGAACTGAGGATAACGCACTCATGGAGCACTAAAGGCTTGAGCAGAGTAAAATCCATGCCAAGGAAGCGTGGACGCGCGGTTGTTGGCTCAAAACAAAATGGTAACTTTGTTAATTCCTATCGCACAGATTTAATTGAGAGACTATTTTCAACCGCACATCAAATATGGGCAGAAGAGCTGCTCTCTTTTTTCATTAGTTATTAAGTTTTACGTTATTATGAGGAGTCCGCAGTAATAAGTGAATATAAGTATAGTTCCGACGCATCGGGGTCAATGGTCGGTAAATGACCACCTATGACGGCGCCGCGCCGCGCCGCCGACACGGAAGACCGGCGGCGCGCCGTACATAATCCATCGGCGGCGCGGCGGCGCACAGGTCCATGACGAAGTGGAAAAATTATTAAAAGATTTGTGTGATTTTGCTTATAATTTTGAATTGGTATTTTGGCCCCTTTTATCTTTTTAAATTATGTTTGCTATTTTTTATAGGTTGTTATGTTATGAACACACTGTAAATTATGAATGCTATTTGTTTTTTTGCAATGGTTAGCGAGCTGAAGGGTTCAAGACCCGTGCTAGGGAAATACTTTCTAATGTCGGTTCATCGTGAATTAGACGTGAATAAGTGTTTTCTGACTGACTACTGAGAGAGATAGAGAGTTTAAAAACTGAGAGATATAATTCGGATTAAGAAGCCATGGGAGCCCTTAATTGTGAGTACCGCAAAATATCTAAAGACCCTTAACAGATTTTAGGATAAAAAACATGACTTGTAGTTCCCATTGTAAAAAAAGTGCGCTTCAGTAATGCAGGCATATGTTTAGTTTACGCAATTATGAACTGCTTTCCGAATCAACCTAATTGATACTTTTTCATAACAGGTTGACATGCGAAGAAGGATGCTGACGATGGCCCATATTAGAAGGAGGAAAGGTCAACCGCTTCCCCCACATTTACATCGCCTAAGGCCAAGCCACGGAGAGTGGAAGCCACTACTAAACCACTCACACCGAGCCCCAAGCCGGTCATGATTGTCAGACAACCCGATCTGTTTCCTATGGTGACCTTAAGCTATGCGTAAACCCCCTGTCATCACCCCGAGCCCCGATCCGGAAATCTCCCCTACCAACGTCTACCAACCAACTGAGACATGCTGCTGCGCACAAGATGAATGCGTAACCTTCTTCTACCGGGGGGTAGACAGGGGCGGACTGTTCCCGTACATAATTTATTTTAATTACACCAATCCAGAAGATGAAAAATGGTAAGTAGACAGAGGCGATCCTAAGGCCAGGTATAAGTTACCTCATTTTTACGAAGCCGATACTAAATACTGATGTTACAGTGTAGAATACAGATGTTGCAGTAATTTAAGTTCATCTTACAAAGAAAAATCAAAACGTGTCATGCTGCATGTTCCATTAAATATAACATCTACAGAGGACTCGTCGTGATACATAATGTATCTCTAGGATATAAATGGAAAAGGTAAATCACAACAACATACTTTCCTATGAGACCTTGACGTTTCATTCATTTTTGCTCTGTGACAATTAATCAAGAAATGCCAAACATTCATGTGATGTCCCACAAGACAGATTTTAAGCCCAATTATTTACACATTTGTGACAAGAACCGAAACTTTGATTTCATAGAGAAATTCAAAATTGTGCATCATTAAATGTTATCTGGTATTAAACTGTTCAAAGAGATTATACAACCACTTGTTACTCCTCTATAATATTGACCTCCCATCCTTTCTCTTACCCACCTTAGACTTCCTTGAATAAAAACCTTGACCTTACTCACTATTCCACCTCCCTTGCCCTATCTTTCTATTCATTCACCCCCATTCTGATTCCCCACAAAGGATATACTTTCACCTGATATCTACATTCTACTTGAGAATGGTGCGAATGACGAAACCAGTAGTAGGTAATAAAAAAGCGCGGAACGTGGAAAGAATTTTTTAAACAACACGCTCTTCCTCCTCCACATAGTGAACTTACCCACAATCTACTTTATTCCGAAGTGGTTTGGCAACTAATTCGACGGACTGTCCTTCAGAACAGAAGCGGATCAGAGTGCTCGAGTACCGAATCCTTTCTTTAAAGGAGATTATAGAATCTGAAGCTGGATATACACATCTATTGTATCCTGACAATAGATGTGTATCGTCTCCTGACAAAGTTTTCCCATCGCTAACCTTCACTTGACTCTTCGCGAATCCATAACACTTGACCACCGCCTCCTCCAGTCCCAACTCTACGATTTCATAGGTATCAACACCACTAGTTTTCCCTGTCTCATCCTCCACCTTTCTGACTGATGTATCCCTCTCAGTAGCCCCAACCCGGAACTGTGTTTGGGGGAATTTGACCTCCAGAATGTTTTACTTTGAGAAATGCCAACATTTCATACATATATATAATGCAGGGCTGCATCTTCTATGGAGATTGAAGTGGCGGTTTCCCCGTTGCCTTCCACATCGCAGTACCCCGGCCGATTCCGTGAACTTCACTCTCGCCTGAAGCCGTGGCTGTGGATAATGGTCCGATTTTCTTGCTCTGCGCCATCAATGACTTTTGCTGAGAACGCTACCTCTAAGTAGTGGGGTCAAATTCAGGTACTGCGTCAAAGTGGTTGACCTGCCAGGAAAATTTCTCGTCTCAAATCTGCCAGCCTCGGAACCGGAGTGGAACATGCTGCGATTTTGTTCGTAAAATTAGCAGTAGACCGTATTTAACATGAATTAAGACAGCAAATCTTCCAATACCACTTCACTATTGTAACTATTAGTTTGTAATATGCTGGTCGTTTTTATCTCCAGTCGCAGCTTTTAAGGACAAGACGGCTTTCAAAAACGTCATCATTGTTATTCCTACGTGCATGAACAAGTGCTTGAATCCCAGAGGAAAAGGTGCCGAAACCGGTCATGCCGTGAAAATAATAATCCTCTCGTTTAGTTCGGTCAAGCTTGTGCCTTCCAAATATAGAAATGGAGAAAGGAAGAGGATGTTGAAACATAATTCATTGCAATGCAACAGAAATTTAAAGAGATGAGATACTGATCATTTAGCGGTGTCCTCTGGGCATTTGCTGTTTCTCCCTCTTGAAATTAGTATCGAATGATATCTGTTTTGAAAAAATAAAAGGCAGGAAAGACGAGTTTTTATGGAAGACAACGTGAGATACACTTCATAAAACGCATAAATCCACTTGTTCATACGTAGGCTGGCAGAGAGAGTACATATTACAATGTGGATGTATTATTCCTGTTCAATTTTACCATTTTTAAGCGTAAAATTTATTTTTTCTGCGCGTAAAAAAGAGCTTGCAGAGAACCGTTGCCCATTTGTGGACTCAGTTCCATTTTTACCTTTTTATCCACCCAAAAAAGGAGTTGAAAGAATTGAAGAAAGAAAATTATGAAATTCGAGATCGGCAGAATGGGAGACTGAAGGATGTAATAAGGGTCGATGTGTTGCTTAAGAGTGTGACAGAGGGAAGGATGCTGGGCAAGCAAGTATGGGGAAGAATGAGAAAAGGTATTGTGAGCAGGATGAAAAAGGGTAGATCGTATGCTGAGGCGAAAAAGGAAATGCGACAGAGCAAGCACTCTGTGTGGCATCATGCCTAACTAAATGATACTGCTATACGGCGGAAGACGACGAGAAATAGTGCTATAATAATGTTAATTTTTAACAAAATGGCCAATGTTTCATCACTCTTCGATTGATTACGAATTCTAATTAAGTTTGCTGAATTATATATTATGTTAAGCAAGTTCTATCACTGATAGATTCCGTGCCGACATGATAAAGAATAATAACGATCAATGTAATATTCTGGAGAGCAAATGCGTAAATGATGTTAAATTTAACCATTTAACTATACCATTTAATTTTTTTTTTTGATGTGTCAGTTTCTGGGTTGATTAATCAGGTCCATATGATGTTATTTTGAATTATCTCGTGGCTTCATGATAATAAATGTTTTTCTCCTATCATATTTAATTTGATAATAAACCCATTGTGTCTTTAAGTGTGTCCAATCCACCTGGTACACTTTTATTTATGGCACTAATAGGTTCCTTTCCACTCTTACGCTTTTGTTAACTTCATCATTTCTTATTTGCTCCGTCCATTTAATCACAGTTATATTGTAGAGAGTAGTTTTCCAATTTCATTGGAGATAATTATCGAGTCATAAATGGGCATACAATATATTATCTACATCATACCCCGCGAGCCGCCGCATGGGCGTGTGTCAGGGTTTCTTAGGTCAAGAGCCGTGTAAAATGTAAAAGTTTTGGAGATGAAATGGTGACATGTCCTATTAGAGTGTGTTTGGAGGAGCCCAAACGTGTGGTAGGGGGTGTTAGGTAACCAGCCTTGTAAACGTGTAAGTTTTTAGAGATGAAATGGTAACATCTATTATAGGAGTGTATTTAGTGGAGCTCAATTTTTATTGTGGTCGCTTATTGTTCGCTGAAAGAACGAGTTTTTGTACCTGTCTGTTCGGCAGTGTATATCTCTTATTTTATCGCATCTGCCAGACATAGAGATGTAGTGAGGAGTCATGGTAATATCCTCTCTGTCACTCTGATAAATATCAGTTCTGAATTTCTCAAGCAAGCTAAGCCTAGCGTGTGGTATCCGAGTCTCTAGGGGCTCCCACCTTAATCCCTCTAAAAGTTGTGATAAATAATATGTACGCTCGTAGCAGTTTTTTACGAAGCACGCTGCTTTCTTTAGTATTTTATTAATTTTTTTGTTCAAATCTATTTGACCAGGGTCCCAAATGCTTGCGGCGTATTCGAGGTGTGGCCTAACCAGAGCGAAGTAGTATCTCTCTTTGACTTCTTCATCCGAGGACCTTCCTATTATACGTTTAACAAAATCTAGTTTCTTTAATACTGCGCCATATATGTTCTGTATGTGTAATCCCCACGATATATCAGAAGTTAAGGTAATTCCAAGATATTTTACTGTTTCTGAAGATTTTATGTTTACTCCACCTACAGTATAGTTGTTAGGTGATCTTCACCCCTGCCACACACCCTCGTGGTGGCTCGCAGGGTATTACGTAGACGTAGACGTATAGCTATGGCATTTTTATGATGATTTTCGCAGGAGGTGAACTATGGTGCAAACGCTGATATTTAACTCTAACCCCAACTCATGGCACCACGAATGAACGTTGTTAAGGTCCGATGACAGAGTTTCAAAGTCCGCGTCTTCGCTCATTTCACGGCAGATAACTGTATCGTCTGCAAATAATCTTAATTTACTTCTAACTCTAGAAATTAGATCATAAATATAAATTAGGAATAAAAGAGGGCCGATCAGACTTTCATGAGGAACACCGGATGTGACTTCGACCACATCAGAGCTAAAACCATCAATAACTACTTTTTGTTTTCATTCACCGAGAAAATCACTTATCCAATTCTCTATTTTTCTATTAACTCCGCATGATTGCAATTTAAATATTGCAACTTTTGGAGGGATCTTGTCGAATGCCTTCTTGAAATCGAGGAATATCGCGTCGACTTGCTTAATCGAAATGTGGATGTAGATGAAGCCCCAGCGGTGACCTATTCTCGCAGTTGTACTTCCGTCTCTTCCCCCCCCCCCTCCCCTTCCTCCACCTCCTCCTCCTCCTCCCTCGCTGGAAATTCGCCTCACGTTCATTCCCGGGAAGGGGAACAGAAACCACAGACCCAGACTCTCCTCTCCTTTTGTCCTCGAGACGTCCCCCCAGGGAGGAGCGCTCCTCCTCACGCGCCCCTGCTTGGTGCGCCACCCCTGACGACACCTCTCCTCATCGCCCACCATTCATTCTTTCGGGATAATGGTGCGGGAGCGAGCGCGTGTCGCCATCACCCGCCGTCATCAGATGGGGGGGGGGGAGGGTCAGTGGCCGCCCTCTGCGCGGAGAATGCCGGGAAAACGGCCTTTTTCCATTCGGGATGCGCGAACCGAATGGGGGAGGGGAGGAAGAGTGGTCGTGGAGGAGGAGGAGAAGTGGGGGGAGGGGGAATAAGGATTGTTGTGCGGCGGGTTCCGATCGCACAAGGGAGGGTGATCCGGGAATGGATTGCCCTCGGGAGGGAAGAGGCCATAGAGAGAGAGGAAAAGAAAGAAACGTCCAAGAACGAGGGGAAATAAGAAGTGAGCTACGAAATTAAGTCGTCAACGACATTTGCGCATCTCAAACTGAAAGTCTTTCTTCATTCCCTGAAAATCATTTCGAAAGTGACGCATCATAGGAAGAGATCACTGGAAGGATTTAAAGTAGTCTGACCGAGACATAATTTCACATCGAAATCACTGAATTCTGTCTCACTTCAGAGAAAATGATCGCTCACCCCTCCAAAGATACCAAAAATTCGGCCCTTTATCGCACAACTTTTCGAAATATTTGCCAAAAAACACCAGGCATTCAAATATGGGAACTGGCATGCCCTCCGGAGATATTTCATTTGATAAACGAGGTATTCCTAACGACCAGTCACATCTCGTCAGAAATTTTACAGCGAGAATTTTATATTTTCTCAACTATGTTTTAAACTACACCAATTACTCACAACCGTAACTTTTACAGAATCGCACAGGAAACCCTCAGTTGTGAAGCCATTTTCTCTGCAAGGAGAGGATAAAAACAAGTCAATTTAAACTTGACTGTAGCAAAACAGCCACTTCGTAGAATTTATTACTTATTATGGATTCGTGAATCAATTCATGACTTAGATATATTCCTTTTTAATTACTGATAATTTCAGTTAAAAAAAACTATATTTATGCGTAATTTATATTAACGTATGTATTAATGTACGTCGTGCATCTTACATCTACCAAAAATAAATGATAAAATTCAAACACGGTCTCCATTATGGCTAAGGTAATATTAGGCTAAAACGACCACAAATGAAATTGGGAGGCAATTGGAAGAGAAGAGCTTCAGCTGTGTATTCCAGTTTTTACATTCCATTTTGTAGATTGAGTGGTTAACAAATATGAATGTATTTTTTTACCACTGTATTGCGAGATTTGGCTATGAAATATTTCCCTACGGTGGCTTTTGAAAATTTTATTTTCTGTTGAACGATTTAACTGCTTTTGTATACCAACTGAGTGATGCATCCCTGATCCATCACACGAATTAACCCGCTTGGTTTTGGTGGATTAGAGGAAAATTTGTTCGATAAATTACAATGACATCATGAAATCACCACTGAAAAATAGTTACATAATGCATAAAATGGATGGTATGTTTGTTTATGATCTTTTCTCATCTTTCACGTTTTAAATTGACTCTTAGGAGAACCAGAACAAGGAAATGTGGCAGGACTATAGGCCTTGGCCCGAAGTTGAGAGTAAGAAATACATAAGTTTAAGTAGTTTTCCTCATTTTTCATAACCTTTACTCTCATTAAACATCGTTAAATTTGGCTCCAATAATTCTTTTCCCTTTCAATCACCTCATACGAATTACATATTTTAGAACGAGCTTTTTACTCATGGGTGTCTCAAGGAACGTAGTTTTAAAACCTTGCAAACCTCGTAAATGCCTAAAAATTACCTTTCCACTCCGAAAGCACCTAATTTCGCTCCCATTTCAGCAGAGTACAGACGAATGACCATCTTAGCTTCAGCATTGGCATTCATGAGTGTTCAGGCAGGTAGCAACGGTAGCAAGATAGAGGATTCAGCCTTTGTGGGAACTTTGGTATTTTGACACTTAACGCCCCACGTGTACATCTTCTGGGGAAAACGAGCACCAGTTGTACACTAACATGGCTTTTATTATATCGCGTTAAAAATTTAACAGATATACACCAAAGGTTGACCAATACCGAGAATTAATTGGTGAATTGAGAATTATTAATAATTATTTCTTTATGTAAATTTACGGTATTAATGTGCGGTACGTTTAAAGAAAATACTGCATTCCAATGAGGTGAATATCATAGCATGTCATCCGCTAGAAACACCGCGAGGTTTGTCACAAATGAGTATTGAGTTAATACAATCGTCCGGTCGCCGTAAACTTCTAATGCAACGGAGGTTAGTAAAAACGCTCACGAAAAAATAGTGGTGAAACGTTAAGGAGAGTATGATTTATCAAACGAATCGTAGAAAGGCGCTTGGATGAAAAATGAGAAATAGATACATTAATTCCCTCTGGCTAGGCCAATATACGAGTTAAGAGTTAAGGTTGCATGCAAAATATGAATACAGATGTCACACTGAGAGGTGAGAAATAGGAGCAAGTGGATTCCCTCATCTACCTCGGAAGTACCATCACTTGGGACGAAATAATTATAACGAACTTGTAGCAAAGAATAGCTCGAGCTTAGAAAGTGTTAACGATAAAAAAGTGACCCCTTAGCTCAAAGAATATTGATTTACGAACGAGGAAACTGTATCTGAAAACATTCGTGTGCAGTGTGGCACTCTATGAATAGGATTCGTGGACTAGTGGAAAAGTACACCAGAAAAGACTGAAGCTTTCAAAAACTGCTGTTGGAGAAGGATACTGAAGATCAATTGGAAGGATAAAATATGAAATGAAGAATTATTTATGACAATGGAAGAGGATAGGCCTCAATGGACCACAATAGAGAAAAGAAGAACCAGATAGATTGTGCAAACCCTGAGATACAATGTGTTTTCGAGGAATATAAATGAAGGAAAAATAGAAGGGAAACTCTCCAGAGGAAGGCCAACGGATGAATACATAGAAAAAATAAAGAAGAAAGTACAAAAAGAACTACCAGGGAGTAAATGAACTAGCATTCTGTGGGTATGGATGGGGGGCTGCAGTCAACCAATCTTAGGATTGAACGACCAATGAATGAATGACTAAATATTTATAGGGGATATTATGAAAATACTAAGAAAATCCACATATTCACTGAAAGCGGCCACGGTCGAATAGTGGGTTTGATACAGTCGCTGAAAGGACGAGGCTTGAAGGTGTTAGACGGCTGATAGTTAACATTTCTTCAAATCTCAGATCAGAGTTTCAGGGTGACATGTAGGATTATAATTTTTATTCTATAATCTATTTCTCCAGAGTAGAGAGAAGCAGAGAAGTAAGCGAAACTACCACATAGATAAGTAAAAAACAATCACCTCACACTCTGTTGGTAAACCTAAACATCGAGACACTTGTGCCATCAGCCATTCATTCGCGAAATAATTTAGACACGACGAACAAGAAATTTCTAAGATCGATTCTCAAGAACTTTTTGACCTATCAAATGGTAAAGAGTGTAGCTTGAGAGACCCTTGGGCTTCAGTGTATTCCCCGATTACGTCAGAAAATCACTTAACGAAGAAAAGAGTCCAGAGCGCAGCGAAGCAAGAAAGCATTCATCACCAGGGGCAAAATTCTTGAAATCGTGCGATAATTTCCGCGCGCAAAAATTTTCGCGAGGTGTATGTCGCATGCGACACAACTTTTGTATTCTCGAACGCTATGCGACATGACACCCTCGATACTTATTGTTAGAGTATACGACTTAGTTCCGACGTTGACATGTCTATCCTCGCTCCTATTGGCTGACAAAAGTATAGCGGGCCAATAATCGCCAAGCCGCTTCAGAAGCAATTTCAAGTATCTCTCTAGGCCGTATTGATCACTATTGTTTACTGCAGAACATTATGCTAATTTTTAGAGGGGTTGAGGAAATCAAAACCTGCGTGTCAAGGAGATATCTATGAACATAAGTTTAAGGTATTTTCTTCACTTTAATTTTCATTTTTAATAACTGTTTTGTAATTCGACTTCATTTTTCCTACCATTTAATTCGCTTCTACTTTATTTATCTGCAAAAATGGAGACTCCAAAAAAAGAGCAATGTATATTACGGAGGAGCGGAAGAGAAGGTCATCTCTTTCTCGCTTACAACTGGGGTTCATATTGTTTTCAGATTGATTACAACTGGGGCTCAATTCCGAGAATTGAGCCCCAGTTGTAATCAATCTGAAGATTGGTTTTCAGCAGCTCAACCCTTCACTCTTCTTGCATATTTCACTCTTCTTGTATATTACATATTTCACTTTGATATCCTTCATATTTGTATTCCATTTTTGATCTTCCTTTGCATTATTTTTCCCATTCATTTCTCCTTTCCATAATGTTTTCGTTGGGTTGTTTTGTCACATAATGTGTCCAACAAATTACTTTTTTTCACCCTTTGCATATTTTTCATAACACTTCATTTCTCTTCGACTCATCTCATTTTCACAATACTTCTACTACTGAGCTCCGTTCATTTAGCCTTCATTATTCTACGGTTACTCCACATCTCCATTGGTTCCAAAATATTTTTCTCTGTAGCCGCTGATGTCCAGGTTTTTCGTCCATGTAAGAGCATGCTCTAGACACATGTTTTATGAAAGGGCTTCCGTAATTCCTGGCTTTTGCTAGTAGTTGTTACTCCACTTCTGTTATAATGTTTTCTTCGCTTGTGTTATTCTACTGGCTAGGTCTTTCTCGCTCCTTACATCTCCAGTGACCTGCGTCCCAGGTAATAAAATTCTACCACTTGCGCAAGTTTCTGCCGAAGTCCGCGTCTAACAGTGATTCTCACTCCTTGATTTTTTTCACAAAGTAAACTTTGGCTCTCTTACAATTAGTCTTAAAGCAATTTTTCGTCATAGTTTCTTCCATTCAGTTACGCATTCTCTTTTTATATCTACTTTCTCAGCAAAAATGGCTACATAATACGCGTTGGATAGCATGTCGATTTTTTTACTTGCATTCCTATTTTCAAATTTTCATTTATTCATTACATTGCTTTTTCTATGAAGGAAAATACTAAAGATCATATGTAGAAAAGCGCATCGTTGCTTACAAGCATTCCTTCATTCCTCTAAAATCAACAACCTTCAATCTTTCACTATGTTTTTGGAACTCCACTAGCAATGATTAAATATTTGGAATATGATCAGAAATGGCATTTTTATGGCCCAGAGCTCACTGTAATTGAAATCATTACCTAAACGTTTTGGGAATCACTAGCCTTTTGAGCGCCTTTACCGCCGGTTCCATTGTTATCAAGTATTAAAACCAGGCGTAATACTACCTGGTGACCTCAATCCATTGTCAATGACAATTTATGATTTTGACTCGTGGAACTTTTGGGAAATAAAATTATTAGTCTGGAGTACTAGTTTGAAGTTAGGCGGAATTGAGTGATTAGGTGAAATACCTCAAAGTAAAGCCTTTCTACAATGTTGAGGTATTATACGCCTTCAAAGCTGCCCTATTCGCTACACGGGGGTTGTGTTGAAACTCTCTGAAAGAATTTTGATCACGTAACCAAGGCGTTACGTTGTATAGTCAAGAAGGATTCGAGATTTTGGTGCATTCAAAACGCTCGTACAAACCTCTATGCAGCCCTCCCGATCGAGTTTTCCTATCGGAAATATTGTATATTGAGTTGAATATCGCAATTAGAGACATAATAAACAATATAGCAAATACATCAGTCGCCACTCGTGAGGGGAGAACATTCCAAAATCTCCAATCGTTTGTTGTGGTAAACCGTGACTCCTTGAGTACGTGATTGGAATCATTCCGGGAGGTTTCAACCCCTCGCTGAGTATTCAAGCCACTCGTAATAATGTCACGCATGTCTCCCCATTGAGTTTTTCTCGCGGATATATTGAGTTGATTGATTTTTGAGTAAAATATCGTGATCAGTAAACAATATACCTATCAGGCACTTTAGTTACCCACTCATGTGGGTAAAACTGATGCAAGCAAAAACCAAGAACATGGACAGCGCAGCTAACTAAAGCCTTTGAGTCCGAGAATCCCCGCTTTTCCTCCACCCAATCGGGAAGGCCAACCACCCCCATTCACCTCGGAATCGCACGGAGTAATGATGAGGCCTCTTAGGGAAGAGACCGCTAAGGGTTCACCACGATAGGGGTGCGATCCCATTGCGGGCGATGACGAGAGAACGGGAACGGGAGAGGGTTAAAGAAGGCAGAGACGATGCGAGTCACTCGAAAGGGTGCGGTGGGATTGCTTGGGAGGGGGGGGGGAGAGACTGTGGGGTTGTAAGGAGAGGCGGGGGGTACAGGAAGGGGAAGCAGACGGCCACTTACTCCTACAATCGGTGCAAAAATAATGGAGACTCGAGTCTTGATACCGATGTAATATGAACCACAGTACTTAAATGAATGAGGGTCGCATCAAACTTTGGATTATTTTATATTCGTTTTAACCATAGTTGCCAATTATTTTTACATCTTACCTTCGCTTTTTATCTCGATTAGCTTAAATTTCTATCGAGATGAAATATTTACACTATTTAAATAACACATTTAAATGCAATTCCAAAATTTGTGTTATTTCTAGTTTGCCATAAAAAGTTATAATTAATTCTACGAAAAAGTTTTTTCTTGGTAATGAATATAACTGGATGAAAGATCTTGGTTTTGTTTTGAAGCTCTTTACATCAGTATTTCAAACCATCACTATCGTAAGCCCACACTACGCAATAGATCAAAAACGTGTAGATAAAGAACCAAGTATTTGGTTCCACGGTGTCATGAAACTTAACTTTTCCCCCCTCGATAATCTTGGGGGTAGGAAGGTTCGCATAAGAGTCCCAGGAGGTATCTTTCTGGAAGGTCAATTGTAGAAGAAGTACACTCTTTTTCAAGGCTAGAAAAGACATGATTCCGGATCGAATCCGAAGAATACTTCAGTGCATGATCTGGTACCTTCCCAACTTACTTGGATGTAAAATCCTTCTCGCGTTCTCCACCGCGTCAATCTCGATACTGGCCCAAGTGTTGATGCTTGACTCGTGCACCGTCTAAGAGCAGAGGTATAAAAAAATCTTTAAAACCGATGAATATCGAAGGTAAAGTGCCATATTAACCGATCACGTTGCATTGGATTTCATTAAAATCCTCTTGCCTGCTTGATTTTGTGAGACGCACCTTTCCGTTTTGACATCTCTCATTCAAGTTGGTATGTCTCTCAAGTAAGTTTGAAAATCAAGACCCTTTTACTTGATACTTATTTCACCTTCCCCAAACACTTTTAAAACCTTCACGTGGTATTTCTACGATAAAAACTGAATTTTATTTTATCAGACTCTTATAGTTATTACCGCTTCATCAAAAAACGTTCTACCTGGTTTTCTCAGTATAGTGAAAATCTTTCCTTGTTCAGGTAAAAAGCATTTGGATTTCCTGGAAAAATAGGCGGAGAAAACGCATTTTTAAATTTCAACAGCACAACATGATTTTTAAAGGAACATCCTATTTCTAAACTTTTTAAAAACATTGTAAAAGAGAATGTCAGGTTTCTTTCGGCTGGTTGAACACCTCTCTAATTTAATCTTCATACACCTTGACTGCCATTGAACCAGTATGTAGTGAACTCGGTACGTGAGGGTGTGGAACCTAGTTGGAATCTGCATTCTTTTAGCACTGGTGTAAAAGTGACGTGGCCCGCTACAATTCAAATAAAGGGGAATTGAGGCGAAGTAGGTTATCTGAGAGTGGTGACCATGGTAATTGGTGTGAGCACAAGTGGGCAACGGGTAAGGGAGAACAAAGAGATACGTCATCAGACAGATAAGTCGTTAAATGTAGCTTCCTTTTTACTCTGGCGTACCCTCGACCGTATGTAAGCGTCGTCAGATTGCAAATAGAATCGACGGAGAATGGTAAACAAAATGATAATTTTAACTGTTGTGTGAATCGGCAATCGGCAAATCGGTGAAGCGTACTTATTGAATGAGAAGCAGTAACTTTGTGATTCCACATTATTTATTGTAAACGACCCGGGTTTCGACGTAGCACGTCATCATCAGGAATGTGGAATCACAAAGTTACTGCTTCTCATTCAATATGCTAAGCAAATTCCATAAAGTTACGCCTGAGACAACGAAGAGTACTTACTTTTGCTGACGATGTGGTATTACTAGCAGAGACTAAGGAGGAACTTCAGAAAATGATTAAAATTCAAATTAGAGAGACAAAGACTATGGGATTGAAGATCAATGATAACAAATCAAAACTTGTTAAATTTGGCAGAGGAAGAATCGAAGATGTAAACATAACCGATATAGAATACAACTATGAACAGGTGGATTGTGTCAAATACTTAGACACCATTGTCAGCTCGCAAAGTAATGAACATATTGAAATTAAGAACAGAATAAACCTTGCCAGCAGAAGCATGTACGTACTAAACAGCGTATTAAAGTCAAAAATCTTATCTTATCACACTAAGCTGAAAATCTACATAACTATAATTAGACCCATCCTCCATTATGGAGCTGAAACGTGGATTTTAGACAAAAACACAGAAAAAAATTAATTACCTTTGAGAACAAATTCCTACCTAAAATTTTTGGACCAACTAAAGGAGACATATGGAGGATAAAACAAAATCAGAAAATGAGAAGTCTTTTCAAGGAGCCAGATATCTTGGGGGAAGCTAAAAGCAGAAGGCTAAGATGGACCGGCCACATCATCATTAGGAGGGAAGAATCAAGCACCCTATACCAGATATGGGAAGGAAACCCGAATGGAAGACGACCACTTGGCAGGCCTAAACTGCGGTGGAAAGATCAGGTGAAGAAAGACATGGCTAAGGTAAGAACAACAGAAGAGCATGTGAAAGACGGGAGGCAATGGATACACTACGTCGGTGAGGCCAAGCACCACCTTGGTTACACATGGCCATGGGAGTAAGAGCAAGTAGTCGTGAAGTTGTGAATTGGCATTAAGGAAAATAACTCGATGACAAACATTCAGGCATAAGCAATAAATATACAGGCAGGAAACATCAATAATACATAAACAGGCCTAATTGTGATTAAATAAATACAAGATGTATGACATAGGCCTAGGTGTGTGCGGAGCAGGATGGAGAGAGCGAGCTGAGTGGCGAGAAGGACGAATGAGGAGGCAACTGGGCATGGATGGAGATGAGAGGATTCTGGTGACGGAAGTTCAGAGGAGACAGAAGGGATAGATGGAAGACATTTTGAAGGAAGAGGGATTGTTGAAGAGGGTATGAGAGGGAAGATCACGGTGGAAGCTTGAAAGAGGAATTCTGGATTAAATAAGAAGAGGGAGACAACGCGAGGACTTAAACAGGGATCCAATGGCGGGTCACGAATAGGAGAGATAACAGAACAATATGCCAGAAATTAGGGCATTAGGATAAGTTCTGTCCAAAAACCTACCAATCAGCAGCTAGAGTTCTGAAATGAAAAAATTACATTGGAACCAAATATGCGCATATGCACCCATACACTCATAGAAAACTGATGAATTCCCGCCAAGTTTGCTTCCTGAATCAACCTCTGACTGGTTTTTCGCTGAAAATCACGTTGAGTCACCTATTTCGTCGAACGCGGAAAACTATTTACGAAAACTGCGAATTACTATTGTTGAATAAAATCATTTCCCTATTTTTCGAGAACTAAGTTAAGTCGATATCCAAAACTACGTGGGTTATTCGGAAAGTAAGGTACGAATCGCTGTAGCTAATATAATGTCCCACAAACATTAAAACGCGCGTGTGTACCGACTCCCGGCATGCCTTGCGCGTTAATCGACGCCATTTGCATTGGTATAGTTTAAGTTGCTGTTTACAGTGTCAGTTCAAAATTTTAAAAACAATTGATCAGTCCGCCGACTGTGTAATACGTTCAGTGATTCTGTTTTTGACAGCAAGGAACGTTTCAGCAGCGGAAATTCATCGACAGATAAGTGAAGTGTACGGCCTCAATGCGATGAGTGACAGCAAAGTGCTTATGAGGGTGAGAGCTTTCAAGGACGGACGGGAAAATGTCAATGATGAACCAGGATCAGGCAGACCATCAGTGATCACAGAAGATTTGGTCAATGCCGAGGACGAACAGATTCGTGAAGATCAGCGATTCACAATTTCAACTTCAGCATTGGAATTTCCGAATGTGAGTAAACAACTTTGTACAAAATTGTCTCTGAAAATTTGCAATTTCTCAAATTGTGCTCACTTTGGATTCCCAGGCTGCTTACTGAGGAACACCAAATGAAAAGAATGACTTATGCTCTTGATTTTTTGGACCGATATCATAAAAATGGTGAACAACTTTTAGAGGACATTGTCACAGGGGACGAGACATGGGTTTCTCACTTGACCCCAGAGTCTAAACGTAATTCAATGGAAAAGCGTCAACCGACATCACCAGTCAAAGTCAAAGCCAGGCAGAAAATCTCAACACCCAAGTCATGGCAACCTTGCTTTGGGACAGACATGGAGTCTTGTTATTCGAGTTTATGTAGCGAGGGACAACAATAAATGCAGCCACGAACTGCGCTACCTTGACTAAACTTCGACCTACAATGCATAATAAGCGACGTGGTATTCTGACATCTGTAGTTTTGCTGCTGCATGACAAAGTCAGACCCAATTCTGCCATTTAAACCCAAAATCTGATCAGATCTTTTGGATGGGAACAGATTGACCATCCACCGTACAATACAGACTTGGTGTCGACCGATTTTCACTTGTTCCGCTACCTTAAGGAGTTTCTCGGCGCTTCGCCACAGATGTTGAGGCGAAAGAAGCAGTTGAAGACTGGTTATCCTCACAGCCGGCAGACTGCTGTGACTTTGGCATACAAAAGATTGTATAAATATATGAAAAATGTTTAAACAATAAATTAAATACAAATTTTCTTAGTCTGTGATTTTTTTAAAATAAGAAATCGGACCTTACTTTCCGAATAACCCTCGTAAAAAACTAAATTAAGAAAACTAAAAAGTACTCCTGCTTATTATTTAGTTGTTTTTTGGCACTTGAACAGCCTTGATATTGGATCAATACACACAAAAAATCTAGCGCTGTTCATTGTTTCACTTCCACTTCAGATAATTTAAAACCCTATGATGGACGAAATACTTCTTCATGGAAACGCCTTCCGGATTATTTATTTTTTATTAATTAATATAAAATTAATTTCAATTTTATTGACGGCGCTGCAAAAGGTTTCAATAATTCCCTTCATACAAGCCTTAAAGAGTCTTTAAACAATGCTCTAATATAAGATACTTCACGTGTCTCAGCCGAAAGCCCAATCATCCTTAATAGATAAAATGAAATTTCGTCAAAAAACAGCGTCTATTATTTTGTAACGTCATAGCGCGAACACACTAAAAAGTCTTCAAAACTCTGAAAATCGGTTTATTCCCAACTGGAGGGATAAGATAAAGAAATCATATTATGGTTACATCAATAAAGAAGAGAATCTTCCGTCCAAATTCGCGGCCTTAATTTATATTCCTATGTCATGGAAATTGCCCGTTTAGTCGGTTAAAACGAATTGTCTGTACTTTTTCAATTTTAAAACAATAAAACTAATAGTTAACAGTTTCATTTGTCCGATGATTATTTCTAATTAAATTTTCCAAAATAAATAAAGCCTGAAAGTGATAAAAATGAACGTTTGTGACGAAAATGCAGACAGACAACACTGATTTTTTATTTATTAGTATGGATAACTATCACGTCCTGCGTGCAGATTATTTAAATAAACAACTAATTACTTAATTAATTATCCGAGACAAAATGGAAAGCATTGATTCGAGGACTTCCAGCTCTTTGGAATCCAAACCGTCAGTCTTGAGCTCTAGGATTATATTTAGGCCTCATGGTTGTAGTACGAAGGTCTCGAGCAGTGTGCAAAATTCTACAAAGTAAGGGATGTAGCACGAGTACTGATGGGCCCTTATTGTACAAATCAACGACGCCTAGATGCTACTAAAAAGTCGTTGAGCACAAATGGAGAGTATTGGGTGCAAATAAATGAAATGTAAGCCAAAAAAGGCCCAAGAGAAATTTCCTGCTCATGGCTACTGCTCAGGTTGCAAGGTTCAATGCTATTGTTAAAATCTGAGAAAAATTGATAATTTTGAAATTGATGATGCAACATTTTTTTCAAAACCAAAGCGCGAACTAAGTCAGTTACAAGAAATAAATACTTTATTTTTTCCATAAGACAATGAAAATTTCAACCTTATTTCTTGAATTCAAGTTAGTTAAAAAGCAACAAAAACTCCACTGCATCAATTCTAATGTTTTTTCCTCATGGAATAAAATATATGTGCCGGTTTTGAAGGACCTATTGCACTCCTTAGAAATAAAAGCTAGCATTTTGGAAAATAATCGTCCAATCGGTTCATCAGTTATTGAGCAGATGAGTAACGAATACATAGACACCACTACAGTTTTCTATATTTGTATAGATACCTTAAAAATCCTCTCTGTACCTCACCACTAGCACGATTGAAGATTTTCGGAGAAATGTGAAGACGAATAATGTCAGGAATTTGGTCTTCTTTGTACCCCTGTATCTGAGTATCGAGCGGGAACCATGAAGAATTATGAGCCATTCTATAGTAGATGTAGCAGCCAATTTCGAGAGACCAGGCGAAATTTCAAGGTTTTATCTAAAAGACATTCTGGACTTTCGGCCACCTTTTCACATTTTCAGACCGCTGTGCGCCGGGTTTCTCTGTTCTTTCACGATACAGTTAAATTACACTACATTACAACAACTGTTAATGTTTATTTATCGCTGTTTACTTTATAAAGGAATTTTGAAGGAATAAAAGCGAAACGCTGAGCACGAATATGCCATTCGTATTTTTCCAGATGTCGATACTTTTCGATATTTTGACACACATTGATTTCTTTGGACAAAATGTAGGAGCATTAATTGAGGTAAAGGGCGAATGCTTTCCCTAGGAACTCACTGGACATGGAAAGAAGGTATCAGGGACGTTAGGACTGTAATATGAAGGGAGTTTATTTAAGGGGTATAGAACGAGATGAAGGATCAAAAGAACTCGAGATGAAAAGCGGTTCTGATACATATTTTCAAATGACAAAATTGTTGCGTGGAAATTCTTTATTTTTCATTACTTTAACAATTACTCCTATCAATTTTAAAAGTACAAAATGTCAGATTTTTCTATTTTACCCTAATTGCATGAAATAAGTATGTAATATCAACAGCCTTTAAGAAAATTGAATTCATTACCACACTCAAAATACTGACATTAGAAGGAAAACTAGATCTTATATTCATAATCAGTATCACCGAATTTGACAATAAACACTTAGAAGGAAGATAAACAAAAACTTTGACAAATTTTCACACGTAGATTTGTCATTCTCACTGTGCCCTTTTGCCTTCAACGCCCGCCCCGCTGTCGATCGCCCGCAATCGCGCCAAATAAGCAACCAACCCCACTTAACTCGAACCTACTTCATCGAATGTGATTTCGCTTCTCTTTAAACGAGAATTTTTTTCCAACGTCGAACCAAAAAAAAATAAACTTTTAGTAAAAATACGCTCCTCGCGCCCCTTTAAGAATGTTTTAAAGGCCAGACAAAATTGGCTCAATTACAAATTCCAACGTTTCTTGGGCGGTTTCGAATTGGCTCAATTTGTGACTTTTCCACCGATGCAGCTGTGTGGCGGGCGACGCGAGGGACCAGTCTTTACCCTCGCGACCCTTACACCCTCCGTCCAGTTTACTCTTGGTCCACATTTCGATTGGGATTGATTTACTCCGAGAGCCTCATCTGAAGCTGGACACGGGATTTCCCTCATAAACCGAGTATAAGCGGCGATTCCATCCTGCCTTTCCATTTAAAATACTACGCCGCCAATTTCCGGTTACCTTACAAGGTAGCACTGATCGAACAATTTAGAGCGTTTGCGTCGAAGCCCGGAAACATGGGTGAACACACTTTAATGTCATTACTGACGCAAGCGTATGACAACTAACTACTGGGAGAGGAGGATCGGGTTGGTGTGGTGGCTCGAGTACTCGCCTACCACACGGGCGGCCAGGGTTCAAATCCCTACAGAGGATGTTTTTCAAAGAAGACCTAATCCTTAATTGAGTGTCTTGTGGAGGGCTCTTCAAGTACAGTACTCCGTCTGTCGGATGAGACGTTAAGCCGTGGTCCCCTTGGCGCCTTTCTTTAAGTGTAGACTAATGCCGAGGCCGGGTTTCTATCCTCCCTCCCTTACCTATTCCCTAAGGCGCAAATGACCTTAGCTGTTCGCCGTCTCCCCAAATATTCAATCCAATCCAATCCTACCACTGGGAGAGGAATATTTTGTTGGACCGCTATTTAGAGATAAGGTTTCATGTTTAAAGTTCGTAGACGGTATGTTTCCTGACGACATATAATAACAATTTTCTAAGTCCAGTTTAATAGTATCTAATAACTGACATAAAATCGGTCAATTTCGCAGTGTAAGAAATTTTTCAAATGTAATCTTTCCACCGACAACGAGAGTTTGTAATTTCTGTAATTACGATCAAATGAAAACGAGTAACCTAGCAAGTTGCACTTGTGATTTTTTTCATATTCTGCTTCAAAAAAGTATTACAAACATATCGAATCCGGGATTTTATCTTCCAATGTAACTTTTACAACTTGTCAGACACCATTTGCATAGCCCTAAATTTGAAATTATTTACACATGGGACTGGATAACTTAAAGTCACAATCCTTTAAAATGTGGTCATGGCTGAAACAAATTTCACAGCACCCCTTAGATTTCACTATTTTCAATCCGGAGCACAAGGGTAATTTCTAAAATTTCTCACATTTCTCCAAAGAGTGAGGCAAAAAACAATTCAGACATGATCTCTGAGTTCTTTGACTATTCATATTGGCAACAAAAGTTTTTCCTGAAAGCTTGTGTTTGCCTGTGAATCCTTTCCTGTATTGCCATCCTCCCCCTGCGAGGACGAGGCCGCCACCAGAATTTTGGCTTCTTCATTTTAAAAAATCCGTGATATTTCGTAAAGACGATGTGACAACTTCTAACGCTATTTTCTTCCATCGCTCCCTCATTACAGAATTCAGTCAGCGATGCAAAAAGAGAAGCATTATTCTTGTTTGTGTTTCACTGAGTTATTTGGACTTTTATGAAATAAATAATCCCTGCCTACTTTTCCGTTTATTATTAATTCTTCATCATCACGTTAAAATTCTGATTACAAGACCATACAAGTTTCTTTCAGCAAACTTGTTGTACGTGAAAAAAGAAACCACATTACTGAACTCAATAAGCTTGTTCAACCGTATCGAACCAAGAAAAAATATCAATGATTACGAAATTTGAATGATAATTAATCTAAACAAGTGTTGAAGCATTTTTATGGACGACCGTTTCGCTGGCATTCCAGTCGACTTCATCAGGTTCTAATGCTCTTTAAGATTCTTATAAATTTAACACAATCGGCTAATGAAGCCAACTGGAATGCCAACAAAATGGTCGTCCATAAAAATGGTTCAACGTGGGGAGAAACCGAAAATTACCAATAAAAAAGAAAACCGCGGAAGCCTTTGTAACAAATTCCTCAATGTAACACAGACAAGAATAATTGATTGTGAATAAACAAAATAGATTTTTTTAAATATGGATACCGACAAACCTTCAACATTGTGCTGGACGGTGCTGGGAAATAATACCCTAAAAATTGTATCTGATATACAATATACAAAACATTTTTTAAGTATTTGAAATACAAAATGCGCATACTAATGCTGGATGTATTATAACTAAAAATTCATTTTGAAATACATGCTAAATGACGTTTCAATCAGGTCAGAATCTTAAAGAGATCACTATGAAAATTATGCAAATAAGAATGCGATAAGAAATAATTAGCTAATAAAGTTATGTCAAATACATTCAATTTAAAAAGTTGGTTCATGAAATTAATAAGATATGAGTTTAAGTAGCGGACTCTTCGTTGAACATTTTGAACAAGCAGTAAGAGAATCTGATTCACATGATTCAACATGAGACTGGAACCATTCTACTGGGTTTGAACACTCAACAGCGTTTCCATGGGAAACACTTCGAGAGTTTGCTGATCTCACCCTTCTCACATTGAGTTCTAAATTACAATGGCGAGAAGCGAGTTCGGTGCGAAAGAAAAAGTTTGACATAACAATAAAATGTAACCCAGCACATTTAGGCTGAGACCAAGATTTGGAAATGGAAATGACAAAGTCTCAAAAATAACATCGAGAAACCAATACATGAATTACTCCTTCTCGTAGTCTATCTCGTGAAATGTAAGACTTCCCTGAATTTCGAATTCAATCGCACACTACCCTCACGCGAAAGACTATTTCGATCCCACTCCAGACCAAAGGTGTCACTGCCCGTAGCTTGCCAAATACGGTGAGTCATCATTATTCTTCTCTTATCAAGAGGGTCACCGGTTATTTATGAATTGGAGGAAATTTCTTTAACTCGATGAAAAGAGAAAAAGGGGAGAGCGAACCCTTCATTTCCATTGGCTCATTCTACGGAATGCCTCGAGCGGGGCAGTATCATCATTGAGAGTATGCTGTGTATGATGAACTCCTCCACCATGCTCCTCATGAATGAGGCAGGGAGAGACAATAGGAGCGGCGATAGGAGAGTGAGGTCGTAAGGTTCTTATGTGAGGTTCAGACAAGCGAGGGCGAAAAGGCAAAATGCAAAGATTTGTCAATGGGCTGAGTTCGATGGCTGCTGTTTGCTCGCCTGTCCGCACGAGCATTTCTGCGGCTAAGTCTAAAACGCAAAAGCCGACGAAGTTTTTCCCTAAAAGGGGGCTGCCAAAGTTACCAAAGGTCTAATGTAGATAATTCTTTATTTATCTTCAGCATCACAAGTCATTCGAAAAACATTCCGAGTGTGATCCTCTAGTTGGGAAATAGAAAATTCCAGCTCGAGAAAAGTCTTCCTACCGCAGCAGAAGAACTCGTTTGTATTATTATATGGAATTAATCCTTTTTAGGACTGGAAAGGACTAAACTGCTCATTTATTCATTGTTGTCACTTAAAAAGCTCCTTGCCTACAACTGAGCTTTGAAAAAGATTGTTTTTTTTATTCCCTTTGCTGCTATGCTTAGTTTTGGAATTTATGAGTAGCACGGAATCATTAAACTGTGTGGGAAAACTGCTAGTTTATAATTTAAGGTCACCATGAAGGAAAGATCAAGACAACCACTACGCATGCCCATTTAAACAGTTCTCTGAATTTTCTTTGTGTGCAGATAAAAGAGAGAATACATTTTTCACGCATAAAAAGTGATTCCGCGAGTTCCCCTAGTCTTCAGTAACACCGGCAATTCTGCACACTGCTTATCACAGAATAACTGCTTACAACTACTATTTCATTACAAATGAATGCTCACAAGGTTGAAAAAATTACTGCGGTATAGAACAATGATTTAAAGTTTCAGGCATGCTAATTATGAAACTTCGTTTCTCAAAAAATATTTTTGAGCGATTACCCAAAAATTCAATCATAATTATATAGAGAGATGAGCTAACTAGTCGACATACATTCAAGTGGAATAAAATTTCTTTTTTGCTGGAGTCAATGAGATGTCTTTGCGAAAGACGCTCTTGGAGATATGTTTCAATTCTATAGGATTGTGCTACTCAACTAGACTTCTGCCCCATAGCAGCCTCTGTCAAAACGGAGGAAGTCCTCCACTGTTGGCCCATTTGTTTAAAAAATTTCTTTATTAATTATTGAACAAAATGGGGTGAACCCATGGTTTAGAATTGAAGTAAATTCACAGTGATTTGACTGAGAATCAATTTGTGCTAAAGTCATGAACATTAGTTCTGGCTCAAGTGTAAATTATCCAGAAGTATTTTAATAATTTTAAAATACTAAAAGTACCTTGAATATGAGTTCAAAATGCATAGTACTTTTGTGGAATGCATTTAAAATACAAAATACTTTTGTGAAGTGTATTTGAAATACAAAATTACTTAAGAATTTGAAAAGTATTTAAAATGTATGTATTTGAAACAGCCGAGGCCTGGCCCCACAGCGCTACAAGGGCATTCATACTCCGTAATCAACGCACTAATTTAGCGGATAGTTTGGGTCTCGTAAACTGTAGACATTATGTCAAACAGAGCCTCCAGATAGGCATTCGTCATCCCGTTAGGGTCATTATATCGAGCTTTCTAACTATGCCACGCAACCAAGTGACACACCGATGAAACTGAGGGGCCGACGCATTAGAAAGTGCTTCCCCTTTTAAAATATATCGCACGATAAGTCTCAAAAACTTCTGCAACTCCCATAAAGCAGAGCGTTTATGCACTGCGAATAGGTAGACGTCATTAAATGCCAGTCACTGCATTAAATTACCCGAAAAATGGAGCCTACGGAGAGCAATCGCAACTGAACTTCCCCCATTGACCTTGAGTGAGCCTCAACATCGGTATAAGTGCGTAAGAACTATCGCCTCATGTTATACAATATTGATTCAAAATCTTCAGAATTATTACGAAATTCTTCATCCTTTTCAACTGTAGGAGAATATTTTACGTACAAAGCAGTTAAGTAAGTGATTTCCCGTTAAAATCATCAGAAACTTCATCGAACTGTTCCGTCACGGCTCGCAGCTAATTCCTTTGCTTTTTCATCACTTGTCTTCTTCTCATACTCTTTAGCTATATTACCAATTCGTTATATTTTTACAAACGGGAATGCAAAACAGAATTCTATATCATCTATCTCCGGCTTTTTTTAATATTCTCCTTATATGCCGAACAAGGATCAAACAACCGATACTATCAATATTCTACACTACTGATCTCAAGTAAATCCGTCCCGAAAGGCCCATATGATCACATGCAATCGTGATCTTCAGACATTATAGTGGACTGAATTACGTTTGAGTGTTGAGACACGACAAAACTCCCAAAACGATCGGCGAATGTCACTCACCAGCTTTTCCCTGGGTCAGCTGCAGCTCCGGGACACACTCGACGGCGTACAGTGCAGGGGGCAGTTCACTAAACAGGGATCCAGGCTTGGTCTCTCGCCAACTGCGGTCCTCACTCGACCGCGTTCACTCAATCGACTGACTCATGCACATATTCACGCAAATCCACGGCCATTCATAAAACTACAAAAAACAGACTATTATCGTCTTCATTTATCTTTGCTATCGGCCCTTCGTGCACGCTCGGAACTGTTCGAGTGAGTTCAAGTGACTTCGCAGCAGGGGCCATCGATATCGGAGACCTGTTTCTCTGAGTTACAAGTCCAAATGTTACAAGTCTACGAGTATCAAGTCGGATCTCATAAGTATGACTTACAAGTGTTTCTCAGAAGAAAAAGGAAGATTTGTAAATTCTCCTCTGTTGGTAGTATGATCTGTTGTTTACTACCATTGTATACTTTCTGAAATCAGTAAATACGGCATAATAACGTTATATTTTAGCGCAACTTCATGGTAAAGTATTGCCTTTTGACGTCGATTAATAAAGGAAGCTTATCCTGTACATTTTCATCTTCAAATATATAAATACTGACAAAACATGAAATGATAAGTAATTTTTTATTAATAACAAAGCAACCAGAGCCATATATTTACGCATTTAATCCTTTCTCTCGCCTGTCGTATTTTCATTACCAGCTATGCAAGTCGCCTTTCAGTTGGGAAAACAAATGAAAAGCGACTCGCGATTTATCGTGAGCTACATGTGGGTGGACTATAGGCCAAAGTAGCGAGACCAAAACAGGTAAGAGAAAGGGTTTAATATGCGAGTTTTTCGCTCAGGTTGACATGATATTTAATATTAATAAACAATATACTTATCATTTCAAGTCCAGTCAGCATTATATGCTTTTAAAATGAAAATGTAGAGAATAAACTTCATTCATAAATCGACGTCAATAGGTATGCAATGATCTACCATGAAGTTGCGCAAAATATTACGTCATTATGTTCCGCACACACAGCACAGATAGTTAAGGAAGATAAAAAAGATTCAACATATTATCTTAGCATGCAAAATTTATGAATAACTTCCATTTCCAAATCCTCTTTTAGATGCAGTAGAATAACCGATTTTTCCTTATAATGTTTAAGTTTTGCCTATGACTCATTCTCGCTTGGGATATTTTAAAGTAAATTGAGAACTTTAAGTACGGTTTTCCTGCCTATATGGTACCACTATACATATAGCACCTATTGCTAAGAAGATAGGATCCCATAGGCAAGGATGGTACTTCTAAATAAGATAGGCCATTCTAGGGGTGGGAAACGAACACGGCCTTCGCACTTACGTCATCTGGATTAAATGCGGTGACACCACTTTAAAATCTTCCGCCTAAATACAGGAAATATCACCTGTTTTTGCTGGGTTGTGGGTTATGAATTCATGCAGAAAACAAAATACTTCCGGATGTTTCAAGCGAGATAAGGTGTTAGTATTGATGATATGCTATTAAACACAAGAATCACATCGGTTATGAAAAATAGGTTAAACAATAGACTCTTCTACTCTTGCTAAATATATTTTTACATTGCTGTTCATTGTCTTTTATTCATTTCATCATTAAAAACAGGTAAATATCAGCATATCCCTCGCAGTGTCCATTATAGATAAGTAAAGCATTTTCATATTATCTTTGTAAGCATGTGATATTATGATGGTGCGGTCTCCACAAATCTTAAGTACTGTATATAAATTATACTCTTCATTTGCTGGAGCGCGTCTATTTAATTTACATCAGTAGGAGACCTAAGCTTATTTGCATAGTTTCCAGGGATTTTTAAAAACCCCTGGCGAATGATGTAATTTTACTAATGTAAAATTTTTTCGTCATGTCTTCCACGATGAACAAGTTGAACAGCTTCCTGTATACAATGATTCATTCATAACCCTCAACCCAACAAAAACAGGTGATATTTCATGTATTTAGGCGGAAGATTTGTAAGTGGCGCCAGCGCATTAAATCCGGATGTGGGGTATAGGGGTGATACGGAGCACCTCCAGAGGGCCTTCGTTTATAATACACGAGGAAGTTCTCACTCTTAGATCTCGTCAGATATTATGAGGTGTGTACTATGTACGTTTTTTCTAAAATTTGAGAGTTATGAAAGTGAAGTTTTTATCGTATGACGGGAAAGAAATAAGTTAAAAACATGCATATTAATAGATAGTGAAGTATTGAGATCATCAGTTAAAAAATCTAAATTTTTGTGATCAGTAAAACTACACCAACTTTGTTTTTCTTGCAACAGCTAAAACTTTAAAATAAAACTCGAGTAAAGTGCATATCAGGCTACCTATAAATCCACGACGAAAATCTCGCTCTTATAAACTAGATCTATATACTACCCTGCGAGCCGCTGTATGAGTGTGTGGCAGGGAGTGTTTGGAAACTAGTCATGTGAAGGAGAAGCTTTTGGGAGGTGCAATGGGGAAGTGTATGTTGGGAGTGTTTGAAGCGGAGCTGTAGTGGTTACTTACTGTGCATGCGAAGAAAGAATTCTCGCACCTGTCTGTTCGGCAGTGTATCTCCATTATTTTATCGCTCCTGTCGGACCTAAAAATGTAGTGTAGCGTCAAAATTATATTCGTTGTGTCGCTTTCTTCTCTCATCTTTGGGAAGCTGAAAATGTGTGTCTGCAAGACAAAGAAAGCTGGATGTATGGAAATAAATTTGGGAAACTGATAATAGGTGTTGCAAGACACCTATTTTCAGCTTCCCAAGAAAACTACGCCATGCGTGTATTCTCCGAGTGACTCCTAAACTTATCCCTCTTGAAGCTTAAAGTTGCCGAACAGATAGGAGCACAAATGCGTTCATACCTTGAGCAATAAGTGACCAAAATAAAAACTGAACTCCACTCAAAACACTCCAAAAATATGCTTCACCATTTCACCTTCCTATAACCTTCTTCCCTACTCCTTTACACGACTGGTGTTCAAACGCCCTCTGCCACACGCCCTTGCGGTGGCTCGCACTGTAGTATGATGTAGATGTAGGTGATATTCCGGCGCCGACCACGCCATCGTCCATCGGCTCTGTCGTCGCCTCACTCTGCCGAGTCGTGACGCAGGGGGCGATCGGAAGTTGCAAGGGGGAGGGGGTGATGGACGGGGTGGAAAGGGGTGATTGGTGGGGGAGGAGGGGGAATTGCGAGCAAGAGGGGACACGCCCCTTTTCTTTCCCCGCGAAAGTACATTATGTGCCTATTTGCAGGCGCACATATGTGCACGGACACGTATTATAGCCGAGGATATCGGTCCGGGGGGTTTCCCTTGACAAATCACGGTGAGAGCGTCAGTCATTCGCACCACATCCCGCCCACCCCAATCCACCTATTACCGAGATTGCTTTTCTTGGCGCTCTTATGCGCGAGGAGGAGGCGGAGTGGGGTGGGGGGGAGAATAAGGAGTGGGACTGTGCACGTCCCCCACACCCTCATCGGCTCCGAAGACCACAGCAGATGTTACTTATTCCTTTCTTCCTGCGACTTAATTCTTCGTGAGACCTCACCTTGAGTACGTCTTCAGCATCTTGGACCCACGCGAAGTAGGGCTAGCTAGAAGAAATAGATCGAATGCCTTCAACGGGGAGCAGCAAGATTTGTTAAAAGTTATCACGATAAACTTGGCAGTATTACCGAATTGTTACAGGAATAAGAGAAGGGATCTCAAAATGATTGAAGGGAAAAATATTGGTCAAGTCTTCTGCGCTAAGTCGAAGCAGAATATTTTTTGCCGATGTTCAACATATTTTGCTAGAGCCAACCTATTACGGTAGAAATGATCACAGGCAAAAGATAAGGAAATAGGCTGCAGAACCAATAAAATTAAAAAATCACTCTTTCCACGCACAAAAATTAGTCACTGCAGGTGAATTCTATGAAACACCCACCCTCACCAGGAAGTCTTAATAAATGTATTTAATACCATAGCACCACAATGTGTACAAGTTTTATTACTTGTGTTTAATAACATACCATGATTGTTAACAACTCACCCCGCTTGAAATTTCCGGAATAATTATAATTTCTCCAAGATTTATTATCTTGTAGTATTATTATTCATAGCATTGGCAACTATAACCACTGCATGTTCGTCCTCGCAGTACAATCTTATTTCCTGTTTTTTTCGCACATTGTTCTCCTGACTACTTTATGGTTTAGTGAGAGCTACACCCCTGGAAAGGAATCATCCCGTGCCACACATCAATGTGGTTGCTTGCATGATACTTCATAAATGTATATGTATTCTCCTCCAGCGGATTCGTCCTCTCTTTTCGTCTCCACCGGAGCATTGTACCCCTCTCGATTAACGAGCGTTTCGTTCGGCGAAAGACGGTTGCCGGTAGAGCTCGCTTATTCGTTAATTTGTCCGGGGTCAATCCATATACAGGGGCGCAAGTTGGTACCTCGACCATTTTAGAAAAATTGAGAATATTCAGGCCTTATGTTTTGACAGTTCGTAACAACTTTTATTTTATTCTTAATAGTTCTGGTACCATTTGGCAGACATGTTTCAATGTTGAGGAGGTGCAAATTCTGTGTTTGCAAGCATTCGAAGTAACGTCTTTTTCTCGGCTGTGGTCAGATCTAGTTCACTACTTTGCGACTGGCAAAAATCTCTTAACAGTAAAATCACAAAACTGCTGTTTTAACCACATGCTGAGCATATGCATATCTTAATATTAAGTAATTAGCATGTATATTTAATAGCTCACTCAACGGAGGAAATGAATTCCATAAATAGTAATTTTGAGCGCGTAGAAATATTTGCGTCTTTTGAGAGGCTATAACCTTTGGACTATAAAAGCCACAAGCTCTAACTTTTTATTACAGATAGATATTATAAAGCTCTTTTTTTTCGTCGATTCAACAAAATTTTCCCAACTATCTACCAGATATGATTGACCTTGAAAGTTACACTGTTACATTTTTATGGTGCTGGAAAGTATACAATCTTCAATGCACGCAAGCTCCCAACTTCATATTATTTCAACATGGAGTATTGACGTAAGGATACTAAATGAATATATATGACGAATTAGATAATTCTAGATTTCAAGGGATATGAAAAGGTAATATTATATATTAATAACAAATTTCACTTCTCTGTCCAAGAACTGACCACAGCAGGGAAAAAGAAGTTACTTTAAATGCTTGCGTACGCAGAATATAATCTGCACAAAGATTAAAAATGGCCACCAAATGGTAACCAGAAAAAATTATTTTAAGAGTTTTCAAACAGCTGAAACATAATGCTTTCGACTCTGAAAATATAAATATTTTCTGAAATGGTCGAGATAAAACTTGGACCAATTGGTATGGATTGACCTCTCGGCAAAGTTCACATTAGACAAAAGGGTGCGATATAAATATATAAGTAATGATTATGTTTTATTAAATGAAGATCTGAATACATGCATAAATTCCCCCCGCCAGGACGTTAATTTTGGAGAGAAAATACATTGTGCAATACCGGTCGGAGCGTGGTGACAATGACTCGAGCCAGCATGGGGTCTGAATTACCCCAATCGAATATTAGAATCTCCGTGCCAAAAATATCTAAATATGAGATTTAACAAACCACTCGACATATATTGCATTAATTTGTACTTTTATGAAGCCCTTGAGGAGATACAGACGGCCGCGTTGAAAGGCAATCCGCTCTATGTGCCTATTGGGGAACGCCAACACGCGACGACGACGACATTTCCTTACTCAAGGGTAACTGCGTACTACCGTTACGCAGTTATCTGCGGAACTAATAATAACCTTAACTCTCGATCAAAATTGGAGATTTGAATTGCAATAAAAAGGATTTAAGTTTAAGTCACCAACATTTTTAGTGTCTATTTTGCAGAAACTTTGCGAAAATGAAGCCATCAACGTTCGATTTCACCGCAAATAAATGCAAAAATAGTAAGATTATACAGCTTCATTTTCTCAATTAATTTTCACAAACTAAAATGGTGATTATTATTCGTTTCTAGCCGACCATAAGATCAACTTTGGCCACTAATGTTAACGAATGCATGTTAGTGAAGAAAAAAACCAGTTAAACAGAGTCAAGTCACCTCGCTAAAGTGTTTTTTACTCAAATACTTGTGTAACAAACGGCCTTGCACTGTAAATATTTTCTAGGTTGAATCGTTTATCGAGTTATCTGTTGATTAAATCTGAAGATATAAGCTACAATTTTTAGCTATGGTTACCAGATATGTGGAAGTGTTCGCATTTTCATAGGAAATATTTCCGTCCACAGAAATATATATTTTTCATATCTTAGGAGGAATTATAAAAACTGTTCAGATTTAGTGAGAAATGTGAATGTGTGGGTAAAGAAGTTCTAAAAAAATGCTCTGAAAAGTGTGAATACACTAGTTTAGACATTATTTGTATAGTTTAACGTTTCGCACAATGTTTTAAAGTAAATTTGAAAGGAAAAAAAACAAAACTTATGCGTACGAGAGTCGAAAACAAGTTTTTAAATGAATTTGCTATGTGTTAGTCATGGGCACCCGACTAATTTGTTAATATTAAATAATCAAATTTGTATTTGGAATTCCAGGCCCCCCTTCACTTAGAGGCACCGATTTTGTCCGAATTTAGGTATTTCTAAATATGACAACCCTACTCTTTGTTCCATTTCTTAATATTTACTCTCTAGTGAGGAGCGAATCGGTCTCGAGTTTGGAGCAAAGATGTTCTCCGTTCTCAGTCCAGTGAATGCGCAATACTTGGGTGGGTGGGAAGAGCAACTATTTGAGCATGAAAGCTCAAAAGAGGGGAGGGAATACTTAGAGACAATCATCTTTGCTCTGGCTCGTTATTCATGAGACAAATTGACTAAAGAGTAAACAGGTGAAAGTGACACTAGATGAATCGTTAACGGTATTATGCGCGCCGGAATACGTCGCAAAATTTTCAGAAAAATAAATCTCATCAATATTATAAGAGGTTGAGGCCGTATTCCAATCCAAGTATATCCCCTTACTGTCAACCTCGCCACTTTTTCGACATTAGCGAAGACCCGGACTTAGAGGTTCCGGACCTAAACAACGTTCATTCGTGGTGCCTGGAGTGGGGACTAGAACTAAATCTTCGTACATGCACCACAGTACACTTGACACAGGAAGTCATCACACCAACGTCATATCCATACTGCGGGTGGAATAAACATGAAGTCCTCAAATAACTTGAATATCTTGAAATTACCTCAACTTCAGACATATCTTGGGGAACACGCATACAAAACTTACGCGGCACAGCATTAAAGAAAGGAGGATTAAACAAAAAGCGTAATATAGGAAGGTCCTCGGATGAAAAACTAAAAGAGAGGTGCTACTTTGCACTAGTTATTACTAAGTACTAATTACATTAATCCTATGTAGGTAAATTAAACGAGGATATACTGGATACTATTGGGGAGAGGAGGGAGCTAATGGCGGAGATTCGGAGGGTGCAGAAGAGATGGATGAAGGACGTATTGATAGGAGAGGGAATGCTGAAGGGAGCGTAATAGAAGGGGAGAACACTGGAGAAGCGTGGAAGAGGAAGGAAGAGAATAGGAATTTTGGATGAAATGAAAAGTGAGAGACGATATGAGGAATTTAAGAGGGACTTAATGGTAGGCCATCCAGAGGAGAGGAAACAAATTTGGATAAGTACTGTCCAAAAACCTACTTATCTGCTGGTAGAATACTTAAATGAATGAGTCTAGGAAACATCATCAAGAATAGCCAAAGATCATCTAAGAAAGCGTCAATAGTCAAAAGGAAAATTCTGTGCTTAAAGAAGATAGGACTATGAACAAGGAAACAGTGTAAGAAAACATTCGTGTGGAGCGTGGCACTATATAGATCGGAAGCATGGACCATTGCAAAAACAGCAGAAAATACTGGAAGCACACGAAAACTGATGTACGAAGGCGATGCTGAAGATCAAGTGGACGGATAAAATAAGGAATTAAGAAGTATACTGAAGGGCACACGATGAAAGGGACTTCAAGCAGAAAAGAAGAACCAGATGGATTGGGCATAATTAGTTTGTGAAGAATATCATTGAAGACGAAATGGAGGGATAAGATAAAGTTTTAGGCTATACTTTGTGGAAAAGCGACACATGAAATGAGAACTCACTTTTTACATTCCACACTCTTTTATTTTCACAGACCATGGTTTCGACAATATCTGTCATTATCAAGCAGGTAATAACAGATAAAACCATGATAATGACAGATATTGTCGAAACCATAGTCGGTGAAAATAAAAAAGTGTGGAGTGTACAGGGTGAGTTCTCATTGCAGGAGGGATAAGTCGTCACAGGTAGGCCTAGGGTGGAATAAATAGAGCAAATATAAAGGGAAGTATGTCAAGAGAGCTATCTGGAAGTAAGGGAACTAGCGTGAAATAGGGAAGGGCCACAGTCAACAATCTTAGGATAGAACGACCAATAATGAAGCTCAAAGCACCCAAGGACCAAAAGCAGATGTAATACTGGCACTGAGGAGTTACAATTTGCGGATTCTCCGAGTCTTCGGTCCGAGAGAAAAATCTAAGCAGCGTCGCTAGTGACAGAGGCCACGATCATTCCGACAAGAGCTTTCAAAATTAATCAGAAAAGGAAAAGGAAACGAGATGAGACCGATGGCCTACTCAGTAAGGACTCAGAGCCTCGGAAAGTTTGTGGGTGTGTCGTCAAAGCTCCCGACAAATCTCATTTTAAGGGCCATGTTTGATATTTTCGAGGCTTCGACGTAAAAATGTCGTCACTTTTGAGGCTCGAAATTACAAGACCTTACCAAATAGCCACCACAATTGGTTCACATCCAAGGAGACTCTTTGAGTCGTTGATTGGTGCAAAAGTAGAACCTACCAATACAATCAATCACGAATCCTAAGAGGGAAATGCTCTCACTCACCCGGCGTGCGAGTAAGTTTTTAAAGCAAAATCGACCTGCTGTCCCGGGGAATCCCTTTAATTTTATATCCAAGTTGGACTTCGATGGCAGTTGTGGCTATGCTATATCCCAGCTAAAGCCTTCAAATCTCTCTTATAACGATAGCAGCATGGTGTTCACATCTCTTCTCCTCCATCATATATATTCTTTGAACAAAAGTAATAAGGTCATTCCAAGTCAGTTCGAAATAACGGCACATAAGTGGTGTTGGATCGCACTCCCGTATAAACACATCGTTCCCCATCTTGGGACGCCGCGAAACTTAGACGTAAAAATATCGTAGAGAAGACGAAAAGATGCTAGCGCACGAGAACGCGTAAAAATGAATTCCTCCGTTTAAAGATAAATCGCCATCTCATTTTTTAATAATGCATGGCCAAGGTATCTCGTAACAAATTATATAAAAAAGAGAGCGAAATCGAAGTGATACGTACTTCGTGAACAACACGTTTGAGGCATTTAAATTAAAAACCTAAACGCAAAAACGCAAATTCTGGGATACATGACGCCCCATTATCATGCGCCGTTGCTTTTTTTTTCAAATGAACATTTGTGTCCGGAGATTTTGAAGACAAACCAAGCACAAATTTCAGGTAAGCTCATTTTCCCTACTCCAGTAATTAGACTAACCGATGCATATTTTGCCAGACAATATGGCCTGGTCAACAATAAAGTAAAACGGAGCACACCCAGCATATTTCGTCCAAATCATATATGCCAAAGGTATTTCTACACTTTATTGGTCGTTTTGACAAGAAAATTACTCAGTAAGACGTCGCGACGTATTCTTGACGACGCGAGTGCCTTTGACATTTTCCGACGCTTCGAGAAATGTCCAAGACCGTCGTCGAGAAGACTCAGCCGATCAATTCAGTCCGAGTCTTCCGAGGAAGCTCCTCAGACCACTTCTAAAGATCTGGTGCTTCCCAAGCGAGCGACATAAGTGAGGTTTTCCTTGGATTCACGAATTCAGGATTCAATGCACCGATGACGATGAAAGATTTAGGCGTCGAAAAGTCGGCAACGGGCAATGACGTGACCCAGCGGGAACCCCAAGGAAACCTCAACTCGGCCTCAAACCATTTATTTCAAGTTTTAACGCGTAGTGCATTGAACATAACATTTTGTTCCCATTTGCTGCTTCCAAAACCAGAGATCGCTTTCCTATGGTGCACTTCAGGTGGCTCGAGCGGTAATCGGAGTCACAGAGTGCACGTTTTAATAACTTAGGTTGAAAAAATCCTTCCACCCCATTTTACGTAAGAATATGGTTCCACGGTGGAAATTCCCAAACGTTCAGTAATAAAAATGTTGCGAGTTATACTTTCAAATTTTCGCCATCAATTAAGCATTGTTTTGAATCAGAGTTTTCGGCGCAGGATCGAAAATTTAAGTGAAAATACATTAAATTTGTTTTCTAACTCGGCATGATCCCTTTATAATGTATTTTCGGCACCATTATATTAATATGAAACTTATAATTTCACATTTAGGAGAAAACATGTACACATATATTAGAAATATTTCAAAATATATGTGAAGTGCTATTGAAATACGCGTTAAAATATCATTAAATTGCCAATAAAAGAAATCGGAAACTTATTTTTATCACTTTAAACTACATAAATTGCTAATAAGTAGAATTGTACAAAGTTTCACGCAAATTGGTTCAAACGCGTAAATGCATCCCACAAGATTAGAATCCTCGTCCTTCGCGGATGAATAAGTTGCTTCGAATGCGTTTTCCTTGGAACTAATAAATTAGAGACTAAGATATGGAGAGTGGCTCTCAATGACTGATCAAATTAAGAAAGGAGAAAATTCAGCCATTGTTCCGAGGGAAGATGGAAGTGATAGTTGAAGGACCACAATTGTTGGGGGGAAGCAAATGGTTAACTAACGGCATAGGGCTTGACGATTTTTCAAAGGCCCTGTGCTTTCGGCGGAAAACTGGGAGTTGTAAGGAAATGCAGGTGGCAGCACTTGAATGTGTACCATGGTCGAACGGATGGGGATTGAAAGGGTTCATACGTTTGTTTGAATCGGTGAATAAACCGAGGGGGGAACGATAACAACCATTGTCCTAATTTCTTTCGGCATTTTTCTCCCCTCGCCCCCCTCTTCCTTGTGTGTCGTCCCTCCATTCCCCTCTGCACCTTCAACGCCATCGGCTCATTCTCATCCCATGTTATCGGATATTATCCGATATCGGAGATTATCGGATAGATACAAAAACTTGTTCTTCCTGTGCACAATAAGTAACCACAATAGAAACTGAGCTCCACTAAATACACTCCCATAATACACTTCAGCATTTCACCCCCCAAAACCTTATCCCTTACATCTCTACATGGCTGATGTCCTAAAACCCCCTGCCACATGCCCATACAGCAGCTTGCAGGGTAGTACGTAATGTTCTTGGTAAAATGTCATTCTTTGGGTAACAGAGTCACTAAAACTTGTAAAAATACAGTGCATTAAATTATCATAAGTAAATCACTACTCAAAGGCAGTGGCGGATCTAGGTTTGATCCGAGGGGAATACCCCCCAACTGAAGGGGGGTTCGGGGGATAATTTCAATTTTATCTAGCGTAAGTTTCGACCCAATGTGGGGGCTATAGCCCCCTTAGCCCTCCCCCCATAGATCTGCCCCTGCTCAAAGGCCAACATATATGTATGTATAAATTGTTCCTCATTAATACATAAAAATGTGTGACGCATCAGAATATTTTATTCTTTCCTCTCACATACTGTTGTTTTGTTGCTAGTAAGTTAGGAGATGAAGCTAGTAGCTATACTAGGCACTAATATTTTAACCTCAATATTATCTGGGTTTCCAGCCTCACTCTCACCTATAACATATTAGTGGGCTGTTAATTCATGTCAATTTTGAACAGACTCTAATGCCCCTGGCAATAAACTGTCATTTCTATGTAATGTCACCACATCATCCCACCTGATGGACATTTCATCATGGCTTGCCTTAAGTGTAATTGCCATGTGTTCAGTTACGCATGTGTGGCGAACCCTCGCCCGTGCGTCGGCACGGCGTCAGGCAGCCCGGCGCGCGACTATTGGCGACAATGTTTTTGACTCATGTAGAAAGAATACTTTGTGCCACCAGCTCTCGCAGCACGAGAGCTCAGTCGTGCTTTGACTCTCGGAATGTGCGGTGGTCTTGTGAACGTGCACTTATTACATGTGAGGTGATTGGAAATAAAACACGTGCACCACACTCCAGAATTATTATTTCCCTGTCACCTCCTATACATGTACATGAGTTAAGCAATCATGATAGTGACACACTTATATTTGATTCTCTGAGAGTAAGGAGCCTGTTTCCAATGTTTTTGATGAGATGGGGTGTATCAGAAAAAACAAATCATTTCCTCTTAGAGTTCATTGAGTGTAGGAATGAATTTTGGACCCTGCACTATTGCTCATTCATCCCAAAGTTGTTCCAGAGATCCCTGTTTAGTGCAGCACCATGGAACACAAACCCATGCACTTTTACAACAGCTTGTTCCAGTACGAATATGTATCGTCTTTAGCACTATTTTTGCCTGTCTCACCTTCCACTGGCCATTAAGAGGCAAACAATGCTATGGGCTGAGAACAAGTGTCACATACAGAGTGAAACTTAAACACTAGAGCATGGTCTGCCTTTAGGAATGCAAAATTCACTAGTTCACCTTTAACATTGTGGTATTCCATTATAATGTTTTGTCAATGAATAACTGTTACAAATCGGCCCCGGTGGCGGAGGGGTAAAGTCCTCGCCAGCTAACCCTAGGGTCGCGGGTTCGAGTCCCGCCTGGGTAGAATATTATCTGCCCAGGACATGGGTGTTTGTGTCTCGTCTGTTGTTACTGTTATTCACCCGACGTAAATAGGCCAATTGTGCTGTATTCGGGGTAGTGAAGATAAATAAATAAATAAATAGATAAATAAATACCACTTTTATTTTAATGCACTCTGGGCACAGGATATATCTTCCCCTAAGTCCAGCCACCCAATGTAGCTCAAATTATTGGAGCACACTTGGACACTCCGTCTCATCAACATTTCATCCCACAAGAGGATACTGTGTCTTTGACGCTCCATCCTGACTTGGAGATGCTTCTTTAGAAGCTCCAAAAAAATTTTATCGAAGCCACAGAAAGTATCAATTAGAGAAAGATAGCTCTGCATGGTTCTTACATTAGGTAGAGGAAACATCCATTACCATGGGTGAACCTATTACCGACATGTGAACGAATGAGGAAAATAATACACCATCAGCCAATCTAGAGGGCTGTCTACAGGTCACATTCTTTAGCTTTACAGCATTTGATATTTCCTTCAAAGCAGTCAATTGCTTTGGTGGGATGTTGGGGAGTGACTCTACGAATCCATTGCTTTAACACCGACTTAAGGTAGCTGGCCTCCAAACCCATGCATGAGGGGAACTTATGGCGTTTGATTGGAATGGTCTGGG
Source organism: Ceriagrion tenellum (assembly GCA_963169105.1). Taxonomy (NCBI): domain Eukaryota; kingdom Metazoa; phylum Arthropoda; class Insecta; order Odonata; family Coenagrionidae; genus Ceriagrion; species Ceriagrion tenellum. Next base: position 139,841,077 of record OY720640.1, on the reverse strand, counting down.
CTGATGAGGTGAAATCCGAGAACTACTTCTTTCTGTTTGTATTCCCGGGAGAGTAGTATGCTTTTTCCTATCCTCTAGTTATTTTAACGTTCGTAGACTATACCACCACTCATTTTAAAAGTAACTTAGTTCACAGTAACGCATACGGACGCAAATAAATTCACCAAAAGGATACGAAACATCATAAATTTGCCTTGTCATAAGAAAGCTCAGTAGTTGTTACTGGGTAGGAAATCTGAATCGCAATCATGGTTCTTCATAATAACATTGTTTGAGTACGCACATGATTTCGAAAACGTGATTGTCATCAAGAAAGATTAGGTGCTACATAGCAATGGAGTGCACTCCCAGGACCTTGTGCATTGCCCTACCAATGCGGCTTGCCTTTTGGATGACAATAACGACCATAAGAAGAAAAGAACCGTAATCCCACCCCTGGTCGAGACATTTTTGAGTTTTTCATTGTATTTCTGGTTGAGTAAAATTATTTTTATTTGGCAAATTTTATCTCTTTCGTATTTAAAAAATTTCATATTATCAGCCGGTCATTGCAGCTACACACTACATTCATTCATATCGCCAATATGAGGAAATTTAGATAAACCCTCATTTGCGTTCATTAAAAATCGAACACGGACCACTCTTTAGCTAGCCAAATACATCTGACAGCTACAACATTAACCGTTACCTATTAATTTATCTCATTAATGATATTTTACTCCAAACTGAACTCATATAAAAGGCTTTTTGTTAATTTTATATGTGCGGCGAATTTATAGCTAGGCATGTAAGATAGTATGCAATCAGACGTAATAGAGTTGTTTATCCATAACTACACCTAATTTGGGTAAACTTTTCTGAATGTTTATTCGTATATCCTATATTTACTAGATAAACCTTAACAGTGGACAGCTCGTCATCAAGCTTCCTGTGATAAGATGAAAGAAATATCGGGAAGATATGCCTAGATTATTTGGTATTGATGCGAGCAATTTATTTTTATTTCGCGAAATTATATATGTTTACATATGTTTTCATAGTTCAATCCCATTATGACAAACTAAAGACGGATTTATATTGGGTCAAGAATGATTCTTTAATAAATATCCGTTTTGAATTTAATAAATATCCGTTTAAGGAACTTCGTCAATCTACAAATGGAAAATCGTGAAAAATTACATTACTTAGACAATACTTATTTTAATTAAATCTTTTATTTATCGACATTTGATGCAGATAAATCTCGATTTACATTATTTCGTTGAAACAGACACAGTACGCATCATTCAAAAAGATCCTCAGGAAGTCGACCACAATAAATATCCCTTGGTGGTAGAAGATGAAGATTTTAGCATAGAGTATACTGAATTGGGGGGGATAGTGAATATTTTTTATCATCAGTCTTTCTGTATAAATGATATCCGACGTAAGAACCATGCTGAAACAAACAGCGATGCGCTGCGACTGAATGTGCAAATAGTATGAGACGAAAGCTCAAAAATGAGGCGATTGATGACTAAGTTTTACGCTCCGACAAATGTGAGTTCCATTGCGGATTTCAAATATTTGCGGTAGACGATGTTTCCCTCAGTGTTGCCAGTCTCTCCAGTGTGTACTGCTCCTAGAAGTTCCCAAAAATACCGCATTCTGGCGCGCGTAAAATTTTGCGTTAATTTCTTCCGCCACTGTACCTTCATGAAGAAATGTTATTTCAATTGTACTAACTACTCAGCATTTATGGAGAAGAAATTCTATTCAACATTTGTAAAGTTAATCTATGCTTGGGTGCCACATGTCCACCCTCATCACCAATTGCTGAAATATGAGTCTAAATTTTTTTCCATAAAAATTGTTTTATATTGTTTACCACGCTATTTTTAATACTCTTACTTTTTATACATGTTCTACCAATATGGAACCTGTATTTTCTTCAAAGAGAATATTTGAAACATATTACACCACAATATTTGCTTCTTCTGGAAATAGTTCTGTGGGCAAAATTTCAGTCATCAGGAAGTAAGTAAAACTTTGATGACAAGATTTCACCCAAACATACAAATGAAACTCAATGCAACCTTTATTAAGTGTACGGTTCATTAATTAGAGTATGTATTTCAATTGATAGACATATTGCCTCAGAATATCTGTTCATGGGCAAGATTTCAGACCTCAATATCATCACAAAGTAGTTAAAATTTCAATTACAGGATTTAACCCATAAAACAGGTGAAACTCAATAAAATCTTGCAATAAAAAAGGATAGGCATTATAAGAAAGAAGTATCATACCAAATAAGCAAGCCAATCATATCAAATACCACTGTATTTTGCCACAACTTGCCATAATATCACGCATATCACACCAACCAAGAAATCAGCATCTAATTATAGCTAATACATGCATAAGGGACGCATAAATTTCAAATCTGAAATGAGATATTTGCATTACTTAACGTAAAGCAGTACAATGGTCAATGAGAATTCACATCACCCTGATTATATCTAATGCCATCTCTTTAAAGTTGGAATACCATCAAAGGCCTGAGCACCTGAAACTATTCTGTACTTGCGCAATGCAAATCCTTGCATTCATTAATATTTCAAGTGCTCCACATCCATTCAACCTTAGAAAGCATGTTATAGTCAATGGTTATTTCAATTACCTCTCATGATAGAGCCGGAGTAGAATTGCCACAACTTATATCCACAAAATAGAAAAGAAACCATGGCTAAAATAACTCCCATCCCAATACACTAGCACACCATTCTAAGTTGAGGACCAAAATGAGGAGAAAAATGCCATAAAAACAGTCAGTCAAAATGTGGTAATGATCAGTAAAAACCACTAAGGATGAAAGAACAAACATACACCCGACTTAGAGAAGATACTGCATCCTCATTACAAAATTACCATGAACAGAGACCCCATACAAATATCCATTTAATATTTTCATGAATGTAGATCAGATTACAATACAGCACATGAGTAGCTAGCAGCATCTAAGAAAATGTTTTCATTAGCACATTTATGACTCCCATCCGTCAGCAAATGAGAGTTTCAATCCCATCCACAACACACCAGAAAGGAACCAGATGAAGAAAACTATGTTAATTCAACCCAGAAAAACTATAAAAAATAGCTTTCACAGCAAATTAGGGAAGATCTCAGTGGCTTTTCATAATTTTAGTCAACAGCTTACTTAAAAATACTCTATACAACTCCATTTACCGATCAAATTCTAACTACTGCTATAAATAACATTCTATCAAATAAACCACCTATTCAGCTACTGTGCCAATGACAAACAAAGGTTCCAACTCTCTTAACAGGAGACGGCACCGAATTCAACATCTTTGGCTGTTTAAGAAAAAATAAAATAATTAATACCAGACAAAATTGACGCATGCAATCAGAACTCATTGACTGATAGCTGAGCTTCCATACTTAAATTTCTTCAAATGAACTGAAAAACCAAAACTGCGGTAACAACCTGGCAACCATTCCATTTGACGACTATTCCCGATGTATCAATTAAAGACAACACCAAAAATGTAAGTATGCATAATAAAATACACTGTGGCAAGGTGGTACGTCATGTTTCCTTTGAGATGCTCGTCACAACGAAGCAATCACAGAGCATCCAAAATGTCTCCATAATACCACTCGAATGTGCACAGGGCCCATGCGAGGCATGGATGCCATCCAATCGGCATTGTGGTGGCGTGTGCCCCTCACTGGAGGAAGTCTGCCACCTCCTCCAGCTCCCTCTGCCGCGCCTCGTGGTGAGCCCAGCGCTTCTCTGCCAGGCTCTCCCCCACGCGCCACTTGTCATGGAATATCTGCTGCTGGCAGCCTGGACATCTCTTGCCACCTGCAAGGGGAGCAAGGCAATCGAAATGGCTGCAACCAACCACTTGGGAGCAGCTTACACATCGTTCTTCCTACTTTCGTTCTTCAATTAACACGTTGGTTGATCCTACTCAACATTCTTGCCACGGAAAAAAATTTCTGTGCTGTATTGATAACAAGTGACATCCATCCTAACAAGGGAATGACAAGCAGCGTACTGCTTGGCAAAGTAATACGGCCAGATGTATCAGGGGCTTCTTTTGTAAACTACACTAAGACAAAATGTAAATCTTTAAATAAACCAAAATAAAAATATCTGTTTGATGTACTAAATGTTAGGTCAAGCTTCAATTCCATAATGCTGAGATTTCTAATTTCTGAGATATTTTACACAACTATACTTTAGGTGCCAAATATGATCCAATGTGATTGGACAAAGAAGTTTTGGCTTTGAATTTCCAGTATCTGACATGTAGGATACTTAAATTTTCTCAATAGCATAAAAAATAGAGGCTAGTCTCAAGATGTGGCCAATAAACATAGCAGAGGATTGAAAAAGATAGAAGAAGAGAGATAGAACATGGCATATTAGCCAACAGACATCCTGAGAGTTCCCCACCCTCCTAAACCTATTAGGAAAGGATTCATCATAAGATACAGGCAAAGTAGGCAAGGTCATCATTCTGTAGCTAATACAGGATATATCCTAGTGGCAAGAATTGATACAGTCGCATTTTTCTTCTAGATTCATTAGTATGCTATATGAAATTCTGTGTCCTCTTAGCAAAGTTGAGTTGAGATATATAAAGTGGTTATTAAAATCCAATCTTATCTATCATCCATAAATATGGCACTGATCTAGCTATCCATTAATATGGTTGGTAAATCAAGAGGAGGAGGGTCAAAGTAGTGGCCCAGCAAAACAATCAGTTTAGATGTGACATAGGAGGGTCTCTACAGCTATGAAATTGGAGAACAAGGTGCCAATATTGCTCACATGTTAGATATTCCACCTGCCATTGTGGATAAATTGGGAAAAAAATTCAAGCAAATTCACAAAGAGTAAAAATTTCTAAAGAAAGTGTGATGCAAAGGAGTGATACAAAATTAATGAAGAGGAGGGATAAACTTATGTAGGATATGGAGGCCCTTGTCATATGGATGCAATGGGGATCGAAGACCAAATTTATCAAATAATCCTAATACGTCCAATAGTGACTCAGGAAAAGGCATGATTAACACAGAACGACTTGAGAGAAAACGCAAGAGTTGAGAAACAAAAAGAGAGGGAGGAGGAGGAAGCAAGTGAGTACACCTTCGATGCAAGACGTGAGTGGTTTGCATGTTTTAAGTGCTGAGCAAGTCTACATAATATCCATGTTACTGGTGAGGCAGAGAGACACTGTAACAGCAAAACTTCCACAAAAACTCAATGAAATAATTAAGATGAGTGACAATACCTCACATCAAGTATTTAACAGTCATGAATTGGGTCTTTACTAGAAGAGAATGGTATCAGCAGAAACATACATTGCAAAAAAGGAGAGGCCCCCTCATGGCTTCAAGGCCGCCAAGGATTGCCTCACCCTTCTCCCAGGTTCAAAAGCCATGGGTGATGTAAATTTAGAACCTTGCGTATACATACGTACAACATGCAGAAAATCGTTAACCTTTAAGAAACTGATCAAAGATTTACCCAAATACCAAGCATCATGTTAGAAAATTTTCAAGGCTCCACAGCTATGAAGATGCTTTCAGATGACTGATTTTGACCTCTGACCCAGTAATCAGTCGTACATTATGTTCACCACCAAACAAATAAAATAGCATTAAAGAGTTTCCTCAAGAGGTGCATTCACTCTTAAAATACACCCTAGACTCAGCCAACAAGTGATAGGAGTTGTAAAATTCAGAAGTATGGTGTGGAATTCTGATCACTCATCAGGTTAAATAACTTAATATGCTTTTGTTAAAATGAATACCTTCATTAGCATTTAAATGACACTAATTATTACCACAAAACACTCTCAGTTCAATAACAACTGCAATCTATTCAATATTCAATTGAATTCATCAAACCAAATTTCCTAGGCCCATTTTTTATTAATTTGAAGCAATTCAAGTCCTACCATGCAAGCAGGGAGCAATTCTATGCATCTTTCATGATTATTAGCTTTTTGATTCAATCTCTCCTTTTTGGGTATTTTGGAAACCTACACCACCCCCGTTTATCACTCCAAAAATTTATGCTCATTAAAAATAATATCAAAATTAATACATATAAGACGATCAAAAACTTGGGGGACACAATTTTCAATGAAACAGGATAAAAAACAGAATTTTGTCAAACTTTTTCACAATCCATCCACAGAGCAATAAACAGTGATCATGGCATTATCAAGAGAAAGTCCTCCAACAACACAACCTCTTTTCAACAAACTCTTAGCTTTTATTATTCAGAGGGCTTCATTAAAAGGAACATCGGTTCAGCAATCAGTGCAACGCCAACTGGCTAGCTTTTATTTATTTAATTAAGGTTGTTTGTGTTGGGATACGAAATGGTGTATGTAAAAAAAATAAGAAAGGAATCCAATAATTTAATCCTTTCATGTTTAATTTACAGTAATACATACTTGGGAACACGTCAGACCCACCTTTCTTGAGAAAAATGATAAACTTGTTCATGGGTTTAAATTTTTAAAAATAATCAAAATATACATTGACCCTTGCAGAGTTGTTCCCATGCCATGTGTTTTATTTTCATTACTCCAATACAAGTGAACTTAAAAGTAGGTAATTGGCTTCACTCTTAGAAAAGCCTAGTTAGGTTTGGAGGACAATACTAACTGCTGAGTACACTCACCTTTAAAAGGGGGAGTTTTCATGTAAGTGACAAGGCAGCATAAATGGAAGAGATGGCCACAATAAACTCTCTCCACATGCTTGTCTGCTGATTCGTTGACTTCGGCAGCCTTTACAGACCAAGAAAAAAAGTGTCTAAGTCTTAAATCTTTCTACTGCTAGAAACTCTATTCAAACAATTTCACAAGGGAAAAATTGCAGCCAGCCTTACTTAGGGGGACCAACTACACTCGTATTTTTTAATATAAAATAATGGTTTTATTTTAACAACCAAAATATGACAACAGAAAGGTTCACTTCATCTATATATCAGCAATATCTCAAATAATGAATTTTCAATGAAAAAAAGAAGTTTTATCAATACATAGCAAGGGTTGTAACAAGTCAAATTGGCACAAATTGCACTCACATTTCAAGGCATGTATGTCAGTGGCAAATGGAAAACATACTGTTCACAAAGCCACACTTACAAAGGTGCGTTTACACTAGCAAGAAAAATCGAGCGAGTTGCTCCCTGATAGCTACTCTCTCGGTGTAAACACCCAGGCAAGCTCTCTCTCGGGAAGTCAGGAGGGATCGCAGGTAGCGATCCCTGCTGTGAGAGCAAGGCCAGTGTAGACACCCTCATAAAGACTTGAGGGAGTCGCTCGCTGCCCTCCGACGACGCCGGAAGTTTTTTGGCGCTCGCTGGAGAGTTTTCACTGAGGAAACATGTCAGGCAAGCGCGTTTGGACGAAGTAGGAGACGATGGAATTGATTCAATGGGTTGAGTGTCTTCCTGAACTGTGGGACATTAAGTCCACCATTTATAGGGTAAGAAAAAATATAGAGCTGGCAATACTAGGGTACTTGTACTGGTTCTAGAGTATGACGACGGAAGAGCCGAATTCTGCAAAATTCTCCGGAAGAAGCCATGCTGGCAGCTATGAATGAAGTTATGATTATCCTGAAATTTTTTAGGCTTTAAATTTACAAGTTATATTTAATGACTGATTCCCATTCTAGTTGCTTACGAGCGTCGAATAATTGATAAAAACATCGTGGTGACCATTTAAATACGCTGCCCATCTCCGCTGCACATTTCGCTTCCCTCTGCTACCAGTGCAATTTTCCACTCCTCTATTATACTTTCTCTGATTTCCCGCTGGGTGCATTTTCCAGACTTTTCATTTCAAGTCCCACACACTTACCAATGATATACTGTGTGTTTAAAATAGTCGCTTATCATGTCCCGTCTGTCCCTTCTCACGGCAGATTAGATCGCGCCAATAAAATTAGAGAGAAATATTGTAGCACCGATAGGTATAAAATGTTTTTTCAGCATACCATTCGGGACCATAACAGCTGTGATCGTCGTCATGAATAGTGCAAATAGTAACATTAGCTAGACTGGAGATCTTTCTCTGTATATTCTTTAAGTTCTTATTTTTGCGTGATGTAAATATTGATGTTTTTATTTTTGCATGATATTTTGAATCTGTAGTATTAGTCCTTGTACCTCTTGTATGTTGGAACGATTTACGATGGAATGTCTCTTGGTTAGTAGATTTTAATGGGCGCGTTGCATGTGTGGTACACTGGTTTCAATGTAGTTTCGGTGTTCTGCCGTATAATTCATGCATGCCTGGTGTGGAAGCACCCCCTGCCACACACCCTTTGGGTGGCTTGCAGGGTATGACGTAGATGTTTATGTACTATTTCAAGGTTTTCTAATCTTCTGTGTTCTTTTTCTAGATGTAGGATTTTCTGCATAAAATTAGTGATGGTTATTGTCTCTGAGGTGGATCGCAAACATTTACTCTTGTTCAATTTTTTCGTGGCACTTTTTTTGTTCATTGACTCTTATGTATACTTCTTCTTGTCTTGCCTATGTCTTGTGTTGGACAGTCGTCTCACTGTAAACAGTATACTCCACTTCAACAAATAATTTTGTCTATTTATCTGTAACAAACTCTGCATTTTCAACCTGAAAATGACACAAAGTGTCGAAACCTGGGTCGTGTTAATGTCTTCATAAATGGAATTCACAAAGTATTTTGTCATTTTTCCTAATATTTTATGATTATTGCATTGACGCTCGCATTGATGATTCGCTCGTAGACTGCATCGCTGTATGAATGCTGAAATGCATTTGTGTTGAGCTATTTTTTTGCGTTGATTTTTATGTATTATTCTCGTGTAATTTTATAAAATCCCGAGGAAAAACTAACACAAGGCTAGAGTTTAAACCTCATTTTTCCTGGAAACAAATAGATAAGTTTAATATTAGTCGAAGAACGGTGACTTACAGAATAAATCATTTTGTGCTCGTTCTTTCCAAAATTCTAATGAGAAAAAGAGCTGAAAACTATGATCTAATAATATGAACGAAAAACAGTTGTTACAAGGTGCATACGTGGAAAATAATAGAGTACTGCACAGCAGTTTAAACACAGTCTAAATTATTTGTGAGATTTCAAGAAAAATTCTTTGGAATAGCGACTCGTCATCCCGTGCCTTCTTCAACAGAATTAATAACATATCACCCCGTGTAAAATTTGGCATAGGTTCAATTATGAAGGCTCTATTGTCTTGTAAACCTTTTCAATCAATATCATCAACATAGAATTATTCTTGAACTAGTATAATCTCATGTGTTGTATTCTAAATAAATCCTTACCTTTAAGTAATCGGCCCTTAAAACTTCAGTTCATTAATCAGTTCTTACATGGGCGGGAACAAAGGGTTGACACAAATTATACTCTCTGACTACTCTAATGACATATCTCTCTAATTAAATTAGAGAGATAGATTGTAGAACCGATAGGTATGAAATGTCATTTATTCCACGTACCATTCGGGACCATAACAGATGTGATCGTCATCATGAATAGTGCAATAGTGACATTAGCTAGACTGTAGATCTTTTTCTTTATATTTTCTACGTTCTTACTGATACTTGATGTAAATATTGATGTTCTTATTTATGCATGATATTTTGAATCTGTAGTAGTAGTCTTTGATTCCCTGGCACACTGGAACGATTGACGATAGAATGTTTCTTGGTTAGTAGATTTGTAATCGGCGCGTTGCATGTGTGATACGCTCGTTTCAATGTAGTTTTGGTGTTCTGCCGTATAATTCACGCATGCCTGGTGTGGAAGCACCCCCTTCTACACACCCGGTGGTTTGCAGGGTATGATGTAGATGTCGATTTAGATGAACGCAAGAAAATTTTGTGTATCTTCAACCTGTAGCTCTGACTGTAAGGAGTGATATGCTCCCAAACGAACTCTCTTCTGCACCCATTCCTTGACCCATACCCTGCTCCTTTTCTTTCTCCTTCGCAAAAGTACGGCAGTGGCTGCTGCAGTGATAATCGCCCTTCTCGATGTCATTCTTGAAGCGAAACACACTTTTCAGGGAGCATGCTCTGAGAGCGACTTTGGTCATCAGAAGTGGAAATGGGGAGCCAAGATCTGAAGCGAAGCCACGTCTATAGACGCTTCTGTTCCTTTGGTTTTTATGACGCTAATTTCCGTGAAATTCTAATTTTTGCGAAAGGTTGACTATTTTCTTTCCCACAAATTTTTTTTGGTCACCACGCATAACCTCCACAAGAAGTCCCCATTCTTTTTGCACCTTGGGCTTGCGGAGAGAAGATAAGCTGGGACCCCAGAGCTCGCAGCGGGCGGCTCAGTAGTGTAAACGGGCTAGCGAGAAATCGAGGGAGCGCCCCCAGAAAAGGTCGCGCGAGGAGCTTCCCGGAAGCTACTCGAGGGATTTATCGCGGTCAGTGTAAACCCTTCTGCGAGGAGCTCGAGGAATAACTCCCTAGAGCCGCTCGCTAGTGTAAACGCACCTTTAGGCAAGATCTTGAAGAATTAAACAATGCATACCACTTGGTATGCTAACAGCCAAAGAGTTCATTATGCCATTTGAGACAGAAGTATAACTACAGAGAACTAGATGGAGGTGAAATGTATGTAAGCATCATCACCTCTCTCCCAATGTCAGAGAATGGAAGAATGAGCTCCGACTTCAATGTCTGCTTTGAAAGCTGTGCAGAGCTCTTTAAGTGACCACGCCTTTTGGAATTCAATGCATCACATAAAATATTGATTAACCAAGTACTGTTTTTCACATGTTCTTGGCATAAAAATGCATAAAACATTTCCACAATCATGAGAGACACAACAACAACCACTTCCATCAATGTCATGTTTTCTCATTCATTTAAACATTTATGCACATTAGAATTCACATTGCTGCAGAGGCAGAGTTGCAGACTGCATTCTTGAGCAAATGAAGACAATTGGCATGACCAAGTACTATGCCGGAACCCCATAACTATCCCATTAGCATCCACACACATACAATGTAGTCTAACATCAATGAGTAGTTGCTCATTCAAATATCTGATAGAAAATTGAGTTGGTTGTTTTTTGTTAATGATAAATATGATTATTCACATGATCTATATGTTAAATGAATCCTAACCATTGCCAACTAGTCACAGGGCTACCGGAAAACTATGCCAAAATTATTCGGTAGGAATTGTTGTAAGCATATTTATTTTCAATTATAGAAATGACTAGGTAACCCGTGCAAAAATTTCGCACTTTCACGCTCTCAGGGAATAAGTATGTTAAGGAAACAGTGTAATTGGGTTTTAAATAGAGAAGAAGGTGTATCATCAAGTATTTTCTCTATACTTGTTTTCTTGCAAAAATATACAAAACATATGAATACAATACAGGCAAGAGAGTTTGGTACCTGTAGGAACATCATGACGTCTGTTACTGAATAATGGCACGCAATTTACAAAACTTCTTTAAAGACAATATCAGAAGTAACAATGGTGTCGTCTGTAACTTTTTGGTTATGAGTTTCTTTAACACAAACATAAATTTCACGGAAAGTGCAAACTCAAGAAAATGCTACATACAACTGTCCATGCGAAAAAAACTGGTTCTGGCAAGTACAATCAGTCTCTCTGAAGAGTCTGACCCTGTGCTTTATTAATTGTCATTGCAAAGGCCACTTTGATTGGGAAAAGTTTTCTTGTCATTTGGAAAGGCATGTCTCCGAATTATGACTGTTCTACCCGTGTCAATTAATTTAGCAGTGGTTGTGTATTCGCCTAAATTAGTAATTATTAACCTGGCACTGTTAATCAACCCTTGCTTGGCGTTGAGGTTGTGGATCAACATTACTATGGCATTTTTCTTTACCAACAACTTATGAGGTGGGAGACCTGAAGTATTTAATGAATTCAAGAGCGCATATATCATATAAATATGAAATCAAAAAGTTTTAATTGCATTGACTGACCAGATGACCATTCACCCATGTACAATCAATATGTGCATTTCGTACTATTTTCATTTTAAACCTTTTTTTGAAGTTTAGAATTAAAAAAATGTGTGGAGTCGATATACCTCGAGCGAGTAATCGACATGGAAAAATCGAAACTTTTAAGTCAAATTAATGGGTAAATAGTGAAATTTGAGATTGAGATTGAATTTTTCGTCAGAAGCCGGTGATTCAACGTTTAAAATGATACCTCATTTATCACTGTAGGTGCAGTATTAACGGAGCATATACGGAATGACAGAAAAAGGCCTTTCTGTAATAATATATAGGATATCTTTAGGTATATTTTATTGTCTATACCAACTCAGATTAAGGACTCATTTAGACTAGGGATGAGTCGATTCCACTTTTTTTCGATTCCGATTCTTGCAAATCGATTCCCAATTCTCAATTCCAATTCCATCAACTCTCATTCCTAATAACAGGTGGGATATTGATATACCAGTAGCGTAAGACTATTATTTAAATTCAAAAATCAGCTGAAATAAAATAACAAAGACAATAAAGTCGCTCAAAAAGTATATTTATTAACAAATAGCAAATATATCCTCAGTTTATTGAGGTAGATAAAAAGCACTAATTGATAGCCCACACCCAAAATTACTGAGACAAATATGATGTGATAAATGAAATTTGATTTGAATATTTATCCATCTAGAATCGATGGAACTGGAATCGACTTTAGGCGATCGATTCTCGATACCAATTCTAATCCTGAGAATCGGTGGAATGGAGAATCAACATTCGGATTCGACGCATCCTTAATTTAGACTATCATATGAGCCAGGAGGTAATTTATATCTGTATTAAAGGCCACTTCACATGGCAAATAACCTGGCAATTGATCATTTGAATGGCCATACCCGTCATTCATGCATCATGTAAAATGAAAAATTGCATGGATAAAAAGCAAAGGGCATGATCGTTTAGGCAAAATTAAAACATATTCTATTATTTATATCATGACCCCATGAATGATATGAGTGCCTGACCTCCAACTTGGCCGCTTTGATTGAATAGACCACTTTTGTACCCCCTGAACTAAAATGCAAACATTCCATGAGATAATGACCAATTTGTGATGCAATAGCCCCCACATATGCTACATTTTAGGCCTTACCCATCAATGTTATTTATATATCATACCAATGCCATTTGAGGTCACCTACATCATAGTTATATCGAATGATCCAGACAAGATAAAACTGATACACATAAATATGACACCAATCTAAAAGTGAAATTTTCTTCACTATGTAAAGTAACATTTTTAAAATATGCAAACACGACATCAGATGAGCTGACAAGGAAGATATAAAAGTGATATCCATAAGAATTATTTCAGTCATGAAGCAGCATATTCCTGATCAGTAAAAATGTGTCACTTTAGGTGGTATATGCAGCAACAATTCAGTGGCTTCCATTGAAATCCAAGACACCATAACTGATTATCTACTGAAAGATCCTGACTTTTGGTGAATATGAACATACAGACCCAATGAAAAACTTACGCATGTTAATACAAGGTATCAACCAAACAAGGGAATTGATAAACAATTATCCAGAATGATTTAAACATTAAGACAAGCTGTATCGCTTCAGTGTATAAATCATCATATCAATAAGTCGTAATTGTTGGGAGTTGTCTGACACTCAAATTTATCATATAAGTACATGGCACTAGGCTCCGAAGAACGACTGCTGTCATTATGTATAAATTTTATTGGCATTGTTGTAACAAGCTGCTGGAAAGATGAGATTGATGTAACTACGTATCTTTGGTGAGTGTGAACAAAGACATTAGAAAATCAGAAAAGAGTTCATGTTCTTTACGCAATTCCATAAGAAAATAACAGTAATGATTTTTCCTCACAAATAATCAAAGGAAATCAGAATGAAGGAAATGATATTTTCATTCATTAATTCTTTATTAACAAATTCGTACCATTTAAAAAATATTATTAGGTTATCATATACGACATAGATGGCTTTATGTTGGGAAATTAGGTACTTAGATCCTTCCCCCGGTAAAATATACATTACAGGACAGCGATGGAGTGACTCGACTCCATTCTTGGTCTAGCTCTAACTCTTCAAGCGAGCCTAAAAGTTCTTCAACATCCGTCAGCTGCATGTCTTTTAACCCTTCCCCTTTTTAGTAACCATCAAAGGGAAACAATGTGATTAACCTCACTGTAAATTTGGGGAAATCCTTGAAAATCATTGTCAGCCTTTGGCCAGTATTCCTCCAGCATGAGTTCAATGCTGATGGCCTCATCTCTTCAAGTGATTCTTTCATTATATACATACAGTCGACAATACTGAACTTTTCCCAGCAATCCATTACTGAGAGAGAATTGTTTTTCTCCATCATTTCTATTAAGAAAGAGAAGGTGCGCTGAATATAATAACAGGGATGACCTGGAGCATTGTCCAAAACGAGTATCACTTTGAAAGTCCATTTTTTTGAAGCTAAGTACTTTTTGACTTGAGCAACAAAACAATTCTGAAACCAGTCTATGAAAGCAATGCGACCTACCCAAGCCTTTTGGTTGGACCGCAAAAACACAGGCAGGTGATTTTTAATTTCCAGGAGGAGATGGAACCTCTTTTTACTAAAAACATTAGCAAAGAAGGGAGTAGCGATCTTTCTCTTTTACTAAAATACATCGCATAATCTGGTTTCAGTATGATAACCTGCAGTATAAAAACTCCAAACAACACTCTTATTTCATTCATAGTTGTCTCAACCCAACTTAGTGCTCTAGATCCCGGCTACAGGTTAACATTTACGGCTACGAAAAATTGTTGAGCATATTTGCCTGCTCCACTACAATCATGCACAGACCCTCATCCACAAATAATTCATAGCATTTTAGAATGTCACTCCTAACCACAACATTTGCATTCAATCCAGAGTTACCTGGGAAACTGAACTTCTCTCGCACTTCCTCTCGTCCACTCCATTCGTAAGGATACTCGGGTTGATTTGTAATCTCCTCCCCCAAGGGATCATCTTCATCACTCTTGCTATCACTCACATCAATGTTGACATAAATGTCATTCAGATACTCAGCAGACACACTTTCCTCATCACTTTCTTCTAAAATGTGGACAATTTCTTCTCTTCTTGCTTCAAGTCGTTTTCTTTTGCTTGATGAAGCCATATCAGAAGACGTCAGCAAACTTATTTCAAACGAAATAATTCCTTTTGCAAAAGCAACAGCACTTCAAAATATTTATAAAAATATTTCACCCGTTATTCACGCAAGAAATCCCGAAAACCATGAAAAACCTTCCACTCTGATGCTCAGACAAACTGAGGAAAACTTGGGTATCTAAAGAAATCCAACTCAGTTACCCCACTCACAGTGGGTAACTGTGCAGACGGCCCTCTGGAAAGGATTAGAGGGGTAGAGAAACAATAATTCCTTTTGGAGAAAATGCACTGCTAGAGGAGAGAATAGGGTGCAATAAAATGACCTTCCTACGGTTCGACCACCTGGCCTGGTGTCTCTCAGTGGTCCTGTTTGGGCTGTCAAGGGATCATAAAATTTTCCTTGCCTGGGAAAAAGGCAGCGTTTGTATGAAAGTAAAAGATTTCAAAATAACTTGGCCTTCAATAAAACACAAATACAAGAAAATAATATCTGCATCTAAGTCTGACGTTGTTTATGCATCAGATTTAGATCTAGTAAAGATAAAACAAGTCAGTGTGCTCAGTGTGCAAAAAAAGCTTTCAAATAGCAAAGCCTGCAATGGAATAAATTTTGGAGAGGGAAAATTAAAAATACTTTTGCATGAAAGTTATGCAACATGGGTTCTGAATTAAAATTGATGTATTTACTGAAGCAAAATTCTGAAGAAAAAAGCACAATAAAACCAGTAGGAATTAGGGGGAAAATAGGTGCTTGGCTAACACAAAAAACCCAGAGAATTGTGAATGGTATGCATTCCCTTTTTTCACTTGCATTCTGGGACAACAGAATACATATATTTTCAATTTCTTCATAATATATCCTTAGGGGTGAGCAAGGGTGACTGTTCAAGAGTAAGCCTTTTCCTGTGGTTGTAAATTGCAGCAGATAAATACAAGCTACAGCTCAGAGTAAAGGGTCGTCAAGGTCAAAAGCACTCACCGAGGGGTCAGCTGGAAGGCATATTTCCTTGCAAAACTGGCAATGTTCTTTGGGTAGCTGCCGCAGCTGCCCCACGATGAAAGTGACGACTGGCTCCAGTGACGGCTTAGGCTTGAAGGGCTCTTGAGATCCTTGCTTGCCCTTCTTAAGCAGTGGAGACTCAATACACTGGCGAGAAATTTCTTTGGATTGAGCGAGGATCCATCGCGTGAACATCGGAGGCAGATTTGTCTCTGTTTCATCAAGACTGGACACCGAGGAAAAGAAACATTTTTCCATACACATTATTTTGAAATACAACCCTATTAACATTTTTATTTCATCAAAATCCAACCAACTTAATGTAAAATTGCTTTGGAACGTCCACAGATATTCTATGAGACTGGGTACAGTTCAGTGAGATAGCCCTTAGGCTAAAGAAAGTACCCACCTCTGAATTTTCTGACTTTTCAGAGAGCAAATCAAGATTTTTAAAATTTTTGATCTAGATCAGTGGTTCCCTAAGTGGGCGCAACTGCTCCCTGGAGGGCGGTGCTTTCATCTACTGTGGCTGCAGGGGGGCGGTGGAGGCTGGGCCCTTACCAAATATAGGTATATGTCCGGGGATGAGTAAACTATCACTCTGTTGGATTGGAAATTAACAATAGTTTTATTACAATTTTTTAGCTTTATTTTTATAGACATCTTGCTTTTTGAAGAAGTCCAGGACTATAAAGAGTATGGCTGGGGGTGCTAGACTAAGGTTTGTGGAAGAAAGGGGGCGGTGGCTCGAAACATTTTGGAAAATGTAAATCTAGATCATCAGTTCCCAATCTCTTTTGCCATGTGTGCCTTGGCTACCCATTTTCCTCACTTGCATCCTTTAACAGCTTGGTTAGGTGCAATATACAAATATGATTACACTTTTCCCACCTTCTGCTCCGAACCCATCAACCCCTCTAAGTACATGGTCCACCAGGTAAGGAATTGATGACCTAGATAGAACAGCATCTTTTAATTTTTCAGCATTACTTGAAATTCCAGGAGTAACTGAAAGAGAAATTCTATGCATCCTTGATGAGCCTTATTTAGAAAGCTTTCCTTCTACCTTCACTACCATAATAAGTTCATGAAATTACTCTTTTTGGCAAGAGTGAAGCATATTCATTTCAATGATGATATTTAAAAAGCCACTTATCCGTAGGGCAGTTGGACATGACTGTGGAATCTGCCCAACTCCTCTCGAGTTCTTGGCCATTATGATGGCACTGAAACCCAATACTTGCAGAGGACTCAAGAGGGGAATGTTACAAAAGTAATACAGTGAAACACTCTTAACGACCACTCCTATCCAGCGACCACCCCTCTTAACGACCGGTCTTCTTCGGAACCGATTGTAATGCCTGTATTGTCAACGTATGTATTACCCCCATTCAAAGACCACCCCTCACCCCAACCAATGACCACTAATTCGACGGGAATTTCCCTCTCTTAGGCGACCAAAACCCGAGGTTTTCCCAGATTCTGGGAATCGGATCAGTCTACTATGCCAGTCGACGGTCTAAATATAGCCAGTCTATGTGTACCTGCACCCACCAGAACAATAAGATCGTTGAGGATAACGACCCCCTCCTTACAGCAGGCTTCCTTCGCGGAATGGATCCGTGAGCTTCACCCTCTCTTCAGGGGTTCTATTTTGTGCATTTTGTACGCTAAAACATTGGTAAAGAATGAGCCAGCGAGCCGTTTCGTGGGCAACACTGTCATTTCATATTTCAATCATTGCAGTTTGCTTTGAGTGACAGTATATGAATGATCTCCGAGTAGAAGATTTCGAAGAGAATTTGTTTGAGTTTACAGGATAGAGTTCGAGTTATCGAAGAACGAGATAAAGGAACATCTGAGAGGAGGTTAGCGGATTTGTTCAAGTGTGGGAAAACCCAAATAAACGGAATTTTAAAATCTAGGGGCGATATTTGGAAGGAGTGGCACAATAGCAACCGGAACAGAGGAGTGAAAAGAAAGCATCATAAAAAGTACGAAGCAATCAAATCGGCAGTTTTTGAGTGGTTCAAAGTCGCACAGTCAAAAAATATTCCGATCAGTGGTGTTTCAATAAAGGAGAAGGCCTTGCAGTTTGCTGCTGAATTCAGTGATGAAGATTTCGTGGCTAGCAATGGCTGGCTTGAACGATTTCGTGTACCGCATACCATTACCTTCTGTGGAATATCTGGTGAATCTGAGGACGTAAGTGAGGAAGTGTGATGTGATTGGAAGGTTAGACTTCCATCGATTGTCAGTTCCCGAAAACAGCAGCATGTATTTGATATGGACGAAAGTGGGCTATTTTTCTGTACTTTGCCATCTAAATCTCTGACACTTTAAGACAGAGCAGTGTAAGGATGGAAAGCTGGCCAAAGAAGGATTGACTGTATGCTTTTGTGAGAGCGCTGATGGAGAAAAAGAGGCACCTCTGGTGATAGGGACGTCTCTTCGGCCGAGATGCTTCAAGAACACGGATATGACCAAGTTGGGTGTATCTTGGTATTCTAACTGTAAGGCATGGATGACTTCAATGATTTCTGAAGATTGGCTTAGGAGGTTTGATAAAAATATGAGGCAGCAAAATCGCAACATACTCTTATTTCTTGACAATGCTACGTGTCACGCCCATCACATCAAGCTGATCAACGTCCAGTTGCAGTTTTTTCCACCCAATAACACATCAAAATTACAACCTCTAGACCAAGGCATTATCCAGACATTCAAATTAAAATACAGAAAGTGGATGATGCAACATTTGATTGAACGGATGGATGAAGTTGCCACTGCATCAGATTTAGCGAAGAGGATAACAGTGAGTGATGTTGTGTCATAGGTGCTTTCTGCATGGGAAGATGTTGAATTCAAAACAATCGTGAGGTGTTTTCAACAGTGAGGTTTTTTCGGCCCCGTCAGTGAAGATGAATTCGAAGAGATACCATCAGATGATGTGGAAGTATTGGCTCGAGCTGCAAGGTTTGAGAACAGCCAAACGGTGACTGAGGAGGAAAACTGCACCGATTGCTATGATGACTTCAGCGGTGACTGGGAGGACTCCATATGAAAAGAAGCAACAGGTAAGATTTTTATGACCAAATGGTATAATTCATTCCAATATTTCAATGCAAGTTTGTCCATTACTCACATTTTTTTCGTATCTCTTTTCCGGTGGCGTTGTTTTATAAGGAACCATATTTGAAGATAAAGATGATTCAGATACGATAAAATCAACCGAAGAATCGAATTTGAGTGCTCAGGAAGCACCTCCAATTATAGAGAAGTGTCATAATTCAGTGAAAAGTGCCAATTTCCACGGAAATAAAATGAACGAACTATTTACAGAACTAAAATAAATTGCAAAACAAAAGTGCAAAGGCCTAAAGCAAACTTCTATATCCAAGTTTTTTTCGCCTAAAAGCGAGCAACATCAGTAGTAAGAAGACATTGATTATTTTTATAATGTTTTATGCGTGTGCAGTCAGGATCCAATTTCAGAGCTTCCATTTTTATTAAAATCGTTGATTTATGTAACAGTTGACTGATTTCAGACCGTTTATTTCTATCCCTTGCAGGTCCCATACTACGATATGTTCTAACCTTATAAGTCAGAGTGATAATATTTTTTTTCCAAATTCAGTAAAATGCCTACTATGTATTATATGTTGGTGCAATCATATAATATTGATGTATAGATAGCATTTTCATGAATATCATGTACTCATCTCAATAGTACATTGTATTTCGTAATAAGATTCCTAAGCGATATAATTATGCAGTGCAAACATATGTAATATTAATTAAACTACTCTGTGTATGAAATTTCTTAGAAATTCATAAATAACAATAAAGCAAATATGATTTGTGTAGCCTTATGTAAATCGCAACCTTGGTAGTTTCTTAATATTTTAAAATCTAAGTGCCTGCTCACACTAACGCTGAAAGAAAAACAATCCATTCAGGCACCCGTACCCCTCTTGAACGACCACCCTTCTTAACGACCATTTTTCACCAGAACCATCACTGGTCGCTTAGTACAGGTTTCACTGTACATACATAGTAATAAGCCTTCATAACAATCACATTCATAACAATTAATGAATTACTTCATGGGAATAAAAAAATCCAATATTAAAATAACATCATATGGCACAATTTTATGGAGAGGAGATGAAGTAGAAGGACAGCACATAAAGCTTGGGAGATTTTTAGCTAATAAAACATGAATTGTCTACAAAGGAGCTGCAGCCAATACTCTGTGCATTTCAGATACCACATGAAAGGTAACATAGAAGTTAAGTCATGAAAATATGAAGAATATGATATTTTCCCTACCTAGAAAGGTCAAAGGACATGAAATAGACCAAGTGGAACAGTTCCCATAATTTTTTAAGAATTCCAAATTAGAACTGGTTTAGTAGTATGCACAGAAATATGGCTCATGACCCTGATTTTGTCAAATGGCATTGAACCGATATGGTAAACTTAATTGAATGCTGGACTTGGTTTAGCACTGGTTTAATGTCATTGTTGCCCTCTCCACCTAGCTTGCGAAGGACAAGGTGTTTTCACTCGCTACGTACATATGCAGTAATAAGAGCAAAGCATACTTACAAGAGGAGGGGAAGTGGGGAAAAGTTGAGTGGTCACATGGTCAAATATGCAAAGAGGGAGAGTGGTAGCTATCGTAACATTGAATGATACAGAGGTTCATAGTCAAGTTCAACAGCATTTAAACACCTGTCATGTGGCAACAGACATGTGAAAAATCTCCAGTTGGAGCCTGGAATGACCGTATGAACGTGTGAAGTTTCACCTCCTGTGCCTTCGGAAATTTTTGATATCAAACTGTTAATGGTTCGAGAGTAAGGTGTCACTCCCTACTTCTATTATTTTGCAATTCTACTGTTTCCTATCAAAGGTTATCATCTGATATTAAATGATACTAGGGGCACTTTTAAATCCCTCTCAAAGCCATGAAACTGCAGCCCTAACTGAAAGTAAGATTTAAAAGTGTTGGTGTTAGCATTTAGATTATATCTCTCTTGGTAATTTATTATTCACGCTGCGAAAGTTTGTATAGTTCTCAGAATGGACTCTAAATGCTAATTTACAGTCTAATTTAAACATACAGAGAAGAGAGAGCTTTCAACCAGAGAATTCCTTGTTTACATCGAGTCAGGATTAGCTTCTTGGGCTCGCCACATAAATTGAGATATTTATCATGACTCCTGATGCTAAGAAATGTTTTTTTTTATTTTGAAAGGAAGAAAAAAGGCAGAATCTTCCGGTGTAGTTCTGAGAAAACTCTGCCACTCTTGGTCTCTCAAACTCCATGCCTGAACATGTAGGAATCTATACAAAAGATACACTCCTTCAAAGATGTCTGTTACTTTCCAATAAATAAAAATCTTGCACAGACAAATAGCAGGGTATGATTCATTCTAACATCCCTCCTGCATATTTTTCCTTTCCGAGAGTGTTTTACTTGTGCTTTACCAATGAGTTCTCTGAGTTTTTGAACTTAATCTGGAAATTGTGATGCCACTAGCCCATCTTAGATTCACCCCATAAAGATGTCATCATCTCCAGGCCATCAGATGATACTTCTGCAGGCAAGGAAAGGCTTGGATGAGGAAACTCATGGAAGAATAGGGAGAAATAGGTACATCAACAATTCCATCCCTGATTTTTGAGAAGCAAATGCATAATAACAAGAATAAATTATTTTTCAGAGGTGAAAACGAATAAGCACTAGATAGTGCCATAGAATGGGCTATAGTAGGACGAGTGTGTTCATAAGAATAAAATTACGAAGACTCAACCAGAGTTACAAATATTGTGCCGAATTTTCAGCACAAATTTGGCTATAATTTCGCCGCAGACATTTTCGCTCGCGGACATCGTCGCGAGCTGGACATAACGCGAGATGTTCTAAGTGCGGTAGGGAGATTTCAAAGTGCGCACTGTCGGCGATATTGCGCGTTGTCAGCGATATTGCGCGACAAGAACAAGGTGCCCTACTTTTATAGTGAACTCGCATCTGGCGGCCTCTTTTCGGAACTTTATGGCAATAGTGCTCCTCTATGCCGCCGTCCCAACCAATGGCTGGACGAACAGTTCCCCTACTTCTCCCTTCTCCACTGATCCAGAGCTACCTCCCCTCCTTTGATGGCGGTCACCGGGCGCTTCGTCGCAGCGGGCCTCTCTCCTGCCGACCACCGGAGTGTGCTCCTCATCAGCACCCATCGTTCATCAAGTTTCGGCAGCTAGCCTGCGGGCGTTGTTGTGTAATCCTAATTGTAATTTACTGTGTTAAATATAGTGCGACTGTTGGAAATCATTCCGTATTGGTCATTTTGACTCCTTTCCCACTGTGTCAATTCGTTTTTCCGCGACGTTCGTCGCAATATACGACAACATTGCGTACTTCTGCGGTAACAAAAAATGCTAAAAACTTTGAAATATTTTTGTTTACATCACACAATAAATTTTAGTCAAATCATCTGCATTAGGTTTGCTCCCCAATTTTTAAGGAAAACACTGAATTCCTATCAAAATACCTACCCAAAGAGCTTAACCCTCATATGACTGCCCTTAGAGTAAAACTCAACAATTCATTCGGGGAAAATCATTTGAGCGACCATTCAAATGACCACTTGCATGCTGAGATCATTAGTTTTCACTTCCACTTATTCTGAAAGCCCCTATCGCTCTCACTTCTAATCTAAATGCAATAGGGCTTTCACTTAAAATGAATCTAAAAACATTTGACATTCAAAATAATGGAATTTCTTAGAAGAGACTAACACAAATGATGTGTTGTGACCCGGATATTGATGGTCGTGTTTCCCTCTCTTTGAGATGGAGAGTTGTTTTCCTCTATTCTTAAGCATGCATTTGCTGGATTTCTCTTTGCATATGTCTATTATGATATTTGGAAGAGCTCAGAATAAGCTCAGTGAAACTGTATCAGAAGTGTCACCTTTCACTTTCCTTAACATCAATCGTCACCTGGCCGAAAACATCGGTCTCCATTTTTCTATATAATCGCACAGAGAGATGGTCAAGAGTCAGTAGGGCCCTGACAAGCCAAGCAGGTCATTTCAGTCTGTGGTCATAACTTGGCTAAGCCATGCAGCAAATACAGCGGAGTCGAAGCGTGGGCCATGAGGTCCGTGCACCAGTCGCCAGAGCACCATCCATCCGTGCCTGTACCCACAACTTCCCTCCTTCCCAAGACGTAGTAATATTCTTGTTTGGCTATTTGAGACGTACATTTTGGTTCCTTTCATTATTCAATCAAATATTTGATTTTAATAAATTTTCATTTTCCTTTCAAAAGCTCTCTCTGATTATTCGATCCTCTGACACCCAGGGCAAGAATCCACCTATTAAAACTGTGTTCGAGTCCCGTCTCACTACAGGTCCCGGTCATAACAGATGTATTAGCATCAAAACCTAGGTGGTAATCAAAGACATTTATCTGACAAAAAATGAAAATCTTTATTCAATCATAACCCTACAGTCTTCTTTCAGATAACAAAATTATTTTCGCTATGAAGGCTCCTGCCATTTTCTTGAGTATTGGAAGTTTTCAGGTTCTCCCAACATTGCAGCATTTTAGTGGATAACCATCTTGCCGGCACTCTAGTCGGCGTCATCAGGTCCTAAATTGGGTCAGGTTAGGACCTGATGATGCCGACTGGAATGCCGCCGAAACAGTCATCCACAAAAATGCTGCAATGTGGGGAGAATCCAAAAAATTCCAATTCAAATATATTATTTTCCCAAACACACTTAGAGCAAGTGAAAATATTAAAGTACAGATGATTAAAGATCACAAAGATGAGAAGCTTCCTCACCTGATGGGTTGATCAGGATACTCATCAGGAACTAATAATTTGGCTTTGACGAAATAGGAGTCTTGGCGAACCTTTAAGCTAATGGCTGAAATCTTTTGCTTCAGCTTGAGGTCATCTGCCTCAGAGAGCAGGTTTTTCCTTATGGAAGAGATTTCATCGTAGCAGCAAGAAAGTGGATTCTCATCAATAAAGTTACGAAGAAACTTCAAAATTGGTAAAACCTGTAAAGATAAAATGAGAAATTAATACCCTACACTGACCAGTTCCACTATCGGTAGCTACAAGTTGGCAGATAAATAGATAAAAATGTAGGGGATTTCATATATAGTAGCAAGGAACCTAAGTAAGTGTCCAGACCATCTGGCGCTCAACCTACTGTTGATTTGGCATTGCCATAGCTATTGGCTTCCTTGGTCCTCAACCACTTGGCTCTAATTTTTTTGTGAACAGTTGACTACTGTCATATATATTTGATAGTTAAATTCACAAAAAGGACCACTGCACAAGTTGCCATAAGACATTGGATGGTTCATTCTATACTACCAGAACACCTACAAAAGTAGCAAGTGACAATGGTCCACGTTATACAGATAAGATTTTCCAGTGCTATATCTTTTCCAGCATTCCAAACATCATTTCCGGTAACATTACTGCAATATGGCCTCCACCAAATGGTGAGATAGAAAGACAAAATAGGCATATGCTGAAACACCTGAAGATTGCACCAGTTTCTAGTATGAGTTAGATGGAGGAGTTTAAAACTTATGCTCCATTATCCTAGCACCCCTTATAAGTGATGGCAATGCACCGTGTCCAACTTATGTAGAAAGATCAGATCAGGAAACCCAAGAAAATAAGTTGTCAACAACCTATTACCCTGATACTACATTAGTAAAATCTAGGCATTGTACGTACAGCCGTTACTGTCCAGATGACATCTGGCAAACCTACTGAGAGAAAGATATTCTTTTTTACGAATATTCCAAATCTTAATTATGATGTCTACTTGATGGCATGGTCTATCAATAGATTTATACCCACCAACCTCATCCAGTTAGATCAATCAATTAATACCATAAGTAGAAGAATCGAGAATAATAGAAATGTTACCAGCCTATGCAGCATCTACACAAAGTGCGGCTATCCTTAACTAGTTACAGCACTCCACCACTTATCTTTGGTACACTTTTGTCAGCATGCCAAAAGGAAAATCAAAGCTCACTAAACCCAAGGCCCACTGGCACACATTTACTTGGGTTTGGATCACTTCTCAAAGGACTACCTTCACAGTCAGCAAACTATTGCCTGCAACCCAACACCTCTCTCGATACCTACCCATCTGATTTTTGGTCCTAGTTTTACAGTTTGACATAGGTGAACTTTTTTTTTAAGTATTTGTAATTAACCCACAGAGCATATTTACATGAGATATATTTTTTCTGAGTCAAAAGTAGTCACCAAGAAGACGGCAGGAATTTTCTTCAGGGGCCAGGAGAGTTTCAATCCACTCAAAGAGTCATCCTCACCATTCCCATCCAATCAGGAGCAGTGAACACATTCTTTGCAATGAAAATGAAATACGGAAATGATTTCAAAATAATTTTTCCAAACTCCATTTTTGAAAAGTAGGAATGAGATTTATTTTTGAAATTGGAGTTATGTTGTTTCCCCAGATGAAAAACTTCTTTTTCTCAAGTTTCCCCGAGGGCTTTGCAGTGAGGGGAGAGCAACCCCAAGCTACAGCCCTCTTTGCCACTCATAGTAAGATACTGCAGAAATCACCAGTATATTCAGAGGTAATGACCTTATTCTCTTAGAATGAATTTGATTGTGAATGTATTCAGAATTTATCATTACATACACAGTAGCCAATATGGCATCTTAAAAACTGAGTTTTTAACACTACGCTTGATGTCAAATTAAAATTGGAGAGCTTGGAGTTGATAAAATTTTCCCAAATAGACACTCCTGCAAATCAACTTTTACTTCTTGTGCCTTGAATTTACATTCTCAAAAGATTACTGTTCATAAAAAAGAAGTTCTCACAATTCCCACAAAACTAGTCATACTAACACCACCACAGGAGAGATCATGGAGATTGTTGCCTTCCCAAATCACACACAAGTCCATGGGCATACCCAGAGAGGGGCAGGGGGGGGGGGGGCAGCTGCCCCCCCTTGAAGCAAGTATAAGACATGTAACTAGAATGAAAATTAATTTTTTTCAAGCAAATAATTGTAATAACTAGTAATGCACTGCTTTAATAATTTTCTTAAAATTTTTGTTTCATTCGCCTTTTCCGTGCTAAAATGTTACAACCTGAATGACCATTGCTTGCTTCCCCGCTAGTTTTGATACTGGGTACGCCCTTGCAAAAGCCCACTCCAGATATACACAGAATTTGGGAGTTAATGTACACGATAAATTATCCTCCAAGTTCTGTGAAGTTAAAAATTTGCAAAAAAATAGGATAGAGATTTTAATATTATTTCTCTCAAATAGTTTATGTTCTAATCAAGAGTTCTTAAATGAATGGGTGTGTATGAGCAAAATTGGAACTATGACCTAACATTGTACTCTTGACTTGTCCCAAACAAACCTCGTATTTGGATTAATAAAATGTAATGTGATCACAAAGACTTAAACTTGCATTTAGCAAAAGGGATAAAATAGTTTACTTAACATCAAATGCTAATAATCAGTGCCGAAACTACAAATATTATTGATATGAGGAAAATAAACAAAGAAGTGTCTACGACTCTCTTTACCTGGGGTTTTCCGAGAATTTTCTTCGCCTCACCCTCGCATATCGTTGTCAATCCATCCAGCAATTTGGGAGAAAGGACTTTGCTTTTAAGTTCGATTATGATACAAGACTTGGGATAATCGGCAGGAAACTGAATGCACACGACGAAATGCTTGTACTGAGTACGTCTGCAACAGAGGAAAAGGCGACGAAGTTAGGACTAAATCAATAAATCAGAGGAATGAATGTAGTGATTTCCCAGGAAAATACCAGACGCCCTTCTCTTATAGAGGTTTTAATGTTCAAGTGTAACAGCCTGTATTACCAAGAAGCAAAAATAAGATATTCTAAAAACAAGGATGAGTTCAGGACAGAAATTTCCCATGGGCAAGTGAAATTGTAGAATACGGCTTTAGCTATGCACATAATTGAGAAATTACAGCCCAGAGAAACCCAAACAGAAACAATCGCCAGAGCGTCGCATTTTCAAAAAGTTAGGAAAGGCCCACCTTGTACGTATAGCAGATAACATATCGTTGCAAGGAATAGCAGTGAAATTAATAATTTACAGCTCCACAGACCAAAACAAGTACAATTTTACCTTATTTCGACTCTGACCATTGTCGGCACACAGGAGACGAGTTTAGTACCTGGGACGACATGTTCACACAGTTTTTTAACTTCATTGAGTTCTTCTGCGATTAATCCCATAGAAATTTACACGCCTTTAAAATGATGCCAATAAGCCAGCCTACCGGATTACAAACGCATCAGCTGAAAGTGCTTCAAATTGCCAGTTTGTATGAGATGTTTACCGATTGCTATCGAAATAAACATCTGAAGCCGTGAAACCAAAGAAACAAAACAAGTGAGCATCACAACGCACACCGACAATTCCTCAGCGCCAGCTATGAAGCTGTTTATCTATGGTGCCAAGGAACATATTCATTTACGGCGAATAAGATCCGCGAACTTTTCACTGGGGACACTCTGGGTTAATATTTCCAATTTATCAACGCTAAATCACTCTTGCTGAGTGAGAAATTCCGTGCCTGGATAATATAATTCAGTAGTTTTTCTTGACGTTTCATGGAGTATTATGTAACGATTTCTTGTTTTTGAGCGTTCAGCAACGTAAATTTTTCTCACCTCGCCGAAGAATTGCAAGAAATAGATGCGTCAGCACATCCATCTTTGACATTTCAGAGGAGAACTCATAATAAAATCCTTAGGGTACGACCGCAAGCTATAGAGGGGAGAGAATATAAAGTCCGAATAGTCAGGTGGAATCCGCTACCGTAGAATGAGGGTCCTTGCTAGTACAAACAAACGTCGCCCCAATCACAGTTAAATATATGCGAAAATATTATGTATCTCTGTGTTATTAAAAGAAAAGAACCCCATGAAAATTTTCGAAAGTGATTTGTTTACATCATGAGATTCATTATAGTCAAAGAGACGCAAATGTATAAAATTTACTCCCTCCCTTTCAAGAAAAACACCGAATCGCTTCCGTATAACCCACCTAACTTGTTTAATCGCCAAGTGGTGGTCCCATGGCCTGCTCATAAAATAAAATTTATCTCCTTGTCAAGAAAAACCATCTGAGCGACCACCCACATGACCACTTGCAGTGCAGACACCGGTAGCATCCACTACTATGAAGGTTAGGGAAACTCTACCTAACTCACCTTTTTATCCAAATGTTACGAGTTTCAACTAAAAACTAATCCAATGCTTGCCGAGCATTTTTCTCGCTGCCTGTGCCATTGAATCTCCATTCGGAAAACTGTTTCTCACTCGCTGACTATTTCCAAGCGCGAATATTCACGACGCGCCCTATTTCAAACTTTTATCTGATATTCTCATCTATCAATTGTCAAATTAATGTATCTGCTACATTTGAAAAGGAGAGAATAAACTTTAAAACAGTTTTTTATGCAATTTAGCCATAATCGGCTCACTCAGTAGAGCATTTCCGTGCCGAGAAAATTTGTCAAAACAAATACACCAAAATGCTGAAAAATTTTATAATTTTTCAAACGTAACCTACCAAATGGAGATACGAGAGCGAGCAAGAGGGTCCCATGACCACTCACCGCTAAGCTTCGGCAGTTCAAAATGCACCTTACTCCTACTCTCTCATTCGTGCTCGCTGCAAGGTTGTACCTTGATGCTCTGTCGTGGGGTCAAGGGTTGGTATGCAATGCCATTTTTTCTAAATATGGTAATACTCGTAATTTCAGGTAATGGTAATGTTTTCATAATCCGCCGACGTTTTCCGAAACGTCGGCGGATTATGAAAACATTACCCGGTGCGAAGCCCGAGAAAGATATTTTAACATAATACACCGGGAAAATCTTAAATCATGGTAATAATTGCTTCGACCGCTTAGTTGTGAAAATAAAGACTCCATTGCGTTTCTCTTAGGACTGTTCTCCTCGTCGGTCCTAAGTAAAATTTCCAAGGTGAGCTGCGATAAATTCAGTTATATTTCTAAACGCGCATACAAATAATCTGACTGTCCAAAGGTTTCTAATTAAAATCGCTTTCCGAGTTATGATTTCATGCTCGAATCAGTATTTAAAGTAGTTTGAGCGATGTACCATTGCACCCAGAATTAATCCACCTTATTCCAAGATTACTCAGTGAGCTACTATCGGCACAGTGGCGTATTAACTAGCTACTCACTAACAAAAATGATATTTACATAACGCCACTAAGCTTAGCAGCGCCAAGTGTGCAACTAATTTTGTGTGTACTTTTATTTCTGGGTCAAATTGAATATGTTAATTATTTGTTCTTCATCTCCGATGCCGTGTTTGGTGCACAGTTGGGCTTCATGAGAATTGAATTCTACGAAAATGAAAGAGTTAATAATGTGCCTCCTGCCGCTTTGAGTGTCGGAAAGTGGTTACCATCACTTGCTCATTTCGTTTTATCAGTAGTACACCATACAGAATTATAAGGAGCTTACATCCATAGGTGCGTGACGATTGTTTCTCAGGATCCCAATTTCATTTATATTAAATATTTCGGATCACAGTGCTGTTTATTTGGGAAGTAATATGAATACTCAACGAGAATATGGCGCTTTTTATAGGGTACGTGGAGGAGGAAGCCTCGCGCACAATTTACAAAGGCGTTTTAGTTGTCGTAGATGTTGCATCAAGTGAGGTGCTTCAGAGTCATTAACCGGATAATATTACTCTTGTGCTGTAAACAAAATGTATCTTGTGTTGATATAAAAACGTGCAATTGTTTGCCTATTGAACTGTTAGCATTTCGCATACGCATAATTATAATTGCAAGTCTGTTTGTATGAGAGCCATGATCAGAGAGCTGGGGCGCTAGCCAGTTCACACTCTGTCGCAAATTCATGTTTCGTTTTTGTTTTTGTTATGGTAACAGAGTAACAGAGTAATGGTTCATGTTGTAGTAAAATAAAGATGTTCTTTTCAATGCGTAGTAAGTTAAAATTACCTTATTTCGTATTTTGTTTTCGCTTTAGGAGATGTGAAATCAGTATCGTTTTATTTAATGTTCGAAAAGAATTCGTGAAGGGACGAATACCCAGATAAAATCGTGATATTGGTCGCTGTAGAGTGTCTATGTTCATTGATCGTTTACAAAGTGAATTATAGGTCTGGAAATGTGAAAATGTTCCTTTATATTGTATAATGTTACATTCAGCTGAACGAGTCAACTCCTTCAAGACTGCTGCATCTTCAAGTGGGGGTCAATCAAATTTTTCGACATTAAAAAGCATCTGCAGATACGCTTATCCACACGTTCATTCATGCATTTTGCACATTTCTTCAGACCTTATCTGTGCTTCTATGATGTTCTCTGAAAAAAAGGACATCTTTTTTAGTGCTTTGAACTCTTTGGTTCAAATTTATATCGTAACAAAACAGTGGATATTCAATGTACAAACAAGCGTCTTTAAAATGGGTTTCAGAGGAATGTGTGGAAAATTTTACAGAAAAAAATTGCTTACAAGTCAAAATATGCACAAGCTGTTGTGAAAGTTATAAACCTCCAAAAATTTCTAAACTAATGACGCGATTGTAATTGGAATTTTGACCCCGAGGCCTCGTGAATTCAACAGCTGGGCAGAGATGGGCAGAGATGGGCAGAGAGTTATTACAATCCACCGGGGTCATCAATGGAGATTTCTAATTGCTAACACGCTAAGGATGAGCACAGTCTGCTTCTAAAATATACGGGGAGGGTTGGTGGAGGGAGGAGAAAGGGGGAGGGAGGGGGAAATGGTTCTTATCACCATTAGTCGGAACATCCTGTCCGCTTCCACGCCGCTTCTTAGTTTTTCAAAAACAGTTTTTCAAAATCTAGACTATTTAGAGTCCCCAAAAACTATGACGTTCGTGTTTATCGATGTCCCGACAAGGCTTAAATTCGACGACAAATCTTTCGATAAATTTTCCATTCCGTTTTCTGAGCGATAAAATATGGTCGAAAGGATAAGTTTGAGCAAACGCGACCCAGCGTTTTTAAAATTTACATAAAAAAGAACTGATAATTGACTTTATAATAATTATATTTTGCTTGATATATACTTAATGTAGGTATAAAACTTGTAGCGTGAGCTATTTTATTTTTCTGGTGCATTCCTCTTCCACTCTGATTTTTTCGCTATGGTTGTGCCATAAATTGATTTGCTTTCCGACTCGCTTATGTTTTTAGAGCCAGACGAATATATCGTTTGCTTCTTTTGCCTTCCTCTGTAAAAAAGATAAGCCCAACCGAATCTTCATTTACCTGGCGTAAAAAAAGTACTAATCATATATGTTTAACCTCCCTTAAATTTGAGAAAAATATTTATTAGAATTGCTACATTGCGGTAGCGATTATTTTGAAAACAGAATATAAAAAATGCCTCTCCGCTTTAGTAGCGCAGTACATCCAACATTTTCAGTCGAGGATGGGGGTCCGTGATTTTTACTTCTTTCTTTGCCGAACACAGAAAACAGCACTAAGACCTTTAACATTGGCGGACGTAACAAATAAAGTAAATGTTTGAAGAAACAACCACATATAATAACACGAGCCGCAATAACAGACAAGGTCACAAGAAGGATTTGCTGGAGGTTGTAGTTAAAAGATCAACAGAAGGATT
The DNA here is from genome assembly GCA_963169105.1 of Ceriagrion tenellum. Classification (NCBI taxonomy): domain Eukaryota; kingdom Metazoa; phylum Arthropoda; class Insecta; order Odonata; family Coenagrionidae; genus Ceriagrion; species Ceriagrion tenellum. Next base: position 139,809,102 of record OY720640.1, on the reverse strand, counting down.
TTCAACTGCTAAGGAATTGAATATACGCGGAATTCTGAAGAAAAGGGATCTCTGGAATATGGAAAACCGGAATTAATTAACAGATACAGGGTTGATGTTCCGGAAAGAACGAGGAGGAACATGAAGAGAAAGCACTGATCAACAAACAGATCATTATTACGGAAAGCCCCTTTAAAATTAATGCTTAAAATTTTAGGTCTGAAACTTGATGATGTTGATGAAGATCCTGAATTCCAAAATGGCAAGAATTAGTGGACGGGATACGCTTCTCGATGAGGGATGACAATGGCAAGAAAGATATTAATGGGACGGATGAGGAGTTTCAGCGTTGACGGGCAAGCGGAAGACCACATGGGAGAAGAATGTTCTAGAATAGGGGGAATACACACAGGGAGAACGAGGGTTTCGAAGGGCGAGAGAGTCATTAGAAACAACGCCTATTTTTTAAGCACGTCAATAGATGATGATTAATGCTTCTAATCCTAGTTTTTCATGCGTAAATTCAAAGGAGAGAAGAGTTTGAATCCCATCGCTTATTGGTTCGAAGATGGCGCTTCCGTGGTTACCGTGACTACGCAAGTTGTACAGAGAGAGATAAACGAGCGGGAAGAGGCAATCCACAAGCTCCAAACTCTGCTTAACCGGTGGGCCCAGTGTATAGGGGGGTCAGGGTCGATTTATTCGATATGTAGCACCATCGATATCCTTGACTCGAAGAGGCGAAGAATCGAGATATCGAACGACCTTGTAGGGGGGAATCCTGCCAGCGTCATCAGGCGTGTGTGCTGTGAGGCAAGAAGTGAGCTATTACCAATATGCATTCCACAATGTCATGTTTAAGTTAATATCACCGCAACCACTGACTCTTTTTTTTAAAAACTACAAAAATACAAAGAATCGAAACATGTCCGTTCTGCAGTTTATTTCCTTTATTTTATTTTCATCGTCTGATCAGTCGGAGTTCGTTGGAGTACGGACGATGTTATGAACGTCGTCAAAAAGTAAATTGATATGGAACTCTGATAAAAGGTTAAGTCTTATCTTTTAATCGTAGGCCTGAAAGCAATTTCCCTCCCAATGATGCAAAAGGTCAACAACACTATCGAGATTATCATAACGGCATTTAGCGTATCTTTCCGATTTTCGCTGCGCACGTCCTAACTCGGTTTTGGAGGCTACCGTAGAAAGATCCCAACTAGGGAGAAGCAGCTGATTTCCTCATCTCCATCGTCTCACTTGCCAAGTACTATTACAAACGAATCCCAATTCACGGTTGGCTTGACAGGATATTTTTCTCTAATATGTATGAATTTCCCCAATGAACACTTGTCCTCCTCCGCCTCCCTCGCCCCCCCTCCCCTCTCATCCTGCCCCACCGCCGAAATGATCCCCGCCCCCAATCGCAGCCGCCCCCCCCCCTCCTCAAACAGTCAATTAAGAAGTCAAATCGTCTTCTCCTCGCGGGTGCTGCAGGCAGTGAAAGCGGACTGCGCCATGTGCTTTATGCTCTCTCCGCGCGGGGGCGCGCCTTTCACTCGTCGCGACCGTATCCGCCTTGGGATTGGGGGGGGGGCAAGAGGGGAGGGAAGGAGGAAGGTGGGATGGAAGGGAGGGAGAGAGAGAGTTTGGCGGAGGAGGAGGAGGAAGGGGGGAAGAGCAGAGGCATCGCTTTAGTGGTCTCAGCCGAGAGGGAGTTTGGAATGCGGCCACGAGGTAGCACGCGCGTCGGCGACAGAGGGCTTTCCCGCGGGCCAAGTGGAATATGCGTAACCTCTGACAGATGCATGTATATACCTACTCATGGACCATCGCAACACTCCCGACCTCCTCTCTTATTTACGGTGCCTTCCACGTTTTCCCTTTACAATGGGTCCCTCATTGCGCTTATCATTCCCATGCATCAGTATAGAGCGTTTCAAGCGCAACGCCGTTAGATATGCGATTTCCTTATTTAAGTCCTTATTGTGATTCATTCATTTACCAGTAATCTACTAATTAGTTATCAGTTAGGCTACCTAATATTACTCAAGTTGTAAAGATTAATGTATGGTTAATTGTGTTGAGTAGTAAAAATATTATTATAAATTTTTAACATTGTAAGCAAATAATTTAGGAGCCACCATCATGTACAGAAACTGTGGCTCCATTTGGTAGGTAACTTTTTTTAAAATTCCGCGTTTATATTTTGTAATTTTGTGAACTTTGCCTGGGTGACAATACTCTTGAATATTTTCTTAAAAACTACCCTAAGTGAGCCAATAATTTCGTAGTTACAATAAAAAGTTCAAAATATCACGTATAGGTCCGTTATAGTGATTCAAACGATCATCCTTTGCCAACGTTTTGGAATTTAATGAATTCCGAAACGCTGGCGAAGGATGATTGTTTGAATCATTAACACGGACCTACACTTGATATTTTGAATTGGATTCATAATACAAGAGGTCGATAGCAGAATACTGTAAATAAAAAAGTTGAAAGCCTAATTTCTTTCGTTCCAATGACAAAATGCATTGACCAGTTTGATAACAGTTAAATGAATGAATCACAATAATGACTTTAAAAGAACGCGTCTTCATTCCTCAAGAAAGGAAAAAGTCAGCCAGCAATATAAGTGCTTCGTAATTGAGCTACATTGGCACTTTCATCGAGGGAAACGTTTTCCAAGCATTGAATTTGTTTTTCGTTGAAAACCTCGTTGAATTTGGATAGCAAGAGAGAGAGATAATACTTAAAATGTTACTGAAATGGGAGACCTCCGGTTTGATCAGTGCAAGCGGTGGTAGGAAATAACCGCACAAATGGTTTTCCCCGGATAGGCATTTAGGTTTATTGCAAGGCCAGGGCATGGGAACTCTACTTGATGATTCAGATAATCAGGTTGTAAATACGCTAAATCCAGGTTAAAAGTGCGGATACTCAGTGCTTTTCTTGTAAACTGGGGATAAAAATTCATATATTTACGTTTATTTGACCAAAATTTTTTGCGCGATATAAAAAAAACCTTTCGAAGTTTTTGACGTTGTTCTATATTTTGTTAGCACAGAAGTACATTGTGAGGTTGTTAATTATTAACGAAGGAAATGGTTCCAGGCTTGACTTTGTGGAAGTAATTCATAGTAACTTAAATAAAACTTTGTATACTCAACTATAGGTTTAATAACACGACCCGGGTTTCGATACTTCGTGTCATTTTCAGGTGCAAATACAACATCTGTCACTCTATATATACAGGTTCGTGGTAGGGGAGGGGAAGGAATCAGGGAGAGGAGGGGTGAGGGGGTGTGGGAGGCGGGCGTGGGGGGGGGGATGCCTGGAGGTGGGAAAGGGTTAGGGGGTGGAGAGGGGAAAAAATCATAGTTTGTGTTTTGGGAAAGTCAACTACAATTTACACCGTGGAAGGTATGGTTTGGGTATCTGGTGAGGAGCCATGATCACAAAGTAAACAAAGTTCATCAGTTCACTTGAGTTATCCGGATTTTTAGGGGGGTGGAGAATATGGGAGAGTGGAAGGGGAGCACTTGTTCGTTAGCTGGGGGATGGTTTGTGTTTTGGGAAATGCTGCTACAATGTTCACTGCGGGAGGTCTGGCTTGGGTATATGGTGAGGAGTCACTTCACCTTTACAAAGTACATAGAATTCTTTTGTTCACTTGCCCTTGAGTCCGGGTTTTCAGGGGGATGGAGAATATGGGAGACGAGGGAGGGGAGCACTTGTTCGTTATCTGGGGGGAAGTTATTTAACGAATGTTGGACAATTTCTAGCGATTCTAGGGCGTCTAATCTTCTTCCGTCTTTTTCAAATTGGATGATTTTTGGCGCAAAACTGCTTTGGTGGTTGTTGACACTGAGATGGTTTGCGAACATGGAATCCTGTTTTGATTTCTCATGGCACTTTTTGTGTTCAATCACTCTAGTTTCCACACTTCTCCCTGTCTTGCCGATGCATTTAGTCGCTATTAGAGTATAGAGTATTAGAGTATATTATTAAATCTGATTGGGTACACGTCATTTCTTTTTCTTGAAGACGCACTCGTTCTACCATAGCCGATTCTTTGTCACTACCCAGTGTACATATATCCTTTCTCGCCTCTGAAAGACGCATTCGACCTCCCTTGAATTGCGCATTTCACTTTCCCAGTGTACTGAGCGAGCATTGAAACCTCCACCTATTCTTGAATTTATTTCAGGATTCTAGGATGTGTTGTTTTGCATTTGTGTACCTACTTCTTAATTTGACGTTATGTTGGTGTTAAGTGGCATATAGTACGCTTACACAGATATTGTTTTTTATTTAGGGCATATAAGTTAGCAGAGTACTCATTTTAGGCTGGTCTCCGGAACGGTTTCCACTGGGCTGACGATTGTATTTTTTACGCTAACAAATATTTTGAATCCGGTTCGGTTGGACCTATGTTTTCTATCACTTATGGACGGTTTTGGAAAATTCACTGGCAGAAATATTGGCCGTGGGTCAACTTTCTGTACCTATGATGGCGTTCACTTCGTATTATGAATGAGATGGTGTAGTTCTAGACTCCTATTTTTTTAACTAGGGCAATTAGTTACTGCAACAACCATTGCTTCATAAGTATCATTTATGCGTTTCGGGGATATTTATTTTATCGATTGAGCTATCCTTGGTCCCCATACTTGGAAAATTCTTCATTAAATAACTTACTGGTAACAAAAAATTATTGACTCAAAATTGGTATCGCTACAATTTTTCCAGTGTTAAGTATATTCTACACAAGGAACATTCTCACGAAAAAGAAATTACTCAGTAATTACATGGGGTATTCTTCACATCCCTTATTTTAGTATCAATATGCGTCCAAAGGCGATAGAGAATGAAGATTAATATCTCTGTCAATATTCTTGCATAATTGTTTGATAATTGCATGCTGGCATACTTGCATAATTGTTGCGATACCAATTTTGAGGTGTCATATTATGCAGATAAGTATCAATTAGCTGGGGATTTAGGAGAATTTACCTCTCGTAAAACAACTATAACTTGAATCTCGTCAATAGTCATTTTTTTAACACAGCATGATAACTCGATGTGGTGGTAATTACTGCTTTATCAGTGTCAGATAAACAAGGAATAAGTGATATTTTTGAAATTTCAGTTTCACGTAAGTTAGTACGCCAATTTCAGACTCGAAGGATTTGCAAGGATAATGACGCGATAATTTAGGACCAAGTATAAGAAAATACTTGTAGCATCCACATAGAGAACACCTCTCGTCACTACATGACCAAAAGTCAAGAAACGCAGTTCGTTCCGCTACTTCGTTCATTAAGCCACCGGTTCTCATTTGGAAAGCTTCACATTCAAATGAAGAAGCGCGAGAAACGGATGAGTGCTAAGGAGTTTCACTTGTGAGTAATGCGATATGAATTCCAATTATATCAACCATTCATAGATCATTGTTTCATTTATGTACATTAGTTTTTGAAATCCTATGCAATAACAATTTCAACTCAGTAGCTCTTGCGTCCCTTACACTTCAGCATACCCACGTTCAAAATTTACAGTCGATGGCTTCTGCCTCTGAAACTGCAAGCATTAATGGAACTTCTCTAATGCGGAAATAATGACACAAATCGCAAATCGAAAGATACCGAGGCTCAAGGGAAGGAGCCGCAAACCCAAGGAGAAAAGATGCAGAACACTGTTGCAGATCCATGGATAGTCATTCTGTCTGGGAAGCAGTTTAGCAACTGCGGGATTTTCGTATTTTTTTGTATTTTACACGTCATTTCTGCTTTTGGAATTACAAAATAACCCATTTGAATCGGCATGGCGATAAGGGAGATAAGCCAACGAGTCCTCATTAAAGCGTATATTAAGGTTTCCAGGAACACCTAGTCAGCATTTTTCATCGGCCTCTTACAAATATCATTGTGATTTCTATTACGCGGTAACAAGGAAAGCATCGTGAAGCCGGTAGCAATGAGACCTGAACTCAAAAGTTTTCCGTATCCTCTGCAACTTTGATTCTCTTAACAATTCACATCTCTAAATTACCAGTGAGGAAACTCACACCAGAAAATCCATGTTATTTCAAACAATGATACAATGGCTCCGTTGTTAAATGAAATGAACTCGAATGTAATGTATTACACCTGAACAAGAGTAAATAGTTAATGAGATTGATATACATACTTTATTCATGAGCAGTTGTCCTTGTTAATTGGAAGATTAATATCTCAGCAGAAATCACTTCCCGGGCATATTTCCTTCATTACACGGTTCAGTTCACGCTCAAATTATTGTCTCAGTATTACATTGAGTCAAATTTAAGGAACTTTTAGAGTTCTCGCACAAATTCATATTTTAAAACAAAAGCAAGTCCACTTTCATTCATCACTCAACTGGATGATTGATAAACTTCAAGCAAATGCCGCAAAGGCTGGTCCCAATTCACCCTCATTAATTGGAGCGACTATTCGATTCGCAAGATAATTGAACCGAGACACAGGCATACATTCCTGTCTAAAAGTGAGACGGCATTTTTTTAAATATGACCACATGTATTACATTCATACTGTATTTTACTGTGCTCTCTCAAAAGTAGTTCCTCCTGCTGGCACGTTGTTACTTACTGATAAAAGACTCAAGTTCTTACTATTCATTCTTAAGCATACAATCTCTCCAACGCATCACTTGAACCAGGCATGAAATAGCAATTAGGACAGAGAGTTGATGTAAAAAAACGAGTTACGTATTCATTCATTCATGTTTTTTCTGCCTTAATTGGCAGGTTTCCTCACAGACTCCGCCTTCATTCTCCTCTTCTCTCAGCCAATTGGTTAATTTTCGCGTCTTTTCCCTCTACCTTGATACTATCCAACATTTGTTTTCTTTTCCATCGCCTTCTCCGTTTTCTCTCCGCCATTCCTGTCGTTAGTAAGCAATCTCTTCTCAGACAATGTCCTATGCAGTTCTTATTTCTTCAAATTGTTTCTATCACAGTCTTTTCCTCGCCTATTCCCCTCAATATCTCCTCATTTCGCACTTTACCTTTCCAACTCACTTTTTCCATTTTCCTCAATATGCACATCTCTAGGGCTTCTAGTCTTTTTCGATATATTTCCAGTCATCTAAGTCTCTGATCTATATAATTCCACACTCTATATACACTTCGCAAGTCTCTTCCTCAGTTCTTTGTTCATAACCCACGGTCCACAGAGTAGCTTCCATTTTCTTTGAATAAAGGATGCATTCCATCAAAATGCGACTTTAAGATTCACGTCTTTTACTCGAATTCATATGCGTCCTTCCCATTCTGGAATACTTTTTGCACTTACGATACACTGCCTACCCTGCGACGAACGTCGCAGAAAGACGAATTGACACAGTGGGAAAGGAGACAAAAATGACCAAAACGGATTGATTTCCGACAGTCACACTATATTTAATATACTAAGTTACAATTATGATTACACGACAATGAGGCCCGCAGGCTAGCTGCCGAAACTTGACGAACGATGCCTGCTGACGAGGTACACACTTCGGTGGCTGGCAGAGGAGAGAGCCGCTGCGATGAAACGTCCGGTCGGCGCAGACAAAGGAGGGGAGGTAGCTCTGGATCAGTGGAGAAGGGGGAAGTAGGGGAACTGTTCGTCCAGCCATTGGTTGAGACGGCGGCGTAGAGGAGCACTATTGCCACAAAGTTCCGAAAAGATGCCGCCAGATGCTAATTCACTATAAAAGTAGGGCACCTTGTTCTTGTCGCGCAATATCGCCGACAACGCGCAATATCGCCGACAGTGCGCACTTTGAAATCTCCCTACCGCACTTAGATCATCTCGCGTAATGTCCGGCTCGCGACGATGTCCGCGAGCGAAAATGCCCGCGGCGAAATTATGGCCAAATTTGTGCCTAAAATTCGGCACATCCACCCACTGATTTTTTTTCTCTCAAAAAACGCAACCGACAACGCGCAATATCGCTGACAGTGCGCACTTTGAAATCTCCCTCCACGAGCGAAAATGTCCGCGGCGAAATTATGGCCAAATTTGTGCCGAATTTTCGGTACATCGCCAAAACTGCTTGATTCCCCTCACCCCCCTCCCCTGAATTTCTTTAGAGCCACTTTCCGTCACCGAGTTACCGCTCTCACTTTTGCTCGCGAGGTGATAAACTGCTATCCCTTGGTACATCGCATCATCCTACTCTCCGCAGACTGAATTCTGTCTTGAATTTCCTTCACCCCATCTTGAATGGTTCCCTCCGATTCCCTTGATTCATTACATCTACTCTTCACCACGTGTTTTATCAAGCACCACTCGAAACAAGACTCTTCTTCACACACTCTACTTCCGCATCCATCCATTTTCCAAAGATCCCCTCGACACTGAAACTCAACTCCCTCTCTTGGAACGATCCTTCTCTTGGCCTCTTCTCACCAAGCAACCCCTTAACCTCCTCAATAATTCGCTACCTTTTATGAACAAATTCCTCCCATGAATGGCTACCTGTGTGTTGTTTACTTTATCCTATCTTATGCTACCTTCACTTTTCTTATGGAAATTGCTTGAATTAATGTATTCATTGAATAGACCAAACGTAAAAGGCCTAGCAACTGTTTCCGTGGTAAACATAAAAAAAATAAATTAATTACAGCGTTTCCTAATACTATCCACGCAGTACCCTTGACCAAAATCTCCTGTGGAGGGAAAGGCTGGCTACAAATGGGTATTCAAATTGATTTCAAGGTAGCCATTGCTCATCTGAGCATCTCAAATGCCCCATAAAATAAGATGTCACAGTTCGATATCTTATTTTTCTACAACGTAACGCAATTTAAAAATGTAATTCTGTTACCAGCTATTTGTTGCGACAGCTAACTTCTACAAATGTGCAATCTTCGCGTAGCAGTGGTCGTGGTTTGCGATAAAATCATGTAGGATATATGTGAAAAATTTTCTCAAAACTCGAGAAAGAGAAAGACTCGAGATTTCATATTTGTTTTGTAGATAAATAATAACAGAGTAACATTGGATGTAAATAATTACTATGTAATTAAGACCTCAGAGCCCCTGGGTCGCCAAAACGTGGCACTAATTCACTCCCTTAAGAAAACCATTCAAATCATTGTAGCAGTTTGTTTTTTCGCTTTTGTAAATTATCTTCGATCAAAATATAGGGTTGAAATATCCTCTATCAGATGACTGAAAAAATTAAATATTTAATTATTGCATTCGATTTCATTATTTGCGTTGTTTTTTCTTAATTATTACTTTTACAATTCAAAAGTAATGAATCCATCACCGATTTCGATGACATCATTTTTCCTTGGTAACCTGAGCGGTTGCTATTAGTGGTAAATTTTACCCGGCCCTTTTTGGCTGACATTAAATAAAATTATGGATATTATCAAATGTCAGTGAGATTCCAGAGGAGGTATTTTGTAATACAACCGTTCCATGTGCGCTTAACGGCTTTTACTTATTATCCTCATTCGTGACTCGTCATATTTTTTCTAGTAATTAGGGCCCATAGGTATGCGTAGTGCATGAAGAATTTTTCACACTGCTAGAGACCAACCTACTACACCTATCGAACCTCAGTAGAGTCGTAGAGATCCAAAGGGTTGGTTGGGATTTAAATGGGGTCTAAGTACCAAATTACGGCTGTCTATTTAGTCTCTGAACGAATCAAGTCATGAGTCATTTATAATAAAAATTTGCAGGTAGGTACATGATAGTAATAAAAAAGACGTGAGCTATTTGACAAAAGCTGTAATGTCTCAAGGACCGAAATTTGGGCCCTCCAAAATTGTTGAATACAATTCAATTGGGTAGGTACCCTCGTACCCAACAGAATTGAATCGTGTAAATGTAAGAGTGACGTATTCAGCGATAACTGTAATTAGGGATTAAGTGCCTCAGTATATTACTGTATTCACCTATACGGACGTTAAGAGTAATGACAATTAGTGTTCTTTAGTGAATGATCATAAGTCCACATTTAACTACACCTAATTCCATGACAACTTAAAAATACAGTTAACCTGCGTCGTAGAGCTTTGTAAGTTGGTTTTCAGCTTTAATCGGCACGAGGTTGGGCGAAATTATGGGCGTATGACATTTACATTACTGCATCAATTTGTGATTAGCAGAGGGAATGCAACATATAATAATTGTAACGCTTAATGCTTTATCTTAGTTCCTAAGTGGAGTTCATAGAATAAAGGGCTCCTTCGTCACGGGGTTCTATAACAATATCACCCCTTCGAGATAAACTCAGCCGGGATATCATTTAAATACGAACTGAATGAATATAGTCTCAATTTAAAGACAAAGAACTCACCTATCCCATGACATAAATGCATCAGCCACATAGTGCAACTCTGTTAGAGATATTTTCCAACAAATACAGCCATTAAACGTGGGAAATGGTTTGGGTATTCACTCCAGAAAGACTTTATTTTTAAAAAACGAGGGATTTCTAACACTAAGGTTTCGTTAGAAATTTAACATTCGATACCTTGTATTTTTTTCAAATCTTTTAAAAAACATATCAATTACCCACCGCCGAAATCCTCACAGACTCGCAAAAAAAAACATTCAATGTTAATGCCTTTTCCTCTTTGCAGCACGAATATATGAGTCAAATTAACAACCTATTAAATGCACACTTAATTAATGTCTGTGAATTTCAGTCATATGAAACAATATTTTTGCTCCATTAGTTTAAACATATTTACTCTATGCTATTAACACCTACTGAGTTAAAAAAATTAATTTTCGAATCTGATCTCTATAAAGACTAGGGGAAAATCTCGCTTAATCTACCTTAACCCTTTATGGACAACAATTTTTCTACCTAAGGAAAAAATGTTTTCCTTCCAAATCCCAATCAAGGGAGATAATTTAAAGCACGCCCATCCATTTTTAAGACATTTTTCTCGAAAAAGCCTAGAATTTAGGTACGATCGTGCCGAAAACGTCCTAATGGGCTACAATGGAATAACTTACAAGGTTACTGAGGCACAACGATTCTGGAGGTATGTGCCCAATTCGGCACATCTGACGTTAAAGGGTTAAATGGATGGAGTTAAAGCGAAAGCGGCTATGTTTTTGCACTCTGAAAATGGCTGAATTCGCAAGGCAGGTGGCTTCACTTTTTTTCGCGTTAGGCTACCCTGTGGGCTGGCGTATGTCCTCGTATAAGGCAGACGAGATCGAAGGAGGAAGTCGACGCGGTCGATTTTGAAAGTCGACCGCCCACTCACGAACTCCACTCTCCCCCCTCTTCCAGCATACAACGGCCGCGAGAACTTTGATGGGTATAATTAATATTTATTTCGGCGAGGGAGAGATTTCCGGTTACCAAAGCAAAGACTCCTTTTTTTTCCTGCCACTTCCCTCCGAATCCGAAACGCTTTCCTTCGCGGCCTCGCCACCGGAAGCGTGAGGGGCAGCACGGGAGTGAGGAGACCCGTGGGGAAGAGGGCATTCCTTTAGAATGACTCTTTTGAGTGGTGAGCGCGCGCCAGAGCGAATTTTCCAACGAAAACACAGTCTTACTGCTGGATTACTTTTTTAACCTCTCGCAGAAACTCGTCATCGTGGCTGTGTTTCATTTTCATCTACGTAACACAATGCAAGTCAGCTAAAGCGTGTACGGATGAGAGTGAACTATGACAAGCATGCACTTCAATGGATCCCAATAAAATTAATGAAACTACCATTATTGGAGTGTTGGAGAAAATTCAAGTCTTAGGGTGATATTTCACCAACGTGCGTTGCACCATAGGCACGCCAACAATGATAGAAAATCCATTTATATTAATGAACTTTGCCCATTAAGGTAGAAGGAGAAGACATTACATCATCGACCTGAGGTGTGAGTCCAGGAAGAGTGTTACCGATGCGAGTCTAGGTTTTTGATATGCTGCGCCATTTTTCCGTCATTATTATGCTTGGATAATGCGCCAACTAAGATGGAAACATGGCGGCCCAGGTGACGGGAATAGATCGACCACACTCTTCCTAGACTCACTTTGATCAAACTGCAGCCAGACAGCCGAAATAACAGCCACATTGGTTATCCCTGCTCTATCCTTACTTATCTTGGAATAGCACGATGGAATGGACGAATTTGCGGAGGTAAAGCAAGATTATCCACCATCTTTAAAAATCCTAGGTAAGATACTCTTGTAACATACATTGGCTACTTAATCCTATGAATTTCACTCAAATTTACCATACAGTAAGTCCCCGGTATGCGTCGTTTCTATTTACGTCTGGCTCAATGTTACGTCCATGCTTACAAGGGACGTCGGAAACATTTTCCCTATTTAATACTAATAAAATAGACCGTATGTGCATATGCTTGCGTTATTTTATAAATGAGACACAATGATCCTATCCGAAATAGCCATTTTTTTCCGGGATAAAGGCAAAAAGCGAATTTTGAAATTGGCGCCTTGATTTATTTGTGGGATCAAAGTGGTCACGAATATCTGGATCCGTTTAACGTTGTTTCGCCTTACGTCGCTCTTCTTCCACACGCATCTCCGACGGAAATGGAGGACTTACAGTACTTTTCATCAGGGATGCGGATTATTGTTAATTAAAATGAATATTTAAAATATATGTAAAGAGAATGCCTATGTAAGAAGTAAATGCATGCTGTTTTCTGGTAAGTTATTGATGGAAGACATGGTAAATTTTCAAAATTAGTGCGTCACATCGTAAGCGCTGAAGGAAAATCGGGGTTAACAAAGATGGCGGACAGGCCACGCCCAAGTCACAGCTTCTGGCATTGACCACAATGGTAAGCGCCCTCTCCATCCACCTCGAAGATTTTGCAACGGCATAAACTGACTATGGTACATGAGCTATACCGGAAACGTGCGAGACGTGCTGTTAGTACTAGGAAGGAGATAAGGACAATTTTTTAGAATACTGGGACTAACCGCGGAGTTACGGAGTCACCCGCAATTTCATGTAAGTGCGAAATTCCACAGAGGAAAAATCAGCCAACTAGATCGGGACAGGGAATAGATAAGAATAACATTAGGTCGTATATAAACTAACTGGCTACCTTATAGGTCGACTATCGGCATCTCATTGGCAGTTGCTTCGTCCTCTTGATCCCAAATACGGGAAGAGTATTCCAAGTGATGTCTAACAAGAGAGAAGCAGCGGATTTCCCTAACTTTCCCACCACGCTTGACGGGAAATCTTTTTAAAAAATCCCAATTTTAAAATTAGCTTGACCGGTTATTTCCCGAAGACATTCGCCCCGCGAGAGATCATTAATAGAGCCTTCAAAAGGTGAGGTTATTTTTCTGGAGGAAAGTGTGATTATTTTCCACCAAGAGTAGAGTTATTTTTCGAGAGAGTGGCGTTATTTTACGTCTCACCGATAAATACACTTGATGATAGTAGAACAAACTTATCGATAATTTTGCCGTTAAAATAGCAAATACAGAGGAATTATTAGTCAAGAATATTAGTTGAGTATTTTAGGATTTTAGGCTTTTATGTTTTTCCAGAGATTGGGATTAGAGGAATATTACAGAATGAGATTGATGGTTGAAAGAGCAGAACAAGACACTGGCCGAACCACGAGAAAATGCATAAATGATACAAAGCACTGTCCCTAATTGGTCAGGGAGTAGGATAGACATAATGGTTTATTGATAAAGAAGTAAATAACCATCATATATACAAGGGTGTTGGTCATTGTAAACCAGTGCCAACAATGCAAAGCAGGTGTGGTCAAGCGACAGCTCTGCTATGCCCGGTGTCGGGGGATGAGGGAGGTGAAATGATACCGATGCGATGCCTAAGCGGCGTTGCATGTCGCGCGCCCCTAAGCGCTTGCGAGTACTTGAATGAAGGCGTCAAAATACGACAAAAGGATGAAAATTTCGTTCTGGAGTGGTTACAAATTGGCTGTACTGTTGGAGGAGCTAAATCATCCGGGTATGCACTTAGAGGACCTTGAAAAGGAAGGTTTGAGAACCTAAAAAACGCCATAATTGTTTGACGGAAAATCGAAGCGCGGGCCTTCCCATCAGTCAAGTAATATCTTCTTCATTGATCGGAGTGTCCTCGCTTGAAATGAAGAAACCTGTGAAATCTTCAAGGGAATTAAGAGTCCGCTCAGTGCTTTCTAAGGAAGAATCGATTGGCATAAACGGACGTGGCGAAGAAAAGGCTATTTATTTGCCGATTTAAAGAACAGCGTGTTGTCAGGTAATTACGCGGAGATGCTACGAAATTATGCAAAAAGCACGGTTACCTTCTTGGGCAGATGGGAGCTGTCGATGTAACTTCAGTTTGTTTTGATATGCCAACCAATGTCACCTTAACTACTCAAGGTGCTAAAACCAATGTCGTGCCGAATCTGTTACACGAGAGATGAGATTACCTGAAATGCCCTAATGGATGCAGCTGCAGCCGAATGACGACAAATGATCGGTTAAACACCTTTAGAGAGGAAAAAAATAGCACAGGGAAACCTATCCTTTGGTACAATCTGTCGTGCACAGGAAAAAGGAGGGATTAATAGTGAACCTATATATAATAAGCTATATATATAATCCGGGTAAGTGCCCGAAGCCGACGCTGAGTCAAAGTGAAATGCTCCTATTCGACAATTTCAAGGTTCACCTGAAAAAAAATGCGTAAAATATAAAGCCTGAAATCCATGAAGGCCTAGGCTCTCATTGCCCGAAAAATGACATCAAAATGGTAAATGTTGATACTCCGAGATTTTAAAGCATTTCAATGATAAAGAAACCGTTCGGCACGGCATTAGGGATGGATATCAAAACAGTTGAGACTAAATCACCACTTCATAAGTTCAACGTGAATGGAATTGAGAAATGTTGGAATTCCACTATTATGGATAGTCACAAAGATAATGCTTTCGGATGAAGAATTTACTGGCAGTGACTCGATCATAAGTCCAGGAAAGGGAATGAACGACTCGTAAGGACTCAATTTTCCTCAAGTACCTCTCTCTTTCTCTCACCGATCCACCTTCCTCACGACTCTAAAAGAGGAATTGTGTAAGCCATGTGCATTAAAAGGCTTGAAGGAGTCACGTATTCACGTCGATTGTTAGTAAGTGCACATACTCATTGTCACAGAGATGCATTTCCTCATCATACCTGAATATTTGGTATATAATGTAAAAATTCAAAGCTGGAGCTTTAGGATGTGGTTTCTGTCACCTGACAATCTTTCATCGTAGTTGAATCACACATTCATCAAAGCTGTAAGAAGGCAAACAAGTTATAAAAATACTTTAGACTGTCGATTATCCGAAGAAACTGGGGGTGTTTGGATAACCGATCATTGACGGAAGAATTGAAACAGTGCTTTGTCGGGTCCCAGGAGCAATGGCAAGCAAAAACCGTGCTACCAAACGCAAAACTAAAGAACTTTATTTTCGTCCGTCTAATTTTATACTCGTTCAATTTTGCACAAATTAATTTTCACGAGTTTATTTTATAATCAAGAGAAAAAAATCGATAAAAATTTTCGCTTCAGTCCTGAGACTCATTTTCTTGCTGCTAAATCTTGTAAATGTTTAAAAGGCAGCGATTAAACAGCATCATATCACATCTGGGATGAATGCAATGACATACTAATCGACAAAAATGCATAAATTCATTCAAGTATCCTTCTCGTGTTTTTAGGTGGGCTGCCAATTTTTCATTCCCTCAAAACATCGCAGATTTTCACACATTTCTATGATTCGCAAAGATAACTCATGCGCTCCTCTGTTATTTTTCGCATACCATAGCAGTGATGTTGGATTTGTTTGCCTTTACACTAGTAGCTGAAATTTCATTTTCAGAGGCTTGGGGTTTTGGCATCATTTTCTTCCAGTGTAGGCCTGTTTCGTCTGAATTGTAGACACTGTTGTTTTGTATCCCTTTTCACCAAACAAACTTTTAAAATACTTTGAATAGTTCAGCTGCTACGTTATCAACTGAGAGTTTTTCCCCTAGATTTCAAAATCTCTAATCCCGTGAATGGATTTGAAACGCTTAAGCCAGCCGGTACATGCTTAAAAATCAGAGTTACTCACTAGTTTCTTTTTTTGTAAGGGTTTTTCTTTCACAATTGTTAGGATCACTAATTGGTTGCCCTTGGCCACGTACCTGCCTGAACCATGTCTGAACCATGAACTACACAGTCCAAATACTGGTTTTCTTCCATTTTCATTGTATTTCTGTGCTGACTTCTGCCTTCACTGTGAAGTAGACACGAATATTTTGTAAAAGCATTGATGTTCTTTTTGATGCCCAATATTGTTGCATTTCCAACGCCACACTTCCGATGTAAGCTTAATCCTCCAGTACCTTTTTTCAAGCTCTAATATTTTAAGTAATTCAGAAACACTAAGCATCACGAACTTACGTTTAGACGACATTGATAACAGTGCGAATCAAAGCACACACCAAACAATAGTTCTGTCACAAGTGAAATTTCACACCCCACTGCCTATGAGAGTCTAGTCACGCATGTCTTTAGGCTGGTGGAGCAATGGAATCATTATTTCTACTTGGCGCGCGAATTTTTTTGGTTGACCGACGGTCTGGACAATCGACGCTCTACTATACTTCATGTAAATCATGTAATTTGTGCCATTCCTAAATCGCTACTCATTGCCCGAGTGATGGCTGTAATCGCCATTCTTCTCGAAATGTCTTTGCTACAGTGCCTATACGTGGTTAAGTCGCTCTACCTGCTCCAGTTTTGGCCCTCCTACTTTAATGACCAGCCCTGAGGCGGATGGAGTGCGAATCGCAAGTCATTTGTTGCACATTTTAGGACCTTGGTACTAACTTCATTTAAGTAAATAAGTCTATTCGGTGGAAATTACCACGCATGTAGTTATGTGAATGACGCAAGAGTCCAATAGAAATAAAACTCGTCTTAATTAAAAAATTGTTATGACTTCGATTTACCGCTAGTAACTCAAAATTTAAGCTAAAAGTCATGTGTAAATACGTTTTTTTTACTCACAATGATGCCATGATATTTTTATACGCCATTATGATAATATAACACGTATTATTTCGCCTTTTGAGAGAACATTTTTATACATGTAATCGAATTCTATCGTAATATGTATTAAGTGGCATAAGGATTCGCGATGAAATAGCAGTAAAATGCATTTTTTTACTTTTTCAATATTCTACCGGTACACCCATAGGTTTTGTTGAAAGTCAGAGAAACTCCTCCTGATTTTCTGTAGTAGCAGACCTATCTTCCACCGGTATTTCCTTATTACTATCCGTATTCGATCTATCCTCCTTCATCCCGTCCATAAAAACTATTCTCTTTCTTCCCCTTCCCCGTTTTTCCCAATATCCTTCCCTCAGTAACAGTCTTGAGCAATCCATCCCTAATTATTACTTCCCCCAGCCACATAACCTGCCTTCTCCTAATTTCATCCAATAACCTAATTTCCTCACCCACCATGCGCTAAGCACTGCTTCACTTTTCTTCCTTTCTATCCATCGCACCTTCTCCACCCTTCCCTTCACGAAAAATATTCTCTCTATCTCTATAATCTCAAATGGAAAGCAAAGGAAAAGACCCCACATTGAGTATGCCGCTAGTATATGGGACCTTTACGAAGTAGGATAAGTTTCAGATATAGATCGAATACAGCGGAGGGCAATTACATTCGTTAAAAATTGTTATGATAAACATAGTAGTGTTACACAATTGTGCGGGAATTATAGTGAGAACTTTTATCTGATCGTAGGGAGAAATATAGGTTAAATCTTTTACGAAAGTTAGATGTAGACTATATTTTTCCGGACGCTCAAAATATTCAGCTAGAGCCATACTATTATGGAAGGAACGATAATAGGAATAAGATTAAGGAAATAGATTGCAGAACCGATAGATTCAAAATGTCATTTTTTTCCACGCACAATAAGGGACCGAAATAGTTGCGATAGATCAGTTCAAGGGTACTGACTAGCTTAAATAGGTTTTATCTGCAGTGCTTAATATCTTAATATGAATTTTAGATACCAACCTAGCATGCAATCTCCGGCATTATATAATCTTGCATGTTTTAGTACCTTGTAGCACTATTCATTTGTCGCATTAATAATACTAACCGGTAGTTGTATCTTGAGTAGCGTAATACATGGTAGCATGTTCTTTTGCGTATCACTCTCCTGGTTTCTGGTCTGACTGCGTACCGTTGTCCTAAAAGCTTTTGGCCTGCGCCTGGCATTCAGGGGAACGTGCGCGGTTCTGATTTGAACCGGGATGAGTGCTGCATGCCTGGAGTGGAATCACCCCGTGCCACACACCCTAGTTGTGGCTTGCACGGTATTTCGTAGATGTAGATGTAGAAATGCAGCCTATTCACGTCCTCCCTTCCGAGGGTCCACCATTCTCTCCCATACAACGTTATATTCCTAATATTTATAAATGTTACTAATTTGTGTGCGTATGTAAAGTTTCACGCACATCTATATGAACTAAAATAACTCCAACCGCCTTTTAGGCGTTTTTCTACGCAGAAGTTACTTCCATGATGGTAGCCATGCAAGTCACTTACAATTCATACTTCGGCGTGTAAGCACGGACTTCAATGGCAGTAGGTGCCGATCGTGGAAGTATAATTGATCGAGGTGGGCACTCAAAAGGTATAGACTGGTTTCTGTTTTGCCTGCAAGTAGCATATCGATTCTGCGATTCAATCGCCTCGCATCCGGTGAAATATTAGTCACACGACTGCCAGCAGAGATCAAATATGCAATCAAATAAGAAATGAGTGGAAGGAGGTATCAATTTTGTATATGCATAGATTAATTTGCGGTTGGAGATGTTTTAAATGCTAAAGCACAAGTTACAAATGCTGAAGAACGCTTAGGTAAGCTTTATAACTGTTCCCGTTTGAAAAATGATGATAAGAATTCTACCAATGACCATATTTGATATGTTGTAATAATGCACTTTTAATGTAATTCATACAAATGCATTAAGTTCACGAATGTCTATGGTACTCGAATGCCGATGTAGAATCACAATTATTGCCAAATTTTGCTATTTTCGAAATTTCCATTCTCATTGTTTACTTTCGTCATCCATTTCGGTGGGAAAAACCGGAAGTCATGTGTAAGTAGAGACTTAACTTGAGAGAGTAACTTGCAAGTAGCGACACGATCCGAGGTATCGCTACACTCGCTACTTTATAGAAGTCTACTTCTATGTGTAAGCTGCCAGCTTGAGGTAGTTTGAGCGAAATATCATTTTAATTAGAAATCAATGAATTTGGTCTCATTTTAAAGAAAAGTATATCACCCTTCCACTGACATAAACATTCAACCCCTTACCACATTAATTTCCGAGATATTTGCCAAAAATACCAGCCATTTTATTTGGGAAAAGGTACGTGTATGCACTCTAGAGAGACCTTATATTAAAAATGAGGCTTTTCCTACACTTAGATCTCGTCAAAAAATCAACAGTGTGTAGTTTGTGTGTTTTCTCAACCATTTTTGAAAATTAATCATATTGTCACCGCAATAGGTTCTTGGGTATCGCAATAAATCTTCCGTTTTGAAGGAGTTTCCAGCGCACCGCGGGAAAAAAATGAGTCAAGTAAAAGACTTATTTACATATTTTAATTTAATTACTTACAATTTCTGTCATATAAAACTGTATTATTGCACCATCAATAATGCAACATTTTATTGATGTGTCCTACAGCTGGTGAAATTAAAACGAATATATCGAATATGGCCTCTATTATGATTAGGGAACCATCTCGCTCGGACTACCTTAAACCGCGTGCTGAGCATTTATTGATGTGCTTACTAAGCATTTATTTCCATTGTTCCCCAAAGGAAATCTGTGAACATGCGGCGCAAGTCGTCGTTTCGAATACTAATTCACAGTCAAATCTAGGCTAGAACTGATAGCGAGGCTATAGGCGAGTCCGGGAATCGCAGCGTCGCTTGTTCGTGGAGTCGCCCTCTCGTGGGAGGAAGGGAGGGGGGTGGGGCAGGAGGAGGTTTCGCCGCGTGAGAATTTCCGAGCGAGCTCTTTTTCGCCGTCGCACGCGGTTCCCCAAACATAAAATGCCACCCTCCCCCCCCCCCCCCCCACCTCATATTCTCATTCACTCGAACGTGACGAAATGCAACGCGTGCAACTCGCTCGCCGCGGATTTTTCTTCATTTTCGACGAGCGTTCTTCACTTGTTCCAGCGTCTTCAGATGAGTGTATGCGTTGGTCGAGTGGGGAGTGAAGGCTGACCACCGCAGTCGTCATACGCGTCCTTGGAGTCGCTGAAACTCATTGAAGGACAGGCGCCGGCGCAATATATTATTTTTAGCTCACTATTGCGACACTTTGCCGCCGTTGTTCTGACCGCCTGGACGTCCAACTCCCTCGAAGGGTTCGAAATGCTTTCCCCACGTTTGAGAATGCTTTTTACAAGTCTCCTGAAGCTGCGCTCGGTTAAAAATTCATGACCGACTTTGTGACATAACATGGTGAACCGGGGCAAAATTTGCGATTATGTCATTTTGTAACCGATATGGAGATTTATAAATGGATAGATAACATAATTGAATGCATTGGATATGGAGTTAAAAACCTCAATGTGGATCCATAAGGGGTTTTATACGTTCACTGTGCGCTCATGTTACTGGAAAATGCTAATTCTAAAATGTATGGGTCATTAAATTAACATTAAAAGCACCCATGCTACATAGTAAACGAGTTTATTATTTTTAATTAATTAAAATATACCATTAGCATAAAAAGCAAAGTTTTTCTGTCGGTCTGTCTGTCCGGCTGTCCGCAAATTCACCTCCCATAAGAAAATACACATGTGACTCCTAGCCAAGTGGTCCAACCGGGTATCTAGACCATAATAGAAAAAAAATATTCTCAGAGTGGACAGCCTTGTATTTCGTTAGTTCGAAACAACTTTTATTTTCTTTACAGTTTTTCTGGATACAATTTGGCAGGAATTTTTCAATCTCGGTGCAGAGCACTTTCCTTTTTTCAAGTTTGACGAGTAACGTCTTTTTCTCAGCTGCGGTCAGAAATGGGGCAATGTTGTGAAAATTATTATGCTATGCATATTTAAGACTACAGTTTCATTTACTTAATTACCTGTAAAATCACAGGCTTCATAGTTAATTTTATTTCCAGAATGTGGAGTTGAAATCGCTAAAATGGCTATTTTCCGAGTTTATTTGAAGAAGAAGGCAGTTTGTCAAATCCTCTATCTTAGTCCAATTAATACCCATGCATTTGTACTCTATGTCGAAATGATTTTACGTTCAAATCTCGTATAAAATAATATTTACAGCGCCGTAAAAATGCGCTTTTGAAAATGTTTAAATTTTTAAGGTAAATTATCTCTACTGATTTGTTGTGTGTTACTTAAGCAGTTAAAAAATCTCAATTTAACAGAAAAAATAATTGTAAAATATTTATTTGCAGAAAAAAAACTGCTCGCGATCTCCCAAAAAATAAACTCACAACCATGTAAAAGATGCGACTATTTCCATGCGCACATAATTAGCAATTTCTAGACTTCACTTCCTCCATTAGGGGAGGTATTAATATGAGCTAATTACAGTCTTTAAAGACATGTACTTGCAAAACATAGAGTTTAAACCACAATTGTGTAATTCAACTCGTAGGAGATTGATGGCAGTTAAGAGGTAACGGGAAACAATATATTTTATGGCTGGCACATCTATTTTTACCGTCACTAGGGGAACTGGATAATTTAGAATACGTCCAAAAACGTTCGACCAAGAAGTTATTAAATTCCACCTCTAATCGTTTTAGAAGAAATAGCGCCACGCCTCTTCAAAAGTAGTATATTGGAGAAAAATAGTTTTAATGGTACGGATACACGAAGCAGAATTTCCCTAGGCAAGGAAGGATTTTTTAAGCAAATTAACTCGATAAAAGGCTTCTGAGGACAGACATAAAGAAAATATTGGTGGGAATTCTGATTGGTGAAACGTGGAACTGTATGGGTCGGAAACGTGGTCATAGCGGAGAGAGGATATTCGTAGACTGGAGAAATTAGCTGTCTTTGGGGAGAACGGTGAGGCTGAGCTGGGCAGCAGGAAACACGTTCAAGGAAATGTTCCATAATAATCTATATCTACACACTACCCAGAGAGCCTCCATTATTGGCGTGTGGCAGAGGGTGTTAGGTCACCAGCAGTGTAAAGCTACCAAGGAGACGGTTATAGGGAGAAGAAATGGTGACGTGTATTTTGGGAATGTTAAGTATTTGGAGTGTAGCTCAGTTTTTGTTTGGTCTCTTATTGTGCATGGGAAGAATAAATTTTTGTACTAATCTGTTCGGTAATGTATCTCTCTTATTTGATCGCATTTGACGGACCTTAAGGTATGGTGCGGCGTCAAAATGATATTCTTTGTGTCACACTGAAACAAACCTCTTCTGAAATTGTTAAGAAACCTAAGCCTTGCGTGCAGCCACCAAATCTATAGTGGCTCCTAATGTAATCCCTCCAAAAGCTGTGAAACTCTTAGTATTCGCTCGTTAGTGAACGCGCGCAGCTTTCCTTTGTATTTACTTATTTTTCAGATTAAATCTTTCCGTTCAGGATTCCAGATGCTCGCGGCATGTTCGAGGTGTGGCCTAACCAGAGGGAAGTAGCACCTCTCTCTTTCTTTTTTCTTCATCCGAGGCGGAATAGGAAAGGGATTCGGTGGCGTATTTCCGGGAAAGGCAGAGGTGATGGACGGAAGGCGTGTGTTACGCGGGAAGTGCACGTTGGATCGAGGTTGGAGAGCAGAGGGGAGAATAAACGCGGTCAATGGTTGTGGGAGGAGGAGGAGGGTCACTGACAAGGAGAGGCAGCGGTTGGAAGGGGATGACCTCATTGCGAGCAAGTTATGCTCAGGAGCCTGAATAGATGACCGAATGATGGGGACATTAGGGTAGGTCGAAGAACCGGCCAGATTATATATAGCGAATATGACAAAGCGAATGTGGCTCCACCAAACACCTTTCTCTTTCTATTTGAAGGAAGCAATCCCCATAGAAAACGACCTTGCAGTAAGCGATGTACTTTGATAAGAAAAAGTAGGAAATCGTAAATCGTAGCCGTCCAAACTTTATTATTTCGCTAACTTACGCTTCCACAGGTTAACATCATATTCAAGATTACATATTCACAAAATGAAAGAAAATTTGTTAATTTCCACACATTTTGTCGAAATGCTTGTTTTTTTTGGCATAAGCTTGTCGGAACATTGGTCAATGCAATAGTTTTATGTGGAATTTCACGAAGTCTCTCCCCTTTGGTAATTATATTATCAATACTTCCTTTCCACGAGGTAGAGCCTGATACTTTAAACTTTAATAATTTTCAAGGCTCATTTTCCATATTTAAAAATTATTATTACCAGCTGAAACTAAATCTGGCGTTATAAAAAATGTGGATAAATACGAGCTCTATTGTTTTTTAACAGAAACGAAAGAATACCTCAAAGTTAAGCCCGAGACAATTCGCTTGGAGGGGCTGCACGATTGATGGCGGGAACGGGGGACGAAATCTTCAGAAAATGTTAGTGTACATTTCTCGGGCTCGCCACCGGGTAAGATATTCATAGGCAGCCGACGTTTCGGGTTCCGACTCGTTACCCATTCTCAAGGCTACTGATGCGAGCTTGAAAAGACTGTTTACTTTGGCGCTAGGCGGGGCGGGATTGGTCGAGCCCCGATTGTTGTGGTGGAGGACCGTTGACCAGCGGGGACTTAGCTCTGGCGTTCTGAATTCTTCTCAGAATTCTATTCCAAGAGCTGCTGATCGTGTAACCAGTATCCCGGTTGAAATTCTTCCTCTCCAATCTTATCTCTATAGCCTCTTTGGTTAAGCGATCCCAAAATTGGCCAGATCGCCAAAGAACAGTCGTGTCATCCCAAATGATCTTATGGTCCCGACTCAGGCATAAAATAACCCTCATCATCTTTGATATTTTTGTTACTATCGCAAATGAACGGCACTAAAATGAGAGCTCTATCTTCGTTTGTTTTTCAGCGCAAGCGAGGTTTCTTCTTCTCGTTGATACATTTCCCACAATTCATACTCTCACATGCAGTGGGACGTTGTCGTGCAAACCACCAATTAACTACTTGTGTGAAATTCACGGTGGAAAAATCATTCGGACTGAGAATCGAACCCAGATCCTTCGATTTCGCGCCGAGTGCTCTGATCATTTAAG
Organism: Ceriagrion tenellum; assembly: GCA_963169105.1. Taxonomy (NCBI): domain Eukaryota; kingdom Metazoa; phylum Arthropoda; class Insecta; order Odonata; family Coenagrionidae; genus Ceriagrion; species Ceriagrion tenellum. Next base: position 139,784,854 of record OY720640.1, on the reverse strand, counting down.
CTACCCAGGCGTCTTCTTCCATTGTAAATCTCATGGGGGTTTTAAGGAGCGAGTTGTCCTCACATAGGATGCCAGAGGTACCGGTATGCGAGCTCTGAGCTCTAAGTCCACGGGGTAAAGCCTAACTTTAAGCGCAAAGGTGTTTCCTTTGGACATTTTCAAAGAACCACGGAACTAGCCGCTCAGTAACTTCAATGGAGTCACCCGCTAGTGATGAACAGTAGCGAAATCGAGGACCTTGGTTCCACTCCCAGTCCAGGCGAATGATTTTTCCACCGTGCATTTCACACAATTGTGTGATCACTAGCAGGTGACTCCGTGGAAGCCATTTACTTAAACTATGAGTTGATATTGACCACAATTTATTCGCAAAGAATCATGACGTGCCAACGTTTAACTTTTTTCACTGACATCCAGGTCTTTTTTAGCTTTTTAGTGGGGCCCTGCACATTGAAAATATACCTACCTACCAGTGCGCAAAAGTTTTTCCCAATTGCCAGAATATGTACTTTGTGCGCCCCTCTCCCCACTCTTACCTCTTCCCATAACTTTAACCTTTTAAAAGCGAAAGTAAAATAGCTGATCTTTCCCAGTACCTCAATTTAGTTTTTTGCTATGATTTTATTTTTAGATTTAAAGGAATATTGCGTTGCATTGTTTACATTTTAAGAAATACAGCGATCTAGTAAGTTTCAAACTTTTGACGCTCCATAGCCGGTGTCGGCCACGATATGACTTAAGTGAGGAGGTCTGCTTAGTGTAAAAATAGCACCAGGTTTCCCAACGTAAATGACATCATAGATTTCATCGCTCATATTTCAAAATATGATATTCATGTAACACCTAAATTTTCAGAAAGTGGCCCATTTTCCACAAGCCAGCCTCGAATTTTCATTTCCCCGGTGATGAATTTTCAGAAAAATCTGCCTATCCATTGAAGAGAATGACAATTTCACCGGACATTTTCTTCGTAATATACGTATGTATCGCGGTTGAGAATCGTAAAAGCATTTGAAACGTGGCCTGCGGATAATCGAATAAGCATAAATCTCAAGTATCAAGGGCAGTGGACGGCAAAACCGCGGTTGACGAGGGATTGATTCCATCATAGTTCTTGTACGTACTCAAACCAGTTCGCGGGGGCCCTCAGCCAACGCCCCCCCCCCCTATATAGCAGTCCCGTCTTCTACGTCTCTGCTATCTACCAATCACCCGGTAGAATTTCCGGCCACGATGATGATTCGGCCGAGGCAACTCTGCTTCGTTCCTTCCAACTGCGGGTGGGCGCGTTTTCGTCGAAACCTCCCGTCCGATTCACACTCATCTCGGCTTTGGAGATCAGTGCTACTTTATTGTAGCGAGTTGCCAGCGCTGCCCTCCTAATCGCACGCATCTCTCGCGTTGCCTCGAAAGCCGAGCCCCAATAACAACGGGCTCGTCTTTCCGTTCCCAAATTCGTTTATCTCTGCGGATGGATCTGCGGGACCCCAAGCGGTGGTCAAGTTAATTACTACTTTCTACTCTTTGTCGCCTGGGAACGAACACGAGTCATTGTTAGGCTCCCTCCCTCCCCCACCTCCCCCCACCCCTCTCCCACTCCTTCCAGCCACGATTAGTGTGTAATTGTGTGGCTCAAGAACCAACCCTGCATTAATTCAGCTGATGTGAGCTTACTCACTCTCTTCCACTGTTTGCCTCTTGAAAAATCACTACGGAGCTGTTGAGCACGTTGTTACCCTCGCGGAAAAATCTCGCGTTTCCTGTTGCGATGGGGATGGACCAAGCGTGAGTCCTTCGCTCCGGCAGCTCCACTCTCGTGTTTTGCAATCACTTCACTCGGCCCCCACGTTGCAGTTGAAAAGTATCATTTTGAAACAGCGCACAAAGAGATCACAAACAAAATTAACATTTTCCAGAGGATACGTGGGACAATGCGAAGAACTTTTAACGGGCAAAGCCGGGAAAGAAACCCAGATAAAATATTCAAAAGTAATGGCAGTTCCTACTGCGCTGTGTGGCGCAGAATAATTGGCGGCAAAACAAAGAGAAATAAGACAAATCCAGTCATCATAAATGAAATTTCCCCGAACTCTGAAAGGGTGTACAAGGTAATTTAAATGAAGGAATACATTTTTAGAGAAGAACTAGGTCTTTAACCTATATAGGATAAGTTATTATAGAGTACAAAAACAGGTGTAAAGATCACGTGCTAAGAATGCCTATGGAAGAAAAGTTTCAGAGCAGGCTTTTGAGTAAAAGCAATTGAGGAGAAGAGTTGGAAGACCAAGGATGACATAGGTAAAGTAAAGACGGAGCTGACTGAAAGCCTAGACCAGGAGAGAAAAAAGAAAAGCGCAGCGCGGTGAGAGGAGGAGGGACTTCTGATGGAAGCGGATGTGAGCAGCTCTTGGTTTCATTCATCCTGGTTTTGAAGCTCACCGATTGTTCCTCCGCAGCAGCAAACTGGTCCAGATGACAGTTCTGACCCAGCAAAATTCCGAAATATTGATGTAGAAATAAAAGCATACTCGACGATTTTCATTTCGGTCCAGATCCGGGGAAGGGGCATGTGTACGGCGGGTACGATTAACTTGTACGAATAATTAGACAAGTCCCCGGCGAGAAAACAGTATGAACGGAGAGCTGGCATTCATGGAAGAAGGAAGGGATAGAATTCAGGAGAGAAGTTAAAAACTTGATAAAAAAGAAATATTTATCTTTTAGAATCCGTCATCGTTCAACCATCGCTCCACCAGTTTGTGTGTCGATATATTAGAACTGCTTATCCACTTTGTTTCAGATCTTCGTAATACTCCGCGAGCCATCTCAATAGTGGGAGGCAGGGGGTGAGTTATCATCAACACGCATTACATTATACTCCATTTAATTAAATGTAACAACGACTCTCGAGGCATTAGCAAAAATATGCTGACACTTTTCGAAATTTTATAAACATGCGATACACTATAGGAATGCTACCAATGTAAGATGAGCACAAATGTTTTTTACCACTACACAAATGCATAGAGATGCAACGGTTACGCCGCAAACACACACGTCCAGCAATCAGTACTAGGTAGAGGACAAGCAAACGAGCATTATGGAGTTTATAGCTACCCTCTCTATCGAAAAACTAGTTCAAAGTCTCATTGGCAGCCGTTATAATCCCGTTTCTATTGCGAGAAAAATTACATAAACCTGTCCGTTCCGCAGTCCATCACCCCTAATTTTATTCACATGATCTATCGTAGTGTGTCGGAGTTTGTAAGATTTTATCAACGTTGTCTCCAAATGACTTAGCTTGGAGCTTAAGTAAAATATTTAGTCCAAATTTAAAATGACAATCAAAAAGCGATTCATAATACAGTTGTTTCAAAAGGTCAGTAACTCTTACATGATCTTCACGGCATTTTATGGTGGCCTGACGGGATTAGGGAGTCATTGCGTGTACCTTTAACTGCACTTTTGGAGTGAGACTAAAAGTATCTTGGGTGACACTTCCCGTAGGTGCATCTGTTTATACGGTGGAAACAGGTGTACGCGTAGTAATATATGTGATGTAGGAATTCCAAGGTAAAATTTTCGTCATAATTAAAGCATTTGTTATGACTAGGGTTTAGGGTTGTGAAATTTGGAAGTTATGCGAAAATCGTTCAGACCAGAGCGACCGGAAAAGCCTTTGAAACCTGGTACTGGAGGAGGATGCTGATGATAAAACGGACGGACAGAATAAGAGATGATGAAGTGTACAGAAGAGTAGAAGAGGAAAGGATCATATGGAGCACCATGCAGAAAAGAATAACAAGACGGATTGGAGACACCCTAAGACACAATCAGTTTGTGAAGAACATAACTGAAGAATCAATCGAGGGAAAGTTCCCAGATGAAGACTCAGGAATAGTTTCATGGACCACATAAAGAGGGAAGTACATAGGAAGAGATACGAGCAAAGGGAGTGGATAAGATAACGAGGGAGGGATAAGATCTACATCTACGTAATACCCTGCGAGCCACCACGAGGGTGTGTGGCAGGGGGTGAAGATCACCAAACATGCACTATTGCCATGTAAGTAGGATATATAAGGTAGACATGCTAGAAAATAGGGTCATAGTTTATTAGTTACTACAGTAGATTATTAGTTATTGCAAGTAATTGCAGTAGTTATTACAATAGAATATTAGTTACTACGGTATAGTACAGGTTAAAATCTACATAATAAGGAAGGGATTATTGGTAGTTATTACATGCATCATGCACTACAGACTATTCTAACTATGTTTCACCTACCTATCCCTTTTGCTACGTTGCCTATTGTTCTCTTATGGTACGCGGGAAAAATGACATTTTAAATCTATCGGTACGACAATCTATCTCTCTAATTTTGTTAATATGGTCAAACCTAGCATAATACGCAGGGGTTCTTAATATATATCTAACGTCATCTGTGAACAAATCGGTTTCGAATTAACTTAAAAGGTTTAACCTAAATTTTAACCTGCGTTCTGATAGTAATTCCCATCCTAGTTCTTCTATTAAACTCGTAACACTTATACAATTATCATAACGGCATTTAACAAACCTAGCAGATCTCCTTTGCACGCGCTCTAATTCTTTTATCATACCTTCCTCGTAGGGATCCCATATACTAGCGGCATAGAAGATGGGGAAGGTTGGAGGGCTGCAGTCAACCAATCTTAGTATTGAACAACCAATGAAGCGAAAATCGAATTTAAATACGTGTTTTTTACTCTAAATAATACCCTGATATTATTTAGGAACTACATACAATGATAATATGAAGCCAACTACTTTAAGTTTATGGGAAAATCTGTGCATATAGAATCAGATTACTACAAAATACGTGTCAAGTGCCATAGGGCTACGTGTTAAAATTATAATGAACTGCCAAGAAACCATATTGGTAATATGAATGTTTTATTATAATGTAAGTATACACATTATACTAATGAGTATGCAAAGATTCGCGGAAATCAGATCACAAATGAGACTTCATCCAGCCATCTAAACATGTCTTGCCGATCGCTGCAGGCACAGTGAGCCGGTTTTTTAAAGCCTACCTCTTAGGGATTCAAAATACTGGCAGCGAATTTCAAGTCAGGTCGAACAAGGGAGACCTTCTGTCATCGTGACATTGAGGGAAGTGGTAAAACACTGAGTGATTGGCCAATATTTATTCGAAACTTACTTGTTTATGGACGACAACTGCTCTGAACACGATGGGAGTCCTGGGAGTCGCAATAGTCTTGCGTGAACGTAGACTGTCCAGAAGGAAAATAGTACCCATAAAGAAGCAACAATAGTACAAGCGGGCCCCGCTCGAGGCATGAACCTCTTCAATCCATGGAAAACTGTCTTTTCGGTCTTTAGAATTAGGTCATTGGCCTACGGAAAAGTTTAGACCCTAAATATCTCCTCATAGACGTTGGAAAACCAACGAAAACCACCATCAAGACAAACCCTTCATGCCATTCGAACCCCTGTATTTATACTGAAATTATGGGGTCAAAAGGACGACTAGACTCATCGGAGACGATGCTTAAGGGAGAGAGACGAGGACGGGTGGACGAGAAGAGCTGATAAGGTATCCTGACACTTAGCTCGATCCACCTTCCTGCGACACTCATATTCATCTTCTTTCTAACTGAAATATTAATATACATATACACTAAAATACTTATATAAGCGAACTAAAAACACACAGAAACTAATATCTCCCTTATAAGATAAGTTAATAACGCCAAAATGTAATAATGCTGAGCCAAGGAATCTGGCAATAAATAGAAGTAAGCGATATCGAAGTAGTACGTATTTTGAGAAGAACGCGTTTTTAAATTTCAAAATAAAAATTTACGCGTTAAATTGATAAATTTTTAATTAAATCCAACATAATATTATGCGCCGTGACTTCCTCTTTTAAACGGGTACTTAAGTTTAAACATAAGTATTTTATCTCCGGAGATTTAAAAGATAAACACAAATTTACGAAAAGTTAAATTTTTCCTACTCCTGTAGCCACGCAACGGATTTTCATAATGGCATAGAGCAAACATAAGAGGTAAAAATTATAGCATCTTTAACATTTTGGTGGAATCCTTAAACCATCTCCGATCAGAATTTTCGATATAGCATTTTAATGAACATACCACTGCACGGTCTGAGTGAATGAATGGATGGCCGAAATGGCTCGTATTCTTCTTGGGATTTCGGTCCCCGAAACGCCTGCTCCGTCTGCTTTTTCCGCCGTTCTGTCTGTGTCATTGCGTCAATCTTTCATTTCTTCTCCTGTTCTCGTCGTTCCTTCTCTGCCGTCTCTGTTCTCCTAGGCGACGGAGCCGGGAAGGAGGGTAAAGGAGCTTTAATTGAGGCAGGAAGGAAGGGGTTGGTGGAATTGGTCGATCAAGTTCTTCGCTTCCGAGAATGACGGGTCGGAGGGACGACGGAAGACGGATGAGCGAGGAAATCGGGAAAAAGAGTGAGAGGTTGAGCCGCGGGTGGCGCCGTGCTCTGAAGTGAACAATGGATTAGACACGGACAAGAGATCCGAGGATTACGGAAGAAACGATTACGCAGCTGGGAGACACGTGGAAATGGGAGGACGCCTTTGATGTGAACGTGCAGGGACTTGAATTTAGGTTAAGGTGGTTTGAGCCAGGTGTATTTTCACCTAGAACTCAATGAGCTTCTAAATATACCAAAACATCTGCTCCTTATTGCATTACTTTCCGAGACATTTGTCAACAAATACCTGCCATTATAATGGGAAATCGTACGGGTATGAACCCCAGAGATACTTTTTTTTTAATTCAAATGTCTGACTCCTATACCTAGTCAGAAATTTACCTGCGGGTGCTTTGTATGTTTTTTTGACTATTTTTAAAACAAATATATTACTCACTGCACGAATGTTAACGAAGTCGCAAAAAAATCCCAAAGCAAAGTGTTTTCCACACACGGCGAGAAAAAATTAGTCAAATTAAATACTTATGCATGCATGTTTAGTTATACTGGGAATTTCAGTCTAGTAAAAGAATATATTTTCGCCATTCATATATAAATATATATTTGATGCCTTTTAAAGCAGCTAAAATTCAAAAATAAAGATCAAATATGACAAGGGATGAATCTAGAAAAACTACCTAAAGACGAGACCAGTATAAAAAGCCATAGGGAAATATGGTGGAGGGATTCGATGACGCACTACCCCGAGGAAAAATCAGATATGATGGAACGACTGATATTGCGGTCTTGCGTTTCACTGTGTGCTGTCCTGTCGGTTCAATACGTTTCAGTCACGTCATTGCCCCTCGAGAAATCTCTTACTGTCCATATTCCATTCTAAGAACATCCCTTTGTACGCACTAAGTGTCAATCTGGTTTGGAATGTGCCAACGAACTAGAATCACAGATACCTCAGTGAATTGAAAGGTCAGCTAGCGGATGCGGTTGCCGCCGAAGTCAAAACAGAAACATAGCGTTAAGCGCTCATTAGAGTAATCGGCAAAGATTCGCAGGCAATCTAATATCAACAATGAATAATGTCAGAGCAAATTAAAACCCATATGATATAAATGTAAGTAGGGCCGAACCGATATTCAAATGATAGATATAAAGCAAAGAAAAGAAAGAATTGCTCACTAATAATCAAACACGTGGTATCGCTTTAGCAATAACCTGTTAACACGTGAGTCACCTATGAGTTTTCAAAACGATATTAGTAACTTAAAAGCGCATGATGTTTACTCGGAAAAAATTAAGAATAAATCCACGTTAAGTCCATTTAATTATATTTTAAAATAAACTAAAATATTTCGTGCTGCTTCGCGAGAACGCCATGATGGAGTAGTACGACCGCCTTATCTACTTTGCCTAGTGCATTGCCCCCGTTTATCTGTTTAGTATGCGACGACTTGGTGCAAAGGTTAAAAAACGTGAATGCAGGGAAATTTTAGAACGTCTAGTACGTCTCAACGTGGATTGGAACATGGCCATAGACTGCGTGGGTCAAAAGCGGTGGACACCAACCGTGTACTCATCCAAGGGAAGCAGTAACCACGGCACGGCCGCGAGACGCACGCAGAGTCATGAAAACGTCACCTACAACTAATACCTATAACAACAGGGCTTATTTACTGCAATGAAAGCACTTCATCAGCAGCATTTCTTTGAAGCATCGTATTCCCTCACTGAAAGCGAAAACTTGGTCCATTCTTCTCTTTTTTTCTCATCGACTCAGCATGCGTGAGCCCTCTCTATTTTTCTGTCTGTCACGAGGAAGTATCGTCAAACGTAAGAGAAGGGAAGAAACAGCGGTGGTGAATGTGCTGACGTACGCCAGAGAATGTTAGTCGGTGTGCACGAACGGATGAGGTTTTTTTTCAGATTTCTACTCATGCGGCGTCATATAAGCAGAATTTCTTCTCATATGATGTTCTCACAATTTCTTTCTCGTTTTAGTAGTTTCTTTTCCTCCTTTACGTCTATATTCACTCGTAAGGAAGTAAGTTCAAAATGAAGAAGATAATCAGTGGATCTCAAAGGTGACCAGAAATAACACAATTCACAATAGTATAACGGATATCCGCAGGACGTGGATCGTGAAATATGCGATGAAGCAACTTTCTTCTTCAAAAAAAGTCACAAGGATTGTAGTAATAGGTTCCCAGGGAGGATGAGTTTGACGGAAAATATGCAAGCGAAAAAATGGGCAGTTTCGTTGGCAATGAAAGGATGTTATAATTAAAAGTTAAAATATGAACTACAGTGGCTGTTACAAGCGATTTCTTCCAATTATATTTACGTTACATCGTATTAGGTTATCCTAGAAACGACCGATTTACACTACTGAATGTCTTACCCATTGAGGTATATATGGAGAGGGCAACAGGTCATCAAACTGAAGCCTGACAACCAAAATAACAACCATATTGCTTAACCTTGCTCTGTCCTTATTCTCTTATAAATAGCACGACGGAATGGACAAATTAGCGGATTTAAAGCAAGAATATCAAATATCTATTGGAAATTTAAGGCAAGTAACGCTTAAAACATATAGGCTGCTTCGGGATAATGTCTTTACTTTATTTTACGATAGTTTTTATCGGGAATGCGGATAATTATTACTCTAAATAAGTCAAAAGACTACGTATGGAGAATGCATATCAAAGAAGAAAGTGCACACTGATTGCTAGTTGGTTATCTATGGAAAAAATAGTAAAAATCTAAATACGTGCGTTTGCCCGCAAGCGCTAATGTGAAATGAGTGTCAACGAAGATGGCGGACTGGCTTCAGCTTCTAGCATCGGCCACAGCATAGCAAGCGCCCTCTCCATGTTTACCTCAATGGCCTTAGCGCATTGAAATAAAACAAATCAAATGCCATGTTAGAATTATTAATACAGTAAACTAGATATAAAAATGAGTTCATCGGAAGATTATAGAGGCGATGATGAATGGAGAACTCCGAGATTTTGATTTAGATGCACCAATAATTTCAGGTTATATGTTCCCTGAAAAACCAGTTATCGATACAATTGGCGTAGTAATATTTTTTATAATCATAATTGGCTATAGTTTATGGAAGATCTGATCAACATTTCATGAAAAAATGTATCCCGTATCTATAGAAAGCAAAGACGTAATTTGCTTCCATAATATTTTAAGTATAGACAGTGAGAATAATTATACAGTAATATTCGCTTAAAACGAATTTTAGGGGAACAGCCTTTTATTTTGTTTTGAGTGGGATTTTGAGTTACATACAAGCTACAGCATTTCTTGTCGTGCACGTCGTAGTATCCCAGGCTTGTTGTCGTTAATCGTTGTTATTGACGCAACAGATCCTTAATAATTGACCTCTGTCATAAAGCTTCCAACTTGTTTCATTTATACTAATATTGAACATATTATACTAATATTGAACATACGTAATTTCATTTATCGATACTACTTCATCAACCATAAAGCAATGAACTCATCGATTTCTGTGGCACGTATCTTTAAGAATAGAAACTAAAAATACCCTCAACATTTTCTGCCTTAACTGCGCCTATACGGTGTAATACACCCAATCCACAAAAAATAAGACAAACTTTCCTGTGAAAATTAAACGGGGATTACGCTGCTCAGCACAGCATACAAGATATTTACGACAATAATCAAGTGAAAATTAGAAACATACTCAGAAAACATTATTGAAGAATATCAGGCGGGCTTCAGACCAGGCTGCGGACCAACAGTAAGAAAAACATCAGATACATTTTGGGTATTTAACCTTGATCTACATCCACTGCTCATAGATTTCAAACAGACCTATGACAACGTAGAGTAGAACAAACTCTACAGCGTATTGCTTGACTTCCAAATACCCCGAAAAATAGTAAGACTCGTGAAATCGACGATGATGGCCGCTCGGAGACAAGTGAAAGTGGCTGGAGAGCTCTCTAGTCATTTTGAAATTACCCAAGGGTTAGAACAGGGAGATGGATTGGCACTAGTGCTCTTTAACTTTCCCCTGGAGCATATCATAAGGAATGCCAAACTCACTACTAATGCCACCATAGTGGATAAGTCAATACAAGTAGTGGGCCATGCGGATGATATAATTATCCTTGAGAGATCGATCTCAGTAGTAAAGGAAGCTTTTGGGAACCTGGAAACTGCTGCTAAGAAAGTGGGTCAAGGGTGAATCAGCAGAAAACTAAGTTCATGAAGCAAAGCAGAAGCACAAGGTAGACGCAGGGCCTAACAAAATCACCATTGAAGAATAAAAGTTTGAAACAATAAGTAAATTCACCTATTTGGGCACTAATGTCTCCTCGGAAAATGATGAGATATTAGAAATAAAAAAAACGAATCGACGCAGCTAACTGCACTTTCTTCTCCCTACTCCCAATTATAAAACCCAGAAATGTGCACAGGAAAACCAAGCTTCGATAGCATAAAACACTCATCCGTAGAGTACCGTCTTACGGTTGTGAATCTTGGACCATGACAGTCAAATCTGCGGAGTTATTGGATAGATTTGAGAGAAAAGTACTGCGAAGAATATACGGGCCTGTTAAAATAGAGGGAGTATGGACAGAATGGGAGAATCTGGCAGAACAATGAAATATATAGCCTGTATAAATATAAGAAGCCAGAATTTCCACCCACTGCAAACTAATGAGACACCAATGGGCATGGCATGTCCTGTGGATGCCGGGGGAGTGGACAGCTAAGAAAGTGTTCACTGGCCAGATAGGAAGGAAGAGAAGGGTGGGAAGATAAGGTCAGCAAGGATGCACATGAACTGCTTGGGGTGAGGAATTGAAGAAGAGTGGCAGAGGATAGAGAGGAGTGGAGGAAGAAAATTGAGGAGGCCCAGTATGGGCTGTAGCGCCATCGAAGAAAAAGAAAAATTCGCTAAAAACGAATTTTAGGGGACCAGCCTCTCATTTTGTTCTCAGCGGGATTTCGTTACATCCAAGCTACAGCATTTCTTGTCGTGCATATCGTAGTATCCCAGGATCGTTGTCATTAATCGTTTCTATCAACGCAACGCATCCTTAATAATTGACCTCTGTCATAAAACTTGAGTTGTTTTCATTTATACTTTTTTTTTAATGAATGCCTTTATTTGCATTAAAAAACTTGGTCCTTCTAAGCCATAAGGCTTGTCAGAAGGTTTCATTATTATATTACATAGTGGCATATTACAAGCATAACATTTAATAGTCTAAATAAAAATTACCCTACTGGTATATTGCTTACATTACATTTATATTACATTATAATTTTAATTTCATAAAAATAATTCAATGACAATAACATAACATTTAAATTTATAAGGAATATTGAAACTAAAATAGGAAAAATTACTATTACTTATAAATATCAGGTTGCTATAAGCTATTACATATTCACAATTTCGCTAATTAACCATTGTTTCACTTTTGTTTTAATTTCGGCCAAGGATTTTAGATTATGCAGAGTCTTAGGCATACAATTAAAGGTATGAGGTACAACATACTTTAGCAACCTTTTACCATACGTATTCTTGTAATAATACGTTTCTAACAAAGGACTGTTACGTTTATCCATACAATGTGTATTGTTACATGGTATTTTATGCTCTTTTTTGAAATAGTTCTCTATAATAATAAGCCATTTAAACATTTTATCCACAGTTAATATATTATATTTAGTACACAAGGATTTTAGGTCAGTATTGCAACAATGCTTGGAACCATCCGTATCAATTAATTTCAATATTCTCTTTTGGTTCTTGACAATTGTGTTTAACACAGTATTTGATGCCATTCCCCAGACTGTGATTCCATATCTTAATATACTCTCAACCATTGCAGAATAAATCATTAATTTTATACTAATAGGTACAATATCTCTTAACATACGTCTATATCTTAACGCATACATCTTATATTGAACATACGTAATTTCATTTATTGATACTATTTCATCAACCATAAAGCAATCAACTAACATATTCCTTTATTTTCTGATTTCTGACTTAAAGAGTACCTTGCAATGATACACATTTCACGTGTGTTGACTGTGACATTATAAATTCACTTTTTAGGCGCACGGGTTCTACTTGCCTCAAAAAATTAAAAATGCGAAAATCTAAAAATAAGTGCAAAATGATATCGTAACGCACCATATCAGATTTCATGCACAAAAACCAATAAATAAATAAAAGAACACTTCAAGAAATTCTATAGGCCAGACCTCTTTAACCAAATGCGGTGCGATAAAATCAATCATGTCGTGAAGTTCTGTGCCGCGATAATTGCAGAGCGCGAGAAAGAGGACACGATCTCTCGACGAGTTTTTAGATTTTTGGCGTGAAATAATCAAGGTACACCACACCATTTTCTCTTCAGCCAAACACGTGGGCAATTGAGACAGTGTAGTTTCATGTTCACTACCAGCGATATGAGGTTGCACTTGCAGCAAAATAGTCGAGAGAGATGGTCTTAAATAACAAGCGCTGCTGAGCTTGGCTCAAAGGTAGATTTTGATATGTTGTTCTTTGGCATCTTTCATCGGTAGCGAGTATGATTACCAATGTGATCTTACATCCTCTAATAAGGACTAAAACCCCAGCAAAAAAATAAATAATAACATACCAAGAATATTTGAAGAACTCTCCATTCAAATGAGGCAAAACATCGAATTAGTAATACGGAAAAGAATTAGAACTTTGCAACTCAAATTTTGGGCACCCAATAATTACGTAATATATTATTTTATAACTTTTAGAAGTTGTAACGCCGTAATTCATAAATTGAGTGCTTTTCCACCGCGCATTCGTGCAAACGAAACTCGCTATGTCGGGGAAATGCATGGAGTAGTCAAGCATATTGATAGCATAAACGAGAACGCTAAAATGAGTAGGTTGAAGACAATTATTAAAGGGCAAACTAATTTTATGTTTATCTATAAAGAGATAATTTACACCTGTCTTGAGAAGAGGCTGACTTCGCATTATAGTATTAAATGAAGCGAATTTGGAGAGGCTTCTGGCGTGCCAGAATGCTACCCCATCGCCAATGGCATAAATGATTAATTGGTGACTTAATTAGATGATTTTTAAATAATGTCCGTAATTCCAACACATAAAATAATGAAAGATATCAGATAATTATGCATGATTCCATGAGATGGCTTGGAGTTCTCAGTGAACTGAATGTAAAAATGACCTTAAACTTGGCGTTCAAATGCGCTGTCACAAATCACCAGGAACATCTATAATAAATTATTTTACCCAATGTGCCACGAAGATAATTTTCACTCACTGCTGTTTAATTAATGCATCTTCCACTCTCGTTGAATCCTCGTGCTCTTCAGTCATGCATCAAAAAATAAATTCACAGGTAAATTTTCCTTCAAATTTGAAAACCAGAAGAATTTTGTATCATTTTACAGGTCCTGTTTTTTCGTTGTAAAAACTTTTAATAATTTATAAGGATCGACCTGTCATTATATTATTAGTAAAATAGCTATCGATACAACACTAGGCAATATTACTAAAATGAGTAAAAGCATCATTATCTATTATCTCTCGTTTCTCCAGGATGAGACAAATATGCCAAAATATGTCACCCATTGCCGCTGTAAAGTCCTTGCAATAAGCTCTTTAAGCAGCATTGTCGTCCTCATTTACCTCCACTTTATTATTGTATGATTGTTGCCTAGCCTTGTACATTCGGTGTCAAGTTTCTACTTTCTAAGCCGTAAGATGACCGATGGCCACACTTGAGTGGGAAAATAATAGGGAGCAAGTTCCTCTCTATGATTGATGATTATTTCCTGATTAATACAAAATTACCGAAAAGATGTAAGTTACCGTTACTATTTGCGACAATGGAGTCGTGAAGGTATCAGATGAAACTTATATTTCCATTTTTCTCGCCCCCATCTCAACGCTGAGGCACCCTTCGTTTCGGGAAGAAAAATTCTTCCACAATCACGACATCAGCTATGGGAGGATTTTGCGTGTATATTTAAACAAATCCACTTTCCAACCCGCTGTTAGACAATCCGGTACTCACGACTACCTTTGCCACTAAAAAAGAAAATCCATACGTCCCTGCCATTCATTCGCTCGGCTCGCTCCCGCAATTGAGCCGTGACGTCACGATCACGTCAAGCATTTAGCGAACGTTTTCATTTCTTGAAGGAATTCAAACATTTGGACTTTACCTTTAAATATCTCTCAGTGTGTTCTGTCCACTCCAGCTATACTGGTTAAATCAGGTTTTTTATGCCTTCCATGATATACAATAGTTAACATTGAAATCGGGACTTGAGGAAATTACCCCGTTGAGTAAATAAAAAAATCGTTTCTACGTTAAAATACAAAAACAGAACACCAGAAGCTCGATTAGAATGTCACGAAGTGCGAAACAGGATAAACAACGAAATAAATAAATACAGATTATTGGGAAAGGTTTCCAAAGTCTTTAGAAAATGATTTCTACGAAACTCAAAACAGTTATGGAGAGTGATCAGAAATAGCAAAACAGACATGAAAGAATATGTTCAGATGGGCATTTAAGTAAAAATAAGCGTGTTATTGCTTCGTAGGTATGGAAAAGGTGTTCGATAGACTCATTTAAAAAGATTAATTAAGAACATAGTAAGGACAGAAAGAGTATATAATAAACCTAATAACATTAAAATGCACAGACAAAGACGTGATAGTCAAATTAAATGTTAAGGACCTGTAAAAAGACAGATATGTTCCTACGGGGGTCTCGATAAGTCCTCTACCATTCAATAAGGTTGTGGATGAGGCAATAAGAGAAGTGAAAACGAAAAGAGAATACAGAGTGAAAGATGAAGAGATGAGCGTAGTGTGCAATTCTGACGTTGCTGTCTTGATTGTAGAAACGGATGACCGAATGAAGAGACTGTTGGTGAAGTTGACGTATGCGTGCAGACATTTCATGTAAAAATATCAACAACGACCAAATATGCGACGATAAGTTAAGACCCAGTGAGATGTAAATTGGAATTCGACAACGACGTTATTCCTCTTCAATTACCTCGTAATGAATTTCACATGTATAATATCTCAAAGGTGTTTTCTTGTCGCAACGCCATAACTCTCATAATTCTTCATCAAAATTATGCTTCAAACATCGTTTTAAAGCTTATGTTCCCCGCTATTGACAAAAAATAGACAAGTGGTTTGAAATTAAAGTTTTTTTAAACATTTAAAATTAAAGTTTTTGTTAAAAATGATAAAATATTAAGTGCGATCTGCTGACAATATAAGCAACTAATATGTTGGCTATGGTTACGTACTTATAAGACTGTAGGAGGCGCCATCTGTTAACACATTGTTTGGTTAGATTGTTTAAATTCTACATGCAATCAGTATGACCGTTTACCGTTAACGGTTACGTTATGTATTTTTAACACAAACATAAATAACATGTAATTGTCCATGGGAAGAAACAGGCAGAAGAACAGGAAGAAAGAAGGAAGAAACAGGAAGAAGCTGCATACTGTGCGAAATAGTCGACAGGTAGAAGAACGGGAAGATAGAAGGATGAAAAAGGAAGAAGCTGCATACTGTGCGAAATATTCGCACGGGTCAGCTAATATAATAAGAATTGGCATCGCTCGAAATCAGGCGAAACACCAAGTATTAAAAGCCACTATAATATTGGGTACGCTGAAAGGTATCAACAGTATCAATTTGAGAAACAAATATTGAAAAAAGTAAATGAATAAGAGTATATAATTCTGTTGTGAGACTCATGCTCAAGTACGTAGCCGGGACACGACCAGAAACGAGCAAAGCAACAAGAATTCTAGAAACAGGGGAGATGAGAACACCGAGGAATAAATGAGAGAAGACTATCAGGAATAAATTACGCAGCGAATTTATTGGACAACAACTAAAGATACCACAGATAAACGAGTGGACGCGAGCAAGAAGGCAGGAATGGAACAATCATGTCACGAGAAAGGATGGAAGAATTGTGAGAATCGCCAGAGAAAAGTTGCCAGTAGGAAAGAGATCAGGCCTCCAATATGATGGAGACAATCATTCTAAGTTTGGGATGAACAGGCAGCAGTCCGCATTCAAATCAAGAAGAAGCCTTAAGTATATAGGTTTTTAAGGGTCTCTTTAGGGTAGCACGGGGTTGGTTTCTTTTCGAACGAAGCCCTTAAGGGAGTGTGTCCGAAACCACTGGGAATAATTCCGAGAACGTAACTAGGAAGACACGTGGTTTAATCTCGAAGGGTTCGCGACGCATTCAAACCACTCGTAAAGATCTCACGCGGCCCCCCTCCCCCTCACATCGATGTTTTCTTGCGAGAATGTTGTCAATGGATAAATACCACGATTTAAGTCACCATGTACAATATATCACAATAACTGAATCGAGTAATCTATCCATGTGGCCTAAAATTACCGACCAAAATCTCCGACCGTTCTTTGCTGTACCACGTAGCTCCTTAGTAACGGGCTCGGAATGATATCGAGTGGTTTAATACACAACCCTCAATACAGAGCAGCAATGAGAGTAGGGGATTCGATCGGAAAAGAGCAGTTTCCCCTCCTGTTCGGCCATTCACCAGCGAATCCATCATGAGGTAATCCATTTTCCCGTCTGCTCCTTCTGTAATAGCTGCTCCCTCCCTTCGCGGGTAATCCAACGCCGTGTTCGCTTGGTCCTCCTTTGTTTTTTTTCGGGTATCCATTGTTTCTCAACGCGCTCCCAGCCGGGTGGGGGAGTTTGGAAAGCCCTCCCCCCCTCCAATTGGCCCCCCAGCCTGCCCCAGCAACCCCTTCCACCCGCCCGGTCGCCCACCCAGACAGTGGCGCCGAACGGAAGGCCTTCGCACGCGGAAACTCATGCTCGCTCGTAAACACTTATTCTTTAGTAAATTCCCGGGATACGAGCGCACTAACTTCCCGAAAGCCATCGAAATATAGATATATCGTAGGGATTAAACATGCAAAACATAAAGATTTAACCAAAAAAATTAACAAAATACAAAGAAAAGCAGCTCGCTTCGTTAAAAACAGCTGCGAACGAACATATAGTGTTATGTGTTACACATTTGTTAGAGGGATTAAGGTGGGAGCCCCTAGGGACTCGGAGGCTGCACGCTAGGCTTAGGCTGCTTGAGATATTCAGAACTGGTGTGTTTTAGAGAGACACAGAGAATATTATCATGACGCCTCACTACATTCCTAGGTCTGACAGATGCGATAAAATAAGAGAGATTTTTTACAGCTAGGTACAAAAACTCGTTCTTTCCGCGCACAATAAGCGACCGCAATAAATACTGAGCTCCTCTAAATACACTCCCATAGTACATGTCACCATTACACCCCCAAAAATTTTACATCTTTACACGGTTGGTGACTTACCACCCCCTGCCACATGTCCATGCGGCGGCTCACTTATGTAGATGTAGATGTAACTTCCTGAAAGCCATCGAAATGGTAAACATTGATTTATTGAGGAAATTGTCCACATATCGCGTGCTTTCCAATTTACAGCGACACAATAAAACAAACAGGAAAAAATAGACGTATACATTCAGACATGAGAAAGAGAAATAATGATATATAAACAAGTCATGAAAGGCTCGTGGAAATGGGGCTATTAAATATGGCTAGTGAGATGAGGAATAGAGCGACGGGTAAAAGTGCATGAGGAAAGCGAAAACGGGACAATGTCGTCTAGATGTGGATGAATTAGGGAGGAAAGGCGGAAGATGAGGGAACGCTTGGTTACGGGTGGTCTGAGAATGGACTTGTGGCGAAGAGAATATCTCGCGAGAGAGCGTACGACTGATGCTCGTGATCATTTCGGGACATTAAATAGTCGATTTGAGAACTCTTTATCTTTCTTGGAAGGTCAAGAATGCAGAGCGTAGACATGATAGTGCCGGGTGGCATATTGCGAAAACAAATCAGTGTGCAACTAAGCTTAGTGGCACCTATTGTGCTACTACTTTAGCGGATGGTTCTTAAGCTGTGTCCCAATTCGCCATTTAGGCAGCTAAATCGGCAGATTTAGGGAGGACGCCATCTTGAAGTGTGTCCCAATTCGTTAGGCATCTTGGGGGAGCGGATTTAGGTGTCTTTCTCGGGGGTGAAATTTAGGGTAGATGGAGTTTATCCTTAATCCGCCTTCATATTGAATTTCCCGTCATGCAAAGCGCAGCATGCGTCGTACAAGGAAACTCACACCGCTCGTACCCAAGGAAGTAGTTGAAAGGTGGCAAACATGGCATGTATTTTGTATGTTGTGAAAGAATTCTCTAGAATTTCGCAAACCAACACCCGACTACAAAAGAAAAATTTTACTTAGTACACTTAAATAAAACGAATTTAAATCCCAGAACACCTACACAAACTTACATACCCCGAAAACTAACGAATCTCCAGACAACGAAATGGACGAAAAAATGTAATTTCACTTTCCAAATCTCACAACGCACCCGAAGGTAGCCACAGGCGTCAAAAATGTCTTTATTTCAGGTTTCATTTGTTTCATTCAGTCCTTTATTAATTACTCATATGTTTTTCATTCGTTTCCATCTCGGTAGACGGCAACACTAGCGAAGGATGTCCCAAATCAAGCTCCCTTAGCTAAAGGCCTCTAAATATTTAGGTAGCTAACCGCATCCTCCCTAATGCCTAACGAATTGGGACACGGCTTTAAACAATCCCCAGGCTTGATTAGAGACGCTACTAAATACGGCGGCCTGTCACCTGCGATCCACCTCGGGCGAGAAATATCGGTCAAAATGGTGGATGGGTATTGTACAAAAGACATTAAATGTGCTCTATAGAGACTAAAAAAAGCTGTTTAATCCGATGTTCGCCTAGACATTGTACTTTTTCGAGCTAACCACTTTGCGCATCATCATATAGACCACTACATTGCAGTTACAACGGTGCGACTCAAACCTCAGTCACGTCATTATTTTCGAAATTAACGGAGACTGGCTACTTTTACGACAGCTCGTGTTGAACTCGAAATATAAACAATTTTATTCCCTAATTTTGTTAAAACATGTTTATCTAATTTAAATTAGAATCGCCAATCTTTATGTATTATAATAATAGAGGGGCGATAACTTACCGCTGGGCCATCGGATTTTGAGCGCTGACAACTGTCTTTTTCAATTAAAATATCGTAAAAGTGCAGATACGGACTAGATCAAAATTCTAAAAATGATCATCCTGTCACATGGTTTTTGTTTCGCTAAAATCGGTTGAACCTACTTGAAGTTACCGCATTCTCAACTCCAGGACTTGATTTTTTTAGTGGACTGCAGTTTTGAAGTAAGTTACCTTAGGTCTCAGTTGCCTGAGTGTTCCACATGAACTGAGTAGTTTTCAAGTTTCCTCGTCTCGAAAACACCACACAAACGGCGCCGTGCACTTTCACCTGACATTGTGCGCCGCTTATTGTCAATCGGCCGGTAGGGTGAGTCTTGCACTTATATGTTAAATTTTTACGCATCTTCTGTGCGACTATCACTACCTGCTGCTCCGCAAGTCTGAGAGATGCGGAGGTTGTTATTGCTTTCGGATCAAACTGAACATGCTAGTTATTTGGTTTTAATCTCCGACGCCGTATTCTGGGACACAGTCGTGCTTCATTTGGGTTTTGTTCGACGAACATGAAAGAGCGATGAGATTTCTGTGATTTTGAGCGTCGGAGATTGCTTACCATCACTTTTTCATCTCGTCCAATCATTGCTAGGCCGCACACCAAAGTTAGAGCGCATTAATCCTTATGTGTGAGATGAATGTTTATCAGGATGTCAATTTTATTTTTAAATTCTTACTGCTCTGGGTCTGTTCATGTTCTGTGAACAATTATGGCCACTCTATGAGATTTTTGCGCTTTTTTATTGCATCGTGGAGGAAGCCTAGCAAATATACGATTACAAGTGCGTGTACTATAGTGGTTTTTCAATCAAGTGAGGTGCCTCAGACAGAAAGAGTAAACCTGAGGGTATCCATTACTTCAACGTTGTCGTGGAAAATACGTATCTTTCATTGATATTGTAACGGTTTCGTAGAAATAATATGACGGGTCTGAATATAAGGCTGGGCGACCATTAAAGACAACACGAAGGTGAAGCAGTAAATTGACTGGAAGCATGTGATGTGTGTTTTAGGAGAAGAAAATAGTGTGTGAGCTAAGTAGTGAAGGAGACAAACGAAGAAGTGTTGGGAAGGGAAAGGAAATTGTTGCGGAGATTTTGAGAAGTTGGAAGAGGTGGACGACGAACGTTTTTTAGATACGATTCCATCTTGAACAGAGTTATGCAGTTGTGTGATCTTTTTTTGGTTGAATCGTTCTGCCAGGGCCCTAAATGCTCACGGCCTATAAATATATCCCCAAAAATGAGGCGCACGGTTATCCGGTTGATTCTGATGACCTCCGCGACATCTCTGACCGTCAGGAGACAGTTTGAGTTGATAGCTTATTCGACTTTTAGCTCAGAAACTAAATTCAGAGCGGAGGAGGGGTTCGATAAACGTCCATCGCTCTTAAGGTTCTCTCCTTCATGAATCTCACCACCCACTTGGAGAGCGAACTTCCTTTCACAAGTCTCATCCTGTGAGAGCGCGACGGTGAGCCCCTAGTGACTCGGAGGCTAAACTCTAGGCTTGGTTTGCCTGATAAATTCAGAACTGATATTTTTCAGAGTGACATAGATAATACTATCATGACTCCTCACTACATCTCTAGGTCTGAGAGATGTGATAAAATAAGAGAGATACACTGCCGAAGACATAGATTTCAAGAACTCGCTCCGCGAACAATAAGCGACCAAAATAAAAATTGAGTTCCACTACATACACTCCTATAATCCATGTCACAATTTCATCTCCAAAAAAACTTACACCTTCACACGGCTGGTGACATAACACCCCCTGCCACATGCCCATGCGGCGGGTCGCGGGGTATTAGATGGAGATGTAGATCCTTTAGGGACGATAGAGAGATAATAGCTGATGCTTTTACTCATTTATCATTTCATTAATATTTCCTAGTGTTGTATCAATAGGTATTTCACTAATAATATAATGATAGGTCGATTCTGACAATTACCCACACGCCCAAGCGGCGGATCGCGGGGTATTATGTAGAGGTAGATGTAGAATGGGAGGTTGATAGCAGTGGCACAGCGATTGTTAATAGTTTACGCAGTCATTCAATTGCTTTCCTTACGATTGTATCGTTTGGAGTGTAGCTCTGTCATTAATACATGTCTGTTGACGGAGTTAATCATTTTAAGAATTTCCGAGGTTGTTTTTCTCCGCTTTCACAAGGCTTTCATCACTCCTCGCAAGCCTTCAAAACCACGATCGATTTCCATAATCACAATAGTGTAACAAACATGCGTTAAAAATATAGATACACTCCAAACGATGTACTCGAAAGGAAAACAATTGAATGACTGCATAAAATATTAACAATCGCTGTGCCACGACTGACAACCTCCCATTGTTATCATCGCGCTCACGCTAGATGACTCTGCGGAATTAATTGTCTTTCCTCGTATTTGGAGACAGGGATAGCCAAACACCTATCGGAGGGAGGAGAATGACACTTGTACTTCAAAAGATATTTGTCCGAGGACAAATCCCTGGGGAAATTTTCATCCACAAAAGTGAAAGTAGAAGCAATTCACCTTGGTTATTGTTAACTCGCCTCCGAGTTGATTTCATTGGCATAGATATAAGTACTGGTTTCTAACGGGTAGTTTTTTATATGCAATCTTTTTTAAAAACGCAACTAATCATTTTTTATTTCAACAATTCTGCTGGGATCGAAGTGACGGGCAACGGTGGGAGAATGAAAATAAGAATGAATGAACTTTGTAATGTGAATGAAATGAAACTATCACAAGTAATGTAAAAAAAGTTAAAATCATGCTGTTGATAGGTTCTTGTTTCAAAAATTAAGATTAAGAATGAAATTCTATATTTTTTTACATCTTTTGAGGCTCATAAGTAATAGTTAAGATAAATTTTGACGTACAGGCTAAATTGCATTAGTTTACGATTTAGGCGATGGACTTCTGATTATGCGCATCAATCTATTTCTGAAGTTACTGAATGATAGGCAATTATGCTTAAGAATATTATGAAACTAAGCAATGTGAAATTAGGCGATGTGGCTTCATATATTTTGAACTTGAGACGTAACATTGCTGCCTGTTTTTAAGGAAAAACTTTTTAATTATTACCATAAGCAGCATACATGCCAATAATAGAAATATGTATCCTGTTATAGAATTGTATGTTTCCAAAATGATCGGAGAAATTTTTGTTATCTCTCTGTGATTGATATTATATTTTCCTATGTTATGTATCATATTTTCCATTGTTTTTAGCGTTAATTATCTGCGACTTTGAATTTTTTTTATTCTTCATCACTGAGAGCTGTTGGCCAGGTATATATATTTTTGTGTTATTTTTTCGTTCAAAGCAGAATTTTATATGTATTTTCTTTTTTTGCTCTTATGGGGAAACCTAGAGCATAATAAAACTTATTCTATTCCATTCTAACATTAGATTTTATTCGCAAGTAAACATCAGTTCTTCCTTTCGAGAGAACAATCAATGCAAACAATATCCAGGAACTGAATCAATGCACTCAAGATATAACCATTGCGCCCAGCGGTAGATCACCGCAAATTAGATGGACGACACAAGTGTGTCCCAGTGCCAAATTCACTTAGCGTTGTGCAACTCAAACGCTCCCGTTGTGTGAAAGGCCCCCCCAGTCTAGCCTACTGTATATAAATGTCGTCACCGTCCGCTTAGCGCCGAGCCCACTTCCGAAAGGTGGTCCGATTTACACTCATCCCTCTCGCCACCTCAGTGGGACTTTTCTGCCTCTACGAGAGCTATTATAGAGCAGTGATTCAATAGCGTTTTCTAGCGCTCGCGAAGCGCCGCGACCGATTCTGTTTCTCCCGACACTACGACGGTTACGACTATGCGATTAATAATCGTTGCGTACGCTAAAATGGCGTGAGATTTGGAAAAGAGAATAGCATTGCCGCGAAACTACTCACCTTTTTACTTTTTGGCCGTGGCGCGAAGGTGTTATGAAGAAACAGAACCACACACCAGGGCTGCGGTCCGAATTGAGCTTTTGGCGCTGACAGCAAGGTTACAGTCGTTCCGAATCGCGCTCAAAGCGCATGGGGGCGGAGACTCTTTATTATATGACGTCATGAACTCCTCGCTCAGAACGCTCACAGGTTTGTGGTAGGGCTCCGAGAGCGCTTTTGTCGAATCCATAGCGACGCACGGGAAAATTGTTTATAATTTTGAACGCACAGCACATGCGCGTGCGAATAACAACAAAGATCCGAAGTACCCTACTCAAGAGTGCTCAAGAGCGTTCCGAAAAGAAAGCGCTAAAGGCGCTCATTCTATTTCGGAACGCTGATAAGAGCTTTCAGTAGTATAAGCGTCTTAAGTGTGATTCGGACCACAGCCCAGGGGTGCAATTCTGTTTCTTCATAACACCAAAGCAACGCGACCATGTGGTAAAACAGTGAATATCTCCGCGACAATATAAGTCTGTTTTTCGGATTTCGCGCCATTTTAGCTTGTGTAACGCATACTCATTGTACTGTCGCAATGGCCGTGACGTCAGAAGAAACAGAATCGTTCGCGGAGACTCGCTAACGACAGCAAACGCTATTATTTCACCGCATTACGATAGTGTACATGGAAACAGAATAGCGCCTTAGAAATAGGGTTACCATACGTCCTCTTTCTCCCTGACATGTCCTCTTCTTCAGGTAAATAAAAATGTCCGGGCGGTTTTTATGAAAAAGTACGAAATGTCCTCTTTTTTAGCTCTGAGAAAAAATTCTCGTTTTAAACACGAAAATAAGTAGTCGATTTACTAAATCGTAAAATTGCAACTGTAGCACTTATGACCACAAATGCAAAGACCACACTGGTGATAATGCCGTCAATTATTCCATTTTTGTCTAACTATATTTCTTTTTTTTCGCGATACGCAAGGCGATATTTTTTTTGAAAAGCATGTGATCCAAATAAATTACCAAAGAACATCTTTCCACCTGGAGAGGGTGTCCCTAGACTGTAATAGCAGAGCATTCTAACGGTTTTAGAATTTCTGCAGCTATTAGTTACGATCGTTACGCTTCATTATCTTATTCGGTTATTCTCTCGGGGGATTTCCTTTTGAGGTGTTGAACTAAGCGCACATCGGGACACGAGCACTTAATCGCACACGAACGGCGTTGAATGGAACGATGTGCGTTGGCGAAATGCTTTGTAAAGCCTGAATCACACGATCATTTTTTCCGTCCCTTAATTAGGGATAGCTCCAATGATAGTTCAAATGATCGCTCGTAAATGATCGTGTGACGCGAACAAAGTCAGGGATGGCTCCAGCGATAGGGATCCCTATCGCTTTTCCATCACTGGGCAAGTCCCTTTTTCCGTCCCTGGAGGCATCGCTGACTCCACCATTTAGCCAATCAGAGCGCTAAAGAGCGACGCCACGTTCGGCTTTCAATGGAATGAGAGTAGTAAACATATAGAAATGATGCGAAAAGGGATGGAAAAAGAGACGGCCAAAATGACCGTGTGATTCAGAAAATGACAGCTCGAGCTATCATTGTCACGGTCCCTGAAAAGCTATCATTGGAGCTATCCCTCAGAGGGACGGAAAAAATCGTGATCGTGTGATTCAGCCTTAACCTGCCAGTTGGTAGCTTTTCGTGGGTGCTCAGCAGTCATGGCCGCATGTTTTACATGAAGTTGTTGAGTTCGTTCAAAATAAGTATTCAAATACGTTAGCTTTATGTCGCTAATTACTTATAAACTTTACAATATGCATGGTTGCCGCCTTTACTGAAAATTAAAAAACTTGACAACAATCGCGGATGCCATTATTGACGTTCTTTTGTTGATTAGCGCACATCCACTTTGCTCCCGATCTGTTTTAAAGGTCCCTAGGGTCTCTTACGAATGGAAAGTAAGTTAATTTTGGTGGAATTGGAAGAGCTGCATGGAATAATGTCTCCAGTCACTTGAAAAAGTGTTTCAATTCTTAATAGGTAGGAATAGGATATCCAGCGCATATACTGCACAATTGTGTGCAGCATGGCTTTGATTCTGGGTTAAAAACTTACATAGATTCAATTGCGTAGAAAATATTATATTATTTTTCCATTTATACTTTGCGCGCAGAGGAGTTGAAGGAATTCGGTGATTTTTTGGAGGTTACATGCCAGCAGCTGTTATGCCATACAAAAACTAGGTGGTTATCACTCTTTCCTTGTATTGAGAGGTTGATTCATATGTTTCCAGCATGGAAAGCTTATTTTTCTTCTCAACGTTCAATTCCTATGATACTAAAAATTCTTTGAGAATGAACTAAGTGAAGCAAAATTATTGCTTGTTCACTCGTTAATGTCAATTTACAATAATAATATTTTAAACTGAGAGAATCAAATTATGTCACTGAAACTATTAATATTTTGGAATCCACTTTAGAAACTCTTGAGGGAAGATACTAGAATAATTTTAAGTCCTTACAAATAAAGGAAATAAGTACACAAAAAAGAGAGGAAGGTTACTCACGGGAGTGTGATAGCATTTGCAAGGAGATAAAAGCTGTGTATATAACTACAATGGAGTATTAAAAAAATGGTTGGCTCAATATCAACAGTCCGAACCATTTAAATGGATGCAGCTTTCAATAAATCTTAATTGGGAGGATATTGAAAACTGTATCACATATCTTAATTAAAAAAATATGCAACACTAAATGACACAAAGTGTTTTGATAAATTTTGTAATTTCACAAAATTTTTAAAGACTTATGGAAGAAAACAAAACCAACCAGCAGGGGAAGTATGGTGTGCATATTTCAATCAGTCATGTAGTTATGTGTACCATTCTGAACTTCTAATAATTGCTGAATTATTTTTTTTATGCCTAGTCATAATGCTAATACAGAACGTGTGTTTTCCCTTGTCAACGCACAGAGGACCAAAGACAGGAACAGATTTAAATAGAAAACATGAAAGTTGTAGTTGTGTGTTCAGTAGAATTTTAAGCACTTCGACTGCTTAAGCTTTCATGAATACTTGCTGGGAAACCAAAAATATGATGGCCTTATGGTAACCCTACCCAGGAATGGGTATTCGTGCTGCTACCATTCAAGCAAGATAACGTCTCTTTCACTCGTGGAGGGATCAGAAGACGAAGCAAGTTAAGACGACCGTTTGACACCAAATGTCTCCGAGGTTTGTAAGACACAATGACGGAATTTCCTGCTCAAAGCCCGCTCGCACACCCTCAGGCTGGAATCGCCCATTCTTTTAAACAACTGACTTCCCATGTGATTGCGATACCAAATAGTAGAAGTACAAACGCGAAAGTTATAATTAAATTGCTCTAATTTTTCAATCTCACAAAAGATCGCAACTATTGAACTAAATACAGGCTTTTTGGATATTAGGAGAAAAAATCCCATGGGCATGTGTTTCAGTCAACGGAGAGTTGCCGACATCGCTTAATAAGGTTTAATATATTCAACTACTGCCACATAGAAAGCTTATTTTCCCTCAGATTATGAAATCAGTCACGAAAAGTGCGGCAGAGTAGTGACATGTGATTTAAATATAAACGGTAAACCATAAACTTCATCATAAATTTTATCTTACGTCAGCCATTTTTATGGCGTTGGTAATAATAATGTATTTCTGGGGTTCTCACCCACATTTTCCTCATGAAATTATATAATATGAAAAGAATTACTTGGATATAAATACATCTGGTTTAAAATAGACAGAGTATACGTTAAGAAAGATGAAAATGCGACAGCAAAAAAGATTTTCACTGAAAAAGACTTGGAAAAATTAATTAAAATAAATTACCCATGTATGAATAAAATTGAAAATGGATAACTTTTATTTTATTAAAAATCCTAAAGTTAATACATTTCTGTTTGATGATGTAACAGATTTTTCTCGGCTATCGGGTAATAAATTTAATATTTGGTACTTAAATATTAGATCTCTTAAAAAACACTGGAATGCATTTATGTTGAATGTTAAAAGCATAATTAGTAGAATAAGTATGAAGTGTGCAATGGTGCTTGCAGAAGTAAATGACAACGAGGGTGAAGCAGATTTGTATGAAATAAATGGCTACACAATGTTTTCCTCATTGAGGAAAGAAAACAGAGGTGGGGGAATAGTATTGTATGTAAAAAGTGATTTTTACTTCCAGCGTAATTGATGTTAGTACCCCACACTCTGAATCCATAATTGGTAAAATATACAATAATGATAAAACACTAAGAATCATAGCCTTATATAGGCCACCAGATGGTGATATGAGGTCTTTTTTGGATGAGCCAGAAAATAATATTTCTGATAATGATCAACGTGAAACAATCATAATTGGTGATGTCAATATTGACTTATAAATTAAGTGTGATACCAATGTTGTTAAATACAAGGAAATACCGTCCTCAAGCGGTTATTTGTACTTAATTGATGCACACACCAGGGGAGAAATTAGAAATGGTGTGTTAACTCAATCCTGTATAGATCACGTAGCATTTAATGGTCAATGTAGTCTGGCTAATATGTACATTTGTTTTCAGGACCAAAATTTCAGATCACTACATGATTGGTCTGAATTACTTAGAACAACCAGCAGTGAACAATGTTAGCCAGGTTAACGACAATAAGTCATATATTAGTAACTCAGCTGTTGATCTAAAGGTAATAGCTTACCAGTGGCATATATTACAACAAGACAATAACCCTAATACACTTTATGACAAAATATGTAATATCCTTTCTAGAATCTATGATGAGTCAAAAAGGTCCAATGACAAGCCTGGTAGGGGAAATAGCGAGGATTGGATAAATAATTACATTGTTCAATTGATAACTGAAAGAGACAAAGCTTTTAAAAAATGGAAGATTTGACCCACAAATGCCGATTACAAACAGATTTATAAACAGTTGAGGAACAAAGCTGTATGTGAGATAAGAAATACAAAAAATGAATACAATTTAGGCAGATTTTCAAATGTTAAGGATAGCAAGAGCATGTGGAAGCTAGTTAACAAGCTGACTGGAAGATCTCAGCACATAGACAATGATGACAAGATTATTGCTCATTTTGGAAATAATGCAGAAGTGGATGATGTTTGCAATGTCTTCTTGAAACACTTTACCATAGGAATAGAAAATATTAAAAACAATTGTGCAGTCAAGCTTGGGAATAGCTTCTCACTTACTGCAGAGAATAGTACATATGTGCATGGTAGAGCCTGATGAAAAAATCATTGCTTAAAAACACGGGTCCACGACATGATAAAATCAGAATTAGAGACATTGAAGCAAATCCAAACTTACTTCCTGTAATAACCACCTTAGTTACTACCAGTATAAGATATGCTATTGTACCTGAGGGTTTAAAAAAATGCCATACTAAAACCAATACACAAAGAAAGTCAGTTTAATGATATTGGAAATTATAGGCCCATTTCTTTATTGCCAACTATAAGCAACATTCTTGAAAAATATGTTGCTGACTGTTTAATAGAATTTTTTTAAAAATATGGGCCTATTTCAAAGTTTCAATTAGGCTTTCAAAAAGATTAGGCACCAAAGATGCTTTGGAAACCTATGCTGATGTAGTTAATAAAAACCTGAATGTCAATAATGAGGTTGTTGCCGTATTTATAGATTACAAAAAGGCATCTGATACTGTAAACCATAATGAATTATTAAGCACAATGTCAAATACGGCAGTAGGAGGTAAGGTTTTGGATTGGTTTAAAAGTTACTTAGAAAAAAGGACTGCTTATGTTAAGCTTAAAAATAGCTTTAGCGAGACCTGTACAGTGAAATACGGTGTCCCACAAGGCACGATTTTAGGACTGATTCTGTTTATAATGTACATAAATAGTATTTTTGATTGTATAAAACACTGTTCAATCATACTATATGCAGACGATGTTGTCCTAATATCTGCCCATAAACATATGGAGATAGCATTATTGAATATGCAAAAGGACTTAAATAGTGTCTCTATATGGACTCATAATAAAGATCTAGTTATCAATGAAAAAAAATCAAAGTGTATGCATACTGTTAGTTATTCTAATAAGCTCAAGTGTGAACCACTAATTATACATGCACATTAATGTCTGCATAAAAACATGAATAAACTATACTGTAAATGCAACTATATAGAACAAGTGCCTAAACAGAAATATTTAGGAATAATTATAGACCAAAATTTCAAGTTTGGTGAGCATACTGAGAAAATATGCAGCAATTTAAGAAAAATTGCATACCAGATGTATCATATTAGGGATTGTGTACTAGTTCATTGTAAAAAAATTGTATATTTTGCCCTTGTGGAATCTGTACTAAGATATGGCTTAACTGTGTGGGGTCACAACAGTAGCAAATATAAGACCAGACTTAATACTCTGTAAAATAGAATTATAAAATTAATAAGTTACAACGCTACAAATAACAGTGATTACATTAATAACAAGCAAAAAATAAATGTGAACCAAATGTATGTTTCACTCGAAATCTTGCTGCTAGAAGACCTACTAAGATACATATTGATATTTGAAAACTATTATTGTGATAAATATAAAAACATAAAATTCAAAGAACATAATATGACAACAAGAACAACTATTAGATATGATGTACCACTATGTTTATTACGGAAGAAATCGACTTAATAGCATTGTACCAAATATTTTCAATAGACTGCCAATTGATGTACTAAATTTAAATTCAATAGATAGGGTGAAAAGAAAAGTGAAACAATGGTTGTGGAATGGATGTTATTTGTGATTGGGGTGGGTATTCTGGGTTTTTGTGTTTCACCTGTATTTCGTGAGTGGAGGGTGAAAGTGGAAACTTTTCAACGCTATATGGTGGGTGGTTGATTTGGTGATGTAGGGTGGTGGTTGGGGAACCTTCTGATGAGCCGTTTCAGCGAGCTCAGGAGGACTCCAACTGTTTTCCTTACATATTATAAAGATGTTTTTATATTTTTTAAATGTTTCTATCTTTTTAACAATGTTCTTATATTTTATAACTGTTTTTCGCTATGTAAGCTGTTTGCAAAATCGAAAATAAATGTATGTATGTATGTAAAATTAAAAAACAAAATATTTTAAAAAAAAGATTGCTTGGCTGAAGATTTGACCCCCACCACATTCGCACCTGGTCTCCCATTCAACGAGGTAATCACTGCAGCTTCTGGGTCGCCACCACGAAAGGCATAATTGGCGAGTGAAAATGTGATTATAATTTTTATTATGTTATATAGAGGGATTATAGCATATTACACAAACCTTAGGTATTTTGGCGTTGCAGAAAAGTATGCAATGTTAATCGAGGAGCAGTAATCGAGCTCTCGTAAGAAATACACCTAAATCTGATTTTTCATTTCGCTACAGACCTATCTCCATTTGCAAAATTTAACTATAAACAATAACCGCACGGAAATGGTGAGGTACTAATAGAGAGAAAATTTAATATAAATTTGTATTTTTACAACCGAGTGTTGTTTTAAGTCAAATTTGCGAAAACTTTAACAAAAATATATCGATTTTTAGCTAAATTTAAGACTTCTGATAAATCGTCCCACTTGTACCATTGTCCCACGACAATGTAGATGATATCTTGGGGTCGAGATTCCGTACATTTTCATTCTCTCTTAACTAAACTATGAATGAATGCAGGTACAAAATACGTCAGAAATACAAAAATAACGTCCAATTGAAAAGATTCTTTCAATAGTGTACATGAACTTTATTATGTTTCTTCTCAGTGAAATTCAACGGGCACCCCTTCTTAGCATCCTTCCTTCCAAGTATATTAAATGCTTCTGTTTAAATGTCATTGTTTTTATTTCATGAAAACCTAGTCCTCTAGATAGCATGGATACCGAAAAGCCAACCGATCCAAATGAGAGTCCATTTTATAGCCACCCACTCAAATGATTATGTTGCGCGGCTGGCGTAATTTGCAGAATTCGGCGCTAAGTCGCGTCACTCAACGTTTTGCAGCGCCCAACGAGATACAGCAACCATAGAGGGACGCACCAGCCGCCATTTTTATGTCATTTGACCTGGATGACGTCATGACAGAAAAACACAGAACAACCGCGGTATTTGAATATGAACGTAAGTTAACTCGGTCATTAAACGCAGAAACGCTTAAAACGACGACTATTTTTCTTTCAATGTGACAATATAGCATTCGTAAACTCTGTTTTAATTAAATAAATTTTTTGTCATGGCGGCCATTAGTACTCTTGACTTCAGTTTGAGAGCGCTGTTGCCAAAAACTTAGCTAAGGTCTTTCAATATCGTTTGTATTCTTCCTTCGATAGAGGTCTTCACAGCGTAAAAAAGTCTGCCATTAATGTGTTTATTTTGGTGTCTTCTCCATCAGCTGAGCATAGGTTTTTCAACGCTATTGTTGATTTGGCATTGCATTTCTATTCAAAATGACGATTTGCCCCGCGCAGATTTTTTTTGGGTGACCTATCTACATATATCTATTACCCTGCAAGCCAACACAGGGGTGTTTGGCACGGGTTGAGATATCTCCGACATGCTTCATAATGAACAAGTAACTTTCGCCAGCTAATATAAAACTGCCTATAGTGTAGTGCATGTTAATAGGGATCAAATATAGTAATTAACCAGTCGAATAGCCTAAATCAAAGACAGATTAGCAGCCAATATGAACTCTTATCAATCGCGGGAAAAACGACATTTTAAACATGTCTGCTCAGTAGTCTCTTACACTTATTTTATCCACCCGATCTGATCTACCGTAGTATGTTAGAGATCGTAAGAGATTAACAACCTCGTCAATAAATATACCGGTTTTGTATTTACTCTAAAGAATAAATTTTATTTTTATCGACGCTCTGAAAGTGATTCTGATCCCAGTTGTTTCAAGAGGTCAGTAACACCATCGGGTGTATCACAGCGGCCTTGTGGGTACCTTGCTGATCTTCTCTGCACGCGTTCTGACCTCATGAGAGTCCCTAATATTGACAGCGTATTCCAAGAGGGGTCTAAAAAGGGAGAAGTGGCGAGAAGGAAGGAATATGGCGGTAAAATATGGCCAGGATAACGCCGGCCCCTGTTGGCGGAGAGGTAAAGTTGTCGACTGTTACTCCAGGGGTCGCGGGTTCAAGTCCCGCCTGGGTGGATATTCCGGTTATTATTCTGATGTTCCGGTCCCTGGAAAACCTGATGACAGGCTTAGCAGTTAATTGGGATTCCATAGTCATACGGGTCAACAGAATCGTCCGAAGTGCAAAAAAATGCTCAAAAATCACATCAATGGTGGCCATGAAGTGGAAATGGTGGCGAAGACTTCTATCGATACAGCTACGGATATATCGAATCGAAAGATATTAGACCGAAGCCCCTCTATGTTTACTCTGTCTCATAGGGAGCGCTCTTCGGCTTCGCAAGCGGTGCTCCGCGTAGGCATAGCTCGGCGCTAATGGACGCTCATCCCCCCCTCCACCTCTCTCCACAAAAGCGACTCACACCTCGCTTCTCACGGCGCTCTGTCATTTGCTCGCAACAACTCCATTGTCTCCGCGGCAAATGTCTTAATAATCCCATCGCAGTCTCGTTTCTGCGGCACGAGGGTGCGGGAGTGGGAGGCTGGGGGTGTAATCAAACATAAGCGGTCAAGCCGCCTCCATTTAACGCTAGGAGAGGGCGAGCGGAGCCGTTCACACAGGCACCGAGGACGCGTATAGAGTGAAAGTGATCGGGGGGAGTGGGGGGGGGGCGCTTTCAGATCCGTGGAGGAGAGCGTGTGGGAGTCGCCCCCGGGGGGCACTTCAAGTATTGCGGAAGGTGTTTTTGGCCACTTTGGCCCTCCAACCCTCACCCCATTCATCTCCCTTCTCATATCAGACAACGTTACTGTACACGACCTCCCCCCCCCCCCATATTCTTACGAAATGCGTAAGCGAAACTTTCAGAACACATCCCTCACACCACTGAGGTCGATGGAGAGGGTGCCTGATATGGTGGCCAATGCTAACGCGAGGGTGACCTGTCCGCCACCTTTAACGCCGATTAACACCACGGTTAACACCGATTTTGTCGGCCACGATGGCGGCGGGGTTAAGTCCTTCCTTGCCAATCCGAGGGTCGCGGGATCGAGTCCCACATGGTTGTTGGTGTTTCGTCATATATTGATCATCCGATGAAAAAGGCCATTATGTGCTGTTTTCGGGAGTCGCCCCCAGGGGGCACTTCAAGTATTGCGGACGGTGTTTTTGGCCACTTTGGCCCTCAAACCCTCATCCCCCATTCATCTCCCTTCTCATGTCTTTTCAAACTGTTTCGGGATCATGAAAATAAATTACTAAATAAATAAATTTTCCTTCAACGCTTAAGGCATACGTTTTGCATTTTTACGATGATTCCCATCGATAACTTACAAGAAATGCGCAAATACTACTTCACCATGCAATCTCCCTGCAAATATTGTTTAGTTATTTCAGTTTGTAATCGTCAGTCCATCGTCATTAGGGTGAAGCCGATGGACGAATCGTCCATCGAAACGTCGGCCGAGATGAAGAGTTTGACCCGGTGGGAAGCCCGAATAACCTTCAACGACTATATACGCCGGGAAAGCCTTAGATCTTCAATGATCCTCATTCCCGGTAAAACCGTGGTTCATAACAGGTTCATTCAGGTGTGGCTCATAACAGTAAGAAACCAATATACTCTTCAGTAGTTACCAGCCTTAATGTCAATAGAAGGTGGATATTCTTACCTTACATCAGCTAATTCATCCATCCCCTCGAGCCATCCACAGAAAAATACGGATAGACCAGGGATAACCAATATATTCAAAGAACCACGATAGCCGCGCAGTTATCTACTTCAGCGGAGTCACCCGCTGTGAGGAATGTGTTCCGATAGTGTGCCTCCGCTGTGAGTTTCACACAATTGTGTGAAACTCACAGTAGAAAAATCATTCGCCTGGACTGGGAATCGAACCTAGATCCCTCGATTTCGCGCCGCTCTAACAAATCAAGCTACCCAGGCGTCCTCTTAATTAAGCTACCCAGGTACATCTGACATCATATGCACGGTACCTTTGAGGACAACTTGCTCCTTAAAGCCCCTTAATGAGATTAACAGTGGAAGAGGACACCTGGGTAGCTTAACCATTTGAGTGCGGCAAGACGTGATATCACGTCATGGTTGTCTTTCGCAGGTGCTAATGACGTTATATCACGTCAAGGGTACAGTGAGTGTTCCAGATCTCACAAGGGAACTTTCACTAGGCTCCCTGGTGAACACCCACGGTAGCCATGACGTAATATTACGTCATCAGCACCAGCTTAAAGACAACCATGACGTGATATCACGTCATGGCGCACTCAAAGTGTTAATTGGTTAGAGCAATCGGCGCGAAATCGAGGGATCTAGGTTCGATTCCCAGTTCAGGCGAATGGTCTTTCCAATGTGAATTTCATACAATTGTATAAGCAATATAGATTTTTTCGGCTGTTAGGCAACATTTTGATGACGTTATGCCCTCTCCATCTACCTCTCTGCCACACACGCAGAAGAAAGAAATACATTACATCGATCCTTATGGATAAGCTTCATTTCCATGTTAGGACTCATCTTCCACACTCTTCACAGTACATTTATCATGAGGAATACACTGGAATAGAGAATACCAGATTACCACATGAAATACTCTTACATGAAATGTTCAAAATGCTCTCTAAGTTGCACATAATTATGCAAAAGAAATGTGTCCTGAAAGTTTCGCCGCACCTATAACATTATTTTTACACCCTGCATGTTAGGAATCATGAACGTTGGTTGAAACTTTGGAGACCGATGTTTTTACTAAAGTTCGACGATCCCAACAGAGCCGCGAGACCATCGAACAAAGGCTTGCGGTCTTTGGCCCTTAATCAAAGGAAGTGGCTGAGGGTCGTCCGATTAACTCTAGGGTCGTTCGATTCTATGAATCCGTCGCTCTATCGATATGGATCTTCGTAACAATTTCCACGACACAGTAGCCATTAATGCGCTTACTGAGTATTCACTGACGTTTGCACACTCAAGGAAATAGGTGAATATGCGACGTAAGTCGTCATTTCGTGTACAAGTGCACTGCGAATTCGACAAAAACGATGAACAACTTATACTAAGGCTATGGAGAATACACTAAAATAAGCACATTAATATCGGACTTATTTGCGTAGCAAAGGCCTGTATTGAAGGAAGAATACAATCGATATTCAACGACCTTGGATTTATATCTACATCTAAAAAATACCCCACGAGCCGCCGCATAGGTGTGTGGCAGGAGGGGTTAGGACACCAACCGTGTGAAGATCTAAGGTTTTTGGAGGTGAAATGGTGACATGTATCATGGGAGTGTATATAGTGGAGCTCAGTTTTTTATTGTGGTCGCTCATTGTGCGCGGAAAGAACGAGTCTATGTATATACATAGTACGTACAGTAGTAGTGCGAACGCAAGGTGGGTAGAACAGAATCTTCTTTCTTCTCATCACCTTGGTGTGAACTAGGCATTGGGTAGTAGCCGATGAGATTTCCAATAGTTTTTCATATTTCTCGATGAAAGTCTAGATGACAATAAAATCATAACGTGTTTAAACGATAAGAAACTCAACTGTAAATCACAAGCAATTTCAGTCGATTCGGCAATTCTGTTAGGAGGGTCATTTCAATAAGGAAATTTTCAGTCATTTGGCGAAGGGAAAATATTTTTTAAGGTAAACTTGAGCATCATCTGAATCAAACGCGCATTTTTTTATATCCTCAAATGTAATAATAATTTTCGACAAATATATTCCTATAATTGAATTTGGCTAATCGTTAAAATCAACCTTCGTCGATATAAACTTTAAAAAAAGTAATGTAGGACCCCAATCACTTGGTACCAACGCTATAAAGTGTTATGGAGAATCTCAAGAGGGTAAAAGAAAGGTGAATCTCGATGGCTCATAAAATTTGACATTTTCGGAAATCTTATCAATGTATTGTCATTTATCATTGTAGTTGACCATACTTTGTGTCTTCCACAGATTAATTATTTGAGTAAAACCGGTTTCGGCCGTTACGCCACCATCTTTGAGATGTGGTGCAACGCTGTACCTCATGGCGTGACTACCGAAACTGGTTTTACTCATAATAATTAATCTGTGGAAGACTCAAAGTTTGGTTTACTACAATGTCGACCTTTCACCAAGTGAAACCTTCAATTTTTCACTCATTTTTCATATTATGAAAGGGCAACTGCTGTCATCATATTGGAAGTAAATCAAGCAGCAGTGAGTTGCGCCGATGAAACCGACTAAACTATTCGTGATAAGTTGTTTCCTATAAAAAATTTAGTGATCACTTTCATATAATGATGAAAACTATTAAAGATAACAATCAATTCTCCTCCACCTTAATTGGAGCGGTTATCGTGAGTCACTGAGTGCATATTTGAAAAACTTTTCAAATGTGTCGAAATTAAATTCTTGGACCTCACTTCACTTAAGGTAGTTTGAGAGAAATATCATTTTATCTAGAAATCAACGAATTTGGTCTCATTTCAAAGAAAAATATCTAACACTTCCAATGAAACTAAAAATTCAACCCCTTACTACACTACTTTCGGAGATATTTGTCAAAAAATACACCCCTTTTACATGGGAAATGTTACATGTATGCACTCCTAAGAGAAATTATTTACAAAATGAGGAATTTCTAACACTTAGATGTGGTAAAAAAACTAACAGCGTGTATTTTGTATATTTTCTCAACTTTATTTGAAAATTAATCATATTGTCACCGCAGTAGGCTCTTGGGTATCACAAAAAACCTTCCGTTTTGAAGGAGTTTCAAACGCACCGCGCGAAAAAAATGAGCCAAGTTAAAGACTTATTTAGATATTTTCATTTTATTACTTACCATCTCTGTCACATAAAATTATATTATTGCACCATTAATAATGCAATACTTAATCCATGTGTCCTACAGCAGATGAAATTTAAACTCATAATTCGAATATGGTCTCTATCACGACTAGGGAAGTACATCTGTTTATCCATAGCGCATCTTCATGCTAAGCAGCCCTCTTCAGAGAAGAATCCGATTCGGAAGTAAGAATTCGCAGTCTCTGACCCGTTCACCAAGGCAAGCCGAGGGTCGAAATTGCTCTCGTGAAGGTACATGTTGCGTATCTCTTCGGATGTAACGCATTTCCGGCTAAGGTTGTGGAAACCGAATTCGAAGATTCGAATTCGGTGGTTACGTGAGAACCACTCTCGCATCTTCCTCCATTGAAGCAGTGTTAAGGTTAGAAGACGAAGCATCTTTTGCTGGTTTTATGACACTTTCCCGAACGCTACACAAAATTCCTGCTTGTCCATCATCGAGTATGTGTGTGTACGTATGCATAGGGTTTGAGAGTTATCATTTAGCGCATCCGGGGCCCTGAGGCGTGGATATCTCCCTCGCAAACCTCTGAATGTGTGTTTTTGACTCTCTAGAGGGTCATCGTGGGTCGTATACAAGAGAGAGGGAGTTATGCGAGTGGTTTTCTTCTGAGTGTTTTATTGTCCTCGCCATCATCACTGGTCATTCAATCACAAGATTGGTTGACTGCAGCCCTCCATCCTTCCCTGTCTAATGCTAGTCCACTTTCCTTATAGCTCTTCCCAGGTAAATTCCTCTTCATTTGGTTTATGTATTTATTCCCGAGTCTTCCTCCTCGGACTTTCCGCTCCATTTTTCCTCCAATTATATTCTTTATAAATAATTATGCCACAGGGCATGCCCACTGCTTCTTTTCTCCATACTTTCCATATGGTTCTTTCCTCTTCTATTCTTCTTTAAACTTCATCAAATCTTATTTAATCCGTCCTTTAGATCTTCAGGATTTTCCTCCTAAGATTCTAGCCTTTTCTGGTCTGCTTCTCCAACGGTCCATGCGTCCAATCCTTAGAGTGCCACACTCCACACGAATATCTTTGCATACTTCTTTTCCCTATTCCCTGAATTTTTCGTGACCGGCGTCTGAACACTCCCTGCGGAAGCCACTACTGGGAATCCTATGGCATTCAGAGTAATGAGTAGAAGTACGCTTGAAAGGCATTGCGTAGTGGAAAAAGACTGGGGATTCATATAAGTCGTTAACAACATGATACTTAACTGGTGGACCTAAGGAAACGATATTATTTGCATTGGAAGCGACGTAAACGGAAATCGGCGCAGCAATCAAGATTGCATAGACACGCTCGTGGGGGGAATATATGCGTTTTGATTGGAGAAAGCTAGGCTTCCATTGACAATGTTCTGTGGGGTGGGTATGGATCGAGAGAAAAACGTAATTACACGTTACTAAGGCCACATTTGGAAAATGGGGCGAGCTTTTACAATCCAGCGGAGAAAGTGAGAATTATGAAACTACCAAAAAAAGTTGAAAGCACAGCCGTTCTCAATCGATTAAAAAATTTTGAATCGACGATGATAAAAAACTAAGCGTTTAACGCGCCGTTTGTTTGCGGGAAGAGGACGTGCGTGCGGTGTGTTGATCCTGCATTGATCTTGGGGTCGACAAGGAGGCGGGGGGGGGGGGCAGTAAGTCGGGAGTAGAGAGCAGGGGAGTGGAGGAAGGAAGGGGAACAAAAGCTCAATGGAGTTAGGATAAATGCCATAGCGGCGGCTTTGTAATTTATGCACAAACATTCAAAATATTGAATTAATGACGCCACAGAATCATGCGCAGGTGCTTTCTCTTTCACGTGGGGATATGTTCTTTGACATAAGTATTTTACATCACAGAGGAAAAAATCATCCGCTTGACCGGGATTCGAACCCGGATCGGAAATCGAGGGATCTGGGTTCGAATCCAGGTCAAGGCGGATGATTTTTTTCTCCATGGCATTTCGCACAATTGTGCATTGCGGTTGACTCCGTAAAAGTGGAACTCCGTCGCTAGTCCCGGATAGCTTAAAATCTGTTAATTTACATCAGAAGATTTCGAAGATTATCAAACAAGAGTTTACAAGAAGTTCAATTTTTTATACTCCCATCACTGGGCTACAAATGTATATTTTACAAAACAATTAAGTATGGTCTGCAATCTACATCTACATCTTCATACTACCCCGC
The DNA here is from genome assembly GCA_963169105.1 of Ceriagrion tenellum. Classification (NCBI taxonomy): domain Eukaryota; kingdom Metazoa; phylum Arthropoda; class Insecta; order Odonata; family Coenagrionidae; genus Ceriagrion; species Ceriagrion tenellum. Next base: position 139,745,064 of record OY720640.1, on the reverse strand, counting down.
GAGCCGCCGCATGGGCGTGTGGCAGGGGGTGGTAGGTCACCAGCCGCGTAAAGATGTAACATTTATGGAGGTGAAATGGTGACATGAACTATGGGAGTGTATGTAGAGGAGATCAGTTTTTATTGTGGTCGCTTATTGTGCGCGGAAAGAACGAGTTTTTGTAACTATCTGCTGGGCAGAGTATCTCTCTTATTTAATCGCGTCTATCAGACCTAGAGATGTGGTGAGGCGTCATGATAATATCTCTGTGTCGCTCTGAAACACACCAGTTCTGAATATCTTGATCAGCTTAAGCCTAGCGTTCAGCCTCCGAGTCTCTAGGGGCTCCCACCTTAATCCCTCTAACAAATGTGTAACACTATATGTTCGTTTATGGCAGCTTTTAACGAGTAATTTATGCACAAACATTCAAAATCTTGAATTAATGACGCCACAGTATTATGCTCTGGTGTTTTCTCTTTCATATGGGGATTTGTTCTTTGACATAAGTATTATAGATCAGAAGATTTCGAAGATTATCAAAAAACAATTTACGAAAGTTCAATTTTTTATACTCCCATTACTAGGTTACGGATGCATATTTTACAAAACAATTAAGTATGGTCAGCAATGAAGTAAAACGGAATACATCCGGCAAATTGGGTCAAAAGCGGAGGGGTCATGGGCATTTTCAGTCATTTTAGGCCACTGCCGGATATAACCTGATGTTATGATCGGCCGTAAAGTACATCCCCAAAATAAATATCAATTGAAACGTCATTCTACATATTTACTGCCTAGTACTGCGTGTATCACCACTCCATTGGAGGTTCCTTGTTTTGCTCTACAATTCTATTTAAACTTCAGCGGGAGAGAAAAAACGTAGATAGCGTAATATTCGCCATTAGCGATGCGGGGAGTATCACGCTGACAAAAATCACCAATCACCATAGCTGGAGTCACTCCACCCACATTCTTTCCCCATTCATTCAGAACCCTATCCTTCTCACTTTTGAAGGAAGCACTATTCCGATGCCTACCTCACTTCCATTACATTTAGCATCCACTAATTCCCAGGTTTTGCACCCATATGACAACGTCAGGATGGGAAAACTTTAGGAAACTACCAATTTTGCTTCCCCAAACAAAAACTTATTCCTACTAGTAGGAATACTACTTGCAGATATTCTGTTACCTACAACTACTACCTTTGCATACCAACTATGACATTCCTACTGGCATTTGCACACATACTCATCTCTTCATCGATCCATTTTTTGCAAATATTTGGCCAAGAAAAACAAAACCGTCTGTTTGTTAAACTGCTTCATATTTTACCACCATCATACAATCATTCTTACCTCTAACTCTACCCAAAACTACTTTTGGTCGTTCAATCCGAAGATTGGTTGACTGCAGCCCTACATCCTTCCCCATCTAATGCTAGTTCCCTTACCTCCTGGTATCTCTTCCTGTGTAATTTTCTCTTTATTTGGTCCATGAAATCATTCCTGGTACTTCCTCTGGGGACTTTCCCTCTATTTTATCTTCAAATCCAAAACTACAACTTACGCATTTTACGAACTAACCTTCAAATTCATTTTCCTAGTTGCTTCACTTAAGTTATCGAGGAGCCACTGTAATTCCAGTGGGCTCTCAGACAGCAACACTGCAACATTTGCAGCAAATGGAACCCATGCACGTACATCAACAATCGACCAACATTATTCCTGTACCTCTTGGATTTTTATGCATGAAAACATGGAACAGCTGCCATTACATCGCTCATCCCTGTTTTACACCGTTTCATTTCAAGTCAGTCACACAAAAAAGCCATTAACAGCCACAATGGCCTCCCATCCTATCATAAACTGCTTTCATAAAACTTAATCTATGCTCATTCACTCGATAGTCCTTCAAATCTCCCACAGCTTAATTATAAATACCACGTCCTATAACTTCTTCAAATACACAATATACTTTCTTCACAGGTTCCGACGTCCATCACTAGCTGAAGTACAAAAACCTGATAACTTTACGCCCTACTAGGTATTAAGCCACACTGTGCATCCCATATTTAATCAATAGTAATCATTCTCACACTTCCGTTTGATATTATAATGAACTCTTTTCCCGGTATACTCAGTTAACTTCTGGCTATATAAATTCTACATTTGGTTTTCCCACCCGTTCCTTCGGCGGTGGAACTGTAATCGCATTATTCCAATCCAATGGAACAACAGGAGCATTAAAGTATACATTGTGCAGTTCACAAGAGCAATTTATGAGCAATTCACTCCCACACTTCACCACTTCATTAGGTATCCCATCTACGCCAGTAGCCTTCCCGTTTTTTCAATACTCTGACTGCTGCTACCAAAATAGTCTCAATGGATTCTATTTCCATATTGACATTATCGCATGATAATGCGCAAGGCTCATCCCCATCGCCTGCACCATTGCTGTATAATACTTTAACATTCCATCCAATAGTACCTAAAATTTTCTCATGTACCATACGATCTCGCCTTTTATTGCATCCATTCCCCGGCTTAAATTTTCTTCGCCCTTTTTACCCATTTCCAAAATATTTTCGATTATCGCCATCAAAATCACTCCGCATTTTGCTAGCATCATTAGCAAGCATATATTCACTGATCTCTTTCGTAACGCTTTTGCAATCGTAAATAAAGTCTTCTCGGGTTTTCCACCAGGGTAGGTAATTGTTGGCCGACGTTTCGATAGCTACCTCCGCCATCGTCCTCAGGGCATCGTCCTCATGCCTTGGGGACGATGGCGGAGGTAGCTATCGAAACGACGCACAGTGGGCGGAAATAAAAAAAACTTGCCAAAACCCTGAATTTTTACTATTTTTTTGGAAAGCAAAAATGGTAGTCTGATAATATAATGTTTAAGGATTAAGGAACTATGGCTATTTAAATATTTGGTTTATCCATAAAACCATCAGAAGCCGTTAAAAATGAGAAAAAATAATAAAAAATTTCAAATCGGAATTTCCGCAAAAATCGAGTTTTTACTTTCGCTCGTGAGTCGTTAAGCTGGTTTTCCATAAATTTCAAAGCATATTTTCTGAAAGGGTAAACGTTTCCTAAGAATTATACGGAAAAATTTATTTGTTTTTATTAATTTTTCACATAATAATTAAACATTCAAAAGTTCACTATTTTTGGACTATTTTTTTTAATAAAGTGGAAAAAATCTTTATGAGGGCGACAAGACTCGATCAAAAAATATATATGGTAAGAAAGACCTGAATCTTTACTATATGTTTCAAGAGAAAAATCCTGCTCCAACTTGCACCTTTTCCTTTAAGGATGGGATGTGTATAAGAAGACAAGACAGCCGCCCGGTCCGATAATAAGCCGCGGAATTTCCTGATTTGGTTGTTGCTCCAATTTAAAGCAAATAAAGTTTTCACCACTTTGATTTTTACTCCAATTGTTAGGAAAGATGCCAAATTTAAAAATAAAGGCAAATATTTGTCCACAAGTACATTCACACTCTCTTTGTGGCATATTGAACGTGGAAAATTCGCCGCGGCCGCCGGTCACCCATGAGCCCGATGAGGGCATGTGACCAAATATCTGCAGAGTGGATATTTTTCCCTTATTCCTACTCATTCTCACATGGATACAGGGAATTTCCCGCACTTAAGCTCCTTTCAAACCAGAAGTCCCTCCGACCTTGAGAAGAGGGAAAAGAATCGAAGCAGGCGCGGTCATTACACACGACCGACAGACCGAAATTATCCCTTGGGGCCGTAATCCGCTTCCACTATTAGTTGTTTACTAAGTAACACCTCTTGTGCTCTCCAATAATTTGTTCCTTGAAAATGTGGGGCTCGTGAATATGGTGTTTGGGACTTGGTTGCTTCTTTGAAAAGTCGCCGCTAATTGTTTTACGACCATAGCGTATGTGCATCGGTTAATGCCCTCCAAAAGATCGCTTCTCTGGAACACGCTAGTGAACGAGTTAGCCAGCAATTTACAAGGCGGTTTTCCCAAAAATACGCACGTCCTATTGGCTTAGAAAATTTCTTGCCTCCTCAGTTTTACTCATAGGGTCAGTATAACTTAGCTGGTGAGTGTAGAAACATCGACGTCTTTTAGTCACATTGACTATTGAGAGAGGAGTTCACCCATAGTGTGGCTGCCGGTTGTCGAAGTTACTCTACTACAAAGAGGTCGTACACGACGGAGAGAATTCATTAACATCGGATACAGGTATGATTGACACCGCTAGTTGTAGAAAGAGTTACTACCGATAACGCAACGTTAGAACATGTAGCTATTTTTTTGTTGGTGGTTTTGTGATTTAGAAGTTTTTACCTCCGACAGCGGAGAAAATGAAGAGGAGGGAAGTGACCCGAAAAGAACGCTTCTTCTCCAATCCAAAGCTGTCAGCGGAAATTTCTGGTGCGTAAAAAACCAATTACTTGTATTAGTTTGTGTTTCATAATCTTTGATTCAAATCAGCGTGCTCAGTGAAAATTGCATAGAAATAATACCTGGTCCTCATATTTTTCCAGGTATTAATAAGGAGCTTATTGAGAGGTTTTCGACCATTCTGAAAGCCTTATCTAGTGGACTTCCGATTGACGTAGAGCGTTTCCGCGATTATTGCTCTTCCACTGCTGCCCTTTTGTGTGGAGTACTATTCATGGTATTTTATGCCCCCAACTGTACATAAGATTCTTATACATGGAGCGTCTATTGTACAAGCAGCAGTGCTACCTATTGGACAATTGTCGGAGGAGGCCCTTGAATCGAGGCATAAAGATATTCGGAGGTTCCGGGAGCAGCATTTCAGAAAATTTTCAAGAATGGTGTCATTCGAGGATATTTTTCGAAGACTTCTTCTATCTTCGGACCCGATAATATCATCGTCAACAGATTCAAATCAGGGAAATGTGAAAGTACCCAAAGAAGCTAGGAATCTCCTTCTGATTGATGAGAACACAGAGTCGGACGGAGACAGCGACGAGATTGGTTCAGATGACGATGACCTTTAACTGTATTTACTCATGTATGTATTATTTCCATGAATTAGTCATTCATTTCAGATACAGAAATATGTTTCAATTTCTAATGAAAATAATAAAAAAATTACTTAGATTAATTTCCGTGGAATATATTGATAAAATTCCTATCCTTACTATATGGGATGTTGTATCGATACCGCGTATCGATACATCACGGAAAAGTTGTTCAGGGTTATGAATCGATGTTGCTAACTCATTGATAGTACTTGTAGGAATATTATAAGTATCTTACATGCAGCACTTTTAATATTTAAAGAAGGGCATTTTACTGTTTCCGCCATATTGTTTCAGAGAGGCCCCTGATTGGTCTACAACAAAAAAAACATTAGATTCGGATTTAGGAGGTAAAAATCATCAAAAATTGAAAAAAATCGTGGATCTACGTTAAATAATAACGGAGATATTAGTTTTGACAAGTTTTTTTTCGATTTCCGCCCACTGTGCGACGGTCAACAATTACTTAACCTGGTGGACAACCCGAGAAGTCTTTATTAACATCATACACGGGGATAAAACCAAATCATATTTGCAATCGTTGTTTTTCTATCTGTATTCTTTCGCTCTCCCTTAGACTGTCATGTAACCAATCTCAGACACTCCCCTTTCTTGTCACTCGATACTATTTTTACATCGTCGTTCCACACAAACATCTTATATTTTCTCTTTTCTTCCATTTGCACACTCTGCGCATTCCTTTCAAGCTCACCCACGCACCATTCACTCCGCCGTGACCGATATACAGTGAAACCTCTCACTTACGGACAGTAACGGTCCTAGAAAATGTGTCCGTAAGTGAGAGGTGTCCGTAAGTTGGAGGTGACCCTAAGAAAACATAATTTTTACGCTTTATTTTACCACGAAAACATTATACTGTAGGAATTTAAGGCAGCTGAAAGAAATCCTTTTATTTCAAATATCACTTCTGAATAATTAAAAATAATTTGGAAATAATAAAGTAACGTAATACATTTTCTTATATATATTTAAAATTCTCGAAGCATTTGCACATTTTAATATGTATACATACAAACACAAAGCTCACTTAGGCGTAAAGAAATCATTGATTTTGGTTTGTTTATTTCTTGTTGTAACAAATTCTTTTTCTAAATTTAACTGTACATCAATAAGGCTACTTAATGCCTCGCTGTTGCCTTTTGAAATGCAAAATTTTTTTAACAGTTCAATTTGATGCAACGCACCGGCATACGATACCACAAGCATCTCTTCCACTATAGACTCAGGCTCACTGTCATCACTTTCACTGATTTCGCCATCTCCTTCATCAAGAGTACTTTTAATAATTTCATCCATGTCAACCTCGTGGTCCACGGTTAACAAATTAGAATCAATGCTCACATATTCAGTACTTTCGCCAGCATCATTTAACAAAATGTCCAACAGCAAGCCATCTGTAACATCTTCCACCTCTGGTGATAATTCAATTTTACAGAACCCCGATTTAACAAAACAATTACACACGGTTGAACTTTTTATGTTTTTGATCGCTCGATCAATCCAAAGTATTGCATCAAGAACAGTTATCGACTTCCCCACACGAGTGTGGGAATGCCCGTGGTCAACTTTAGACATCATGCTTTTTAAAATGAACTGTCTATAGAGGACTTTGAAATTTTTAATGATGCCTTGGTCCATTGGTTGTAATACACTTGTAGTGTTTGGAGGGAAAAAAATTAATTTGATATTTTTTAACTTTAAATCGGGATGGCAAGGAGCATTGTCAAGAAACAGCAAAATCTTTCTTTTTTCCTGTCCAATTTTTTTATCGAGTTTTTGCAACCACTCTGTCATTATCTCTGTAGTCATCCAAGCCTTCTTATTTGATTTCCACGTAATGGGTAGTTTATCTTTACTCACTCCTTTGAAGCACCTTGGATTTTCAGCTTTTCCTATCACCAGCGGTCTCAGAAAATCACCTTCCATGTTTGCGCCAAGTAAGACCGTCAGGCTCTCCTTAGACGCCTTCCCTCCAGAGCATTTTTCTGATTTTAGGACCAGGGTTGTGTTAGGCAAGGCTCTAAAAAACAATCCTGTTTCATCTGCATTGTAGATGTCCCTGGGTTCGAAGTTTTCTAGCAGCACAGGTAACCTTTCAATCCACTCCGTAGCACCTTCTTTGCACACCTCTGCAGCCTCCCCGCACACAGCTTTAAACACGATATTATGTCTTAAACGGAATTTTTCCAGCCACCCATTTGAGGCCTTAAAGTTCTCTATACCCAGTGCCACTGCAACTTCAAGCGCTTTTTCCTGTAAAAGTGGTCCGGAGACTGGCAAATTATTTGCCCTCACTTTCGTGAACCACTCGAAAAGAACAGCGTCCAATTTGTTTCTCGAAGGAATCACTTTTTTAACGTTTTCATTATGATTTTCCGTCCACAACTTCATGATGGTCTCCTTCTGCTTCAGAATATCAGCGATTTGAGTCTTACTCACACCAAAATGAACCGCTAATTTACGGACACCACTCTTTTCTTTATCCGCAAGTTCCAACACCTGCACTTTCTCTCGTAAGGAAAGACTTTTACCCTTCGGCATCGCGTAATAAAATCGAGATGGCCCCAAGCACCGTAAACAGTACAGTAACAGAACTGTCAAAACGCACAAGTGACGACAAGGTGGCACAGTTGGAGAGGTTCGAAAGGTACTGAAAGTGCATGCCGTCGAAAGCCCTTAAGAGTTCTACATCCAACAGTAGAAGACGGCTGGTAATTGGCTGCGTATGAATCATAGGCAGCCGATTGCTCGAGGGCAGCGGTCACCCTACGCGCGTCTTACCGAGGCTTTCTTCGTGGCCGTGTCCCGCAACCCTCGGGGCCAAGGCCTCCGTGAGGTGCTCCTTCGTTTGGGATTAGCATTTCCAAGAATTCATTCCAAGACACTCTTTTTGTTTATTACCCCTCTGCGAGTTGTGTTCTCTGTAGACTGCTGCGTACGAATCATAGGCAACCGCTTGCTCGAGGGTCCTACGCGAGTCTGGGCGGGGTACTCTTCCGTTTGGGATTAGCATATCCAAGAATGCATTCCAGGACACCCTTTCGTTCATTCCCCCATATGCGCATTCTTGTATCTTCACAAGTTTGACCATTTTCCCTGTTCTCTTTCCCCCAGCTATTCATAAACGCTATTTTTCGAGGAAAAACTTTCCATTTTGAGATATGGGTCAGAAAACCCATGGCGATGGTGTCCGCATAAGAGAAAAATTTTGCCCATCAAGGTGTCCGTGTCCGTAAGTGGGAGTGTCCGTATACTAGAGGTTCGATCCTTATACAAATGCATATCCTTCTGCCGGGGAATTGAATACTGTCCCTAAGTCAGAGGTGTCCGTAAGTCAGAGGTGTCCGTGAACAGAGGTTTCACTGTAGTCTCTCTGATGCGAAGGTGGCGCAGTCTCATGAGTGCATCTGTATCGCACTCTCACCTCGTCGTTTAGCACCCTTTCCACTCTCACTCTCGTCTGCGAACTTCTCTTTCTCGGAACCCGCTTTCCACCCTGATCCACTCGAGAGACCCACCGAACAGAGATCTGTTCCGCACTCCACATTCCTCATCTCTCTCGCATCCGTCACTTTTGCTTTCACTCTCTTATCACACGAAAAGAAATCAATCAAGCTCTTACAATCGTCCTTTTACCATGTATCAATATGGATTTTCTCATACCTAAATCATCTATTCGAGAAAACAATCCTTTTCCCAAGCACTAAGTCACAAAGTTCTCACCATTATCATTCGCTAAAGGGTCACCAAAAGGACCAACCGCTCGCTCAGTTTCTCCCAAAATATCATCATTCACACAGCCACCTTCTCCATCCTCCAGTGCATATTATGCCACTATTATATCTCTTCCAATAATTACATTCACGTGAAGCCAGAGCAATCCATAGGATACTAACTCGCATCTCCTTTCTGGCATCTTAACTCTCTCATTGAGGACCATGCCGGCATTCGATATTGCCGAGACTTTACAGCCATTCATACGGTCTTCAACTCCTGACAACAATGCTAACCCATCGTCAGCAATCATAGAAATGATTTGCCCTTGCGCTTGGTTTCAAAAATACACAAGACATCAACTTGTCTCATCTTCATCTCATTCAACAGCTGATTCCCTTTTCAATACACACCTCCCACATTCCAAGTACTTATGGGTCGATTAATATTTAAAAATTACTTTTCCATAATGAACTCGAAGACTTATAATTACGAAGATTATATAGACAAAGGTAGCTACGTTATCATGACGCCTCACTACATCTCTAGGTCTGGAAGAAGTGATAAAATAAGAGAGATATACACTGCCGCACGGATAGGCACAAAAACTCGTTCTTGTCGCGCACAATTAGCGACCACAATAAATACTGAGCTCCACTGGATTACTGAACTCCCACAATAATACACGTCACCATTTCACCTCCCAAAACCTTACACCTTTACACGGCTAGTGACCTAACACCCCCTGCTACTTGCCCATGCGGCGGCTCGCAGGGTAGTATGTAGATAGATGTAGAACACTTAAATAAAATGTTGGTCCCACATCTCTACGTTGCTTGGCTTGATTGCTATGCGATGAAGGTTTTGAAGAGTACCACAATGCGCCGTAGCGACATCTCTCCCTGGGACTTCCAGTGAATGAGTTTGCCTCGTGATCTCAGTCGTCGCATCATGCCGAGCAGAGTCTATGCAAATAAGATTGCTGGAGGGGGCATTACGTCATCAAACTCTAGCCAGACAACCGAGATAACAACAATACTGATTATCATCCCTACTCTTCCCTTACTGTCTTGTGAATACCATAGGCGGAATGGGGGAATTAGAGCAAGAATATTCAACATCTATTTGACATTTAAGGTAGAACGAGCGTGATAGTCATAATAAAGACCATATTCGAATTATACGTTTTAATTTCACCAGCTGTGAGACACAGGACTTAAATTTTGCATTGTCAACGGTGCAATTAGATAGTTTTATATGTCAGAGATTGTAAGTAAACAAATGAAAATATCTAAACAAGTCTTTAACTTGACTCATGTATTTCACGCGATTCGTTTGAAACTCCATCAAAACGGAAGGTTTATTGTGATCCAGAAGAATTTACTGCGGTGACAATATGATTAATTTTCAAAAAGAGTTGAGAAAACACACAAACTACACAGTGTTCTTTTTTTGACGAAATCTAAGAGTAGGGAACGCCTCATTTTTAATATGAGGCCTCTCTGGAGTGCATAAACGTACCATTTCCTGGCAAATATCTCGGAAAGTAGTGTAGTAAGGGGTTAAATTTTTGGTGTCAATGGAAGGGTGATACATATTTTTTTAAATGAGACTAAAATCATTGATTTCCAGAAAAAATTGTATTTCGCTCAAACTACCTTAAGGCTAGTTACTCTTGAAGCATGTAGTGGTTACTTAGTTTTATGACTGCTACCCGATATTACCCTAGTTTTCACCGGGAATGCGGATTACAATTAATATGAATAAATAAAAAATATATGAAAGGAGAATTTATTATTATATATATATATATATATATATATAGTATAATATATATAGTATATTAAAGAAGTAAGCGCATGCTAATTTCTGGTGTGGTATCAATGAAAATATCGTACCAATGGAAAATATAAGCGTCAGCCCGTAAGCGCTAAAAGAAAATCGGGGTTAACAAAGATGGCCGACAGGCCACGCTCAAGTCATAGCTTCTAGCATTGGCCATCATAGCAAGCGTCCTGTCATCTACCTCAACGGTCTATGCACATGAAAAGCCACAATTCATGAATTCCAGCACCCGACACAATAGTTCCGATAGTTACCATCATTTAACATCACTACTTTACGAAGAGACACGTTTCTTGATCGTTCCGTAGTATTAAGTTAACTTTCTCTAACGAGCTTGTGGTTAATTTGTCAGTTAAATAAGAACCTTCTTCCCACTTAGGCTGCTATTCTAAAAGAAATATCGTTCACGCTATCTGCCAGAAATAGCTTTCGTTTCACTTTTGTTTCGAAGAATAACACGCTATTCTTCGAAACAAAAGCGTGACAAAAAACAAAAATATTTCATTCAGAATGGCGGTCTTAATTCGATGTAAATATATCACAGAAGATGAATCCATCGCATCGCTGGAAGTATTTCAAATATTTCTAGGCCAAGGTTTAAACTAGAAGCGGGGCAAAATGAGCGAAGATCTGAAACGGTCAAGATGGAGTCGGGGGTCGGTTCGAGTCGAGACGGAATGGCTCAGATGGAGTTGTTCCAGAGACAACGACTTTCTCTGACATGAGTGGTCGCCACACACGCGTACTTATTCCGAAAGGGAAAACTGAACTCTCCTCCGCAGCTGCCTTTTCCTCCGAGCGCCTCTTTAAAAGGGGCGAGCGATGGGCTCTCGACTCGACCTCTCAACCTCCCTTTCGTACGAATCTTGCAAAAGTCAAACAATTCCTTTGCCATTCCTCCGCGTCCTTTCCTCTCCTTCACATCGTCCATACAGTTCTATCCCGTACTCACATTCATACAAGGTCGTTCAATATCTGTTTCAATATATATTCTATTTGTGTATTTCCTTCGATACAGGTGTTCGCAACGTAAACAAGTCCGCCATTTATGTGCTAATATTGGATTTATGGTAGTCCGAGCGAGATAGTTCCCTAGTCATAATAGAGACCATATTCGAATTATTCGTTTTGATTTCACCAGCTGTGAGACACAGGAATTAAATTTTGCATTGTCAACGGTGCAATTAGATAGTTTTACATGACAGAGATTGTAAGTAAACAAATGAAAATATCTAAACAAGTCTTTAACTTGACTCATGTATTTCACGCGATTCGTTTGAAACTCCATCAAAACGGAAGGTTTATTGTGATCCAGAAGAATTTACCTCGGTGACAATATGATTAATTTTCAAAAAGAGTTGAGAAAACACACAAACTACACAGTGTTCTTTTTTTGACGAAATCTAAGAGTAGGGAACGCCTCATTTTTAATATGAGGCCTCTCTGGAGTGCATAAACGTACCATTTCCTGGCAAATATCTCGGAAAGTAGTTTTAATCACGCTTTAATTTTTTTACGACATCTTAGTGTTTTAATTCCTCATTTTGTAAATAATTCCTCTTTGGAGTGCATACACGTACCATTTCCCATGTAAAATGTTTGGCTTTTTAGGCAAATATCTCCGAAAGTAATGTGGTGCGTGGTTGAATTTTTAGTGTCATTGGAAGGATGAGATATTATTCTTAAAAAGGAGACCAAATTCATTGATTTCAAGGTAAAATGATTTCTTGCTCAGACAACAATAATCTCCATTAGCAAAGCATTGGTTGTTCAACATTTTTGGTTGTTTTTGAAGTGTATTTGTATTCTAAATGACGACTTGTGCCGCATATTCGCAGACTAACCTGTGTGCCCTATTGCAGTAAATACTCAGGTAGTACATCAATGGCGGTCGCGTTGTGGACATGGCTGCGAAGGCCCGTATCGCTAGAGCTACGAATATTACAAATTGAACGATCATGACATTCAAACTCCTACTTCTCTAGTCACGCTCGCACACAGGAACTCCAAGTCATTGAATGCACGGAGATTCCTTTGACGGCATCTCGCTCCTTATAGCCTCCATAAGATTCATCGTGGAAGTTATTCGTCTTTCTACGAGATCCTCATGGGCTCGGTTTTCGATTAAGGTTGATGGACCGATTAACATTTATGCGCAGATTTATTAGAAGCAATCCACCAGTGTGCTAATTAGTAATATTTATAAAGTGATGAAAGGGAAAACCATTTACTTCTTAGCATTTTAATGCTATTTTAACTTTTTTATTTTTTTATAAATTTTTTTCATAACTTTATAGAATGTCATCAGACCCAATGCATTCTTAACCAACATTCTTGAAGGAAAAGTTCCAGGAAATAAACGTTATTTTTATTAAAATTAAAAAATTTGTTATATTCTTAAAATTTTTATCAATAAATATTTTCATTATTTTTCATTGACCCCCCGCCGATTCCAGTGGATTCTTAGTAGACTGAGTAGTATGGTCTAAGCATTGGACGCGGAATCCAAAGGTCCGTGGTTCGATTCCAGTCGAATTTTTTCTACTTGGAATCGGCCATCATTACATCTTCATACCACCATTGTGTTCGTTAATTTTACGTGCTCCTATCCACTTTCTTTCTACCTTTCTGTATAAACATTTATATGTGTATATATATATATATATATATATATATATATATGCACGAGTAAATGGAAGCTTGCAATTTGCAAGCAGGGGGGAGGGGAAGTGTTATATGATGAGACTCTTTAAATAAGGAAAAAAAAAGAATGAAATCTCTTAAGTCTGCGTGCCACATGCAAACAAAGATATAATACAAAACAAACAAATAAACAAAGTATAATTCTCGATTATGAAATACGCGCCCCATGAGGTATGGATACCTGACAGTTCTAGTAACAACTTATATTGTATGTCATCCGGTTATTAAAGACTTTTCAAAATACTATAATTAGTATACCGAAACGGACGTGGAACCAATGAAAGATGATCATAACCTTATGAAGAATCTGATTCTTGCAATCGATTCTTACCGTAAACCGTTTACATCCCGTAAAACAGAAATTTATAAACTTTTATCTGGGATTTTTAAAAATGTTTTAACTTTGGTTGCTATGGATATATTTCTCCATTGTCGCCGGTCCGAGTGTCGATTCGAAGTTTGGAACTCAGCGAGGCGAGCCAGTTTCAGGGGAGGGAAAAATGAAAATTTTACTCTGGACCTTTTTTCATTCGTTCATTAAAATATGAAATAATTGAGCTACCAAACTGATTCTTTCACAGATATGAGACTGAATGTTTGAAAAATCTTATTCTTGCAATCGATTCTTTCCTACCTACCGTACAAGTGAAATTTTTAAACTTTTATCTGGGATTTTAGAAATTTTTTCGCTTCCGTTGCTATGGATATTTTTCTCCATTGTCGCCGGGCCGAGTGTCGATTCGAGGTTTGGAGCTCTGCGAGGCGAGCTAGTTTCAGGGAAGGTTTAGATTTAATTGTCGATATTGTGAAAAGTTAAAAAAAAATCGATTAGACTTAGAGTTATTGCAATCGATAGCTTTACATATAAGAGTTAGGTATCCTAAGTGCATGTAATTTAGTCTTCTTTATACCGTTTTCAGCACTGCTAAGTATTGGGTATAATTTCTTCAACTTTTTCCTGGCCTCTACCGTAGTTTTGATGGCCAATTTGAACCAAACAAGCTTCACGATATTTATATATATTAACGAGAAAATAGGTGCTTGCAATTTGCAAGCAGGC